>OZ035874.1:46707645-48005636 GCA_964034865.1 Eristalis intricaria
TATGGAGCTGAGCGGTTTGTACGCATACGATAAAATACTCCATACTCCAAATCCGCGCGCCTTTTAATTTCTGGATCCCCGTTTCGAATCCCAGTGAAATAAAAAGCTACGTTTTATCGGGTTTTCATCACCCATTGCCGTTGGGATCAAATTAACGGCACTATCACTGGAGTGGTCAATCAGTGGTAGTAGTCTGACTGGGGGTTGCTGCCTGGCAGTATAATGGACCTGTCGTTTTGTCTGAGTGCTCCAGTGAGTTGTTTAATAACCAATAGCAAAACAAAAATGTCACCCTGTGGTTTACTCATGATGTTTGGGGAGAAATTCAAAATCTAAAAAATCGCTTTTTCCAGCCGTCAAAAAACGTAGTGTCTCTCGAGACTCCAAAAACTAAATTACCAAGATTGGCTAATTTTATTACGGAAATCTCCAGGTCATCTCCAGGTCCTACAGGGGCTGTCAAAACTCTATAAATCTACTCCCATCGCCTTCACTTTATTTGATTTAAACGCCGGTAGGGACTATATAACAAAAAGCATTGACTTCGTCGTCACCAGTCATCGATCTTCTGTTTTTCCAAAACGCTCTTACGAACGGACACCCAGCAGAGACAAATGCACGTTTGCCGCCTTTGTCATGTCACTGGGGCGGAGGTACGAGGATGGATCAATTATTACAAGTACCGGTCTGAAAACGGTTGTCCATACTGAAGGATGTTGGGTAGCCTTGTATATCTATCTTCCATTTGTCAATAAAAACTATAAACTATAAAACCGCAACTTGTATGTGCAGCGTGCTCAGGACCATACAGTCGATGGTTAAATTCACTTTGTCTTTTTTTAAAAGTTAAAATAGTTTAAATTATGGTCAATCCTTCTAAATAAAGACTTGAAAACAACTTACAAAGATTATGCATTATGAAAAAGCAAAGAATTCGTTTAAACACTTTTTTAAAAAAGTGCTGGTAATATAGAACACATTGTTTTATATATTGAACAGGGAGCTCTAGTGCAAAGAGACGAGATTAAAGCAACAACTCGTATGTAATTATTTCTTTATTTGAGAGGTGTGCTCCCGTCGACGAACTTAAACAGAGTGAACGAGTGAACTGCTAAGTTAGGCTTAGCACATCATGTTACGAACGTAAGTATGTTTGTACATTATAGTCGTGGCGTGACTTAACATATGTACGGATTTAAGAGACAATGTTGCAACACATATAGCGAATATACACGATGTTGCTTCAGACTCCTACACTAGTGAGAAGATTGGCTTTCCACTCATTTTTGTACACAGTACATCTTCCATTGAAGTCCGTATACGTGCAGTCAAACCCTCTAGGTGGTTTCGGGCACTATAAATTGCTTCCACGCCATCAAGAACTCCGTACATTTTTTTTTAGTCTTTAAACTAATGTTGTTCATATTGACGTTTTTTTTGTCATTTTCACCTTAAAATGACTGACTCCATGTATAATGACGTGTTAAAAATATGGAATACTTATGGTGGGCCAATACTGCTGTTGTGTGATATTGTGTTAGGGTGGGGGCAGTTATCCAGTAAACAGGGGCCACAAACTGTATGTAACAAAGGAAAAAAACTATTCTTACATTTCAAATCCGTCCGTCTTTTAATTTCTTAGCTGGATCGCCGGCTCGAATCCCAGTGAAATAAAAAGCTACGTTTTACCGGGTTTTAAAATTTTGAACCCATCACCCTTTGCCGTTGGGATCAAATTAACGGCATTATAACTGGAGTGGTCAATCAGTGGAAGTCGTCTGATTGTGTTTATCACAATGGACCAATATGGTCTAAGTGTGCTACTACCTAACCTATCCTAACTGGTTTCAATGCTCGACACGAACAACTTACACAACTCACGGCTCCACCTCCCTTTAGCCACAAATTATGTTCTGAGGGAATACATGTCTAGAAAAAGCTTTAAAAATTTCCCCATACCGAGTGGGCAACTTCACTCGTCGGAGAACAAGCACAGCTCAGCTAATTATTGCAGGCGATCCACTTCCAGCTCGGATAAATTCAAAACTGTTTCTTCTGCTCTTAGTTCTCATCAAGTTCTTCAGAGTTTCTCGGGATTTCAAGTGAGACTTGGCCGCAATGTGGTTGCCCTCGAATGCGTCTAAAAGTTGATCGGTGATTGAAGGCGTAACAAAGCTCATTAATAAATCAACATAAATATTTTCGTTAAGAATTTAACACACAGCCAGCCGTCAACAACATCACGTCGCATGATAAACGAATGTCAACAGCACTCAATGGATATCATTTCGCACTTCAATTGACACCTCTGATGCGAGTTGACACCTGAATTCTCGATTCTACTGCGCAGTGAAAACGCATAAACACGATTCAAATGCACTTGCACTTCGCATCACGACGAATTCCGTCTGCTTCCGTGTTCAGAGCTCAGTTGGAGGAGCTCGGTTCTGGAACTGGTGTGACACCATCAATTAGTTGTCGACATCGACCCATAATCGAATCAACTGCGACGCCCTCATTTGGCGTGCACATTTGAATTCAAGTCGTACGCGCCACGAATAACCACATAATCCAACCCCGAGCAAGGTCCTCTGCGGCTAGATTATTCCACGGATTATCTAGTTTAGACGTGTCAATGGATTTCAAATGAGCCCCCGAACAAGGGCCGAGGAGCGAACTCAAGGCGGAGCAAGCCCACACCACGAATGCATGCAATCAAGGCGTTTTTTGTTTCCCCTTGTTTTGAGGTCAGTTGCATAAACGACGACGTTGCTCCACAGGTAGCCTGCATCTCCTGCCCTATATCAACACACCTCGCCAGCAAAATAAACAAAACAGTTTTCTCAAATGCCGAAACAGAGGAGAGACGCCTAAACACAAATTTCACCGAATTACCTAATCCAATTCATGGTGTGGAGCTACTAAGACCATCCACTGCCACAGCCGCAACCACAGCCATCGCCACCACCACCACCCACTCCTACTGTTCAGCCGCCGATAGCATGTGCACTTCAAACCTTCGCAGGCGTGGGGTACCGACTGCGAGCAACAGCCCAAAAAAATAAACAATTCAACGCGAGTGAAATGAATTTTCCATTCGTGTTAATTTGTTTACGATATACACGAACACTTAATTAGGTCAGCGTGTAGGGGGCCACCCTTGAAAAGTGCACACACACCGCCCCCTCGGCCGAGCCGTCGCGGCGGCCCTTGTTAATGCCCAGCAAATGAGTGTACATAAATTTCCAGCGAAATAGGTCACAGAGCGCTCGATAACGAATGCACTCTGTGTGCCAATGTGGACGCCATCGAGAGATGTCCAGATAGACCAAAGGTTCTTTCTTCAGCGCAAGTTCTTCGGCCGGCTTACTTAATTAACCCCGCCAATCCGACCGCGACGTGGCCATCGGACAGACGGGAGGGAGGAGGCAGGAGGAATTGAAAAATGCATCGGCCAGTGTACGTGAGTTCAATTAATTAATCCGAAACGAGCATTGGCGATGGGCAAGGGCGGACAGGAGCCAAAGGAGACTAGACAATTCTAGGAATGCTTGATTTTCTGTGGCAAAGTGCGCCGCATGAGCAGAGCGGCAGCATGAGCACAGATGACAAGCGGCCGCTGGCGACGACATTGATTTTATTGGGACGCCTTGATTGAGTTAATTTCAGAGTCCAGAGACGGCCGTAAAAGCGAACGCCATGAGTCAGTGTGCGACACTGACGGCCGTGCAGTCGTTTTTGATTCATAAACTGTCCGAGAGTGACTCATTGTCGGGGTCACGCTTTAGTGGTGAAGGGGCATTCATACTTGAATTCCGTAGGCTTGGAATTTTAATGCGTTCTGCTGTGGTGTGTGTGTTTGAGTTGTGGGGACGCCATCCATCCATTGATGCCATCGACGAACAGCTGGAGGTAACTAGAGACGTCACAAATTAGTGCCGCCAGTTTAAGACGGCAGCTCGTTGAAGGTCTTTTAGTTCGAAGTTCTTCTCTTTATTTGTTTGACGCTGGAAATTGCTTTGCTGTCAGCAGTTTTTACGGAATGATGATGAGCGGTCAAAATTCGACTGAGGAGTTACAAGTTGGCATTTAGCGAGGTCTGAGAGGGGGATTTTGAGATGTGAATGTGCAGAAATGGTGTGCTCACCAGAACCGTGAGAGGAGCATGTCCCGAATTACGTGGCAACTCCTGACATATCGGAGGAAGATTCACTCGCTATAAAAAAAGCTTGCTGTCAACATTTGAATAAATGAGCAATAATCCTCCAAATAATTGAGTAACATCTTATACCGCCAAATACAAGTTTCTTTTTAAAAATGCAATAAAATTTGTGTTATGTGTAGAAATTTGAATAAGCATTCCTATTTTATTGTACTGCGTAATTTGGCATCACTTATACCTCATTTTCATCAACCTTCTTCCTATTTATTTGGCGCTACAGTCCGAGGTGGACCTGGGCCTCAACCAGCAAGCCTCTCCAGTTGGCACGCTCTCTGGCTAGCTGTTTCCAGTGTCATACGCCAAGTTGGTTGAGGTCTTTCTCCGCCTGGGTGCGCCACCTTAAACGCGGCCGTCTTCTGTTACGTCGTCCCACGGTTTCGGAGTCGAAGACTCTTTGGACCGAAGCTGAGTTGTCCCTACGCTCTACATGGCCTAGCCAGTAAATACAAACATTCCCATTAATTATTAAATACAACGCTGTTCAAGTGGCTGCCTTGGCTGGCTTTTCATTCTGTCACCCCAATTTTCCAAGACCTTGTTGATGGCTTCGAGAGTAGTTCACGGATTCCATGGATTAGCGCAAGTGGTTGAATCGTTAGAGGATTGTTGGTATAACTTCGGTCTTTCACGGTTCTAAAGACAAAAAAAGGCCAAAGGACTGAAATAGCAGCGCCGAAGCGGCCAACTGACTTCGCCAAGACGGATATAACGATGATAAAACGATTTGGGAATTTGGTGAACAAAAGATTGATTGTGGCATAGACTGTGTGGGATGTCGGCCTATTCTGCATTAAATCCATGACTTCAATATTAGTAAAAAAAAATTCAGTTGACATGGCTCTGCAACGCCCACGGTTGACCCAAACGTTGTTTCCAACCCCGTTTTCGAAGAAAAATGGTCCAATGGTGGCTTTGGCCACAATAGCCATATTCTCATCGGATCATGAGTCTTGTCCACTAGCATACCAGTCTCATGAACTTTTTCAAGAAAACTAGCAAGGACAGCAGTCGCGGTGGGTGCTTCATTTCTGCCAAAACTTCTTTTCAAAAACGCACTTCTTGGGCTACACAGCACTCACTTTGAAAATAAGTTTTTAATATTTCCCAACGTTGTTCGAGCATAAAGTGACTCATTTCGTTCCACGGAGGTACGATACTGAATTTCTGTCGAGATTTCGAGTGGGAAACAGCTGTCAGTATTACAATAGAACATGGTATAAAAAAAGAACTAGTTGACCCACCCTGTATAAAAGTAGGTAACTCCGTGGTTCCGTGAAATTCTCCAAAACGTCACATTTTGACATACAAACCTGGTCGATGATTTTGGGGGTTGTCTTAAGATAACTAACAACGTACAAATATCTGAATTTGAATACAGTAGACTCTCGATAACGTGAACAATAGAGAGATACAATAGAGACTAGAGCAGACCGACTATAGATTTTCATTTTAAAATGTCTTATCTTTAAAAAATTAAAAATAATACGTCTTTACAATTGCATAATTATATATTATATTTTAAACAAAAAGTTTTGGCATTAGAACACATGAAATTAAATATTATGGCATAAAAAGTAAAAAGAAAAATTGACTGCCCACGGGCTTTACCGTCACGAAATTTAGAGGAAATAAATCGTTTATTTGTTTTTGCATCTTCTTCTTCAAAAGAATTCTTACTGCTTTTTTCTAAGGCGCCTTAGGACATTAATGTCATTTTGGGTTAACCAGCCCACCTTCAGCCCATTTCGATGCTTTGTTAAAAATGGAAGTGGCTTCAGTGGGCTTGATTTTTATTTTTGGCAATTCTAGCACGCCATCATCATCATCATAATGTTGGTACTCTGACACTCGTCGTGACTTCGTTCCATTTATGGATGTCTTCACTCTAAGCTCTAGAGGGCATGGTTCTAGGGCAAAGTTGTTGACTGCTCTCAACTTGGCGAGATGCCAGCAACGATCCCTGTTATATGCACAGGTCAAGTTGACATACAGCCTTCTCGCGGCGCCCTCTGGATAGCCTAAGCTCTGCAGTTCACCTACCCAAATGATTTGATTAAAGACAGGACTCCTTAAAAAAGTAGGAATCAATCATCAGGATTCATAGCATCAAGCAGCTTCATTGCATGCTCCATCAAAATTGATTTCTAGCTAAAATTTCTCTTCAAATTGTCTTTACCAACGAAACTAAAAACATTTTATCCAGCATTTTGCGATTGTGTCCGCTCCCTCTCGATCCTTAGCTGACTTTAAATATGAAAGGGAATATCTCCGAGTCTCTCTTTCAGTGATTCTGGAATATCCGCTTGCTACAACCGAAGCTAACAGACTAGTACATCTTTGTTATTCTGACCACATTTTGATCCATGGGTTGGATCAGTGGCATCACATTTGGAGACATAATCATCATTGTAATAGAGTGATTATCGAAGTATTGTAAAGTGTAATATACAGTTTGTTCAAACATTTTACTGTTGAGTGTAGCAAAAATGGTTGTTCACGTTTTAGAGATGTCAAGTAAATAAAAATCTGTTGAACTTTATCGGGTGTTCACGTTAACTAAAATCTACTGTATCCTTTCACATTTTTAGATAAAAACAGAAATTGTCTCATGCAACATTGCTGTGCAAGTATTTCAGTTCAACGCTCTCTTCAATTCCCACAAGTTCACGCATAAAATGTACCTACTCCCTAAGTTTTATTTTTTCCTCTCGTGTGGACATGCCAAGAGTTCATGACCTCGTTCACGAACGTAATTTGTTATCATTTCGTGACAATTTTTTCAGTAACCCACTAGTCGTTAAGGCCAGTTTCCAGAGGAAAACGAGAAGTGAGTGATGAACAGACGATTTCATTCGCCAACAATTGATTAGTGCCTGGACAGGCACGCATTCTAGTTGCACTGGTTTTAAGGACTATTCAGATACTTCCGATTGGTATCAAATAACGCTGAACGTTGGACCATACCCACGCGCCGCGACGCAGGGTCACTATTTTTATTGCAATCCTCCCCGGCAATAGAAATCGGTTTCTTGTGTGCACATAAAGGGTGATTCAATTGGACTAGGTTTTCCGAAATTTTCTGTTGATTTTATTCAGGATTGTTTGACAAATCATCATGCAAAGACTCACACCTTTAAAAAAGTCTTCAAATGATTCAGCCGAATTGTGAACATCAGCGTTCTGTGAAGAATTTTGTTCGTGTTCTTCTGTTCGAGTACCATACGGTGGACATTACCGACCTTTCGAGACCGTTTTTGCCTTTACCAAACTTAAATTCGAGACCTAGTATGCGCTATTCAATAAGACGCCACCAAATAGACTACATACTGCCCAAGGCAAGATAGCTTTTAATAATAAAGCCAACTTCGTTCCGGTAATTGGGTGTACACTAGACGCAGTGATCCAAAATGTAACCTACAGAATTGACTTTATAAGGAGTAGCATCAGAAATGAAGTATCACAGAGATAGCCGACTTCACAGCTGATTGGCCCCTAGTCCATCGACGAATTTGAGTGCCTTTTTGACAGATATTCATGAATTTTTGACGGTAATTCACGAAATAACGTAAATGCTGTCCTCTGATTGGTCATTTTGGTTTATGAACACGTTATAAAAAACAGTTGTCAAAAATCTTAAGGGGAAAGAGACAGGTAGAAGGCCGGCATCTCTGTAATACTTCATTTCTGAGTAGCATTAAAACGATATCACATTGAATAAGTAAATTTCGTACACAGTTCTTTAAGGCCACAATAAAGTACCCAACAACTTAATTTTTGTAACGAACTCACCGAGACCTTCAATGTCAAACAGGTTTTTAGACACGGCTACGCGCTGCCAAGTGGCTTTTTATCAGCATGAGAAGGTCGTGTGAAACTGACTCGCCAGCACAAGAGGTACGATCTTCCAAGAAGTTCGTGTATCACACTGACGTGATCTGCCGAACACAGTGAGCCGTCAACGCGGCATTTGCTGGCATTGAGACAGAAGCGGATAAAATGCGTCTAGTGGTGAACGGGGAAAAAAACGAAGTATATGCTGGCATCCAGAAAGGACGCACAACATTGACGACTCGGGCTGTACGTCAACATAGGCAGCCATACCCTCGAGGCACTGATGGACTTCGTTTACCTCTGCTTCCAAATAAGTACGAACAACATCAGTGACAAGATTAAACGCAGAATAACTCTTGCCAATCGCTGTTTCCTTGCGCTCAAGAGGCAATGGAGTAGTAGAGCCCTCTCTCGAAGGACTACCTAACAATACATATCACATTGATTATCCCTGTCCTGCTCTATGGCGCGGAAGCCTGGACAATCTCAAGAACAGATGAAGAAGCCCCTGATCTTTTCGAGAGAAAATTTCTGCGTCCGATCGTTGGTCCCACTTGCGTTGATAGTTTTTGGAGAAGAAGATTCAACCACAAACTGTACAGCGACGTGATCCTACCCAGGTGTCCACGGATCCTGCACCTAAGATGGCTAGGTCATGTAGAGCGTATGGACAACACTGCTTCAGCCCGAAGAGTCTTCGATTTTGAACCAGTGGTACACCGCAATAGACGACGCTCACGGAACCAATTGCGTACCCAGGTGGAGAAGGACATCAACCCACTTGGCGTGCGCAATTGGCGTTAGCTGGCTAAAAATAGCGCCAGCTGCAGAGGGCTGTTGGCTGAGGCCCAGGTCAACTTTAAGTGTTTTATTTAACAAATTCACGTCCTAGTTCATTCACCCATTATATGCACTTAAAGGCAATCTGTTTCTTTTGCGCTGTACCTAAAACTTGTGTCAAGTGTGCTGAAGTGTACGTAAAGGGTGTTTTATTTAGAGGAGGAAGACTCAAAAATGAAGTTAAATACATTAAAATGAATTTTATATACGTGAATTGAATTTATGATGATTATGAATATATGATTTTATGACTTCGGGCAGATGAACGTCGCGACTATCGCATACTTGTGTGTTCCAATTTTCACACACTCTTCGTGGCACATAAGGGTGTCTATGTGTTCATGAAAAAGTATCTTGCCACTGTACCTCTCACCGCTGACAATAGCAGTTCATCATTGTTGAAGACATATGGATCGTTGATTCCATAAGCCCATACCATGACGGTGACGGTGGTTCGACAGTGGCCATTATTTGTCTCAAATTAAAGGAAGTTTTTCAAAATAAATCTTAACAATTTGTAGACGTTGCTTTGACATCTATTCGTGATGAATTGCCAGATCAAATTAACCTCAAAACAACAGACACCTTTGACAGAAGAGAATTCTGCCAATTTAAAGTTCTCCGTGTGAAAAAAATGACATCCGGCTTTTCCAATAATGACATGACAATTGTTTCTAAATAAAATGACGAAAAAGCAATATCTACGTTTGGTTACGTTTGGTTATCTCTCCAATGCGTTGGAGCGGATCTTAGGGCATCTGAATTTTCGGGTAATTTTGCATAGCCGGCAATGGCATCGTCAATTTGAAGCCTTTTGTCAGATCATCCTCCAAATCCCATATCGGCCTTATTAGACTTACCTAAGACATCTAAAGTCCTTTGGCCATGTCATCAAAATTGCGTCTGAGTTCCTTAACGTAAAGTCTGTTTCTTGGCTTACATCACTGATTTGGAGCAGATCCCCGAAAAAAGGCTACAAGTGAAAAGAGAATAATCAAACGATCTAGGCTGTCAATCCACAGGACTATTTCTCGATAAAACAAGTTAATCGAATTGAGTTTTCAATAATTTAGGTACCGACCATGAAATAGTGTTGTAATGTGTCTCTATAACGATTTCCGTTGACTGTAACGTTTTTTATTTTTTGTAAATGGAGTGGTGTTTCTAGAAGCCCATAAGGGTTCCATACCTCGGCCATACTTTGTTTGTTGACGCAGCCTTTTAGCCAAAAAATGTCCCTCATCGCTGATGAAGATTTTGCGGTGAAATTGGTCATTAAAGTTGCTGTGACCGAAAATTAAAGTTGCCGTCACCGAATCGGAATTTTGGTATTAATTTTTTATTATTCGTCCGTGATGAAATCGCTGTTTTTACTGAATGTTTGACATTGAGATGTTGATCATTGGGTGTGTTCACAGTGAAATTTCGAAGTTGGCAAGTCCACATAGGAAAGTCCTTCATAAAGAATACAACATTTTGTGGGTGACCACTTTCTAAGTCGGTTCTTGGCTCATGTTAACAGCTTTAACTCCTTCTTGGTCCATTAAGACTGCAATTTCATGAATCACAGTTCTCCGGTTGTTAAAGGTCACTAACGCGTTCAGATCGTCTCATGGTTGCGAAGTATTTCAAACCCAATGTTTCTGTTTGACATACTCCTGCAAATAACTTCCCATTCATGCTAAACGATTCCAAGTTATCGACTGTCCCACCCAATTGCCACAACGAAAGATGCGTATCGATTATAAATTGGTATTAATCGCTTAAGCTTAGAAACCCACTCCCAGATTTGCAGCGCATGCAGATGAATGTTCTTTTCATCGATGACACACGAATTTGCCGAGTTACATTTGTCATCGCAAAGAACACGCGTCCGTCCACCCCCATTGACATGAAGGTTCACGATGTTCTGTAAAACGTGAATATGAATCACCCAAGTCAACTTCAGTTGAGTGCCCTTTATGCCTTCAACTTTATGTACACAACGCAGTTCAAGTTGAGTTCACTTAATAAAACCAGTTCGACACAACTGAGCAAACTGCTAGCTCAGTTGTGGCTTTATCTTTGACTTCAAATTTATCTGCCAGAGAATTTCGACACGAATATTGCTTCATTGTGTCAGGAAAACAATGGGAAACAAGCCCGCGCTGAGTACAACAGAGCGCAACATGATATGTACATATGTGCACAGGCGTTTTTTGGTATTCATCACAGACTTCTGATATCTGCTAGATCAAATTACGTGTCAAAAACTTCGCTGATTGACTGAAGGGAAGGTGAATGAAGTTTCAAGAGGTGTATGTATCTACTTGTCTTGTGTTCAATTGCAATGAAATTGGAAACTGTTCTGTGTTTCAACTAAGAACCTACACATTATCGGCTTCCTTCTGATTTTATCGTCCGCACTCTTTAAGTGCACGATATCATCTCCTCTTCTCTTCGATTGTTTTCAACGATACCAATGACAAGAGAAACTTCGTGCACTTGAGCGAGTTTTAATCGAAAGTCAATTTTATTCGTCCGACCTTTAAACCCACAAGGCACTTGTATTTGATGATGAAACCGAAGAGGCGAGGGGACAGCTTCACAGAGTCTGTGGGTCACAAGTTCACTGTTCAAGTGGTTGGACGCGGTTAGACTTGAAAGCAAAGGCGCCAGCAGACATTTTTCCATGAGGGGCGGACTATTTTTTTTTGTTCATCCTCAATCCCCATTTTTCAGATACAGTTAAAAATTAATATAAAATATTTGTGGGATGCAAGTGCCCCACCATGAGACCCCTCCTGCGGGAGCCTTGAAAGAAATTATCTTTCTGGCAGACGAGTTGTCCCCTTTCAGTGAGTCACAATTATTTTGTAAGGCAGGCCCTCAATTTGATCACTTCCGCAAGTAGACTCGGAAGTCTCACAAAAAGAACATGTGAGTGGCTCCCATCGCGCGCAGAGGGATCTTCTTTCATTCGCTTGCTTCTCGTGACTTGATTCGGTCTCAACAACTGGTATGTCTGTGAGCTCCAATTTGATGAAGCTGACTGCGACGAGACGCAGTACATTTTTCAGTCTGACGTGAATGGTGATTGAAACACGAGAGAAACGTAATTAACTGAAAACTTCAGTGTCACTCAAGACAATAGCTGAATGATGTCACATGAGTCACTCAATTTTACGCGCCCACAGCCAAGTGATGAATGGTTTACTCGACAATTTGATGCGAACCTCGGCTCTGAATCATTCGAATTCCATCCGCAACCTCCGCTACTTACAACGAAGACCGACTAGAATGCTCGTCATTTTAAGCATCAATTTCTGGTCGGATGTGACGTGATTAGATATGAGATGAACTGTTAATCATCACGAGAGAACTGATGACTGAGTGGGAATCAGTAGAGATCCATTGTTCAGACGTGAGATTCGGTTCTGGTCTCGATCGCATTTGACAGCATTTTCAGAGACAGACAGCATTATTGATTTCTGGTTACACATTACTTTGAATTCTACCCGTTAGACTTCTGCCAAGCCTTGAGTTTAAGTAAATAAAATTAATGCGAGTGGCGCTGGAGTCTGATTTAGACCTCGGCCTGACTGCAACAGCAAGCACTCGTCTTGTTCTCTAACGACTAGGGGGTGACTACAATTTTATGGCGACGAAGTTCGATAAACTTTTTTTTTCCAGGCAGTCAGACTGCATGAGCATTGCTGGTGACTCGAGAGAGGACGTGTCCGTGGATTATGAATGAAGTTCGTGTCGTGAATTGTACCCTGGGAGTCGACGGACAACGTCGCGGCGGCACCAAGCGAAGTTACGTTTGAATATTCGCATAAACCCTTCTGCGTTAAGAAACAGACTCAACTTATTTAACTTCCAACAGAGAAAGACGCCGCAGTTTTGCATAAAATCTTGAATAACTTGAGTCCTGATGCATTTATGAGCTTCACATCTGCGAACTGGTGTTTCATTTGCCTAAAGCTAGGCGCGCACATGCGATTTTTTTTCATCGCAGCGAAAGAAACATCGTGATCGCAAAGAGTATGACCAAGCACATCTAATTTTCTGTCGCACGATTATTCAGTCGTAAACAAGTAAAACACTCAGGTTTTCAAACACACAAGTGCGACCAGAAAATCGCAATAGAAACTGGATCATGTGGAAGAGTATATATTCTGGATTCAAATAATTCAAGCCTTTGTCACTCAATATAAAGTACTCTATAGACTGGCTTGGTTATTCTGTCCTTTAGGTTGTCTTTCACTTATAACAGGATGATACACCTTTTTTTAGATTTTAAGCGTCACAAAAGAGCCACAACAAAACTTGGAGGGTGCCAACAAGACTTCTATCAAAGTCGCAAGTGTCCTGGAATTCATTCTAATCTATTTGTCCCATTAAAATTTGCGATAAAAAAATAGTCTTTGTTGCATTCTTTTAATCACTGCGATTACTTAGTCGTTTACGTGTGTAAATATGTTTAATTTTTTGCAACTAAATAATGATACGATAGAAAATCGTAAATGCGTGCATATCCTTATGTGTTCCACTTTTCGCGACTGAATAGTCGCGCGATTGAAAAACGCATGTGTGCGCCTAGCCTAACGTGAACAAATTTTTCACTATCCAGTCCCGGTTTCTCACACGCAATGTAATTTTCGTGATATAATTCCGGAATTAATTCTATTTCCTGGACTATCACAGAAGTAATAAACTCATCGCATGTTTGAAGGCAGAATAATTCAGGTTCATTAGCATTATAATAACTTTAACGTAGCCTGAAATGTTTTCAAAATGTGCATTAAAAATGTGAATTAAAATTACGTCCATTGAAAGATAGGACATGAATCTGTCAGTCATGGAATATCGTGCTAAAAATGGTTGGAGTTCTTTTTTTGGCAAAGGCGAGATTTCTGATCAGTTGAACTGGACGATCGCCAAAGGGAGGTGCATTAGGCACTTGATGAATTTATAGCTGGTAATGTTGAGAATCCAATTTGAAACCGTAATTTGCGTGCGAGCATAGCTTCCTTGGGCATGTGCTCGCACACACTGGAAGTAATTAATTTTGCAATAATAATAAAAGACTGGAAATGTGTTTAAGATGAGGAGAGTGACTTAAACGTAATTTTTCGAATTTATTTCGACTTGATTAAGGAACTGGGACTGAATTAGTCGATGTTGAATATTTAAAGGAATCCCTTCTTCTTCTTCTCTTTATTTGGCGCTACAGTCCGGGGTGGACCTGGGCCTCAACCAACAAGCCTCTCCAGCTGGCACGGTCTCTGGCTAGCTGTCTCCAGTGTCGCACGCCAAGTTGGTTGAGGTCCTTCTCCACCTGCGTGCGCCACCTTAAACGCGGGCGTCCTCTGTTGCGTTGTCCCACGGGATCGGAGTCGAAGAGTCTCCGGGCCGGAGCTGAGTTGTCCATACGCTCTACATGACCTAGCCATCTTAGACGTTGGATCCGAAGACGCCTGACTAGACTCATGTCGCTGTACAGCCCGTGCAGTTCATGGTTGAATCTTCTCCTCCCAAAATCGTCAACGCAAACAGGACCAAAGATCGCACGCAGAGCTTTTCTCTCGAAAATACCAAGGACTTCCTCATCCGCTTTTGAGATTGTCCATGCCTCCGCGCCGTACAGCAGGACTGGGATGATCAAGGTCTTGTATAAAGTCAGCTTGGTCCTTCGAGAGATCTTGAGCTCTACTACTCAATTGCCTCTTGAGCCCATAGAAACAGCGGTTGGCAAGATTTACTCTGCGTTTGATCTCGGTACTGATGTTGTTTGTACTGTTTACTGTAGAGGAATTCCTACAGATTGTTAAACAGCGACGGGGACGACACTACCATCGACTTTGATTTAGTCACTTGGACGCCCTATATTTCTACGATTTGACAGAACTAAGTAATGTTACCATTGGTCGTCTTCAACGCTTTATTTTTGGAGCATTTCCAAATGATGCGCTGGTTAGGATGTACTATACCGTTGTGTGGTAATACAACGGGCCTACTTTTGCCTACGTGTGGCCACCATTTAAGGTAGTCAGTCACTTCAACCTAACCTAACCTAACCTACCCTTCTTGCATGAGACGAGCATGTTCGAATCGCTTTTACACTCTTCGAGCATATTGGGACACAATTTACATATCAAGTTCTTTCATGACCCTCTACCCTCGTTAGGTAGAATGATACAAGAGAAATCCGACTCCGCGACTTAGACGGGGTGTCGATAGAAACCAAGGGGGCTATTGACAGACATCTTAAATATAGCTGATCTTGTTGATCAGCTGCACCCGATAAGAGTATCAGTATCCCTTGTTGGAAGAAAGGAGAGCCTTTTTATGACAATTATTGTTCAGGGTAACCTTAGATCTAAAGTGCCCCTTTTTTCATATCCCCTCAGTGCCCCCTCATTCACATAATAATAATAATAATATGGGTGGCGCGACAGTCCGAGGTGGACCTGGGCCTAGCTTCTCAGCAACCACTCGTGTTGTGCGTGCTATTGTTCTTTCACGAGTGGAAGAGACCTACAGTTTAATGCCGACTCCGAATGGCGAAATTGAGAAGCTTTTTCTAGACAGGAGTACTCTTTGAGCATTGTCAGGGACTCGAAAGAGGTGGAAGCCGTGAATTATGAAAGTTGGTAGATTGGGGATTCGAACCTGGCACCCTCTGCATAGGAGTCGACGCATTAACCCACTACGTCGCGGCGACCCATAATTGCATTTACTTACGACTTCCCGTCCCGTACAGTTCTGTTCAGATTGATGGCTATGGACTCCTGTTCCGAGAAGGTGGAAGAGATTTATTTTCTCTAAGACAGTTTCCTTTAGGAATCTGAGAATGAGAGCTTGTTCTTGTGACTTTATTTCTTCCTCTGATGGTAGGTGCTTGCTCAGATATCTTTGCTTTCAGTGGGTTAGTGCCTCACAAAATTAGGACATTTTCTGGAGTTTCATTAGATTCTCCACAGAATGTGCATAGACCTTCTTCTGATACTCCTAGTATCCTTAAGTGCTCCCTGAGCCCGTGTAACCCTGCTAGGAAGCCAGTGAAGATACTGAGGTTGTTCTTGCTTATCTTGATACATGCCTAAAAACTCTTTCAGTTATGTTGATCCGAAAGTTTCTTGGCTTGATTCATGCCATGAGCCCTGCTCCGGGTTTCTGTTCGGTCCATTCTTTCTAGTTCGCTGAATTCTTCTCTGAGGACATGGTCTCCTACAGCGCGGAATTGTTCAGGACCTGTAATTTCATTGTCTTCTATCCAACATGTCTACAACAACCTGCTAGACATGTCTACAGAAGCTTAGCCAGTTAAACAGGAGGATCAGAGTAAGAATCCTAGCAATAAAGGAATAGAAGGCAATGAAATTACAGGCCCTGAACAATTCTTCTAGAATTTGATGATGAAAGATTCTAGTGCCAGGATAGCGGCACGACTGCCCAACATTATTGCCATGTCGTTGTCGGTATATATCCTGTCAAGATTTATTTGACCGCATCAGTCTGTGGCATCAATTTCTGCTCGACAGATGCTGGTGTGTTTGCCGGTGGATTTGAAGTACATACATACATTGTCCGGGGTCTAAATACCTTTACCCCTGTTCCTCCACCAGTTCTTAATCCACCTGTGTACCATTTTACCATACTGCTGCTCAGTCTGTGGACTATGGCTACATTCCTCCAGTAATTTTTAGAGCAGACCTCATGAAAGGAGAGTACGTTAGGTTAGATTAGGTTAAAGTGACTGACTACCTTAAATGGTAGCCACACGTAGGCAAAAGTAGGCCCGTTGTGTTACCACACAACGATCTAGTACAACCTAACCAGAGCACCATTTGGAAATGCTCCAAAAATAAAGCGATGAAGGCGACCAATGGTAACATTACTCAGTTCTCTCAAGTCGTAGAAATATAAGGCGTCCAAGTGACGACTTTTTATTTTTTAATCAAGTCATCCTTCGGAATGGCCAAGAGTGGTAGCTTTTTGACTAGTGCATCGAACTGTCTCGATGTCTCCTTTGAGATTCTCATGATTCTTTTGTTTCCTTATTCTGCAATCACTAGGTGGGATAAGGGGATCAGCTCCATGGCAGCAGTTGAGCAAGTTCTCATGGCCACTGTAGTTCAGCGGCATGCCAGCCATTGGACTTTATTGAGCTTATCCCTCGTGCTGATCAGGTTGGTTCTCTTAGTCCATGCTATTGCTCCGTAGGCCAAGTATTGACAGGAATACTTCGTGACACCACATACACGGTCTTTTCGGCAGTTTTGTGCACACTCCTTCTGTCTCCCATCTGATCGATCGTCGTTACCCGTGGAGTTTAAGTCCAGGGAAGGACTAAATTTGCAATGGATCTTGTTGAGTTCTTCAACGTCATTCTTGAAACGATCGGGTAAATGGACGCACGACCTTCTCAAAGTTCTTCTTCTCTCGTCCAGCTGTGAGGTGCTGTGCCTGACCTGGTAAAAGGGAGATATCCAGCAGGTGATGAGACTAACTCGAATCCGAGAACAACTGTGACAATATCCAGAGACTCTTACTGTCTAGGAGGAATCGTATACAATACAAAAAGGGTCCCATTGTGGTGGTCGTACAAAATACCCTATCCTTTCGAATAGACTCATAAAAGCCGCTTGACTAATTATAAATTTACTCTCCTCTTAGACGAAGCTCCTGATGACATACCATCTGGTAGATTCAAGATAAGACACAAAGGACCATAAGATGCGATCAGACATTCTTGATTGAACTCTGCTCCGCTTCTATGATTGAAAGCTTGAAATAGTCTTCGGAAATAATATTCGAACAACAACCGAACTGCTTTAATTGTACGGGTAGAGCATCCACCAATGAGCTCATGCATCAAAGGAAAGGGAGCACGATGAATCCCTCTCAAAAGTCTCAATGTCCTTTCAAGCTGCCTCAGTTCAGTGGGGTGGCAAAAATTCCTCGAAAGTTGAAATCCAAATCCGTGTAGACAAGGTACCTACGTTTGTTTTCTCAGAATTCATTACCGTGACGGAGAGCGTGTCGCTCCAAAGCAATGCCGTGTGTGTTCATCAGGCCAAGACGATGCCGCACCCGACCAGTGCACCCAGTCCCCTGTTGCAAGTAGTGAACTACTTACGTCAACACAGACATTTCCATCGATGACTCAGCGTTCGATATAGAACGTTAGAAGACAATACAGACTACACCGACTGACTGAGGAAGTGAAAAGTGAAAAGTAATCGTCTCTGCCATTTAAGTGCATTCCATGATCTCATTTCAGTTTGCAGTCGCCATTCGACTGCCCAGATATCGATTCGTCGAGCAAACAACAAAGCACCCCCCCAAGCATGCATACGGCTGGCTCCACGGAAATGCAAATATGGGCAACGTCCAAAGGAAAAAACAGGAAAACAGCAAAATAACAACTCTAATTCATCTCTCGCACACGAGAACATTAAAAAGATACAAACAAGCCGAAGGTCGTTTGCAGCATGACACACATCTCTCTCTGTCTCTCTCTCTCTCTTTCTCTGACTCTCCGTCACTCTCGCTCTCTCGGTCCTCCAGTGTGGATTCTGTGGACTCTGGCATCTGCGTAGAGGGTATTGTTTTGATTTTGCCAACGAAACCCTCTGCGAATTCGGTCAAACGAACGCGGGGAGAGGATAAACAACGGGACACAGTTCCAGCTGGCTCCACCACATAACATAGACTGAGTGGTGGTAAGGCGGCCGTATGCAAATGCACACACATACACACACTCAATTGGGGGAATCTCCATCTTTAGTCGATTTGAACAGGGAACAAGGGAAAAAACATTTAAAGGCACTCACATTGTCATCACTTCCTTTTGAGTAGGAATCCCCATCTTCTGCCATCATCATCGCCATTGTTCTGATGAAATTCTGGGATCGCCTGCTGATGCCACGTCCGCTTCCGCTGCTACAACCGCTACCGCAGCTGCTGCTGCCGCTGCTGCTATTGCAACTCCACTTGTTGGTGCAGATTGCACAGGTTTTGCTTAGAAACTTCGACAGGATGGCAATAATTTGCTTGACCGCTTGCAAAAACTTTTCTTTGCTACAACTAGACGCTACGACTTAGAGACTAGAGAAACTAGAGAAACACCAACATCTAACGAGGCACAAGGATTTCTATCTTCAGATCGGATAACAAACTTCACGAATTTCACACGCGTATCACGGTACACAAACACTGAACTTGAAATTCTTCACTTCTTCTTCGACAAGCGGAGTGACGAACAAAACGACGAAAAACAGAGAGTGTAAAACTAACAATCAAAAACAAAAAACGAAAACAAAATCGCGTTAACGAAGGTAAAAAGTTTTATAAAACAAATCCTGGAACTCTATACATTGTCCCTTTAGGGTTTGTTGTGTTCGATTCACTTGTGGAGACTTATGGTATACAGTGTGTGCTGGTGTGTTGTCCGTTTTCAAGGACACCCCTCCCCCATCATCAGGCGATAACGATACGCTGCTGCCGTTCCACTACACACATTGTTCCTTGGTGGCAACACAGTGGCCAGGATATCCATGACATAACATTACCAGTGTGGTTGTTATCGCGTTCGATGGATTATTTTTACCCCCTTGGGGGTGGGGAATGAGACGGGGGCGAACTTCGGTGGTGTTTATGGGGGAATTTAGCAAAGGATTGCCTCTTATTCACTGTTGACAAGTGTAAGGCCCGTTGAACGATTGTTATTTCGCGAAAATTGCTTCGATTGCACAAGGATAGCGGACGAATTCAGTGGAAAATTGATAAAAACATGCACACAACTGCAACTTTCGAGGGGGGCAACCTGCTGACCCGGAGTTTTCGACTTTTCTGACTGTTATACACAGAAACGGGAACGTTGGGTCTTATTTTGTATTTTTTATTAGCGTTTCTTTTTTTCACTGTTCTTTTGTTCGTTTCGGTGTGTTTACGAATTCTCACGTCTACGGTTCGTGGAGGAAAAAAGCACTCTGGCAACGGCTAAGGCCATCAAGTAGCAGCAGCTGCTGCCATGGCAGAGAGAAACGTGCTGCGCTTCGGAGTGAAAGCTTCGCACTGTCGTTGAGGGGGAAGCATGAGCTTTTAACGCTTTTGCATACAGTGGCGCGTGAAGGTATGCATGGCGATGGGAAGTTTTCGCTGGTTTGAAAATGCGTTACCTCTTCAACGAGGTATTGAGTTCGATCCTGGAGTCGTGTAGAGTTTGCACAATTTTTGACGGAGCTGTCTGTTTTTGTAGAAGTTGTGTGAACATTTAGAAGAAGCTTACAAAGGGTGCCCCATAATTCGAGGAATATATAATTTTGATAGAAAATATTTTTCTTTTTAGAATTAGAAACCCAATAAAATGTTGTTGATTCATATCACAGATTGGGGTTGATTGGAATAGCCGGCCAAAGCCAAAGTATTTTCTAGCGAAATTACATTTTGCGTGAATTATGGGACACCCTTTACATGCACCACTGTGGCGATGTCATTTTCGTACCATTTGTCATCTTGGATGATCTTGTGATCTAGCCTTTACCATTTGTTTCATTTTTAGAGCCGAGCTGATTAAACAATAATAAATAACCGTGAATGATACACTACGCTGCACGTGTTGCTAGAAGTGACTGCCCTTAATCCATAAGCGATTGGTCCAATCATGGTCAATCACGTTGTTGTACTGTACAGGGTCCGCTAGTGTTTTGTTTAAACCATATGGTACTGTGACACTGACAGCTGTTTGCCTGAAAGTCAGTACCGTACCTCCGCGAAAGGAAATGAGTCGCTGTACGCTTGAACAGGGTTTGGAAATATTTAAAACTTATTGTCAAAGTGAGTGCTGAGTAGCCTAAACAGTGCGTTTTTTACAAGGAAGTTTTGGCAGAAATGAAGCATCCACCACGACTGCTGTACGCAAGCTTGTGAGACTGTTATTCAAGTGGACAGCACTCATGGTCCCCGTCGTCGTACGGTGCTTACAAATGAGAACGTGGCTATTGTGGCCAAGGCTACATTATACCAATTTTCTTCTAAAATGAGGCTGGGAACAACGTTACGGTCAACGGTGGGCGTTACAGAGCCATGTTAACCGACCTTTTCTACTGAAATTAAGGGAGGTGGTGGATCGCCATGCCACACAGCTCATGGCACAGTCGATCTTTTGCGCATCAACTACCCAAATCGCTTCATCAGTCGTGTCTGCGATGGCAATTGGCCATCTCGGAGGTGCGATTGGACTTTTTTTTGTGGGAAGCTGTGAAGTGCCGATGTATAACAATCCGGAAACGATTCGAGCACATAAGGCCAATATCAACCAAGTAACCCGTGAGCTACAGCCTATAAGCATCAACAAGGCCTTGTAAAATTGGGGTGACAGAAAGGGCTACTGCGAGTCAGCAGAGATAGCCACTTGAACGTTGTTGTATTTAATGGAAAAGTTTGTTCTTACTAATAAAGTCATAATACATGGAAAAAATTTAATTTTCTGTATTTTATTGCATTTTTAAAAAGAAACTTGTGTTTGGCTGTGTGCCCGGCTTGTATATAGTCACATATAAACTCCCCCTAACCCTAAATCCATAACAGAACCACACAAATACCCCCTCACCTTAGATCCCCAACACTGCATTCGGGATTGTCTCGATGCGGCGTGTTGGATAGCTGTGCACAATGCTGCATCAGTTGTACCAGCGTTTTTTGCAATGCATTTGTTCATTC
Source organism: Eristalis intricaria (assembly GCA_964034865.1). NCBI lineage: Eukaryota > Metazoa > Arthropoda > Insecta > Diptera > Syrphidae > Eristalis > Eristalis intricaria. The sequence continues at coordinate 46,729,253 of OZ035874.1, forward strand.
CAAGAGCGAATGCAGATCATTGTACAAATGCTGTGTAAGCACATTCCATCACGTGTCGGGGAGAGCATCTTAGAGTACACGAATGGTTGTTCTCCGATCTGAGTTGACGGGTGCACAGGAGAATATAATAATAATAATATGGGTGGCGCGGCAGTCCGAGGTGGACCTGGGCCTAGCTTCTTAGCAACCACTCGTGTTGTGCGTGCTATTGTTCTTTCACGAGTGGAAGGGACCTACAATTTAATGCCGACTCCGAATGGCGAAGAAGCTCTTTCTAGACAGGAATACTCTTTGAGCATTGTCAGTGACTCGAAAGAGGTGGAGCCGTATGAGTCGACGCACTAACACACTACGCCACGGCGACCCACGAAGAATATAGAAGAATAATAAAATATAAAACTCAGGCACTCGTCTTTTCATTTTCACTATATGCACACGTCTAGCTGTCTGAAAATAATAAGACGACGCAACATGTACACATTATATTGTCTTGGCCACCAATATAAAATTCTGAGGAAGTTACGCAGATGATAGATAAGGGTACAGCGGATATGCCGACACTAGGATTTCAGACACCGTCAGCGATAGAAAGCGGATATTGCTCAGGCTCAGGTCCATGGGTCCATGGTTAATCAATGAATTTCAGGGAATTGACTAGACATTAGTCAACTGTGTTGAGGTATCTATTGATACCATACACACATTGGGGCTTAACAACACTGACTTCGCTGTCAGAAGATACATATAGGGAATCGAGATAGAGGTATCGAATGTAATCAAGGGATTGGAGTAAGTTTGAGTTGTAAAATGCTGTATGACACATTACCATGTTTCATCGCTAGAGGCTCTTGATGTCATCCTGTTCTGGTAGACAGGGCTGTGTTTTTATGTGGATCTACATCTTGGGCTAAATTCCTTAAACACATTCTCAACGGGTAATGGTCCTAATTTGAGAATTGGACGACAGATACCCGACATTGTTTTAACACTAGTCGAACAGCACCATCATCACCCTTGTAGGTTTTTTTGATTCTACTGAGCGACCTTTGTTGTGCTGTACCCCGGGTTAATGTTCTAAGTAATTCCTTCCATTTGTGCCAGTATTAAAGTTCGGAAAGGTATTCCTAAGACCATCTCTTCCAAAATCCCTGCTTGAGATGTGAAAGCAAGCTCCATCTAGTCACAAGAGTTTGTCTCATAGGGACTGATTGTATGTCGATAAGAACAATGAGAGGTTTGAGCAGAAGTGCTGCCGTTAGATCGTTAGGGTCCCTTGAAAGCGGTCCAGAGTTGAATACAGCTTCGATACCGACTAGTACTGATTCAAACTCTTCATACGAGGATGTCGCTGTTGTTGCACTCCTTCTTAACTCGTGTTTTGCCGATTTCACTACTGCTTCCCAGAGACCGCCAAGATGTGGAGCCCTTGCGGCTGAAGTTGAAGTGTATCGCATTATTACTGCGTTCCTTTATAACAGCAGTACGCGCCTTTTCTGAGTGTGATTGCTGGCTCCCACAAAATTTGTGCAATATAAATGCAGACAATGTCCTCTACGACCAACGAATCGTTTCAGCGCTACAATAAATGATTTGGTAGATAAAACGCTTACAAGCTCTGTGTGTACTGCCTTTGTGACGAAGGGGCAGGAGATTATCACATAAGCCTCTTGAGGCCGTTTACCGCAACGTTCTAAGCATCAATAGACCTTGGAGCTTTAAATGTGCTACCGTTGGAGAAGTTGACCCAAGAGTTGTACGCCTTGCATGTTGTACGGGATTTTAAAGGGTTTTAAAAATAAGCCTAATTATGGAACAATGTGTAGTTCATGAGTAATGTTTCAGCAAAAAGCGAACAGCTCGTTAGTTTTGAGGTTGCTATTGATTTTGGGGCTGGTGACATCATTCTTCATTGAAATTGCGTCTAATCAAGTACTGTAAGTCAATGACAGCAGTGCCGTTTTAACATGAACGGTTCCACTTGCCATACCGCCAAGAACTTAAGTCATTTCCTAGTCACACAAAAACTAGACTAAATTTAACGTCGTTAGACTTCTTTCTTTGGTTTTATGAAATGCAGTTAAGACTATACTTCGCTCCTAGAATAAGCTTTCGAAGACCTGTGCACTTACAACTGCATTTTTCTGAGTTTTTAAGTCAAACTGATTTATCTTTTTTTTTTTTAAGAAAAATCAGCTCACTTTTGCTGACCACTGTATTAGCTAATGTTAAATGAGAGCTTTCGGACACCCTATGGCCTATTGGCCTCAGTGCTCAACAACACATCATTTCAAACGAAAATCAACAATATTTCGAAGAATGAGCAGACGAGTGTACTGAGCACATGTCCGTCGGAATATTCTATCGCACGGGACTGAGTCAGCCGAATCAACGGATGAGGGGGACCATGGCCCGTGAGTAGGAGTTGAATGTCAACCGAGGCTGACTGGCTCACTCAAACGATGACGACAGACACCAAAATTCTCATGATGACTAATGATGACGTCAGGTATCGGTTTGCCCACCATCCCATCGCATCCGTACACTTGGACCGGTGCAGACTTGACGGGCGCTCGAGTCGATGACATATCGTGCGCCTAAGTAGCTGTGTAATTAGTGCCGCTGGCGACAGGCGGTCATGGAAGCCGTCACTACGTAACGAGTTCGGTTAATGTTTTGCCCGCTCCGTAACGCAGGCTTCCGGTCAGCAGACCACGACTCTTTCATTATTTATCTAGTACGCGGTGAATGCTGATTCCGGTCGAAGTTAATTTCGTTGTGCGTTCTATAATTAGAGCAAGCATCGATCTTAACTTAATTTCCGCGCAATTTGGCGATTACAACATGAATCGTTTTTATTTAGAAAAGACTATTCGGTATCCGGCTGTCTGTGCACAGGCAGAGGGGAGCGTTTGCAGATTCATTGCAATCCGATGAATGCCGGGATAAATGTGTGTGCTGGTGGGTTCTGGCGCGCCTCTGGGGGACTGTGAATACAATTAACTTCAGATTAGCCGCATGGCCTTGGGAGATCGCTGGTATTTGGCACATGTGACTACTGGCTTGGCGCCCACATTTGGCCACGCCCAAGGTAAATGTCAATGTCGAGGTTACTGCCTGCAGTTGGCTTGGGTACAGAATAAGGGTTTTGTTTGGATTACATTCTGTTATGCCACCCTGGAGCCATTCAGGTGGTGTTTTCGGGTTCTTGTTGCCCGTGGTGGCTTGATGAATTGCGAAGGGGTGTGCAAGTGGTTGTGAAAGGCTCTCTCAATTTATGAACGCATTTATGGAAATTGGATGTAAGTCTCTTCAGAAATTTGCGAAATTTTTGTTGTGAGTGAAATCTTAGAAAGTTTTCTCCTATTGGCCTTCTTGGAAGTTGGCGATGTTTTTCTTCTCCATTTTCAGTTGGCCAAATATATTTCTGCGGCAAAATACGAGGACGTACATGTTACTTTCAAATGAGTTTCAAATCTTTGACTTGTTGCCAACATTCTCACATTTTTCGTCTGCTGGTAATTTGTTCTGTATGTGAATGCAACCAAAATATGGCGCGTAAGAACTCAGAGTCAAGGTCAACCACAAGACAGATTGTAAGGTATCGCTGGGCGGGCTTAGGGGCCCGAACACTTTGCCACGGCAATCTACAGTGGGAAAATGACAAATTCTTTGGAATTCGAGGTTCGATACCGGATACACCAACTTCCGTTTTCCATGCATCATCTTTCTCAAGACACTGCTCAGAGAGCACAATTGTTAGGAAAAAGTCTGCTAACCATTGCCGTTAGGAGTCGGCATGACACTGCAAGTGCCCTCTTTCATTTGGATTTATTGAGAGACTGCGATGAGAATCCTCAGCCTTATGGCATTTACAAATATTTGCATATCCAGGCTTAACAAGTTAGGCAAACCCCTGCCCTGAGGGTTTTGCTAGGAGGTCCATCAGAGATACATCGTTTGTAATTTTGCCCCATGCAACACCTCCACTCTGAGCTGGATCATAAAATCATTCACATCCCAAAGTCGTTCAAGACCATGACAATGTAGTCGTCATACACTTCCCTAACCTCCCATGGAATTGGGTTCAAGCCATAGCTTCCACTCCCAGAAGGCCCCCTTCTCCTTGGTCATGCTGAAACCGGCATTCAGGACTTTCTCAACTGTCTTTGGGGCCAGAAAAGAGTCACTAGTCACCCCTTCTCCTTGGTCATGCTGAAACCGGCTTTCAGGACTTTCTCAACTGTCTTTGGTGCCAGAAAAGAGTCACTAGGGAAGATTCCGTAACACCCAGGTCTAGTGGTCTAACTAGGCCCTACTAACAAACACATCAATACCACCATCCACCTGCTGTATCGAAGATGTAAACAGGCACTAGCGAGGGCATTTTATTCGAATAATAAAAATAATAATTTTGGTGGCGCGACACTCCGAGCCGAACCTGGGCCTTCTTAGCAACCACTCATGTTGTGCGTGCAATTGATCTTTCACGAGTGGAGGAGACCTACAGTTTTATGCCGACTCCGAAAGGCAAAGTTTGAGAAGCTTTTTCTAGACAGTTACTACTCTTTGAGCATTGTCAGTGACTTGGAAGAGGTGGAAGCCGTGAATTATGAATGTTGGTAGATTGGGGATTCGAACCTGGCACCCTCTGCATAGGAGTCGACGCATTAACCCACCACGCCACGGCGACTTTATTCGAATATGCACCGTGATTGTGACTTTTTGCTCAGTCCAGAGGGCGCTGAGTGTAGTTCAAATCAGTTTATTGAACTAGTTCGTTATTATTCCAGTAATTTTGTTTGTGGTTCACTGCTGTAAGAAAATAATGGCAACGGTTATCGTATATAATTATATTAATTATTCTATTACGTAAATATGAACATAGCTCTAGCTCTCTCTAACTCTCTTTTGATCGATAATGAGTAAGGTCAGTTCAAAAAGAACAACATACTAACAAAATACTAAATACGAGTTTTTGATTTCTATTTTCCGTGGCTGTCCTCATACTGCTTAGGAAATTGAGTCTTGTGCGGTTTTAGCGTGTTGGTCATCATAATCCCTGGCTGGCGCAACAGTCCGGGGTGGCCGTAGGCCTCAGCCAACTTGCCTCTCCATCTAACTCGGTCGTGTGCTAGTTGCATCCATCCACACACGTCCAGCTGCTTGATCTCCTTTTTCAGCTTCTTGCGCCATTTTCTTTTCCACGCTGTCCCTCGGGGTTGGAGTCGAAGACTTTCCCGGTCGGAGCATTGGTGTCCATTCGCTCTACATGACCTAGCAAGCTGAGATGAGAGACTCAAACTCGTTTGAACAGATCCATGTCGCTGTACAGCCTTTTCAGTTCGTCCTTCAGTCTCCACCTCAAAGCACGACCAGTGCATACGGAACCAAAGATAATACGAAGGGCTTTCCTCTCGAAGCGACCAAAAATCTCCTCGTCCGCCTTGGTTAGTGTCCATGCTTCCGCGCTATACATACAGACCATCAAGGTCTTGTATCTTGGTTCTTAGAGAGACGGCTTTATTCCTCAATTGCTTTCATTTCATTTATTTATTTTTAACATCTACTTCAAGAATCTTATGTTCTTTTACTAGTACAAGCCCAAAAACACAGCGATTGGCAAGCGTGATGCTTCGTTTTCTCTCCGCGGTGGTGTTGTTACTCGCATTAACTTCGGAGTCTAGGTAGACCAAATACTTCACTTATTCGAAGTTATAACTGTCAATAGGAACGTTTTTTTCAAGACGTGGACATTTTTCGTAGACAGAATATACTTTGTCTTTCCTCCATTGCTCGCAAGACCGATCTCTTCTGCTTCCTTCTCGATTCTCACAAACGCCCCACTGACAGTCCGTTGTGTTCCTTCGATGATGCCAATGTCATCGGCATTTGCCATCAGTTGCACAGATTTGTGGAAGACCGTGCATCTGGTGTTGATGTTGAAGTGACGTACGATCTTCTCGAGATTAATGTAAAAAATGACAGTGCGTCGCCTTGTCTAAATCCTTTTTTGACACCAAAGGTCTCGGTAAAATCTTTACTCTGACCTTGACTGAGCAACGGGCATTCTCCATCGTCATTTCGCAAAGACAGACGAGTTTTGAAGGGTTGTCAATGACAATGTGCTGTACAGCTGGTCTCTATAAATACTGTCATACGCGGCCTTTAAGTCGATAAAAAGATGGTGGATATCGACTTAAATCTCTTGGGCTAGTAGAGGGGTAGGGCCTAGCTTCTACAGCAAACACTCGTGTCGTGCGTCTTAAAGAACTGTAGTTCCGAAAAAAAAAACAATTTTTTTATTTTCATTCTTAAGATCTTATGCCCTTCTTTATTGAGCTTCAACTAGAGACTAACTAAACAGTTATTTTTAATAAGCTTCACATCATAACTGCTTACGTTGCATTTGCACGTTCCTCTTGTGGTTACAGAGAAATTTCAACGTACTGAAATAAGATTATCAAATTTCTGGACGTTGAATTTCCGCTGGGAAAAATGTTGTAATATGCTTCTCTTAAAGTCTGGACGTTGCATTTCCGCTGGGAAAAATATTACAACATAATTCCTTAAAAGGTAACTCGATTATGCATTCCAATTTATGGGAGTTGTGGATGTCGTCGGAAACTTCGACGTAACCTGCTATTGTTCGAGGGGAAGGGTCCTACATTTTTATGCCGACTCCGAACGACAAAGTTTGAGAAGATTTGTCTAGACATTACTACTCTTTGAGCATTGTCAGTGACTCGAAAGAGGTGGGCCCTGAAAATTATCTTTGGTCGTTCCGGGAATCGAACCCAGGTAGCGAAGTTCAAGGGTGTAGAAGTCGACGCACAGACCCACAACCCCACGGCCGCCACCAATATTTACCCCAAATAATTTTTGAAAAGTAAATGACAAGCAATGAGTTATGAACACTAATAAAAATATTAAGCAAGTTTGTAGGGCTAGGTTAGGTAGCGGGTTGATAGTGCATTCACCAGCACACTTAGACCATATTGGTCAATTGTGGACCCGCAGTCAGATTACTACCACTGATTGACCATCCCCGCGATAGTCCCAACGGCAAAAAGTAACTGGACCAGATTTGAAACCCAGATAAAAGTGTATTAAGTTTGCTTTCACTGGGACTCGAACCGGGGACCCCACTTACCAAGGGCAGACACTTAACCCACTGCGCCATCCACTCATTTTTAAGCAAGCTTGTAACTCTCCTATGCCTTTTTTAGAAATTAAAATCGAAACGCTTAATACATCAAGGAGCATAAAACGAGGACTAGATTCCCCTAAGGGACCCAATGCGTCTGCTAAGTGTCAGGATAAATAAAACGACCGAAACTTTACTTCACCATTTATCACGAAACGAACGAACATTGTGTTTAACATGAAGACAAACGACACGATTGGTACGCCTTGACCTTGTCATCATTGGTATAAGACCATCGACGTCAGTGTTGCCGTTGACACAAGCCATACATAAGTGCGACATGGCAAATGTACGTCTACCAATTTTTCAAACCAAGCCTTAGCTGACTTTGCGTCCAGAAACTTTGTATGCTATTCTCGCTTTGGAGGAGAGTGCTCTATTGGTATGATGATGGCCTACCTAAATACTGGGGTCAAATTCCACAAGTTCCGTGACCATTTCAAAGAGTTCACGGACACGTAACTAAGTCGAATCAGGAATAATTTCCATAGTCACACTCGTTAACGAAGTAAACTGCTTACATTTGCGAGATTAAAGGGAGTGGAACCTCACACCACGTCAGACTTTCAAGTAAAATTAACACCACCTGCGTGAGATATGAGAGCTTCGAGGGTTAAGCTAATTAGTTACGTGACCCCCAAACATGAACTACTCCCTCCAGCCAGTGACAAACGAATTAATTAGTCGACGCGGTACATCAAAACATAACTACCACCGCACTTTCAGTTTACTCTGTGCCTAGAACTAATCAATTTTACTTGGCTCAAGTAACATTGGTAAATTATTCAAGTACATCATGTGGTCACACTTGACCTGTCACACAAGAAGCCTCAATTGTTCGACGGACGGAAGTCGGTGGTTCTGGCGAGTCGCCTTGATATGTTTGCACAGCAATCCACAAGGGTAAACAGTCGGAACGAGAATAGTAGCCTCATACCCGATTCGAAGCGGATAACAAAGCAATTGGATCTTCATTAGGGCACTGTTAGGCTCATGTGTAAGTGGGGTCCCCACCTGTTGTGCCGCATCGTCTTCGATCAAAGCGATTAGGTTTGTGGTTGTGGATGCAATTAAAATTAATTTACCTCGATGCGGGGGAGACTGGGGAATGACGTGAATAATTATGTGCGCTCGTTTTTACTTTGGTCAATCTTGGCTAATCAAGGGCTGTCTCCAACCACTCATGAGGGAGGAGGTAACCGAGACCGATGATTTCATTCGGTTGCACTTTGACTTGATGCAAGCTTTTGATGGGCACATGTAGTTACATATAAACTCCCCCTCACTCCCCCCCTAATCACGTATAACTCTAGAACACTCACCCTAGAACACCAACACAGCATTCGGGATCGTCTCGATCCCGCGTCTTGGATGCCAGTGCATAGTGCTACATTAGCTTAATCAGAATATCTGAGCGAATGCAGATCATTGCATAAATGATAAGTAAGCACATTCCATCACGTAACGGGGAGAGCATCTTGGATGGTTTTGAAATCTGGGCGTTGCGTCTTACTCCGAGTTCTGAGGCAAACGGTCGAAATAAATAAAATAAATTAACTACAAAGTCCACCTCATAGTTTTCATTTTCACTATATACAATAATTCCAGAATGAACTCTTCAGCTCTTGTAGTCGTTTCTGTTTCAAGACAAGGCATAAAATGGGGTAAAGATTAATTTCAAGAATTTGTAGGAACTGTTATGATAACTCTGAGGTTACTCAGTGTAAATAGGATTTCTGTCGAAGACTAGTACTCATTGAAATTTAGTTTAATTGACATGAAAATAGGAATCAGAGATTCCTGAGCAGATATGAAGTATTATCGAGATTGGCGAGTTCTACCTCCCTTGCCGCTTAAAATGTGTAAACGCAAAGGTTTTTTATATCTGTTTATCAAACCCATTTGACCAATCAGAGAACGGTATTCTATTTCGTGAAGTGGTGGCAGTGTTCTTACAATTTTTGTGCAATATTTATTAACGTACATTCGGTTATATTACCTCACTACTAAAATATTGAAAGCAGTTCTTAAGTCTACTTAACTAAAAACCTTCATTAAAGACTTCAGAATCGCTGGAGGGAAGAGAGAGGCGAATCTACAAGTTGATTTCAAAAGAGAAATGTATTAACTAAACATTTATATTAAATAGTTAAAAATATACATAAATAAATAAATAATCGTCAAAAATGCATGAATATCTGCCAAAAAGGCACTCAAATTCGTAGATGGACTGGGGGGCAATCAGCTGTGAAATCTGCCATCTCGATAAAGGCCCAACCCCATAGAATCCGTCACGTTTATTGCGTCATGTCAAAAAATTGACAACTCATAAGCCCTTATCAGAAGTGAAGTATTACAGAGATAGCCGACTTCACAGCTGATTGCCACCCAGTCCATTGACGTGCTTTTTTGACAGATATTCATGAATTTTTGACGGTTATTCACGAAATAGCGTAAATGCCGTCCTCTGATTTGGCTTAAACACTTTAAAAAAACAGTTGTCAAAAATCTCAAGGGGAAAGAGAGGTAGAAGTCGGGCATCTCTGAAATACTATATTTCTGGCCCTTATGAGAGAGAGAGAGAGAGAGAGAGAGAGAGAGAGACGTAAAATGCAGCCCACAAGTGAAATTCACCACGACGGATGGAATCGGGCAACTTTTAACAATCGGTGCGTTTGACATATGTTTCCACGGAAACTCATTCGGGTGCTCCTTATGTGATTGTTTTTACGATATTTTAGGAAAATGGAAGGTACGATCAAAATATTAACATGGAATGCCAATGGAATAAAAAATAAAAGCAATGAACTGGAGATATTCTTGCGTAACACTAACGTTGAAGTGTGTTTGAGTCTTCAACTGAAAAAATGCAACGAGCTCTGGACAGAATAAACGAATGACCGAAACGCTGGCGCATTGCTCCCAATGAGACGCACGGAAATATTGAAAATCTATCAGTTTTCATTAATTCTGTACAAATACCGTACGCTAATGAAGTAAAATATCTTGGTATGACACTTGATGCGAAACTCAAGTTGAAGGCCCACGTGAAAAATAAACGGGATGAGCTCGAACACCGGTATAGAGAAATGTACTGGTTACTTGGAAGGCACTCCAAGTTAAGCATGTACAACAAACTGCTATTATACAAGCAAGTACTGAAGTCTATATGGACTTACGGCATACAACTATAGCGTTGTACCAAAGCAAATAACAGGGGATTTAGCCAGTCCTTTCAAAATAAAATTATACGGGATATTGTGAAAGCTCAGGAATTGTGATATACAAAGGGAGCTAGGGATAACTACCGTCGACGAGGATATAACAAACTCCACTCGAAAGCTAAGTATCAGACTTCGTGGTCATTGTAACAATGTCATCCTCCAAACTTGGGCGTTTAGTACGCCGACTCCAGCGCACAAGACCGCTCGATTTGGCGCAATAGTAATAAACCACGCTAACGATGGTCATGGCAGGTGAATTTACCGAAGGCCTACCTGCAACACGCAAAAATATCCTTAAATGTAAGCTACTAGATAAGGAAACTTAGATGTAGTAAATAAAAACCAAAAGGGAAGGGTGTTTTTATTCAGTAAAAATCTGACTACTATGTGGAAACGAAGACACCAATCCAAGCAAAAAAAAAAAAAAATTAAATGTCTGCTCAGGACTCTCTGATCCTTATCTTCATGTCAAACTGACTAAATTTCTAGGAGTACTAGTCTTTCCGATACAAATCCTTGATCAGAGTATCGACTAACGCATTAAAAAGGCGCAGGAGTTCAAGAGTTACTACTAGCAATAATGACCCACCAGATCTACACCTCTAGAGTAAGACCAATACGATGGAAATCTGTTCATATTATAAATTCCATCCAAGCACAGCTGACAGCTTCTACTCAAGTGATTTAAAATACAGTACTCCCTAGGTAATTGGAACTATTAGACACATACCCTAATTCGAACTACGGCGGTTTTCAAGTCACTGGATCCATTTTTCTAAGTCAACAAACTTTCGGATGAAAAAGCAGTGTTAAGCAGTTTTAATCAACTGAACTGCATTTTTTTGTCGAAATAAGAAAGAAAGAATTGAGGAATGAGTTCTTTCTGACAAAAACGCCTTGAGTTTTATTTTAAAACTGTATTCAACTTAATTTATTAAATTGAGAAGCCATTCAGAAAGTCAGTTGACACAAAATTGGAAACTGCACGCAAATAATGTTATTCTCTCAAAAAAAGCACAACCTACTGAACTGGAATCGACACGTCTTCATCGTAAATATGTTTTCCGCTAATATTTCTAAGACAATACTTTAGTTCTGTAACTTTTAAAGCACCCAGCAAAGAAGCGACGATTTGAATTACAGAACACACATTTTAGCTAGAGTTCGAATTAGGGGATTGTTTGAATTCCCGAGTGCTCGAATTATAAAGGTAGGACTGTTGCACGAAAAATTCTAATGCCTAATGCCACGCAAGATAATAAAATATGTTTCACAAAATACGTGACAGGTATCTACATCGATCGGAGTGGAGGTTTCTACATTGGATCAAGAATCGGTATTTTTTGGTGCGGATCTAAGGTCGTCCTCGATTCTGAGCCTGCAGAGGACGCCGGCGTCTTAAATGGTCACAATACGATACAGCTGAACTCGTCGTCAATATTGGATCACTGGACATGAGGGCACGCAAGGGAAAATGCTTACGCCAAGCGACAACTCCGTTTTCTAACCGCATTCATAAACATCCTTTGTGGTGTAGTAGACATGTGTGTAGACTCCTACGCAGGGTGTCTTTGTTTAATTCTCAAAGCTAGTAATTTCTTCTTTTTAAGGTCCTATTGTCCGAGGTAGATCTGGAGTCAAGCAACATTCCTCTACAGCCAGCATGATGTCTCGCCAACTGTCTCCAGTTCCGCACACCAAGCCGACTGAGGTCCCACTTGTGTGCGCCAGCTTGTGCGTGGACGTCCTCTGCTGCGTTATCCCTCAGGCTCAGAGTCGAAGATTGTTCGAGCTAGATCTAAGTTTTTTCATACGCTCTACTTGGCCTAGTCATCTTAGGCGTTGGATCCGTAGACGGCAGACTAGACTCATGTATATTTCGTGGTTGAACCTTATCCGCGAAACGCCATCAACGCAAACAGTAACCTGAACCGTTCTCTCGAAAGGACTTAGAGCCTCTTAATCGGCATTCGATGTAGTACATGCCTCTGCAACGTAGAGCAGAACGGAGATAACCAATGTCATATACAGAGACATCTTGTTCTTCCTAGATGGCTCCATTATCAATTGCCATTTAAAAAAAACAACAGGTAATGCTTTTCATAATTCACAACTCGAGCTCTCTCCAGTCTCGAACTTCTTACACTTCGCCGTCCAGAGTCGGCTAAAAATATAGACCTCTCCCTAAACACAACCCGTCATCGGATAGCTAAAACAACTACGAACAAGTGACCTAGGTCCAACGTGTGCAATAGACCCCCATCATTTTTTTTAATTCGACTGAGTTTAGTAAGATTCTATGCCGGCCTTTTGGAAAGCGCAGTAAAAGGTCCTTCGGCCTAATTAATCCCTTTTGGCCTGACTATTACCTTCACGAAACCATATCACCTCGTGGAGCGCCACGTTGTAACGTGAGCAATTGACATGTACAGTATCTGTAAAGCCAGATCTTTGACCAGGAATAAACAGAATGTTCTAGGATACCATTGCATCGCCTAAATGATGAAGCTATTGTGAAACTGGTCTTCATCAGGAGGTGGACAGATGGTATTCTTCTTAAGGAAAGACACTTGTGGCATCTAAGTTTACTCCATCATCTAGGTTTACTCCTTGGTATAAATATCAACAAGGACCTTAGCTCCTTCTTTTCCTGGACCTGGACCAAAATGCTTCTCCAGGTAGCCAGAACTCTGGATAGCTGATTCCAGTTGAGGCTATTGTGTCCACAATTTCGGGGGCAACCTTAGATCAGCATTAAAAAATAACGATTCTTGATCCAATGTAGATTAAGCTGTTGGCCCAATAAAGGAAGTCCAATGAATTTGCAGTTCAAGTCTTTATGCGTAACGTCAGCTAGGCAGGTCAATGAGTCAACGGTATAGACATGCTTTGTAAATTTAAAGTTAAGTCCCAAATGACTTTGCATAGACCTCTCATATTACAGATTTAGTCATGCCCTATATTCCTTCGACTAGACAGAACTAAGTAATGTTCATCGCTTTATTAAAGCTCCAAATGGTTCGCAGGTTAGGATCTACTAGATCCTTGCGGTAGCACAACGGGTCTGCTTTGGCCTTAGTATGCCACTCCAACTTAAACTCGCAAGTGACCTTTATCACACTAAGTAGGTTTTCGATTTTCAGTTAAGGCTTACGTAAATTTCAAGCAAATAAAACAATCATCACGAGCAAACAATTTTCCTGACATAAGCCTATATCCGCTCCCGCGACAAGAATAAATGGATTACCCGAAAACATACGGCTACGAGAAGAGAGTTAAAATCTCCAGCTGGGACGACTGGATCCAGTCGGATCCATTGGGTAACCAAAAACCAAATGTCTGTTGTGTCCCCTTAGGTCCGCCAGTCAATCTGAACGGAGTTGTTTTGCAGTGCGCAGGTGGATCACACTACAGAACTCTGGGCCAAACTGATGAGGTTTTCATGCCAAAAACGTCTACCCAAGACCACCTTGAGTCTGGGCTGCAGAGGCGAATCTATCGGACCATGGCGAAGAAACAAATCAACTTCGAGTCATATCCCCTAAACGAGTTGAGTTGAGCGTCAGAAATTTACTCCCTGACAATACTCCTTCACCTTTCCACAGCTTTCGTTTGGACTCTTGTGAAATGATGACTGACCAAATTGAGGCGAAGTGCGTGCCCACGAATACAACTTATCAGGATAATTTCAAGCCAAAGATGACGGTGAAGGTTAAAGAAGATGTTTGCAAGGACGAACCGGATCCACTTATGAACAGAATTCCAAAGTGCGGCTTAGAGTATCTTCCATCGTCAGAAAATAAATTCATGGACGATCAGCTGGCAGTACGCAGTGAGAATCGAAAGAAAGTCGATTTTTTCAGGCAAATTCGGTGAGTGGCAGTGACACAGAAGGATGTCTAATGTCTTTCTTGTGCTCTCTTTTTCAGTACTTCTTCGAATTTGTTCCACTAGCAATGGACATTCCACGTTTTTTGTAACATATTGCAATAAAATTGGAAGTTTTTATCAAAAATTAGTCTGACGTGCCCCACTGTTACGAAGTTCTGCAAAGCTTAGGAAGCTTATTGTGGTGGTCGAAGCATCGATTCATTCGCGCTAAGCTTTTCACCACGAAGGAACGGGTCGTTGCCTTTACTTTTTGTGATACTTTACATCTAACTTGACTTTCCCCAAAATGAATTTCCAAAAGTGCCCTTTCACATTGGTGTACGCACATTATTCGGCAAGTATGACATTCTGCCCGGAAGCGGACTGTTTGCAATTGATTAGTACTCAGGAATTCACTTAACAGAGTTGAGCATGGTTCTCTTTGGCTAATATGTGTGTAATAATACAAGTGTACCCAATTGACACAAAGCGGTTTAGCTGACTTATGCTGATGATTCAGTTCACTTTTATTCTTCTTATTTATTTAGCGCTACAGTCTGGGGTGGACCTGAACCTCAACCAATAAGCCATATGAGCAGGCGAGGTTTCTGACCAGCTGACCTTAGATTCGCACTCCAAGTTGTTGAGGTCCTAGCGTACAAGACAAGAGGCGAAGGTTCTTCGACCTGGAGCTCTGCACGACCCGTTCACTCGTGCAGCCCCTTCAGTTCGTGGTTGAATCTTCCTGTAAAACTGTAGACCCAATGCAAACAAATCAAAAGAACGTTAGTAGAAGTTAGTAGGATTTTTCTGCCGCTAATGAAATTGGCCATGCCTCATGCATGACTCAATTGGCTGTTCAGTAGATATGGCATGATAGACTAAGCTGCACGCTCGATTTGTTTCATTGGTTACCTACATTTGTTACGCATGGATTTTGCAGAGTTTTTAGAATGGTTTTCACATTCTTCAGATACAAGCACAATTGAATTGAGATTTGAAAATTGACTTCTCAACTACATATTGACATTGTTATATTTTCTTACGTATGCTACATTAACTATGAGTAGCAGACGTAAAAAATGAACATTTAATTTTTCCATCTCTGCTGATCAGCCTATAAAAACAGCTGTTGGCCAGGGTTACTCTGATCTCTGTACTGATGTGATGCGAAGTGTTTTGTTAACTGTGAAGCCGAGTTTGTTCATATCGAAAATGTAGACCTCTGTTGTTGTGGTGGCTTACTGTTTGTACGGGATATTGATCCCGCGGGTTTGAGTGCTAATTCCACAGTTTCCTGAGATGACACCTCTGAGGGTTCCTTAGTGCTGGTCTCCTTAGTCGGAACAGACAGAGAGACCGTCTAAGATTCAGAACTGGCCAAATTTTCTTGGATTTAATGCATGTTACCTTCTAGCCATATGTGCTTGGTTCCGTTAGTTGAGTGAGTTTTTAGAAAATGGTATGCATGGAGGGTGGATATCCGACATCTAGAGAGTTCGTCGGTATTGTCCGAGCGGTGTTACTACATACTCACAATTTCACATAGACAAAAGAGCAGTAATAGAAATCACGATATAGAATGAAACTGTCATTCTATACCCAAAAACTCACTTTTATGGTTATCTTCAGATTTATGGTCGCATAATGAGATAAACGTGCCAACACAAGGTTCGGCTCTCATCGATTCCGAGCGAACGTATGTGCAGACACAAAGAAAGCCTTCGCACATGTAGGTACTTTCCCGAATCGAATTAACAGGCTTTATTGTACGCGCACCATAAATCTTGGGCATTCACACACTAGTTCACACGGGTTACTGCGCACTGCAGCGCCGAGAAAAATCTATTGCAACCGGGTGGAGCATGAATGTGAAATAGTACCAGGATCCAGCGATAAGAAATCGGGCCACACTCTGCCAACTTGAGCACATCATAAAATAATAACGCGATAAACTACGATCCTGGCTTCACCACATGGCTGTACTTTGCTTTTCGCTGGACGTTCAGTGTGTCATGCTCTGGTACTCCTGGTCGGACACACCCAAGACATAATTTGGATTGTTTAATATGCCCACAAACACCTAATACCACACAGAGAATATAAACATAAGTGTATCTAATTCAATGACGTGGAGTGCGGAAAGTTGCAGTGTTTGTGTACAAACTAAGCGAGGATATACACCAATATCCAAGGCAAAGCTTTAACTTGTCACTTGTATCAAAAATATTCCGCGAGGTGGCGTGTTCATTTATTTTCAATTAGAGAGATAGCAGTCTCGCCCGCTTAAGAAATGCTTAAAATGTGATTTATGATGTGTATAATTTACATTTTCAACACAACACGTGTATAATTTACATTTTATGTACATTCTGTATTTATTTTTCGATAAAAATATTTTATAAATGTTTTATTTTATTTTGTATTATTGTAGTCAAATGAAACCTGCCCTTCATTGGTTAATGGAAGTGAATCTTTTATTTTTGATTCAGGACTTAAGATTTGTAATGCAGAGATCCGATAATAATATACACTAGAAAAAAATAATAACACTTTCATTCTTCTTCTTCTTTATTTGGCGCTACAGTCCGGTGTGGACCTGGGCCTCAACCAGCAAGCCTCTCCAGCTGGCACGGTCTCTGGCTAGCTGTCTCCAGTGTCTCACGCCAAGTTGATTAAGGTCCTTCTCTACCTGTGTGCGCCACCTTAAACGCGGGTATCGTCTGTTGTGTTATCCCACGGATTCGGAATCGAAAACTCTTCGGGCCGAAGCTTTGTCATGTCGCTGTACAGCCCGTGCAGTTCGTGGTTGAATCTTCTCCTCCCAAAATCGTCAACGCAAACAGGAGCAAAGATCGGACGCAGAGCTTTTCTTTCGAAGAGACCAAGGACTTCCTCATCCGCTTTTAAGATTGTCCATGCCTCCGCACCATAGAGCAGGACTGGGATGATCAAGGTCTTGTATAAAGTCAGCTTGGTCCTTTGAGAGATGGCTCTACTACTCAATTGCCTCTTGAGCCCATAGAAACAGCGGTTACCGAGGGTTACTCTGCTTTTGATCTTGGTACTAATGATGTTTGTACTATTTACTGCGGAGCCGAGGTAGACGAGGTCCTCGACTACCTCGAAGATATAGCTGCCCATTGTGACGCTCTGTCCAAGACGTCGATGTTGTGTGTCCTTTCTTGATGACTTCATTCATCGCTAGACTCATTTTAGCCGCTTCCGCCTCAGTGCCAGCAAACGCCTCATTGACGGAAGATCATGCCCCTAGTGTTGGCGTGTGAGTATTGCATGATCTTTTCCAGGATGATGTAAAAGAAATCACACAGAAATCAGACAGCATATCGCCTTGTCTGAAACCTTTATTGACATTGAAGGTCTCGGTGAGGTCGTAACCGACCTTGATGGAGCAGCGAGAATTCTCCATCGTCATCCGGCACAACCTGACGAGTTTGGCAGGAATGTCAAAACTACATATTTTGATTGGGTGAATTTAAAGTGCAGCTGCGTTCAATATATTCTTAAGCTAAAAAGGTTCTCGCGGGAAGGGGGCGGCATGTTGATGTAGATGAAACTTGTAGAATAGTTTATGAAAGACTGAAGAATATTTTAAAAGAAAAATCAAAGCGGAGCGATGCGAAGCTCGTTTGCGCTGGCGTGTTAAAGTTTCGCAAACATACATTTTTAGACCATTTATTTTTATAATTCATGGCTGCTTATCGAATAAGAAAATTAAAAATATGAAAACGCTTATACACATGCTCCTTCAGGCATGTTGTAAAACGTATTAAAAATTTTAAATTTATTCATCACGTCGCGGCATAGATATTGGATAAAATACAAAGCCCTTCGCTGTGTGCACTAAACATTGTTACATAATGGAACGACCTTAAGCGGTGTAATTATAGTGGCGAGCAAAACTGGTTACATAATTTTAGTTTTTGTATTTTTTCATCTATAAAATTGTGCAGACTGGAATCTGTTGACTGGTTTATAGTGTTCTGCAATTCAGTTTTTATTTTTTTGGCAGAAATTTTATCGGAACTTTATTTTTTTTTGCTTACAGTGCAGTTTTTTTTTATTTTTAAAAGCGGACACCAGCCCATTTCTACCCAGGGTCCTTGTAAAAGTACTCTCGTACGTACTCAGTACAGTACTCGCGTACTGTTCGCAATAGCTTTTGGTCTTGTCATATAGATCTCCATAAGATGAGGATAAAAAGTTTAGGACACGTACCTTTATTAGGCACGATCTCAATAGATTTCCCTTTTCCAGATAAGTACGTTTCGGTGGCAAAGACCGCATTTCTGTGCTATTTCGCATGATCAAATACTTTTTGAGATGGTTTTTCCGGGTATATTTATATATATTTTTACATATATTATTTTTCAGACTTAAATTTAAAAAATTTAGAAATAAAAACCAGATTCTTCAACCAGAATGTCGCTGTTAGCGCTTAGTATAAAGCCAAGATCATAATGACAAAATTTATCATAAAGTATGATACGCCATGTTTAGAACCAACAGTGAATGCACAAAAAAAAGAAAGGAAAAATGAAAAAGCGCAAAAATGGATACATAGGCTCCTCATGGTTTTTATTTTATCTCAGCCGTTTTAATTGTACGATTTCTTTCATCAGTACCTCTGTCTTTTAGAAACTAAACATGAAAACAGCTCTGAAAATTTCAATCCATCGCAAGGTAATCATTTTACAGGTGAAAAAAACACAAAAACTAAAATTATGTATTCAGTTTTGATTGCAATATGTAAATAAATTGCAATAATAAATATTTCTTCATTCCATTGAAATGTGTTATCCAACTTATGTACACAAAAACCTCTCTTTCGCTCTCTCAAACCACAACACGGGGCGCGATTCTATGGCCTTATGTTTTCC
Source organism: Eristalis intricaria (assembly GCA_964034865.1). Taxonomy (NCBI): domain Eukaryota; kingdom Metazoa; phylum Arthropoda; class Insecta; order Diptera; family Syrphidae; genus Eristalis; species Eristalis intricaria. The sequence goes on from OZ035874.1 coordinate 46,748,452, forward strand.
CTTTTTGCGGATATGGCACTCGTATATACGGACGAGCAAGTGGGAAATTGTCAGCCAAAAAGGCGCGGGCAATTTACTCAATCTTGGAGTCTCTGAATGCGCCACTTAAGATATAGTCGCAGTCAACATTAACGCAATGGCAATGGTCAGTCACTTGGATCACAATATTCACTGTGCCAACCCGAAAGTTTTACAAAGCGAGTTAACCCGGTTAAAATAGAAGCAGACCGAGTTGTAACCCGAGTTAACGAACTCGGTTTGATGATGAAACGACAGAAAACAATATGGACTATGGAATGGCACAAATCGAGTCAATTCTGTTTAGGGTTGGTTTCAGTTATGCTCACACCCAGTTGAACACTCTGCAGTTTTACTTTGGTTATGCGAATTCGGTTTGATATAATTGTAACCCGGTTTGACTCCGTTTGGACATCTAAATTCGGATTAACTCGTGTTGCTACCCGTGTAGACTCAAGACTAGCGACATCAATCTGTTGGAACAGTTCTGATGAGAAGAAGCAACCGGGATTCATAGAACTGCACGGTATCTGAAATCCCATTACTAGTTCTGCAAGTGGACGTTGCTGGATACACAACAGCTTAGTTTTTTTCCTATTAACTATTTCTGCGTGTAAGCTCCTTAGTGCTGACTGACGTGCCCAGTTCCACCAAGTCCCACCTCCCGCCGTGCAAACAACCCCCATTTGTCGAATTCAAATTTGATATTCCCTCTCATAGTTGGCAGCAAATTCACATCAATTATGCCTTATTCATGTTTCCCCAGTTGCTTGGGGAGAAAATACATTTTTTACGACCGAGGTCATCTGTGTCGTTGAGAGGGAATACAATCTTTCCCTTCATATTCACTTTTACCCTTGTCGACTAAGCTACATTTTCTCAGTCGCAGGCAGCTTCCCTATCCTCATCCAAGACCACACGAGTGAGTTCAGTACAGACTCCTTCTCTCCTTCTCTTAAAGTGTTGCGCTTCAAAGACGCACCGGCGGCGGCAATAAGGCCCGGCAATTTAAATTCAACCATTTTCATGCACACATACAGTTCACATCGATTGATCCACCCACATTTCAGATAACAACTACGTCTTGCCCCAAATGCATGCTCACCACCACCTCCGTGCATGCAAGAGTCGACGCTTCTTGAATTATTTACAATTCATTTCGGACTGATTTCAGATTTCTGAGAATTCCAGATTTTATTTCATTCAACAAAAGAACCAAACGAAATCACAACGATTTGGTAATTGCCCTTTGGCGAGCAAAACAAATCCTGTGGGCGTAGCACTGAGCCATTTTGTGGGCTTTCCCACGATCTCCTTCTATTCCACAATTTGATGACAAGGACCGCTCCTCGTTGCCTCTGTGTTGGTGAACAACTTCGAATTCTCATCCATGAATATTTAACAAGCGACAGAGCTAGACTGTGACGATGTGCAAGGAGTGGAAAAACAAAAACTGCCAAATCGATTGGACCTGCTTGCTCTGCGACGACATGAAATAAGCATACGAGCACACCTGTTCGAGTTCACATCGTTAATGCTATGGTAATGTATCCCAAAAATGAAAGACATTCCTCAACAGGTTGTCGCTTTGGTGTGTGCGACCATATAAGTATCTGAGGTATGACGGAGGGACTTTGATGGCAAATTAGGAAAAAGTTATGCTCCGACGGGGTTGTCGAAACTTGAGGGTTGTTTCTGTGTAAACTGGCTGTGGGACCAATTACGCCCTAGCAATAGGTAATCGAAGGACGTTAAGATGTGAGATGGATTAATTAGCTTCAATGTCAACACATCGAACAACACGGCTGATTTCAACGAACGAAACAGAATTCGATTTTTTCAACTACGAGCCAGCCGGACGACACTACGAGAACGTCACTTAGTGTAGCTATGGCAGATAGGGAGCTGCTAGTGAATTCTAGAGCACTCTTAGACCATGTTGGTCCATTATGATAGCCACCGTCAGCGTACTACCACTGATCGACCAATCCAGTGATAGTGCCATTAACTTGATCCCAACGGTAAATGGTGACTGGACTATATTTGAAAACCAGATAAAAGTGAATTAATTTTGATCTCACTGGGATTCGAACCGTGGACCCACCAACCAAGGACAGGCACTTAACCCACTGCGCCATCCTGTCGCTGTGCATTTGGGGTGTAGCACAGGCTTGGAGAAGGACCGCGATCAATTTGGTGTGCGGAACAGGAGACAAATGAGACAGGAGCCATTTTGTAGAATGAACTGCAACATTAGTTACTTTTGTTGTGCTGTGGGACTATATTTAAATCAATGTGTGCTTGTCCTTTATAGACTCTTAAAGGGCAAGAGATAGAGCACCGATGTCCTTGGCAACTTTGTTCAGAATTCTGTAAAAAAGGGTTTGATGCCACAACCTTGCAAAACCTTTTTCAAATTTGATTTTATAATATGCGTAGCAAGGCGCGCCGGTTGCAGCTAGATATCTAAATTAATTTTGTAAAGCTGAAGAGTTTGTTTGGTTGAACGCTCTAAACACAGCAACTACTGGCTTGAATTTCCTCTCTTGTATTGTCTTCTTCATTTATCGAGGAAGGTTTTAGGCTTCATAACATCACGCTGCGACCAATAGGAGCGTCAATGAAAAATGTTGCAAAACGGGAACAAAATTATTCCTTTTCGAGAGCTTCTCTTGTGTGCGCTGTGTAAACGGCTTAAGTTACTTCAAAAGTTCTTAAAAAAAAGTCCGTGACAGCATATGTCTTTGGTCCTGTTTGGAGAAGAAGATTCAAGCATGAACTGTCTACAGTGACATGAGGCTAGCCAAGCGTCTACGGATCAGGTCTCCAGACCGAGGAGTCTTCGACTCCGAACCAGTGGGACAACGCAATAGAGTTCGCCCACGGAACCGATGGTGCACCCAGGTGGAGAAGGACCTCAACCAACGTAGCGTGCGCAATTGGACACAGCTGGCTAAGGATCGTGCCAGCTGGAGACTTAGGATTGTAGCGCCACCAGAAGAAGAAGAAGGCAGCATATGTCTATCTTTTAAGATTGTATCACTATAATCGTTTTTATGGTAATAAAATTTATTCTAAAGTAATATTATTTATTGGGTCGCCATGGCGTAGTGGGTAAGTGCGTCGACTCCTACGCAGAGGGTTCCAGGTTCGGTACCCGAATTTACCACCTTTCATATTTCACGGCTCCACCTCTTTCGAGTCACTGACAATGCTCAAAGAGTATTCCGGTCTAGAAAAAGCTTCTCAACTTCGCCGTTCGGAGTCGGCATTAAGCTGTAGGTCCCTTCCACTCGTGAAAGAGCAATAGCACGCACAACACAAGTGGTTGGTGAGAAGCTAGGCCCAGGTCCACCTCGGACTGTCGCGCCACCCATGTTATTATTATTATTAATATTTCACAGCTATTATATGTATAACCCATCGAGTCCAAACAGTCGCGCATTTGAAAGATAAACGCAAATAAAGACGGACAAAGTTACTTCCTTCAAAATTTCATCTAAATGGCTGTCATAAATGTAAGACTTATAAAACGGACGGACGGGCGGGGAAGACGGACGGACGACCGGTATTAACATTGTTTTCGTGGACTATTAGTTCATGTTTGTTGGATTTTGATCTAATCCCAAACTTCCTTCGCTCACATATTCGCAATCGAATTCAGATCGGGATTTTGGCCTGACCAACGATATGGAAGCATGCTGACAGACTTGCTTGGATTTCTACATAGAACGGGTCTATTAAATCTTAAAATAATTTGACTTTAAAAAGCAATTGCTCAAAGTCTAACCCGGGTGGGACATAAGTCCACAGAACTTTGTTGTGGACTACTGACCCATCCATTATGGGCATATGGCTCACCAAAGTGGGTTACAATCGATTTGTGGACTTTTGTCCCAGTAAGGTGGGTAATAAGTCCATAAAATTCAATTATGGACTTATGACTTGTGGACTTTTGTCCCTGCACTGATACATGATGAAAGGTATCGTCTTGGTATGCAGATGGTTCCTAAAACCTTGTAAATGGAATTGTGATGGAGAAATTTTACGAAAATATGCATGGAACTAGAGAGGAACATGCCGCTTCTGTGGACACTTCAAAAAGATAACGACCAAAACACAGAGCCAAATTGAAAAAAGTAATGGTTTCAGTCTTATAGAGTTCAACTTATGGAGTGACCTGCTCAAAGGCTGGACGTCAATCCGATAAAAATGTGTGCGAGTAGGTAAAAGATTTGTTTGGGATTTTAAAACCCTAAAACGAGCGTGAATATTGGCAAGCAGTGCAGTAGGCATGGAAATCTACACCTTTTGAGGTTTGCCAGAAGCTAATCAACTTTATGCGGTGATGATTCACTTAAAGAAGAAGAAATATCCAAATATTAATAAGCATCAGCAAGACTTATATTAACAATCATGTTTCACAGCAAAAATGTATGAGCAGACTGTGTTTATTTTTAACAAACAACTCCAGCAACAGCGTGGCAGCATACTTCCGGAATAAATGCATTTGATTCTTATTTTTGTAGGGAGACTTCATTGAAGGCAACTTTTGAGGTACCTACATACTTTTCGAAGATGGTATATAATTTTTAGTATCATAGCTTCTGTATTTATTTTTTTGTCCATCACTGTATATATGAGGCAGTAGACTGTTGTTCTGTTTCCATTTTTTTAGCTTATTATTTTAGATATTACTAGAAATTAATTTTTATCTGGCAGCACTGAAAATCTATCTAATTCCTGTAAGATATTGTAGATCACAAAATCGTATCATATGCTTGTTACGAAAAATTCTTGTACTTAAGTAAAGTTCTCCATTTAAAAACCTTAAGTAAGTTTTTCCATTTAAAAACCCACTATTCTTGGATTTCTACGCATTTCCACATCAATTCTTCACACAAACAAAACACCGACTAGTTCCCGTACCACATTGTTGCAAGTGACCGTCATAAATGCGTACGAATTAACCGAAACTCACCTTCTTCTTTTTAGGAAATGAACCAATCGAATCCTTAACCAAAATCTGTCCGGCCATGAAAAGTTTCTCAAAAATCAGTTCGCTTGGCATTATCACAGGACTCCACCCAACAATTGAATTCACTTTAAACTTTTCACTTCACTGGCTTAGAGCACACTGACTTCAAGGATTTGCCTCTACAGCTGAATGCAATGAAAACATGTGTGAGTCTATGTGAACCAGGCCAGATGGTGGTCAATATACCCTTCAATCAAACTTTCATTGAATACGTTAAACTTGCATGTGGGAGATGATTTAATTTCCATTCAAATTACTTTGGCACACATATCCCGTCAGGACATGTGTGTGCAAGTGGGTGCGGTCGGAGTGGGGGCATTGATGGACATGGCATGGGGATTCGGATTAAATGTGAATTTTTTTGGGGTAACTTTATGTTGTTGGTTGAAGAGCGACCGGTGTTCTAGTCAAGTTTGACCTGGTTTTCGTGGCGCAATTAAGGTGTTTTCAGGCGCAGTCTAAGAAATGACAGTAGACTCGACGTGGGATCGAGGTACTTCAACAAAGTCAACATTGGTCGCAGCCCACAGTTTGGAAAACCCTGCTGTAGAAGATAAGCACAGGAGGTGGACCCTCGGTCAGTGACTCAAGAGAAATTGTGCAAAATAAGCTAACGACTCACATATCAACGGTGCTAGACGGCCGTAAAGGAAGGAAGACTTAGTCAATATTTACCATAAGCTCCGTCCAAGTTCTGATTAAAAAATTTAACGTCTGTAACTTAACAGCTGCTACCGACGCACATTACCTCAACGCAAACGCAAACATATAGCCAGACATGCGAGCACTGCACACTCAAGCAGCTTCAATTGAAAGAAATAAATTCCGGTCAAATATTGATTTTGCACAACACCCGACCACAAATGAGTTTGTCAAGTCGTTGATGTATTTTCCGTCCCCTTAATCATCTGTCACGCCCCGACAAAACACACGAAATGCCATTCACCGGCTGCTGGCACACATTCACATCGAAGCGAGCTGCTCCAGCCAATGCTCACCAAGACAAAACCTTGAAAAGTCAAACAAGTGAATTCATTAAGCGCTCCAACTCAGAGCTCGGCAAACCGCATTTCGTGCGGCAGCCACCCCATTCAAGAGCCTCTGTTCCAGTTTCCGAGCACTTCAGATCTATCCAGCCCACTCGCCAGCAAACCGAACGTCGAGCACCAAATCACTCAGATGTTTATCCTTCACTTCAGTATGCAGCCGTCCCAACTGCGGGCGGGCCCAACCTCGTGCGTTCCACATGTTTATCCTTTAACTTGATTAAAATTGTCTCACCGGAGGAGATCTCCGACACCTCGCCCCACACTCAGCCTCTGCGGCTGACGGTAGTCATTGCGAGTCCCGGCAGAGGGTGAGGCAACAGGAAAAAAAAAACAAAGCCGACAACCTCGAAAGGAGAATGCGGGCTGACCTATCGATTCCGACTGCAAACAGAGGCAGCACAGTTGTGCTGCGTATGTGCCCACGCGCTGCTCAGGAGATGGCTCTACGTTCCGCACCGTCGCATGTATAAATTGCTGGTGGAATATGTCCTGCTGGGGCTGGAAAAGAAACGAGGGTCCACCGCAGAACGGGCATGCGGCCATCTGGCTTTGCTCAACGATTCCGTTTGCCGCCAGTACAAGGGACACAGTCGCAGACTCCCATCCCACGCTGAGCTCCAACTGACCTTATCCCTCAACCACCCACACACAGCAGAGCAGAGCACAGCAGTCTTAATCTTCCAGTCGACATTTGCCACTGTTATTTACTATTGGAGGCAATTTCCATTTTTAGGTTACGTATACGCCGTGTCGACTTCCGTTTGCCGGGCGGGCCGTCGGATGGGACAAGGGTCTAAGTCGGATTTAATTCCTTGCCTGGCACATGTTGCAAGGAGGCGAGCGAAGCAAAACGACTTTTTTCATTTTGCTCTCCTCTCGCACAGTCAGCACCCCGAAGGGAGCCCGCCGCGACGGTGTGGCTGCACGGAGAGGAGAATGAAGGCCAATGGTATGCTCATTACACAGGGCTGCTGTTATGTGTGTCATATTTATGTTCGGCAGGAATTTACCTACACCCGCCGTCCCCGCGTGCCACGGGTTCAAGGGATGACAGCTGTTGGTTGGTTTCGGGCTTGAAGTGCGCAACGTATTTGCCGGGAACAATTATTTGAATTATTGGTGGCATGCCGGATTGTGGGCCGGGTGGGTGTGTGTGTGGATGTGGAAGAACCATGCATAATGGCATTAATGCGTTGTTCACGTGTAGCGCCATAATTCATGGGAACACGTCAGCGCTTACCGAGTGGGGTGCGTGGCGGTATGCCGATAGAGTCAGGTGTAAATTACTTGGCAGATCTATGCACTGGCGGTTGATGGGTGATGGAGTGCTAGTTTCGATGGGACTCTGTGCGATTATTGAGAGCTATTAGGAATGTGCTGGCATGTATGATGACATAATGATTGCTGCTGCCGAGTGGGATCCGATGACGGACAGGATTGTTATGCGTCGCAGTTTAACTTTGACTGTGGCCGCACTAATTTCGGTTGGGATTATCTGGAGGCTTAAGTGCCTTTGAGGAATTCAAATTACTGACTGCATTAGCATTGGCCGGGTAAGCGGCTCATTGGAAGCATTTAGCTTTATGGCTTATTGATCTTAGGTCGTCGGGAAGAGGAATGCGGAGTGGAGAAGATCTGAAGACGATCACATTTCATTTGCTGCATGCACGTACTGCTCAAGAGCGTGTCTGTGTCACAAGTGTGGATGGTTTCCCAACCGCGGTTAGTCATGGCATTCCCAATTTGTGCACCAGCCACTAATTAAATGTGGAAGTAGAGTCGAAATGACCAACTATTATGCAGTCATTAACCACCGACAGAGTTATTTAGACCTTAATCACGTTTTCTATTCAAATGGCATCTATTGGGATATGTTTACATTTTAATTTAAATTTTGAAACAATGCGTACTGGTTTTTGCAGGGTCATCCATTTTGTGGGTGCAAAAGTATATCTAAGCCAACCACATTTATAATTTCGATTTTGGGAGCATTTTTCTTCCAGTATATAGTATTCTACGCGTATCCTGCAATAATTCGGTCAGAATTTGATGAACATTTGTTTTCAAAGTGTAAAGAGTTACCGGATTGTGTACACGAACATCTCATCTTTGGCATCAACGACTTTCGGTGGACATCATCAAAGCGCGAAATAGCTCTTCAAGGAAATTTGTTTGCCATTAAGGCCAATAACTGGTGTTGTGCGATTTGTGATATGTGGGACCGTAGAGGTCGCACCACATGCCTTCCACGTCATTATCTTCGATCCGAAGTGCACATTTGGTTATAACGATGCGAATGGATGGTGACGTTGCGGTTGCGTCTTCCTCATTTTCAAAGAAATATGGACCCTCAGATCGTATTACACACCGAATAATGACTCTGGCTCGACGCAATGCTTTGTCGACATTTGTTTCTTAGCGTGAGATTTAAAAAGGGCACCTCATCGTTGAAAGTGTAGGGAATCTTGACTTGACTGCACTTTTATGCGCCACTGTTTTACATGTTGAACTCATATTCTGAGTCAGTTAGTTAGCTGCAAATCGATTATGTATGTTCGACCATCCGATCAGGTGAACGACAAATGAACTCTTCGTTTGTACATAACAAGTGCTTCTTGGTCAGAAGCAGCGCTCATAAAACTGATCACCACACGGCGCGCATGTGTTGCACTTCTTCTCTCCACTTTCTGGGCATTCATTCGGTGATGCTCAAGGGGCATTGCAGGTATAGTGCATTACTTGGTCAGTTGGCTTCAATTCTTGAGGAAATTGAACCTTAGGTCGGTGTGGACGGAAATCTAAATACAAAATACGTCGTAATCTTAACTATAAAGCAGAAAGTTTGTGTGTCTGACCGACAAAGGCTCCGAAACTCGACGTCGCAGAGCTCTGAAATTTTCGACAAAAATTCTAAAATTTAAATGCTGAATGTGACAATGTTTAATTAAGTCGGTACGACTTAACGAGCACTTTTTAAACGGGAAAAAAATTCTCAATAAGGGTGGTTGCATCAATTCGGTATCAAACCTTTTCAAGTTGCGTAGTCGGATATGAACCATCCCCCAGTGTGTTGTAACTTCCATATATACACACAAATTTTTCGTATTTTGCTTTGGTGCAACCATTCATTTTTTCTACGTCTTAGTCCAACATATACGAACGACTGCCTGAGTCACCAAACGAAGAGGAAACAATAAACATTTTCGCACTTTTCTTATGCATCTAGATATACGCAGCCACACACAAATCATTAAATTTTGCTGAAATTGTGAATATTGAACTTCTAAACGGATTAGCCGATTTTGATAAAATGTCAGAGCTAGACTAATTACATAATGTGTTACAAGATAGGCTAATTTTGTTCATGGTTCATGAAGTTTGACTTCCATTTGCACAACAAGTGAACATCGCGCGCAGTTACAGAGATGGGATTTCCAAGAACTTTTCCTTTATGAATCGCTTGATAACCCTCCACGTTGTGTGTAAATGGTTGAGAAAAACCCGTAATGTCCGTCCGTTTTGTTGCAGCACACATTAGCTGCGTTTGTTTGCAAGCGTATATACGCTTAATTTTAAATTTGCATATAATACACTAACAACAAGTCCTAAATCCGCTTAAGCTACTCATCATATGTATCACCGCTTAAGAAATAAGCGCGAATAAAAACAATGATCCAACCAATATTTTCTGTTTATTTCAGAATTTATTCATTCATTGTTCAGGTTGCTGTATGGGGCTTACATTTGCAGGTGTGGTTGATGTATTAGATAATTTTTAATTGTTTTGGCATCCATAAGTATGCAATCTTAGGTATACCCAGAGTGTCTCTGCTATACATTCCGTTTAGGTTTCGTAAACGATTCTTTTCATTTGATAAACATTTTATAATTATTAAGTGTTTTTGCTTTTAAAGTGATGGTCACGCTACACAGTCCCAAAACGAATATTGTGACCATCAAAGATTAACCATCCCTTACCACGACTACACCCCTGACTGCTTAGCAAATGTCATAAATGTCGTCGGTGCCGCCAAGATTTTATGATGAATCATCGTTCTTTTGTGCACTTTACAAAATTAAGCTTATATACGCTTGCAAGAAACACATCTAATAGAAACATCTAGTAGAAACACATCTGATAATTCAAACTTCAACATATATGCACACAGTCAACGAATTGTACTCAATATGAGTAGGGATGTGAATGAGAGATTGGGATAGGCATCAATGACAAAAGAAAATTCAAATTGGTACGTTGCAATGTCGAGGGCAAAGGATCCAGGGCAGTTATACATTGTCGCCGATGATGTTTCTGAAACAAAAAATGTAGTCTACAAACAAGTTTTATAATAAAAAATAATAGAAAGTTTAATTTTCTTGGCGTTTAACTATTTTAAAAACATTTCTTCAGGATACAGTGGACTCCCCCCAAGTCGAATTGTCACGGGATGACATAATTTGTTCGAGTTAGGGGGAGTTTGACTTAGAGAGAGGTTTTTGTAAGGAAAATTGAGGGAAATGTATGTAAAATATGTCGAAAAAGTTCGAGTTAGAGAGAGTTTCGACTTATGGGGAGTTCGACTTAGGGAGAGTCCACTGTATTTTGAAAAAACTGTATTTTCACTCTAGCGGTTGAAGAAACAAACCAAGTATGTCATAAGACAAGCTGTAGCCACGTGAAATCGATGGACTTGCATCTTCATCACGACTTTCATAAATGCGCCTGTATGTGCCTTACGACTGAGATGACGGATAGAAGAGAGTACGGTTAGATCGATGATTATGGCGTGTGGATTATGAAATTCGCTACACGAACCTACGACAGAATAACTATTTTTGTCGAAGTTTAAACAATTTCAACACAATCAGTAATTTTTAAAGGACCTTTATTGTAGAGTGGACAACCTTAAACTGAAGCCATAGTCCTGGATAAACACAGAAAACAAAACAAAATGTGTTCGGGTTTCCGGCGAGTCAAAACTAAATATAGTCCCGAGGGCTGTGGTATCATGCCAGGTACTTCATCACATCGTAGGATTATTATTTGAGTGTTTATACAGTCTTATGTATAAACCTTACGCCTCCTTAAGCGGACGAAGATTGGTATGAATTGAGGAAGAAATTGTAGTCGATACGTCGCAGATCAGCTGAATTTGGAATCACCAGAGTAACAACGCGGCTTAATTTGCAGATTTGGGCTAACATCTCTCTCAGATTGTTCTAGAGCATGAATTGAAGTCTGACGACCATAGACAACGGCGTGACTTCGCTAATTGTGTGTTGGAAATATTGCCCGGGGCTCCAGATTTTGACCATAAAATCGTCTTCTTGGGAGAGCCATTGGTTCAGCTTTTATGGCAACAAGACAAATTGCAATAATTGGAGCGAATTCAATCCAATTCATGAATGGATTGACTGTTTGGCGCGGACAACATTGGACCTGAGGAAGAGACACCCTTACTAACAGCGGTCTTAGGTATAGAGCGATCTTAACCGTCTTTCTCCGATCAGACCTTGATGGACTGTGGTTCCAATAAAAGACCGCTATCTGCCATACCAGCGACGAAAAGCTCAAAGTTGTGAAGGAGAGTCATTTCACCGCCAGAATGCATCAAACTGGCCGCTACGATTGCCCGAATTGACACGATTCGGTCATTTCTTTTGGGCCTACATATCAAGTCATTAGTCACGCCTTGTTCCATATGAACTATGATACAATGATCCTTATCATTATCAAACCTACGGTGAGGAACTAATTAACTCTGAGCATTCCTACCGCCATATCTCCGCCATAGTTTTATCTCGCCAAATTTTTTTGGATTTTGTTCTCTTGTACAAGCCATGCCACCACGGCAAACGACATCGCGACCTGAAGAGAACTGCTTTATGGACGATATGAAAAATTAAAAAAAACCTTTTACAGTGGACTCTCCATAACTCGAACTCTCCCTAAGTCGAAACTCTCTCTAACTCGAACTTTTTCGCCATATTTTACATACGTTTCCCACAATTTCCCATACAAAAACCTCTCTCTAAGTCAAGCTCTCTCTAACTCGAAACGATTATGGTATCCCGTGACAATTCGACTTAGGGGGAGTCCACTGTACGCCTTTTGCAATGGATGTCCTTAGTTCTACTGAGGTGAATATAGTAGAATATCGATAATGTGAGCTCCGATAGTGTGAACTCCAATAATAGCCGTGTTTTTTTCATCGCTATCGATAGTGAAGTGAAGTAAGATGCGAAAAAACGATTCGTAGTGGCTTTGATTTTTATCTGTCAAAATATATGAAGAAAACAGTTTTTCTGTTCGAATCGCTGTCAAAATATATGAACAGAATTCGAACTCGAATTTTTATCGGCAGCCACTTTTCACTGCCGATATTATAGGCTGCTATAGACTGTAGGTTGTTGTATGTGCTTTACGTGCAAAATCCTACTTCACTATTTATAGATTTTTGAAAAAACACGGCTATGTTGAGCTGGAGAAATGGTGCTCTACCTACTCTAAAATGCAGACTCGTGATCATTTATTTTTTTGCGTGTTTCTTCTTTTCTTGTTTGATTGCGAAGAGGAGAGGAGAGGTTGTATCCCCGCTAAACTCGAACCTGCAGATACGAAAATCCTCATGTTGACTCGGCAATCGAAATACTATTGCCAAATACTATGGAACCCCGGTCTGCATTCCCTTCAAGTGCCACGTACTTTAAAGTGAACCGCACAAATGTGTCAGGTTTTCATTTTCGCGACGCGATTGTACACTTTTTTGTTTGAATAAATTACATTCGTTGTTTATTTGTTTATCGTAGGATCATCCTTCATCTCATTAGCGAGGCAAGAGCCCAGTCCCACTCAATCAACAAGCACATGCCATTAAGCGCATGCATGGTATGGTTGATTACTTTCAAAGTATTTCCTTGCTAACAAACGCCAACGCATATCATTATCGCATTAAATTGCACAAATCTTCTTCACAGTCCTCCGCCGGGCAACACTACCAATTGCCACACACACCTTCGCCGATGCGGCAAACTTAACCGGAAGCCAGTCCAGCCCGCGCCCACACACACGTACCCCATCACACAACCCCTTCCAGTCCAGGAAATCTCCGCAGCAATTACGCATGCAAATGGCAAACCCCACATCCCTGGTCGCAGCGATAATGCAATTCAATTAATTCTAGAAATTCCAATATAATGCGAACCACTTGCCGGGCCGGCCAGATACTAACGCACACAATAAATCAAATTAATTGCGTATCCGAGATTTACGTGAACACACCAACACCGGGCGTCAGTCACCTGAGGTGGGAAAAAATCCCGTCTTGGGCGTTCGGTCAGCCGGGTCAAGACTGACCTCATTGTGAGGCAGAGAAGAGAATTGAATTAGAGACTTCCTGCCTGTCCCATGTGCTGCTCCTGGTGATGATAATGGCGACCCTGATGAGACTCCGATTCCATTCAATTTGTGTGCGCAAGGATATCTCTCCAGGAAGCGAGGCACAGATCCGAGAACACCACTCACCGGGCACAAGGCGAGCCGCACAGCAGCAGCCCAGTGAGCAATGCCACTGCAAAACTGGCCGAGGGACAGCACACAGGAGTCAGAGGACGGGCCGGATACTCGGGGTGCTTATTAAAGGCAACCGGATTAGATGCGTTTCAATTTATTTCTCCGACTAGCCAGTGTCTTCGATGCCGTTGCGGGGGCAATAAGTTACATGGGCTCTGCCGTCCTAAGACAACTGTTGTTGGCCGATGGGAGGGGGGTCTTCCGATCCAATACAAATTGATGAGCAAATAATAAGCTGATCCTGTGGCTCTGACCACACCCTGAGTGAGCTTCTTTTGTCCTCTGCCGGCCTGTTGTTTCGCTTTGATTCCGGGTCGTGGGTGTCGATGTGCTGGGCGATATGATAATGAAGGCAGATATCCTTGTTTGTGCCGAATTGTGAGGATTATAATGGCACTGATGGTCCGGAAGGAGCGGGGAATGGTTCAGAGTGTGTCAGACAGGAAAAGGACTGTTTGTAAGCTGTTGCGTATCATCCACTCGGCGGTGGCGGGTAGATGGTGGCAATCAAGTGGGAGTTAATGAATCTGGCCGATGCCAATTGGTGGTATCCCATAAGACTTGGAAATGGAATTTTGGGTCGTAGTGTGCGGGTTGGTCGCAATCGCAAGTCAATTGGTTGAGGAATCAAATGATGATGGAAATGCTGTGTCGTCTGCTAGAGGGAAGATGTGATGCCAAGGATGAGGATAAGAATCCATGCAGTTAATTCGCTTTACTTGGTTCATCTACTGTTGATACGTGCGATTGACAAGTGATCACATATGAATCTCTTCATCAATCACTGTGAAGGTCTGAGTGCTCAACAATTTGCCAAGTGAAGAAACAGAATTAGTCTGCAGTGATGGCAGCTCATTTTTAGTACGGGGCACAGTGGGGCAGAATGGCCAAACAACGGAAAAAATGTATATCTCAAGAATGATGAGACGCATCGACCAGGGGAGTACTCTCATTCAGGGTGACCAATTTCTTCAGAAGTGGAAAAAACGTAGTTGTTGAAAATGGTAGTTAACTTAAAAGACTGATGTAGAAGAATTTTGTATAATTGAGATATTCCGCAATTGCAGTTTTTGTTTTCATTCACAGTAGTATACAGGAGTGGTAAGTATGGTATAAGCTTTCGGAAAATGTCCACCTGAGCTCGGCGTATCTTGCTTTTTAGGACTCGCTAAAGGTACAAAGTTTAGAAAGTCTTCTCTCTCCCTCTTTATAATACTTTTTTACCGTGGCATTTTATAAATATTTAGGAATGTTGTAATTTTTTTGTTTCCTTAATATATTATGGTAAAAGCTGGGAAGTATCACTTTTCTATTTCTAAGAACAAAACAGCAAAATAATGTTTACTTTCATGTTTCAAAACGGACCGTTTTTGGGTGACACAGGAAGGTTCCAACTTCCTGAGCTCCCCACTGTCACTAACGAACAAAAATTAAAAAAAATTAATCAAATCTATTTTCTTGTATAAATTATGAAAACAATGAGCCATCAAACCCAGTCGAAATAAGAAATTATTTTTTTGATTTCTTTTTTTAGTCTTGCCCCACTGTGCGGTTCGGGATGGTGCCACAATCCTTCGAATATCAACCTTCTTCACCAAGGACACCAAATTGATTGAGTTCTTTCCAACTTTTGTGGGCCGCCTTGACTTTAGACGTGCTCTGTTGCCCTGGCCCACTGAGTCTTAGTCGATGACCTGAGCCACAAGCAAGTTGTGCATGCGCTCTATGACTTTACAGGACAAAAGATCGCACTATGAGCTGGTCATCGTCTTCTTCACCCACCTTTGAAATTGGCAAATCCTCTGTGCCACCGTAGAGCAGGACTGGGACGATCAATGTTTTGTATAAATTTAGATTGGTCTTCAGCGAGATGACTCTATCACACACACCTGTGGAGAGACAGGAAACATATTCATTCCGCGTTTGATGTCGGTTCATGTTGCCTGTACTATTTAATGTAGAGGTAGATGGAAACGCTGGCTACCTCGGATGTATGGCACGTTGGCCTAGTGGTCGACGTTGTGGGTCCACTGTCGAAGACACCATGTTTTTCCTTGTCTGTAGACAGCCTCATTTTGAATGTCTATGTTTTGTAACTTGCGCACGTTCAAGAGATTCTTCTTCTTCTTCTGGTGGCGCTACAATCCGGGGTTGACCTGGGCCTCAACCAGTAAGCCTCTCCAGCCGGCACTGTCTTTAGCCAGCTGTCTCCAACTGCTCACACCAAGTTGATTGAGGTCCTTCTCCACCTCTATTGCGTTGTTCCACTGGTTCGTAGTCGAAGACTCATCGGACTGGAGCAGTGTTGTCCATGTGCTCTAAATGACCCAGCCATTTAGACGTTGAATCCGTAGACGCCTGGCCAGGCTCATGCTGCTGTACAGCCCGTACAGTTCGTGGTTGAATCTTCTTCTCCAATAACCATCAACGCAGACAGGACCAAAGATTGAACGCAGAATCTTTCCCTCGAAAAGACCAAGTGCTTCTACATCCACTTTTGAGATTGTCCATGCCTCCGCGCCGTACAGCAGATCTTGGATGATCAAGGTCTTGTATAGAGTCAGCTTGGTCCTCGAGAGAGGACTCTACTACTCAATTGCCTCTTGATCCCAAAGAAACAGCGATTGGCAAGAGTAATTCTGCGTTTAATCTCGGGACTGGTGTTGTTCATACTACTCGAACTGTTGTTCACTACCTCGAAGTTACAGCTGCCTATGGTGACGTTTTGGCCAAGTCATCGATGTTGTGCGTCCTTTCTCGATGACAGCATATACTTCGTTTTGCCCTCGTTCACCGCTAAACCCATTTTGTTCAAGGGATTACTTACATATTTACCTTAAGTGTCCGGTGTTACGACACAGCACGGGCCGTAGCTATGGTGGGTGAAAGGGAGAGGAGGCACTTCGACACATTGGTCTTAAATACCTGCGGACTGTAGCTTGTGGGACACATTAGACTGGGAAGAGCATTCCATAATCGTGGAGTGCGGCTGAAGAACGACCCACTAAATTTAATAGTGCTTCTGAAAGTAGACTTAGGGGTAAACTGAAACTGATGGGCATTCCTGGTGAGACGGGTATTGCGGTTGAGTTCATAGAAAGGAAGAATTCAATTGGTAAGCTGAAAAGCAGCGTTGTACTCAATCTTGGGGCGAATATAAATCTTATAGATTAAAGTCAAATAAGCAGCATGTTTGGCGAGCTCAAATACTTGATCATTCCAACAAGACATACCAAGGATGGACATTTTTCTTCGACATAGGCTCCATTCATGGATAATGGTTGATTATCAAGCGTTCCCTTGCGTGACAGCAGGCATGACTGAATTTTTGAAGAATGGAATTCCACTCAATTGTTAGTTATGCTGTCAAGATCGTACATACGCTGCCGTTCCAATTCTACGGCCGAAGGGCGAAGTTCATCAGCTCTTTCATTGCCCCGCTGTTACTTCTGCTTGAAATACACTGTAGTGGTTCTGTAGCCGGATTTCCTCAGAGATCTTCGACAACCTGGCATAAGTACCTGATCACGTGCCTTCTTCAGACTTGGACCCGTCAGTGTACATTTCCAATGCAGCTGGGTTACTGACTTTATCTTCGTCCCATTCATCTCTCTTCTTCTTTCTTTATTTGGCGCTACAGTCCGGGGTGGACCTGGGTCTCAACCAAGAAGCCTCTCTAGCTAGCACGGTCTCTGGCTAGCTGTCTCCAGTGTCGCACGCCAAGTTGGTTGAGGTCCTTCTCCACCTGGGTGCGCCACCTTAAGCGCGGGCGTCCTCTGTTGCGTTGTCCCACGGGTTCGGAGTTGAAGACTCTCCGGGCCGGAGCTGAGTTCATTTCCCATGGGGAATAAATTCTTGCGTTTTATTTCGAAGTCCATGAGAGGCGTCAGAGAATCTGTCACATTAGGGATATTCGTGTTTCGTAATCTTACCTTTGTGCGAAGATTGGTTCCACTCTTCTGTGAGATAAGCAGTGGACCTGTTGCTGCGGAAACCGTGCTGCCGGTCATTAAGAAGCTTCTGCGATTTAAGATATTTTAGAGGGATTCGCCCTTTTAAGTGGCGGCTGTTTCTGCTCGTTAAGAGACTTAAAGGGTAGGATAGATGAAAAAGCTTACGCAGTGGTTTTTCCACAGAAGAAGCACACCCCTGGGGGGGAATACCATCAGGGCCAGTGCTCTTGTGCACTTATTGGGCAACTACAGCGTTGTCGCCCAGACAACTAACGATGTTGTCTGTCAATTTACAAATCAAAGAACGCCTCAAAAAATGTCTAAAAGTCTCTCAGCTTTCCTGCCACACTGTACACGACAAGTATCGTCCATTTGACAGTTCTTCTGATTACGAATCGAATATCTGGAAAACTGAAAGGTCTGGTGTGTACTGCTGAGGCGGCTGGCAATTGTTCCCCCTCCCCCCTGCAACACCTTAAGGTGGCAGTCTGTGAATGCGCTATCTGCCAGGTCATGTTCAATCTACCATTGAGTCGGAAATGACTCTGGGGAACAATGATGTTGCTCAAGTTTTGATGGGAAGTCCTGTGCGAAGTGAAGCAGGTGTGCCAGCGATGCTGTGATACCTGATTGTACCAAATAAATTAATCAATCGAGTCCATCACACAGATGTGCCACCACCCCAGCACGTCCTGATGGGGACGATGATTATTTTTCGAGGCTTCTCGTCTTGGACCGGCGAACGCACAGACAATGAATATGTAATCGAAAACGAAGGGACCCCAGATCGATATGACGAAGTGGATTTCTTCTGCGAAGCAGTGAATGATTATTCGGGAACAGCTCAGCAACTTTTTTGTATTCATGCGGCGCAGTTGGTGGTGAATGACGATGGGGAAGGGAGCGTGCTCGATGGGTCGTGGTAATTAGCATTTGGACACGAAAACAATAAATATTCATTTCAATTGATTTCTTGATGAGGGCCTGGATTCAATGGCGGTGGTGGGGAGGGGGCCGTAAGTAGCTTATCGTGGACGTGGCACACAGCGCTCTGTCGGCTTTTTGGAGATTTGCCTAATGGCACAGCCTGCTCGATAGTCCACTGCTTAATTAACAACTTCTTCCACAGCAGTTCAAAGGTAGTGGTTTTTTAAACCGTCTTTCCCACAAGTCACGTCGCCATATTCACCGCCATATGCATCTCCCAGCGAGCAGCCATTTGCCATCAGCCCCTGACCCCATGAGGCTACTTCCAGCCAACGTTTAATCCATTAATAGCCCCCCATCGTAGCCATAAAGGCGAACAAAAAACGGCGCAAACTTTCACCGCATATCCACGACCGCGGAGCGCATTACTTTCCAAAGAGGAAGGCGCAATGAAAGGAGTACAGCTCAACGAAAAAGTTGTTCGATCATAAAATTAGACGTCGCGCTTTTGTAGCTCGCATGTGTGTCCCCCCCTCTCTCCACCGGCCCCACCCCAGCCAGGCCATGAACAAAGTTGTTCCCAGTAATTCGTCGTTTACCTCTGAGGGAGGAAATTACGCCTCGGATGGCATTAACTTCGGCGGATATCGCTTGAAGTAAGCCACCAAGTGAGTTTTCGCATCTAATATCTCTCTGCGCTTAGGCTGCTACGAAAAATGTTCTTTCGGGGCTTTTTGAAACCGTAATCCCCACGTGCATATCCCATTATTCAGCTCCACTGGAAATCATTCATACCGGAGTTTTATGTGCGCCTCTATGCGGGGGAGATGCCATATTTACGGTGCTTGACGGCAGATGCCTACGGTGCGGCGCGGCGCTGCCGTGTGCCACTCCCTGCCAGGAGTTCATAGAAATTTATTGGGCTCACTTAATGACTTGGGTGGGTGGGGACTCTGATTTGTCCGGGTGGGTGGGGACTCAATCGTCAGTCAATATCTATTTAGGATGGGTCTTGGGTTGGGGTTGCATTGTTAGGGCTTTCGCCAACTCACCGAATCGTAAGCCGGGCAAAGGGTATCCTCCTACACTCTGCTTAAATCGGCGGCATTGTCAGACGGATGAGTATGCATTCGTTCAAGCCTCTTGTGTACTTTGGCACATTTCATGCCGTCGCTTGATCCGATTATTAGTGGATTGCGATTCATGTGAATGAAATACAGTGGACTCCCCATAAGTCGAATTGTCACGGGATACCATGATTTGTTCCAGTTAGAGAGAGTTTGACTTAGAGAGAGGTTTTTTATGGAAAATTGAGGGAAATGTATGTAAAATATGGCGAAAAATTTCGAGTTAGAGAGAGTTCGACTTAGGGAGAGTCCACTGTACATTTATTCTTGATCTTCGAACTGCAGACGATATTAAGCTGGCTAGACTTTCAGCGCTGAATTTGTGCTCATATTTATGTGTGAATGATGTTATTCGCCAATATTCTTTAAGAAACAATGACGAACAGACTGCCCTTTGGTGGCTCATTGTCATTTCACTCACATAAAAATTGAACACACGCAGACTCATGAAAGGTGGTGGAAAGTCCCTCAAATGGTGCAATCTAGTTCTAACTTTGAATTGTCGCTCAAGGCATAAGCCCTTGGATACGCAGTTGCTGTTACAGAGATATGTTCATCGTTGCATACGAGTCGACGGACACCTGACAGTGGAAAAGCACTCATCATTTTGTATCCGCTCGGAGTAGGTAGTAAACTCTGTCTTTCCAATCGACTTCTAACTAACCTCTGTCCGCCACTGTAGTGAAATGGGAGTTTTGAGATGCATCTTGAAAGAAGACAGGTTTGATGATTATAACTTATATCATTAGACAGAGAGTGGCTAGTATACAGTGAAACCTGTGAAGTTGGCCACCTTCTGAAGTTGGCCAATATAAAGTAGCACCTCTGTATATTGGCCACAGGTCGATCTTGGAACCTGGCCGCACGTTTTATGTATTATTTGACCTTTTGTACTAAATATCCTTCGAAAGTTGGCCACACAGGATTGAAGAAACTGTCCAGACAGACATAGCGGCAAAATAAGGTTCGTTTTAAGTCTTGTTGGGATATTTGTCGATGACTTCATTTCCGCAGTTTGTGGGTGACTTAAGTATAATAATAATATGGGTGGCGCGACAGTCCGAGGTGGACCTGGGCCTAGCTTCTCAGCAACCACTCGTGCTGTGCGTGCTATTGTTTTTTCACTAATGGAAGGGACCTACAGTTTAATGCCGGATCCGAACGGTGAATTTTAAAAGCTTTTTCTAGACACGAATACTCTTTGAGCATTGTCAATGGACTCGAAAGAGGTGGAGGCGTGAATTATGATAGGCAGTAAATTCGGGTATCGAATCTGGTAGCGAACCTGGGTGACCTGACCTGGCGACCACAGGTGATTTCCAGCTTCTCTCTCGCTTCCAGTACGGCGGGCCATATAACGCAGGTTGCACGGTATCTACTAACACATGTTTTGGTTCACGAGTAACTCGTTGAAAAATCATTGAACGCACCCAATTAAATTTGACTGCTATTTGACGAGTGTCATTCATGAAGCTACAAACATTTGCCGAGGTTTGTGTTAAGCCTCAGAGAAAGCTTGCCAAAAGGAAGTCTTACAAAACGATATCATCGCCTATCTGATGGAATTGCATTCAACGCCCGCCTCGGAAGTCGAGATGTTGGGGACATCCGTGTCACAAACCATCGAAGCATGGCCATTTGCTTGCGAAGAAAATCCTGCTCAACATATAATAATGAATAACACGTTCAAATAAAACACGTTTATTAATTATTAAATATTTATTACACTTTAGACTTGTCTCGCGTCCGAACTCCTTGACGATCCCAATGAGAAGAGGAAGCTAATCTCAACTATCTTCTTTAAGAAGAAGAAAGTGAGAGCTTCATTCATAAATGAGAACAAGAGCGCGGTAAGAGAGTGGGGGAGTAGGACAATGATACTATGTGTATAACAATATTATGTGTATAACAATATAGTTCCTCGTGTACTGCCGCGTTTCTCACCCGAACTATTCCCACAACAGCATGAAAAAATCTCATCTCGACTGCTTTTTCTCGCGATATTATTTTTTCTATTCCACGTTGCATGGCCATAGACATGAATGAGAGTTCGAATAGGTACTGAGTTAATGATCGCTGACTTGGCTTTGACAGCAAGCTCTGCTTTCCTGACACAATTGTTGGTAGGGAAGCTGCTAGTGAATGCCACCAGCACACTAAGACAACATTGATCTATTGTGATACCCACAGTGAGACAACTACCAAAGTCATAGTGCAGTAATAGACCGGATAGACCGGAAACTAGATAAAAAGCGCTTTCACTGAGATTCGAACAGGAGATCCCACTAAGCAGAGCAGGCACTCCGTCAAGTGCGACATCTACCCGCCTTTCCGATACAATAATAATCGAAGATAAGCTGTCCATTTATGTCTGGATTCTTATAGGCTTGTCTACGCCGTTATCCGTGCAGTGGATATTTTTTTTCCGACGGATGTCTACTTTATTTACTAAACACACTTTTAGGAGTATGCCTTTTGTGCTGGACTGTCTGAAGGCTTTGACCGCGATAAAAAAACTTGTTTCGACCCCCACTCCGATGTTAACACTTCCCCAATTAGGCTCTCGAATCTTCTGGTGAGTTCCATATACTTTGATGGACTGTTCTTGTGGATCTGAGTACACTTGTTAACGTGTATCTGTAGGCGTGTCGTCAACTTAAATACCACTCGAACACAAACGCCAGTATTAAGAATAGCTGTCTTTGTTGACAGCCAATGTAAGCTAATGCCATCAATTCGGCTACATCGACATTCATACCCTCAAAGGAATATCCAGGCATGTCGCAATAAGCTCGCTGCAGTCGTGGAAGAGTTCAAAATAACCATAATACGGGTTCCAGGGCAGAGAAGCGTATGTAATAATTAAAAAGCCGATGAACTGGCCAAGCAAGGAGCTGCCCTCCATGGCTCCTCTTGGACTAGTAAAAGCCCGAATTACATGACGTTTCCTGAAAATGGCTAACCTCAGATGGTCTCGGTTAACCAATAATAATATCTGGATCAGTGCTGCCAACCGCTGATTAGTTTATTGATGCTCTAGCTGTATCCTTTTGTGATTCTATTTATGACGCATTGTCAATGTTTTTCACCCCAGTAATTGGACCGTTTGACCTAGACACTCAGCGTAGAAAGTCTAACCAACCGCCTAACTACTTTGTTAAGTCACAATTCCTTGATTATCTAAATGATTTAAGCAACACGTCAACACACATCGCACAATTCAAAAAAAGGACTCAAAATGGTTTCCTGAATGCAAGCCGGTGAATTGACCTTAAGACACTGGCATCTATCTTCTCCTCCTTCTTCTAGTGGCGCTGCAGGCCGGGGTGGACTTGGGCATCAGCCAAATGGAATCTATCTACCAGACACGATTTTCCGATTTTCAATTTGTCATGAAATCACATATCACATGACCCATTGGACAAAATTAACATTTTTATGTTTATGTCCTTTCACATAATTGTGCTAAAGTACATCGAATCAGACTACCATTTGTCCAGTGTCCCAGGACAAGGCTTAAAATTTCAGTCGTTACCACGCAGTATTCACCCGCTGATACATTTCGACTTATCCCACCGCACCATCGTTCTTCTTGCACCAGTTCTTCTACATCACCAAGTGCAGTTGATTTCTAGTTTTACTCTCCCAACAACAAAAGGACAAACTTGTGGCACAATAAATAGTGCCTACGGCAGTACAAAGAAAGTACGGCAATGGAAGCTGAAATATCTGGCATACCCTCCAAGGGAACTCTGCCGCGGAAATTAACCATTTCACCGTCGTCGACTTGAATATAACCAAAAGGCAATAAAAGTGAATCAGCCCCCAGCAACTGTAACCCACCCCTGCGAAGCTGTTCGCAATTATCTAGTATGTTTGCTTCAAAGCACTCATCGTTTTACAACTCAGAAACTTATCTCCAACTTACACTTGCATTTGCAGTTCAGCGCTGAAAAACTACGAAGCCAAACTACAACTTCAACTTTACGGCGTGTAGGAGTAATGACTTGCCATGTAATCTCTAGCCCTCCCCTATGCACACTCTGCATAATTAGCATGTTTTCCTGGAGCGAGAACAGATTCAGCGTTATCGCATCGTCGTCGTCGTCCTGTGGAATTGTAAAATCTTAACTGCCACCACGACGAGCACCACCACGTCACAATGTAAATCACAAGACGATGAATTGAATGGCTCCATTCCGCAACTTTATGATATGTATCTCCTGCCGCAGCTATTTATTTCGTATAAAACCAGTTATACGCAGCCACCCGCTTAGGACTTGGGCATAAAACGCAATTTAATATTTCACTCATCGGAGTCCATTCAAGCCCTCGTCTCGCAAGTGCTGCCCTAAATCATCACGCTTCCCTCCGCCCCTTCCCCCCCCCCCCCTCCGCCAACCAGTATTTGGAAGAATGAGGGATCAAATTGCAATTTTCACCAACAAAAATTACCGTTAAATTGTGAATATTTCACTTTTTATTGCACAAGCATCTGACCAAATACACATGTACGGGGCTAACCCACCTAACAACCGGTCGGGCCGAAGATGAAGAGCTTGGCCCATAAAGTTTGAAGGATTCGTGGCAATAAAAAAAAAAATAATTCATAAATTGCCTTGGCTGTGGGATGGTAATGCTGGGGTAATTCTTGGCGGAAATAAATCAAATTAGACGCAGATAACGGAGGCTTAGGCTCGAGACCCAATAAAAATACATGCATGGTCCATAAACAAGTGGAATTTCTTGTTTGTTCGGTTCGGCTGCTCGGAAGTCCTCGGGATATCCTCGTGCAATAAAAATGCTTTGAATGTGAAAAGTAGCTAGCCAATAATTGTGCAAGGATGAGTGGGTAAGTGGATCAATTGTGAAGAGCCTCGCTCGGGAAGTAAGCACATTTTGGCCAGACGCTGTAACTGGGTTTCTTTGGACGACTTTAACAGCGCCACAGGAAGTAATGTGAAATTTGTGGTATGGATGTTGGCAACACCAGGGTAAGCATGTATCTTCTCACATCGAGTTCTTAACGACGAAGGCGATTTAGGCGGACGATGGCGATTCCTTCCGAGCGACTGGAGGGACACAGGTCAACTCCCTTGATGTAGACTTTAGATGTACTTATGGCAATGTTAAGATATTTGTCCTTGGTGGTGGTGGTGTAGGCATGTCATTTGACTCCAAGGACTGAGTGTTTCGAATGAAAACTTTATGAAGGGGCTACTTTGCGAAAAAAAACTCAAATCTCCGGCTTTTTATCGCCTTTTGACCTTGACTAACGATCTTGCGTTTGAATTAAGTAGTTGGTGTAATTGCTAGGTTCCTGTCTATGTTCAACACCCGACACTATGAACTTACGTAATTTACGACTCGTCTTATCTCGAGTCACTGAAATTCCTTAGGGACTTCACAAGGTTAAAAAAAGGCTTTGCAAAGCATAGTCCTTAGAAGACGGCGTAAAAATGCAGGTCCCGTCGACCGATGGGGGGACGCTATCTAGAACAACACGAATGGTTTTTGTGAAAATACGGCCCATCTTCACTTTGGACTATAACGCCAGTACACATATTTAGTCGACTACATCAGTTAGGCTCCAAAGTGGGCTACTAGAGGCGGCCAGAAACACAGAAGAAGATGTACGAGGTTGGTCCGATAAGTACAGTGGTGGTCCACTATAACGAATGCCTGTGTAACGAATTTTCGATGCGCACTTTTTGCTATAATGTACACTTTTTTTCTTAATGCTTTAGTGTCTCAATATTACGTACGAAAAAAAGAGTTGACACTCGACACTCTAACGAATGCTTGTATCACCAATTAAACCAGAAGATACTTGGCGATTCCTTCTGATCGACTCACATAAGTGGTCGGTGTATGCATTTTGCTGCTAATTACTCACATCTATGCATGAATGCATGCTTGGATACCAAACTTAGAGAAGAAGAACACAGGTCAACTCCCTTGATGTAGACTGTAGATGTATGCAAGGCGATGTTAAGATATTGGTCCATTTGTCTGCAAGAAAATGCTTTCAAAGTTCACGAAAGCACACGCTTATAGGCGATTGCTTTTTGAGAAATTAATCCAAAAATTTATTGTTCGTGGTGTATATTGTGTTTTTGTTTTAAAATAAAATTAACGAATGAAACAATTTAATGTATTGAGTAGAATATTCGTACATTTATTTACCGTTTCGTATAAGGAAAGTCTGCTCCATTTACGAATTTTTCGATGTAACGAGCGCATCTGGACGAATGACTTAGCCTACAAAATAAAAATCATAATTTTGGAAAAGTCATGATTCATTGCTCAACAAAGTCTCCTCTTAGCTCGATACATGTGACCCAGAAACTTCCTTAACCCGTCTGTAAAATACGTTTTCTTGAGGAATGCAAAGTAGGACTCCGCGGCGGTGATAACCTCGCCTTTTGTTTCAAATTTCTGCCTGGCGAGTGACTTTTTCAAGTTTGGAAACAAAAATAAGTCGCACGGGGTTAAATCTGGAGAGCATGGTCTATGAGGCTGCGGTTCCTAGCCTAATTCGAACAATTTGGCCATGGCGACGGCAGAGGTGTGGACCGTTGCGTTGTCATGGAGTGACATAAACCCCTCGGACACGCCCGCTCCCACACGCGGTATTCACCCACCCACGTATTCATTCGTTTCCTCCTCCATCAAGACAGCTTTTGTAGCAGATCTTAGTGAGGTGACTGAAAGACTTAATGCAACATTTTCTAAATCTACTGAATAACTGGGGACCGATACTGGCCTAAACTAAAACGCACAGAAATCCGAGATCGTCCTCTTCCCTAGGAAATACAAAATACCTTACACCGACGCTCCCACCCTAAATGGCATCAGCTTGCAATTCTCTAATAAGGCAAAATATTTTGGTCTTATTCATCCCCAGAGGGTGCCAGGTTCGATTATTGACAATGCTCGAATGCTCCTGTCTAGAAAAAGCTTCTCAACTACGCAGTTCGGAGTCGGTATTAAACTGCAGGTCCCTTCCACACGTGAGAGAACAAGAGCACGCACAAGACGAGTGTTTGCTGATTAGCCAGGCCCTGGCCCTCTAAGGGCTGTAGCGCCACCCATATTATATTATTAGATAGTAAACTGAACTGGAAGCTCAATACTGCCGGCCCTATACATGAGCACAAAAGCCATCGGGCAAAAATGGGGTCTTCAACCCCACATGGCACTCTGGCTCTTCACCGCTGTGATCAGACCCATCCTCTTATATGGCGTGACAGTATGGTGGCCCATACTCAACGTTGATAAACACCTAAAATTGGTAAGGAAGGTACAAAGACAATCATGAATCTGCATAAGTGAAGCCCTGAGAACGACTCACACCGATGCACTTGAAACCATACGTAACCTTCCCCCACTAGATATTCTTGGAAAGCAAATAGCAACCAACTGTGCAATCAGATTGAAAGCATGCTCCCAATGGCAAGACTACACGTCCGGACATGCCAGAATCCTAACAGAACAAGGACTTTCCTCTATTAATCTGTCTTACACCTCACCTTTTTACTTCTCAGAGAAAAACTTCAAAACCCTAATTCCGGATAAGAGACCTGTGGTATGGCGGCAATTTACCCATTCGGTAACGCCATACCGTCTACACAGACGGATCCAAAATGGAAGACGGAGTAGGCAGTGGAATTTTCTCTGAACATCTTAACCTCAATAAATCAGTCCATCTACCTAATCACTGCAGCGCTTTCCAAGCGGAAATTTCGATCAGCGAAGCTCTGTCCTGGCTGAGGTGAAACGTGATACCCGCCCGTGATGTCTGCATCTTTACGGATAGCCAGGCAGCAATCCAATCCCTTACATCCTTCTCTACAAACTCAAAAATAGCCATAAGCTGTCACACATCTCTTGACGAGGTATCCGAACAGTTTTGAATTCGCCTGTCTTGGGTCCCGGGGCATAGAGACATTCTGGGAAACTGCGAAGCTAACAAACTCGCAAAAATCGCCACAACACTGCCAGATGACGGATCCTTCTGTAACTTAGGTACTCCTCTAGCTTCCTTTAAAGTTACAACTCACTAACCAAAGCATAATAAAAGTCAATGCCAGATGGAACACAGGCAATACGTGCCAAATAAGCAAACAAATCTGGCCCAGTCTTGACCCCAAAAGATCTGTTAGTCTGATATCCTTAAAAAGTCCTTAAGTTAGCACAGCAGTGGGTATAATCACCGCAGACTGCCTTTTGGGATTACACGCGAAAAGACTAAGAGTATTTTGTAACGATTTCTGCAGAAGTTGCCGAGACGAGGAAGAAGAGGAAAGTGTACAACTCCTTTTCTGCAACTGCCCTGCACTTGCCTCAGCTAGGAAAGCTACTCTAGGCTTATACTTCTTTGATAATCTAAGTAAACTGAGAAAGACATCAATCAAATTGCTATTAGATTTCATTGACAGATCTGGCTGGCTGTCGTAATAATCACGCCGGCCCTTCCTCTCTCTTTGTAGACAAACCCACGTGGCACTACAACGGGCCTACTTTTGCCTAGTGCATCTAAACCACTGCTGGTGCATCTAAGCCATTTACTACTTACCTACTACCTTGTGAGGTGAATAGTCTTTTCAAATGCTCTGATTCTCCACTTACGACAGTTTTCAATGATTACACGCAATAGAAAGGTGTGCTATTGCTAGTCTTATAAATTTTTTCACTTTGTTGGCTTACTTACTTGCCAAGCCTGGGACCCATGGAAGGTATGAGCCTGAGAAATCAGTGACCTCCATCGTTGACGTTTGTGGTCACTTTACCAACCTCTGTCTTGCATCCGCGATTACTTGGTTTTTACACCGGAAATTCAGACTTTCTCTCCTTCTCCAACAAGAAGGCTCGGTTTAGATGACCCTATTTACTGGAAGTCTGTTGACCGTGAACTCTACATGGCTTACGACACCTGACTAGGCTCATGTCGGTGTGCAGCTCTTACAGTTCGTGGTCGAATACATCGATACTACATCGCGCCATTCAAAACCATCTGCATCTGATCGTACCATATTCTGCAGCATCCAATACGCGAGCTTCAAATCTAATCGGACGACGCACGCACACTTGATAGCGTATGCATACGAGAGATAAATTGCACTGCATACAACGGCAAATTATGGCTGCTGATGGTCTATTGCAGATGGTCTCGGTCACTTGGATTTTGGTCAGCACGCAGTGAACATCGATTGGAGCCTATCATCGGTAACATATACGTTAAGAATAAACAATATATTGTACGTGAAAATAAAGTGGTTTTGTTTAATTAACTAATTAGCAAATTAAATAACTAAACATAAATAGGCTTCTTCATCTGCTCTTGAGATTGTCCAGGCCTCCACTTCACAGAACAGGGCAAGAATAATCAAGGCCTTATATAATATCAGCTATCTCCTTCGAGAGAAGGCTTTACTACTCAATTGCCTTTTCAGCCCAAAGAAACAGCGATTGCCAAGAGTTGTTCTGCATTTAATCTCGGTACTGACTGTATCGATTCTTGGAGATCGAGGTAGACGAAGTACTAGAGTATATCAAAAGTGTATTGGTCTAAGATGGCCAAGTGGCCGATGGCTTTTACTTTCTTAACCCTTTCGCAGATCTTGGTACACATGTCCACTCAATGTTCGCAAAGTAGCAACATTTTGTTTTGGAAGACGAAATTATTGATGCAAGTTCACCGACTGCATTCCGAGGCGGAAGGGCTAAAGACGTCATCATCGTTTTGGCCTCATTCACCGATAAGCCCAACACTGTCCCATGTCATCATAGATTATTTGGGCCAGAAAGATGTAGAAAAATTCAGAATATGTGGGGTTTCTGGTATCCGAACTACAACTACAGAGTCTACTTCTCGTTACAGTCCATCCAAGTCAAAGGAGGTACTCCCAGGATCTACAGCCTCTGTTTCATTGCATACTTAAGTGGAGACTGTGATTTAGTAGCTTAAGAGGAAATGCCTCGTGATGATACCAATCAGTTTGGAGCAGTACAACTTGGGACAGTTTGGTTTTGAGTACATCATGGGGGCCTACCAACAACACCAGCAAATCTCACACAATATTGGCTGTCCTAAGACAAATCTAGAATAGAAGAATGAGAGAGAAGTCTCATCTTAGCTATGTAGTTTCCCCTGACTCTGAATAATGATCTGAATAATCACCGGACACTGTCTATTGGGTCTACACGCGAAAAGACCAAGACTAGTCTTGGTTTTTGCTTTTGGATGATTTTCGCAGAAGCTGTCTATATAATAATGAATAACAAGTTCAAATAAAACACGTTTATTAATTATTAAATATTTATTACACTTTAGACTTGTCTCGCGTCCGAACTCCTTGACGATCCCAATGCGAAGAGGAAGCTAATCTCAACTCTCTTCTTTAAGAAGAAGAAAGTGAGAGCTTCATTCATAAATGAGAACAAGAGTGCGGAAAGAGAGTGGGGGAGTAGGACAATGATACTATGTGTATAACAATATTATGTGTATAACAATATTATGTGTATAACATCTCCCCGCCTTAGATTTTGGTCCCCAAAATGATAATAACTATACAATATTTCAATTACTTATAAAAAACATATAATATATATATTAAGAAATAGAAGAAGAAAAAAGAAGTAACTAATATTGAAAAATTAAATGTAAGTAAAATTTAATTCAACAACAAATTAACCTAATACTAATTATTTTGAAATTTATATCTGCGTTTTATCTGTTTTTTATGATATCTTATGTTTCTCTTGGTGCTGTGGTCAATTAAATAATCTCCATGTCTTGAAAATTGCTTGATTATCTTATATTTGGGTCTTGACTTCATAATTGTCCTATTTCGCACAATATTTTTGCACTGATTAGTGTTTCTGTTAAAAGCTTCAATTCGTTCTTTCTTTTCTTGTTCGAATTTATCTGAAAACTCATTTATATTTTCCTTGCTGAAATTCTTTTGTATAAAGTCTATAGGACGCAGTTGAGTTGTTGTATGTATTGTCGTGTTATAGATTGTTATAATTCCAAATAATTTATCATCCAAATCAGTATTACTTTTTGTTATATTCATTATACGCAAGTGTTCATTCAAAGTACCATGCAAACGTTCGACGTCGGAATTTCCAGTTTTTAAAGAAGCTGTAGTTTTATGAAATTTAATACCATTTTCCTTTAAAAATTGCTCTACTGCTGAGTGGAGTATACAAGTCTCACCGTCTGATATAATTTTATGTGGTTTACCTAAAAACTGAATTCTTTGCTTAATTGCATTTAGTATAGCAATCCAATTCCTGTCTGTTAGCTTGTGCAATGTAGCGTATTTCGTAAATTTGTCGATTGTTGTTAGATACATCTTATTTCTTTCCGGAAACCAAATGTCAATGTGTACAATATCATTAAAAAATTTAGGTGATTCTGTAACATACAACGGAAATTTCAATGGATGTCGATCATGCTTAGCTAGATGGCAAACCTCGCAATTATTTATAAATTTTTGAATTTCGACCTGTAGATTTGGATAGTAATATTTTGTCTTTAATTCATGAAAAACTTCCTTGATTCCTCTGTGATTTTTGCTGTAATGTTCATTTTTGATGATATTAATTATTTCATTCTTATCGATGATATCTGACAGCTTGATGGATGACTTCAAAATACGAATGTTCTTGTTTGCAGAGAAATATTGAACGAAAAGGTCTTGAAATTTAAGATACAGGGAATTGTCTTCACAATACACACACATTAGACCTTTATCTATAATAATTTTCTTCATAGTTTCTAATAAGTCTTCGTTGTTTTCTTTAATTTGGACGTAATTATGAACTTTTTTGTGGACAATTTTCATTACAGTCCTAGTTTTTTGACCATAAGATAAATAAATTTGATTCTTAAATAAATTAATTGGCTTGTCTGTAATAAATATGTAGTTGGATTCGTCTTCTGATGCACTATGAATCGTAGCAGCTGTGGTCAACACTTCATCAATATGTTTAGCCTCTACAAGACTACTGCTGAATCTATCTTCCGTTTCATTTACAAACAGGTTTCCAAGTATGTTTCCTTCATTTGAATTCGATTCATCGAAAAATCTACTTAAGCCATCAGCGACTTTGTTCTCCTTTCC
Source organism: Eristalis intricaria (assembly GCA_964034865.1). Classification (NCBI taxonomy): domain Eukaryota; kingdom Metazoa; phylum Arthropoda; class Insecta; order Diptera; family Syrphidae; genus Eristalis; species Eristalis intricaria. Next base: position 46,780,271 of record OZ035874.1, read on the forward strand.
TTTCAGATGTTCTATATTGAAGTCGTACTCATTTAGCATAATCTTCCATCTTTGTAGTTTTAAATTCGGTTCTTTCATATTATTTAGCCAAACAAGTGGTTTATGGTCTGTTCGAATCGTGAATTTACGCCCATAAAGATATATTCGGAAATACTTAACAGCCCAAACTATTGCCAAAAGTTCCTTTTCGATAGTTGAGTACTGCTTTTCGTGGTTATTTAGAGTACGGGAAGCAAAACATACGGGGTGACTACTTTGGCTTAATACGGCTCCTAAGGCATACTTTGACGCATCAGTAGTCAGAACAAACATTTTATTTAAATCAGGAGCTTTTAAAATGGGGTCGGAAGTGAGTAAACGCTTCAGTTTATTGAATGCGTCGACATATTCCGCGTCTGAGAGTTTTATCTTCATGTCTTTTTTGAGATACTTAATAAGAGGATAAGCAACTTTTGCGTAATCCCTTATAAATTTACGGTAATATCCCGTTATTCCCAAAAATTGCTTAATGGCCTTTACGGAAGTAGGTAGTCTCATGGCTGTAATAGCTTGAATTTTGATAGGGTCCGGTTTAATTCCATTGCATGTGACGATATGTCCCAAAAATTTTGTAGTAGAGGCCGCAAAAGTGCATTTTTCACTTTGAATTTTCAAATTAGCTTTCCGTAAGCATTCTAAAACTTTCCTTATTGAAATTAAATGTTCTTCAAAACTTGTCGAAAATATTAATATGTCATCGATATATACGACACATATTTTATTAATATATTCTTTCAGGACCGTATTAACAAGACGTTGGAAAGTTGCCGGTGCATTTTTTAGCCCAAATGGCATTCGGGTGAATTCAAAATGACCATCTCTTGTGGAAAATGCAGTTTTATGTTGATCCTCTTGTGCAACCTCTATTTGGTGAAACCCTTTGGCTAAATCAATAGTTGTAAAGTAATTACATTTCCCCAATTTATCGAGTAGCTCATCAATGTTGGGTAAGGGAAAAACATCTGCAACAGTCTGATCGTTCAGCTTCCTGTAATCAACGACGATCCGCCATCGTTGTTTACCGGTTTTATCAGGGTGTTTCTTTACAACCCAAATGGGAGCATTATATGGACTATTACTGTGCTTGATAATTTTTTGATTTAACATCTCCCGAATTTGGTTATCTACTTCTTCATGATGAACCTCAGGATACCGGTAAAGTTTTGAGTAAATAGGTACATCGGTTTTAGTAACAATTCTATGCTTTATTTCGTGGGTAAATGACAAGTTATCGCCTTCTTTAAAAAATACATCCTTATAATTATTTATAACATACTTTAGTTTTGACAAATCTTTTGAATTTAAGTGGTTCCCGAAAACGCTGCTTTTTCTTTCAGGTTCTAACATTTCATTACTAAGAATTCTTAAATAATCATTTTTTGTCGATAAATCATTATAATTTTCTTCTTCTTCGTTTAAATAAATATTTAATAATGCCTTATCAGTTTTCAAATAAAGATTTCCAAAATCAATTATTGCTTTAATACGTACTAATACATTATTACCAATTATACCATCGAATTTATCGTGGAATTGAAATTCAAGAAAGTCAACAAATAAATTAGGTTCATTAAATTCAACAAATAAAGGTATTCTATAATTAACACTAGTTCTTACAGTTCTGTCTAAGACTTTAATAAGGTTTACTTTACAATCAAATTTCCATTTTGGGTTACAAATGTTTTTATTAATTATACTGAATTCAGCTCCACTATCAATTATGAATCTTAGCGGCCGAATTTTTGTTTGCACGACTATATAGGGAAGTTGTTTGCAGGTCCCGTTTGAAAATTTTGCCAACTTGAGTAAAGATCATTGTCTGAAAAGTTATTCTCATTCAAATTTATACTCATCGGTTCACTGTTATTATGTTGATTTCTGGGTAAATTATTGTTAGAATTGTAATTTTGCCTATTTTTATTGGTTTGTTGACTGTTACCATTTTGCATGTGAATACCACGTTGATTGCGTTGATTTGTATAAGAATTTTGGTTACCAAAAGTATTATTAAAATGTCTGTACTGATTATTGTTGTTAAAATTTAGTTGCCTTGAAAATTGTCTATTTGCTTGTTTATTTGAAAATCGGTTAAAACCATACGATTGATGATTAATTTCTACTATGATATTATATGCCTCATTTAATGTGAGAGGATTCCGACAAAGTAATATTGATTTTGTAGGTTCTGGTAAGTTATTTCTAAATGATTCAAGAGCTATTCTATTATTAGATTCGACCATACCGTGATTATTTTGATTATTTTGAAGCAAGAATACATTATTTGCTCTACTTAAAAGAATGTTAATCCTGTTATAAAATTCGTCTATTGTTGTTTCAATTCTAGCACATCTGATTTTATCAATTAATTTTTCAACAGACAGCTTTTCTCCGAACCTATTTATTAAAGCCTCTTTTATTTCAATCCAGGTTTGTAGTCTTCCATTCTTTTGAATTTCATACCAGGCGCTTCCAATAATTTTATCTCTAATGTAGCCCTGCAGTATAAGCTGAATGTTTCCATCAAAGCTTTCTATAGATGGCATCAAAGAATCAACTCTCTCCAAGAAATCCACTAAATAATTCTCGCTGCCATTATATGTGGGAAGTTTACCTATTAGGTCTAGGATTAATTTAATCCTGTCAGCTACGTTGAGGGCGTCCATGATGGCTGTATATATTTAAGTAATCGTAGGTACTCACGTGGTTTGCTTACAATCGAACAAAAAGCGAAATAGTCAGCGTCCACAGGCTTTGATGATTATTAACTGTTATGTTCTTGTCCTAGTTTCAATTCACTCTATTGCTTCCTCTATTGTTGTCTCTTTCTGCTTTCTTTGTCTGCATAGTTAGGTGAAACTGCTTATGTTGCGTCACTCTTCAATGTACGTATTTGGCTTTATTTAATAAAACTTTAATTCTACTTCCGCAATTTCGCGTATTTTTAATTAGAAACCGTATCAATCAAAATCAAATTAATATCGTAGTCGTATACTTGTTATTTCTATCATGTATCTTTTTTTTGTATTGATCTTCACTTCATTGTTTTTCAATCGTTTACCGAGTTTGCGACTGCGCCAATAATGAATAACAAGTTCAAATAAAACACGTTTATTAATTATTAAATATTTATTACACTTTAGACTTGTCTCGCGTCCGAACTCCTTGACGATCCCAATGCGAAGAGGAAGCTAATCTCAACTCTCTTCTTTAAGAAGAAGAAAGTGAGAGCTTCATTCATAAATGAGAACAAGAGTGCGGAAAGAGAGTGGGGGAGTAGGACAATGATACTATGTGTATAACAATATTATGTGTATAACAATATTATGTGTATAACAATATGAAGAAGAGAAGAAAGTCTCCAACTCTCTTCTCCTTCTCTCACTCTACTTCTTTAATAACCTGAGCGATCTTAGAGGCACACCAATTAAATCGCTACTGGATTTCACTGAGAAATCTGGCGGGCTGTCGCAGTAATCATGCCGCTCCTTTGTGTAAACCAACGTGTCACTACAAAGGGCGTAGATTGGCCTAAGTACACAAAAGTCACTTACTACTTACAAATCTATCTTCCTCTGACTCGTGGAACTGTTGCCATGAAATGACTTGTCCAAGATCAAATAATCGTTACCAAACCTCTTCTGCATTCTTACTTTGACGAGCAACAAATGATTGCTCCGTTTGAAAAAAACGAAGAGTTACTAAGCCAATAACTACCCCACCAGATGTCCTTTTGACGCTATTCACGGCCAAGGGAAGGACTCTTGAAAAAAAAGCCCTACAAACAGAACCAATTAGAGCGATGGAGCAAACCAAACCCAGTGACACATGAACAGGCGGCTCAATCAGCTCCAAATCCAAAGCGCTGGGCCTTCCACCACGTCACAAGTGAGCCACCGGTCTAGGGAATTAATTTGAAATTCGCAACAAACAAAAGAGAAAAAATTAACAATCTCTAGTCAATAATCACAAGGCTCATCACGCTTCCTGTGATTTACATATCATCCGGGTGCCGCCAGGCACAAGCGAACCACAGTGTTGTGTGCACTGCAGAGCAGACTCAACGGGCAACGCTGGGCACAGAACTTTCCATTTAAATTTCAATGAAACCCCATTCAGATGGAACCCACTGTGGTCCAGGGTAACGTAGCGTGGAACAATGTTCACACTCGCTGCCGCATCTAATTCCAATTGCACAACCATCAGCGGATGCACACACTAGACAGGGGCGGCACGGCGCGGCGCGGACTACGAAGCTCCAGCAGCTCTGGCACCTAAGTAGTATTTCAAAATTATTAGTTATGTAAATTTACTAACGGAAAAGGCCCTCGAGCAATGGATACTTAACCACACTTTTCAGCAAACTTCAACTGTACACAGTTCTGCGATTGCAGCACGACCGCTCGGGTGTACGGGCGGCAGGCGTGGGCTCCTCGGGCGTGTACTTGCATCCCCCTCCGTGGATATTTGCTCGCAAACTGTGACTGCATATGACATTGAGTCGTTGTGTGCGTTGGAGTGTGTGTGTGCATACGATGGGTTTGGGGCGAAGCAAAGTCGCAGCGCGGTCGTCATCGGTTCGAATTGCATCTGAGGCTGGGTAAATATGCAAATGAAACTGTAACGAGCGACGAGGACCATCCCCCCGTCCCCAGGATGCTCGACTGTGTGTCTCCCTTGTAAAGTTTTCCGCTGACACGAAATTTTTCCTCTAAATCTCACTTTCTTAACGCGCCAAGGCGGAGCGCAAACTTTGCCGTAATGCGAACGATCCCGCACGGTGTGGGTGGCAATGGGAGGGAGCACACGAGACGGAGGAAAATCCGAAATCCAAGGCAGGGATGCGCATCTACGGCGAGTAAAATCCCGGCAACTCCTCGGATTACTTGAGTGAAGTTGGGCGCGGGTTCCTCATACACCGCCACATACGACGTCGGAATTCGTGCCATCAGAGTGGAGCAGGTAAGCCGTCTCTCCGCCGCCGTGCAGCTGTAAAGTAATTAGATAGTTACGTGTGTAATTTATGTTTCAAGTGCTTGAAGGATAATTCGGTTGAAACGCTTCGCGTTTTCGCGTTCCCCCCCCCGCTGCAGGTGTACACAACGAATGCTCCGCATTTCATTCGGATGCGGCCTCTGGCTTGTCATCTCCTTTAGATGTGGGCGCGCCTTCTACTCAGCATCGGGGGCGGGGATCGCAAAACTCATTTGCATGCGTTTGCATTTGGAAATGGATTTTTGTTTGTTACGTTGACTAATTGAAATTAAGTTACATTGTTTCGACGGAGTTTGTTTGCCGAGTTAGCCGGAGTTTGGTTATTGGGGTTTCCATTTCGGCCGGATGATGCTTTAACTTGGGTAACAGTGAATTATGACTTTCACGTGGTAAATTTGTGGACTCAGCGTTCAGCCGACGTCTCATTACGATCCCAGGCAAGATTGTGTGGGGTTGGTGTGTCTGGGTGGTTTGGCGTTCCGAAATGGAAACGTTTCCTCTCAAGTTCAGGGGTACATAAGTGCTTTTGCGACTGCCTTTCAGCGATATCCGGTGGCTTCGCTTGGATTCTCCTTGGTTTTCACAGCGGTCCACAAGCTGCCAAGATAGGCTCTGGGATTTAATGGGATTCACAAGTAACAGGAGTCCCTGGTGCACATAAAACTGGGTTAAATGTGAAGGTGTTAAAAACCGCTGATGGGTTTGCTGGTATTGAAACGGAGGCGCCCAAAATGGGTTTAGTGATGAACGAGGGCAAGACTGAGTATATGCTGTCATCAAGAAAGGACGCACAACATCGATGACTTGGCCAAAACGTCACCATAGGCAGCTATAACTTCGAGGTAGTGAACAACAGTTCGAGTAGTATGAACAACACCAGTACCGAGATTAAACGCAGAATTACTCTTGCCAATCGCTGTTTCTTTGGGATCAAGAGGCAATTGAGTAGTAGGGTCCTCTCTTGAAGGACCAAGCTAACATTATAGAGCACCTTGATCATCCCAGTTCTGCTGTACGGCGCGGAGGCATGGACAATCTCAAAAGTGGATGTAGAAGCACTTGGTATTTGCGAGAGAAAGATTCTGCGTTCAATCATTGGTCCTGTCTGCGTTGATGGTTATTGGAGAAGAAGGTTCAACCACGAACTGTACGGGCTGTACAGTGGCATGAGCCTTGTCAGGCGTCTACAGATGCAGAGCATAAGATGGCTGGGCCATGTAGAGCGAATGGACAACCCGGCTCCAGCTCGAAGAGCATTCGACTCCGAACCAGTGGGACAACACAATAGACGAGGCCCACGGAACCGATGTCGCACCCAGGTGGAGAAGGACCTCAATCGTCTTGGTGTGCGCAGTTGAAGACAGCTGGTTGAGGCCCAAGTCCACCCCGGGCTGTAGCGACACCAGAAGAAGAAGAATAAGATGAATGAGGGCAAAACGAAGTATATGTTGTCATCGAGAAAGTACGCACATCATCGACGACTCGAAAAACTCATCATAGACAGCTATAACTTCGAGGTAAAAAGGACTTCTTCTAACTCGGCTTCCAAGTAAACTGTACAAACATCGTTAGTGCCGATATTAAACACAGAATAACTTTTGTCAATCGCGGTTTCTTTAGGATCAAGAAGCAACCGAGATTTAAAGCCCTCTCTCGAAGAAGCTAGCTGATATTGCATAACACCTTGATCAGCCCTGACTTGCTTTATGGCGCGGAAGCCTGGACTAACTCAACAGCGGATGAAGAAGCTTTTGGTCTTTTTGAGAGAAGATCTTTGGTCCGGGTCTTGGAGGAGACATTCAATCATGAACTGTACCGGCTGTACAGTGACTCCAGCCTAGTCAGGCATCAACAGATGTAACTCCTAAGATGGCTAGGCCATGTAGGGCGCATGGAAAACACTGCTCCAGCCCGAATAGTCTTTCACTTCGAACCAGTGAGACAATGTATTAGAGGAAGCGCACAGAACCGATGGAGCCCACAAGTTGAGAAGGACCTCAACCATCTTGGCGTGCGAAATTGGAGGCTTGAGATCGTGCCAACTGGAGAAGGTTGTTCGATGAGGCCCAGGTCCACACCGGACATGGCGAGAAATCTTTGTGTATTCACACCCAACGAAAAGCTCAATCTATGATTTAATCACAAAGTTTATAAATAATCCTTTTTTCCAACAAACAGACAGTATGTCCTTCTTTTTTAGAGCTGTTCTTATACAGCGTCGGGTGTCCGCTAGTACTCTAATATAATGCGTTGAACGTTGGCTTGCTAGTCCAAGTGCTGCACCGTTGACAGTGACATTTTCACCATCATCACTTTTGAAGAAATTTAGCAAAAATTGGCTAATATTTGAAATTCAGTCAACCTGATAAAAAATCTCTATTATATTTTATTTTACATTTTGCTATAAAAGCTGTTGTTTAGACGCTTGCTTTTTAATTTAATTGGCAACACTGTTTCTACGGATTATCAACTTGAAAGTTGATTTGTAGTTTGTACGTTTTGCGATGAATAGACTTACGCGTGAACAAAGGGTGCTAACTTCCTTTGAAAACCATGCTTCGGTTGGTCAAACTTATCGTGCGCTACGTTCATTTCACGTTCGACCATCTGGACCTGTGAACTGGCCTCCAGCAATCTGTGATGTCACACCTTTTGATTACTTACCTTGGGGTTATGTCACTAGTCTAAGCGCATAAACCAGAGACGTGTTATTGCCGATAAACCACACAAGTTGTTCGATCAAAGTGTCGAAAATTCACGATTGGCCTTCACTCGATTTAGCCTTGGTGCTTGTTTGCCCGACATCATATTTTAATACTAATGCCATAAATTTACCTTTTAAATAAAGCTCACATCGAAGGATGGACGCTGAGCAAAGCTACCTTCGCAAGAAGAAATCTAAGTCGGATATATGGACCCATCTGCGAGGAAGATGAATGGAACTCTACGAGCTGTACAAGGATGTGGATGTTGTCCGGAAGGCAAAAATTAGTCGACTGCACTGGCTCGGCCATATCGAGCGCATGGACAACAATGCTTCAGCTAAGTGGTTCTTCGAATCCGAGTCTCCTGGTTCGAGAGGGAAAGGGATACCGAACCTCCTCTATAAAGACCAAGTAATCGGAGATGAACGACAGCTTGGTTTTGATGATTGGAAGCGGAGTGCCCAGGACCGTCAGCGATTTCTCAGGCTCAGGCCCTCCGTGGGTCATATACCTGAGAAGTAATTAAGTTACTTATATCATTGAAAATAACATATTTATATTTTCTTGTTCAATTTGTGTGCATCTAAAAAGACACCCTTTACTTCGGGTTGTCAGTTCAAAAACAACTTTTCGAGTGAACAAAGTTAGTAGAAGGCAAGAGTTCTTTTTCACGGCCAATTTCAAAGCAATTTGTCAATAAACCAGGGCCTCTTCGAATGACCCTGGATGTTGCTTATGTTTCTTATGTGACAGCAGTAGCATTTCACTATTGCCTTTTTAACAGAAATTAAAGTAGAAACTACTTACATATAATTCCCGTGAGTCCAACAACCAATGATTGCATCGGAGATTACTATGACTCTTTCTAGATCACTTTTACTTCTCTTTCTATAAGTCTAAAGTTGAACTGAATCGGAACCACTGTCACTGTTTTGTTGTTACCAAACTAGCCAGAAAAATATTGCTTCACCGTGCCGTATATGGCAAATAAAAAGCAGGAACAGAAGGGGACTAATAACATTTCCTTAAGGCACACCATCATATACCACCATACAGAGTATTCGATTCCATCCCTAACCTCATCTCATCCTCAATTGTGCGTAGATTTCAACGCATGTGGGATTTTAGTGTGTTTTTCATTTTTTTTAAACCTTTTGTAGTATTCTACGGAAGAGGATAGACATAAGATAAGCATTGTAATAAAGTCTGAAAATTTCGGAAGTTTTCAATATGGTGGTTTTGAATAACAAAACAGGACAAAAAGTAGCTCTTGGGTAGTTGTCTATGCAAGGATGAGATGAGGGCTTACTCGAAAAGTCCAATCCAAGTGATATTGCAAAAGTTTATAAAACATAGTAGCCATGAACTCTCGAAGTTGAATAGCTCCTATTGGCTAGCGCTTAGATTTGTATTTGCTGACGAAAGTCTTGTGACCAGAAATTAAGTATTACAGAGAGAGCCGACTTCACAGCTGATTGCCCCCTAGTCCATCGACGAATTTGAGTGCTTTTTTGACAGATATTCACGAATTTTTGACTGCTATTCACGAAATAATGTAAATGCCGTCCGTCTGGTTGGTTTAAGAACACGTTATAAAAAACAGTTGTCAAAAATCTTGTGGCGCAAGAGAGGTAGAAGTCGGGCATCTCGTTAATACTTCTTGTTTAAAAAATGGTCGCCACATCGGCGTGGATTACAAATATCTCCTTTTATTTGACACTTCACCGACGTGGTTCACTAGTCTTAAGAACCACGAAACCACAGTGCCTTGATAAAATTAAAAAATAAAAAAAATCGACTTCATAAAACCCCAATCAATATTCGCAATAAAATGATGACCAAAAGTCTCACATCATTCCAGGTTCTGAAAACATCTCCTTTAACGCCATCAGAAATGATTAAAGAGGAATGTGTTGACTGTGTTGCAAGTTTCGCCGAAGTATCGTTGTGGCTACTGTCAACAATTTCCAAGAGAGCGTATGGCAAACGTTGAATATCCCCTTTGATTCTTTGCGTAGTTGTACACACCCATGTACAGTACAGCCATGTCACCCCACCCTGTATTCAAGTCTTTTTCAAGGCGTATGAGCACGCCCCACAAGAAAAACACTCATAGCCAGAGTATGAGCACTTCTTTCATATTTGACGTTTCTTAAGATAAACACGGATATGTTCGCAAAGTCAAATACACAATTCATAAGGAATAAAAAAGGTTAGCAACTGAACAAGGATAAGGGAAGGGATCGTATGAAACTGCACACACAGCCAGCCATGGGGAAGAATCTCAAACATTGTCTGAGACGTGATTTTGGATTTCGTTTTTTCACTTTTATTTTTTCTGCGTTATTTTACTCATATCCTGCGTGGACGTAGATACTAGACAGTTGTGTGAGTGACTTTTGGGGAATTTCGAAGTGTGTTTCATCTCGTATTTTAAATGTTTACATTTACATGTGTTGCATCGCAGTTTAAATCGGAGTCGATCGCAGACAGCGATTACAATTTTCATTGAGAAAAAGTCGCAGTTAGTCAATGTTTTCCCAACTCTAGTAGTAATCATTCCGTTCTGGAAGATCTGGCACTAAGGGTGGTCAGGAAGGAGACTCTGAAATTTGAGTCGGTTGCAACCAGATTGGGTAAGATAGGCCTTCTAGAGGTAGTGGTTTCAGTGTTTTTGACCCAAAGTCTCGGATAGAATAGAAGACTGCATGAATATGTCTTGGGGTGTATCCCTACTAGGTGAGGGTAAAGTGTGTAACTCCGAGTGGTGAATGATATTTGGTTCAATTACTTGTGGAGTTTGCAAAAACAGTCGCGAGCTGCGATGCAATGAGCAACTTCCGCCAAGATGGAGGCATTCTCCATTAGCATGAACTTAATTGGTTCTTTTCTCAATATTCCTATCTCAAGGAAGCGAATTGTCCACCAAACGTGAATGCATTTCGTGATGTAAGCCAAATGGCAGGAGATCACGTAAGTCCAAACACGACCTACATGCTCCCCCGTTCTAATTCACATCTTGTTTTGTTTATGAAGATTCTTCAACGTTCGCTTGGCAGATTTGTGTCTGCAGACGTTCTAGGAACCCAATTAGCCTACAGCTCTATTTTGTTTATGGTAATAAAATAAATTATTAATGTTTTCCTACCATCCCATCATGTGCCATTTAGAAAGTTAATTAGTTTCTTTATGTTCAATGTTTTATCGAGGGATTCGAGAAAGGGGTCGCCTAGTGTTATTGTCAGACTCAATCCAGCGCAAGGTAGCTGCACAGGAAATGAGTTAATGTTTCCTTTCTGGAGTGACCTTGCAGCCGCGACGGTGTGTGTTGCATGGAATGTTTAGTCTTATTGTGTGGTCTCCTATCAGCCGTGGCCGGTATCATTCTTGCGATGTCAGTGCGAGTCCGACTCAGAAGAGCCTCAGTCCGTGTAATATCATCCTCCCATGTATAAGACCTTGTCAATGACCAGCAGTTTTCCGGAAGTGTGAATTGATTTCACACAGCTTTGACTGGTTCCATTGGTACATACCACTCCATGACAGGCGAGATGCTGCGAGTGCATAACCTTGCTTGGCTAGTTCGTCAGCTCTTTCAGTACCTGGGATGCTTCTGTGCCTCGGAACTCAAATTTCGGTTACCTTGAATCTATCTGCCAAACTAGTCTCCGTGGCAATCATGAACTAGTTAGATACTATAGATTTAATGTCTGCTTGGCTATCAATGAGGATAGCTTGTGTGTTGGAAAGATCTGATAAGACGACACTCTTCTTAAATGCTTAAGATTTCTACGAGAAAGATACTGCTGACATTCTGACGTCTCAAGACTGTACACATATTCAGATCTTCTGAAAAGATAGCTGCCCCGAGTCCGCGATTCATCTTTGAACCGTCTCACATCCGAGGTAAAAGTAGTGAGCACACTATCCCAGTTCGCATTTGCCGGAAGAAATACGTCTACTGTCTGATTTGGTGCTGATTCTCTTGGAACCGAATCTAGTGTCCATATGGTTTTGAGGTCCACAGCTTAGATTCTCTGAGTCTTACTGCGCTATGTGCAGTCATGTCAAGTATGTGGCAGTCTGTAGGCAACAGATTGAGCATGTTTGTCACAGCATCCGAAGGAATTGTCCTTAGGGCACCTGTAACGCTTATGCATGCCAGTCTTTACACTTTGCCTAGTTTTGTAATATTGCGTTTTTTCTTAAGAGCTGGACACCATATTAATGCTCCGTAAGTGAGGAATGGATGTATTACGGCAATGCATCCACTGAACCAGTTAAGGCCTTAGGCCCTACTTCTTATCCAAGTTTTTGTTACAGTCATAGAAAGCTACATTGAATCACTTGGGCCTGTGCATCCAGGGAGAAGTTGTTGATATGAACTTGGCGAAGTCCTTGTAAATGTACGGGTCAAGTTGACATACATCCTCCTCGAAACCGCTTAGAAATGAACCCTTGCAGTAGCCCCTTGTCTAGAGGATTGAGCCAGGAACCATTCGTCCGGGTTCGGGGGTTAAGCGTGAGGGTAACTTTCTCACCGTGGAATAAAAGGGTAGATAGGAAGCAGCAACCAGGGTTAGGTTAGGTTAGGTTAGATAGTGGGGCTGCTAGTGTATTCACCAGCCCACTTAGACCATATTGGTCCATTGTGATATCCCTACGCAACCAGGGATAATATTTAATGCACGACTTGTACCCAAAGTGTCACTTTTTTTCAAAGCAAGTTCAATGATCTCACTAATCATGGTAGAAGATTTTCTAGACACAAGACTCACCAAGTCGTCTGTATATATGGCGCTACAACCCGTAGAGGGCCAGGGCTTAGCTTCAACAGCAACCACACGTGTTGAGTGTGCTATTGTTCTCTCACGAGTGGAAGGGACCTACAGTTTTATGCCGACTGCTAGTGGCCAAGCTTGAGAAGCTTTACTCTCTAGCATTGTCAGTGACTCGAAAGAGGTGGGACCCTCAAAATTTTTTTGGTCGTACCTGGAATCGAACCCAGGCAGCGAGGTTCAGTTGCATAGCAGTCGACGCACAGACGGCCGCCACTATGGCTATCTGCATATGCCTCGACTTTAATCCTCTCCCTCTCTAGTTATGAGAGTATGTTGCAGCATGCTAAACGGGTAGCTTCAGTGTCAAGGAGGAGGACGGCGGCACGCTTGCGGTTGCACGACTATGCTCGTCGGACGGGGTGGTTCTTGTCCCCTGCCTCGTACACCACCCATTTGCAAACAAAAATTCTCGTGCCTGTAACTAGCTTCGATAGAGGAGGGGAAAAGATAGAAAGAGACAGAAAGCCGTGCATCCGCAAGCGTACCGCCGTCCTCCTCCTCGACACTGAAGCTACCCGCTTAGCCTGCTGCAACAATTACTTTGTTCATGACAATTCGCCAGAGAAGATGTTCATGACATAATGCTTCCCTGGGGCGTTCCTACTCTGGCTATTTTGGATCCAGTATGACTCCCTAACGTGACCTCTGGTACTGAGCTTGGTGATAATCCATTGACTGCTTTGATAATCAATGCTCAGACTCATTAAGGATCCATGAATTGTTCAGAAAGTAGGCTGTTCAAAGCGCCTTTGATATCTGGGAAGGTTCTTAGCGGATAAACTTTACTGGACAGAGATTCTTCAAAAGTGCTCACCGCTTCGTGTAGTGTTGTCTCTCAGGTACTTGTGATGGGATTTTGAAAGACATTTTTCATCTGAACAGATAGCTGAGAATCCACTTATGTGTCTTCAAGAAAAAGGATGTAAGGCTGATTGGTAAGGCTGGTTTCCGCAAGCACTCGGCGCGAGTAGGCTTCACTTTACCACTTGGCAGAGTAAAGTAAAATGCCGAAGGTCTCGAAACCGAATTCGAAAACGAACTGAAATTGAAAACAAAAATTTAAGCAGGACTGTCGGGCACCTTGCATTAAGAGAAAACCGAAGCAAAACCAAAAAAATATCTTCTACACGATTAGGCAAAGCCACACATCGCAGGACCAATTTTTTCTCGACTGCCAAACACACATTTCGCCTTCCAACCAATAACTCTCAAAAACAATCAGTAGAAGTATCAACGAGTTAAACAAATTCCAGCAAATTCCACTCCGTGCAAATATTCACATAGCCATCATTGCCTTTAATCCTTAAAGCCGAATGGAAAACGAAAAAAAAGAGCACAACCAAATTCCATCGGCCACGTCAAAGCTTTGAAAAACGTATTCCATGCGATATTCAATCCGAAATCGATGCTATCTTCGGATAATCCCCCTGAAATATGTCAAACACACACGCAAATTGATCCAGCGGCCATCACACACCAGAATTATAAAAACAATTTCGCATCTATCTACATTTTCGAGAACACTAAATGGCTGGAGCGTTTTATTTCCACACCCCTCCACCCTGACACACGTCCGTGGCACAGTCGAATGTGAAATCGAGGACCATGAATATTTGCCGCAAAAACCTCAGACTGCTCTGCACGGGGGGTGGACGAGCACCCGGCAAAAAAATAAGACAACATTTCACCGCACGAATATGTAAATTCGGTAATCCTTTCGCCAACACTACCCCCCACCCCACACACACACGGGCGACGAGAGGAACAGTTTTTCTAGATTTTGATAAATTCATTACATAAATTTTGGAAATATGCAAAGCACAAAAGTGCTCGAGGGATGGAAGGTCCTTCACATCTGCACACACACCGCTCGAGGGTGTGGGGTCTCAGTGCACCGGTTAAACTGTCTCCGGCACATATCCTGCAACCACTCAACTTCTGAGTGTGTGTGTGTGTCAATGGCAAACACAAACTTTCGGAAACAAGCGCCCCTCAACATCAGAGGGCGTCGCAGCGGGCCGGACCTTCACCACTGCGGAGCATCAATTTATTAGAGTTTCCGTCTCGGCTAAATCGCTGGCCTGTCACTGCGTGCATTTTTCATCGGCAATTTGCTTAAGGTACCCTTCGGTATTCGGCGGGTACAGGTGACGGTTTTCTGACTTTTCTTCAATCCCGGACAACCGAAGCCAAATGGATTGGCATCATTTGTAGACTCATCGGCAGACTGGGAAAGTTCGATGAGAAATGTCCCTCTTCGGAGCGAAGGGATATCAATTCGGCTGTTCGTTTGGGGGGCTGCTTGAGCGGGGCCATCTCAGATCATCAACACCAACCCCCCGGTTTCGCTTTGCCGCTTTTGGGCTAATTGCTGTGAACTTTTTCGGAAGTCCTGATGGAAAACTCCTTCAACTTGCTCACTCGTGCCTTTCAACTCCTCGGCGGCGGGCCCAACCCACCAACATGATTTATGCTTTTAATTTCTCCTAATCCGATTAATCATTGCATGAGTGCATTTCTCGACACTGGCAGGCCTTAAATTAACTTAAGAATCCTACAGGACCTTCCAACTGGGTTTGTGAAATAGCACGAAAGCAAAAAAAATCGAGAAAAAGGGGGAAAATGTGTTCCGCACGTTCTCTCAAAAGGACGGGGGGTGGACCCTCAACCCACCCAAGTCGCTGAGTGCACTGGGCGTGCGGAGTGCGCACGGGGCGTTAACAACTTTTGCACCAAACATTTGCAACTTTCTCTTTGCGTTTGTGTAGCAGGAGCGTATCTGCACCCGCCGTCACCACTCGCCACCCACCGGATGATGAATGCATTTGAGGTGCGTTGCCAGGAGTCTAACCCAAAAATGTCTGGCTTGCATCTTTGCCTGGCGCTAACGGAAGAGAGTCAGCGTTTTCTGCTTTTCTGACGTTAATTTTTGTTTGAGATTGTGGAAAAGTTCGCCATTTCCTCTCACTTTGCCAGCGCTCGCTGCCGTCTAGTTGCCTCGTTGTTCGCGCTTCCTGATGAAAGTGGTGTTGTCCTGCTGGATCCTTCAAGTATAAATTAGTAGTTGAAATGTTCTCAGAGTTCACGGCGGCAGAGGAGGGAGGGCCGTGTTAAATTCAAGCAAACACCGTGTCATGAAGTTCGAATTGAGTTGTGTTACTGCGAGCAGCGGTCCTTCCTGAGATGGCTTTCAGTTTATTGCTGCGTAATGTGAATGGATGTGAGTTTTGAGCTATCAGTTGACTTCTCCCTGGGCTGATTATTTCGTGTTTCGTCCCGTGCAGAAGTTAAGGGAGACGAGGGGATTACTTCATAACTAGCTGAGTGGGTCCGTACAAAGTGACAGGGAACTGCAAATCAGCAAGACGGAGAGTAATTCCTTAGTTAATGGGGAACGAGTGGCGGTAGCTAGTGCGATTCAATAGCGATCTTCTCGTCGCAGATGGAGAATCACCTCAACCTACTTTGAGTGCGCAGTTGGGGACAGCTGGCTAAAGATCGGGCCAGCTTCCGGGGTGGACCTGTCGTCAACTTGTGTAAGAACAGTCGTCGTGGTCTTAGTCAAATATATCTAGAGGCGAACTCTGCCGAACATGCAGCAAGATATTGAATTGAAAAGAATGGGGAGTGAAAGAATGGGTCTATTGTCATCGCAGTGCTATTCCAGGCACATTGTGCCCCCTCTCTTTATCAAGGACTTCGGAGGTAGCTTGAGGAAATTCATGATCTCTTTAGATAGGATGTCCTGTTCCTGGGAATGTAATTCTGTTCGTTATTTTAAATCGGCTTGATGTCAGATTTGGACACTTGACTAGTAGGTTTTTCATGGTCTCCTCTGTACAGTTGTCTGAGCTGCTGTGCTTAATTTTGAGCAGGTGATGGTTGCGTAAGAAGTAGCCAGTAAGTTCGCCACATACAATTCTAAGTTCCGGCTTGTTTAGGCTTAGAGCCTTTTTTCGTTCTTCTGCATCCAACCCTCATGATTTTTTGGAGTGCATAAGTCATCTTCCTTTATAACTCCCGTCCTGCTCTATGGCGCGGCAGGCTGGACAATATCAAAAGCAGGTGAAAAAGCCGTTGGCCTCTTTGAGAGAAAAATTCTGGGATCAATCTTTGGTCCTGTTTGCGTTCATGGGTCTTGGACAAGAAGATTCAACCATGAACTGTACGGGTTGTACAGCGAAATGGGCCTAAGATGGCTAGGCCATGTAGACAGAAGAGACTTCCACACCGAACCAGTGAGACAAAGCCACAGAGGACGTCCACGGAAACGATGGCGCTAGGCGGAGAAGGACCTCAACCTACTTGGAGTGCGCAGTTGGGGACAGCTGGCTAAAGATCTGGCCAGCATCCGGGGTGGACCTGTGCTTTACCCAACAAGGGGAGGGTTGTTGGTTGAGGCTCAGGTCCAACCCGGATTGTAGCGTTACCAGAAGAAGAAGAAGTCATCTTCCGTTGTTCCAGAATTCGATGCTGCTATTGTTGGACCACTTGTTTATGTGTTGTTGCATGTCAATGTTGCTCCATCCATGAAGAGCCCAATAAAAAGAGTTTCAGCCCCGTTTTTTTGCTTGATGTTTGCCTTTGCATTGCCCTAGTAGTTTTCATGTTCTGACACTCATATCAATTTTAACCTGTTTTGCCAGCGTGTTGATTTTTTTGGGACTTTACCAGATAGCCCAGGACCTGTATGTGAAGCTGTTCAGGGCCTTAAGTACTGTCAGGCTATCTGAGATTATGGATATTTTTGAATGTATTAGATTTCTATTGCTGATGCAATGTACCGCTTCATTTATGGCGAAGAGTTCAGCTTGGAAGATTGTGGAATCTCTGGAGAGAGGCATGTGAAAGTCCTACAATGGCTGCTCCTATTCCACTGAGTTCCACCAGTCTATGTACCATCCTTAGCGTCATCAGTCATCCAAGGAGGGCTATTGGGCCTTTATTCTCTTTTAGGTGCACCAATTTTGTACTGTGTGGGCCATCGTGTGTCTTTTAAATCATTGGTTATTTTGATACTGACCTGAATCTTGGCAGGAAGCTAGTATCATACCTCCGCGGAACGAAGTGAGACGCTTTACGCTATAACAACGTTGGGAAATATTGAAAACATATTTCCAAAGTAAATGCTCTGCCTAAGCAGTGCGTTTTTGAAAATAAGTTTTGGCCGAAATAAAGCACCCACCGCGACTGCTGTACACAAGCTTGTGACATGGGTATGCTAATGGACAACTAAGTATGGTAGTCGCTTTGTAGAAATTTGAAGACCTAATCCAAAAACGTTTTCTTTTTAATTTAATTAACGAGACCTACAACGACCAACGCTTTAAAAAACCGATTGATCACGGTGTCAATACAAGGCAAAGGGCAAATGGACTACTGAAAATACCAAGAATACGCAACCGTTATGGAAGAAAGCAACTTCCCGTTGCTGTGCAAACAATATACAACCAACTTCCACGCTCGGCGCACACAAGGAAAAGAGAAATAAAGAAATATGTATTAGTGAATCATATTCACTTATAAACTATTCAATAATTAATCTAGGTTCCCAAAATAATGAGAATTACTTTGCTTTAAATGTAAAATCCCTTTTTTTGAATAATCTTCTGCAGAAAAGCTTCTAGGCTTCGCAGGTTCCCTATTGTCTTTTATGTAACTATAGAATTATTTTTTATAAATAGTGTAATAAGGCCAACTGGCGTCTCACATGGACTCTCCTCTACAGCTTCACGATTTTATCCAGCATTGAAGAGATAACTCCATGGTGACGTTGGAAAGCAATCTTATATTGTATTGTAAATTGACTGTTGTAAATTAATTCAGACAATAAACCTCACTCACTCACAACACTCATGGTCCCAGTCGTCATACGGTATACAGCATACTGCATACAAATGAGAATGTTGCTGCTGTGGCCCATAGTAACATTGGACAATTTTTCCTTGAAAATGAGGATGGGAGCAACGTTTCAGCCAGGGCTTTACAGAGCAATATTAACCCAATTTTTCGACTGAAATTGAAGTCATGGATTTGGACGACCTCTAGTTTCCGCAGGGTGGGCCGCTATGGCACACAGCCCATGCCACAATAGATTAGACCTTGTGTACCAAATTCCCGAATCGTGTTATCAGGCGTCTTGG
The DNA here is from genome assembly GCA_964034865.1 of Eristalis intricaria. NCBI lineage: Eukaryota > Metazoa > Arthropoda > Insecta > Diptera > Syrphidae > Eristalis > Eristalis intricaria. The sequence goes on from OZ035874.1 coordinate 46,798,991, forward strand.
TGATGTCAATTGGCTGACTCGGAACTGCTATGTCCGACCGAACATTCGGCTTCTGATAAAAATCTCATTTTCGGCTTCGGCTAAATGAGACCGAAGATTTCGTATTATGGTATATGAGGAAGCCGCGCAGTGTTTGTTTGGTTTTCCAAAATGTTCAGTGTCTATATGCAGAGGTGATTGGTTGCCGTGGTGTAGTGGGTAAGTGCGTCGACTCCTACGCAGAGGGCGCCAGGTTGGATACCCGAATTCACCATCTGTGATAATTCACGGCTCCATCTCTTTCGAGTCACTGACAATGCTCAAAAAATATTCCTGTCTAGAAAAAGCTTCTCAACTTCACAGTTCGGAGTCGGCATTAAACTGAAGGTCCCTTCCACTCGTGAAGGACCAATAGCACGCACAACACGAGTGATTGCTGAGAAGCTAGGCCCAGGTCCGCCTCGGACTGTCGCGCCGTCAATATTATTTTTTTTACATGCAGAGGTGGTGTTGGAAAGATGTGTTTTCTGTTTTGTTATTTTCGGGTACTTTGTATTTTTAAGGTTCGTTTGTTTGCAATTTTCAAATCAACCGATTTTGCATTTGGTCTGTATAAAGGCATGCAATGCGTTTGTGGTGATAAGGTATAAACATGAGAATTGACAGCAAAAGACCCAAGCTAGGCAATTTCAGTGGAAATGATGCCGAAAATGGGATGATATTCGGCTTCGACCTAAAAACTGGCTTTCGGTCGCACTGTAACCCTTTGGACTCTTTTTTTGCGCCAAATTGGGAGGCCCGATGTTAGTCAAATGCAAACTACAATCCGGAAACGATTCAAGCACTTAAGGCCAATATCATCCAAGGAATCAGTGAGCTACAGCCCGAAACCATCAACTAGGTCTTAGAAAATTAGGGTGACAAAATGCGCTACTGCGAAGCCAGCCGAGCCAGCCATTTGAACGATGTTGTATTTCATATTCATATGTTCTTACTAAAAAAGACATAATTTTGTGGCCCAGGTCCGCCTCGGACTGTAGCGCCACCCATATTATATTATTATTACTATAATTTTGTTAATTTTAATTCATTTTTAAAAGAAACTTCTATCTGGCCCACCTTTGAAATCACTTACCTTAGGTAGTTCATTAACGTGATCGATCTTTCTTAAAGTCGCTAGGTGCCTCGTTACTTTACCTTCTTTGAAGACTTATTTTATTTTTCGGGCTACTACTTGTCTTCAGCCTGAACAGCAATATGTAGGCTTAATAACATTTCCAAGCTTGCCCTTGAAGTGGTTCTCATCGCTCCTATTGCTCAAATGTGTGCTTGCCTTTGTACCTTGCTTGCCTTGCTACTTTGTCTTTGTTCACATTTTTTCCACAAAATTACCGCACAATAGAACATTGTTGATTTGACCATTTGGTTGCATGTTAATAAGCTAATTTTTGGTTAAAGATTCCAGGTTTTTTCCCCACAAGATGTTTGAGGGGCCGGAGAGCTTTAGTAGCATTATTGTATATATTGCAGATATGTGCGTTCCAGGAGAGTTTTTGGTCAAGTGTGACACCCAAGACTTGTACGTCTTCCTTTAGCATATGTAAATACAGTAGGGACTCCCTCAGTCAAAAACCCTCTAACTCGGACAGATAATGGTATCCCGTGACATTTCGACTTAGGAGAGGTCTCTCTCTAAAATCTCTTAAATTTTAAGAGTCTTTCTTCTCTTGGTGAAAGATATTACATGTTGATTTTGTTGGGATGTTATAGATAGACCCTCATCATCACACCATTCCCAGATCATATTTAAGGCCATTTGAACGAGATTGCTGAGGACATTCCCATGCTTTCTCCTCCCTTACACCTTCCTTTGGGAAATGCAAAGGTTGTATAAGGAATCCAAGGATTGTAGAGGTCCATACACCAAAATTGACCCAAGAAGACGGGATTGTACACCTCTTGGGGACAACCATTGATGGTTTTGATTACAAACTCAGATGTACCCAATTTGGCTTCTACAAGCTCTTCTCTTAGCATGGCGTTTCTTCATCTTGTGATTATGGGCCAAGGTAAATGTTAAACATCCTTCAATGGGAGGTGTCAATGTGTATTACTTGCCCCACACCCTAAACATGCTCATGTCCATCACCTGTGTCCAAGCCAGCTTATAGCCTTCGACATTCATTAGCCATCAGCCTTGAGCCCATTTCTACTTCGGATGCATCAGAATAATTGCGTAAGCCCGAGGCCCCGAGCACAACAGAAACTTTATCCTCCGGCCAACCATCGTCTCCTTCGCAGGACGTAGTTAAACCGAGCGCCACTCAAAAAAAAGGCAACTTCGTTGAACACCAATTGCAGGGACGAAAAAATTCAAATAAATTCAAAGGAACATAATGAAATTACTAGAAGGACTCTGTCCTGTCCTGTTCTCTTGAGTCCCCCAATCGAGCTCCTCCGAGTCGCAGTCAGAGTTGGGCAGATGTCAAAAGAGAATCAAGACACCCGCTCCCCTCCCTTCTCAACCCCCTCGCACTTCCTCACTCGTTTCTCGTTTGCAGAGTGCATCCGTATCCAAGTTTTTGCTTGTTAATCCAGAATCCTAAATGCTGGCATTTTATTCGAAATCTCTATCACTCCTTGTGCTCCCCAGCAAGTGCACAAATAGCCAAGGAACTGCATGTTGTCCAGACAGAAGTTCTAAGTTCACTCAATGTTGTTACCCGCAGCATAAACATTGAGCGTCTAGGCGGGGGCCGCAACGGGATGCACAACGAACAACTTTAGTGGAAATGAGTTCAACTTTGTCAGGATCTTTGTGCACGACTTCGCAAGGACACTCCGCTTTCAAAGAGCACACAGAAGAGCGACAACGAACGAGAAGGAAAAAATGCAAAAAAATAAAGTGAAAGGTTAATTTGAAACTTGTTCGACATATCGCAATGGTATCTTAACGCGTTGTCCTTCTGGAACGAGTCCTTCCGAATGTTAGCTTGTATTGTGTGCATGTATGTGGTGGTTGGTTGCAATCTGTTTAGTTCATGCTCTCAAGTTGTTTGTTCTTGAATATGTTGCGGCAGATGCACAGTGGAACCGCGCTGTTTAGTGATGCTTTGACGACATGCTCGAGTTCGGGATGGGGAACAGATGCTGGAAAAGCGTGATGGGCGATGAAGTTTCATGCAGAATGACAGAATCAACTCTTGATGTCGGGGTTAGCAAACCAGAAAGTGTTGGTTTTGTTTGTAAACAGGCTTTTTATTATTTTTCGTCGGAGGGTTTTAAACGCTTCATTGGAGCACTCAGACTCAAAAACTGGTCCCTTTAACTGCCAGGCAGCAACCTATGTATATTTGCTGCAATTTCTAGTTCTGGAAGGAAGATCAGCAGGCGCGTCTGTGATGCGGAGCCTACATCATCGGCACTCACCACATCAGCATCGGAAAGCCACAACCTGGTCCGAGCGAAGGTGGGACGATGACAGAGGAAGTGCTCTGCAGTGTCGTGGTCTTCTTCACAGGCCTCGCACAAGGTTTCGTCGTTTAGGCTAAGGACACACAGGTGTATTGACCCGTTATTAGATCGGCTTAGGAAAAAGATACAATGTCTTCTCCGCTTCCTGGAGAATAATGCTACATCCGAGTGTAGGAGGTGGGAAGGTGGGTGCCCGAAGGTGGGTACTCTCCAGGATGCAGAGAGACCACACGAATGCTCACAAATGTCAACAATTAATCAGGCTTGATCTGCCCTTAAGCATGGCAGCGAGAAAGCTAATCAAGTGGTTGATGTCTAGGCAACGGGATGTACTATCTTCGCACCCCTTTTACAACTTCAGCGCCAACGTTACCGAGCCCTGTTACCTGTTTCAAAAATTCTTCGGTAAGTAGGGGGAAGGGAGGGGCTTTATAATAACGACACCTGATGCATTCGAATACTACGCTGGAGTCAAACGAACTGGGCCTGGACTTACAGTTGGACAGTATGTGCGCGGTTACCACGAAAAAAATGAGAATAGTTATAAAAATGATAAAAGCCTCGAGTACAAAAAGGACTATTTTCGTTTCTGCTCTAACAATGTCACTGCCCATGAGCAGGCGAAGACCTCGCGTTCGGAATGGAATGCTATGAACTAATCTGTACTGCCTGTGTTGAAGTGGTATTCTAAGCTCGTTAAAAACCAAGAGACTCATAATCATCCGGATCAACAACAATCACCCGGCCTACCATTTGATCTCGTGCGCTCATAATGGACCAACATGATGTCAATGACCTTCTAGGTAGGACTTAGGTTAGGTAAGGTTGATGTGGCTGCCTGCCGCCCATACAAGCAGCAGACACACTCAGGCCAAGCATTGGTCCATTGTGTTACCACGCGGATCTTAGGCTACCTATTCCGCAAACCAATCTGTGCTTTTGATAAAGCGAAGAAGAGGGCTGATATTGATGCTGCTCAGTTCAGTCAGATTAACAAAGAAAAGGGCCCCCAGGAGTCTGCATCTGCGGGATGAGAGAGCACTGCAATTACATAGCAAGTGTTCGATGGTTTCTTCTTCATCCTTGTCCAAGCTGCTTCTACAGACATCATTATAGGGAAGGCCTAGTCTAGAGGCGTGAGTTCCGATGGCACAATGACCTGTTAGAACGCCCTGCTTTATCCGATCAAGCTAAGCGATCGTTTGGGATCGATCATAGGCCAGAGTTGTTTGGTAATGAGGCAGCCTGTGCCACATATCCATCTGCAGTTTGTTTGACCAAGCGTTTCAAGCTTTAGCAGATGCTGAATATAAGCGATAGGCATGGAGGGTGGGTCTCCACCCGGAAAGAGCACGGAGTTTGTGCCCTTTCTAGCAAGCTCGTCCGCTTTGCAATTCTCTGGGATGTCACAGTGTCCCGGCACTCACATCAGTTGAATGATAAAATACTTGGCCATCTCGTTAAGAGATAGGCGGCTATTAAGAGAAGTCTTGGACTTAAAGGTGACTTAATCCAGCGATTTGACCGCTGCCTGGCTATCGGAACAGATGACGGTATCTGTGCGCGATATTACATTGTTTTTCAGCCAGGACAGGGCTTCCTTAATCGCTATAGTTTCAGTCTGAAAGACGCTACAGTGATTAGATAGTCGAAAAGATAGCTGGAGAGAGATTTAGATCCTTGGAATAGACACCAGCACCCATACCATACAAGATTCGCAGTGGAGCTTCCAGCGTCTCCCAGTAAGACCTGGGCGGTATGCTGGTTGAGAAATTCTTCTCGAAGAGGAGTTTAGGTAGAGTGAGGTCTGTGTCTATGGATATAGAGGCATACCTGCGTAGGATCGTTGAATGTCCAGACCGCAGTTCTTCCCAGCTGCTAATCTAATCGCCGTGCTAGCTACTAGGTAGGACCTACGTCCATAACTGACACCAGGACACAGAAAGCACATCTGATCATGAATCCAAGTCAGTGTTACGGGACGAAGCTTGTGTTTGAATTCCCACAACTCATCATCCTTGATCTTTCCCTGATCTATCAACTATCAACCCCTATCGACGGCAAGATCTTCTCCAGCATTCTTTAAACAACTCTGATTTTCTACGGTCATGAGTGCACTGCTCCACCGAACTCCTCGTAGGGTTTTTTTTTTGTCGATTAGTCTTGGCTGTAGGTATAATTTAATAAGTCTAGCAAGACGGGTTAAGCTAAGGAAGCTAAACCTATTTCCACCCCGACGGTAGATCCAGTGATAAATCATGGGCTGTATGACCTTAATGCCTGGTCAACAGACTGAAACTTGCTGTCTACAAGGAATGCCGTCATTCCTTGGACCGAATGTCCAGAATTGTTTTACTTGCCAGAAACCTCTTCCTCGTCAGTATGCTTGACTCTTATAAATGGAAAGGACAGTAAATTGTTTTGGGTCCAGCCCACCATATCAAGATCAGGGCGCCAAGCTCAAAGGGGCGCGTTTTGATACCTTAATAAGCAATTCACCGATATGCTCACATTCTTCAAATTTCCGTTCGTCCAACCAGCTACCTATCCATGTCTAAACGCTTTCATCATTTCATCTGTCCACACAAAACCTTCGCTCTTATGAACACAGGACTGAGCTCATCATTTTGAGATGATGGACATTTTCTCATCTGACCCACTTCGCTGGTGACACGCATTAAAAGTCTTCCTCATGGATTTAGAAACGACCTAATCGACCTAAAACGAAGAAGGGGCGCCAAACGTAGGGCTTGCACAGGGCGCTCATTTGGTTCGGGCCGGCCCTGCTTGTTAAACCATTCAGCAATTGAGTACATTTAGGTTTTGAACCAACTCCTTACGCCACTTCTTAAACAGTTTTGAAGGAGCAAATATTTCTGTAGGTGCGTGTTCAGCTGTGAGGTGGTAGCTTTCATTGCATCGGCAAGAGCTTAATTAGAGTTGTCGACGGTAGTTGCAATAAGCACTCACGAAGCTCATTAGACCAACTAGGCGCCAGTTCCTATGGCAATTGGCAATCACACACTGCAGTCATGTTTTTTTGCCCCGAATTGTCTAAAATTGTACCTCCAAAGAACCGCCGAGAAGAGAGTATCACTCACCATCTACAGTCTCAAAGAACAAACCACACCCACAAAGCACTTACTACTCACAACGTGAACGGCCCCACTGTTCAGTCGTAAGTTTCTGCCATCGCTGTCGTCCCATTTGCAGCCGTTGCTCAACAAAGAATGATGCGGTGAAATCAATTCATTTCCCTAGAGCTGATGGGTGCATGTTTGATGGCATCGCTTAGGGAATCTGCCAGCGGAATATCAGGCCAATAGCGGCAGCCACTCAGTGTTCGGTTCCAAGACAGCGCTCCCAAATGAACAAAAATCAAGAACTCTTCTTTATTGATGCACACAAAATGTTCAATACATCTTGGTAACCATCAGTCGCCTGCGTTGCCTTTGCCAGCGCTCATCCTTATCCTCGTCAGCGTCATCTTCGGTGTCGTTGTCAATGTCAGCCGTCTCCGCCCTGCCATGAGGGTTGCGCCGAACCAGAGCAGAGAGTGTAGTCTAAAGGAGCTCTGGGTAATCAGTCTTATTTGATTTGGAACACAAGTTAAGGGAGTTGTCTTCCCAGTTCGCTTGTATTCCCGTCCTGGCCATCATGCCCGTCTCCCGATGAAACAAATACGTGGGGCGAGCTACGTACCGTATACAGTGCACAGTGAGCTTAACTTTGAGAATATATTCCAAAGTACCCGTAATAAGGGAACTTTGGGTTGCAACATCGCACGGCTTCGGAGCACACCATCTGATGCTGATGTGCCGTCTGCTCCTGGCGCAGCTTCTGATGATGATGATGGTGATGATGCGATATTTTTTGTGTTCGTTTCGTTTGCTCTTGTGAAGAAAAATTGGGAGTATCTGTTGAATTGAAAATGCATTCAATGTTCGTTACGAAATTTGCCATTTTATAGTTTCACTTGATCACTGGGGTAGTTTCGGTTGAGTCCCTTTCATTCCCGCGGATGAATTATTTAAATTGCTTGCCTCGACGTGGGGCATTGAATCTGAACGCAACGCAAAGTCTCTGCTTAACATCTGAATGGCGAATGACGCCGCCAAAGGATGGGGCTAATGCGATATTCTATTTGAGCGAATGTATGAGGGCTTATGGGCTTTTGGGTTACACCACCCTGGGGAGGGGTGGGCGGTATCTATCAAACGGAAGTGCCTTTCAACTGAGCCCCATTGTGAGAAAAGTGCTGCGATCGTTAAGAGATGAACACACAATTATGAAAGTGAATGCCTACGGGATGGAATACTCCTTGGGGATGTTGCATGCGTTATGTTTACGGTTATTGCTCACTTTGAGACACTTAGAGCTAATAGATACGTAATTTGTCTGACGTACGGGGGAGATGTCGGGGCGAGATTTGCGTACGGTTGCTGACGAGGTAAGACGTGTCACGGATGTTGCTTAGACGTCAGCACTCGCAGGAGACGTGCTATGTGGCAGCTAATCGAATGCAAAATGTATGTCGGGCGAGTCGTATTGCGCGTGAATAAAATTTAAATCAAATGGCTGTCGAGAGATGGTTGGGGTGTGTAAACAGTGATTCTTCTGCGAATATGCGCAATAAAGGGTTGTGGGTGATTTCGTTATGATGACAGGCGGGCTATCAATCGGGGCAGAAGTTGTTGAAAAAAAAAAATCACGTGTGATCAGTCGTGAGGATAGTGTAAATTGTAGAGCTCCAGTGTGTAGAGGGCCGGGACAATGCATCGACGGTCATGACAGACAGAGAGCCCACATTCTTGAAGAAGAAAATTAACTATCGCCACTTCTGGCAAGGTAGAAGAGTCCGGAAAGAAGAGTCGTCAGAGACGCTCCAAAAGGTAGAGTCTTATCGCCTATTCTCTGGATTATAGTAGTTGATGATATTTTTAAGCGTAAGCGACTGGAGGTAAGCCCACTGCCTATAAGGAAGACATCGCGCATGACATCGTTCAAAATAAGGCACAAAACAATAATTCCCACGAGAGAAGAATGGAACCAAGTCAAGGTGTGCAACTCGGGTGCAAGTCGGAGGAAGGCAGGGGTTCCCGTGAATACACATAGTCGTCTGAGTTTGCCTTAGCTTTGCGTCTGCCGAACCACTGCAGTGTTGCCCAGGCAGAAGCTATTCGAGAGTCCACCCTTCGGTTATCAATGACCTCGAGTTTCAAGTTTCAAGTTTCAAGTTTCAAGTTTCAAGTTTATTTAAATAAAAGGTATATACATTAAGATTTACATCCTTTTTAGTACTTAGTATTTACAATTTAGAATTTTTACAGATTTTTCTTAAAAACTATAGGATTTAGGGGATGATTTCATAGGAGTGTGGAAAATAGGGGATGATTGCACTTTTAAAATCTTTCTGATTCGAAATCGATTTAATATTAGAAGGAAAAGAGTTCCATAGTCTGCAGTATGAATGAAAGTAAAGGCGATAAATTTAAAATGTTATTGCGATAAGTTATTAGATTAATTGACCTATTTGAACGAGTAAAAACCTCCATAGACGTAAGATCTATTGTTATTTGTAAGGGCTCTGGAAACACCATCGATTAACTCTTGGCTGGTAAAACTCGTCCGCCTATCTCTACGGGAGATAGTAGATAAACCTTACTCTATGCTGGGCATATGAGTATTCCGGGCAACGAAAGAGCCGATGAATTAGCAAGGAAGGGGCGAGTCTATGTGGCACAACATGAGGAGACATCTCACCCGCATTGAAAGCTTCAAAATCATTGCCACTAACTAACGCCACGATCAATACAAATCGAATCAAGACGAAAATGGACACCTAGAGGACATCGAAAACTGTGTGGCCTTCACTAGACCCAATGAAAACTGACACTCTCCTTGAATTTTGAGCTTTTTTAGCTCTTTAGCAAACTACTAGGTGTAATACCTGGCTAGGAATGTACTACACTACTTCAGGACCTGCCCTGTCCTTGCAGAAACAAGACAAAACTGCTAAGCTTGATAGCTTTATAACAGCCTTGAAGATCTAGGGAAATCAAATATACAGGACATCCTTAAATATCTAAAAACCTCTAACTTGACTTTAAGGCTGCGTATAACAGAATTTATAGGGACGAGCGATACAGAGTATTGTCTTGTTTTGCCATCGCTGCAAAAGTCATTAGTCTTTTTAGGATAACGATGAAGAACGAATGTTGTTAAAGTTACGATCTTACAGAGACGGTTGAGCAAAAAGGGCTTTAAGCAAGGCTTCTCTTAATTCTCGAGGAAATCTTACGTAACTCAAACAGCAACACTAGATGCACGATCTTCCACAAAACTGTCCCATATGCCGATGACATGGGCTTTTGTGAGCATCGAGAGGGATGCGACTAGGTTGGTTCCAAAGTACATGCCGTCAAAAGAGATCCATAAACTCCGACATCTCGGACAAAGTATCGCAATAGACGGATGCAGTTTCGAGGTAATAAGGACTTTGCCTATCTAGATAAGCTGAAGGATAATCCTGGCCAACATCTTCTTTGGGTTTAGACGGCAATTCAAAAATAATCTCGAAGAGCCGAGCCATCTTTATATAAGACCTTGATAGTAACAGCCCTGCTGGAGCAGAAGCATTTACAATATCAGATGCAGACGAACAGATTCTTGGTCGCTGCGAGAGGAAAATCTTTCGAATTATATTTGGTATCTTTTTCAGAGAAGGAGTTTGGACGAAAAGATTGAACGACGAACTCTACGAGCTGTACAACGATATTGATCAAATCAAACGAATTTGATTCACTAGGTCATGTAGAGAGAATGCACACTAAAGGTGTGGCTAGGAAAGTCTTCGACCTCGAGGGAAAAAATGGTGAAGGAAGGCCTTGCCTCCGATGGCGTGACCAGCTGGAAAGGAGCATTAATCAGCAGGGTGTACGAAACTAGCGGCGCCTAGCCCATGACCGTGTTAATTGAAGAGGCATGTTGACTGAGGCTCAGGTCCACGCCGGACTGTAGCACCAGCCATAGAAGAATAAGAAGAATCTGATCCCAATTCACAGAGAAAACTAACAAGAAGATAGTAACACTTTCAATCATTCACAGTCTACCTCAAGATTACTCTTATTAGGTTGTCCTGGCGCAAGAATTTGAGCCCGACGTCAACAGACAGCTCCTTGAAAGGCTAGAGATTCGAATTTTGACCACAAATCCTATCGGATGGTGACCATTTTGGGTTTATCGGCTATGTTAACAAGCAGAATTACCACAATTCACAAGTATTTGACCAAGCATGCTTTGTGCGACTTATCGCGTGGGGCCATTTTTGGAAGTTGCGAAGGAGACGCCTTTACCCCCAATGGTCTCGATGATTGAACGAGATGGCCCACTGATCGTCAAGTGCAAAGTGCAAGCCGAATAAAATCAGTTTCCCCGTCCAGTGTCATCGGTTATATGCATCTTCTCGTGGATTAATCCATTAAGTACCACTTACTACTTAATCATCATCACAAGAAGCAATTCAGGAACGAAAGTGCGCCCTTCAATTCCAGATTTTTCCTTTTCAAATTGATTTCAACCCCGCGTTTCGCAGCGCAGCAGCCCACCCATCTAAATCAAATCAACGAACAAACGAAGCACTCCACACTTCGCTTGTCGTTGGTTCCAGGCACTGGTACCTGCAACAAGAATAGCCCGCCTCGGAGCATACATAAAATATTGCAACAGGAATCTAACAATTCATTTACACTGATTCGTTCCTTTTTGAAATCCGATGAAACGAAAGATTAAATGCGTCCTCAGACTCAGCCTGCAGCCTCCACCGCCACCCGAGCACATACTCATTCTCTCACCTCCCCCTCTTGTCGCGTCGGTGTCGAGCGTGGAGAGAGAGAGAGAGCGAGAAAGAGAGAAAACTCGAGATCTCTAGCACACTTCAGACAATGAAAGAAATTGATTTTCAACAAGGACACAAGCAGAACTACAAGTGGAGCACATAAAGTGTTCGAGGATAGAAATCTTCACTTGATACATGTTGAGAGTGTTTTTCAAGCCCAGGGTGTCTTGCCCATGCCATGGCTTGGCAAAAAAAAGAAGAAGAAGAAGATGAAAGCACCCAAGCCAACAACAAGATGCGAGCAAGAGGAAGGAATCCAATCTCTAAGGACGAAATGTCGCCATCATCTTCTTCTCTTAGTCAGCTCCCTAACGCTGTCCTGGTGTGGTGGGCGGTATGGGCTCTACAGGAGGGCGGGAGAAATTCAATTGAATTTCGATAATAATGACATATCTGAAGACATCCTTATGCCATATACCCAAAGACAATCGCAGTGCAGTGAAGGCAGCAGTCTGGCGTCGAGAGGGGCTGCCGGGCAGGCGGCTCGAAAATGAAAAACTGCTGCGAGTAGTGTAGTATTCGCAGACGTTGAGTTGAGAGCTCGCATGTACACAGAATGAAAATGACGGGACTCGGGACACGGGACACGGAAGACGTAGAGTTGGAAGACAAAGTGATTGGCGAGAGAAAACAGAAAAGGAGAAGTGGCCCCAGGATAGGGGCAAGGATGCTTGCCGATATTAAAAGGATAAAATCGTTTTTATGATGAGAAGATTTTCGTTTTGCAGAGTGGAAGGATTCATTTTATTGACTTTTGATTTTCGCTTCCCTATCGAGCTCGTCTCATCCTCTACTCCTCTCCTTTACTTGCCACCGATCGTTACAGCTTCGAATTGATAGAAAGGGATTCGAATCCGTTTTTTTTTTTTGTTTTTGTCACAAATTAATTGAATTAGATGCAATCAAGTGTTGGACAAGACCCTGCAAGGGTTGTTATGCCAAGTGATACATATTCACTCTCGTAGGGATCCTGTGGGGCCCTTAAAGACGGTCGTCGGTCAGCTATTATACGGATTACGTGCACCAGTGGTTGGATGCGGTGGAAATGACTCCGTTCGGGTCTTAGTTAAGGGCGTAGATTTTCAATTTAGATTTTGGTTCTGCAACAATCTCACGTATGTGATTCAATGGATTGGATTCGGTTGCCTTCGGGGATCGAGATGGGAGTCATGTGCTGGTGGACGAAGGTTTTTTGTGCAGCTCATTCGGTGAAACGCAAAAAAAAAAGTGAACGGAACATGTGTCCTGGAAGGGATAAGTCAACATTTTTGGATGGAATGTTGCACAAGAGGTCCTTTGTCTGAGTGATTGGATGTGGCATATGCTTGCGGATGTAAATGAAGAAGGATTTCAGAGAAACAGAGGACAAGAAACATGGCATACATCATCAGCAGTTCGCGACCTGAAAAAAGGAGTGTTCTCACAGGACTCTGCGAAGAATTTAAGTTGTCTACACGTGGAGTGGACTGGGTTGGATGATCGGTGATAATAGTAATATAGGTGACGGGACAGTCCGAGGCGGACCTGGGTCTAGCTCATCAGCAACCAATCAGTGTTACACGTACTATTGTTCTTTCACGAGTGGAATCGATATTGGTGGATGATCAGTCTAAAATTTTTTTTTTGCTTCTTGGTTTGTCAGTGTTCTTATTATCACAGCTCATGCGGGATGTTACATGCTGGTCGCCTGCTACCTGAACAACGCTTAAATATTATTAAATTTTTTAATTTATTATCGCGACGAAAGGAATATGTATTCGGAACATTCTTTGATTTCAGAACTGCCGCGATAAATAAACGAAAATATGAATATGAACGACTAAACTAAACTGGAAAACTATGTACTTTTAATCGGCTTGCACTTACGACTGGTGAAGCTTTCTTTTATCATCAATGCGACGTGACTGGGCCAACTCACACTTGGTGGTTCTGCAGGGATAGTGCAAAGAATGTAAAGGGCATGGGATCACGAGGAAGCTCATTTCTGGTTGAATGATGCTGGCCAAGTAAACTTTCGTATTTGTTCGGGCAGTACAAGGACTGCCACCCGCTTGGAAAAATGAAATGCTTGGCTTCAGATTTTAGGGCTCGTAGTTGAGAAAATAACGTAGAAAATGAAATGGAGCAATAGAAAATTTAAGAGAAAAAATGTGTCTGAAAACGTTTTATTTTGTGGTAGATGGTTACCCTGAGTGTCTTCTAGCCACCATCTGATGCCTCTGATAACTTCCTCCTCGACCATATGAAAAATGTTACGTATACGCCACCGTGGCCATGCAAGACACCTCTGAAGGCTGCCTGCTCGACTCTATGAAAAATGTTACGTATACGCCACCGTGGCCACGCAAGGCACCTCTGAAGACTGCCTACTCGACTCTATGAAAAATGTTACGTATACGCCACAATGTGCATGCAAGACACCTCTGAAGGCTGCCTGCTCGACTCTATGAAAAATGTTACGTATACGCCACAGTGGCCATGCAAGACACCTCTGAAGACTGCCTACTCGACTCTATGAAAAATGTTACGTATACGCCACAATGTGCATGCAAGACACCTCTGAAGGCTGCCTGCTCGACTCTATGAAAAATGTTACGTATACGCCACCGTGGCCATGCAAGACACCTCTGAAGGCTGCCTACTCGACTCTATGAAAAATGTTACGTATACGCCACCGTGGCCATGCAAGACACCTCTGAAGGCTGCCTACTCGACCTTATGAAAAATGTTACGTATACGCCACCGTGGCCACGCAAGGCACCTCTGAAGGCTGCCTGCTCGACTCTATGAAAAATGTTACGTATACGCCACAGTGGGCATGCAAGACACCTCTGAAGGCTGCCTCCTCGACTCTATGAAAAATGTTACGTATACGCCACCGTGGCCATGCAAGACACCTCTGAAGGCTGCCTGCTCGACTCTATGAAAAATGTTACGTATACGCCACAGTGGGCATGCAAGACACCTCTGAAGGCTGCCTCCTCGACTCTATGAAAAATGTTACGCATACGCCACCGTGGCCATGCAAGACACCTCTGAAGGCTGCCTGCTCGACTCTATGAAAAATGTTACGTATACGCCACAGTGGGCATGCAAGACACCTCTGAAGGCTGCCTCCTCGACTCTATGAAAAATGTTACGTATACGCCACCGTGGCCATGCAAGACACCTCTGAAGGCTGCCTACTCGACCTTATGAAAAATGTTACGTATACGCCACAATGTGCATGCAAGACACCTCTGAAGGCTGCCTGCTCGACTCTATGAAAAATGTTACGTATACGCCACCGTGGCCATGCAAGACACCTCTGAAGGCTGCCTACTCGACTCTATGAAAAATGTTACGTATACGCCACCGTGGCCATGCAAGACACCTCTGAAGGCTGCCTACTCGACCTTATGAAAAATGTTACGTATACGCCACCGTGGCCACGCAAGGCACCTCTGAAGGCTGCCTGCTCGACTCTATGAAAAATGTTACGTATACGCCACAGTGGGCATGCAAGACACCTCTGAAGGCTGCCTCCTCGACTCTATGAAAATGTTACGTATACGCCACCGTGGCCATGCAAGACACCTCTGAAGGCTGCCTGCTCGACTCTATGAAAAATGTTACGTATACGCCACAGTGGGCATGCAAGACACCTCTGAAGGCTGCCTCCTCGACTCTATGAAAAATGTTACGCATACGCCACCGTGGCCATGCAAGACACCTCTGAAGGCTGCCTGCTCGACTCTATGAAAAATGTTACGTATACGCCACAGTGGGCATGCAAGACACCTCTGAAGGCTGCCTCCTCGACTCTATTAAAAATGTTACGCATACGCCACCGTGGCCATGCAAGACACCTCTGAAGGCTGCCTGCTCGACTCTATGAAAAATGTTACGTATACGCCACAGTGGGCATGCAAGACACCTCTGAAGGCTGCCTCCTCGACTCTATGAAAAATGTTACGTATACGCCACAGTGGGCATGCAAGACACCTCTGAAGGCTGCCTGCTCGACTCTATGAAAAATGTTACGTATACGCCACCGTGGCCATGCAAGACACCTCTGAAGGCTGCCTGCTCGACTCTATGAAAAATGTTACGTATACGCCACCGTGGCCATGCAAGACACCTCTGAAGGCTGCCTGCTCGACTCTATGAAAAATGTTACGTATACGCCACCGTGGCCACGCAAGGCACCTCTGAAGACTGCCTACTCGATCTTATGAAAAAGGTTACGTATACGCCACAGTGGGCATGCAAGACACCTCTGAAGGCTGCCTGCTCGACTCTATGAAAAATGTTACATATACGCCACAGTGGCCATGCAAGACACCTCTGAAGACTGCCTACTCGACCTTATGAAAAATGTTAAGTATACGCCACAGTAGCCATGCAAGACACCTCTGAAGACTGACTACTCGACCTTATGAAAAATGTTACGTATACGCCACCGTGGCCACGCAAGGCACCTCTGAAGACTGCCTACTCGATCTTATGAAAAAGGTTACGTATACGCCACAGTGGGCATGCAAGACACCTCTGAAGGCTGCCTCCTCGACTCTATGAAAAATGTTACGTATACGCCACAGTGGGCATGCAAGACACCTCTGAAGGCTGCCTGCTCGACTCTATGAAAAATGTTACATATACGCCACAGTGGCCATGCAAGACACCTCTGAAGACTGCCTACTCGATCTTATGAAAAATGTTACGTATACGCCACAGTGGGCATGCAAGACACCTCTGAAGGCTGCCTGCTCGACTCTATGAAAAATGTTACGTATACGCCACAATGTGCATGCAAGACACCTCTGAAGGCTGCCTGCTCGACTCTATGAAAAATGTTACGTATACGCCACAGTGGGCATGCAAGACACCTCTGAAGGCTGCCTCCTCGACTCTATGAAAAATGTTACGTATACGCCACAGTGGGCATGCAAGACACCTCTGAAGGCTGCCTCCTCGACTCTATGAAAAATGTTACGCATACGCCACCGTGGCCACGCAAGGCACCTCTGAAGACTGCCTACTCGACTCTATGAAAAATGTTACGTATACGCCACAATGTGCATGCAAGACACCTCTGAAGGCTGCCTGCTCGACTCTATGAAAAATGTTACGTATACGCCACAGTGGGCATGCA
This sequence comes from Eristalis intricaria, assembly GCA_964034865.1. Lineage (NCBI taxonomy): Eukaryota > Metazoa > Arthropoda > Insecta > Diptera > Syrphidae > Eristalis > Eristalis intricaria. The sequence goes on from OZ035874.1 coordinate 46,815,475, forward strand.
AGACACCTCTGAAGGCTGCCTCCTCGACTCTATGAAAAATGTTACGCATACGCCACCGTGGCCATGCAAGACACCTCTGAAGGCTGCCTGCTCGACTCTATGAAAAATGTTACGTATACGCCACAGTGGGCATGCAAGACACCTCTGAAGGCTGCCTCCTCGACTCTATTAAAAATGTTACGCATACGCCACCGTGGCCATGCAAGACACCTCTGAAGGCTGCCTGCTCGACTCTATGAAAAATGTTACGTATACGCCACAGTGGGCATGCAAGACACCTCTGAAGGCTGCCTCCTCGACTCTATGAAAAATGTTACGTATACGCCACCGTGGCCATGCAAGACACCTCTGAAGGCTGCCTGCTCGACTCTATGAAAAATGTTACGTATACGCCACAGTGGGCATGCAAGACACCTCTGAAGGCTGCCTCCTCGACTCTATGAAAAATGTTACGCATACGCCACCGTGGCCATGCAAGACACCTCTGAAGGCTGCCTGCTCGACTCTATGAAAAATGTTACGTATACGCCACAGTGGGCATGCAAGACACCTCTGAAGGCTGCCTCCTCGACCTTATGCAAAATGTTACGCATACGCCACCGTGGCCATGCAAGACACCTCTGAAGGCTGCCTGCTCGACTCTATGAAAAATGTTACGTATACGCCACAGTGGGCATGCAAGACACCTCTGAAGGCTGCCTCCTCGACTCTATGAAAAATGTTACGTATACGCCACAGTGGGCATGCAAGACACCTCTGAAGGCTGCCTGCTCGACTCTATGAAAAATGTTACGTATACGCCACCGTGGCCACGCAAGGCACCTCTGAAGACTGCCTACTCGATCTTATGAAAAAGGTTACGTATACGCCACAGTGGGCATGCAAGACACCTCTGAAGGCTGCCTCCTCGACTCTATGAAAAATGTTACGTATACGCCACAGTGGGCATGCAAGACACCTCTGAAGGCTGCCTGCTCGACTCTATGAAAAATGTTACATATACGCCACCGTGGCCATGCAAGACACCTCTGAAGACTGCCTACTCGATCTTATGAAAAAGGTTACGTATACGCCACAGTGGGCATGCAAGACACCTCTGAAGGCTGCCTGCTCGACTCTATGAAAAATGTTACGTATACGCCACCGTGTAGGCTGCCTGCTCGACTCTATGAAAAATGTTACGCATACGCCACCGTGGCCACGCAAGGCACCTCTGAAGACTGCCTACTCGACTCTATGAAAAATGTTACGTATACGCCACAATGTGCATGCAAGACACCTCTGAAGGCTGCCTGCTCGACTCTATGAAAAATGTTACGTATACGCCACAGTGGGCATGCAAGACACCTCTGAAGGCTGCCTGCTCGACTCTATGAAAAATGTTACGTATACGCCACCGTGGCCACGCAAGGCACCTCTGAAGACTGCCTACTCGACTCTATGAAAAATGTTACGTATACGCCACAATGTGCATGCAAGACACCTCTGAAGGCTGCCTGCTCGACTCTATGAAAAATGTTACGTATACGCCACCGTGGCCATGCAAGACACCTCTGAAGGCTGCCTACTCGACCTTATGAAAAATGTTACGTATACGCCACCGTGGCCACGCAAGGCACCTCTGAAGGCTGCCTGCTCGACTCTATGAAAAATGTTACGTATACGCCACAGTGGGCATGCAAGACACCTCTGAAGGCTGCCTCCTCGACTCTATGAAAAATGTTACGTATACGCCACCGTGGCCATGCAAGACACCTCTGAAGGCTGCCTGCTCGACTCTATGAAAAATGTTACGTATACGCCACAGTGGCCATGCAAGACACCTCTGAAGACTGCCTACTCGATCTTATGAAAAATGTTACGTATACGCCACAGTGGGCATGCAAGACACCTCTGAAGGCTGCCTGCTCGACTCTATGAAAAATGTTACGTATACGCCACCGTGGCCATGCAAGACACCTCTGAAGGCTGCCTACTCGACCTTATGAAAAATGTTACGTATACGCCACCGTGGCCATGCAGGACACCTCTGAAGGCTGCCTACTCGACCTTATGAAAAATGTTACGTATACGCCACAGTGGCCATGCAAGACACCTCTGAAGGCTGCCTACTCGACCTTATGAAAAATGTTACGTATACGCCACAGTGGCCATGCAAGACACTTCTGAAGACTGCCTACTCGATCTTATGAAAAATGTTACGTATACGCCACAGTGGGCATGCAAGACACCTCTGAAGGCTGCCTGCTCGACTCTATGAAAAATGTTACGTATACGCCTCCGTGGGCGTGCAGGATACCTCTGAAGACTGCCTCCTAGACTCATTGAAAAATGTTACGTATACGCCAACGTGGCCACGCAAGGCACCTCTGAAGACTGCCTACTCGACTCTATGAAAAATTGTCGTATACGCCACAATGGGCATGCAAGACACCTCTGAAGGCTGCCTGCTCGACTCTATGAAAAATGTTACGTATACGCCACCGTGGCCATGCAAGACACCTCTGAAGGCTGCCTACTCGACTCTATGAAAAATGTTACGTATACACCTCCGTGGGCGTGCAAGATACCTCTGAAGACTGCCTCCTAGACTCATTGAAAAATCTTACGTATACGCCACCGTGGCCACGCAAGGCACCTCTGAAGACTGCCTACTCGATCTTATGAAAAATGTTACGTATACGCCACAGTGGGCATGCAAGACACCTCTGAAGGCTGCCTGCTCGACTCTATGAAAAATGTTACGTATACGCCTCCGTGGGCGTGCAGGATACCTCTGAAGACTGCCTCCTAGACTCATTGAAAAATGTTACGTATACGCCAACGTGGCCACGCAAGGCACCTCTGAAGACTGCCTACTCGACTCTATGAAAAATTGTCGTATACGCCACAATGGGCATGCAAGACACCTCTGAAGGCTGCCTGCTCGACTCTATGAAAAATGTTACGTATACGCCACCGTGGCCATGCAAGACACCTCTGAAGGCTGCCTACTCGACCTTATGAAAAATGTTACGTATACGCCACAGTGGCCATGCAAGACACCTCTGAAGACTGCCTACTCGATCTTATGAAAAATGTTACGTATACGCCACAGTGGGCATGCAAGACACCTCTGAAGGCTGCCTGCTCGACTCTATGAAAAATGTTACGTATACGCCACCGTGGCCATGCAAGACACCTCTGAAGGCTGCCTACTCGACCTTATGAAAAATGTTACGTATACGCCACAGTGGCCATGCAAGACACCTCTGAAGGCTGCCTGCTCGACCTTATGAAAAATGTTACGTATACGCCTCCGTGGGCGTGCAAGATACCTCTGAAGACTGCCTCCTAGACTCTATGAAAAATTGTCGTATACGCCACAATGGGCATGCAAGACACCTCTGAAGGCTGCCTGCTCGACTCTATGAAAAATCTTACGTATACGCCACCGTGGCCACGCAAGACACCTCTGAAGGCTGCCTACTCGACCTTATGCAAAATGTTACGTATACGCCACAGTGGCCATGCAAGACACCTCTGAAGACTGGCTACTCGACTCTATGAAAAATGATACGTATACGCCACAGTGGGCATGCAAGACACCTCTGAAGGCTGCCTGCTCGACTCTATGAAAAATGTTACGTATACGCCACCGTGGCCATGCAAGACACCTCTGAAGGCTGCCTACTCGACCTTATGAAAAATGTTACGTATACGCCACAGTGGCCATGCAAGACACCTCTGAAGACTGCCTACTCGATCTTATGAAAAATGTTACGTATACGCCACAGTGGGCATGCAAGACACCTCTGAAGGCTGCCTGCTCGACTCTATGAAAAATCTTACGTATACGCCACCGTGGCCACGCAAGACACCTCTGAAGGCTGCCTACTCGACCTTATGCAAAATGTTACGTATACGCCACAGTGGCCATGCAAGACACCTCTGAAGACTGGCTACTCGACTCTATGAAAAATGATACGTATACGCCACAGTGGGCATGCAAGACACCTCTGAAGGCTGCCTGCTCGACTCTATGAAAAATGTTACGTATACGCCACCGTGGCCATGCAAGACACCTCTGAAGGCTGCCTACTCGACCTTATGAAAAATGTTACGTATACGCCACAGTGGCCATGCAAGACACCTCTGAAGGCTGCCTGCTCGACCTTATGAAAAATGTTACGTATACGCCTCCGTGGGCGTGCAAGATACCTCTGAAGACTGCCTCCTAGACTCATTGAAAAATGTTATGTATACGCCACCGTGGCCACGCAAGGCACCTCTGAAGACTGCCTCCTAGACTCATTGAAAAATCTTACGTATACGCCACCGTGGCCACGCAAGGCACCTCTGAAGACTGCCTACTCGACTCTATGAAAAATGTTACGTGTACGCCACTGTGGCCATGCAAGACACCTCTGAAGGCTGCCTACTCGACCTTATGCAAAATGTTACGTATACGCCACCGTGGCCACGCAAGGCACCTCTGAAGACTGCCTTCTCGACCTTATGAAAAATGTTACGTATACGCCACCGTGGCCATGCAAGCCACCTCTGAAGACTGCCTACTCGACTCTATGAAAAATTGTCGTATACGCCCCAATGGGCATGCAAGACACCTCTGAAGGCTGCCTGCTCGACCTTATGAAAAATGTTACGTATACGCCTCCGTGGGCGTGCAAGATACCTCTGAAGACTGCCTCCTAGACTCATTGAAAAATGTTATGTATACGCCACCGTGGCCACGCAAGGCACCTCTGAAGACTGCCTCCTAGACTCATTGAAAAATCTTACGTATACGCCACCGTGGCCACGCAAGGCACCTCTGAAGACTGCCTACTCGACTCTATGAAAAATGTTACGTGTACGCCACTGTGGCCATGCAAGACACCTCTGAAGGCTGCCTACTCGACCTTATGCAAAATGTTACGTATACGCCACCGTGGCCACGCAAGGCACCTCTGAAGACTGCCTTCTCGACCTTATGAAAAATGTTACGTATACGCCACCGTGGCCATGCAAGCCACCTCTGAAGACTGCCTACTCGACTCTATGAAAAATTGTCGTATACGCCCCAATGGGCATGCAAGACACCTCTGAAGGCTGCCTGCTCGACCTTATGAAAAATGTTACGTATACGCCTCCGTGGCCATGCAAGACACCTCTGAAGACTGGCTACTCGACTCTATGAAAAATGATACGTATACGCCACAGTGGGCATGCAAGACACCTCTGAAGGCTGCCTGCTCGACTCTATGAAAAATGTTACGTATACGCCACCGTGGCCATGCAAGACACCTCTGAAGGCTGCCTACTCGACCTTATGAAAAATGTTACGTATACGCCACAGTGGCCATGCAAGACACCTCTGAAGACTGCCTACTCGATCTTATGAAAAATGTTACGTATACGCCACCGTGGCCATGCAAGACACCTCTGAAGGCTGCCTACTCGACCTTATGAAAAATGTTACGTATACGCCACAGTGGGCATGCAAGACACCTCTGAAGGCTGCCTACTCGACCTTATGAAAAATGTTACGTATACGCCACCGTGGCCACGCAAGGCACCTCTGAAGGCTGCCTGCTCGACTCTATGAAAAATGTTACGTATACGCCACAGTGGGCATGCAAGACACCTCTGAAGGCTGCCTCCTCGACTCTATGAAAAATGTTACGTATACGCCACCGTGGCCATGCAAGACACCTCTGAAGGCTGCCTGCTCGACTCTATGAAAAATGTTACGTATACGCCACAGTGGCCATGCAAGACACCTCTGAAGACTGCCTACTCGATCTTATGAAAAATGTTACGTATACGCCACAGTGGGCATGCAAGACACCTCTGAAGGCTGCCTGCTCGACTCTATGAAAAATGTTACGTATACGCCACCGTGGCCATGCAAGACACCTCTGAAGGCTGCCTACTCGACCTTATGAAAAATGTTACGTATACGCCACCGTGGCCATGCAGGACACCTCTGAAGGCTGCCTACTCGACCTTATGAAAAATGTTACGTATACGCCACAGTGGCCATGCAAGACACCTCTGAAGGCTGCCTACTCGACCTTATGAAAAATGTTACGTATACGCCACAGTGGCCATGCAAGACACTTCTGAAGACTGCCTACTCGATCTTATGAAAAATGTTACGTATACGCCACAGTGGGCATGCAAGACACCTCTGAAGGCTGCCTGCTCGACTCTATGAAAAATGTTACGTATACGCCTCCGTGGGCGTGCAGGATACCTCTGAAGACTGCCTCCTAGACTCATTGAAAAATGTTACGTATACGCCAACGTGGCCACGCAAGGCACCTCTGAAGACTGCCTACTCGACTCTATGAAAAATTGTCGTATACGCCACAATGGGCATGCAAGACACCTCTGAAGGCTGCCTGCTCGACTCTATGAAAAATGTTACGTATACGCCACCGTGGCCATGCAAGACACCTCTGAAGGCTGCCTACTCGACTCTATGAAAAATGTTACGTATACACCTCCGTGGGCGTGCAAGATACCTCTGAAGACTGCCTCCTAGACTCATTGAAAAATCTTACGTATACGCCACCGTGGCCACGCAAGGCACCTCTGAAGACTGCCTACTCGATCTTATGAAAAATGTTACGTATACGCCACAGTGGGCATGCAAGACACCTCTGAAGGCTGCCTGCTCGACTCTATGAAAAATGTTACGTATACGCCTCCGTGGGCGTGCAGGATACCTCTGAAGACTGCCTCCTAGACTCATTGAAAAATGTTACGTATACGCCAACGTGGCCACGCAAGGCACCTCTGAAGACTGCCTACTCGACTCTATGAAAAATTGTCGTATACGCCACAATGGGCATGCAAGACACCTCTGAAGGCTGCCTGCTCGACTCTATGAAAAATCTTACGTATACGCCACCGTGGCCACGCAAGACACCTCTGAAGGCTGCCTACTCGACCTTATGAAAAATGTTACGTATACGCCACAGTGGCCATGCAAGACACCTCTGAAGACTGGCTACTCGACTCTATGAAAAATGATACGTATACGCCACAGTGGGCATGCAAGACACCTCTGAAGGCTGCCTGCTCGACTCTATGAAAAATGTTACGTATACGCCACCGTGGCCATGCAAGACACCTCTGAAGGCTGCCTACTCGACCTTATGAAAAATGTTACGTATACGCCACAGTGGCCATGCAAGACACCTCTGAAGGCTGCCTGCTCGACTCTATGAAAAATGTTACGTATACGCCACAATGTGCATGCAAGACACCTCTGAAGGCTGCCTGCTCGACTCTATGAAAAATGTTACGTATACGCCACCGTGGCCATGCAAGACACCTCTGAAGGCTGCCTACTCGACCTTATGAAAAATGTTACGTATACGCCACAGTGGCCATGCAAGACACCTCTGAAAACTGCCTACTCGATCTTATGAAAAATGTTACGTATACGCCACAGTGGGCATGCAAGACACCTCTGAAGGCTGCCTGCTCGACTCTATGAAAAATGTTACGTATACGCGACCGTGGCCATGCAAGACACCTCTGAAGGCTGCCTGCTCGACTCTATGAAAAATGTTACGTATACGCCACCGTGGGCATGCAAGACACCTCTGAAGGCTGCCTACTCGACCTTATGAAAAATGTTACGTATACGCCTCCGTGGGCGTGCAAGATACCTCTGAAGACTGCCTCCTAGACTCATTGAAAAATGTTACGTATACGCCACCGTGGGCATGCAGGACGCCTCTGAGGACATGCAAGGTACCTCTGAAGGCTGCCTGCTCGACTCTATGAAAAATGTTACGCATACGCCATCGTGGCCATGCAAGACACCTCTGAAGGCTGCCTACTCGACCTTATGAAAAATGTTACGTACACGCCACCGTGGGCATGCAAGACCTCTGAAGGCTGCCTACTCGACCTTATGAAAAATGTTACGTATACGCCTCCGTGGGCGTGCAAGATACCTCTGAAGACTGCCTCCTAGACTCATTGAAAATGTTACGTATACGCCACCGTGGCCACGCAAGTCACCTCTGAAGACTGCCTACTCGACTCTATGAAAAATTGTCGTATACGCCACAATGGGCATGCAAGACACCTCTGAAGGCTGCCTGCTCGACTCTATGAAAAATGTTACGTGTACGCCTCCGTGGGCGTGCAAGATACCTCTGAAGACTGCCTCCTAGACTCATTGAAAAATGTTACGTATACGCCACCGTGGCCACGCAAGTCACCTCTGAAGGCTGCCTACTCGACCTTATGAAAAATGTTACGTATACGCCTCCGTGGGCGTGCAAGATACCTCTGAAGACTGCCTCCTAGACTCATTGAAAAATGTTATGTATACGCCACCGTGGCCACGCAAGGCACCTCTGAAGACTGCCTCCTAGACTCATTGAAAAATCTTACGTATACGCCACCGTGGCCACGCAAGGCACCTCTGAAGACTGCCTACTCGACTCTATGAAAAATGTTACGTGTACGCCACTGTGGCCATGCAAGACACCTCTGAAGACTGCCTACTCGACCTTATGAAAAATGTTACGTATACGCCACAGTGGGCATGCAAGACACCTCTGAAGGCTGCCTGCTCGACCTTATGAAAAATGTTACGTATACGCCTCCGTGGGCGTGCAAGATACCTCTGAAGACTGCCTCCTAGACTCATTGAAAAATGTTATGTATACGCCACCGTGGCCACGCAAGGCACCTCTGAAGACTGCCTCCTAGACTCATTGAAAAATCTTACGTATACGCCACCGTGGCCACGCAAGGCACCTCTGAAGACTGCCTACTCGACTCTATGAAAAATGTTACGTGTACGCCACTGTGGCCATGCAAGACACCTCTGAAGGCTGCCTACTCGACCTTATGCAAAATGTTACGTATACGCCACCGTGGCCACGCAAGGCACCTCTGAAGACTGCCTTCTCGACCTTATGAAAAATGTTACGTATACGCCACCGTGGCCATGCAAGCCACCTCTGAAGACTGCCTACTCGACTCTATGAAAAATTGTCGTATACGCCCCAATGGGCATGCAAGACACCTCTGAAGGCTGCCTGCTCGACCTTATGAAAAATGTTACGTATACGCCTCCGTGGGCGTGCAAGATACCTCTGAAGACTGCCTCCTAGACTCATTGAAAAATGTTATGTATACGCCACCGTGGCCACGCAAGGCACCTCTGAAGACTGCCTCCTAGACTCATTGAAAAATCTTACGTATACGCCACCGTGGCCACGCAAGGCACCTCTGAAGACTGCCTACTCGACTCTATGAAAAATGTTACGTGTACGCCACTGTGGCCATGCAAGACACCTCTGAAGACTGCCTACTCGACCTTATGAAAAATGTTACGTATACGCCACAGTGGGCATGCAAGACACCTCTGAAGGCTGCCTACTCGACCTTATGCAAAATGTTACGTATACGCCACCGTGGCCACGCAAGGCACCTCTGAAGACTGCCTTCTCGACCTTATGAAAAATGTTACGTACACGCCACAATGGGCATGCAAGACACCTCTGAAGGCTGCCTGCTCGACTCTATGAAAAATGTTACGTGTACGCCTCCGTGGGCGTGCAAGATACCTCTGAAGACTGCCTCCTAGACTCATTGAAAAATGTTACGTATACGCCACCGTGGCCACGCAAGTCACCTCTGAAGACTGCCTACTCGACTCTATGAAAAATTGTCGTATACGCCACAATGGGCATGCAAGACACCTCTGAAGGCTGCCTGCTCGACTCTATGAAAAATGTTACGTATACGCCACCGTGGCCATGCAAGACACCTCTGAAGGCTGCCTACTCGACCTTATGAAAAATGTTACGTATACGCCTCCGTGGGCGTGCAAGATACCTCTGAAGACTGCCTCCTAGACTCATTGAAAAATGTTATGTATACGCCACCGTGGCCACGCAAGGCACCTCTGAAGACTGCCTCCTAGACTCATTGAAAAATCTTACGTATACGCCACCGTGGCCACGCAAGGCACCTCTGAAGACTGCCTACTCGACTCTATGAAAAATGTTACGTGTACGCCACCGTGGCCATGCAAGACACCTCTGAAGACTGCCTACTCGACCTTATGAAAAATGTTACGTATACGCCACAGTGGGCATGCAAGACACCTCTGAAGGCTGCCTACTCGACCTTATGCAAAATGTTACGTATACGCCACCGTGGCCACGCAAGGCACCTCTGAAGACTGCCTTCTCGACCTTATGAAAAATGTTACGTACACGCCACAATGGGCATGCAAGACACCTCTGAAGGCTGCCTGCTCGACTCTATGAAAAATGTTACGTGTACGCCTCCGTGGGCGTGCAAGATACCTCTGAAGACTGCCTCCTAGACTCATTGAAAAATGTTACGTATACGCCACCGTGGCCACGCAAGTCACCTCTGAAGACTGCCTACTCGACTCTATGAAAAATTGTCGTATACGCCACAATGGGCATGCAAGACACCTCTGAAGGCTGCCTGCTCGACTCTATGAAAAATGTTACGTATACGCCACCGTGGCCATGCAAGACACCTCTGAAGGCTGCCTACTCGACCTTATGAAAAATGTTACGTATACGCCTCCGTGGGCGTGCAAGATACCTCTGAAGACTGCCTCCTAGACTCATTGAAAAATGTTATGTATACGCCACCGTGGCCACGCAAGGCACCTCTGAAGACTGCCTCCTAGACTCATTGAAAAATCTTACGTATACGCCACCGTGGCCATGCAAGACACCTCTGACGGCTGCCTGCTCGACTCTATGAAAAATGTTACGTATACGCCACCGTGGCCATGCAAGACACCTCTGAAGGCTGCCTACTCGACCTTATGCAAAATGTTACGTATACGCCACCGTGGCCACGCAAGGCACCTCTGAAGACTGCCTTCTCGACCTTATGAAAAATGTTACGTACACGCCACAATGGGCATGCAAGACACCTCTGAAGGCTGCCTGCTCGACTCTATGAAAAATGTTACGTATACGCCTCCGTGGGCGTGCAAGACACCTCTGAAGACTGCCTCCTAGACTCATTTAAAAATGTTACGTATACGCCACCGTGGCTACGCAAGGCACCTCTGAAGACTGCCTACTCGACCTTATGAAAAATGTTACGTATACGCCACAATGGGCATGCAAGACACCTCTGAAGGCTGCCTGCTCGACTCTATGAAAAATGCTACGTATACGCCACCGTGGCCACGCAAGACACCTCTGAAGACTGCCTACTCGACCTTATGAAAAATGTGACGTATACGCCACCATGGGCATGCAAGACAGCTCTGAAGGCTGCCTACTCGACCTTATGAAAAATGTTACGTATACGCCACCGTGGCCATGCAAGCCACCTCTGAAGGCTGCCTACTCGACCTTATGAAAAATGTGACGTATACGCCACCATGGGCATGCAAGACAGCTCTGAAGGCTGCCTACTCGACCTTATGAAAAATGTTACGTATACGCCACCATGGGCATGCAAGACAGCTCTGAAGGCTGCCTGCTCGACTCTATGAAAAATGTTACGTATACGCCACCGTGGCCATGCAAGACACCTCTGAAGGCTGCCTACTCGACCTTATGAAAAATGTTACGTATACGCCACCGTGGCCATGCAAGCCACCTCTGAAGGCTGCCTACTCGACCTTATGAAAAATGTTACGTATACGCCTCCGAGGGCGTGCAAGACACCTCTGAAGGCTGCCTGCTCGACTCTATGAAAAATGTTACGTACACGCCACCGTGGCCACGCAAGGCACCTCTGAAGACTGCCTACTCGACTCTATGAAAAATTGTCGTATACGCCACAATGGGCATGCAAGACACCTCTGAAGGCTGCCTGCTCGACTCTATGAAAAATGTTACGTATACGCCACCGTGGCCATGCAAGACACCTCTGAAGGCTGCCTACTCGACCTTATGAAAAATGTTACGTATACGCCACAGTAGCCATGCAAGACACCTCTGAAGACTGACTACTCGACTCTATGAAAAATGTTACGTATACGCCACCGTGGCCACGCAAGACACCTCTGAAGACTGCCTACTCGACCTTATGAAAAATGTGACGTATACGCCACCATGGGCATGCAAGACAGCTCTGAAGGCTGCCTGCTCGACTCTATGAAAAATGTTACGTATACGCCACCGTGGCCATGCAAGACACCTCTGAAGGCTGCCTACTCGACCTTATGAAAAATGTTACGTATACGCCACCGTGGCCATGCAAGCCACCTCTGAAGGCTGCCTACTCGACCTTATGAAAAATGTTACGTATACGCCTCCGAGGGCGTGCAAGACACCTCTAAAGACTGTCTCCTGGATTCCATTCAAAATGTTACGTACACACCACCGTGGACATGCAAGACACCTTTGCCGATTGCCTCCACTACCCCATGAGACCCAACGGCCTACACGTCGTTTTCGTCGTGTCTACTCGTCTAGCGTTGTTATTAAAAGTTCATAAACAAAACGGACATTCACACACGTCAGCATTTTTTTGCGGTAGCCTTTCGTACCCTCGAGTGTGTCCGTCGAAAGTGGGCAATGGTTTCAAGTAGTTTCACACCACCACCGGAGCACACACACATCAAGTGTCCTGGATGTTTTGCCAAAAAAGTAATCGAAAAGACAGCCCACCCCCATCAGCGCCCCCGTGTCAGGGACATGCACGGCTCCATTACAGCCGCTAGTAACTTATATTTACCCGGCATATCCTGTCACATAATTCTGCATTGAATTTGATTTATTACGACAGGCGATGTCTTGACCAGATGTCATCCTAAGTTTTAATGCCACTCCGGATGGGGTGAGGCTTGAAGCACCCCAAGCCTTATATCTTGTGTTGTGCCTTGTGTTGGGCGCAAATCCTTGACAATCCGAAATGAAGAAATGTCGAGAAGGATATAAAGTGTATGACGACGATGATGACGGCAGCGACGTAAGCTTGACGGGAAGTCGTACTAGACTCTGTTTACTTTAACTTTCCTGTCAATGTCGGCTGAGTGGGTGTGGGAGGGAGCTGAAACATTTGATGTCCTTGCGGCATTGTAAATGGCTTGCCATTGTGTGCTTGTGGATTGATGGTGTGCGGTGAGGGGAAGGGTGTTGCGTTGCAACGCCAGGGTATTTATTATTTTTTAAATGCTCTCACTCGTCGTCTTGTTTTGATGGAAGGATAATGGGATTGGAAGTCCCATTTGTGGGGCGGTATACATAGTGCGAGTACATCCCCGCATGTATGGTTGCATGCGAGCACTGAAGGGGGTGGCGCTGGGCGCTTGATTCTTCTTTTCGGGAAACTGGAAACGCAGAGGAACAGCCGGACGGACATGATAAATGAGATTTAAAAGTTTCGCCTTGTCTTTGTGCGCTGCTTGGCTCTCGCATCCTTTTTGGATGGAATTCCGTTTGTGTTTGCCAGCTGGGCGGTGTTGTGTGCATCTCTCTCCGGATGCAGACACTGTGCAAGTAAGTTGTATTTTTCTTGTGGAATTCAAAGTGAAGGGCTGTTGTAGTGATGTATGGTGCATCCAGCATGAGGTTGACATTGTGTTACGATGGGCAACTGTTGGGAATTCTCCAAGTGCGCTGGTCTGAAATTGCAGCCAAGTGTTGGGGACTGCATTCAAGGGGCATAACTCTGTAATGAGAGAGCGTACCTTAGATGTGATGCCGCACAAGTGGTGTTTGTCTGGTAAGTAGCTCTGCGCCACGGAGTGTGGTGGTGGGGCCGTGTAGATTTCATTGCATCGTGTTTATCGTGGAAGTGCATTCACGACGGATTGAACTTTCGCATCGCGGAATTCATTGATCCACACAAGCTGTTATCAACTCTCATCTAAATTGACAAATTGAAAACCAACTCGTTGTCAACAAAATTCGTTCTCACTTCGTTGCTAATAATACCGTCATACCGAGTCAAGAAAAATAAAATAAAATGTCTCTCCCGTCATAACTCGTTTGAGAATTACAAAAAAAAGGAACAGAAAAGAACAGCGTCTCAACTTTTGAAAAACTTTCACAATATTGAAATGCGCATCCTTTTTAAAGATACGCGAGCATCCCCCCAAACAGCGAGAAGAAGAGTGTGAATTAATTTCAAACTTAAATTAAGAAACTTGAGCGTCTCTTCTCAAGAGACGTCAGTGCACAGTAATGATACCGCTCCGCACAAAGTGAGCTGCTCATGGGGGGCCAATGGCGGACGCAAAAAAAAAAACAGCCACGCCACCAACGCGCCGCCGGTAGGGAACGCATCTCGAAAATTTTCCCAATTTATGCACATAATGCAGTGGTAACTGACAGATGCGGTTCTAGAGTGTGGCTATCACTTTCAGCTCAGTCCGCGTCGTCTCGGGGTTCTTGTGAAAATTGTGATATTATGCAAATTCTTTTGCCCCAAACGCCTGGTGTCGGACTGTAATTAAAATGAATGCGGTTGCGGGTCATAATTCCTGTGTTAAACACGATTTAATTCAAGAGAATCTCGCAACCGTCCCACGTTTCGATTCTGTGCGATGGGGTTGATGGTTTTAATTGAAAATTCTCACGTAAGTGGTGAAATGTAATTTCGGATGGGGTCTTCAGCTATTCTTGAATTGAATTTTCGTCGAGACAAATGTGACTGGAATTTAACTTGTTTGTGGGCAACGAGAGAGCTGAAGTGAATACCGCAAAAAGGCAGAGCAGTCCTATCAAACGGTTGATGGAGGATGAGAAGGCGTAGGGTGCTACACTTCAGAGTTCGTGTTGAAACGTCTTAATCATCTGTTTGGTTCTTCACAGGGATAGTGTATAATAAAGCAAATATTCTCACCACCGCACATCTCGTAATAGAGTCGGAAGTGCAGATCGACACCTAAGTTCCTAGTCGTCGATTGCACGGGCGTATATGACAGTGTCCGCGACGAACAAAACAAGTACGACAGTTGAATGTGTAGTCCCTTAACAGCATACGTACATCGAATAAATTCTGAAAAACAGGACAGACACCAAAGCAAATCCGCGAGTTTTGATTGCAACGGAAAGAGACGCTTATTTGGATGTGGACTTGTTCTAGGAGACAGACAATGAGTCTTAAGCCGTGACCATAAAACTAATTATCTTCTTACAATCAAGGATAGCATTTACTTACTTATAAACAATTATTTACTTAGTTATCTGGCCAGCGACCCTTGGAGGGTCTGAGTCCAAGGTACAACTGCCTTCCATCGTATACCGTCCTGGGCACACTGCTTTCAGTCAGCAAGTCCAAGCTGTCTTAAGTCCGCGATTACGTCTTTATAGCGGAGGTTCGGTCTAGCTCTCCTCGAACCTGTAGGCTCGGATTCGAAGACCATCTTAGCTGGAGCATCGTTGTCCATGCGCTCGCTCCGGAATAAGTCCACATCCTGGTACATCTCGCAGAGTTCGCGGTTCTGCCTTCTCCCCCATTCGCCTTCCTCGCAGACGCGACCATATATTTGCTCAAACTCGCCAGCATACCACGAGTTTCTCGTCGCAGGTGGTAGGTAGCTGGTTTCGGCTACCTCTTTGATGGCCGAGCGGCAATGCAGTCACATAAAGTGGTCGTCGGTGTTAGATGTAGGCATGCCGGAGAGTCTCTCACTAAGTCGCTCTTCGCAGGCTCTGTCAATCTCCGGTGTGCTCAGGCGTCCACTGTCAAAACAAAACTCCTCTTTGTTGACTGGTGTAGCTTTCTGACATTGGATAGTCGAGCTCTGAATTTTGCTGCTACGAGAAATGGTCAGAGTCGATTTGTGCCCCCTGAGTGCATGGTCGATTTGTTTGGCGGATCGACCCTCCGGAGATCGCCAGGTTGCTGTGGGGATGCATTTGCGAGGGAACCTCGTGCTGCTTATGACCATATTACGTGCTGCCGCAAATGCTGTGAGCCGGCAGCCATTATCTGTCGTGTCCTGGTGGCTGTACTTTCCGATCACTTCGCCAAAAAAGTGTCCTTGCACATCTTGGCATTGAAGTCTCCTATCACGATCTTCACATCGTACACCGGGTCATAATAGTCCTCTTTGATAGAGTCCTCAGCCACGTAGATGAAGGGGGCGTGTACACCTACCTTGGCGTGTGCACTTACCTTGGATGCGGATCACAGCCAGGCGATCACTCATCGGGTTAAAGTCGATGACCTTCGATCTTAGCCGTTTTCCCTCAACGAATCCGCATCCAAATATGTGCAGCCACTTGTGATAGAAATTTAAGTGGCACTCTTTCTTTTTCAGTATCCATTGACCTATCCAGCGTATTTCCTGGATCGCAGTAATATCCGCCTTGTACTGCCTGAGGATCTTTTCAAATTTTTGAGCTGCCCCCGGAATGAAGAGTCTCAATACATTCCAGGAGGACACTCGCAAATAGTTGTTCTTTTTCGTGCCGTGTTGTCGTTGTAGGTCTGTCCATTCATCCGAGGTTGCTTGCTCTTCTCTAACAAGGGTTTTTTTATGTGTACGGGTTGGTAGTAGTCGTGTGTCAACCCGGGTTAAAAAACTCTAGTTAACCCGGGTTACACTTAATCCAACTAAAAAACAGAGTAACATTTATTTCAAACCGGCTATCCAGGAGGCTCCGCGAGTAGACGGCATGTCAACTTGATCTATGCATCGACAAGGATCGTTGCCGGCATCCCGCCAAGTTGGGAGCGATCGACAATTTTGCACTCTGTGCACAGACCCCACTAAGAGAGACTACTCTAGAATAAATCTCTTCCACAATTGCACGAAAATAGTCCATATCCCTCTGAAGAGAACTGTGAGGGGAACTCTTAGGAAAGCAAAGGTGTGAAAAGGTGGCACAATAGATTGAAAGGTCGCGATCCACCATTTCTTCTACTCCTTGCTCTTTAAGTATTTTCGATACAGAGTTTATGATCATCTCAAGATGAAGGATTGCTGATATGCCAATCGTTGGGAATGCTAGCATCTGCCATCTTAAGCTACGGCCGTGCTGTGTTGCTTGGAGTTGGCATTTCTTGGTTGACTGTCACTCTCTTAGACACGCCACGTTGAGCCGTTGTGGGAAGTTTTGCTTAGATACCTCCACCATTCCCTGCGGGTTAGTAATAAGACGACGCTCATGATTTGGCTGCCATTATTGTAGCCTGGGGGCAGGCTTTTTTGTCCCTAGCCAATGGAGCCATCTTGACCGGGCTCTCTTCCAAAGTGGAACATCGCCCATGTGATTGTTGAATGCCTGTGACAACGTGATCTTTATCCAAAGACAAGTCCTACCCATCTCAAGAAGGCTTACCTCAGGAGAATTATCTCGTTTCAAATCGCACTCGATCAGCTGAAAAGTGATTAGCTTGATTGTTGCAACTGATTCCGGCTTATGCCCAACCCACAGGCCACATGCCTGCACTTCCTTCCTTGCAAGAGATTGTCATCATTCCTTTCCTCTCGAATTCAACAGCGATCTTATCGTCCTCTTCATTACCATTTAGTCAATCTGTTTATTTATCATATTTGCTGTAGGACACGATAACGACAACGAACCCTTCAGACCACCACCCACTTCAAATGAAGCTCATTTAATTTACGCCGCACTTGATCTGAAGTCCTCAACAAATTTCAATTTAAGAAAATTTATTTCCCTGTTAAACACACTCCCCACCCCACCCCATCCCACCCCCTGCACTTCAGTCCACGACATGCAGAGGCACAAACATTCACACACTCGCACATGCCAAGCAAACATTATAAAGCGTAATTGCACATAAACGAAATTAATACAATTAAATGGCGTGGCGTGCACGAGGACATGTTGCCAGGACTGTTTCCGTTCAGTGTTCAGGCATTACACTGCAGACCCACTCCGGCTGGAGGAGGTTTTATGAATTTTTCGTTTTTCGGTTAAATATTTTTAATAACAACGGAATGCGAAGCGAAATATTTATCAGAGATTAAATTTTAAAAGTCCTTTATTATAATCATTATCCTGGCAGGCGACACATGGGCGGTTCGCTCGTGTATTCGAATGCGTCAAGTACATATCAGGCTACTGCTTGTGGGCCGCATCCGCATCCAAATGATCCTGCGGGAGGAGGGCGAGGGCTTCGCGGTAGCGTGCTGCTTGCGCTGCTGCATGCAGCACAGATGAATATTAAGGAGGACATGTAAATCACTAACGGATTCCGATGGTATTATGAAACCACATTTTCGGGTTGCATGGGGTTGAAAAGTACTTAATCATTGCTGCACAAAGTAACCGCTTTGCGAGCGTTTTAAATGCTCTCGTGTACAGTGTTGCCTGCAAGCGTTGGTCTGCCACAAATCGGCTGGATTGATGCGCTCTCATTGAATGTTGGATGAGTTGGTGGCCGTCTATTCCGGCTGGGGAAATGCTAATTGCTGTTATTAAGTGTGTGTAGAAAAGACTGCGGAGAGACTTGTGCTCGTGTGACTTTTGGAAGGGATGCATTTGTTTTAGCTCCTTGCGGATGGACCGATGATCCTTAATCTGTTTCTAACTTCGCGTCACACCGGAATGTACTTCAAAACGTGATATAGTCTCGGTATATTGCCCAAGTGAGTATTGAGCTCTACGTTGATGGTTGGAAATTGCAGTCAAAAACTTATTTTTTAACAGCATCGCCACTTGCAGTCACTGACAGTACACCGGCGCGGCGGTGTAACTCTCATGAAAATATTTTTGCGAAGTAATGCGAAATATTTAATTTTGAACTGCGGTTTCGAAACGATGCTGTAGGTCCACTCTCAACTTAACTCGGTGTCCGAAAGCGGGCTTGTTGGCTGGCGTAAATGGCTTGCGGTTTAACTGATGTTTCCTGGTATTCCTGGCGAGACGGGCATTGTGGGTGAATTCCCCGAACAGAGTAATGCAATAGAGTAGCTCACTTGAGCATCGTTTGTTAAAATACCGACAAAAGAGGGACAAAGGAGGTGAGTAGGTTGGTGCACAAGAGAGTGTATTGACTTCGCTGAATTTTATCCTGCAGGTGGTCTTGGGGGCACCATCCCACCACATAAGTGTTATCTTCAACCTAATAGTGGGTGAAATGTTCTTGGAGCGATTGAGGAAACCTAGATCTTTCGCAGCCTTTTTGGCGACATCCAACTAAGTGCTGTGTTGAGAACCATCAGCAAGGCTGTAAAGTCATTCCCTTTTTATTAGCGCGCCACTCATGGTTCATCACTTAAACGAAAACAGACAGTATTGAGATTCCTTCTTCTTCTACTGCCGCTACAGTCTGGGGTGGACCTAGGCCTCAGCCAACAAGGCTCTCCATCCGGTACGTTCCTTAGCCAGCTTCATACAATTTCGACCGCCCAGTTTATTGAGGTCCATCTCCTAGTATGCGCAATCAGTGAGCGTCGTCTATTTCATTATCCCAGCGGTTCGGAGTCAAAGATACTTTGGGCGGGAGCAGTGTTATCCATAAACTCTATGGCTTAGTATTGAGTTTTAGAAGAATTGAATTCCACTCTATTGTTCTTACCTCTTAGGCTAGGAACCCATATGCGTTCTTCATAGCAGAGATAGAAAAATCGTGGTCGCAAAAAAGATAAAAAAAAATGTCAACACACGCATATGCGACTAAATAATCGCAACGGTTAACGAACTCTACTTTGTTGACGATTCTTTTGTCGTTTGTGAAATAGGCTCGTTACATTTTTTTAATCGCTGCGATTAATTAGTCGCAAGTTTATTATTAGTCGCAGTTGGTATAAAACAATATGTCTCATTTTTTCGACTCAATTATGATCCGATAGAAAATCGAAAGTGCCTAGATACCCATATCTTCCTGCGACAACGATTTTTTTTAATCGCAACGATTTAAATCGCAATTGATTGGTCAGTCTTGGCAACACGAATGATTCATTTTAACTTGCGACAATCGCGTGGCCTTGAAAATGCGACAAATTGCTGACAATTAAACGTTGCGATTGTGAGGTGTCATGTAAGCTCATTCACATTGAAAATTATGTGTTGTAGTTTTTGCGACTGAATATTCGTGCGATTAACCGTTCCAATTCTACGGCAGAAATGAAGTGTATTGAGGCTTGAAACGAATATGTATTGCTGAGACTCCCGTTTGGACCGTATGGACAACTCACCTCCGGCCCGAAGCATCTTCGACTCCGAACCCGTGGGACAACGCAACAAGGACGCCCTAGTTTAAGATGGTGTGTGGTTTGTCCTTCGTTACTGTTGGATGCATGCAATAGGCCGCTGTTTCATTCCTCGAGCCACACAATTTCCAAGCAGGTGTTGTCTTGTTCTTTCATTGCCTCGATGGCACTCTGGATGTCTAAACGTATCAAAGAAAGAAGGAAGGGATGAAATCGTCATTGAAAAAATGAAGAACTTTTCGCCAGGATCTGATGTAATACTTCAAGAACCCATCGCTAGGCGTTCACTGCGGATTCAAGAGTTCATTTGGATACATACTGCATCAAAATCCATTAGAAAGACGTCCCTGCTCATACAAAGGATCCCTCTGCCGAACAGACATTCGACTAATTTCACCTCTTGGCGAGACGATCACAGTTCAGCTTAGCTTGACACCAACCAAAGGATTTAGTTATCACGGTGAATTAATAACATTCAAATTGTCAAGAATCGCATTGAATCCGGCCAAAACAGTGTCCACATCCCAGTGCCGACCGCCCCCACAGTGCGAGCAATTTAATTCAAGCCACTAGGCACCGCATTTGTACACACCCAGCCCGCATCAGCGTCGCAACAGCTCAGCTCTAGTGCGGAAAACCGAACAACTGGTCCGGTAGGTACGCGAATAATTGGCGAATTCTGTGGAAAATAATGAATGCACGCGTTAAGGGTCAGTCGGCCTGCATTACTTCCACCGCTGTTGGCAGCAGCCCCCCCAAACACACAAAATCCGCAGAAACGGAAACAAACGAACATGAACAGACAACCGAAATGGGAATTTTATGCGTTCAGCTAGCAACAATGAAATCGACCGACCGCCCAGTGCAGACCGAAATGAGTGAATGCCGCCCAACGGCCGTGAGTCACTCGAAACAGATGGCGGCCGATAAGGTCGAGGGCTGGAGCTGGGAGTGCACGGCTGATAACTTAGTTGCCACTATTACGTTGGTAACCCAGATGCGATGGGTTTTGGTGTGTCGCCTAAATTATCGCCCGAATGCAGAGGCGACCACTTCTGCCACTGAAATTGTCACCCTGGCAGCCTCGACCGAATGGGGGAGTTCAAACTACACCAAGAGCCATTCAAGCCACCGCCCGCAGTCACCAACATCGGACGTGCGGTGTAATGGAAGCCCTGTGCTGGGACTGAAAATAATTCAAAGTTCACCTCACTCCTAAGACGATGCGACGGACCCTGCTTTCTGGAGTGTTGCTGGTCCTTGACTGACTTTTTCTGAGTGAGAGTGGGTACGGTGGATGGCAGAAGTCTCTCTGGCAGCTGCTGTCTTGCAAACCATAAACATTCTGCACGCACGCACTATTTCGCAGCCTCTCGCCTGGAATATGGTTCCAGAGTGGAGCTCGACTACTCGACCGGAACCTCTTGAGGCAGCGAAGGATTTATTTATCCATTGTCGTTTTGTCGATATGACTGGCTGTCGGTAGGGTTGCAAGGACGAATGAATTTATGTTCACCAACTGCTGCAAATGTATCTGGGGCGGGGTTGCTGGAGCTGGCTCCAGCTTTGGAAACTTGTTTCCTATCGAGGGTCAGTGGTGTCGGCGAAACATGAAATGAGTTGCTAGTCACCATGTGGTGACGTTGCACGTCGCGTGTAGTTTTGGTCCTTTTTCATTTTTAATTAAAATGTAAGCGCGGAGTTGGTGATGGGCAAATGTTTCCATGAAATGTGGTAGCCAGAGGAAGAAACAATTAGGATGTAGCTTAAGGAGTTCACGTTTGCCTGTCGGGTGTAAGTCTTTGTGGTGAGCGGTAGAGCTTTATTTGTTTGACCTGTTCTTCAATTGTTGTCAAATCCTCTATCAAGGGGGTCTGTGGAACGACCGAAGATGTCGACACTGTTAGACACTCTCACTTTACAAAAATCACACAACAGCGCATCTTTTTGCCGAAAGTCGGTGCAGGGTTCGAATGGGTTGCAGGTCCTTGAACGTCATGTGGTAGTAAGTTATCACCAAAAACGCTCATTTACCTCCATGTCAACAGGACGCAATGAACGCGCTGAACGAAATACTGACGCGGCATCGTGCCCACGAAGCGGATAATATTGACCTTGGTTTCTTATCAATATTGGCCGGACTTTACCCATGCCCCAAACAACAGCCAAATAAGCTGACGCAGCGTCATTCCAACGGCAACGCCTCCATCTGTGGTCACCCAGCAAGGCGTATCGCTGACATGGTGTCTGCACTTGATCCAACCCACACTTTTAAAATCTCATTTTCCGAGTCTCATTTAGAGTAGGTTAGGTTAGGTTAGGGTGTAGCAGTTGTAATCCACTTAGATCCTGGTTGGAGCCTTTGTGCTATCACTTCCACCAGCTCCTTTTAAAGGGACTACACTTACGAAAATGAAGTAAGCCTAGAGACTACGTGTTCTGATTTACAGCCAATTAGTTTTCCTGATAAATTTAGCTATATATCTTTAAGTGTGACATTTCCTCTAGGTTTCTGAGAAAGTAGTTTGCAAGGGCTGGACAAGTGCTGAGGAGATGAAGCGCATTTTCTTTCTCCTCCTCGTCTCAACAGCTTCTGCAGTAGTTGTTGTGGCGGGCTCCCATTCTTCTGGCATGGATACCGAGAAAGCAGTGGCCGGTGATAGTGCCCACTACGTTCCTTATTACGGCAAAGTTTTGCCATCTTCGATTTAATTAATGGTGTATTCAGAGACTTTATGGCCGCCTGACTATCTATGTAAATGGCGATAGATAGCCCGTCTATCGGGTTCGTCGACAATAAGCGGGCAGACTCTTGGATAGCTTTAACTTCTGCCTGAATACACTACAATAGTTGGGCAGTCGTAGAGACAGCGAAAAGGATATGTCAAGCGATACCACGAATACTCCTAGGCCGATGCTTTCGTCTGTTTTTGAGCCATCTGTGTAAATTTCCAGGTAGCCTGGTTTTCTAACCAGATCTTTTTTTCCCAATCTTCTCTGTCTGCGATAGTTAAGTCTAAAGCGGGTGTTGACTAATCTGTATGCGTTGGTAGTCTCGCATTTCTGATTATCTCTGTATGGCCTAAGCTATGTGAACTGCTCCAGCCGTTGCACTCCTGTAGCCTTAACCCCGCCTTGGTGGCTAACAGCTTCCCATAGATGTCCATGGGAAGAAGTTGTAGCAATGTTTCCATGGCGGCTTTGGAGGTGGATCGCAATGCCCCTGTGATGCATATACACGCTGATCTTTGAATACTGCTAATCAATTCAAGATGTGCTGGTGCTGGCCACCAAACAAGGATACCGCATGTTAAGAAACGGATTTCTTTTAGAGTAAAATAAGTAAAATTTAGTCTTTGTTGGTCAGTCCAATAAAGAGGTTCAACCTCCCAAAAAATACAAATATTGGTATTTTTTTAAACAGACTAATACCAAAAAGTCAAACATAGCCTCAGATAATTCACCCCGGGGACCCAAATTCGGTCATAGCATCAAAGAGTTTCGTTTCCGGGTATAAAATCGATAGAATGGTGGACCGTGTCGATCTAAAGCTCTTGTCTAATTGTCAAATTGTGGTTTTGAGACGGATGTTATAGAATCTGCCTTGTGTAACAAAATTAAGTGATCACTAATTGGATACGGTCGTCGCACTTTTCCCATGAAAAATCCACTACCTGATTTGTGCGTCACATATCAAACTCGTGGTTCTCTATTATTCCTTTTCTTAATCTGCGTACTTTCTGGATCACTGTAATATTCGCCTTGTGATGATCTTCTCCGGCCATTACGGGAATATATAGCGTTCCAGGGACATACTCTCATGGCCCTTCTTCGCATTGCGTAGTCTGTGAAGGTAAGTACGTTCATTCGCTGGAGTTAGATGGCACTGAACTAATGCCAATCTGTCTCCTCAATCTAGACTTATGATGCCTCAGAGGTAAGGTTAGTTCAGAGTGGCTGACTGGCGTCAAGCAGCAGTTATACATTGTAGGTAGGTAATTGAGTGCCCTGACAGCCGTGGCGTTGGTTCATTCTGCTTATGCGAATGTTAAACTACCGTGAGACCCCTTGAAGTCCTTAAACCAGCCAGATTGTTGCAAGAATCTTGGTTTTTCAGTTTAACGCCACTAAAGTCCTCCACCTCTGTGAAGAAAAATGTCTTCCCTACCTTGCCAGGGTTGGGCATTCGCAGAGCACAACATCGGCCATAGAGATCTTGCTGCAGCTCCTATATTTATTCCAATGCAGCTGCAGCGAGTACTAGCTACGTCCAGGGCTTTGTCATCTAAAATATTCTTTATGGAGCTGTACGGCGTGTTCTCATATGCTATTCCTAGAAATTCTTCCAGCTTCGAAATTCTCTTTGCAAGACTGTCCGCCTTTTCTTTTCCTTCGATTGGACTTTTCCAATTTGCATAGCCTAATCAGCTCAATGCTATGGGCAGAAATGAAGTATTACAGAGATAGCCGACTTCACAGCTGATTGCCCTCTAGTCCATTGACGAATTTTAGTAATTTTTTGACAGATATTCATGACTTTTTGACGGTTATTCACGAAATAACGTAAATGCCGTCCTCTGATTGGTCAATTTGGTTTAAGAACACGTTATAAAAAACAGCTGTCAAACATTTTAAGGGGCAAGAGAGGTAGAAGTCGGGCCTCTCTGTAATACTTCATTTCTGGCTATGGCCTCTATTATCACTTAGCTATCAGAAAAGATGGTTGTAGAAGCCACTTGGCTTACCTCGCTTGTCTTTGAGTCGTCGGTGTACAGGGCCATCTTTTCCTGTGCTATTGTCGATCCCTTCCATCGTCGATCTTGTTCCGCAAACCAGTTGGGTGTCTTGACATTCGGTTCGCTCACTATGGTCAGGCTTCGGATCGAAAATAGGCTCTAATTGATTCGTAGTGAGGCATTATGTGCTACGTAAAGACCACTGAACTAGTGCCTTTTCTGGAGAGTTCATCCGATTTTTTTTTAGGGTCACTGTGTCTCTATACCCAGATAAGTTCCCTTAAAACCCAAAAGATGTTTTAATAGCATAGAAAGTGTTTAAACGTCGTATGTTCATCAAAGGCCCGCAATCTCCCATCTCACAGACTACTCACAAGTCATCTCGGTACAACAATTATTGGCGAATGGTCCACATGATGTGACGAAGACATGTGACGTGACAATATAACCAAGTGAAGGACGCAATGGGAAGAGATCTTTCATCACAAAGGAAGTGATGATAATCCGCCATCATCAACCAAGACAGTCCAATTCGAGAAAATCCAACGAACCGTCATCACTTTGAGTCAACATAAGTCTCCTGTGTGTTGAGTCCACTGGTCTAAGGAACCCATCTCGGGAATTTATTCATTCAATAAAATTTCAATGAAAATCCCCCAAAGTGACTGGGGAAATTTAATCCGCCCCATTAACGTAACGAATTCGAAATCAGAATCCGAATTGTGACTGCTTGATTCATTCGGATTCATTTTGGTTCTGCGGAAGTGATAACACTGCTTTATCTCATAAATAAATGCATCTTCTTGGATACAAGTCCTTTTGTTTACACATCTGCCAAAGTGTCCACAGTCCACTCCCACTCTCCCACTCTCTGCCATTCTCATTCTGTCCTTGTCCCATTTAACAGCTTAGTCGCATAGAAATGAGTTGTTTTCGCTTGGTGTTAAGAAATCCGCCCCCCCCCCCATGGGCGAGGCGTTACCACAAGGCTTCCACCGGGCCACACTGGGATACATTTCGAAGTCTGCGAATGCACTTGTCTGGCGAGTGTAGAGTGTCCTTCCGTTGCATACAAATGCACTGACGTGACATAGAAATAGTCCGTTCAGGGAAATTTAGCAAAATTATCATTATTCATGTATTCAGTTGGCAGTTTCGTTTCGCCTTTGCTGCCTGGTGCACTGTTAGTTTGGGATAGTGATTTAGCTTCTGTAAGAGTTGAGATGTATACAGTTACGTACACAGGACCAGCGATGAATTATGGGATGCTGTGTGAAATTTGGGCTTAAGTTTGAGGGGTGTGCTGATTATTTAATCTTTTAGTTGATTAACGATTGGTTGGATGGTGAGTGAAAGGCCGTGTATATTGGGGTGCGGCTACAGCCCGTAAGAGCCTAGATTCTCAGCAAGCGTGCTACTCTCACGAGTGGAAGGGACCTAGTGTTTTATGCCGACTCTGAACGGAGGCTCTATTTAGACAATTATTACTCTCTTTCTCGTATAATTCTAAGTTCCCACCAAACCGAAATCACTAGATTTGAATGAATTTACTGAAACCACAGAGTTTGAAGTATTTTCAAATGCCATTGGCTGTCAATTTTGAAGTGGGCAAAAGGCAAAACAGCTGTTTGTTGTGAGGAAAAAAAAAAAACGTTGAGAACAGCAGAAAAGAGAGTGAGAGAGAAAGAGAGAAATGAAAAGAATGAATACGAAAATGACAAAAATAGACTGGAGTTCGCGCTGATGAAGGGACGCAGGCGTGTTTCAACAATCATTCGCTGAAAGCGCGATGCTTCGAAACCCCGAAAATGTATGCCCAAACCTAGGAGGTTTGGAGAAATTTGGTAAACCTTCGCGATTTCTTTTGGTGTGCCATAGTCTTATACTGAAATCCTTGAATTTGGATGTTTGTAAAGTTCAGAATGCCAAACGGATTTGGCTGAAACTAGGGGGATTTATTATCATTCTGGTTTCCTTCTTCATTTCTCTTGTGTGACGCTATAATCTGGGGCGGACATTGTCATCATCCAGCAAGAATCTCCAATTAGTTAAATTTCTAGCTAGCTGTCTCCATTGCGAACACCGTGTTCCTCGAGGCCCTTTCATCCCCTGGGGCGTTCGTCTTAGACCCGTTCCTCCTCTGTTCCGTTGATCCAAAGGCACAGAAACGATAAATTCTGTAGCATAATATACTTTTGGTCTTGTCGGCACATTTCCAGGAGAAGATTGATGGATCCACTGTTTGACTCAAACAATTCTCGACAAGAAAGAAAAGAACCGAGTAGTCAGTGGTCGGTGTTCGGACACTATGACAGGACGATTTGTGAAAACGGGTACAAGATGTACTACGCAGGTGGCACAAGTATACACATCATCTAGCAGCTAGTAAGCAACACTTCTTGCAATCTCAAGGTGTTCCTATTTTAAGAATGCATGCTGGAGAAAGACCAGTGGAGCCTGACCTGCCGTCCTCGAGGCGTTGATTTTGAGAATTACTACAGACAGACATTGACAGTCAGTACCTAATGATTCCTCTTGGTCTGCACGCGATAATATGAAACGCAAGACTATAACAAGTCACCTGTTATACAGTTTTTTCTACTTGCTCCAGCAGAGGAATATCCTTTCCTTGTTCCGAGGCTGAACAAAACGTATTACCTCATCGACCGTTCAACGTGCTTAGAACGCATTCAAGTCCCAGTATCAGACTCGACCATAAGCCTCTCTCCACCATCCATCGACTACCTTGTGTCACCCGCTGTCAGTCCGATCTGCCCCTCCCCCTCGACAGCTTATCAAAGGGACCACTATAACCCATCCCACCCCACATCGCATTCGTTTGAATATTAGAAAATTATGTGATTCCAAAAAAGTGCAGAGGCAAGCCAGGCGAAAAAATCTCAAAATTTACATTTTAAGAATAATGTGATAGCTCTTCCGTAAAGACTCCTGCTCCGCTCCTGCGGAGTCACCGTTTCCATTTCTTGTGCCTTAACTTCCCCGTCGAGGCTGCGGCGGTGGCCGGGGGGAGCGAAGTAGAAAAGAAAAATCACTGAAAGCCGTAATAAAAAAAGATCAATCTTCACCCCCAGCAAAAAGGGTAACTGATTACCATTTAAATAGAATTCATAATAGTATGACTTTTTTTTGAGAAGGGTGCGGGGGCTGGAGCGGCTGGTGCTGCTGGCTGGACGCGTAAGGGAAGCTTTTGATTTATATCTGCGGAGGGACATTTCGAGGGAAAACTATTTCAGATAGCCGAGTTATGAGTGAGGTTGTGGGATGTGGGCAGTGGGTTGTGTAAGCCGGGCCTTTTCCTGGTTTTATACGTTCGTTTTTTTTTCCCATTTTCGTTTCGTTTTTGTTTAAGTTTTTGTCGGAGCCGGAGCTGGAAGGGACGAATTCGGTTTCCTTTTCGTTACCTTTTCCGGGCGGAATGGATGTCACGGGGTAAATTATTGGGGTACTTCTCTGTGCGGCGGGGAAGCTGTGCTGTGGTATGGCGGCCTTTTGATTAAGGAAATATTCGAAATATGTTGAATATGTTAATTGGGTAAATAAATTCGGGGTTTTGAAAGCGATGGACGGACGAGCGGAAGGAATGTGCCATCGAGAGTCAACGGCATTTGATTAAATTACGACAAAGCGAAAGTAATCCCTGGGCGGTGCCTGCCGGGCGGACAGAGGTGGTATTTAAATTTCGATATGTAAT
Source organism: Eristalis intricaria (assembly GCA_964034865.1). NCBI lineage: Eukaryota > Metazoa > Arthropoda > Insecta > Diptera > Syrphidae > Eristalis > Eristalis intricaria. Next base: position 46,844,030 of record OZ035874.1, read on the forward strand.
GGAAATTTATAGCCAAAGGCTGACCTGTTGTCGAGTTATGCTATGCTAAAGTGTGTACCTTATGCGTGTCGCCCGGGGTGAGGCACGGTTCAGGTTGGAAGAGCAGAAGTACACGTTGATTAGGATCACCGAAGGCACCCGGCGAAGGAATAACATGCGGCATTTTTTGCCATTTTGATATCCAATTATGCTTTGCTAGCGATTGGGGGCACTCCGACTGCTCATCTCATGGGGATCTCTGCGCCAAGCGAATAGGATGATATTCATCCTTGTTCAAGGAGTATGAATAATGGAGGGAGACTAATTAGTTTTGTGGCCACAGGCAAGTGGGGTGTACTTTTTCTTTAATTTACATATTTCTACTCAATCCTGCATTCATGAGGAGGTGGCAGCACCCGCGAAATGGTCAAACAAACTTCATCCCCATTTTTTGGGTGCAAAGCTTCTTTTTCAGGAGACAAGAAAGATTCCATTTTTGATCTACGATGTCGTTATTGAGGCGATGATGGTTCGGCTTGAGCAAGAACGTCCGCCTCTTAGGGAGAGGCCAGACCGAAACTAAGCAATTAGAGGTCAACCTCATCGAACGGCGTTAGTCGCGCGGACTTAGGAACGTTAATAGGGGTGCTTACTGGAGTCTGTGCCAAAGGTACACACGCAATGCGACTGAACATACCGCACAACGATTTTTGCAGAAGCTGCAGAGATGAGGAAGCAACAGCATGTATTCAACATCTATTCTGCAAATGCCCAGACCTAGCATTGAAAGGAAGGGACTTTCTAGGAAAGCACTTCTTCTTAGGGCTCGATGACTTAAGCGGTGTTGGTTTGATAAACCTCCTAGATTTCATACATGCATCTGGCTGATTTTAGAACTGCAGGTAATTTAACACTGCCTAGCTTGAGCACAATGGACACAACACTATGACTCTACGTGAGCCCTGGCCAAGGCTTTCAAGGCAGCCATTTTAATTCCCTACCTACATATGTACCTAGTGAGATTTACTGACTGTCTAACTCATTGCTCTGCCTTTCTTAGGGGTAGCCGAAGAAGTGAAATGGCTAAGCTCATGATAGACCTAGTTGTGTCGGTACAAGGTCGAGCACTATGACCAGCAAACTCATGTTGGCTCCGAATTCGGTTCTTGCGGTTTTACTGGGCGAACTACTTGTTGTTTGATTAGTATATACAAACACCCCTTCCCTACTGCAGCTTTACAGAGATGACCTGAAACCACATAAGCATCAATATTGCTTGTGATGTGAAAGAGCGTTTGAATAATAATGTGTCTCCCGAATGTCCACCAAGACTTCCCTGAATTCCCGCCTATCTCTTAACGAGACGGCCAAGTATTTTAGCATTCAACTGATGTGAGTGCCGGGACACTCTGACATTCCAGAGAATTGCAAAGCGGACGAACTCGCTGGAAAGGCCACAAACTCTGTGCTCTTTCCGGGTGGAGACCGACCCTCCATGCCCATCGCAACTATTAAACATCTGTTAAGGCTTGAAACGTTTGGCCAAACAAACCGCAGATGGAGATGGACATCTGGCACAGGATGCCTCATTACCAAAGAACTTTGGCCTATGATCGATCCCAAACGATCGCTTAGCTTGATCGGATAAAGCAGGGCGTTTTAACAGGTCGTTGTGCCATCGGAACTCACGCCCCTTGACTAGGCCTTCCCTATAATGATTTCTGTAGAAGCTGCAGGGACGAGGATGACGAAGAAACCATCGAACACTTGCTATGTAATTGCAGTGCTCTTTCATCCCGCAGATTCAGACTCCCGGGGGCCCTTTTCTTTGTTAATCTGGCTGAACTGAGCAGCGTCAAAATCAGCCCTCTTCTTCGCTTTATCAAAAGCACAGATTGGTTTGCGAAATAGGTTGGCCTAAGAGTGTCTGCTGTTCGTATGTGCGGCAGTCAGCTATCTCAACATAACCCAACCTAACCTAATGTCCACGTTGGGTCTTGACATGGTATTGATTATGAAAACCTTCTCTACGGCTATTTTATTTTTGCTTAGGATTTCTGCTTTTTTCTTATCGTTGATCGCGATCTCGTTCTTTCAGTCATTACCCCAATTTCATGACCACAGGTGAGAGTTGGAATAAATACTGGGTTGAAAACTGCTAACTTGGCCTTGACCCCAAGCTCGGCCTTCCTGATTACAGAACTTCCATGTTGTCTCAAAGCCCACCCTGCTCGGCCAATCCTAAAGGACAGTACGGCATTACTCCTACCATCATTGGGACTCCACTAACTGTAAGGTGCATTGAACAGGCGTTCTAAAAATTACCATAACCTCTGATTTTTCCAAGTTCAACTTAATCCCAGCATCAGCACATATGACCACAAGCCTATCGAATACGCGCTGCAAGAAAGCAAAAAGAAGATGACTGCACAAATCCGCTGGCCCGGATGGTATTCCCCCTATACTTCTGAAGAGGTGTTCTTCTGTGCTGGCAAAACCACTGCGTAAGCTTTTTCATCTATCCTACTCTTTAGGACTCTTTCCGAGCAGATGGAAAACAGCATTTGTCCAGCCAGTCCCTAAAAAGGGCGAATCTTCGTCACCCACCTCGTACCGACCCATAGCACTTACGTCCCTTCTCTCTAAGGTCATGGAAACGCTGATAAATCGTCAGCTTATGAAATATCTTGAATCGCGGAAGCTTCTTAATGACCGACAATATGGTGACCTGATAGCTTATCTCACCGAAAAGTGGAACCAATCTTTGCACAATTCAGGCGAAAGTAAGATCGTTGCGCTTGATATTTCTAAAGCATTTGACAGAGTTTGGCATCAAGCTCTCTTGTCGAAAATGCGTGCCTATGGTATCGATGAATCTCTTCTTCTATGGATTAGAAATTACCTTTCGAACCGTTCAATTCAAGTTGTTTTGGATGGGTCTGATATCCACCAAATTAATGCTGATGTTCCCCAAGGCTCAGTTCTGTCTCCGACACTCTTTCTCATTTTTATTAATGATCTCTTGTCTGCTACTTCTAATCCAATCCATTCCTTCGCTGATGATAGCACGCTTAGCTTTTCATATTCGTTCCAAGACCACCGACCCCGCCCTTCGGCCGTAGAATTGGAACGGCAGCGTATATTAAGCACAGCATAATTAACTGGGGAACAAACAATAGAGTGGAATTCAATGCTTCAAAAACTCAATGCTGTCTGCTGTCACTCAAGCGAACCCTTGATAATCAGCCATTATCCATGAATGGCGCTTGTGTCGATGACACCGGAAAACTTTCCATTCTTGGTATGTGTATCAACACAACACTTAGTTGGAGCGATCACATATTTGAGGTCGCCAAAAATGCTGCGAAATGTTTAGGTTTTCTTAATCGATGCAAGAAATATTTCACCCCTTCTGATTTGGCTTTAATTTATAAGGCTTACATCCGCCCCAAGCTTGAGTATAACGCTCATATCTGGTCTGGTGCCCCCAAGACCACACTGCACCTACTTGATAGAATCCAAAAGCGAGCGATAAAACTTATAGGAGACAACAATATCGCAGAGTCATTAGACTCGCTCGAACATCGACGTACCGTCTCTTCTTTGTCCGTGTTTTATCGTTATTTCAACAAACGATGCTCAAGTGAGCTAGCCAACTGCATTCCTCCTCTCCATGAATTCACCCGCAATACTCGTCTCGCCAGGAATGCCCATCAGTATACCCTTAAGCCTACTTTCGGACGCACAGTTTAATTCAGAGACTCGTTCTTCAGCCGCACTGCACGAATATGGAATGCTCTTCCCAAACTAGTATTTCCCACAGACTACAACCCGCAGATATTTAAGACCAATGTGCACAGGTACCTCCTCTCCCTTTCTTCCTCTATACCTTCTGCCCGTGCTGTGTCTTGACCCCGGACACTTAAGGGTATTAGCAATCCCTTGAGCACGCGCAAATTATAAAAAAAAAAAAAGAAGATGACTGAAATATGCAACATCCAGTCCATAATCAATTAAACACCCTTGCAGAACACTCCAGGGCTCACCTTGAGGAACTCGTTCGTATGCCATTTTCAAGTCTACAAAACAGCTGTAGATGGGCTTGACATTCTCCTTCTCGAGGACCATTTTTAGAGTGAAAGCGCGGTCGGTTGTATATCTGCAACAGCACTGATCATCCTCCATTCTGAAATCGAACAGAGCTCTAAATCTCGCCTCCAACACCTTACCGTAGACTTTTTCGGGAAGACTTTAAAGAAAGAGGACCTTGTAGTTGGAGCAAATCTTTGGGATCTGCTCCAAACCTGTGAGGGGACGTTGATGTTTCAACAAAGGACCCAACAGAGGACGTTGATGTTTCAGCTTTGGCGAAGGTCCTTAAACAAGTTTTAGGTACGCAACTAGGGACAGGGTGTGAAAGAGATGATAGCTGGAGAAGTTTGTTTCGATTGAGGGCCAGATTCACCCGATTTGTAAAATATGGAATTTTGAACTTTTTGTGCAAATTACAGTTTTTACTCTTGGGGAGTGAGTTCGACTTAAAATTTGATGGAAGAATTCTGAGGAATTAAAAACATTCCCATTCACGTATAGCCGACAGACTACTAATCACGAACAAGGAAGAAATATACGGCAAGTGATTGCTCGTACGTTTTTGCCGAAATGAAGTATCACAGAGATGCCCGACTTCTACCTCTCTTGCCCCTGAAGATTTTTGACAACTGTTTTTTATAATGTGTTCATAAGTCAAATTGACCAATCAGAGGACGGCATTTACGTTACTTCGTGAATAACCGTCAAAAATTCATAAATATCCGTCAAAAAGGCACTCAAATTCGTCGATGGACTAGGTGGCAAGCAGCTGTAGAGTTGGCTATCTCTGTAATACTTCATTTCTGGTGTTTTGTAAGTAGACGTAACAAGGCGACGTCGAGTGATTTACTCTTTATACAGCTTTCGAGCGTCTTAGGCGACTTCGAACAACTTTAGTTTAATATGTTCGTCTCGAGTTTCATCTCCTCCATCCTCTTTGACGACACCTTGCGGTTGGGGGCCCCTTTGGCTCCGTCCAATTGTCATATTCGCAGATTCAGACAGCAGTTCAATTTTATTCCGTCGACATAAATGTTGTCTGTACTGATTACCAAGCCATCTCCATTTTCACACACACACACCCACACGCAAGCTAACTTTCTGTTGTAGTAGAAAATCTCATGGATGGCAGGCATAATGAGGCTTTCCACAGCCAATTGAAAAGCAATTTGCTCTCCAGCAGCGGTAGCCAGCCAAGTATGTAGGAGCATCGGACAAATGCCGCCCGCAGCAACTAGATATAACTCATGTTTGCTCCTGCACCGCATTTGGCATCATCTGTTCGATGTCTTGGCCCGCTGAAGACAATACATCTTACGACGAGAGGCTGCTGGTCCAGCAAAGTGCACACACAAGCATTCGGTGCGCTTATTGACATAGTTACGATTCCACGTCCGCTTCTGTGGCGAAATGATTGCTCCAAGGACCAAATTATTTGATCCTTTTGTATAAATCTCTGGAATAGAAGATAGAGACAAACACAACGCGAACGGAAGAGAGAATGGATGAAGAATTCCATTTGGCTAACTTATCAAATCCACGTTTGAGCTCCGTCGGGTGTTTGCTGGAGCATTTATTGCCCCGAGGTTGATTGGTAATTTTCAATATTCCCGAGATTGTCACAGACCCTTGCGGATGCATTCGAATGCGATGCATTGTGCCTTCGTGCACACACAAGAGCCCCTTGGATGCGAGTACATTCGGTTCGCTCCGGCCTTGCCGCACATAGACGACAACTACGACGACGGCGACAATGCAGTGGCAAACGTGCGACAAGAATTCAATCAGCAAATCCTCCGCAATTCAATGGCAACATCACACGGGTGATGGCGATGGCGATGACGGTGGCGCAGGGTGGCGAAAATGACTGCAACAAACACAGACCCGCACAATCCCAAATGGGGAGTGCTGGTGGGGCAGCGGCTGCGGCAGCAATCTAATGTAACATAATAGATTTCCGTGTATTTGTTACCGTCTACGTGTGTGCATTTGCAACGAGTTTTTCTTGTGTGTCCCTCGGCCTCGCCGTGCCGTGCCACGTCCTGGGGAATTTAGTTCAGGGACATTACGAGCATTGCCGGCGGTCGTCGTTGTGCGGGGAGAAATAGTTTTAAAATCACTCGGGCGAAATTAATCGCGAAAATTATTGTCGTTTATATTTATATTTGATCGCTTCCCTCGTCTGGAAGGAGGGCGAGGGCCGGGAATCATCGATTGTATATGGCAGGCTTAGGGAGGAGGTCGTTCTGCCGGTGCCTGCCTGAGCGGATGATAGGACTTCGCTGGTGGATGCGGCTCTTCAAATTCACTGGGACATACAATTTACGATTTCAGAATTGAATTAATGTACCGGAAGCACACATAAAATGCTTCTGTTGTCCGTTGTGACAAATGAATCCATTTGAGATTGTATTCTTATATCTGCGGTTCGTTGGAGGGGAAGCCTTGGATCCTTTCGTGAATCGAGGTGAGGTTTGCTCACCTTGGGTGTTTAGTTGATTGAATGAATGGGGTTTGTATGATTTTTTTAAATGACCTTTCGAGCGGGTTGAATTTTGTGGAGGCATTTGATGGGCTCAGTTGGCTGACTACATGCGGCAGTTGGACTTAAGTCTGTAGTCGCTTTTGCTGCCACGTGGATCTACTCGATCTTGAGTCGTTTAATACGCAAAATAGCAAAGCCATTTGGCCAGCCTGTTGAAAAAGTGAATTTCTCCTTGAGAGGAAAACGCCCCGTAGAGATGGTGCCTCTCTGGGACTTCTGCAGAGGTCATTGTTAGGTTGACCAATTTTGAAGGCAGGTGTAACAATACAGTACCTCCTCTGTATCCTGTACATCTGGTGCAATAAGAATGACGCCGACCGAAAGGATGGAACCAGTACTGAACACCCCACAGCTACACACTGCCATACAGGCTGAAGCTGCAAAATCGTCCTTTAATTTATCGAGAAAGAGCCAGAACAAAGAAAGAAACCTTGTAGGTCATCGAGAAATTGTTTAAAGACCTGTGAAGTGACGTGGTAGTCTCTAAGTTAGACTTTAAAATATTCTATGAAGTGCTGCAGAGTAGGTTATACAATTGGAATGAGTTCATTTAACGTAATCCATAAGATGACATATTACAGTGTTTACAGAGTTTGATGAGTGTATTCAATGACATTTTTTTCATTCACAAAACAGAGATTTATGCTGATGACACAGCTATTTTTTCGTCGCCTGAGCTTGGTCTTGTTATTGAGACCAATCTTAAGATTGCGATATAAATTGTAGTTAGCTACTGCAATAAATGGAAAATTAAAGTAAACGAAGACAAATTGCAAGCCACCTTTTTCTGCCGAAAAAGAAAAGCTTGTTTTCTCCCTTCCAGTAGCTTGCAGGTAAATGGAAGTGATGTGGAATGGCGAAACTTCGTAAAGTACTTAGGTGTATATCTAGACTCCAAATTAACTTTTCGTGAGCACATCGTACAAACCGTTAATAAGGTTAAAATTGCAACGACACTTTTATATCCATTTATCAATAGGAAATCCTTATTGTCTATATCAAACAAAGGCATAACATTTAAGGTCATATTCCAAGCTATACTTTTGTATGGATGCTCGGTATGGGGAAAATCTGCACAGTGCCACATTAGGAAATTACAAGTGGCTCAAAACAAAGTCCTTAAAATGATGTTAAATCTACCATATGATTTCCCTACTTGAGGACTGCATTAAAGAGCGGGTGTTGACCCAATCACTTGACGAATATTAAAATTAACAAATAAATTTATAAACTCATGCGCTTTAACCGATAATCCTTTAATTAACGGATTGTGTACCAATAATTAAAACATATACATATATATTTTGTTTATTTATTTATTTAAATTGTTTTCATTGTACATTTTTGTTTTAGTAATTTATATATATTTATATATTTCAATTTTTTTATTTATTTAACTATTTATTGATTTATTTATTTATTTGTTTATTTATTTATTTATTTTTATACTTATTTTTATATACGAATATAATCATGAATTATATATATATATATTCACATACATATATTTTTTTTCTCTTATTGAAGGTTTTTCTCGTATTTTCCTTCAATTTTCGACAGTTTCCATCAAATATAAATAACTTAAAACATAAAGATAAACGTTTTTTAGAAGAAAGATACATAATTCATCACATCTCTGTAATATATATTGTGCGATAAACTAAATAAAATGTATACTTTTTATACGGAAATAAACTATCTATCTATCTATCTTTTTCATTCACAACAAGCACTAATACCATGTAGAGAGAAGTGGAACACCGACTCCACTTGGATGGCGTATGGAGCCCAAAAGTGGTACAGAAGCGGTACAGCTGGGTCAAAATCTAAAAACAACGTATGGACTGGTGTCATAATACCTAGATGCCGCCTACACATTCCTATCTGCAAAGAAATAATAATATTTCAAGCAGAATTATTTTCACACGATGAGAGACCCATCAATACCAAAATATATGCTCAGATAAAAGAAAAAAATGTCTTTCTTCTGCACCACAAGCGAGGTTTAAACTGGATTACACCCTCGTTAAACTCAAACTGCAAATTGAACTCAGTTCAAGATTAAGGCGAAACTGGGAAACCGAACAAATCATTGAACAGAAGTTTAAACCACAAGTGGAGTTTAAAAAAGCAGTTTGAAACTGGGCATAAGGCTGACTGTTTATGTCACAAAACACTAAATAGACTGACAAATAAAGGACAGTTAAAGAATCCATCCCGGGACTCCATAGAAAAACTCGCGAACGTTCGACTTACGTTATTTAAACAAAATCAATTTATCTTTATGTGGGTCGCCGTGGAGTAGTGGGTAAGTGCGCCGCCTTCTACGCAGAGGGTGCCAGGTTCGATACCCGAATTTACCACCTATCATTATTCACGACTCCACCTCTTTGGAGTCACTGACAATGCTCAAAGAGTATTCCTGTCTAGAAAAAGCTTCTCAAACTTGACCGTTCGGAGTCGGCATTAAACTGTAGGTCCCTTCCACTCGTGAGAGAACAATAGCACGCACAACACAAGTGGTTGCTGAGAAGCTAGGCCCAGGTCGACCTTGGACTATAATATAATTTATCTTTATGTTAATTTAATTTATTCCTTCTTCCTTCGATACAAGTCAAAAATCAGACTGGCTCTAAAGCTAAGTTGAATCCCATAGAAAGCCGCTGCTAAAACCATCCAGAATGCTAGCTCATCAGTTTTATGCCGGCGCATGTATCCGGTGCGATGCAATTTGCTGTTCGGAGATCGTGCGAATATCGCGAAGCAACTTGATTCTCAATGGATGTATGAACAGGTTTCCACCTGACTAAACTTAGTCAGCAATTCTCATACTGACTGCTACACTACATGGGGTTCAGGGCAAAATCCGCGGTGCTAATTGGACTAAAGCTTATTTGGGTGTTTGCAGATGAGGACCACGAATGTAATGAAAAGGGTGCCTTCACTGGGCCATCACGTCTTTGTATGTTCAACAGCACAGACACAAACTCCACCTGCACAAATGGATATTTGAACAAAAGACCCACTCTTTTAACTACTTGGATGGCATTAAACACTCAAGGACTTTCAGGGAACGAAACTACAATCGCAAACGAGCCGAAGATGCTCTGCAACTCAATAAAGCTGACCTAAGAGTGCTATGTGGAGCACTAACAGGACATGTAACTGCCAACTCCGAAAAATAGGCCTTAACAGTACATACATCTGTAGGAACTGCGACCAGGTGAAACAAACAATGGAACAAATACTAATCGACTGCCCAGGCCTTTTCCGAAAAAGATTCGAAATGATAAACAGAATATCCTCCACAAGGAAAGACTTCCAATCTAGAGATGTTGTCAAATTTCTGAAGGCGGCACTTAAATCCTATACCAAAAGAAGGGGTTTCAATACTAGTGTCTGTTATGCATATGGCAGTTATGTTATGTTCCTGAATTCAAGTACCCAGAGACAACTGTGAAGAGACGAAGAACCACTTGCCCCCTCAAACTCTATACGATTAGATGATGGAATGGTATCATACATCAAGACGTTTTTCGCACCAGAAGTACACATGGAAAGAGTGATGACCTAAAGCCCTTCAGAAAAAGTTCGTCAACTTCACAATTTTCTGGAATGGCATAATGTTCTGGACACCATAGAAAGTGGTTGTCAGGTCTTCGAATTCAGAGTAACTGCCTTTACAGATTCGACCACGGTCTGGATGTGAGATTATACATATTTCCATGTAGTTAAATAAAAACAATTTTATGGAGATTCAAATACACGTTTTATTGCCACTAACTCTCAACAAAAACTAACCCATTAGGTTTTGTCCTTAACTCTCTTTTATTACAAAAGGGAGAGAGAGAGAGAGCCATGTTTTCTCATGAGAAAAAGGAGAAGCTTCTTTGAAAATATGGTATACATATTTACATTGGTCTTGATCCACGACTTCAGTAAATTTGCTTAGATTTCATTGAAATTTTAGACTCCTGCAAAATGCTTCGTTTAAAGGGTTCGATGAGGCTCTTCGAATTTAGCTACATCAAGTGCATGCACACCCGTAGACTGTAGCCAGCCTCAATCCAAAATTGTTTCCACTCAGAGACTGATGACCACAATCACCTTAGCCTGAGAATCTAAACGGCTGGAGGAAGTTTTTGGTTAATCTAATTCAGGAGATGTTACGATCCCCAGAGGAGTTAATAGAGGAACTCCACAAGGAGGTGTAGTCTCACGCACTCTTTGGAACGTGTCAGTAAATGAGCTGCTATTAATACTGGAAGAGGCTGGATGCAAAGTTATTGCCTATGCGGATGATGTAGCCATTGCGGTATCTGACATAATGCAGAGTCCCTTCCATTAGCTGGAAGCATGGTCTCCAACAAGGGGCCTTAGTGTACTCCCTCAATTTGACCCTCCCACACTGTACCGCCCCACTCTACAACTAGGCGCCGGAGCGAAAATTCTAGGTCTTGTAATCGACAAGAAGCTAGGCTAGAGACTAAACATCCTTGATAGAGTCTGGAACGCTTCTTCTGCTCTTTACAGCTGTGCAACCACTCAACGCTTACTGGTTTTTTATCTCGGTTTTCGGAACGACACTTCTGTACGGGTCTTAGTTTGCTAAACAAAGTTGTCTGACTGCAATCGGGTGCAGAGACTGGCCTGTATGTCCATCAGTGAAGTACTGAGAAGACATACATACTCCTCTACTTCCCACTGGAAATTTTTACTAAGCAAGTAGCAGCCGGCACAACCATGAGACCCAGATCACTGGCCACTCAACCATTCATAATCAATACAACTTCCTCCCTGACGACACCGAGCGACCTACTATCCCGGGCTGCATTCGAGTAGAAATTCTCCACCAGACACCCTGGCTGATCCCCTGTGCGTCTTCACAGACGGTTGGAAGATGGACGAGGAGTTATTTGCAGGTGTCTATTCCAAAGACAAAATATTGCTATCTCCTTGAGGCTCCGTGAGGCAGAACAAATTGCGTTAAAATAGGCACTGTCCTGGCTCAAGAATTACTTCCTATCCAAAGGTGATCATCTCTTCAGACAGTCAGGCCGCAATTTAGTGCCTGGACAATGTCATGGTCAATTCAAAAAGATCCCTTAATTACAGGCTTACTTGTCGGTGCCAGGCTATTGTGACGTACAAGCAACGCTGATGAACTCGCTTGGTGTGGCACATCCTCTTCTCTAAATTCTATGAGCTATTCCACCTTCCATGCATAAGATGCAGACAATCAAAAGTACCAATAGCAAATAGCTACCAGGCACCTCCCCACCAGCCTTAAAATGCAGGAAAATTGGCATCTCTTAATCTCAAACGACGGCTCAGTCTTAGCCTTAGCAGAACTTCACTTAGGGTGCTATGTGGCGGCGTCAGAACCGGCACACTGCCCAATTGGTATTCATGCCCTCGGGATGGGTGTTCGTATTGCAGGAGCTCCATGGATGATGACGAGGTTGAAACCAAAAATCACCTACGCTGCTCGTGTAGCGATCTGGCAAGTCGCATGCACTTACGCCTAGGGCCTACTTTTTCAATTATCAGAGTGAGATAACAACCGTCAGCATTAGCAAGCTAATCATCTTCGTCACAAGCGCGAACTGGTTCTATCACAACGGGCCTACTTTGGCATTACTGTGCATTAGGTTAGGTTAGGTGTAAACACGGAAGGCGCAATCTTCTACAAGTCAGTCGAACTGTTGGGATATGCAGGCGACATCGACATCGTCGTGCGTTCCCAACGTGCCGTAGTGGAAGCATTTACGGATATTGTAGAAGAGGCGAAGCGAGCTGGTCTTAAGGTCAATGAGGATGAGACAAAATATATGCTATCTACCAAAAAACGATCCGTCACATGCCACCTAGGGCAAAACATGACAATCGACAGCTTCAATTTTGAAGTAGTAAAGGAGTTTGTCTACCACGGGGGCAAACGTGAACTCCACGAATAACATCTTAATGGGGATCCGACGTAGCGTCACCCTTGGCGACCAATGTTAGTTCGGTTTGTCGAATCAGCTGGGCTCAAAACTCCTGACTCGAAGGCCCAAGATCATGCTCTACAAAATGCTTATTGTGCCAGTCCTGCTGCATGGATCCGAAAGCTAGAGGATAGGCAAAACTACGAAGCTGATTCCTGGTGTTTTCGAAAGAAAAATTCTACGTCGGATATATGGTCCCGTCTGCGAGGAAGGCGATAGAGGAGAAGACACAGTCCCAGGATGTGGATGTAATCCGGAAGGCAAAGATCCGTCGACTGCACTGGCACATAGAGCGCATGGACGACAATCCTCCAGCTAAGATGGTCTTCGAATCCGAGCCTCCTAGTTCGAGAAGGAGAGGAAGACCAAATCTCCAGTATAAGGGCAAAGTAATCGGATGGACTTGATGACTGGAAGCATCGTGCCCAGTACCGTCAACAATGGAAAGCAGATATCGATCAGGCTCAGCCTGATAAGTAAGTAAGTGAATAGGGTAGGTTTCAGCCACTACTACCTAACCTGATGAATCCCGTGTCCAATGTTTTTTGTAACATCATACTCTTTGAAAAGACAATGTTAGTTATATTTTAGAGAAGCATCAGAATTGTGATTTTAAACACAAACTTACCTCTAAGCCTTTTATACTGAAATTTGGTGATTTTTAATCTTGTCTTCGAAAGCGGGTGTTTACCTCGTACAAAGGTACCTGGTTTCTATTTATTTATATCATTTATTTCGTTAGCCAGACATTCCTATTCACTTATTATAACTTAAGTGATGAAACATCAGTCAGTAGAGCCCCTTGACTCGAACACGTTTTCATTTTAAATTCAGTTGCCGAAGTGTTCGCCTGTGAAGTCTTACAATCGAAAGCCCTTCCCTAAACAAAATCTTAATGAAACTTTGAAGTTGATTGTGCGCCTTCAACATTGTCAGCAGTTGCTGCCGGTAGCGATGGTTCCCCTTGTCGGATTCATCCACAATCAGCATTTGCACACTCAAAGTCCAAAGAGTTCGCCAAGAAGTCGTTTCAAGGACCAACCAAGGTCTTGATGGCTGTCAATAAACGAACTTAAAGTGGATTCCCTTTAACTTTACAGCGCATCCAAGTAACGCCATTAAACTGAAGCGAACACAGCCCCAGAGAGGACCCAACTCTTTGCATTAATGCCAAACTACACCTCATTATACGGTTCGCTTAGTCGGTGCCATCGTGACATTGTAGCCAAACCGCCACCACGCCCCAGCCCCGATGTTAATTACATCCAAATAATCTCCCCCGGATCAAATGAATAGAAATTCACTTACAACACTCCGGTCATGAGTATTGAGCACGCTGGACAGTAAGCTCACCCACTCTGGGCCCCCGTCGTCGTCGTTGTGCCCGCCAGGTCCAAACAATGGGGTCCCTCTGTGCGTGGTCTCTCTTCCGAGTTAAACGAATAAAAACTTCATGCAACACAAATGAGATTGCAGAGTTTACAACAATGGCATCAGCTCGGCACTGTCATTGTGACTTTAAACCTTCTGAGATGTCAGACATCCTGATGGCGGTGCCTCCCGCCGTCCGCCTCCGCTAAGTGCATTACATTGGAGTCTGTGCACGTGGCTGCGTGTGTGCGTGTGTGTGTGCGACAGTGGATGTGTCATTGTCAAACGAATACGACCGCACAAACGTGAAACAAAACAGAAGGGCTGCACTGTGCACTCTATACTGTCGTTCACAATGAAATATAATCTCGAATTTCCCGCAAAACATTTATTCAATGGTCTCGTTGTTCTGTAGCTGTCAAGGATATGGCTTTGCGAACAAGCAGCGCACTTGCAGTTAGCCAAACACCGCCACTGAAAGTTACTATCTATCTTGTGATCTTGCAGTAAACTGAACAACAAAACCACATCCAGACACAGAGCACAGCGACAGCGGCAGTCGGGCGACGAAGGACGAAGCCAAAATATTCTCGCGATTAATCAGCGTCTCATTTATGCTCATTTTCTAAACAATGCAACGATGAGAACATTTGCAAACGAACACAATGGCGAACTTTAATTTTCGAATGCAGGCAAATGTCCGCATATTTGCTTACTTCTTCTCGTAATGAGCAAAAAGCACACAGTCTGACGGGCAAGTAATCTCTCAGCTGTCCTTTGATGAGTGGGTGCAGCATTATTTTTTTACGAATTAACTTATGCAGTGGAAGTGTTGTGTGAGGAGGGGATTCCTGCAAATTCAGGGCATTCACGGGCAGAATCAAATAAAAGTCTCATTCAATTCATGGTGCGTCAGACCACCGTATCCTGTGTACCGAGTCGAGTAACTTGCAAGCTGAACTTCTTGACAAATACGTAGTATTTCACATTTACTGAGACCGACGCTGTTGAGCATTTAATTCTTTCCTCAAGTCAAGCGGCGAGAGCATGCAAAGTGTCACCAGCGCAAAGAAACAGGCATTCTGCGTTTGATTTCGGTATTGGTGTGGTTGTACAGTGCAATGCTAAGCCAAGGTAGAGGAGGTCTCTGACTAACTCGATGTAAAAGCTTTCCATTACAAGCTCAGTCCACGATGTCGTTTTTTCTCTTCGTTGACCGCCACATCTATTTTAGCCGCTTCCTTCTAAATACGAGCAAACTTCGACAGCTCGCTACCTTGGGTCAATTATGTCATGTTTGCTAACAGCTTAACGGTCTTCGTTAAAATCGTGCCTCTAGTGCTGGCTTGAAGAGAGTTGAAGAGACCACATGACAGAGCGGCTTCTTTTCTAAAGCCGCTGAAGGTCTCGGTGAGTTCATTATCGACATTGATAGATACATTCGCGACTTCTCTATCATCATCCTACATCATTCTGCATTTGGCGGGAATTCAAGAAGTAGAACTGGCTCGTCTTCATGCCTGCGTTCATGTGAAGCCGTGAAATAGTCTTTCCAGGATCTCCGGTAGTGTGAGGGTCCGGTCTAAAGGCGACTTCCCTGACACCAAGCTGACATCTCGATCATGGCTGTCCTGCTCTAAGTCGCGAAGACATGGACTATCTTAAGCACTTGGTCCTGTTTGCGTTAATCGCTTTGGAACAAGAGTCAATCACAAATTGTGCAGGCTGTCAGCAATAAATAAATCAAGCACTCTAGACTCGTGACTGTCTGGTCTGTCGAATTAACAATGACATTTAATTTGGTAGCGGAAAGATGGACAATCTCAAGGGCAGATGAAGAACCCGTTTTCGAGACGAAAGCTCCGCGTTCAATCTTTGGTCCTTTTAGAGTTGATGGCTCATAGAGAGCATGACTCAACCAAGAACTGTATTGCGTCTAGGCATTTAACGCTCTGAGTTAAACAAC
The DNA here is from genome assembly GCA_964034865.1 of Eristalis intricaria. Taxonomy (NCBI): domain Eukaryota; kingdom Metazoa; phylum Arthropoda; class Insecta; order Diptera; family Syrphidae; genus Eristalis; species Eristalis intricaria. Next base: position 46,859,970 of record OZ035874.1, read on the forward strand.
AGCGCATAAGACTCAAAACTGGTGAACCATTTAGAGAGTATGGCAAACACTACTCCAGCCCATCTTCTACTCAGCACCAGGGGCAAATGTTAAAGAGAACTCCTACGAAACCGATGGCGCATACAAGTGGAGCTACACCTTAGGCAAATTGACGTTGTTAAATGGAGACAGCAGGCTTAAGATCATGCCACAAGAAGTAACAACAGAGCTGCAAACGGGAGCTTCACAAGATCAGCAGTGGATATTCGTAGACATCCAAATAAATACGCTTCTTTACTTGCGAGAAAGCTAAGCGGTCTATATCATCATATCAGTATCGTGAGGAATGCGACGTTATATGTAATTATGTATTCGACTATACACTTTACAGAACGTCAATGGTCTCCAGAACTTGCCTGTTGCGTGTGGATTCTAGTTTCTCTGTTCTATCAATTTGCCTGAATTTCAAAAATATGAAGTTGGAAGTTAGCGTCTACGTTGGCCGCTTAGTTTTCTGTGATTTAGTCGAAGGTTTCGATTTCATTTTCGAAGGCTTTTTCCTATTTTTGATGAACATATTTGAGATGCGATATAGGTGGGATGGCTTATGCACTCTGGGCGTGGAACGTTTGCTAAGGTGATTAAATGCGTGTGCATTGTAATGCGTCCTTAATTAAGTTTTCGGGATATTCCACGGATGAGTGTGCGTTTCCGTTGCCGCCAGTGCGTTGATAATTAATAAAATGTGATCCATGGTCCTCACAACAGTTTTTATTCACCTTGTATCATCATATGACTTATTACTTCTGACACAGTGATTGTCTCGCACACTAACTTACCATAGACCCTTGATGGTTCAGAGCATGAACTTAATCTGCCTTCCATCTTTGACGAGCCTTAGCACACTGCTTCCGGTCATCAAGACCAAGCTATCTTGCATCCTCCATGTTTTGACATACCGAAGTAACAGCGGTTGGCAAGGGCGAATCTGCATCGCAGCTTCACTCGGATGTCGCCTGTGGAGCTCAAGATGGCACCGAGTAGACAAGCCCCTTTGCGGCTGTCGATCTTGGTGTTTTGTTCCAGATGATGTGTGACGGAGGGTTTCTTGATCGACAGCATACGTTTTGTTTTCGCCTGTTCTTCTGCACTTTGGGAACGTGGGTCAGCGCAAGCGTTGGACTGGCTTGTTAAAGACTGTCCCTTTCGTGCTTATGACACCCCGCTCCACTTTCTTCTCCATGACCAGTCTGAGTTACACGACAGCGCATCTCCTTGCCGAAATCCAGAGCAAGTTTCAAACGGCTCGGAAGTCTTTGAGCCGAACCGCACGGGGCATAGCGTAGCTGTTGGCGTGGGGCGATACAGCTTGACACACAGCTACAATTTTCCCGTGATCCTGAATTCAGCTATCGCTTCGAATAGTTACGTGAGATGAATGCTGCCGTATGCGGCTTTAAGATCGATGAAGAGGTGGTGTGTATCGATCAAAAACTCACTAGACTTCTTCAGGATCTGCCTTAGTGTGATAATTTGGTCTATAGTCCGTTCGCCAAATCCGCGTTAGTATGTGACGGTTAGATAGATATTTCGTCGGATATGCTTTCGTCTTCCAAAATTCTGCGGATGATCTGGTACATGCTCCCTATCTAGAGACTCGCTACCGGCCTTGAAGAGCTCTGATGGATTTTTCTGTTTGTACTGCGATCCCTATCGTCGCGTTAGCTCCCGTGCACATAATTCTAACAGGGACAACGCTGTTTGAGGAGTTGCTTGAGCCTTCCCTTTACCTCGCTCAAGGAATGGTGTATTTGGAAGACGAACACATTATTTAGCCGCACGCAATTTGTGCATGCAACAACCCAAATAATAATATTATGGGTGGCGCTACAGTCCGAGGAGGACCTGGTCCTAGCTTCTCAACAACCACTCGTGTTGTGCGTGCAATTGTTCTCTCACGCGGGGAAGGGACCTCCAGTTTAAAGCCGACTCCGAACGGCGAAGTTGAGAAGCTTTTTCTAGACAGGAATACTCTTTGAACATTGTCAGTGACTCGAAAGAGGTGGAGCCGTGAATTATCAAAGGTGGTAAATTCGGGTATCGAACTTGGCATCCTCTGCGTAGGAGTCGACGCACTAACCCACCACGCCACGGCGACCCACAACCTGAGCCTGCGTTTTTATTCTTCTTCAGTTTACCAGGACTATGTCGACTTCTTCAAAACTGGGTAGAAGGACTGCTTCGTCGACTGGAGTTGGGATTTCTTGAAGCCCCAGCACTCACTCACTCACTGGGAAGACATTCCGGCGCGTAACTACTCGACTTGAACAGTTTGGCCATGGAGACCATGGTCGGCGCGGCGGCCACCGGGTTAGTTGTTCAACCGAGAATATCGCTGCTGTAGCCGCTGACAATGGTGCAAAATCAACCAAAAGACGGGCAACGCAATTGGGCATCACCAGACGTAAACATGTGATGTACGCAGCCGTACACTTTACGCGAGATACAACGAATATTGCGAAGGAAGCGTTTCCTGGTAGTGCAATCTTTCGTTTTTGCGTTTTCGCAAGTCCAGCAAGATTGACCTATTTAACAATCGCAGACTTCTTTTTTTGTGACTATTTGAAGTGGGATGCTTATGCCAACAAACTTCAGCTGATTCATATTGGGTCAACTTGTGCAAGACCAGACGGAAGCCAAGCCTGTCAGGAGACTTTCTTGGACTCAGTGGGAACGCAGCAGGAATGACCAAAGATACATTGGCACAAAAATTCCCAAAACAGTCTTCTCGAATGTGCAGTGTGGCGGGACATTTGGCGAAATATTGCAAGAGTCAAGCACGTAAAATGAAGCCCTGTTCCACCACAACTTGTTGAACAGGAAGATATCAGGGTTCACTTTGTCAACTTCCTCCAATGGATTTTGTCATTCAACGATATTCTGCAGTGACTTCTTTTCAAACTCATCAGTTCCACGCGACCATCTCCGTTTGCACAGCATTTTATTCGGACAAAGCCATCATGTGTGCTCCTCCCTTGGTCAACCGACTGTCAACAGAGAATGCATACATCAGTACGTCCGCAGTCCATGCCAGAGAACGACTGCTGAAAGGGATGTGTATTTGCAGCACTAACAGTACAAGTTATGGCGGCGAAACGCACATACGAGTATCCTTACATAAATCCCTTTGAATGTTCATTTACAATAGAATTCCTCGGAGCGAGCTCCGAGACAAGTTTCAGCTGAGAGAGTATACGCCAACCCGACGCGTACAGATGATTGAGGAGTTCCGTGCGAAAACTCAAATATTCCAGCTGCACATCCACTTGTCCCTGCCCACTAGGGGCTGGTCTACCACAATTCTGCAGTCAGAGAGAGGACCAAGGGCACTCCGATGTACATGGTTTATTTCTAATGGAATCAAAGACAAGTTTTCGGGGGACACAGCTTCTTAATGCTGCAGCCAACCCCCCCTCTGTAGGGATATACGCCAGACAGCGCCCTCCATCAGCAACGACGACGACGACAACGACTCCAAATGTGCTGCACCAGTGTCTGTTCGTCTTCAACTCTTTCCGAAGCAAATATTTACCATATCATCCAGCGAGCAAATCGAGTGGGAAAACATCTTGTAATTTATAGTTTGCATTTGCATGGCGGGCGTTACTGTGGAACGGGGGTGGTCCCGTCTCGGAGGATGGGTTGGCCAAAATGGAAATCTGCTGGTGAAAATAATTTGTGCTTGTCGAGGAAAAGTTTACTACTCGAGAATTGCCAACGTATGCATTTGCGAATGCGATTGAGTTCAGATTATGGGCACCAGATGGGTGACTGTGGGGTGAGATGTGGCAGTTCCTTAAGATGGACACATGTTTAATTTGTTTCTTAGCATTCTCCAAACATGCATAGCATGCAGAAGCAGAAGAAGCAGCAGCTTGAAAGATTGAAGGACGCCGAGTACGAATACGAATATGTTATGAATTAATCAGAGCTCCAAATGTTGCCCTCGGTCGGGCTGTGTACACAATTTCGCCACAAGATACAAGCCCGATTAATGTACATTGGATTCTCTCCAAGATCCTCTGCCACAGAGTGGGCTGGGCCCAAATCCATGCGTATGGTGAATGAACGATTGCATGGATTTGTGGAACATTCATTTGTAGCAAGGAAGTGTTTAGGGTTGGATCCCTTTTTCTTTCGGAAGGCGATTGTCTTGCTTGCTGGGCCTGAGCTGACTCATTCACAATGGTAAACATCTTCCAATTAGCAAGTCATGAATCAGTAAGAGTTTAAGGGCGTGCATGTGGTCCCTTATCCTTGGTGCAGCTCGCTGTGACAGTTCGGGCAAATAATGAACATTGACACATTAAATTCACATAGAGTGTAGGGAGCGTTCGATTCGGATTTAATGAGAGAAGACTCCTAGGAAGACTGCAGCTTAATGCGTCACTAAACTGTACTGGTGTTACAAGTCAAAGTGGAATTGGATATATCTTCTAGGTACTCATGAGTAAAATTAAGCGGTTAGGCCACTCTAGAGGACGAACAGATGACTGTTTTAGGATTTTTTCTCAGAAATATGTACCGTAAAATAAATCGAGAGTGCAATAAAGAGTATATATTAAACATACCAAAGACTGTTTACAGGTGTCTGCTTGTTGCCACTGTTTTGAAGCGATTAATTTCAAAATTGCCCCTGTGCAGGGTTTTTCTGATGACGTCTCGGTTTTTTAAGTGCCGAACAAATAGCTCCTGTATTTTTTTAATTAATGTATCTAATAGACCAGTCTTTTTAGATTTTAGGTAATATCTCCTATAGACGTAATTAGATGTTCTACAATATACAGTGAACGCTTGTGATCCTTTAGTGAACATCGATATAGTGATGGACAATCCAATTTAGTCAACACACAGTTTTTTATACAGGTTCGCTGCCTAGAACTGTCTATATATTAAACATATCTTTTTATTCTTTGCTAACCTTTCAACTTGCAGTCGACAGTATCCGTACAATACAAAGTCATCCACGATTATGTAAGTATATGGTACACAATTTGAGGTTGTTGTGCAAATACAAAGTCCTGACGCTGTTTTTAACTTAGCAGCACGATGATACAAATAAGGAGCTTCAGTGATTGCAAAATGCTGCACAACTTCCTTTCGTTTGAAGAAGACCCGGCATGGATATGAAATACATTTCAGTATTTTTCGCAACAAATCAGCGTGTAATGCTCACCACAGAAGAGGTGATTAATCTTTTGTTATGTATAACAGACGAAGGGGACCCATTAGAATAATTGCAATGAAGATCAGGTATCCACAGATATTTAAGAGGAATAAAACGAAGGCGAAAAAGAATCACAACCACATGTCTGTGGATCATCAGATTTGTTGTATCTTCTAGAGATGCTGTTCAATGTTTTGCGATAACACGTGGGAGTTTTGGTCTTGAAAAAGCCACAAGAAGAGCCGATATTAATTGAAATAAATCCAAAGAAAAGGCAAACGAAGAAGACTAACTACAATTTTTAGACCAGCATACGTCTGTTGCATTTTTGCTTTTGTCGTGGAAGGTGATTTTACCGAGGGTCTACTTGCAACACGCAAAAATATCCTTAAATTGTAAGCTATTATCTAGTAGGAAACTTAGTTGTAGTAAAGAAAACCAAATTGGACACAGGTCACATAGTGCCTTGTTGAAGATTTTCACCAACCCAAGTAACAAAGAAAAAAAATGTTTGCTTTTTATGTACAGGTGATTAATTATTTTTGTTTGCATGCGACTTTTTTACGGATTGGTTAGGAAGGTAGGTAGATGTGACTGGCAAATATCCGCCCGCGAATTCGTCGCACTCAGACCTTTAAGCTCCACTACATCGACTTTTCAAGATACTTCGTTGACCCACTAGGCCTGTTCTTACTTACCCTCTGTCGGTGTGTGTTTTAATACCTATAACCAGTTGGTGGTTCTGAAAAACTTCAGGGTGTCCTATATTTATGTTTGCTATTTCTTCAAGACTGTTGTGGGAATAGCTGCCCATGTATTTCCTACTTATCTGCGCAAAGGCCGTAACACAGTTTCCTCTTCCTCCTCATCCCTGCAGCTAATACAGAAGTCATTATAGGATGCTCCAAACCTCGTGGTCTGATTGCCAATTAGGCAATGGCTGGTAATTACGCCTTTACATATAATTTTCCTTACAGATGTGTTAAAATTTGTTAAAAATAAAATATTCTACCTTTTTGTAAATATACATGCATATAGTGATGGAATTTTCTTCAAGGAGTCCAGGCTAGTTACTTTGAACAATTTCGCAACAGTGAACATTTTTTGGCCAAAAGGCGCACTTTAAACTTTCTTTCAGGGTGATCTAACTATGGTCGATTTTTCGCTTAAATGGGTTACTTACAATGAGTGCTACCCATTGTTCTGACTTGGAAAAAAAATATAAAAGCATACCAACAATTCAAGTGTAATTGTTTTTATACTTTTATTGATGCAAGTTTTAACAAAATACAAGTTTACTAAAGAAAAATGTGCCAATTCGAGCCTATATTATATGCATGAACAGGAAATTATAGCGGACATAAATTATATAGCTTGTTTCAACTTTTAATTCACCGCGTTTTAACTGGTTGACACATGTAGAGAGCTTTTCCTTGAATGCTCGTACAACACCTATCGTATCAATAACAGTTGTTGCCTTTCTTTGGCAAATTTACTTTACAAGCCAGTTAATGTCCTAAAGTTGGGGATTCGCTTTTGTCCTTAGAAATTGCTTTATCACGGGTAAAAGGTGTCTGTTCGTTTTAAGAATTTAGCTTAGCCATCTAACAGCGGTGTGGAACAAATATCGCCATGTTCTGAATCACATTTTTTCTAATAACCCCCGAAACTGACGTCCTTTCGATGTTCTTGCAAGTATAGAGTTGACAACGTTTATTGCAGAGTTCTGTACCTTCCTCGAATTTAATACTTGTGCACATATGAACTGCTGATGAATAATGCACTAATAGCTAGTTTTTTTTTTTGCAAAAACTAAGAAATTCGATACTTTTTCCCAATCAAAGCAGGAGCTCCATATGTTGTAAACGACAAAAGCTTCTGGATACAATTGTGTATGATTAAAAAAAGCCTTGAATATTTCGTTGTTTGTCCCTTCATTGAAAGAGTAGTCAACAATTCTTCTTTGGCATCTTTGATTTCACTTTTGTTTCTTAACAAAATGTATGCATGGCTCATTTGTTAATGTCTATTAACTTGTGGGTCGACTATAAATGCCTTCGCGATCCGCTAGTGGACAGCGTTCTACGGTTTGGCCATAGATGTAATAAATGAAGAATCCAAAATAAAAAAAAATCCTACTTACATATATCCATAGACAATTTTTTTCTCAAGATATATTCAATATTTTATATTAATCGGTTAAGAAGAAGAGTTATGTTTCCGGCCAACTTAAAAAATGCAGTTTTGAGCTACATGCGATTGAAGTTTTGAGTAGTATAAAATGTTGAATGCTTTAATCTGTGGTGCCTTCACCATACATTCACTACCTTCCGGATTATCGTTCTGATCTTGATTTTCTATTCTAATTGATCTTGTCGTTTTCCAGGCACGTTTCATAGATGTTAGGGACGATTTTCGAAAAACCTACCAGTACTCAAGTCATATGGTACTTCTTACAAATGTCGATTCAAAGGTCTTCTTCGAGACGCTTTTCCTCTAGAACATTGGAATGTGACGAGTAAAACAAAAGTTCACTTACACTATACAGGAATTTATTTCCAATCAGTCAATATGTACAACAACCATTTCGGGACTATAGAAAATACTCTTCGGATTTAAGGCTCCGACACATAGAATACTTTATTTGGAAAGCCTCAGAGCATACGTACACGCTGAAGTATCTGACGCAAAAGGATGACACAATGAATACTTCAACGCACAGCTGATTTCATTTGACAGTTTCAAGTTTGACCTGAAATTTGAAGTTGTTTTGCTATTTTATGCACAACTTAATTATGTACTTGAATATAAATACTCAATTATAAACATTCATTTACATTTTTATCTATTTTGAACGTTGCTTCAACGAGAACCAACTCCCTAACTTTAACATAAAATTCGAATTCTCTTGAAATGTCACAATGTGAGGATTGTCAACGCTGAAGGAGAGAGAAAAGTTAAAAGTTGAGTAACTATATCCGTAGCAGGAGCGTCAGCGTTGGTCTATGTGTCACCTTCCATAAGAACACATGTATTTTACGTATTGCTGACGCATGTAGAGTATTCTATGTGCCAGAGCCTTTATGATCGATTCCTCACCATAGATGCGATGTCGTCGCTAGGTGGACTGAGGTGATGGTTGGTGTCCATGATGTGTGCATTATACATCACTACTGGTTTAATCTTGGACTCTTGGTTAAATCGAAGTTGCTTTGATGTCGCTACTCGACGCAAAAAATTATGAACAAGCGGCTTACTAGGATTTTATGATAGTCGATATTCTTATTTTTTAAATACTTAACCTGAAATTGATTAACATTTTGAGGTTTCAGGGGAAGCAGTCGATAAATAGGTAGAAATCCTCAACCAACTACGTTCAACGATGTTTTTTAGTACCTGTGCAAGTTTGTCTGCAAACAAACCACTTGTTCAAAATTTCAATTTCACACTATGACCTCCTACACTAAGGCAGAAAGGCCCTTAAAAATACAGTGGGGCACTTCAGGCGAATATTTTCTGATCCAATTTTTGTACCAGTTAAGCGGTTGATCCGATAATGCGATGTCCCATTCAAACTGAATCCACTGTAAACGCAACCCTGTTCGATTCGAATAATAATAATATCGGTGGCGCTACATCCCGTATACGCCCACGGTCTAGCTTCTACAGCAACCACTCGCGTTGTGCGTGCTTTTGTTCTCTCACGAGTGGAAGGGACCTACTGTTTTATGCCGACTTCGAACGGCCAGGTTTGAAAAGCTTTTCAAAGACAGTTTTTACTGACCATGAAAATTATTTTTGGTCGTATATGCCGGGAATCCAACTTAGGCAACGAGTTCAAGCTGCGCAGGGGTCTACGCACATACCCACAACGCCACGGCCAACCTTGTTATATTAGTCCACTCGATAGATCCCTTACCATTTCCAGAAACAAACAGTCAGTTGTTTCACTGCTTCTTTTTGTCGACAGCAACTTAAATTTGGTTTCACGTCTGAAGTCAACCCTTGAAATACTTTTCCGTTGATTTTCATGAATTACACTTTCCTCCTTCCTCTGCGGCCGCTTTCGGCCTTTTTAATGGAACCACCAATTCAATCGGACCGTGGAATGAGTATCGGGAATCCATAAAATGTCATGAATACATTCAACCTCTTTCCCTCAGCCTCCATAGTCAACCATCTGTCACCGTTGTTGGTCTGATTTTTCCCCCCCAAAGTAAATACGAACTTCATCAAGCCAAAGTCCCACCTCTCTAACCACCCACCAAACGGCGCAACTAATTACTACGGATTTCAGCTTTCAATAAAAATTCATCAACATGCAGTGGCGTTAGGAGGGGTATTGGCTATGTATCCAGCATTTCAATTCCAATCAATTTTCGTCGGCACAGAGTCGGTCTCGGAGAGGGCTTTGAATTTTCAAATTCCCATCCATTTCATTGCCGTTGAATGGAATACCAATTTTTAGTTCATCGTCATGCCCACTGCACATTGTAACTCCGTCGCTGATGTACGGGCACAGCAGCTCCCTTGTGGGGCATGGGGCCTGGTAGTCGCGCTGGGACATCCGCCGAAGGACAATCGACCAGACAATGCCTCTTCATAGACCAAGTCTGCACTGCACACGCCTTCATAACGGAATAACGACCACAATGGCAGTGAGTGGCTTTAAATTGATCACCGGCCAAAAGTGTTGTTCGGCCGCTGCTGTGTCGTAAAATCAATTTGTAAATTTCATTAATTTAGTTGAATTAGAGAGCTAGCGCGAGCGCGAGCGCTGAGGACACCTCGTTACGTTACGTTGTCCCATCGGTGTGGGATGGTGAGGATGGTGTTCGACTCGGCGGATAATAAATGATGTACACGAGAGGTCGGGCAAGCCGCGGGTATTTAGCAAATTGATGCCAAGTTCGCGTTCGTTTCACAGACAGTTGTGGGCCGCTCGCTCTCCCGACCAATGGTTCACCACCATCTGCCATTAGGGTAATTAGCATCAGTTGATTTGGGTGAGAAACTGAAGAAGGTAATGCCTCGTCGCGTTCTTTCTTTTCTTGTTTTGCTCTCGTGCTTGAATGGCATTGCTGCTGAATGATGAGTTTCCTTGGAGCACGTTGTCGGGTGGATGTTTCTCTTAATTTGTCGACCGGAGTGCTGATGATGGCGGATGGCGGATGGTGACTTTTTCTTTTTAATTTCGACGAAAACTTTTAGGCGTTCCGTGACGTTTTCGTTGCAAAGAGAAAAAATGCTGGGACTTGTAAGAAATTAGCGAAGTGATGGGGGAATTTGAGAACTCATTGTCGGGATGGCCTGTCGACCGTGGACCGTGGACCGTGCCATGTCAAGTCAAGCGATGTTGAGAGATGAATGGTTGGTATTTGATTTAAGGGTTAGTCATGCTTACTTTGAAACATGGAGTGTGGGTGGTGAAAGGATGTTAAGAGACCTTTTGTTTGAAGTTGTGGCTGGGTTGTTATTGGGTCGTATTTTGTACGCAAGTGAGGATTCTTTTCGTGTCGATGTATTTGAGTGGACTGTTGGGCGCCATAATTATGCGATGAATATTAGCTTACGTCTGAATGGCAGGGTGTAAATGAATTGCCACATTGCCTACTTATTAAACTCTACTGGTGCTTTGGATCATTTATTATAAACTTGTAACTAGATCTGGCAGCGGGAGAGGAACATAAAATGTATGGTCCTTGAAGAGCAGCAATATTGTCGGCAAATGCAACAGCGAAAATTGACTCTAAGATAGCTTGACTACTGGGACAAGAATCACGACCAGAACTTGGAGTTGAAGCTCTTAAAGTTGCCGTCAGCTACTCGAGGTTTCGGTAACACATTTCGTTCGCGATGAAAATTCAGCTTTGAATGATTTTTTTTTGTCATTGGCAGTTTGGTTGTCGGTTTAAGGCTACACAGAGGAAATTCTAAGTCGAGTTCCAATTGGAAAACATCATACATCGACCACCCACGATGCATGTACCCCAATCGTTTCCAGAACTTTTAAGTGCACATTGTTGAGATTTGAATTTGACGTGAGATGTTGCCATTTAATGTCATTTTAGCTTTTTCGTTAAGTCCTTGGATTTATGCCAACATCACTGCGAATGCTATTCAGTCGTTGCCGTTGATTAAGGAAGAATCGCTGTCAACTGAGCGGACATGAGATAGTCCTTATTTAAGTGATAACACCGTGGAGAGGGAACCTAGAGAACAATTCACCTCAAGTCCTATTCACGTCACCATGCTCTGCCCGCATGTGGGAATAGTCCTCCGACTAATTTCTCATTAGCTCAAAATAATTCGATTCACTAGGCCTGGCTGTTGCCAACACACATGAGTCCATGCGATTAAGTCCAACCACCATTGGCACGATTTGTGATCAGCCTTTACCCAAGCATGTAGAAATTAATGATGCAGCAGACTACCATCTCTGGGTCGTGTCATCGGTCAACCTATCATTCTTCATAACCAAGCCATGCTCTTGGTCATCCATCTCCGATTCCAGCATAATTTGAACACAAAATGGAGATGGCCTGGAGTACAATTAATTTTGTCCGAGTGCTCGACTGGAATAGCATCAACCTCTTACCCCACTGACTGACTAATGACCAACTGAGAGCTTCTCCCCCAGGTGAGGTGTGCATTTAGTTAGGCTTTTCATCAGAAGAGCAGACGCCATTACCTGGGAGTGAAGATAACGCCTTCTGAGTGCAGTTCTTCAGCAACACAAATCAGCTCCAGATCAATGAGAAAAAAGATCCCCTTTTTATGCACCTCGATGAACACTTTATTTAAATTCCTCAACCCTCTGCAGGGAGCAAACCAGACACAGGTATTAAATTTTATCTGGAAAAAGGATGAAGGCATGCAGAAGATTGAACCAAAATGGCTGGGAGGGCAAACATTCAGCTCCCATCTGCGCTGGGGATGGCCTTTCATCGTGCTTCCAGTAACAAATACATAATAATAATCTCTTCCTCTTCCCTTAATTGGTATTGAAAATTACTTTCCCGTTATGGAGTACTTCCGGTTCGTCCCGCCTGTGCACCCTTTCATAAATAAATTTTCCCCCAGCAACTCTCTGTAGACACAGCAGGAGGACCAGTGGGAGAGGAACTTAGCAACCGATTTTATTTCTTCTTTTCACGGTCAGATGGACGGCCAAGGCAAGGCGGTATCTATGACCGAGTTTCTATGCCAATATTGGCTTAAATTTTACAATATCACCGAAAGACAGAAGAAGGTGGATGTGGCGGAAGGACCTTCTGAGAAATGTTATTCGAAATGATTTTCCTTTTCATTTTCGTTTTCTTTTTCCCATTCCAATTACTTCACTGAGGTACGAGGATGTATAAGTACAAAAAGTCCTTATTGATACAGTAAATTAAAGTGAAAGGACTTAAATGGGTGACACATTGCCTTTATGGTAGCTCTGTTGGTGCGGCTGCAGGCTGGTCTTCTTTATTGAGGCACTATGTACTGGTGTGCGCTTGTGTGCGTCAGTCACTGAAAGGCAGGACATTGAAACTGGGCTTTCAAGTAGTAATGCACTGCGGGAGGTTTATGCCTCTGGCCACACAGTAATAGGGGCTTACCACACAAATTTTGGATTCCTTTTGGACTCTTATTGCGTTGCGGGGTATGAAATGAGAGACTCGTAAAAAATTCAATAAGCTCAGGGACTCTCCAGCCGTGGCAAGTGGACAGCGTTGGCAACATGATGACACAAATAGTTTCTTGCTGTCGAATGGGGTATACCTCTTAGTGGTGAGTTAGTGTTTGTGGGGGAAGCCTTTTTGTGAATGAATTTGTGGTGGTTTTTCTGTGGGAGCATGTATATCTCACTCCGGTTGGGATTGCTTTTGATGCACAGTCAATCGTGAAAAAGGGGGTTGCATCTGTTTCGTCCGGAGCCTTGGGCCACGCAGTTACCAAGTAGAGACTGTACGGATTGAATCACGACAAGTTGAGCAAAGGGTGCCTTACAGTGGAAGTCATTGCTTGAGGGATTAAAGTAAAATAATGAAAAAACAGATTTTGTGATTACAAAATATTTTCAAAACCGTATCTACGTAGATGTAGAAATTTAAAAATTATCTGAAAAAATGAATTACTTACTTACTTATCAGGCCTACGACCCATGGAGGGTCTGAGCCTGAGTAAATGGTGCCTTCATCGCGGAAGGTCCTGGGCATGCTGCTTCCAGTCATCGAGACCAAGCTGTCTGGCATCCGCGAAGATAATCGCTTCCTCTCGTTCTCGAATCAGGAGGTTCAGATTCGAAAACCCTCTTTGCTGGAGCATCGTTGTCCATGCGTTCGATGGGGCCGAGATAATACAGTCGACGGATTTTTGCCTTCCGGAATACATCCACATCCTGGTACAGCTTGTAGAGTTCGCGGCTGTGTCGACATTCGCCTTCCTCGCAGCCCATGTATCCGACGTAGAAATTTTCTTTCGGAGGCACCAAGAATCATCTCCGCAGTTTTGCTTAGAGTCCAGCTTTCGGCTCCATACAGCAGGACTGGCAAAATAAGCATTTTGTAGAGCATGATCTTGGTCCATCGAGTCAGGAGTTTTGAGCCCAGTTCTTTCGACAAACCGAATTAACATCGGTCGCCAAGGATGACTCTACGTCGGATCTCCACTAAGATGTCATTGGTGGAGTTCACGTTTGCCCCGAGGAAGATAAACTCCTTTACTACCTCAAAATTGTAGCTGTCGATTATGATGTTTTGCCCTAGGTGGTGTGCGGTGGATGGTTTCTTGCTCGACAGCATATATTTTATCTTAGCCTTATTGACAGCTCGTTTCGCCTGTTCTTCCATGTCCAGGAAAGCTTCAACCACGTCGGACATGCGCGACGATGTCGATGTCATCTGAAATGTTGCATCATCCAAACCTTTTTACTGACTTTTAGAAGATAGTGTCTTCCGTGATTACAGCTGCCCGCCGCTTTACGTTCTCCAGTTTCCAGATTGAAGAAATCACACGACAGCGCATTTCCTTTCCGAAATTCGGTGCAGGTTTCAAATGGCTCGGAAGTCCTTAAGTTGAACATCACGGTGTATTGCTTATGTGTAAGCGTGGTGCGACACAACCGGATCAATTTTCTCGGGATCCCGAATTCAACCAAAAAAATTAATTCGTGTAATCCCAATAATAATAATCCGTGTGAGTGCCCAGGTCACGAAGTTAACACCGCATCGCATCAAATTCCTCCACAAAAACAAGCCAGATAATGGCTTTTCCTGCAAAAGACACCCTTGAAGGGTTCCCGGTACCGAACTGTGTGTCATGGAAGAATCTCCCAACTCATGGCCACTCATTAAGTCAACCCACAGACCACGATGATGCTGCTGTTGCTCAACCCTTGGTAATTAAAAAATTGTTCTCTTGTCTAGAGAATGCAGAATTATTGGCTCAGCCCACCGCCCATCGTGCCACGGCGTCAACAGCAGCAAACGTAAAAAAGAAACTCTATTCCTCCGCCACTGCATCCGACAAACAACCCCAAACGAAATCTCCAACCAATTGAAAGTCCGTGGACCCACAGCCAACTGCTCGCCAGCGAGACAAAGTTTCCGTCCCCCATCACTGGTTAGAGGCAAAGTTTTAACTTTTAATTAAATATACGTAACGCCAATAACAAGCATTAGTTGGCATTCCAGTCACTCAGCAGTCAACAACCAGCACAGCGCTTACACGTCCCACTACGGCGAGGAGCGCTGCTGGAGAGGGCGCACAAAGTCACCGTCTTCGTGTGACGGTGGCCGAGGAGAGGACAAATGCGAGTGCATGTGAGTTGACACAGACTCGCACAAGTCAGAGGATGTACCGCCAGCCACACAGAAAATTAAAGAGTGCCAGAACCACGCGGAGGGAAGGAGGGAGAATGGGAGACACATTCCCCGGATTAAAGACACTTCCACGACAAGGTGAGGAAGAGTTGCTGCCGCTGTCGGCTGTGCCCGTCATGTGTCTTTGTCGAATACACTTTTGGCCCGGAATCAAAAACTCTGCACACGTCCCCCCCAGCCACCCGCTAGACGGGCGACTTCCGCGCCTGTCTCTCGCACGTTGCAGGGAGGTGCCAAATTCCTGCTGGGACCCTGTATTTCACGGCGGACTACAGACACGCCGCCGGCGGGTGCCAGGAGTGCGCGATGTCGTAATCAGGTCTGTGCACAGCACGAGGATAACAAATCGGGTGACAGTCAGTCTTCTTCGCGCTTGTTTACGGAACGTTTTTGCCGCACAGCCGTGCCACCATCATGTGGAGCGAAGAAATCAATTCGATTTGGGGGAGGCGTAGGCCCTAGGGCCTGTGCTTGCGAGGGCATCCGGCTAATTTGCATAAGTGCAGCTAGCAAGGACCATTAATTACCGGATTTCCGCTTGGCTCGGGGATGCCTTCGGGATAAGGAGTCGATGTCAGTTGGCCCCGAAGACCTTGCAAGAATGTCGATTCAATCCATAATTAGCGCGCCAAAAGGAACAGAAGAACAAAGCGGACCGCTGCTTAAATGCAGACACGCATCCTTCCCGCTGTCACAGTGCCAATAATTAAGGATTCGAGTTTGTCTCTCCGCTCTCGCTCTCCCACGGTAATGACAATCATAATGAGTTTGTGTATTGCATTTTAATGTTATTATCCTTGAGCGGGCGATCCCGCCCGGCCCGATACGGTTCACCAGCACGGATGGAGCGTGGCTTGCGGCGAGTGGAGTCTGACTCAAATCATTTCGCATTTCATATGCGAATGGGCGATGGGGGTGGGCAGCGACTGCAGCGCATGTCCTTGTACGCCGCGTCGCACCACCCCACGAGGCGAAGGTGCAGCTTAATGCACTCAGCACTGATGACAGTCGGATTATTTAATTACGTTTGTTTCAATTGCCAGTGCAATCAAGGACATTGAATTGTGTGCGCACGTGGTGGCGGCAGAGACGGTGCCGTGGTGGTGGTGGGGTTGGCGTCATGACCGCGTGATTGGCCGGCATGCCGTGGGAGATGCAATTTAAATGCTTGTAATCTCATCGGAAAATGAATGTGCATGTGTTTTGTAGTTCTCTGATTAAATAATTAAACAAAATTGCAGTCAAGTTGGCGAACGGACATGCGGATTGGTGTAATTGCAATCGGTCGTGGTCCTTAGTGTGATTGCTTTTTAACTTTAATCGCGGTGGACAGCGATAATGAAGAGCATTGAATGTTTGATTGACTTACAGACTGACACTCACGGATGCTGAGGGTGGCAGTGTGGCAGCTTTAAATGCGATGGTTTTGCATACTTGCCATTTTCTGACAATGGGGCACTGTTATCAAGAAAACACCTAATTGGACTTTTTTGAGAGTTTGGTATTTAATCGTCGAAATTGAAAAAGTGCATGCAGTTTTCATTTGAGTTGATTAATCAACACTTTTCATTCACTTATTGGTTATTTTTTTCATGTGAATCTTGTTCGTGGCTACGTGGTGCCTACTTTTTAGCACCCCGTCCCAGCTGGGCCCAATCCAATCACTGTGAGGCACCCGTTACATCATTTTCGCAACAGTGTCACCCCACATCAAATGCGGACAAAAACTATCGCATCTCAGCACGTCCTGCGGCCTTATATGTACATGTGCACGTGCAGAATATTCGCGTTTTTATCAGTTTCAATTGCATACTTTTCCGCTCCAATGAACACATATTCACTCGTCCATGCAGCGTTGAGTTGAGTCAGCAACCACGTCTGCACCACCTCATCCACTTGTCTGCAATTTCATCCGAAGAACGTAAACTTTTACAACATCCCGCCGTAAATATCCCTCTTTCAAGTTTACGTGTGCATGGGATATACATTTTGCGATTGCTAGCCTGCAGCCACAGGGCTGAGAAAAATATTTTTATAACGCATTCTATGGAAGTTTTCAAACGATCCTCGGGCTAATAATTTTTCCTTTCTCATCCTGGGTACTTGTTACATTTGCCTTGTAACTCAGTCCCCAGCCCAGTCCCTCCCACTTGCTCACACTCATAGGCGTGCGCTTGTGTTTGAAATAGTTTGTTGTAGTTGCAAATAATAAACCCCACATTCCAAGGACGGAATGTTTCTGGGGTGTCGAGCTGACGGGGTGGAGCGTAAAGAGGTCTTTGCTCTCCACTCACACACACACCCAGGCCCTTCATGGAATTTTAATTCATGAACTCGGTGGAGGAAATTCAAACAAAATTACAGATGCGGTTCATAGTTCATAGTTGGAGTTGAATTCGACTAGGAATAGATACAGTCGACCGCTCCGACGAAGGACAGGGAAAACATTAATTTCATTAATTAAATGAAATCAACATAACTTTGTGCACACCTATTGGGTTTGTGGTCTGTGGGGGTTGCGGGTCGAGGGACAGACCAAGCGGGGTACATGGGTCATGTTCCGGGGGGTGTTTAGCTAAAAGCACAAAAAGCTGGAATTCGCCAATGAAAATGTAAATTTTCTTAGAAATGTTGCGCTCATATCATAAATTACTACGGGTGAGTCGGTCGATTGTTTCGTTGTCTAGCTGATGCGGTTTCCGGTAACCGCATGCGGGTAACAGCAACACGACGGTGGTTGTACGGTGATATTGCATGAAATACCAGACTAGGTGATAATGGAATCGACTGCTCAGAAAGGTTGTTGCAGTCTGACATGAACAAAATGCATACCAACCTCTAATGGAACTCTACTAGATGTATCTGTGCCTTCGGTCGCACAAATGACTTAGATAAATTATTTCCAATGCCACAAGATCAATCAAAAGTGAACGAAACTTAACGAAAGTTAACGAAACTCAACGAAATTTAACGAAACTTAACAAAACTCAACAAAACTTAACGAAACTTAAAGAAACTCAAGGAAACTAAACAAAACTTGACGAAACTTAACGAAATTTAACGAAAGCTAACGAAATTTAACGAAATTTAACGAAAGTTAACGAAAGTGAACGAAACATAACGGAAATTAACGAAACTAAGCAAAACTTGACGAAACGTAACGAAACTTTACGAAAGTGAACGAAACTTAACGGAACTTAACGAAACTCAACAAAACTTAACGAACCTTAACGATACTCAAGGAAAGTGAACGAAACTTATCGGAATTTAACGAAACTAAAAAAAAAAACTTGACGAAACTTAATGAATCTTAACGAACCTCAACGAAAGTGAACAAAACTGACCGAAGCCTTTGTTATGGTTATGGACTATCGCTCCTGTTCTCTCACAGGAGTATGTACAGTTTGTCATACCGGCAACTGCACCTAGACACCGTGTCCATGAGAGTCGAAGCGTCCACGAAATGCGACCACGTTCACTACCTCTTCCTCTCCTGTGTCCACAAATGAGTCCAGAGTATAGTTCTCTTAGTTCCTCTCTGAATTCACTCTCTGGTAGGCATGGTGTAAGATAGAGGGGAGATTTTTTGCGAGAGATTCTAAGCCCCTTTTGATGATGTTTGTCCGAAATGCTGGTCTGAACACGTCTTCTTTCGGAGTGAATCCTACTCCTGATTCACGCGAAGAACAGCGAATATCGTTGCAGTCTATGCAGCCTCAGACTGTCTTCAGCTGGAACCAAATTCCGTCAAACACATTTTCTACGAGCGTGCAACACATCTGGTAGTGAGACTCACTTTGCCTTCTGTTTTCGCAAAGAGTCCTAAGTGATCTGTGACAGTGCAATACGCTTAGTCCGATGTAGCAGTCCTCACAGGAGCACTAATGTGCTTTAACTACTCGGATTCATCCAATGCAGATGGGACCTGCTGCCGATGCTTTGCTTCGATTGGAAATCGATTATTTTCAGCACAACAAAAGCAAAAGCCAAAGCAATCCTTGAACTCACAAGCGATTTCCGATTTCCTGTCGAGCATCAAACCTTGTGAGTGCGCCAAGTGAGGAGACACGCTGCCACCCCGTCAGACCATCTCATTCACAACCCAAGTGTCCACCGGTTCCAACTTCCATTAAAAACTCGAAGACAAATTGTGATATCACTCTGGTAGTGTCAAAAAACAAAGAGAACGAGACAAAAACCGTAGAATGCGGAGGAAAATATTTGCTCTCCCTTGCTTTTCGTGGATAAGTCAACTCGAGAATAAATTGACTTTGCATTCGCATCATCGCCCGAACTGAAGCGTAACACTAAATCGAACGAAAAATAAACTTTTTCACTCTCCAACCTCGTCGGCCGGTCCCGGGGCACACCGGGGCTCCCGAGTCCTGGCAGGACTGCTCGCAGTCCCTGTGTCAGTGCGAAACTTCAATGACAACCATTTTTAAAGTGTCGCCCGAAAAACTTTACCTCCTCCGACTCACAATTCACAATCCCCAGCAGCAGTAGCACCAGCAGGAGCGGCGGCCCCAATCCGGCTGGATTTGAGCACTGGCCAAGAGAACAGCCCAGCCGGAGCAGGGTGGGTGCGACCTGAAACACAACATCAGACCAGATCCGAACGTTAAAACAGCGGTAATGGCTGCGAAATCGTTCCACAAATGGTCTGGGTATAGCCATAAGGCGATCTGGGAGTAAGGTCCCCGATACCCAGGGTTCATCATTGTAAAGCACTAAGGGAAGATACACTTTTTTTGCGGGTGCGCTCCTTTGTACCGCCACTACAGCAATGTGGCTCTATTCAATAACATATAAATCCTTGGCTCCTGCTGAGGAGCAGTGGGGCCCCCTGCGTCGGTGCGAGGTGGACGTGGTGGTCGTGGACGAGGACGAGGACGACAAGAGCGCGTTAGTCTCAAAACAAACCAACGGGGAGGGATGCAAAAGACAAATTTTATTCGACCCGCTGATTTACGTGCGGCGGGGGGCAAGAGCATCAAGCGTGGATCCGTCCAACGTTAGGCTGTTGGCGATGGCTATGGCAATGGCGGTGGCAGTGGTACTGTTGTTCAGCTCTCGATGTTGGCCGAGCTATTAGCGATGCATGGGTGTTTGCTTTCATTTTCAGTGGGCGTGCGTGTGTGTGTACTGCGTTACGATGTGCAACGCCCACCCACGACCATTCTTCTGCTCACCTCACGCGGCGGGAAGTTTTTTGTCGGTCGGAATTGGTTTCAGGACTGGATTACGATGAAAATGGTTCGTTGTCGGATTGGTTGAGAGTGTTCCGTTTCGTGTCCCGCTCGGACATTGTGGCGGCAGTGGTTGCGGCTCCCGGCTCGAAAAATCGAAAATTGCATACTTGTCGCTGAGCACCGCGCCGCAGTCACAATCATCCTCGCACCGCCACCCACCCATGCAATGGCCGCCGACGACGACCAGCAACCAGAAGCCAGCAAAATATGTGTGTGCTCGTCCTGCTGATGGTTTTTGGCATACGAGGTCGCCCATGTAGAGCGTGAAATTTGCCAATATCTAAAAATGTTTTATTTCACTGTTGAAACCTTGGTGCTGGGTACTGTGGTCCTTGGTCGGTGGTCCGTCGTTCGTCGTTCATCGTCCTGCAGAGTGGAAAGAGTTCCGTTGTTTATGAAATGAATGCGAGTCGTGAATTTGACTACATTACGAGCATTTTGAGTATTTTTTTGTTCGTCCTTTGGCATGGCCAGAGCAAGGGACCTATCAACGAGTCCTGGCTGTGTCTAAAATTGTATTTATTTTTTTCCCCCAAATCGACATTAATATGCCATTCTCTGCGTAACGCCACTCAGGGTGATCAGTTTTTTACGCGATTGAATGTGCGCCAGGACACGTTGTATTGACTTTTAATCCTGCAACACTGTTGGCAAACATCGGTAAGTACTTTCAAGGGACCTTTGTATCCAGAGTCACAATTTTTTGTTAAGCTGCAGAGTGGCTTCAAGGGGCGCCATTGGTAGGATGTGTGCTTGAATTGCATTCTAAAAGCGTTCGAAGAGCATAAGTACAAAGCTTTTATATTTGCGTGTTCGAAGTGTTTCATCAATGCAGAGTATCTGCTTCCACTGTTTGTCAGGTACATTCGTTTTAAGCTTTCGGAAAAAATATGTATGCTCTCGTATGTACCGTTCTCGACGTAGATCGAGTAAGGCCGCTTTTAAATTTCATCGAAAGTAATCGTACCGGTGAAATTATTCTCGGATACGCAACGCAGGGAATAAGAATACTCTAAAGAGAGGAAAAGAGACAAAAATCAGTCCAAAATCGCAAGCTGATACGACCTCTGCGTGAGACTTCGAGTGAACGTCGTAGTTGAAGTGACGGAATCTGACGGAATTTAACCGTGTTAAGTTGGTCTAAGTAACTGAGCATGTACAGGGTGGGTCAAATACAAGTTTTTTTTCTTCCATGAAATGACCAAAAATTGATTTTTTCCCATGGATTATGGCTTTATTAGTAAGAAAAAATATGCCCATTTATTATGAAATACAACGTCGTTCATGTGGCAGCCTCGACTGGCGTCGGCACATAGAATACCTTACATACGTGAGCGTTAGCAATACTTTGACAGATACACAAAATACATGTGTTCTTATTGGAGGTGACACAGAGACCAACGCTGGTGCTCCCGCGACGGATATAGTTACTCAACTCTTAACTTTTCTCTCTCCTTCAGCGTTGACAATCCTCACATTGTGACATTTCAAGAGAATTCGAATTTTATGTTAAAGCTTGGGAGTTGGTTCTCGTTGAAGAAACGTTCAAAATAGATAAAAATGTAAATGAATGTGTATAATTGAGTATTTATGTTAAAGTACATATTTAAATTGTGCATGAATAAGTTCAAACTTGCAACTGTCAAATGAAATCAGGTGTGCGTTGAAGTATTCATTGTGTCATCCCCTTGCTTCAGATACTTCAGCATGTACGTATGCTCTGACGCTAAGCAAGTAAAGTATTATATGTGCCGGGGCCTAAGCACATTCAGTCCCTCAAACTTTCCAAGACCTTGTTGATGGTTTCGGGCTGAGCTCGCGGATTACTTGGATGTTAATGGCCTTAAGTGTTAACATCGATCCTGCAGGGTTGTCTACAAAAGGGTCCAAAGAGGGTCCAAGTCCAAAGAGGTCAAATCGCAGCTTCCAGGCGGCCAATTGACATCGCCAAGACGGCTGATGACACGACTTAGGAATTTGGTGAGCAAAAGATCGATTGTGGCATGGGCTGTGTGGCATGACACTGCAGCGTGTATGATTCAGAGGTAATCAAAATCCATGTCTTTAATTTCAGTAAAAAAAAAGGTCGTTTAAGATGACCAAAAAGTTCTTCCCACACTCATTTCCGAATGATGCTCTCGGCCACAGTATCCACATTCTCATCTGTCCACAGCACCCTAAGACGACGGGGACCATGACTGTTGTCCACTAGCATACCAGTTTCAGCAGTCGCGGGTTCTTCAATTCGGCCAAAACTTCTTTTTGCAAAACGCATTGGGCTAAGGGTCTTTGAATCTTACCATCCTAGTTCGAGAAGGAGCCGGAGACCGAATCTTCAGTATAATGGGCAAGCCATCGCTGCCGCAAATTATCTTGATGTCATGATCATGCCTAGGAGCATCAACAATGTGGGAGCCAGTCGTGGTCCCAAAAAAAATGAAACACTAAAATTAATCGTTATAATAAGTAGGTCTTTATTGACTTGAGTTCAAACATCGAGTGAGAGAAAGACTACATTAATATAAAATTAAACTTAGCTTACACAATAAAAAGAGAAAAAAAAAGAGTGAAATAGCAAACTTTTACAGACACCACAACATGTCATGCTGTAAGCAGAGCGTGTTGTCGGCACAAGCTTACATGCGCCGGAAATGAGATAGCATGAGATCATGGGATTGTCGCTTGGCTTGGTCTTACCGTTCTTGATCCAATGGACAGCAACATCACGCGACTGCCTATGCTTGGGAGCGTATTGGGGTCATCGCAAGCACATGGCCTCGGCTTGGCTTGGCTTTCGTTCTGTTGTCAAAAATAGTACTCTCTGCATAGTTGTAAGTATGTGACTCACAAGCATGGTAAATATAGTAAATTACAGGTAAAAACAAAAAAAAACATCCGAACTTTTTTATTTATAGTCGTCGAGGAGACAGATGCCCAGTTTTATATTTCCCACACTATGATAGCTAAGGCCTTCGTAAGACCATATACGGTATGCAATTGGCCACTGACTAATAATAGTTCACAATCCATGAACAGTCCAATAGATATGTAGGTAGGTTGATCTGCCCAATGCGCTAAGATCAATTTTGCTGCAGCTCAGATTGTTTTGGGAGTCAGTCCAACTTATTATCGGCATGGAATCAGCTGCAGCTGCCGATATACTGAATAAGAGTGATCATAGGTCATCATAAGAGATGCTAATGGATAGTGGGTAAATGGATCAGGAGCTGTAGACTTCGATACGACAGAGGCGGCAAAACTGGCAAACAGTTCTTTCTACCGTCAGGCGGCACTGTCTGGTCATGGTACCCATTAGATCGCTTGGAATCTAGCTTAGGACAGACCATTCTAGAAGAGCTGCAAGTCGTGTCTGGCCATCTTAATTTGCAAGCTCCGTAATTCCAAAGCTGAGTTTTCAGATAAAAGTTGCATGGGTCCCAGGTTGGCTGACAAGTTAGTTCACTTCATAGTTATCGGGAAAGGATCGGTGGGCCGATACCCAGCACAGGCGAAGTTTGAATTGTGGATTCATTTCAGATTCGCGACTGTTGAATACAGATTGTGAGTTCATTCGCCCGTTCGTTTGACACACTTTCACAGCTTCTACATTTACAAGGCCATCATCATAAGCATTCGCAAATACTTCCCTCATTATGTACGGCGGGAGATATGTGTCAGCTTCTTAACCCCGTGTCAATTGCTTGTCGAAGGAGCTAGAGAGAGAGAGACCTTTGTGCGAGCTATGTACATACATGCCATCTGTTAACACGGCCATCGCATAGACGGACATATTAGTCGATGGCATATTAATACCTCCCACAACGGTCTTTGAACTAGCTTCTTCAGCTTCAGACTGCCATTGCACTCACGGTAGCGTGAATTTATATTTAAGAACATTTAGAGAGTCAGAGCTCGAAAAAGAGCTTGACCAACAGAGAACGGCTGACTCTAAGGCGGTGGAATCAAGTGAAAAAGAACCCAAACCAACTTGGGGGCGTAACTGGTGGGAACTTGCCAGAGGTCGCCCTAGGTCAAGTTAAGTTCAGGAAGGGGAATGTGATAGTCTTACATCCTAGTCCTACTCGGAGGCTTTAGGGCCCTCTGTGAATTCCTTCATTTTCGGAGTTAACATTCTGTCAACCGATCCTGTCGCGTGATGACTTATACCGGCCCGTGCTCCTTACGAACCCTAGAAGATCCTATATATCTGCATTCCCTGAGTCCTCAGTCTATGTGGAACAACATTTGGCCAAGCGATGGCTGGACAGTAGCAGTTGCTCTTGAGGCCCAGCTCCACCCACCCCAAGCTTCCCTCGAGTTCAATTAGTCAAATTACAGTACAAGTTGAAAGTTGTCTAAAAGTCCTATTTCATCCAAACTCCGCAAGCCTCTTAGCTAATTCATCGCGAAACAACCCCGCTGATCTAATTCAAGTGAACAAGAAGTAAGTACCCGTTGGCGATAATCTCGCAAATTTCAAAATTTCATTTACGATGCACCCCGTCATCGCGTTATGGAAATGTTCACTGAATAAGGACATCAACTCGCGTTATATCTTGGCAATTCCATTAACAGCGCGTTGCATAAAAGAGAAAACTGATTAAGGCAAGTGCATGCGTAACATGATTTTCATTTTTGTGGCTAATTAAAATTTTTATGGGCATTCATCACCGCCAGCCCGTTCACCCTTACAACTGTCATTATCCCCTCATGGTGGCAAGCTGCAAAAAAAGAAAAACGAAGGAGAATGCCTAAAAATCCATTATAATCATGCCATCAGTCGTCCGCTCTCAGCTCGGGCGCCATTGTCAAGCGTAAAAATTACCCGTAAACCCTTTCTCCGTTCCATAGATTACTCATCCTTTTCACCGCGAGGTAGGAAAACATTACAAAGCAGCTCGGGGCGCGTCTATCATTCAAAGCATCTCCGTTCTAATTTTCCCATGGAGGCTGGGATATAAAAAGCCAGTCCCCTGACACACACACACACACACACAGGGCAACACCCTGCAGATGACAGGGGCTCGATGAATGCCATCGCATTGTTCTGTGGTCATAATTCACCTGAGTGTTATGACAGGCGAGTTCTCGTGTGCGTTTTATCATCGCAATCCACCAGCCCCATCGGCCCACAGCATCGACTCCAACCAGAGCTTGGGTGTAATTAAGATTTTACTTAATAATAAATTCAGACTGCCACCCTCCGACTGACCCGGCTTAACCCGATGCAGCTTACGCCAGGAATCACCTTCGCCGTCTGTCACTTGGACGGCTTTTCGGGGGGAGAGGGCCTATTATCCCGACCGAAGCCACTTTCCGCACGAGAGCATCAAACCATTAAGCCAGGTGGCAGGTATGCATTTATCTAGGAGCCCATATGCTGGTTAGCCCGGAACGGCAAGTGCAGCAGCAACGCTGCCGCCAAAGTCATTTACATGGAAGGTGGATATATGCATGCCCAGATAGCCGACGACCTCGCTCGTTCTCGTCCGCCGTCGCTCTCACATTAGATGCACCTTGTTGGCAAATTATGCATCTGGGTTAGAACGGAGTCGATGGTATCGCACCACCACCACCCGTGCGGTTGGGGCTGGCGATAGGTTTCGTTAGCTGATTTGCCACATGGGTCTTCTGTGGCTCAGGCCGCTTCGGCTCGGTTCTCTTACATGAGTCTCATTTTGTAATCAGCCTGAGATGATTACCATTAAGAACATCCTTGACGTTGGTCTGTCGTGGTTGTGTGACTCGTACGAGCAGCCTCCTGCTTCGTGTGCATTCAGTGAAACGACACCGACACAGGGCAGCAGCAGTAGCGGCGGTGATGGTGGTCTTAGAAAACCCGGCGAACAGACTGTAGCATGCCATTGAATTAGATTTGAATAACCATGCGAGGATGTAGTTTCAAGGGGGACGGGCGGCAATGGATGTGCATTACAGGCACTGCCGCCCATCTAGTTATTTCATTATTTGCACATGTCGTGTCCTTGCATACGGGCTGGGGTTGATGTCGTTCTCTCTCGCTCGCACTTGGGCACTCCCCCCTGCCGCACAGCCCATTGTGCGGAGGAATGAATACTGTCATCATCATTACCATCAACAGCCTTATTAGTGATTGTGTAGCATATGCTTTGGGTAATAGAAACAATGGCTCCAAGAGACACACGCTTCGTGCAGCTACATGAGCAGGCACAAAATACCTACCCACTAGATACGCGTTCCTCTTGTTCAACGTTTTCGCCCACTTTGAGCTCATCAGCACAACAAAGGCGTGGAGTCTTGTGCTGGGAAGGGAAGACTCTCTCCCTCCCTCACACGGCTGCTGGGGAGAGGCAAATGAATCTCCTTTGCGGCATCCTTTCAAAATAATTCAATTCACATCAAGTATGTGGGTCTTGTGCATATTTTGACTCCGTTTTTCGACGGATATTGGAACGGGATGTTACATAAATTGTGGTTATGGCATTCAGGGTTACAGGATTTCAGCTTGCTGGCAGTGCGGAGATTCGGGAGCCGAGTAAAATAATGATCCAATTCAAGCGCACCCTGCCGCTGGCTTTTGCATCACCCGTTCAATGGTTTCAGATAGTTGGTGTACCTGTGGGCGGGGAAACGGTACGTTATTTTCAGAATTTAATTGAAGCGTCATTAGCGCCAAGCAGAGTTGTTCGCAGCGACTTGTATTAAAATTCGAGTTCGAATTTCGGCAATCGTGTGCTGTTCTGAGACATATAATAATAATATGGGTGGCGCTACAGTCCGAGGTGGACCTGGGCCTAGCTTCTCAGCAACCACTCGTGTTGTGCGTGCAATTGTTCTATCACGAGTGGAAGGGACCTACAGTTTTATGCCGACTCCGAACGGCCAAGTTGAGGAAGCTTTTTCTAGACAGGAATACTCTTTGAGCATTGAAAGAGGTGAAACCGTGAATTATCAAAGGTGGTAAGTTCGGGTATCGAACCTGGCACCCTCTGCGTAGGAGTCGACGCACTTACCCACTACGCTACGGCGACCCACTTCTGAGAGATATGATGAACAAAAAAATTACGAAATTTGTTGCATCAGCCCAGCATGCTACTTAAGATGCGAGCGGACTAATCGTGAAATCAAGAAATGGATCGTGTATTATTTTTATAATTGTTGAGGCTTTATTGTACAGCGACCTTAAGATCTAATGTACCCCCTTTTGATACATTTGTTCTCTTAAGAGTTCCCCTCACATACAGTTCTTTTCAGAGGGCTTTGGACTCTTGTTGTGGATAAGATCTAGTCCAGAGTATTCCCTTTTTTGGCAGTTTCCTTTAGGAATCCGAGAATGAGAGCTGCCTCTAGTGACTTGATTTCTTCTGCTTTCCCAGATACCTTTGGCTTTTGTGGGTGCACCACGGAATCCCAGTAAATGGTCTGGAGCTTCATTAGATTCCCCACAGAATCTGCATAGACCTTCTTTTGATACCTCTAGTTCCCTTAGACACTCATTGAGTCTGCAGAGACCTTTTAGAAACCATATTAGGATACGGAGGTGGTTCTTGCAAACCTCTTTCGATTATATTGACCCAAGAGTTTCTTGGCAGGGTTTTTTCCCATGAATTCTAAGTATTTTGTATGTGGTCCAAATACCCCTGCTCCTTCATCAGTTCTTGATCCATTTGTGTAGCATTCGCGGACTGAGAAGAAATAAGACTCGTCCTTGTGGGTCTCTTCTTGTTATCTCAACTATTGCTGTACCTCCTGATGTGTGAGTCTACGGTGACCTCGTGCTTACATCTTTCATGTCCAGAGGTCGGCTGATCGGTCTATAGGACATCAGTCTCCACTGGTTTGTAGCCCAGTGCTCGACTCCTTAATATCATTGATAAATATTATGTTAATAATTTATCGTCCTCTTTTTGAAGTAGGAATGATGTGATAATAATATTAAACTTTTTCTATTAAATTAATTAATTAAGATACAAAGACGTGTACTGGCTTATTGGAATATTCCAATCTAAGTACTGACTGAAACCCGTCTGGACGTATGGTATACAGCTATAGGGTTGTACCAAAGAAAGTAATAGAAACATTGTACAAACTTTTCGGAATAAAGTGCTAAGGACTATCGTCAACGCACCCTGGTATATACGAAACAACGATATCTACAGTCTTGGAGTTTCATCAGTCCAAGATGAAGATACGAATCTTGCTCGTAAGCATAAGCGTCGCCTGGAAGAGCACATAAACTCAGCTGTCCTTCCAATTCTCGACGAAAGAAACTCTTTTCGCCGTCTTCAAAGGACTAAGCCCCTTGACCTAGCACGGTGAATTCAACCCGCGCTTAGCTGCGGTGTAAGCAAGAACTCTTTATGGAGAATCTCTTGCCAAATGTGTCCAAACCAAGAAAGTAAAACTGCTGGATAAGTGTAAAACTTAGTTGTAGTGGAAATATATTTTATTGGAAGGGAGGTGTTTTGCTATGTGGGAACTGCCCCCATAGTGTCCTTTGAAGATTTTCACCTAAACTCGCAAAAAAAAAAAAATCTTTTGCCAGTAGCTACCTTGAGACTTTCCAGTCCAAAGGGCACTATAAATTCTGTATGCTTCGGAATTCTCGCATTCTTCATTTCTTCCAAGTGTCCTAACCTGTGTGTTCTGCTCCAATGGTTGGAACGGCTCCATTCAGTGCCTTAGAGCTGTACGCTCAAGGCAAATGTCAATGGGAATTAGCTGCAAGATTGTTTCCATGGCGGTTGAAGGTGTGGAAGGAAGTGCCCCCGTGATGGATATGCACTCAGATCTTTGAGTACTGGGTATCATTTCAAGATTATCTTTGTTTTTGAATGCTGGACACCACACAAGGCTGCCGTACGTTGGAATTGTGCTAACGACAGCTGTATGCAGTTAGCATGTTATTCTCGGTCCTATTCTCAGTCCCCATTTGGAGCCGAGGATCCTGCAAGGACAAAAAGCGAGGCAGAATGGCCAACATATCTATATCTCAAGATCGGTGATTCGTATCGAATTGATAATAATCTCATTCGATTGAGGATAAAAGGATTCCCCCTGTTCATATCGAAGACAGAACTCCAAGCGGTCTTCGAATCAGTAAGAAAAAAAAAAGTCAGTGGGAGTCGACGGGATCTCGAACATTGTGTTAAGACACCTCCTTAACAATGCTCTGAATAATACACATTATCCAGAGCAGTGGAAAACTGCGATTGTACAACCCGTATGAGAGGAAAAGGTCGATTAGTCTCCTTCCGAACATCAGCACGGTATTCGAGAAAGTGATAAATAGAGTTCTGATCAACCGGACTAAGGACAGAAATATAATTTCGGATAACCAATTCGGTTTCAAAGCGGGACATGACACTATTCATGCCGCGTCGATACTGGTGTCGGATATCCAATGGAACAAGAGCCAGAAACAATGTACGGGTGCCTGCTTGATTGATCTGGAGAAGGCCTTTGACACAGTATGGTTAGAAGGTCTTTTCTACAAGCTCAATCGGCTAGGCCTTATTAAACCACTGCTGTATCTACTGTGTAACATGCTCACCGGTAGAAGGTTCGATGTTAAGAATGGCAACGTGACCTCGACATGTATGTTCCAAGTTAAAAATGGTATCCCACAGGGAGCTGTTAATTCGCCGATACTGTTCAACATTTACTTTTACGATCAGTTGAAGTTCTCTTTCTCATGCAATTGCGTATGCCGATGACTTCATCGTGTAAAGATCAGGCAAAAAGATCGAGGAAATCACAACTCTCACACAGGCTGACTTCGATTCATTCATTAGAAGTTGCGATGACTGGAAGTTACGTGTAAACTTCAAGAAGTCGGAAACCTTTCTCTTCAAAACGCCGTGATGAGCCAAACTCACATAGTTCCCTCTCTCTTTGGATTTCATTTTATACTTCTTAATTTTATACGTCTGTAAGAATGTTATATTTTTTCGTAAGTAACAGCCTGGGTAATTTCATTGTTCTATCTTTAAGAAGCAAAAAATATTTACTTTCATGTTTCAAAACGGACCATTTTTGGATAAAACACAAATCTGTAACTTCCCCAGCCTCCCAGTGTCACATTTCCACAAAAGAAATTAAGTGGAACTGTATTCTTGAACATAGTATGCAAGCAATGAGTCATCAAATACAGTCAAAATAAGAGAATAATTTTTTGATTTTTTCCCGACCTTGCCCCACTGTGCGCCACCTCGTGAATTCGGTCCTTAATATTTGGTTTCCAGTGAGTCATCTAACAAGGACTGTAATGATGGACAGCTTTGCTTTAAGTGGCCTGCGTTCGCCATTAGAGGTATAATTTTTTGAAAATATGGTCCAGCCTGTTTCCGGGGAGACTCAGTTCATTTAACAGCCGATTACAACGTCATCACTGACTGATCGTTTGGATATTGAAAAGACTTTGTTCGTCTATCCTCTCCCCCATGTGCCGATGATGTCGGTTGAAGCCGTGCGGATGATGGTAATCTTTTGCTGTTCTCCTTCAACATTAAATTGAGTCCTGAAAGAGGCCTCAAGACACACGGCGCTTGATCGGATGAGTAGGGCAGGAGATCGAGTCGATTCAATCGTGACAGGAACCAGATTGGCTTAGGATTATACCAAATCATGGGAAAACCAATGAATGAGCTTAGAGTAGACTCCATCTTCAAACAGAAGAGTCTAGGGTGACATCAGAGGCCACATAAACCCTATTGATGGAGCAAACAAAGCCCATGTGTGAAAGTACCACGGACAATTTTATCTCGTAAAAGGAGCGTAAAACTTAAGTACTGCCAACGAGCCTCTGTGTACAAAGTTTTGCTTTGAACTCACATAGAAACAGTAAAAGTTCAGTGGCGCCACGTAATGGATGAGCACAAGAAGCTCCCAGCCAGCACACATCCATCTGCTGATAGGTTCTATCATTCATTTCAATCTCCACCACTTCCATGAGCACAAACGGAGGGTTTCCCTTAAATCATCATGGCCCGTCCGGAAGTCATCACCCACCCACCGCAGAGGCATGCAAACAAAACAAATGAAAGAAAAGCTTAACAATTGAATCGTTTGCCTTTTAACTGCGAGCACAATGGGTTTCAATCTCCGACCAAATGGCAATTTACTTACAACGACCATCGGCAGGGGAATCGGCAAGCGAAGACAGGATACACATATCCTGCAAAATATAATGGCGAAAAATGTAATCCCCATCTATGAATGACTCGTACCTATTATGATGCTCGTAGGGTGGTGGCGGCGGCGGCGGCAGCAGAAGCAGCAGAAGCCGAGGCGACGTTCTATCCTCACTCTTGTTCCCTGCGTCCACCGACACAGGCACTGGGCACCGGCATCACCATCACACAGCGGAGTGATGAACGAACGAATGAACGAAACGATCCGGTGCAGCAGAAACATGAGATTTTTGGGGTATGGCCAAGATTCACTTTGCATCGCACAAAGAATGGATGGAAATGGGATAAAATGGCAAACGATTTAAAAAGGACACACACAGGACCCGGCCTGGTTCCAGTGCACATGCACATCCATATTCATTCGCATTGTACGAGTTAAAAGTTAAGAGACAACGTTGCCCGTAAAGAAAAGGCCAAACGAGTGGCTACCCGCCCAGCCACCCTCAAACTGTGGACCGGCAAAAGCGGGCAAGCAAAAACAAAAATGAGCGGACCTCGGCAGGACGTCGAGGGAACAAGCATGTGCACTTTGTGGAATTGAAAATTTGCTTCCCGAACAAGCAAAGGGTTATGCAAGGCCGCCGCCACTGCACAACGCTGAAACACATCAAATAACCCGCACGTCTGCCCGTCCCGCCCCCTGCACAACTGCACGCTTTGCCCTATTGTAAAAATTGTCCCTTCCACAGGAAAAATGGAAATTAATTTCGTACACAGCGCCCTGTGCATGGGCTCGGTGCGATGTGCGGATTTGGGACCTTTTCAAAGGAAATCGTGACGGAGATGAGAATGACAGTTCGCCAAGCGAAGCAACTCTGCGCCCATCCCCGCAAGGAAAGAGTTAATTAAATGAATCCGTCACCTACGTAATGACATTGTTATAGTCAATTAAGTTTTTATTCCGCTGCTGTATCTGCTTTTGAAGCGATGACGTGACCGAATTAAGAGGATCCCCACGTGTGAATGGATTAAGTCTAAATCGGCTTACCTCGGACACGGGAGGTGACAGTTAATGGAGAAGTCATAAAATTAAGTTTGAAACAAGCATCGAGTGCCTGAGCATAATCATTGGTTGAAGACCAACGACCAGATGGCCTTTTTCGCTCAACGGGAGCTTGTACTGTGACAGGTGCGATTGCCCAGCGCCATCAAACAGAAGGGAAGTGTTTAAAATTCAACTTTATGACTCAAAGATAAATCCGTTCATTAAACATAGACCACTGTGCGCCGTGTGTGTCCCTTTGTCCATTCCCCCAGGGGAAACTCTCTCGGTTTTCACTTTAGTTTCGCTAACGTTCGGGTTGAGTGCGAGTAGCTTTCGTCAAGCAGATTATTTTTGAATAAAATATTCTCTCGTAAAACCTTTACCAAGAGTAGCGTCCGGACTTTGAAAAATCACATTAGCATCGTTGACCTCACCAAATCCGGATTCAAGATGGCGCATGCATTTGTCATTCGAGCAACTGAGCTATCTGCCGTTGTGTGTGATCTTCTCTTCCGTTTTGTGTACTCGTCAGAAGCCGTTTAAAAATAACCTGATAGTTCCCTTATCAGTGTGGTTTCAGGCCAGGGAAGTCCACCGTCGGTGGACCTACCCACACTACGGCAGATCCTCGAAAAAACATAAGAAATGCAAATCCACACCCACCACCTTTTTGTCGATTTCAAGGCCGCATATGGCAGCGTGCATAACATAAATGCAACGCCATGTTGGTTGAGCAGTATGACGATAGAGAATTCTCGCTGCTCCATCAAGGTCGGTAACGAACTCACCGAAACCTTCAATGTCAAAAAAGGATTTAGACAAGGCGACGCGCTGTCATGTGACTATTTCAACATTATTCTTGAGAAGATCGTGCAGAATGACACGCTAACACAAGAGGCACGATCTTCCAAAAGTCCAAACAACTGCTAGCATACGCGGATGACATTGACGTGATTGGTCGAACACAGCGAGCAGTCAATGAGGCGTTTGCTGGCATTGAGGCGGAGGCGGCCAAAATAGGTTTAGCAGTGAACGAGGGCAAAACGAAGTATATGCTGTCATCGAGATGCGTCCTTTCTCAACATCGACGACATTCGAACATCGACGACTTGGCCAAAACGTCATCATTGGCAGCTATAACTTCGGGGTAGTGAAGGACTTCGTCTGCCTCGGTACGCAAGAGAACAGTAAGGACAACAACAGTACCGAGATTAAACGCAGAATTACTCTTGCCAATCGCTGTTTCTTTGGGCTCAAGAGGCAATTGAGTAGTAGAGTCCTCTCTCGAATGACCAAGGTAACATTATAGAACACCTTGATCGTCCCTGTCGTGCTCTATGGTGCGGAGGCATGGACAATCTCAAAAGCGGATGAAGAAGCACTTCGAGAGAAAAGTTCTGCGTTCAATCTTTGGTCCTGTCTGCGTTGATGGTTTTTGGAGGAGAATACTCAACCATGCACTGTATGGGTTGTACTGCGACATGAGTCTAGAGCGTCTTCGGATCCAACGCCTAAGATGGCCTAGGCCATGTAGAGCATATGGACAACTCAGCTCCGGCCCGAAGATTCTTCGACTCCGAGCCCGTGGGACAACGTAACAGAGGACGCCCACGTTTTAGGTGGCGCACCCAGGTGGAGAAGGACCTCAACCAACTTGGCGTGCGACACTAGAAACAGCTAACCAGAGACCGTGGTAGCGGGTGAGGCTTGTTAGTTGCGGCCCAGGTCCACCTCCGACATAAGCGCCAAACAAGAAAGATGAAGAACTGAGCTATTCGTCGAGTTAGAATGCGAATCGATCGAGGAATTGTGGCATTTTTGATAGGTTTCAAATTTTCAATGAATACGTTCTTTTCAGTTTTTTGAAGAGCCCTCTTCAGTTATAATCTGAAAACAATTATGACAAATTTGTCTACGGCAATGTTTTTCAAGCGGTAGTCCTGGCGGTCAAGGATACGAGGAATATGGTATCATTCTGGGAAATGAAATATGGACTTTAAAGCAATGTCGGCAATACAAATCAAGTCACAGCTGGTCGCATGCTGTCTGGAAGAGCTTGAGGTGCGCAGCACACGATTACTCTATGCGAGGCTCCAGATCACAAGGACATAACCGGGAATGAGATAGCAGATGTACGGGCCAGGAAAGCGGCTAAAACGCAATCCCATGTATGGCCTGGGATATAAGTCGTTTCCTTACAGACATCAAGAAAAATGTGGATGACAAAATCATGGAGCTAGCTAATGAAAGGTTGAGCTCTCTAATCATCGGTGAAACCTCCCGGAGTTCAATATTGCCGAAGAAAACCGAATAACCCTTTCACTCCAGGCTGCTGCAAATGGCAATTTACTTACAACGACTGGTCGCGATCATCGGTCCAAAATGAGTATATGAACACAAAATGGGACTCATCCATAGCACCTTATGCAGGGGCTGCAGGGCCGAAGAAGAAATTGAGGTTGCTCCTCACTATGTTTTTCAATGGCCCTTTCTATTGAGGCATAGAACACTGGGAGAATTCTTTCTGTAGAATCTCCGGGAACTGGCCAGGTTCGTCAGAATTTCTGGACGGCTGGATTAGACCATCACAGCGACATCCGAAGGACGTGCGCAAGTAGGAACTGTGAGGTTAATTATCCCCTCACCACAATTGATCCAGCTGGACCTAAGTGATGGGCGTAGCCCCTCACCTTACCTAACCTAACTCATATTTTTGTTCCGAAGCTCCTTATAAATTAAGTAACTTGTGTATTTTCAAATCATTTAAAAATTGTATGGAATAATTTCATATCAAGTGCATTTGTTTCTATAAAAGGAAAAATCAAAAAGGCACAGATTAAGGAGAAGAATTTCACTTGGCGTCAACCAATCCTTCATCTATGCCTCCAAGCAGAAATGGCTGCCCAGCTGCCTCCACACCAGGTTGCTCATTACCACTGACGTCGTCTGGTTATATGGCCGACATTGAGCAAGAACAAATTAAAATCATTGATCGGGTTTAGTCGCAAGGACGTACTCGCATTAAAAGAAGTTCTGACCGGGAAGAGGGCCATATGCTACAAAGATGAGGGAGAAACGTATTCTATCCACCATCTGCTCTGCGATTGCCCAGCCTTTGCATGGACAGATGGCGAACTTCATTGGCGTTGAATTGAAAATCTGCTAAGATTTGTACATGAATCTGGCTGGTTTTGGGATTACAGTGGATCTAACACATTAACAGTCCGTTTCATGGACACAATCTACCCAAGACGGTGGTCAAATTTACAAATGGCCCTAGTGCAGAAAAGGACGGACAGATATGGACGATTACTGACGGCATATAATAAGAATACGAAGTTTCACAAGACTGTAAATTTACGCGGATGAAGTTCATGGTCATCCAATGTCAAACAATCGGATCTCAAAATTTCGCAGCATTTAGATAGATAGATAGATCTTTTATTTCGCATAATATTGTAGACATAGGTATTCCTACCGGACATTTTACAATTTAGAGATATGACATTATAATATCTTTTTCTATAACATTTTACAAATATTTAGGCAAATTTCTGTCTGTTCTGAATAATATGATTGTACTTTGGAGGAAAATACGAAGAAAATGCCTTCAATACGACAAAAGGAAAAAAAGCAAAGGTAAATAAATAAATGAGCATCCAAATTATAGCAAACACACAAGTTTTGACAGAAAATAAATAAATAAATAAAGAAATGAATAAATAAGTAAATGAATTAATGTAACACAGTGTCATTGAATAAACAATACAGATTATCAATCAGATAACAATACAGAACCACTAAGAATATTTTTAAGAGGGTTTTCAGCAAAACCACAGAGTTCTTGTAACTTTGAATTCAGTTTCTGCTCTCAATAGTGAATTTGCAGCATTTACGATTCGATGACACTTCAACTAGATCAGATAGATGACAGAAAGGCACATTTGCACCCCGTTGACAAAATTGCAACCCCGCACTTTTCTAACACGGTATCTTTGTGTCACCACCTTGTTGGTTAGGGAGAAAATTGACTTGACCTAATTAGGGCTAATCATCAGATTTGTCTGGCTCCGTCTGATTGCCAGGGCAACTCCTTTTTTTGAGGAACGCTTTATGCCTGAAATACAATAGTGCGCTGCGATAATGCACTGCGTTGAAATAAATATTCAATTTATCAGCTATTCTCTCTCTCATGAAATGATGCAAAATATCTCGCATTTCTGCATACACTCATTAATTGAAATGACTTTTGTCGTTAAATTATTTTGAATCAGCTGTTTTCATTTCTCAAATGACAGTTGACACAAAATACTCTCAATTTGGAAGAAAACTTTCAATCTGGGAGAAAATCTCTCTCACACCTCTCGCACCCTCTGTCAAAATATATCCAACATGTGGAATAACGACGTGCGATGGATTACGTTTTACGTTTAACGCAAGTCGACGCAGTATTTTGTTCATGGCCATTGAATTGTGTGCGTTGAAAGACAACGCCAGCGCAAGCGCACTATTGTGTCTCAGCCATTACTTTTGGCGAAGGTGTTCAAAATCGACTCGATGGTTTTTTTTTCCCAAAAAAGCATTTGTTGACGTTGATTGCAAGACAGATGAGATTATTGTCACAAGGACAACTTGGTAGGCTCCACAAGTGTTTTTGACTCCAACTAGACTGAATATGCAACGGATTAAATTGAACTGGCAACCACCTACAAAAGACAAGTTCCCCAAGTGTTGACCAGTTATGCACTAGTTCCTTGATGGGGGCCTTAAAGAGGTCACCAAACTAAACCTCACCTTGAGATGTCGTCGGCCAAGTTTATTGTTCCACTCTAAGTTACTCCATAACTCTCAAATCTTATCGCATTATCATCAGTAGTAGGTAGAGAGTAAAGCTATAGAGAGAGATCTGATTTGTCCTCCGTCCTTCATCGCATCACCCGCTTACCCTAGCCTCCTGGAAACGATAACTGCAACAATGACCATAGTTACACTCATCCATTGAATTGAATATTCGAGTAAAAACTTTTCAAAAGTCCCCGCACCCCATACCGTCGTGTCGCCACAGCACAGAAAATGTCTCCATCAAAACCACTCAACAGCCACCCAGGCACATGCCCACACATCGAACCAGAACCAATGAAGTTAACAAATGACTTCTGGTCGCTGGCATTAGCCATTCGCTTCACCCATTAGCTGCCAGTTGAAGCCCCATTTCCGCTGGGAGTGCACGACCGAACTATCCATGCCCACCGCCAAGTGTGTGACAGCCGGGGGCAACTGCATGAAAAAAAAACCCACCGAGGCCATATCCCTTATAAATGTTTTCAAATTATCATCCATAAGCCGTTCCTGTCAACTGTGCGACTCCCTTCCAAACCACTGCTCTTAATTGATTCTATCAGTGGAGAGCTTTTTTGTTCATTGTCGCTTGATTGTCGTCGTTAGGTTCACTGCATGAGCGGCGAGGCATCCCATCTGCAGACCCACCCTCGGGGAGCCATCACCGTACGCATCCGGAACTCGGTGAGAGACTTGGAAACTTCCTGATAGGACAACGCATCCAAGAGTAATGAAGGCAATAACTCTCCAAGGACCAAAATGAAATTGTGACTTAAATTTATGTCCGGCACTTAAGCAACTCCGAGGCACACTAAGACTGTGTGCAGGACATGGCAAAAAAGGCGGCGGTAACTCAAAAAAGTCCTTCTAAAGTTTGTCCATTGTACGCCGGAAGAGTGTTACCACGTCCACGTTACCGCATTACAACGAACCAGCACCAGAGCCGCTGGAACATCCACCTCGTCCGTCTGTACGTCCATCCACACTGTGCACCGGCTAAGGGGATAATTTGCATTATTATTGTTGAAATGCCGAAAGGGGAAAACTATTTCCACAAATCACAAGGAAAAGATTATCCTACGGATGCAATTGTGTGCAGGTCTAGGTAGTCGAGTGTGAGGAAAAAAAAATGGAAGAGAAGGAAACTACTCTCACGCCAGCGGGCATGGGTCTAGAAGTTTCACCGGAAACTTTTCCCCAAAAAGTAATTGTCATCCCGAATGAAGTGCATCCTTGATCATAGTTGGAGGCGGAGTCACCTGTTTACACATGCAGGCGATATCAAGATATGACACGGGTCAGGGGCCACTTGTGTTTTAAACTTCATCCGAGTCCAAGTCATCGAGGCAAAATGAAATTGTCAACTGTGTCGTCGTAAGTTGAGGTGCGGATGTTGGAATGGTCATAAAGTTTGAGACTTTTTTGGTGTTGTGCTGGGGGGACTCTTCGTCATGGACGTGGGCAGTTCTCCGAGTCTCATGGCTTTCTTGTGAGTTTCTTTAAGCCACCGGAAGTGCTTTATTTACACGCTTGACATCATTTCGTAGGGCGGCTACGAATTATGCGCCATATAGTGCTTGGAATTTAAAGTAGTTGGTATTAAACCCTGACACCCCGTGCAGTGGTCGATGCAGCCGGCAGCTAGAGAAATGAAGTTGGAATGGTTTCAGGTCATTTATGGGTGGGTAAAGAGGAGCCACATTTAAACATACTAATGCAAGTCCTTTTCTTTGGTCCCTCCTATATCCGCCAATGCACCGGGAATGCCTCAGGCGGGTGATACTGACGTGATTGAATGCAGAGAGTCGTTTATGATTGTCACCGAAGCGTCTAAGATGGGAAAGCGAACTATACGCAGTCTGCCAGAGAGGGCATACAATATCGATATATTGATATTTACATTATGGGATGCACTCTAGGGGCTATCTTCCGTCTTAAAAGAAGTGGCCCTTGGTACAACACGCACTGGAGTTTCGAAAGCCTTGCGCACCACATTTCATTTGACCCGAGTCTTATGGATATGCCGTCCCACCCACGGGCACCAGCACTTCAGCAGCGGCGCACATAAAAAGTCGCCTTACCCTGCACCCTGCACCGAATTTCATTGTACCTAGTCTTATGGATATGCCGTCCGACCCACGGGCGGCGCACATACAAAGTCGCCTTGCCCCGCACCCTGGACTGGCTCTGGCCAGAATATGAGCCAGGAAGGGAATGCAGTCAAATATTTATGTATGGCATCAATGAAGGGTCTGGGGCTGGCGTCATCTTGGAACATTCGACAGCACATCTCGTCAGGTAAATTTTGTGTCGGTTTTCCAAGGGGATACCTATGCGATCGTAATGGCCACGAACTGCATTGTGAAGAACAGGTGAAAGGGGCGAAGTAGTGAGAGGCAAGCTGTACTCAAGGCCTTCGTCAACCCTTTAACCACTTCTCTGATTTTAATCGGCAGTCGAAATGCACTAAGGCTTACCTTGGCCCCGGATCAACACGGGAGTGCCAATGAACTTGCTAGACAAGGATCAGAGGAGACACTTCCAGAACCTGGACCTGCGTTGGGAGTACCTGCGTTCTTCGTCAGAACTTCCATCGACGGTTGGGTATCGCGAGAACACAATCAGAGGTAAAGCATGACCTGCCAGGATGCAGACGGATCCCTAACGTCTTTAAAAAATCCGTGTCATTCTTGTTATATCAGATAAGACTAATTACGATTTACAGGAGTACAAAGGGACACTACACCTTCGCCAAACATCAGGGTGTGCAGCAAAGTGTGCTGGGCCTATCCGACGAAAGCCTCTGCGACGCCTGTGGAGAAGACGACGACACTGCACAAGCACCTCAAGTTCCAGGTTGTCGGTGCTGATTTGGTGGGAGCTGATTATATAGGCTCCCCATCACAGGAGCGCCAGTTGTTCTCTTGGAAGACCAAGAAATTATAGCAAAAGATGGTTGCTGACTAGTAGTTCAAAGGACCTTTTTTGAGTCCGAGTGCTTTAGTGTATTTTTAATAATCGCAAA
Organism: Eristalis intricaria; assembly: GCA_964034865.1. Classification (NCBI taxonomy): domain Eukaryota; kingdom Metazoa; phylum Arthropoda; class Insecta; order Diptera; family Syrphidae; genus Eristalis; species Eristalis intricaria. The sequence continues at coordinate 46,900,317 of OZ035874.1, forward strand.
AAAAGCATCAGTTCGAGGACAAACTCAAAACAGCTCATTCTTTCTGACCAAGGGACAATTGGGTAACAGAGACGAAGGATGAAGTTAACCATCCAAGTCCTGCTGTATGGCGCAGAGGCATGGACAATCTCAGACGCCGATGAAGAAGTTTGTTGGTCTCTTAGAGAGAAATGTTAATTGTGCGCTCATTGGTCTGGTTTCTATTGACGGTATCTACGGAAGAACAATTACCAGGCACGACAGCATAAATCTATCCCAACCTCCGCAAATCCAACGCCAAAGGTGGATGGGCGATGTAGAGCATAGGGGAGTACTTAGTTTCGTCGCCTACGAGTCTTTGGGAGAATATAACTGAGGACGCCCGATGATGTATCTGCAATGAAGGACAGGCGAACAAAAATTAAAATTTAGTTTTTTTAAAATAGTTGCTCACTTTGTTATGTTGAATATATGTAGCTACCTTTTTTTTAACCTGTTCCTCCTTTTGTTATTATTACTACTCAATAAAAACTGAAATTTGAAATTGAACATGACTTTTGTTTCCATTGTCGTTCCAAAGAATTAGACTTTATAAAAAAAACATGGGGAAAAGCATACAATTTTTAAGTTTTCTGTTTTTAAATAGTTTATTGATACCTCCCTCGATTCGCCACGCAAACTACACCTTTTTTATCCACGGCCTCCCTTCAAAAGTAGTATTTTGGCGCTTCCATCTACGCGATACATTCAAACCCTGTAGCACACCTTCAGCAGCTTTTCATTTAAAATGGTTCCAACATTAAAACCTGCATGCTCTGCTAGTCGTTTTCAGATTTCCATCTGTTCCACATCTGTGCGGCAGGTGCATTGCCGGCTACTGCCTGTTTTACAATTTCCCCCGCCCTTGTTTGCGGCCTTTCCAGTGGAACACTATCGCCGGAACAATGCGATTCGATGCTGCTTCTGTGTTTAGATTCTAGTCCTCGTGGGAATCTGTTTTTTGCCTTTTTTTTTTGTGATTTTTTTTCCTGCCCTCTTGCAGCTTTGGTTCACACACAACGGGGTAGGAGTCTGAAAATGCCGGGGCTGTTTATCTGACCTGCAGATTGAATAGCGCAATCCCATTGGCGAACTTAAATTTAAATATTCGCCGTTGATGGAGCACACACTCCGACAACGCTCACGGAAAAAGTAATTCCCTCGCGAAAAAAGGACACGACTGGTGTTCCGCAGTATTCCAACCATCCGCGTCATCAGCACCCTCAATGGTTGACGTAATTTTTTTCCTAAAGGTCGGTTCGAGGTTGGCCCTGTTGGTTGGGAAAGGGATTTGTCACGCTCTCCGTTCGATAATGACGAAATCATTTCGGAATGCAAATTTTATTAGACAAAAAACATTTAAGGAGTCTGTCCATTTGCATTGTTTAGCATTCGAATGCGGACTTTGCCGGCTTGCCTGGGTACGGATGGCTGGGCGACGACGCGTCCAATAGGAAAAGAACGCGTGAGTAAGCGCGGACCGCAATTACTTTAATTTTAAATTATTTAAGGTTCATGTAGCGTCGAGATTGGGTTTCAGGGAAAACGACCATATGATTGTGATGTGATGGAATTTCTGTGCTTTGCTTCACACCTTGCCTTGAGATTGTGTGCCTCTGGGGAATCACATCTGTCGTCTGTGGTTTGATTTAAAGCTGCAATAAAAAGGAAAATATTTTGCAAAATAATACATCTTGTTGATGATTTATTGTAGACCGACTGTTCAGAACTCCTCTCTCTCTCTCTCTGGCTCTATTTCTATCTCCATATCTCTCACTATCTCTTTATCTCTATTGCTATCTCTCTCTGGCAAATGAAACATTTTTATGCGTCCTCCCTTGTAGTTATTGGATGAATGCATCAAAGGACAGCGGTTAAATTATTCGAATTATTGGTTTGATGAACCAAGATATTGAGGTCGTCCTGGATTTACTTCTTCGATAATGAAAGACATTCATGTGAACTTATCGCATTACTCCCCAGTGTGCTATTTTTAGGACACTACATTAAATTTTTTTTTACTTTTTACTTTTCTTGTACTTTTACTTAGTTTGTAAAAAAAATTGAGTATAGTGTATTGAATATAGAGTAATGGGTAAAAGGGTAAGGCCACATTTTGGCATACCAGTGACCTAAAATGCAAAACATCCAAATTTTGTTAAGTGGTTGTATAGTTAAAAAATTGTCTTCCATGTCATTCTCCATTAAGTCTAGGAGGATTTTCGCACTGCAATACATTTCCTGGGATGACTCTTTATCTTGAACTCGAGGTTTAGTCGAGGTTTATAACGAAATTCTCGTGATAACCACAAGCTTCGAAAATAAGCTTTGAAAACTCCTCAAGCTAGTTCTAGTTTACGATGCATTAATCTCAAAATTCTTTCAAGGAAATGACTTAATAAAGTGCATTACAAATTACCAGGCAAGCATACATCCGTGTTATTTTGTAGCGAAATTTCAAGTTAGCGAACTCACCAGAACCCTCAATGTCTACAAAGCTTTGAGGCAAGGCAACGCTATGTTGGGTGATTTCGTCAACATAACCCTGCAAAAGGTGACTCTTTGGGAAGTGTTTTTTCTGGTGGTAAATGATTCCAAATGAATTACAATGGACTCCATTTTTTAGACTTTATCAGGAGAACCGCTTAAGTGTATCAGTTTAAGAATAACGGATAAGTACAGCTTTCTCATCGTTCCTTCCTCACTTCATCGACAGACTCCTCACACATAGACAGCCGCCTAATTGGCTGCCTAAAGTGTCCCAATAAAGCGGAGCGGAATCCATTGCTTATGCTGGGAAGCGATGCAATTGTTAAATGTAAAATAGAAACTAGCATGGACAGCCTGAGAGAGTTCTCAAGTCCGGATCTCGAATGGGATAACCTCGATCCAGCCACAGCTTCTCTAAATTCAAGAACAAGCAATTTCAATAACAGAGCTGTCTTTCTCTCTCTCTCTCTATATATCTCCCTCCCTCTCTCTCTCTGTCTCTCTCTGTCTCTCTGTCTCTCTCTGTCTCTCTCTCCCTCCCTCTCTCTCTCTCTCTCTATCCCTCTGTATCTCTTGAAGACTGCAATACACTGGTCATTTCATTTTCGTACGGCCCCGAGTCATGAGAAATATCGACTAGGGATTATAAAGCTGGAAGTGCATCTAAAATTTATGCGTGTGATCTTTGATATTTCTTGTTGACTTTTCTTGCTGTTATAAGATACGATTAGAACTCTGTCGGAAGCAAAAAAAGGGACTCTAGTCAAACGTCTACTGATCCTACGTTGGTGGTCTACGTAGAGTGGCTCTGGCCCAAATGATGATCGGCTTTGATCTGGAGGATTAGCTCATTGTATGAGATTTGCCTATAAGCTGGGATACACAATTGATTGGAAACAGCTGGCAGCAAATCTCGTTAACCAAAGAGACTTTTCATGTGTGACTAATACAGTGGGAGAACTATCGATAGCAATATCGATTATAATCATTTCGTTGTTACTATCGATAGTTTTCGCTTTGATTTATGAAAGCAATTAACTGTCCAAAAACCGCAATATTTAATCTAAAATACTTAACCTCAGTTTACGAATGAAACAGTTCTTGAAATGCGGGAGTTCCCATTTTCAAATGACCAGTCAATCATTCGTGTGATTGCAATTGGTGTGCAACAGGGCTATTTTTTACTTTCTCAAATAAAATAATGGAGATGGTATTACAGTGAGAGCACTCATAGGCGGACAGCGACGGTCGCAGCACTTTTGTCCGGCCAAGGGAGTTGTCCGTACATGGGACAAAAATTCCTGAAATATTTATTCCGGAAAAGTTATTTCAGATTAAAAAAATTTGCAAATAAACTAAAATGAACATAAAGACAGAAGAAACAAAATACAAGAATGGAATACAGCTCGATTAAAATCCTTTATCCATATGAATCGAGGCAATGATTTGATTTCACTTGCACCAAAAACACACTGTGCTGTTCCTAGTTTTTTCTTTCTTGAAAATTCAGTTCTTTTGTCTTTATCGCACGCATGCCATGCAAAAAAGCTTAAGAGTCGCTTAAGAGAATGTAATTCACAACATTGCGACTTCCTGTTCGTCCCTGTCTGCGTCCGGGTTACTGAGTGTCTGCTAAAGGGAATATAAATTGTATGGAACTTCAATTCAAGATCTGCTGTCGTGAGAAATTGTCCACTCAAGGAGAGGGGCCGCCTAAGAGAGCTGTCCGTAATAGGAGCTTTCACTGTATCTTAATGGCTTATTTTAAAAATACGAGTAAAAATGTTCCGATGAAAGAAGAGAGAAAGTCTTGCACAAACTATCAATTATTATCGACAGCAAGACGAAAGATGTGGCAGTTACGAAACAATTCAATATTTTTGCCGACATGTCCCAGTTTATTATGTTTCACCATCATTCAACCTGAGGCTTGACACAGGGCACTTGCATTGAAGAATGTTTTGGAAGCGGAATGAATTTTTATGGAGCCATAGCCCCCCAAATTCAAGACTCACATCTATGATTAGTGTGTGGAAATCGATTACTTCGCCCTCATTTGTCCTCCACCAAGTGTGCAATTCTTTCAACTTCATGATGCCACAAGGTAGTGTTCACCACCTACAGATGCCCAGACCTCATCCGAATCAGTCGCCAAACAGTTTGATTCCATCAACCATCATCTCAACAGCGGTCTACCAAATAGCACCCGCTTCTGTACTCTCGCAACCAAACTTCAGTTCAGTTGAAGAAAAGTTCACAAAGCTACACTACCCACAAAGCAGCAACCCACTTGCAATTTAATGCTCGTTAAACATCACTACTATCCACTAAATGTAATTTATCATCAACAGCACACCTCCCTCGGCCCTCCGCCGTCTGTCGCTGCACTAGTGGATACTTTTCCATTTTTCACTTAAGCAAAGCACAAACTTTGAGTAACGCTCCCTCAATACTCGTAACCATGGGATACAAGTGCACCACTCGTACAACAAACAACAGTCATTTTTAATTCACTCTTTCGCTTTATCTTTCGTAGATACCTAATGCACTCGTCGTAGTTTTAAAGTTGAATCCGTTGAAGGGCAATTCAAAATAAAAAGGACACCAGCAGCAGAGAGATGAAAAGAGCGCTGTGATGCACAAGGGTTGACACTTTGGCCAGCAGATGAATTCAAATTCTTCAAGTGTTGTATACTCACATCTGACTGCAATTGCATGGGTGATGCGAATGTCAAATGACAGTGGATTTGGGATTAGTCTTTTGTCGAGAGAATGGATTAGGTGAGTTCTTAACAAGGTTCAACGAGGTCCATGACTGTCGGGGGAGCTTAGTTGGGTCTGGCAGTTGATCAGTTCATCGATTTGAATAACGTATACGCCACAGTGGCCACGCAAAACAACTCTTAAGACCGACTCCTGGACCCGATGTAAAATGTTACGTATACGCCACAGTGGCCACGCAAAACAACTCTTAAGACCGACTCCTGGACCCGATGTAAAATGTTACGTACACGCCACAGTGGCCACGCAAAACAACTCTAAAGACCGACTCCTGGACACGATGAAAAATGTTACGTATACGCCACAGTGGACATGCATGACAACTCGTAAGACCGACTCCTGGACCCGATGAAAAATGTTACGTATGGGCCACAGTGGACACGCAAAACAACTCTTAAGACCGACTCCTGGACCCGATGAAAAATGTTACGTATACGCCACAGTGGCCATCCAGATAACTCTTAAGACTGCCTCCTGGCTTCTTAAGACCGACTCCTGGACCCGATGTAAGATGTTACGTATACGCCACAGTGGCCATCCAGATAACTCTTAGGACTGCCTCCTGGCTTCGTTGCAAAATACTACTTAAACGCCACAATGACCACGCAAGAACACCACGGTCACGTAATGGACACGATGAAAGGCTTTTGCAAACTTGTTGAAAGTCCAGCAGGTGCAGGGAGCCAGTTGAATCCTGCCTAAAATACGCTCTAGGTGAGCCTAATATTTGTCCCTTTTTTCAAGGTCAAAATGGGTTCTGGAGTGCGATCTCCCCTTTCCGCGTGGCTGCAGATTGGGCAGTTAGCCAATTGTATCCAACCTAATCTGCACGTAGCCCTTCAGTAAACACACCTAACACCTTACAACGCCATTCTGGGGGAGATCTTTGACTTTATTTCTTCAGGACGGGTGAACAAATTCGGCTGCAGATATACTTTCTCACAAGGAGTAAGTTTCCCTCATCACACAGAACCAAAAGACCTTCACGAGAAGTTCCCCAAAGTACACAGGGTCTCTGGTTTTTAGGCAAGCAAAATGACTGCCGACAATATGCTTGCTGTGGACGTACTTTCACTATTACATCAGCCAAGCCATCACCTGCGGTCAGTCACTGCATACGACCTATTGGCCATATCGAGCACCTCTTTGCGGTGGTTGCCTGCACACGAGTCTCGGCTTCCTGGTGAATATTGCATTTTCAATCAAAAGCTACTTCCACTATCGTTAATTGTGCGTGATGGCGACCTAAATGAAGCCGATACTCGGGGAGTGAAACCAAAATTGAAATTGTGGTCCCCGCGCGATGTGAAATGTAAATTTGTGCGCCATTCCTTCGGTGAAGGGTTTCGCCTAAATATCTGCCCCCGAATAACCCAACACGGGAAATTCGCGGCAACCTAGAGCGGAACTTGTATGTGGTTTTGTGAGGTACTCGTTCATGCACTGCGGCACAGACAGCTGCGGGGAGTGCGCAAAAAAAAAAAACCTAAACCTCCGCGTGTTGGTTTATTTCCGATGAAATTTATGTATCCATTGCGAATGTAGCAGGCGGTCGTCTGACGGGGGGGACGTAGTTTTGCAGCTCCCAAGAATGCAACGCTCTGGTGATCCCGCGACTGTTGTGGACTGAGGCGGGTGGAATAAGTTGCAATTTGGACTTCTGTGAAAGGTCAGTTTGGGCGTTGCAGGAGCATTCACTAATTACTCTCGGAAACATGCACATGAGAAGTCAGTAATGCCGAGTTGGTGTGGGCGCAGCGACGGCGGGAGGGCGAATGAGGCGCGGTAGCCGAACACTTGCTTCGACCCTTAATGGACGTGTGGTGAAAGAACTCGTTAGCTTTGAAGTTGTTCGACAGTGGGCAGCTTACGCGGGTGTTCATCGGGGCGCATTGGTGTTATGTGCCAAAGCTGCACCAACTACTCAGAATTTGATGAATAGGAGCAAGGACTTCGCCAGACTGAGTTAATAAATTCAACATCCCATGGTCCTTAATTGCCGTGCAATGGCGGTAAGTGTTCTGTTGAAAACTAGACCGCGAGTATTGTTTGCTTGTGGAACCGGCGATGGAAAATCAATAGTCGCTCATGGCATTTAAAGGCGAAACGTGAAGTGAGTGAGAATAAAGGCATGGAAGGAGCTTAGATGAAATTGTGAGGACTACGCAGATATATTGCAGATAATTCAGATCAGGTGGCAGTTGATCTTGGCGATTTAAGATTTCTCCATGTTCAACTTAGTAAGCTCGATGCCTTCAGAAAGGCTATGGGATGCCTCTGATAAGTAGTTAAGGACTGACGATAGGCTGCATACAAAAATGTAAGTGGCCAGCCTCTCCACGGAGAGAATAGTGGATGTCACTTAGACCCAAGAATCCATTGTGTTTTTCCTCAGACGGCTGGAGCTATCACACCTGGAACTACACTGGATCCTGCAAATGTGGAATAGTTACGGAGTCAAATATTTTGTTCAATTTGTGGCATGTTCGAGTTATGGGCTGTAAAATAGAAAATTTAGGTCTAAGTTCTGAGACACTAAACAAATTTTGTTCGACTAATAGAAAATCGATCGGATGTTGGACTTACAGAGGTTTGATTGTATTTAGATTTGTTGATCAATTTCCAGATTTGACACCCATGTGCATACTGGACGTATTAGCAGAGTACATAATGTAAATGTAAATGTGCAGCAGTCTACTTTGGTTTTACTTGGACCTAAATGATCCACCAAGCCTTCGGAAATGTTCTCTGGCAACTGAAAAGGAGCCATGTTACCCATTCTAGACAGGTTGCACTCTCTGAGCGTTCCCATTGACTCGGAAGAGGTGGTGCCGTAAACAGTGAAGGTTGTTCACTAATTGCACACAAACTTGGCCATGGCTGCCACTGGCCGACACTCTTCCTCTGCCACCTAGTCCTCCTCCTCCTCCACTATCCATTAACACTGGAACCCGATGTATACTTAACAGCCATTCCAATTCCACAGTCGAAGTGTAGGATCCTGAGTTGTGGCAGGAACATGTGATGCTAAAGGCTCTGTCATTAGTGGAGAATGGAATTTGATTAGAAGTGGCAGACAGGAGCTCGTTTGCAACAATGACAAAGAGTGCGAGGACAAAACTGAATCTCAGGAGACATCGGTGTTTATTTGGATATCACACGAAGTTGAACGGTGCAAGGTAATCTCTTATCCATAAATGAAGATACACGTCGATACCATAGACAAACATCTTCGACTAAAGAACTCGATGGCAAACGCAGTTTTTAGCTTTCGGATTTCGGTTGCATTGTGCAAAGTTTTTTTTCCATTTGTTGGTGAGATTTTCCATAGAAATCAGTAGACATGGTATCGTGGAAGTGGGTACTGGCATTTGGAAACTTCTTCTTCTGATTATCTGTGTATCAGCGGTTCCATGACATTAGGTAGGTAGGTAAGTAGGAGGCCTAGTGCTAGTGAAGTTATTAATACACTTAGGCCATATAGGTCCATTGTGATAACCGCTGTCTGACTATTAACACTGATTGACCATCCCAGTGATAGTGCCATTAATTTGATCCCAACAGCAAATGGTGACTGGATCAGATAAAAGCCTATTCACTTCGAATCGGGGACCCCGTTAACCAGGAGGAGGTACTTTACCAACTTCGACATTCAGTCGCTTCTTCCATGACCTTAGAAAGAAGGAACGTACGTGGAATGGGTCGGTACAAGGAGGGTGGCGAGGATTTGCGCATTTTTCAAATCCTGCTCGGAAAGTGATCACAAGCTTAGGATACACGGAAAAGCTAAAAGAATGGTTTATTCAGCGAAGAAGAAAAGTTTGACGCACGTACTCGGAAGATTATACAGGGTGGGCCGAATACAGGTTTTTTTTTTTAAAATTCAAGAAGATTAACCAAATTACATTTTTGCCATGTATAATAGTTTTATTAGTAAGAACAAACACTTCCATTAGCGTATTCTTAATAATAATAATATAATGTTAGTGGCGCTACAGTCCGAAGCGGACCTGGGCCTAGCTTCTCAGCAACCACTCGTGTAGTGCGTGCTATTGTTCTTTCACGAGTGGAAGGGACCTTCAGTTTTTAGCGACTCCGAACGCCAGAGTTGAAAAGCTTTTTCTAGACGTGAGTACTCTTTGAGCATTGTCAGTGACTCGAAAGAGGTGGAAGCCGTGAATTATGAAAGTTAGTAGATTGGGGATTCGAACCTGGCACCCTCTGCGTAGGAGTCGACGCACTTACCCACTACGCCACGGCGACTCACCTAATTCTAGGGCGCATTCTGTTACCCTAATTTTCCAAGACCCAGTTGAGGGTTTCAAGCTGTGGTTTCAAGCTGTCGCTTGGGTGATACTGGCTTTATGTGCTTGAGTCGTTTCTGGATGGTTGACAACGGTCCTTTACAGTTTCCCGCGAAAAATCGCTGCTCCGAGGCGGCTAATTCACATCGCCAAGACCGGCAGATAGCACGGTTTGCGAATTGTGGCATGGATTGTATGGCATCGCGGGCCATTCTGCATCAATCAAAAGTTAACATAGCTATGAAACGCCGACCGTTAACCGAAACGTTGCTCCCAGCCTTATTTTCGAAGAAAAATGGTCCAATGGTGCTCTCGGCTACACCAGCCACAATCTCTGTTAGCACCGCACGACGATAAGGACCATGCTTATTTTCCTCTAGCATACCAGCTTCACGATCTTATTGCATACACTTGTGTACAGCAGTCACGGTGGGTTCTTCATTTAGGCCAAAATTTCTTTTCAAAAAACGCACTGATTGGGCTAAACTGGAAATAAGGTTTCAATATTTCCCAAAGTTGTTCAATAGTAAGGCGACTAATTTCGTTCCGCGGAGGTATGGTTCTGACGTTCTGTGAAGATTTCAAGCGGGAAACAGCATTCAGTGGCAAATGGTTAAATAAAACCCATCGATGGCCACCCTGTATTTCGGTTATTTTCAGCATGATAGTTGTTATAAACTAATCTTTCTTTGGAATCGGAACCGGATTTGTTGTAAATGTCCACTCGACAGTCTGACATACGTTAATGGCCTGCTTTTCTCCCTGGTCGTATACTCTCAAGTTCCACAGTGCGTGGGTCCCTTTTTCAAGATCTGTTTCTGGAATCCTTGGTACTCAGAAAATACATCTCTTACATTCAGTTCTTTTTTGCCATTCTCATACAAGCGTTAAAGCGAAATGTCCGTGGCGTCCCACAATTTATTTTCTCCCCTATCAGTCGATCTCTGATTGCTGACTGTTAAGTAATTTTCATTTTCCGATGAGTTCTCAAAAAACCAAAAAAATTACGCAACAAAAAATAAAAGCAAATAAATAACTTATATCTCCAGCACACGGCCGGGCACACAGCGCATCGGCACACCGGCTCCGAAAACCGATTAAGAAACCACTTTTCCAATAACCAACCAAACACCCGCACCTGCACACGGAAACTTGTTGTCGTCGGCCTTAAACGCAAAAAAAAGGGTAAAATACAATTGCGAATATTTGTTAACCATGGTGATTTATTAAAGTTTTAATCGGTCGACATACGTGTGCATGTGCGCTGCGGGTGGGAATAAGGCTGCACTCACCTTCGCGGACGTCCAACTTTATCGAGTCAATAATTCAGCGAATGTTTTACAAACGTCAGGGATCTTTTTTTTTATCGTTTTTATTTATTTCTGTGCCAAGTCCCATTCCAGCACGATTGCACGCTGCCGTAAGGATAATTCCAGCTGGTGGGTGGGGTGGGGTGGGATGGGGTGGGTTGGTACACTTTTTTTTATGGTGCACAAATATTTCCAGTTATTTGCACGTCGCAGATGCTTTTGTTTATCTTTGTGACTGATTGAGCGTAACCGTAGTCGTTCGAGGAGTAAATATTTTAAAGTTTATTGTTGGCTTAAATGTTGGCCGGTATTTCGGTTGGTCGATAGGTGGGGCAGGTTGCTGGGTGTCCCTTGACGCTGAGCGCGGTAGCTACCAGCGTGGCTTCGAAACAGGAAGAAGCAAGAATACAAAGCTAAAACAAAAAAAAACCGATGAAACAATAGAAAAAAAATAAAGGATTGCGTTGATTGGATACAGGAAATTCTTTTATTATTGCCCAATCAACTGTGAACTCAATTGGTAGCTGGAGCAAGGCTGGTGGCGGGTTCTAAAAACGCTCGGAGGCTCTCCGATTGAGTTTACACACTGTTATTGTTCTTACCTCGCTTTTATGAGCACACGTAGTCGTTTGGTTGGGTCATCTATACCTGTTTCCTAATAAATTGCCAATTGCACACGGGTGGTAAGTTTCACCCTTTTCCACCTGACAATGGGCTGTAATTTATTTTGTTTGAATTGAACGTGAAAAATTGTCAAGTGGAATTCAACTAGAGATCGCCTGCAGATTTTTACACTTTTCAGTCGCGACTGGATATGGAGGCTTTTATTCATTTTGTAGTTCGAAATTCGGGAAAAAAAATGAAGTCATACGCCACATCTGAATTTGCTGCGAAGGGACTGAATTCACACTTCACAGTAGTTTATTCATGACTGTTATGCTATGTTCTATGGCTGTGGCTGTGGCTGTTCTATGGCGAGAGACATATCTGTTGCAAGTCATTTAATTCCTTGTAAAATTCCAAACTACTGTTTCATTCCGTCTTAAGTCAAAGTCCTACGGCGTTGCCAGACATGCTCGCTGCATTTTAGGGCCTTGCTACACTCCGGTTGGGGTGATTGTATCAAGCGAAGGCCACGCGCTGCTCAGTCGAAAGGAGCTAGTAATAAGAAAATATTGTTGAGTCTTCTGAGCGTGGCAACAATTTTACGTCTTTGCCGCTCCTAGAATATCTGTCCAAACAAGACGCCCTAAGTCTTGGTATCGTCCGAAGAAATTGCATACCGGACAGCAAATTACCCACACACAAAAATTTCTCCTGAACAAAGATATCCTAAAATGTTGGCAGTATTCACGGAGTGGAGATACCCGCAGTCGTCTGGGAGAACAACAGAGTTGTCACACTTGCACTTGCAGTAAGCTGCCCAGTCCTAAGTTTCAAGATGCGATGAACAAAAGGTGTCCAACCATTAACCGACCAACCATAATGGAAGGATACAATCGCCATATGAGGTGTGCCGATTTGATTGATTGTATAATTGGCTGATGAAAAATTCAACTAAGAAGCAAGAGATGTGAGAGAGCCCTGTAAAAGACTCGCTGATATACAAAGGAGGGCCCCACACCAAGAACCAGCAAGAAATGCAGTTGTCGTCAGTAGAGTTTCTCTAAATAATTTCGTGAGTGTTGTGGGGATTTATGTAAACTCCTGTCAGACTCGCCATTTCTCTCATTTAAAACAAAAACCACGCGTTTTTTAGTTACTATATGAATATAATAATATTTTGGTGGCGCGACAGTCCGCGGAGGACCTGGGCCCAGCTTCTCAGCAACCACTCGTGTTGTGCGTGCTATTGTTCTTTAACGAGTGGAAGGGAGCTACAGTTTAATGCCGACTCCGAAAGGCGAAGTTGAGAAGCTTTTTCTAGACAGGAATACTCTTTGAGCATTGTCAGTGACTCGAAAGAGGTGGAGCCGTGAATTATGATAGGTGGTAAATTCGGGTATCGAACCTGGCACCCTCTGCGCAGGATTCGACGCACTAACCCACTACTGAATCGCTTCCAGATTGTTGGCATAACAGCGGTCCAAGAAAAGTCCAAAGCTCCGAAGCGGTTAGTCCCCATCGCCAAGACGGCTGATAACACGATTTGGGGATTCTCAATCTCCTGTAGAAAGACAAAGTCATCGCGGACGCAAGGCAGCTGGGTCTTGATGACTGGAAGCACCGTGCCCAGGACCGTCAACGATGGAAGTCAGCTCTAACTCAATCTCTGACCCTCTTTGGGTTGAGTAAGTAAAGATCGATTTAGGCATGGGCTGTATGGCTTGACGGGCAATCCAGCTTGACCCAGAGGTTATCCAAATCCATGTCTTCAATTTCAGTAAAAGAAATGTCGGTTAACATGGCTCTGTAACGCCCACCGTTGACCTTCCCCCGCCTCCAATGATGGTCCAATGATGCCCTCGGCTACAGCAGCTTCATCTTGCCGCACAGTACGTCGACGGAGACCACGTGTGTTGGCCACTATCATACAAGTCTCTCGAACTTTTTGCGTACATCAATCGCGGTGGGTGCTTTACTTCGGCCAAAACTTATTTTCAAAGAAGGCTCTGTTTTGGGCTACACAGCAATCAGTCTGGGAAAAAGTTTTCAAATTTCACACGGTTGACTATATGAATACACTTATTTAAAAATCAACATTTCAGAGAAATATAAAGGGTTAAACGGCTTGCGTTTTAAGGAGTCCTTATTGGAAAACCCGATGAGGGTCACAATGACGTGACTAGTTGAACATAGGCAGAAATGAGAGGTTAGCAGGTATGGGTGGGAACAAAGGGGTCTGACGGTAAAAGAGAGTAAGGTTAAGTATAAGCTGTCCTTGAGAGATAGCTCACTAGATCGATGTTCTTATGAATATGCCCCATCTTCCCGAAAGGCGATCCCACGTCTTGCAAGAACTACCGAGGCATAGCGAATCCAGGCAGCAAATATCGGTTGAGTATTTGACGACGAGCATACCCAGACCCGAAAAAACCACAGCCGCAAACTTTCTGCAACACACTAATCGGCATGTACCGGTGCGGCTTCCGGCCCAGCAGATCGACAATCGAGCAAATTTACACACTAGACAAATTCTGGGAAGTACTCGAGAAGCATCGAATTCAAGGCCGCATATGTCAGCATCCAAAGTCTTGAGCTCTAAACGGCGATAGCCGAATTCCGGTTACCGGGAAAACTGATCCAACCATGGAAAACACGCGGTGCAATGTGCAATTTGGGAACCGATTCTCCAAACTATTCCAAATGGAACAGATCGTGTGCAAGGCTTGCGTTAGTTCGAATGGCACTTTCTTCCACAAATCCGTCCAGTTGCTAGGCTACACAGTCGACATTGACATCATAGGCGACTCCCAGTGGGACTTTAAAGAAGCTTTCATGATCATCGGAGATGAGGCGAATGAGGTCTTGAAGGAAATGAGGACAGGCCCAAAAATCTGTTGTCAACAATCAAAAAATTATCGATCCACCGCCTAGTTAGAACTTCACAGTTGGCAATAATAACTTCGAGGTAATTATGAAAGGGAAAATAGTTTGGACCCGGCAACCTCAGAAAAAGATACAGCCGTGAACTATATATAGATATAGTCCAAAAAGTCTAGTCAGCCTCGGCAACATCGAGCGAATGGACAATAACGCTCAGAGGAAAGAGGATCAACGAATCACAGACCACAGGTTCGAAAAGAAAAGGAAGAGCGAACCTCCGTTTCAAGGACTAAGCTATAGCGAATCCCAGAGCGCTTTGCCTGGAGAAGTGGAAGCAGCGTGCCACGGATTGCAGAGCATGGAAGGCTGCTGTGCCTCAGGAAGAGACCCTATACGGAAGGGAAGTCCGTTACGTAAAGCTAAGATCGATGGAGTCACACTGGGTAGATGCATGTATCCGAGAAATAGTTCTTTACCTGCCTCGGCATTGCGTTGCGTCGTAGTTCAGAATCCAAAACAAGATATCTCTTGCCAATTGAATTTTTGGTTTGAATACATGTCACGAATCATACGTGAGCTGGTAAGAATATAACGCAAAAAAATTTAAGATAAAAATAAAATCACACAATAAACCTATTATTTTTGTTTTCATTATATTCCTCAAATTCCAAGAACTTCCGAGTAAATTTCGGGCTTTCTCCAGGACCCTTCCTTGAAAAGTCTTAACTAATCCAATATCAAAATACACGTCTTGATTTAAACAACAATCGATAGAAGCATCTTCATGTGCAGTTGAAAACAAAAAAAGTTATAAAATGACACCCATATTTGCCATGTATGTCACCGGCGTTATTGGGCCTTTCGTTTATAAAGTTCGTATTTTTTCGTCTACGATAACGATCGTCACGTTACTGTGAATGGTCAGCGTTATCCCGCCATGATTACCGATTATTTTTGGCCCGAATTGGAAGATATTAACTTGGACGGCATGTAGTTTCAACAGGATGGTGCCACACAGCACACTTTACAATCGATTTATTGAAGAGTAAGTGTGGTGAGTGTGTTATCTCAAGAAATGGGACATGCGATTGGCTGCCTCGATCGTGCGATTTAACGCGGCATGACTATTTTCTATGGGGCTACGTTAAGTCGTTGGCTTATGCCAACAAGCCGATGATGTTGGAAGAACTAGAAAATGGGTGGCCGCGTCGTTTAAAATTGTATCCAACGAATGGATCGCTGCAAACGTGCCCGCGCTGGCCATATGAACGAAAGCTAGTTCCAATTATAAATATTTCGATTGTACTTCAAGCCGATAATAAAGTTTTTGAAATATTTTAAATGATTTGCGTTTTATTTAACAAAAAAAGTTGTAAAGTCCTTACCGGAAAACCATTTACGAATGCATGTACTAATAGCCATTTGCGAATGCTTGCTCCGCTTAGACTCACTCTAGGCGATTAACAGCGCACGAGAAACAAAGAAAACGCGATGATGGCTCATACGAAAGCCTACCATTGATTTCTCGACACAAAAATGTACTCGAACATGCTTCAAACACACAGAGAATATTCCTTCCTTTTTGCAAACTGCAGCTCTCGTTTGACTTCAATTGATCCCAGTCGAAAAACAGTTGCGCCACTTAAATTGAATCTATGAGCCCATCCCCGCCGCCGCCATGAACATCAATTTAATCGAATTTCTATTGAAAGCAATGAATGCCGTAGTTTAGAAAGTAACAGCTCCTCTGGCAATTTCTTTAGCGTATCCATGAGGTTGGTGGCAGGTTCATTCACATCGCCTGATGATTGGTTTGCATGGACGACCCTCCAGTTGGTGGTGCTCTAAGGTGCCCTGATCCATTGCCAATTACAGCGAAATCGCTCCAAATTCTCCCATTGAAACCCGTAATTTTTGTTCCCCTCGCATTGACTGACTTCGGCCCCGCTGCATTGCATCGGGGACGATCGCTTTCCTCCAAAGGGGATTCCTCACTCACCGAACAACAAACACAATTACTTTAAACCTCCAGATTTACTGGTGCAGCCCTCGTGCTCCACTTATTGAATCAATACTTTGCGGTTCTTAGCTCTCCGCCCGCTCAGGGCACCATATCGTCCTCGATGCGGATACACGTATCCAGGCAGAGGGGCGAGCAACGAGCAACGAACAGCGAATAGGGAACACGTCAAAACATCCTGCGCTCCACTTGAAAATTTATATGAATACGCTTTTCGTTTATAAAGTTTGCGGTTCCGATAAAACATCATTTCAACCAACTGCGGAGGGTGAGACCGGACGGAGGATTCGGGGCGGCAGAAAGTTCGTGTGCTCTCGTGTGATGGCTAACCGCACGTGTGTACACCACGCCGCACCGGGCTGGTCTGAACGCTATCACTCATGCATTCACTATGCACCAGGGAGCAGCAGGTTGGTGGTGTTCAAGGAAATTCGTCCTTTTTTCACGTTTGCTTCCCTTCCAACTTTTTTTGGTTTTTTTTGCAGAATTTTCATTCGTCGCTGCCATAAAATTGCATCCTCGTGCTGTTTTTGGTCGAAAAGTTTTCCACATAATGCGACTTAACTCGAGACACCTGTACACAAGGAAGCTCATTCGCCGTAAAGTTTGTCCGATGTATTCTGACCGTGTGGTGTGAGAAATGGTGTTAGGGGAG
Organism: Eristalis intricaria; assembly: GCA_964034865.1. NCBI lineage: Eukaryota > Metazoa > Arthropoda > Insecta > Diptera > Syrphidae > Eristalis > Eristalis intricaria. The sequence goes on from OZ035874.1 coordinate 46,917,381, forward strand.
GGGGCTGACGGTGGGTGTGAAGTGAATAATGAAACTAAGTATGTGTGGGAATGCTACAGTCGAGGGCATAAATTGAGCAACACATTTCTGTTATGTCCGGAAACGGTGGCGGTCTATTCTTAAGTGAATCGTTTAAGACACCTGCACGCAGACGGTGATAGACGCTAGTTTGTGACTAGCAATTTGATTTAAATGATTAGAGTTGGGTTGACGGTCAATCAGAGCAATTTTATGGGTTTTGTGGCACTTACATTGAAATTTACCCTTTATACACACTACTTACATCTTTGCCGGGTCTACCGTTCGCAGGACAGAGTTGGAGACAAAATTCTATTGATTGCAGCTGAGTTACGTTCTTCACAGGCTACCGGGCGGGGCCTTGTAAGCTTGACATTTGGCGTGACAGCTGACACAAAATTTGCTTATTCAAGGACTACGTCCGCACTAAATAATGTCAGCATAGCGTCCTTCGTTGATGTTCGCAAAATTACTGACACGTTCCTTATCAGAAACTCCCATGTACACTGATTAACAAGAATGCGCTGGAAGTGATGAACCTTACATTTGATTTATACAGTTAAGGGTCCGGCGCATGGAATATTTTCCTTGCGTAGCGTCTAAACATCCGTTCACGACAAAGTCCTGATGCTAGGGATGACACAATGAATACTTCAACACACGGCGGATTCCATTCTCATTAGATTTCATGGTTAAATCCTGGTGATTCTAAGATTCAGCTTAAATCAGTCGACTCCTGTATTACGCAGATGTGGTCCATCCACATGGTCGTGCATTTCCAAGTTGTGACAGAAGTTTCACGGCGACTGAAGACCATGAGAAACTCTATCTTTACAAGTAAGAGTCCATCCGCTATAAAAAAAATAGTCGGTATAGAAAGCTTAAATGTTTAGACACTGTCTACGCACTGATTTCAAACTCCAACTTGAACCAACATTACACACAACGATCGAAACTCAAGAGGATCCTCCTCTAGGGCGTATGTCATCCCCTTTTTGTCACCAATGTAGGCGTTCCCGTGAGCAAAATGTGTCGGTGCATTCAACGACGACCTAGGCGTATACGTACCATTTTTCATTGTACCCTCTGGCGTATACGCAACCTTTTCGAAAATAATAGACATGGGAGGTGCGGGCTCTGTGGCGTATGTGCACTATTTTTGAAGGTGAATTAAAGGCTGTATAGGTCTTGGGGCACATGAATTTCATTTTTGTTTCATATTATCATATGAGTGAGAGCGGCACTCCGAGGATGATTTCGGACTGTGGAATCCTCTAGAGCTGCGTTGATTGCGATGTCTGACCAGATTTTTATTTGCAGCTCCATCTTCCTAGCATTGTTACTATCTTAAAACACAAACAAGTTATTTTCGTCGAAATAAAAGAAAATATTAAACTCACGGACTTTCAGAGTCGATAGACCTTTACTTACAATTTTATTTAAAAACGCCATCTTTCCTCCTCCCGCAACTTGATCCTTATTCTAAAAATGCACCGCATATATTAAAGCCAACCTTTTCACACGCCCAGATACTGTACGGTCAAGAAAGGGGAGGAGAAGCAAGTGATCGCGAGCGCAAGACAATTTGGACTTAATGATTGGAAGTATGCCTTGAATTAACGCCGAGTGAAATGACTCTAGTACAGTGGACGTTCAATATAACGAATAACATAATGCACAGTCTTTTGTTAAACCGAATAATTCCTTAAATCGTTCGCTCTTCTTTCAGATCCGATAATACCAGAATTTGGCGTGACGAAAGGCTTACTTATTTTGTGGTGGCCGTGGCATTGTGGGTATGTGCGTCGACCCCTAAGCAAATTTAACTCGCTTGCGTTAGATTCGTGCTTGTACTAAAAATAAATTTCATGGTCCCACCTCTTTCTAGCCACTGGCAATGCCCAAAGAGTATTCATGTCTAGAAAAAGCTTCTCAAACTTGGCCGTTCGGAGCCGGCAAGAAACTATAAGTCCCTTCCACTCGTGAGAGAACAATAGCAGGCACAATAGTAGTAGTTGCTGAGAAACTGCTTCAAACCTTTTTTAAATTTGATTTTTCTAATTTGCATAGCAACACGAGCCTGACCAGGCTAAGGTATTTATAAAAAAGTAAAATTCAATCAGAAGCTCCACATAAACCTAAAAAAAATTTGGAGAAAAAGTCTTCGATTTGTGTTTGCTTTTTGGTTCCATCCAAGCTCTTCGGAACACCCTCCTCCGACAATTTTCTTAAATAGTCAGTATGGTTCGCTCATTGGGATGTTGTTTCGTTGCTTCATAAGGAACTAGTTAAAAAGCGCATTTTCCATTTTGGGGATTTTACCCTTCAACGCAGAAAGTCTTGATTGGGTAGATAACAGGTAGATTTTAGAGGATTCCAGCGACTTCGAAAGTTAATTGTATTTGAAAGAAATGTCACTAAGTGGTACTCCTTTTTTACGCTGCTCTAAGGTGTTTACTTTTTTTACGTTTTCGGATTTACCTCTCTATTCGGATTATCACTCGAATAATCATTCGACTGCGCCCGTCACTAGTTGAGAGTCGACATTATTTCCTCGCACAACAAGGCAATGACACCAAGGCCATATCCAGTTTAAACGCCAGTAGACTGAGTGGTGACTGAAATTCTTAAATTTTAAATTTCACCAACGCAACAGCGGCTAACCACACATCATCATTAAAAAATGCCCTTTCATTGACACATCGGTCGCTATTGCCCGACTGTAAAGTTGTGCACCATTGCCGACCGGACGTAATGCACTTCCCACACCCAGTGAAAGATTACAAGAGCGGCCGCATAAATGTCACACTAACAGTGCACCACCAAATAATTAATAAAAATCCGTGTCAAAGAAATTAAATTTATCACATGACATTACAAAAGCAATGATCTATGAAAATGGCTTGCCGCTGCACAAAACAAACAATAATTTGTTTCGCAATTAATTATTAATTATTGCGGATGTCATTTGATGTGAGCCGCGAATATGCCCCCTCACCCTCCTTGGTTGGGATAATTTAAATGCACTTGTGTGGCTCCGAATGTATTTAGTTTTTTTCTACAATATGTCAGAGTTTTACGCATGTCCCTATTGACAGGTCTTCAGTACACACGATTGACTTCGTATGTTGCATCAGTTTATTTGTCATGAGGTTGGAAATGCAATGACATGTGTCACCTTGTGTATGCGAGCTGATGCAACGGATGTTATTTCATAAAATGCCTGTAGATGCAGTGTGAGTGAATGACAGGTTGACAGAGGAGGGGTTTGATTTGTTGTGTAACTCTGTCTGAAGTATTGATAAGGATTTTGAAGGGATTGATTTTTTTCTGTGAACCGCGAACATTCAGGATAAGCATGCCAATCAATGTAATGGAAAGCGTACCATTGGAATGGTGTAACACAGAAGGATTCTCAATCAATCCCTGTATGACCACTAGACCGGGCCTTCTCAATGAGGACTTGAGTTAACCTTGAATACATAATAATAAACTAAACCACTATTTCAGAGAGGTCAAATATCCTGGAGTTATCCTCGATAAAGGACTTAACTGTAATTTATCTATCGCCATAGAGCGTTCTACCAGAGCAATGTGGGTCAGTAGACGTCTATACGGCAGAGCTTGGGATCTTCCTTCCAAAATTATAGATTGGTTGTATGCAATGATTGTGATGCCCATTATCACATACGAGGCCATCGTTTGGTGGCCCGAAACACTATAACAGACATAGTCTGTGCCAATACACCTATCCCTCGTTTTACACGGTAGATACGTTCCTGACAAAAACCGTGTAATTCGAAAAATTAATTTTTATATGGAAAAATCGTGTTAAACGAAAACAACTATAAACAAGCTTTTTTTAGACATTTCTTGAACACAAAATATGACTAAAACACTTAATAAAATATAAAAGTATTATTTAAATCATAGAAAACATAAAAATAATTAAATTTGTTTGTAAAATGAAAAAAAAAGCATAAAAAATTTATTTCATAGCTAAAAAAAATATACATGTGTATTCATTCATAATAATAATTATAAATAAGACTTATCTTCCTTATTTTAATCAAACTTAATTGCTGTCACTTTCAACGATAAGTCTTCTCTTACGAAATTGTATAATATCAGATTCATCGCTGGATATTATCTCATTAGATTCACTTTCTACAGTTGTTGTATGGATTTTTGCCGTAGTTTGCTGAGACTTGTCAGAAAAAAAGTCTGAAATAAGCATCTGTTTTTTATTTTTTGTTATATCTTTGTAGACTTCGTTCTGTTGTATAAAATCCATTAATTCATAAACACATACAATTTGGCTTTGGACACTTAAAGGGGAATTCCTATTTTATTTTGTGTTCTTATCAACGAACAACATATACATACATATATAAGTTTATGACAGTAGAGCATGTATACGTCTGAAGTGTTACCACATTTATAATTAAGTATGTATAAATAAATTCGCGTGCAGTCAAAATTTGTCATTTTTTAAAAATTTTTTCCTTTTTAAAATTTTGATTTTAAAAACCGTGTAAGATCGAAAACGTGCAGAACGAGTAGCGTGTAAAACGAGGGATAGGTGTAGTTGGAATTGCTTGTCTTTGAACAGCTGCCATACTTATCTGCCACATAGAACGACTGCATGCAGCATTTGGTTAAGTGCCTGCCCTGGTTAGCTGGATCGCCGGTTCGAATCCCAGAGAAAGCAAAGTTAATACGCTTTTATCTGGTTTTCAAATCTGGTCCACACACCATTTGCCGTTGGAATCAAATTAAAGGCACTACCACTGGAGTGGTCAATCGGTGGTAGTAGTCTGACTGTAAGTATCACAATGGACCAACATGGTCTAGGTGGCTGGTGAGTTCAATAGCAGCCCCGCCGAACTACCTACCTGCCCTACAACAGCTCTTGAAGCTATAGTCGGGCTAGATCTCTTACAATTCTTCGTTAGGAAGGTCATTCAACAGCATAATAATAATAATATGGGTGGCGCTACAGTCCGAGGCGGACCTGGGCCTAGCTTCTTAGCAACCACTTATGTTGTGCGTGCTATTGTTCTTTCACGAGGGGAAGGGAACTACAATTTTATGCCGACTCCGAACGGCGAAGTTGAGAAGCTTTTTCTAGACAGAAATACTCTTTGAGCATTGTCTGTGACTCGAAAGAGGTGGAGCCGTGAATTATCAAATGTGGTAAATTCGGTTATCGAACCTGGGACCCTCTGCGTAGGAGTCGACGCACTTACCAACTATGCCACGGCGACCCATTCATTTAACAGCAGCTTGAGTGTAATTAGAAACCACGTAACTTAACCTTCGTCAGCTTGCTATTCTCAACTCAATCCCTAAAAGAGAAATATATATTGTAAAATGCTTTATCCAATGGTCAGGCTTCGGTAGGCTATTGGATCGCGGTTCGTGTCTCAGCGTTAGACCCCAAAAGTCTGGTACGGTAACCACGTCAACAACAATCAGCTGTCAGAACAAAACCAACGATAGTATCGCACTGGCATGTCTCCCTATATATGAATGGAGTTCAAGACACCATAACCTTTTTTGCAGTAGCAGCGCAGTCTGGCGGTCAAGGAGGTTACATTTCACTCTACCTAGTATAGACGGATTAAAGGTGCCCAGACTCCAGGGCAGAAATGTTCAGCCCCCATAACACCATGTTTTCCGTACCTATGGAGCTAAGTCCTATCGTACTCCAAGCCGAAATCCACGTCACGGAGATCTGCGCCAGACATAATCTCCTCAAAGGTATCAAGGGCGCTAGAATTCATATATTTTTAGACAGTCAACCAATCAAGCACTTAAGGTACCATCGTCTAATCGAATAGACTCTAAGATACTCAAAGTTTGCCATGACGCTCTACAATCCTTTGCTAAACACAGAAAAGTGAATCTTAGCTGGTTCGCTGGACAAAGGACGATTGCAGGTACCAAATACGCAGATGAGCTCACAATAGCTGGCTCAGAGTCCACGCTTGTAGGTCCGCAATTATCAATTGGACAGCAACTATGACAACTCTGACTAACGATTGGGAATACAAACTTCGCCTAGACCAACTGTGGTGGTTTTGAGCAATTCCAACGATTAATCAGGCAGGCGAAAGAATAGGATTACTAACGAGCCGATCTTGCCGATCACCTGCTGATCGAATTACCACCTCAACAAATTAAACCTGTGTCAAGACAAAGTTTGTCGGCTGAGGAGGATGAAGCTTCTGAGCTCAGGTATGAATCCGGCACTAAACTGGTTAAAGAAACGTATTTTCCATATACAGATACATACTTCAGTGGAATTAAAGAGTTCTCTTACAAAGAACTTACTATCTTTCATGACGATAAGCAGTCCGTCCTTTGGCTTAAATCCAACCGTTCGATACAATAGATATCTCCTCATTGCGGTGTCGTTGCCTTCACGGCATGTGTGGTACAAGAGGGAAAAAAAATGTCATTCACTTCTGCCTTCGACTGACGAGGACTACAAATTTGTTAGAGTGTAAGCGTGGTACAATGTTTCTAAGCATGTTTGAGTCTAAGTCGACTATCATCAGGTCTGCTAGCGTTTTTAGAGTTCAGTCGTAGTAGTCGATGAAGTACTGTAGTCGAGTTAACCTAGATTTGTTTTCTGAATCTTATGCAACAACTTTTAGGGGCTCCCTGTATCTGCCACGTCTGTTGATGTCTGTTCGCGTATGATTGAGTCTGTTTATATCCATCGACTCGTTTGATAAAGGGCAGTGACACTTTGATAAGCTTTATTTACAAGTGCCTGTCTGTTTCTGAAGGTTCCTTCTTCAAATATAAGTTTGATAGAGGCATTTCTACTGTCAACGTATATGCAATTTTTAGATCATATATTTATAGGAATGTACGAAGCCTATGATGGGTATTTTACCCTAAAGCCAATCGACGAGACAGGACAGTTAACTAAGCAAACGAACATACGCACACTGACAGACAAACGAACGAAAAGCGACGAGAGCTACAATCAGGATCATGGTCGAACATGGTATTCCAAACAGAATCTTGATCATGGTAGATCATGGTATTCCAAATAGAATAGACGGCGTGTAGTTGGATTGAGCTCTCCTCTAGCGCATGCCATGCCTATACATTTTTGTAACTGGTTAGCCGCAGTTCCTGAAAAATGTTGGAAACATGCGTTGGTGTCATAACCATACCAGTAGCTCAAATTGTTGTCTGTTTATGTGTGCCAACAAGACCTATCAATGCTTCTCAAAGCCACAAACATTTATCAGCGTCAACAATAAGTCTAACGACGTCTGTTAAGGCTTAACAACGTCTGTCGAAATGTTTCTCAAAGTTTTTAAATGTCTACCAACGTCTGTCAAGTCTTACCTACGTCTGCCAATGTGTCTTTCGAAGTCTGTGATTGTCTGCAGTGTCTACTAACGTCTGTTAATGCTTTCGAACGTTCGTCAAAGTGCCTCAAGCGTCTTTCGAGGCTTATCAACATCGTTCAAAGTGCCTCTCTATGCCTTTAGGTGTCTGCCAATATCCACCAAAGTCTGTTAAGTCTTACCTACGTCTATCAAAGAGTCTCTCAATGTCTGTCAGTGTCTGCAGTATCTGCCAACGTCTTTCAAAGCGCTTCTCAAAGTTTTTCAATGTCTACCAACATCTGTCAAGTCTTACCTACGTCTGTCAATGTGTCTTTCGAAGTCTGTGATTGTCTGCAGTGTCTACTAACGTCTGTTAATGCTTTCGAACGTTCGTCAAAGTGCCTCAAGCGTCTTTCGAGGCTTATCAACATCGTTCAAAGTGCCTCTCTATGCCTTTAGGTGTCTGCCAATATCCACCAAAGTCTGTTAAGTCTTACCTACGTCTATCAAAGAGTCTCTCAATGTCTGTCAGTGTCTGCAGTATCTGCCAACGTCTTTCAAAGCGCTTCTCAAAGTTTTTCAATGTCTACCAACATCTGTCAAGTCTTACCTACGTCTGTCAATGTGTCTTTCGAAGTCTGTGATTGTCTGCAGTGTCTACTAACGTCTGTTAATGCTTTCGAACGTTCGTCAAAGTGCCTCAAGCGTCTTTCGAGGCTTATCAACATCGTTCAAAGTGCCTCTCTATGCCTTTAGGTGTCTGCCAATATCCACCAAAGTCTGTTAAGTCTTACCTACGTCTATCAAAGAGTCTCTCAATGTCTGTCAGTGTCTGCAGTATCTACCAACGTCTTTCAAGGCTTACCACCGTCGTTCAAAGTGCTTCTCAAAGTCTGTCAGTGTCTGTAAAGGTCTACCAACGTTTGTGAAAGTGTCTGTCGAAGTCTGTCAGTACCTGCGTAAGTCTACCCCTGTCAAGGCTTACCGTCTGTCAAAGTGCCTCTCAATGTCTGTCAATGCCCGCCAATGCTTACCACCTTGTTCCCTACATGATTTCTCTTTCCGTCTTAAATGTTAAATGTCTTTCATTTCCAGGCAAATTAAGAAGTCAAACATACCCACGCGTTGCACTGAAACACAACTTCACATAAGTAGTACTCGTTGGTCAATCGCTGGCCTGTTGGCCATTACACACCCCGAGAGGCCCTCCGATTTATTACCACTCTCCGCTGGCACATTCGTTGGCCCCTTCTGTGCCACCAGATCTTTGCCAACCGTTCAATTCAGGCTTCAAACTCAAATAATGCAAATTGTCCATCCGTGTGCTACGAACGGGTATCATGCAACATGACAGCACTTGCATAGAAACGACAGACGTACGTACGGTTCTGTGGAAATGGGAAACTTCAAATTAGAGCACACTATCCAGCTCGCACAGCGGCACACTCATTCGCCCGCCTCAGCTGCAATTCTTCATCGTATTACACCTTGAGAAATTATTGTCTGCTGTGCCCTCATTCGGGTAACACTAACCAGGCCGCGCCATCACATCGTATCGCCGTCGCCACAGCCGCTGCCATTGCTGCCGCGTAATGGTGCCTTGTAGCGCCTTGTAACGTGATACGTGAGATACATGCGAGTGATTTAAGGCGATTCTCTTCATTTGCATGGCACTCCATTAATTACAGGTCCCCGGTGTTAGCTTAACGATAAGCAGTTCCTTACATTACTGGGATGTGTGTGTAGGTGTGGGTGTGAGCGGGTGTGTGCCTTTAAGGAACATCCAAGAAAAGTCCTACAACCCCGACAAACGATGTGTGTCTTCCTGTTGCCGAGTGAAGCAGATAATTTCCTGCGGTAGAAGGGATCTGAATGACTTTTAGCAGCAGCAGCAGAACGCAGGATATCCTTAACGCGTCCTAATGATTGCATGGATACGACTCACAATGGGCTACCCGCCCACCCGTGGCCAACTTCGAGACCTTGTGGTTTCTGCGGTGTGTGGCGGTCCATTTAACTTGAATTAACCGTAATGTCCTTATTCAATTATTTTCCATTCATTGCGAGGGATATCCTGCCACACGCTGAAACACACACACCCGCGCGCAGAGTTTGGTTGATCTCTTAAAATGCATGCACAGCCGAATACGTAGCGTGTGACCCGGAATTGGTGTGCATGTGTGAGTCTGTGCGATTCAGCGATTGTAATTAGCGAAGCAATGTTTCGTGGGTGTTAACAACTCCACCAGCGGGTCTGGAGGGGTCCCCAGACCAGACCTCCCCTGAACCGAACCGAAACAACGAGAACGACGTGGGAGATGTCTTAACATCTGTTGTATTAGCGTTTTGCAATCCGCTGTGTGTGCGGCACACACCGAGCGAGCACACTCGCTCGGCTCGTCGCCGCCGCCGCTGCTGTTTCATGTTTTGGCTAATTAAAGGGGTGGCACCAGAGGCAGCGGAGCGATATCCAGCTTGGCAGTAGCACAAGGACTGAGCGGCGTGGCAAATATGTTTCCCCCGCCGACGGCATCGGTGGTGGTTGGGGGCTGCTGCCATTGGGGTGCCTCTGAAATTGAATAATTTGAATGTTTTCTATCGCGGCGGGGGTGGCTTGTAAAATTTATTATTTGGTTTGCTTGTTCTGTTGTGCTTAAGTGCGGAACGATTTCAAATTACACGAAACGAACAATTAACTGCATGTTGTGAGCCAAGGGAAATCGTCCCACCCACTCCCGTGATCGGGGTTTGTGCAACGTTGTTGGTGGGCGGGGTGGGCCGCTCGATAGGCCCCCTCAAAAACGGGAAAGCGATATTTATTCGAGTTGTTTTGAACTTTTGCAGCTTCAGAGACCATTTGGTTTGACTTTGGACTCCGCCGAACATGGCTGGCGCGTTGCGGGTTTGGTTTTTATGTTCCATTGGGGCGCGGCGGTGAGGGGTTACCCGATGAGGAAGCACCAGCTGTGGGTGCGGGCAGAGTGGGATGCGTGGCTCCTGGTGGTGTGCTCCATTGACGTTGAGTTTGAAAGAGTCGTTCGAGCAATATCTTTGAAACTCGGCGTGTTGTAGGATCATTTCAAAGGCCTTTCTGTGGACCGCGGTGTGAGGTTAAAGAAGAAAAGACTTAAAGAGATACACAAAAGGTGTGGTAGCATCACCAAGGAGCAAGTCACACACAACTAGCCTTCGTGTCCAAGGACAATGACCAGCCTTTTCGAAAAATACCTATTTGCTGCAACAGATTCGCCGTGGGCGAATTGCACATGCCACTGCGTAATCTCTCATTAACTCGAAACCATCCAACAATCGACTTTGACAATCGACAGCTCATTGAAATCACATCCAATCCCTCGATGGTCGGTTGGAAACTGCCAAACTGTTGTACATCACCCAAGCCAGCAGCAGAGAATCATCAAATTTGCATCATCGACACTCCAGGCAGGTACGCAGATAACACAAACAGTTCACAGGATAAAGCAAACGATTTGTAAACAAATAAACTAGGAAATTGATAAGTAGACCCACGGGTGCGTTCGTAGCGTGACAATGGACGTATTCAGTGTGTTGCGCTTAAATTTGATGGCGTCATAAAAACACGTGATACGGTGGGTGGGACACATTTTGAGGTTTAAAGACACACGAGTGGCTATAAAAAGTACAGCATAGCTTGTGGCAAACTTACATGTAATTCAGGATGTTGGGGTCGTTAACTTTAAAGTTTTGTGTGCAGTAAATCTGCAACAAAAGGTTGTGGAAACTAGTTGAACACAGTGTTTGCTCGGAGGGTTGCTTGGATTGTTGGGGAGTATGATAGTGGGGTACATCTTGAAATCTGATTGATTCTCCGATTCCAACGAGACCATTCAGAGAGAGTACAAGTAAATGCTATTGAATTCGGGAACTCTGGCACTAAGCCATGGTAAGGCAGTTGAGTTTATTTTGTTAACCCGCTGAAATGTCAAGAGGTGGTGACATTTGATTTATCCGAGCTGTTTGACATTTTAAAGTGAATTGAAGATGTGGAGCAATATGTCAGATGAAGATGAAGAGTCGCTACATAGAAGTCTTGAACGAAATATTTGAACATTATATTTGATATTTCATTCGCAACAGGCTGGGGTATTCCTGGTCCTCAAGAAAATCTCTCCAGTACCCTTGCAGACTGTCAACTTCATAAATCAAGGTGGTGTGGGCGTCTTTTATTGCGTTCTCCCACTGGACTGAAGTCAATTGCTTTTGATGGCGTACTCTAGCCATATAAAGCGGTAGATGCGTAGACTCTTGATTGACTGATAGACTCATGGCTTCATGACTCAGTATACAAATCTTTAGAAACTATTGGGAACGTTCCCAAATATCGGAAGGAGTAGCCAAAAACACCTAACTCCTAATAAAATATATAAGTCTGAATTTTATCCAGCAAAATCACTCTCTTGATTAAGACGCTTTTGACAAGAGATTCTCCACTGATAGTTCCTGCTTACACCACAGTTAAACGCGGGATGAAGTCGCCATGTCTGGTTAAGAGGTTTAGTCCTTTGAAGAGCCGACAACGTTACTTTCGTCGATAATTGAAAGGACGGCAGAGTTTATGTGCTCTACCAGACGAAGCTTATGCTCTCGAGCAAAATTCTTAATTTCATCATGGATTGATGAAATGCCAAGATCTCTGTGGATATTATCGTTTTCTATATGCATATTCTATATGCTTCTTATTATGTCCTTTTTTTGAAAAGTTGTTGGCATGAATATTATTACTACTTTATTTGATACAACCCCATAATTGTATAGCACCCGAATTATATATTTATTTTCTTGTATAGAATTGGATGTGTATCCAAAATAGAAATAAAAACAACACTTGTAAAAAACTTAAAACATTTATTTAAAAAAAGAAAATAATCAAACACTATTGAGAACGTGACACGTTCTCGTCGAACTGAAGACTGCCCCGATTGTTCTCTCAATCTGCATCTCCTCCTATCCTTATCGTACTGTGAGCTCAAGGGGTTAGTCCTTTTTTTTATTGCGTACTATTCCATTCGAGCTCCAGTCATTTTATTACTTAATTAACGATCGTTCCATTTAGCGATCGTATGACCACATCGGCATTTGGGACTATGACATCCTTATCTGCTGGGGTGTGTGTATGAATAACCCCTGGACCTGTCATATCCGAGATTGCTGGCGTTGACATGTATATGACTCCCGCCCAGACGGGTATCAGTACTTTGTAGTATATCCATGCCTTTATATCTTAGCTGAAGATACTCACTTTTCTTTTTGGCCTGATAATTCAATTTATGCTTAACATCGAGTGTCGACCCGCGGTATTTGGCTTAATTCCCTAAAGAACATTATTTAAAAAAAACGGCTAAGTTATTCACGTTACTATACGTAAAATTGTGGGTCGCTGTGGCGTAGTGGGTAAGTGCGTCGACTCCTGCGCAGAGGGTGTAGGTTCGATACCCGAATTTACCACCGAATTTACCACCTATCATTATTCACGGCTCCACCTCTTTCGAGTCACTGACAATGCTCAAAGAGTACTCACGTCTAGAAAAAGCTTTCTCAACTTCGCCGTTCGGAGTCGGCATTAAACTGTAGGTCCCTGCCACGCGTGAAAGAACAATAGGACGCACAACACAAGTGGTTGCTGAGAAGCTAGGCCCAGGTCTACCTCGGACTGTTGCGCCACCCATATTATTATTATTATATTATACGTCAAATTGATATGAACACATTTAGCTTCATTAAGTTAAGTTTCGCAATTCCCCGAGTGTCAGCTCATTCGTGTACCCGCGCATTGTAATTTTCTAGTTGTGCTAGATCCAATTGTGCCTACTACGGTGTCTAAATATCCCTACGGCTTGCTGCTATTTAGAAAGTAAAGGAGAGGACTAAGAACACTTCCTTGCGGTATTCCAGCTTGCATGGCTTTAAATAGGAAACTTACTTTATTATTGAAGAGTCTGTCAGATAGATATATAATATAATACGGGCGCTGCTACAGCCCGTAGAGGGCTAGGGCCTAATTTCGGAGCAACTACTCGTGTTATGCGTACATCCCGTACAGGGCCACGATATAGCTTCAACAGCAACTAGTCGTGTCATGCGTGCTATTGTTCTCTCACGAGTGGATGGGACCCACAGTTTTATGCCGACTCCGAACGGTCAAGTTTTCAGAAGCTTTTCCTAGACAGTTTTTACTTTTTAAGCATTATCAGTGACTCGCAAGAGGTGGGACCGTGAAAATTATTTTCAGTCGAACCGGTCGGGAATCGTTCTCGGGAGCAATTGTCGAGGCTTAGGTTTCAAGACTTCGAGCTAAACATGGCCAAGGCCTGAGAAACATCCGGAAATACATCTGAACAGACGATCATTTGCTTAAACGATTTGCCTGTGACATCAGCTACTCGATGTTTTTGGTCACTAGTTAATCCTAAAACCGTTTATGCTGACTGTGCAAATAGTCGACTGGGAAGGATGACCACGAAAACCGTCAGTCCACGTAATAAAATAATCATATAAAGTTCACTGGTGGCAAGCTTACCATCACACTGTTAGGTGACAAGACCATGGTCATGTTGGCTTCGCGTCGTATGCATAATCAATTCTACAATAAGCTTAAATCTTGTTAAGCTTCTTAATTACAGTACGGTGACCATTCACCGCGATAGCGAATAACTCTATCGATCCACAGGAAGTTTTGGATCATAGTTGCGATGTGATTCGTAGTCAAACATTTGAAAAAAATTGAACAAACTCACTCTGGTCGAGCTCTTCAAAATTTAAAAATTGACAACAACCCGATGGGGAGTTGTCTCCTGCTTACACCTTGCCATGCTCTACCATAGGCTTCATGGTTAGCCCTCCGTCGGACAACCGTGTCTGGCCAGGCACATTTTCATCCGCAAGCGTTATTTACTGATATTTCGACTTGAAATTCCATGTCGCTTCCTAAAATATTGTGTTCTACCGATTTATGGAAAACCCCATTCTAATATATTCCCAGAAAAGCGAAAAAAAAATGGAAGGTAAAAAGACACCTTCGGACGGGCTTATGGTGCCGGGCTTGTACCCGCTATATTTTGTATGTAAATAAATGGAATATCATGCAAGTTAACACCACGCATTTGGCCCATATAGGGTAGCAGTCTGTATGAGAATTGCTGAATAAGTTTATTTGTCATTTTGTCTTATGTTATCAATTATTCAATCACCAATCACCAATTGTCATAATAAAAGAAGGCAAGGGGTGGATTGTCGAGGGTGACTTTGAGCTACTGCATGTTATCAACTTAACTCAATTCGCGGACCTAGTACAGGCTATTAATATGTCAATAATTTGGAAAAAAAATGGAAATTCATCTCAACAAGATGAATAACAGATTAACCTTACTTAAAGGCGAAAGACATCGAATGACCAGATCCATCAATTGGATCGGATCAGCATGGAAATGGGTTGCCGGAAATCCCGATGCTGCGGATTGGAATAAAATAATTTCCAATGAAGAAAATATCATAGAAAACAATAATCAACAATATAAAATTATTACTGGATGTTCAGAACCCTGCACGAGACTACAAGAAAGCCGAACTGGATGATAGATCAATATAATAATGGGATCAAGTCAACCTTAGTCGGACGATACGAACTAGATGTTTTGGATCAGGTTATTATAGTAAAGGACGACATAATACGCGCCTGTCAAATGGCTTAAAGTGAGATTGTGAACAAGAATGTCTTAGATAAGGAGGAAATAAATACACTCATCGGAGAAATAGAGACTTTATCCTATTCAAATGAAATTGAGGCCATAGGACATGGATCACCATCTATTTATTCAAATGGTTCACTTCTCCTTTACGTTCTTTCCATGCCAAAAGTAAGAAAGGATGGATTTAACATTCTCTCCGTGAGAGCATCAATCACCGACGGATTGCAGGTTGATATGGATAACAATAGGATCCTAGTTAATCACCAGGAAACATACGGGATTACCAATAAATGTTTTCATGTTAATAGTCAAATGACCTGCAATGCAAGATCATGTCAGAAAGTTAAAGGAAGACAGCTGTGTGGTAAGGCTCTTGAAAGGAGGTCAGACTACTTGTACTTTCCACACTAACAAGGAAGAGATGATCGAATCGGTCCAGGAAGACACAATATTCCTTACCAACTTCATGGGACGATTAACTTCTGGGAATGATTCAAGGACTCTTAATGGTACTTACGTGATCAAGCTGAGTAATGAAACGATCATGTTGAACAATGTAACATTCACGATCTCTTCATATTCACGTACTCAGTTGCTTCCACCAGTATTAACGAACATAAAACGAGTGCGGAAGATGGATTTGGGTCATGTGCATAGCATCGGTGTAAGGAACATTAAGGAACATTATAAAGATTCAAGCTGCCATCCTTTGCTTCACACACGTCGGAATCGTCATAGTAATAGCAGCTGTAGTATGGATTGCTTGGCGAAAGGTCAATCTCACTCCTAACTTACCATCGGTGTATCTACATAACATCACGGTTGATCCCAGGGTCAATTCAGAAGATCAGAGAACTACCGGATCATCATCGACTCGAATCTGGCCGTCTTCATCTGACGTAGGGACTTAGATCTTTAAAGAGGGAAGATTTAACACCACGCATTTGGCCCTGAACCCCATATAGGGTAGCAGTCTGTATGAGAATTGCTGACTAAGTTTATTCAGGTGCAAACCTTTTCACACGTTTATAGGAGATCAACTTGCGTCGCGCTATTCGCACGACCAGCGAACATCGAATTGCATCGCACCGGATACACGCGTCGGCATAAAACGGATGAGCCTGCATTGTGGATGGTTGGAGCAGCGGCTTCCTATGGGAATCAAGATAGGTTTGGAGGGCAGTCTGATTTTTGACTTATACTGATATAGAATAAAATAAATTCGCATTGAGAAATCGTTTTTTGTTTTAATTAACGTAAGTCGAAGTTGGGGGGATTTTTTTTCTGGAATCCCGGGACGGATTCCTTAACTTGCATTTTTACAATTCTACCTATTTTGAATGCAATAAGCCAAATATTACTTTCGTTATAATAAGCGAAACAAATAGGTATACAAGAGATGCAGCACAAAAATGGAATTAACGAAATACCGAATCCAGACCAAGAGTGTGTAATGACTTGACGAGTAATGAATTCGATGCATTTGTTGGAATACTTTTAGCCGCAGGGCATCACACAATAATCTACACAAATCGTCAGTTTTCATAAGAAATTCATAAAGCATTCATAAAGCAAAATTCGTTTCTAAGTGGAACATATCTAAATACAAATGTATGTATTTGTAAGTGGTCTGGCCAGTCACCCTGTGTCCGTTGGAGGAATTTAAGATAAATGTCTGACCGATGGTTAAGGAAGTGCGGTATCTATGTCTGAACCAAATCTTGTTTTTTCCACAACACAATGGACTTTGTCTTTGTCCGAACTAAAAAACGAAGCAGATCGAAAGTAGTCTATAAAGTCACACAACATTCACTTCATCCTTCGCATGGCCACATGATTGCATTCCTTGCTCCAATCATCGACCGACTCGAAGAATTTCGCAATAACCGAAATGAAACTCCGCATTGTTCTCTCCCGTCTGAACACTTTTCAGGCGATTCGAGCAATCTTACGGCACCGCACATGTCCCACTTAGCCCGAGTCATCATACATTTTCGAATGACGATTGGAGGACTGCCAATATCTTTTGTCAGACAGGACAGGGAAAACCTGACCAAGCAATTCACTGCGAGTGAATTTGACAAACGCCCATTCGGCCCCCTCTGCAGTTGCCGCACTTCAAAGACGACGTGCCCGGCTGTGAGTTTAAAAAAGCCCCACAAAAGGATTTCCGCCTGGACAAATGAGCTCCATAATCCGTCATCCCTGCCTCTGGAGTGGGCACCACAATGAGGCATATGACAATATCCGAATTATTTGGATTATTTCCTGCTTGCATAAGTTTTATCAAACCGATTCTTCAAAGGACCCAATTGAATTGACCACGTCCATGTCCAGGAAATAGCGTCCGCCTCAACAAAGGACCGAAAAGGATTCCCAGCATGAATGACCGGCGGGGGGAGCATCGCCCATCTTGTGGCATCGACTGATTGAAAAATAATATTTTGATTGTTGTGCCCCAATGTAAAATGCCTCCCGCGGGGGTAGGTGAATATTTTGGTCTATAATCCATCACAGTCGAGAGAGATGTGTTTTAAAGGGGCCCAGATGTGGAACTTTCCAACAGGCCTCCGTAAATGCCGAGCAATTTTTTCCCCGCAATATGCATCGCATTGCAAGCGGTTTGACCAAGAGATTAAATTCGCTGCAAGAGGGCTGCAAGAGGCAGCTTTCGTATTGTTCCTGCGGACACAAGGACACGCGAGACGGATTTTTTTTCCATAGAAGATGAGCCAAACAAAAACGTAAAAAATTATCGCATCCTCTGCGCACACCCAAGCACCCAAGGACACAAAAACTTTTAATTGTCCACTAAATTTCAATGCAATATACCCGTTATTTCCAATTAAAAACGAGGAGACAAATGAAAGGATTCCTCTTGTTCGGCTCGGGTTGCCATCCAGCCGATGCGGCAGACAATGGACGAGAGAATGCCACAAAAACAAGCGAAAAAACAAAAAAAATGTCGTGAAACGGCCGAGAGGGGAATTACTCTCTTCTCGCCTGAAAAATGGCTGAAAGACCAAATTCCGACTGATGATGCAGCATAAAGTGAATGAAATAGACACCAGAACGACGCTGTTGCCTTCCACCATGGTAGCCAGGCGGTCGCCGCCGCTCCGCACCGCACCGGGCCGTCCAAGAGGAGAGACAATGGCGCTCGGCGATTGTGGTGGAACGCTGTTTCATCTCAAATTAGCATGTTCGGCTAGCATTGGCCGGTTAAGTCGAAAGGAAAAAGGATTTCCATCGGCGATGGTAGGAAATTGGTTATGCATCATTAGACACTTAGAATGTGTAATGAATAAGACTCTGTCCGTTTTTGTGTTTTACTTTTTCCTCAGTGTTCGTTGGTGGAAAATTCAATAAAACTAATCTGACCGGGACAGTGGCTGCGGGGGGAAACCAATTAAGCACGGGACTAGGGTGAATTGATTGCGGCCTTTACTGATGGTGCTGGACAAGTTCTACGGGGATGGTGTGGACTGCGGAGACCGTTGTCCGGAGGAAATCGACAAGGACTACACTCAAAAAAGGGCTTTTAACGTGGAACTGACCTTTTAGCGTTGTAGCTTTTGCATTCAAGTGTATCTGGGTAGGATTGTCTCATGCTATTTGATGAAAATAAGAGAATTGAACCGTGTTTTTAAAAATAAAATTGAGAAGTCTGCAAACCTTGCTTCGGTGTTCGTGTAGGGAGGAATGGATCATTAAACAGATACCAGTTTTGGAACACCCAAGAGGGTATTAAGCACCCAAGAATGTTCACGGAACAAAACTACAATCCCACACGAGACAAAAAATAAGCTCTAAGAGTTAACAAATCTGACCTAAGAGTGCTCTATGGAGCACTAACAGGATACGGACCATGAAATATAATCTACCTTACCACACAGAAATCTGGTAAGAAAATCCTGGCCAGGCGAATGAAAATATGGAGCAGATACTAAGCGACTGTCCACCGCTTGACGGAAAAAGACTCAAAATGATTTCCGTAATAGGGAGACTTTCAAAAAATCGCATCTAGAGGAGTTCTCAAATTTCTGAAAGCAGAACTTAAATCCTAGACCAAAAGAAGGGCGTACAATAGATCTTTATGGTCGCAGTATTAGTGTCTTGCTATGACACACCACAAATTCTTCAATTCAACGTGAGTTGATACATTATGGATTGCCAAACCAAACTTACCTCAAAACAACCGGAAACTGTCAAATCAGCTGTCACAGAAAACAATCGTGCCCACTTAAGGATCTCCGCTTCTGAACCCGTTTTTTAGTCTTATGTCCTTTTATGAAGACTTCATACTTCTTCCTTCTTCATTCTGGGCTGGACCTGCGCCTCAACCAACAATCCTCTCCAGCTAGCACGGTCTCTCACTAGATGTCTCCAGTGTCCCACGCCAAGTTGGTTGAGATTCTTCTCCACCTGGGTGCGCCACCTTAAACGCGGGCGTTCTCTGTTGCGTTGTCCCACGGGTTCGGAATCGAAGACTATTCGGGCCGGAGCTGAGCTATCCATACGCTCTACATGGCTTAGCCATCTAAGGCTCATGTCGCAGTACCGCCCATACAGTTCGTTCCTCCAAAAACCGTCAACGCAAGCAGGACCAACGATCGCAAGCAGAGCTTTTCTCTCGAAGAGACCAAGGATTTCCTCATCCGCTTTCAAGATTGTCCATGCCTCCGCGCCGTACAGCAGGACTGGGATGATCAAGGTTTTATATAATGTTAGCTTGGTCCTTCGAGAGAGGACTCTACTACTCAATTGCCTCTTGATCCCATAGAAACAACGGTTGGCAAGAGTTAGAGTACTATTTACTGCGGAGCCGAGGTAGACGAAGTTCTTGACTACCGGGAAGTTATAGCTGCCCATTGTGACCCTCTGTCCAAGACGTCGATGTTGTGTGTCCTTTCTTGATGACAGCATGTACTTAGGTTTGCCCTCATTCACCGCTAGACCCATTTTAACCGCTTCCACCTCAATGCCAGCAAACGCCTCATTGACGGCTCGCCGTGTTCTGCCAATCAAGACATCATACAGCTTCGTTTATTTATAAATTTATTTCGGAAGTGCCATCAAAAGTTCAGTTCCAGTCAAGTGACTATCATCAAATGCACTCATCCGAGCTCAACTACCCATTCCATTCATTCGAAGATCCATGTCAAACAGACTTCAATCCAGAGCGACGAAAAAAAATCAATAAACCTCCCACGGCACACTCGATTGCAGGATTCCTCAGAACCATGTTAAAAATCGTTCAATGTGTTCAACTTTTGAACGGTTTCCGTGCACTTAAGCGTAGATTCGATGCAAATACAACCCTATCTGCGTATGAGCTTCATAGTTTCAGATGTCAGCAAAAACAGAAAAAATAAAAACTACAGCCGTTGGCCAATTAAGTGAAACTTTTCCATCTCACCAGCACAAAGTCATAATCCGTCAGATGAGTTGAACTCATTCAGAATGTAAAAGTTGCACAGTTCATAGAAATTTAAATACAATACATCCGACCAACTGAGCTGGCAACCTCACGTAATACGACTTCAGGTGCAGTCTGCGTTTATTTTTTTTTTTATGAGAATACTGCTGAATTTGTACTTTGCACAACTTTTCGTACGCTGTTGCATTCCACATGATGATGTGAAAATGAAACAAACAAGTTGGAAAAAAAAGCAAATAGACAACTCGGAGGCGACTTAGTAAGAACGAGGTAATCAAGGGAAAGGTGTGTCACCCTGATTGCGGGCAGGTAAGCGGTATTTGGGAATTTATGTCGTGCACTGGTGGGACTGTTAAAGTAAAGCAAATGAAGGAATTTTGCTTGGGGAATATATCCAGTTGAAGCTGTATAGCTGTAGATAAAAAATAAATAAGGAGCGTTGGGTATGAAAAGTAGAAAACCACGGAATCGATTGTGCTAATGACTGATTGAGATTTCAGGAACGTCCTCAAACGACCGCATCGACATCTACAATTAAGACAATCAAATACAGACTTGATCTTTGGTCCTGTTTGCGTTGACGGTTTCTGGAGGAGAAGATTCAACCACGAACTGTACGAGCTCTAGAGCGACATGAGTCTAGTCAGGCGTCTTCGGATCCAACGCCAAAGATGGCTAGGCCATGTAGAGCGTATGGACAACTCAGCTCCGAAGAGTCTTCGACTCCGAACCAGTGGGACAACGCCACAGAGGACGCCCGCGTTTAAGGTGGACCACCCAGGTGGAGAAGGAGATCAACCAACTTGGCGTGCGACAGTGGAGACAGCTAGCCAGAGATCGTGCTAGCTGGAGGGGCTTGTTGGTTGAGGCCACCACGGGACTGTAGCGCCAAATGATGAAGAAGAATACAGACTGGAGTGAAACCCTAGAAAACATAGAAACAAATACAACAGCTGTAACAAATAAGGAACCATGTGGATGCCATGTATCCACATGTATCCACATTTGTGCATCCACCGTAAATTCTAAGCTTGACATATCAAACCTTATGATTAATTCCGTCATTACGATCTTGGCATCATGCTTAGCGCTAATAGCGACAAATTTTAATTTAAAAAATTAATATATAAGAAAATACTTAAAACAAAATTGATTACTATCTCAAAAAGTCTTTAATCAATCGGTCTATGCCACCGCAACGTCCAAAAAGGGGAAAGCAATTGAGATCGTGCATTTACCATGTATCCTCACTCTATTGAGATCGCTATGGCAAAAGTGGATTCCACATCACCCAAACCCATTGCTAACATTACGCGAGAGGACATTTACATGGACCCTGGGTAGAAATTGCCTCCCTTCACCTTTTTTCTACAGACCTTTAATATCCTTCAGCCTCAAATGATCCGCTTTAAAACATCGAATGCCTTCAGCAAAATCAACCAAAGAAAATACCCCTTGTCGATGGTGGCGGTGGTGGGGCGAAAATCTGCACTTTGAAATTATCCCCTAAGTTATATTTGAGATGTCACCCCAAGGCAAATGGTATCATGTTGAATGTACATTAGCCCAGCAATGCATAATTAATTAATCCGGTCTCCTTGTTACTTCGCCATCTAATTGTCTAAATATTTCATGAAATACTGTTAAATAATTGCTGCGGTAATGGGCCGCATTTAGTTGTTCATGAGGATACCCGTTCATTAATCTCTATTGGATTTGAATGTTTGACAGTTCATCCATCATTCGATTGAAGTTGTGATTGAGCTCAAATTTATTACCACACACTTCATGGATGTGCGCTCTCCAAATGGCCTTTAATATAATCTCTTGTTGACTGGGTGACTTGTGTCGTTGCTTGGCAATTTCTCATAGTTAGGAAAGTTATGTGGTGGAGTGCATTTTGTCTTGGGACTGCAGTTCAGTTGCAGGCAAAACTTCGTTGTTTAGTGTCTCGTATTTCTTGAAGAATCTTAGAATTGCCACGATTGATTATGATTTGAATGGATTTTCTAAGATAGCGTGGTATAGCGGGTGAGAGAGTGGTTTCGGATGCAGAATGTTCTCGGACCGAACTTCTTAACAAGCAACTTCTCATATTTCACATCAACATGTCTAGCCCATTACGAAGTAAGAGTAAGTTATTTTTTAAGAATCACACCCTCAATTAAATTGTTCTTGAAGGAATTCAATGATGACTTCATCAGTAATACAATGCAATGTATGAAACACAGCTAATTCCTGCCTCAAAACCAACATTTTCTTGCTCGAATTTCGCATTTCCTAAGCTATACTGTTAAGCTCGTACTAGTGAGCTCAAGAATTTTCAGCAGCATCTTTTCTCAGATTCAAAAACAGGCCCATTTCTTAGCATTATCTCCTTTAAGCTCGATACACTTGACCCATAGATGATCCAACTTGATCTGTCTAAAAAATGAGTTTTCTGGAGATTTGCAAAGTACACCTCCGCTAAGGCGAGAACCACTTCATACGACTCTGGCGACTGGCTGTGGCAATTGCGGACGTCTCATAGTTGCGTTTGTCGTCAGGAGGGAGCAAATGTGGTCCCATGCGCAGATGGCTTTCTCATGCCTTATATTTGATGCAGGAAAAGACGGTCTTTTAAGATGCCTAATGTCTCAGCTAACTCGTGCCCATAGATCGTAGATTTCTGTCAAGTTATCTTCTCTTCTGTGATGACGGGCCTATATCATCAGGTCTCACCTCATCAGCACCATTTTTTTTCCTTTTCATAATTCCAATATGAGAAGAAATCTTTCAGTTGCGTAGTGTTATGATAACATATCGACATATTGGTCTAAGATTATGGGCTTTTCTCTTTATACATACTTTAAGTATCTGTTCTTAAAAACACTCAACAAATTTATTATGAAAAAATAAAGTACATATCTTTTCGAATGAATCAAATTTTCGAACTCATCTCGGACCTGTACATTACTTCAACCAAGATATAGCCGCAGAAATTCCGAGTGTCAATTTTTCGTTTACGTCACAAGGCAGGAAGGAAGAGCTTACCAATAAGAGTTATAAGCCTTCGAGGTACCACACTGCTTGAGGCGGTTTTCTTCAGGCATTTTATTATTAATTAATTATTTTATTATATTTATTAAAAAATTAACTTAATAAGCAATTCCGTGATGTATCGTTTATATTTTTATTTAATTTCTTTTAATTTCTAATTTATGAAAAAAATGTGTCCTTGACTAACTTTTGTCATTAATTTTATTCAATTAACTCATACTTTTGTCATAGGCTTTGTAGCTCATTCTAAAAGATTATATTTAATAATAAATTATGAATTATTGAAAGCTAATCAGTAGCAGAGGAAGTACTTTGCATTGTCGTTGTCTTCTGCACAAGGAGTCGTAGACGGTTTTATCTCGCCGAAGGCGCCAGCGTCAGATTCATCATTGGTATTGGAGTCATTTCGACTTTATTCCTTTTATTGCTCAGAGACAGAGACCCTGCTTGGAAAGTCGACTTGGTGTGGACGTCGTAACTGAAGAACTCGTGGATCAGACGGCATATAAATAATGCGACACCCAATCTCGCAGCTAAGAGTTTTACCAAAGAGAGATTACTTCTTTTTAAGCGAACGCTGGCCTTGAGAGTGCACCAATCCAAACCAAAAGCTCTATAGGGAGTCAACTTCTCACAAAACGAAATATTATACTCCCATCAAGCAGATACAATTGAAAACCCTGACTAAACTTGACTTTGATGTGAATAATAAACAAAACCATTCTTAAGTGGTTAGAAAGTGTGCGGGGCACTAGGAAACCAGTTAGTAGTTCAACAAGCGCTTAGTTTCCAAACGGCTCGCTTTTCCTAATTCCAAGGCATGTGACGGTTGACTGAGTAGACTTACACAATAGTCTTGGTAAGGTTTTATTTGGCACCTCTAGAGCTGCCTACGCTTTTGAACAAACAGCCGACAGACAGTGCATCTTCCGCATAAGTTTAGAATTGTTGAAGGCATCACATTAATGGATATCATAAAATGAACTTTCTTGTGGTTGCTATGCTTTTAGTAGGCCTTATGCCCATTGGGTGCATCTCTGCAGCTCTGGTTTTGCTGAACATTAGTTTTGGTTAATGTGTTTAAATTCTCAGTCAGCCATTATATCAAACATTATATACAGCTAGGCGTACAGTGGTCAGAGTACTATCACTATATACCAACTGGTTTATGTAAGGCTCAGTTGCCACTCGATAACTTCTTTTAATGATATTCACACATTTTGAAATATTTCCGCTCGTCTTGCAGAAGGCATGTCTAAAATTTGCCAGTTGTGGACCATCAGCGCACAGATGGCGCCACAAAAATAAAACATGTAGCTTTGGTGCGGGGTGTCCTACTTACCGTTTCTTCAGTCAAATTGCCTTGCCAATGGTCGAGGTTGAGAACTCAATATAAGCACGCACCTTTCCAATTTGACTATTTATATTTTATTAGATTAAATGCGGAGTTCGTATAGGGGCGATGTGACTTCCGATGTACAAAATGTTACTTTCCTTCGTCGCCACTGCAGGTCCTTGCGAAAGGGTCATTCATGCAATGTTCCTAACGCCAAGCTCCGATTAAAAATGACGTTTCTAGATGGTACAAACACATTTCATTTTCAGAAAGTACCAACCTTCACTTGATGTGTCAACAATTTACTGCCGACACGATCCTAAGTTAACAAGACTCACCTTCCCTGCCTTTATTCACTTCGGACTAGGTAGTGTTTTGAAGCGATGTGTTGACAATCTCATCCCACATGGCTTCCAACTCCTTGAACGCATTAAAGTTGCACCATGACGCAAGGACACAGTGACAGTCTCTTCAACTCGCACGAAATGAAGACAGTCCCCTCGGTTCGGTTTTAAAATCTTGCAAATGAATAGCTGCCACAAGTGAAACTTTACCCATAAACCATCATTAGACGGGTAAAATGATTTTCTTCACATAATTGCTGATAGCCCACACATCCTTCGCCCGCCGCACAGCCAGCCAATTAAAGTTATTCTATTTCACGTAACAGTCTCTCATCTCGCATTCATCTACATCCTTCCGCCGGAGTTCTTCCAACGAGAGAAACTTCTCAGTTCCCAGATAAAAAAAACAACAACTAACGGAGCTTGTTTCACTGCACTGAGCTGGGGAAATAGGATTTCCAGCTCCGCAATCCCTTGAAAATCATGTTTCACATCTCCAGCAAAGGTATGAAAATTGTCGTTTTTCGCAGGCACTCCTCAGCAACCTCTAGCAGGTGCACTGACAGGGGCGTGCACTCAGCCCACACGGCATCCGCTTTGTATGCGTTATTCTCGCCGAAAATTCACTTCAATTTAATTATGCCCCATTCTTTTCCGCAGGCAAGTGGAGATGCGAGCACTAATCCGCTTACGCCAACGCTGCAAATCGGCGCCGCACCGTGGTGCGAGCTGTAAGCCCTTTGTGCTAAGCGGAAGTGGTAACATTGACTGCTTTAGCGCTGCTCTTCGCAAGTACAATGCGAACGCTCGAGTAGGTAAGAAATGCGAAAGGACTGTGTACACGTCGGGTGTGTTTTCCATGCCGCCGCCGCGCTGCCGTTTCAATTAGACGACTCCTAGCAGGTAATGCGCTGAGTTTTCGTGCAATGCCATGGCTTGTGCATGTAGATTGGGACAAATGATGGTAAATATTTTAAAAAGGGCCAAATAAAGACAAAGGGGTTCATCCTCTTGCAAGTAAATTGAAAAGTCCTTCGGTGATGTGCTCGTGAGAGATTACTATCGCAGACTTTTCGCTCTGACGGTAATGAAGGGCGACTGAAACAAGGAGATAATGATCGTGTTTCCTTCCTTCAATTGCGAAAGGCAGATGACGGAGTTGTACGCAGCGGTACCAGAAAAATATTTTTCAAAGTACCAGCACTGCTATGAAAAGGTGTCATCTTTGGTAAGGCCCAGGATGCCATAAACGGAAATATACCAAAAAATATTTGTATGTCTCAAACAGTAAATATTTCGAAATTATCGTGCATAACTCAGAAGACAACACTAGATGCACGACCTCACCCAAGTCAATGAAAGTGCTTGCACTTGTCAAGAACATTGAGACCATCGGTCCTCGGAAGGACCTAACTGAGGCTTATACCACAAAATCTACTTAGCGACCCAATGCCATGAATTTAACTTCAGGTACCAATTAAGCTCGTGAATTATAGGACAATCCCTCTCACTCGGTAAAGCGCGAAGCCGATCTTAAACGTCTTGCCGATCTTAATGTCGCTCAGAGTCGTACACGACCATGACTGTGTAGTCGTCTCAAACTAGATGACGCGTTAACATCTCAAACCATCCCCTTGATTTGGATTTAATGTTCAACCTCCACGACGCACAGTGGGTGAACAGTGGAAAAAAGTTCTTCGGAGATAGTCCTCTGTAGCCTTGTTAGTTTTATGTCTAAGTACTCTTAGGTAATCCGGGCTTATGGTATGTTATGATCAAGGCCGTTTTTAATATTGATATACGATACACTCTCTATCCCAAGCTTCATAAGATAAATCCTGTACCTTTATACATCCTTCTATTGGTATGTTCTTGGATATTTAAAATAAAAAAAATATTAAATAATATTCAAATATACCTTCGATAAGAAGCATTAAGCTTTTGACGAATACTTTTTGAGTTTCAAAAAAATCAAAAATTATGTCAACGTGTGCATACACGTGCACACTTTCAAGTTGCACGGAAGAAATTAGCTGCAACTTCTTGCAACCTTCGGAGCTGCGTTCAAATTTGTTTCGCTGTACCGGATTTAAAAACCCCGGTTTTGACTTTGGTCATATTAGGTTAGCTTAGGTAGGCTGGCTGCTAGTGCATTCACCAGCACACTTAGACGATATTAGTCCATTGTGATACCCCTATTCAGACAATTTGATCCCAACGGCAAATGGTGGACCAGATTTGAAAACCAGATAAAAGCGTATTAACTTAGCTTTCACTGGAATTCGAACCGGGGACCCTGCTAACCAGGGGCAGGCACTCTACCAACTGCGCCGTCCAGTCGTTAATTGTTGGTTATGTTACAAATATCGCAATTTCTTGGCTAGTAATGTTTCAATGAATACATCTATAACTTTGTTTAACCCTTTCTTTAAAAAAAATAAATGGATCCATAAACGGAGCTCTGAGATATTCAATTTCTTAAACTAAGATCTTTATAAAACAAGCTTTTAAAAGACATATGTTTTTATGTTAATTGGACCTTAAAAAGAAAGTTCTAAGAGGTTCCAACGGGAGACCTAGTTTTCTTCTATTGATGTTGTAAAAGTCATATCCGCCTACCGAGCATTTTGGCCGCCAGAGCCTTTTAAGTGTGGCAATATATGGCAGAATGTTCCACTCAACATCGATGATGATCGACGAGAATTCCGTCCCCCCGACTTAGACGAGGTCAAGATAGGAATATCAAGACTGAAGTCTAACAAAGTTGCCGGTGCGGACGGACTGTCCGCTGAAATCTTTAAGGCAGCTGGAGATGATCTGGTTAGGCGTATGCACCAGCTCATCTGTAAGATATGGTCGGAGGAGAGCATGCCCGATGAGTGGAATCTCAGTATCGTTTGCCCGATCCATAAGAAAGGAGACCCCTTTGACTGCGCCAACTATAGAGCGATAAGTCTCCTGAACATCGCCTACAAGATCTTCTCTGCCGTTTTGTGTACTCGCCTGAAGCCTTTTATAAATAACCTGATAGGTCCTTATCCTTTATAGTGTGGCTTCAGGCCAGGGAAGTCCACCATCGACCAGATTTTCACACTACGGCAGATCCTGGAAAAAGACCCAAGAAATGCAAATCCACACCCACCACCTTTTTGTCGATTTCAAGGCCGCATATGGCAGTGTGCATAAGGACGAGCTATACAACGCCATGCCTAGTTTTGACATTCCTGCCAAACTCGTCAGGTTGTGCAGGATGACGACGGAGAATTCTCTCTGCTCCATCAAGGTCGGTAACGAACTCACCGAGACCTTCAATGTCAAAAAAGGATTTAGACAAGGCGACGCGCTGTCATGTGATTTCTTTAACATCATCCTGGAGAAGATCCTGCAAGACTCACACGCCAACACTAGAGGCACGATCTCCCAGAAGTCCGTACAACTGCTAGCATACGCGGATGACATTGACGTGATTGGCAGAACACAGCGAGCCGTCAATGAGTCGTTTGCTGGCATTGAGGCGGAGGCGGCTAAAATGGGTCTAGCGGTGAATGAAGGAAAAACGATGTATATGCTGTCATCAAGAAAGGACACACAACATCGTCGTCTCAGCTCCGGCCCGGAAAACTCAGCTCCGGCCCGGACAGTCTTCGACTCCGAACTCGTGGGACAACGCAACAAAGGACGCCCGCGTTTAAGGTGGCGACCCAGGTGGAGAAGGACCTCAACCAACTTGGAGTGCGACACTGGAGACAGCTAGCCAGAGACCTTGCTAACTGGAGAGACTTGTTGGTTGAGGCCCAGGTCCACCCCGGACTGTAGCGCCAAATGAAGAAGAAGAATATGGTGGCCTAATCTGCAAAAAAATGGCAATTTGGGTTGTAATTACCAAGTTGTGACGAATACTAGTTCTACAAAGTAATAAATATATAACTTTAGAACCAGTTGGCCGATTTTAATGAAATTTTAAACATTTTTTCGTGGTTCTATGATGCCTACCTAGTGAGGTTTCAGCTATTTGGTATTCTGGCGAAAACCTCACAAGAATAGTCACCATGGTGAGGTGAATTCGTTGCCATGTCAAAAATTGTTTTTTTGGACAATTATTATATTCGCGCTTTTTTTCTTACTAAGCGTATCTACAAAATAAAGGCAGAACGTAGCGAACAAGGTAATATTGTGTATATTAATGAAATATGTATAAGTATTTATTAATAATGAATATTTTGCAGCAACAAGAAAATATCAGCGTACATCCCAGGAGCAGTTGGACCATTATACGAATTTCTTACAAATGAATCCTGATTTTCTTCTAGGCAAATATGATTGGGCCGCATTCGCAGATGAGCTAAACGCCATAATAAAATCAACATCTGTTTATTTTTCCTTGTGTGTGACATTTCTTTTGTTGCTATTTTTCCTTGTGATGTGCTCATGAGAACATCACAATTCTTACGGTTCTTGTGATGCTCACAAGCTGTGAGGTTTAGCTCAGAATACGAAAACCTCACAATTTGTGACTCACCATGCTCTTGTGAGGTAGTTGTGACTTAAAATACTTCACTGAGGTTTGCCAGAATAGGGGTGTTAGTCTTAGTCCTTTTGCTAGGATTATTTTCAGACTTGAACAACTAAACTTAGAAATAATATGACAGAGGGTCCATATCGAGATTCCTTCAAGTCTAACATTTCTCATTTCTTCAAAGTCAACTGACAACAGGACTACCTAAAGGCAACCACCGCGACGGTTATATCGATCTTCGTTGACTTTTGCTTACTTAACACTATGCTGCATTAGTTAGTTGTTTTGATTCACAAGATAGTCTAGTCTGTGGCTTGCGTTTAAGATACAGTTGGAGTTTAGACATATGCTTGCCCTGATAGTAGTGAAATTTGCACCAGTACCCCAGGTTGTAGTCACCAATATCGACAATCACTTCGTGAGGGATGCTCACATAAATATACTGCTAAAACTGAAATGGTCTCTGTTTGCGTTGACTTGTCTAGAGTACCATAGAAAGTGTGCAACGGACTCATAGAGTCGAGGCTGGGATGTGGTATATAGGCTTGGTGCGGTGCAGAGCAAATGTACATTGATATGCTTCAGAATATCTAAGATTGGGCATTTAATTTCTTCTTAGCAGCAACCTCAACTTAAGAATTCTGCCAGTTAAGCACATATGGTGGAATACTATGACGTCCTTAAGGATTTGTCGGCGGTCCAACTGTGCAGCAGTCATGCGAAAAACATGAATTTTCTACGTTCAAACCAGCAAGGATGTTTTCAGCTAAGCTTACGGCAAAAGGCGACCTGTGCATAGTGCGCATTAACAGTGCATCAAGAAAACTAGTGAATAATCTTACAAGTAAACTATTGTAATATTAAAGAATTATTGAAATATTGAAAATAAACTAGCATGTGATCACAGAAACGAATTGATTCCCTCTTTAGTGCTTGTACTATCGGCGCCAACTTCAACTTTGTGAAATTCGTTTCCAATCGAGGCGCGTTTACGTGGTCAACAATGCACTCAGATATGCTCGCACCATAAAACAACGGACTTAAAGCGTTCTTCTTTAAAACAACGTTAAATGGAAAAAAACACACTTTCTTCTTCTTTTTTTTTCTTCTGTTCTTTTATCTCGCCTACTACCATACAATGAACATAAGTACATGCCGTTCTGATGGTTTTTCTTACGCTATTCTTACGATGTATAGAGAGAGAGAATTCGTAGTGCAGGGTTGCCACAGGACTTTGAAGGCATTAACAATATGATTGACTTGGCAATCGATGACTAATGTTTACGCCGTCTTCTGACTCGAATTCATCAAACACTCATCATCAAAAATTCACATTCCGAAGAACTGAAAACCCTATAGGCAAAATTGTAGGCATTCGGTGCTTTCAAGTAAGTTTACGTTATTTGTTGTTTACAGTTGGGCTGAGCGGCGTTGGGTCGGTGTATCGGAAGGTGGTTTAGTCCTTGCCCTAACTACGGGATGCTGACTTATGAGATTTCCGACTACATTGCGCCTTTATTACCGTGAGATCTACCATTTGCCCTAAAATCATCCGAATTCAGATATTAATCTTCTGAGGTTATTCAGTTCAACCCAGCTTGAGTCCTCCAACTACACGAAGAAGTGCTTTCCTAAGAAGTGACTCCTTTTCTTTGCTGAGAGTAGCAATAAGGGAGCATATGTTGGTTAGAGTCTGTTTCTTCCTCAGCTCTCCTCTTTCGTTCTCTCAGCCGCTCCTGTCCCATTTAAGCGATGTTCCAATCGAAAAGGGGTTTAGTTGCGTTTTGCTAGAGAGCTTACAGCTAAAATTTCACTTCAAATGGTTACTGTTTTGTTTGAAAAATTGCTTCTGTCGGTAATAAAACTTTCTTATAGACTAACCAATTTTAGGATGGAACAACGACTGTCTTTTAAAGCACATACCTACAAAGGGGTAAACAGAATATGTTTCCAATCAAACGATAGATATAGTAGTGACCGTTTCCAATATAGAATGCATCTTAATGCTTCTTAATTGTGTAACTCTTTAGGCTACATTGGATTCGTCATGTAGCGCATCATTCATCATTCTGTTCGTCCATACCAAAGCATTATTCTGTAATCTATTTAGCTACTGTCGCCGTAGTGGGTTGGTGCACCGAGTCCCAGATTTACCAAGTTTCATTATTCACTGCTCGACCTCCATCGAATCTCTGAATATGTTCAAAGAATAATCCTATCTCCCTTATCAACTTCGCCGTTAAGAGTCGGCCTTAAAACTGTAGGTTCCATATACTTGGTTCTTACTGTACTTACTCTAAGGACATTATTACAGACAATGGGATCTCTGAATCCGTGTGCCTTGGATAATGTGACTAACAAGACACCAATAGCGTCATTCAGTTTAGTGAGCAAGAGGGTTGCTGTACAATCTGTGATGCTCACCCTTGTTGGTTCAGTCAAATTCGCAGATAATAACTAGCTAGCCATTGGTTCTTAAGCGATACAATCAAAGTATTGTCTCTCATGATGCATCGCCGGTTGCTGCAATGTTAAACTTAGCCTCTACCCCTTTTTACTTTTATTTATTTAATTTATTAATCGGAGAGTGAGTTAATCACAGTTTTTTTTTCTGAAATTGACTTAAGTGTATGGGTTACTTTTCACTGTATTTGACTTCCTACATATCCTGGAAGTGTGTAACCCTTATTTTGTGTACAAAAATGCAATCTTGCTAGAATTTGGGAAACCAACCCTTGTATTGTATTTTTCGCATTGTGAACCTGTACGTAAGGTCGGTTAAAGGCACAGTCCGCTTCATCGCACAATATTTCTCTGCACGGTTGACGTGCGACTGTACATGAACATGCAAGTTTGTGCAGAATTTGTCATCCCATCGAAAGATGTTATAATTTTAACAAATGGCGTCGTACGTCCATTGTATTTGACATTTGTGAACTAGAAAGCTGCGTAAATTCGTGGAATAACTGCGTCATTTTCTTAACCAATAATCGGTCCGTGGTGTTGATGCGTGAATTTCGTCGTCGATTTCCTAATCGTGTCCATCTAACTAAACAGACATCTTCATGCTGCATCTGGAACCAAGGGAGACCATGCAGATCCACCCGAAATCTTGCAGAAAATCATGGAAAATGCGATAAGACGGGCGCAAATGTGCGTTGACTGGTGGCAGCCAACAGAAAACATTGCAAAGGTCCAGATAAAGATTTCCATCCCTCAAAATTATTTTTTTTATTTAGTGGGAAATTAGTACAAAAACCAAATTGGTTGATTAATTTTGCCACTTTGTATAAGCTTATTTAATTTCAAAAAAAAAAACTGAACTGAAGTACGCCTTCCATAGTTAAAGACACGGTTTCCTGTTGATCGGTTCTAGGATGACTTCAAACGTGCTCTCTCCTTCTCCATCTTTGTTGTGAATGTCCAGCCTTGATTGACACTCCAAAGACCTTTCTTTATTCTGCCCAGATGGCTCCCCAAATCAATCGCTTTCAAAACGCCGACTGAATGGTAGATCAGACAATTTCTTGCTAGTGATAGCTTTTCCCTGCGGTAAATCCAAAAAAATTCAATTATCATAATTACAAACCATCTTCTGCAACACATTCTCATGCTCTTACCCGTCCACCCCCATTCAGAGTGTAAGTCACAAAACCTGGCCAATTAGCATTACCTCCCGCAGATTGGTTTCCTAATTACGGTCAACCACAACCTGTCGAGCAAATTGTTCACCCCCATGAGCTGTCCCCACCCCACTGTGTGTTTCTTAAGTCAACGTTACACATCACTTTCCACCGCACAGACCATAAATTAACCACACAACTTGACACAAACTCTTCGTCTTTAGATAAGCACTTAAAGGTGAACACAGCCGCACACACAACCGCGCCTACTCACATGAGACGAAAGAAAAACAAACACAAACACTTCTTCATCAGAGATCTCCAAGTCACTCTGTGGTAACCCGATTTATTGTGTCATTTCTGTCCACTGGCCGAGAAGCATGTTGTTACCAATCACTGCTACAGCTGGTTGAAGGGGACCAAATGCTACAAAGGAAACAAGATCTGACCAACCTGTCAACCAGCTACATACAGCGTTGTTGTTACAAGAAAGTCCTGCTTTCGAGAGTCCTGGAAATTTGCTTCACTTATCCTTCGGTGGTTCATAAACTTTTGCACACACGTAAAGTTAACCGAACTAGAGTATATTTCAAACTTTTCAACACTCGACGATAGAACACACGCGAATACATACAAGTCGTCCAACCCCACCCTCAAGCACACCCCTCCCCCTGTCACATCCTTGAAGAAACGAAGCGAAGACGAAAAGTTCTGCCCTGGAAAGTTTCGACCGGCATTCATGCTGCCAGCGCATGAGGGTGGACCGGAATTCTCCGGATTCCATGTGAGTTTTTCTTTTCATCCACCGCCATCCAGCGTCCACCCACTGCCCAACCGCCAGGATCCTGCAGTTGTGTGGAACTGTGGACGGTCCTTAAGGTAATTGCTCACCGATGTGACTGCGGGGGCTCGAGTGCGCAGGCAGGGCACGGACCTCAAATTACTTTCGGGAAATAAAAAACTAACAATACATTCGCTCGTACGCAGTTAACAACGGCCGGGAGCAGTGAGGATGTTGTTGCGCTCAGAGGGGATCCCAATTTGACAGTTGAATCACCGTCAAATCTACATGGGCTAAGATGGCAACGTTGACAACAGCCACAACTACAGCCTCAGCCAGCAAGGAGGAGCGCCTGTACCATGGCTTGTTGTTTTCGTGTTATCGTCGTTTGTGTCCCTTTTTGTCGACGTCGTGTCCTTGCCGTCGTCGTTACAGTCATTGGTAACGTCCTCCTGTGTTGTATTGTGCTTGACTTTTGAAATTCAATTTCAAGTGGAGCGACGACGGTACGTTTTGGAATCGAGAGTCCTGGGTTACGGGAGCGGGAGATAAGCATATGCTCTGCTGTTGCTGCACAATCCTCCTCGTTGTCCTGCCCAGCGGGGGAGTGGACACACCTACTACACACAACATGTGTTCGCATAGTTGGCAACTAAAGATCGTGCACACAATTGCGACGTAGGCGGTGGCGGCGGGGGTGGGCTGCAATAAATGCGGAGCCTTGTTTGAGGATTAACTGCAAGTCCATCTGCTGAGGAGGGACGTGTCCTTCGGTGCTTTTTGTCCTGCGGTGAATGGCAGTGTGTGTGGCTGCCGGTATTGCCATGGTTACTGCCTTTTACTGTCGCCGGAGTGTGATGCGGCGCATTGAAATTAAATTGCACGGATTTGATTGCGGGACAGACTACATTGGGATTAAGTTTATATCTGCCCGGGGTAATCTGCACAAGGTGGCCATTGTTATCCTGGTGATTTATAATGTCCGACATAATGATGGCACCGCAACGAAGGGGCCGCAACGTACACGGCTGTAGGGATGGTCACTGAATAGGGGTGTGTGTAAGTGTATGTGGGCGTTTGATGGCTCCTGAAGTTGGCTGCTGCTTTGTGATGGCGACGATGTGAGGTCTTGCCCATGAGCTTGAGTTTGTCTGCATTTTGCTAGTTTTTGTTCGGTTCTTACACTCAAATTAAAGGTGTTGAGGAATTTGTTGTTGATCAAGTTGAACTTTAAATTTGGGAATATGCTTCGTTTCGAGGACATGCGCTTGGAACGGATACCTTTAAAGTTGATAATAGCTGAAGACACCCTCATTCAGCAAATTAGACCACTAACTGAGGCTTTGATCGTCTTGCGATGCGTAGGGGGAAACTGCAGTGTTGACTTCGACCTGTGAACAACAGACTTTAAGTTATTTCCGCGACACCGAGGCAGGTTCACCTGGAAAATAAGAGCATAGATCAATCATAATTTTACGAATATGAATTTCCGAAGATCTTGAATTCCGGACTTCCTATACATCGTGGTAGCTGAAGAGCCTCGTTGCTTGAGGTCCAAGTCCATCGGAAACTGAAGTGATGCATTCGATTGAGGTTCAATCAGATTTATTCAACCTAGCGCGACTAAGAGAGAGCTGCAACACACTTCTTGAACATTGTATAAATAATAAATAGAATGAGTACATAGTTTTTTAGTCTTGTAAATAGAGCGGTATTTTTCATTATTTTTTAATCCAATTTTATCCAATTTTTTACTCCAACTCACACATTTGCGCTTACAATTGCAACCTCAGAGGCATCTATAGAAAATAAAACAGGAAATCAGGTAAATTCTGAAATAAAAATAAATCTGAGATTTTAAGTAATTTTAAGTAATTTTTTTTTAAAGTAATTAATCCATGCGAAATTTTTGGCTCGGTCCTTTTGGTGCGATTAAGTTAACCAGGTCTGATGTAAGAGGGCGTATATGTGTTGGTTCCAGTCATTTCTTATTTTGTACCTCCCTGCCAGCTACCGACAATCAAAGGAGAACTACGATTGATCATCGCGGACTCAACTCGCCAGAACAAAGAATAAGAAGACACATGTAGAAGCATTTCTCTGCCACACGACCTCAGTAACATCGTCGTCAATCGGCTTCACCGCTTTACTGTAAAATTAAAGGTGACCAATGGTCCGGTTCTTGGAGGAGAAGATTCAACTACGAACTGTACGGGCTGTAAAGTGACATGGGTCTAGTCAGGCGTCTTCGGATGGCGCCTAAGATGGTTAAGCCATGTAGAGCGTATGGGCAACTCAGCTACGGCCCGAAGAGTCTTCGACTCCGAATCAGTGGGACAACGCAACAGAGGACGCCCGGGTTTAAGGTGGAGCACCCAGGTGGAGAAGGATCTCAACCAACTTGGCGTGCTACACTGGACACAGCTAGCCAGAGACCGTGCTAGATGGAGAGGCTTGTTGGTTGAGTCCCAGGTCCACCACGGAATAAGGAAGAAGAAGAATGTGTGAAGAAACGGATGGCACACAAGCGGTCATTACTAGGGGCCGACTCATTACATGAAACCCTCAGTCTGTCTAATCAGATTGACATGATACACTGTCATATGCCATTATTCAGCGTCTCCGAAAAATTGAGTTCTTGTACATGATTAAGATATGATGAAGAGGATGAAACCGCATCAGAATCAGGGTCTCAGTTCATGGAAACACCCCATGTGAGTTGAGCACGTTCTAAGAACTTGACCTTGCCTGAGAATTTCTGTTGGCTTAAGTTAACTTGGTTGGAGTGGCGGTAGCCGTTCACATTAACCAACTTTTCACAGAAAACTTTCGAAAAAATTGAATTAAAATGAAAATTTGTAGCGTGCAAAAATCTGTTGCCTGCAATGGCCCAGCAACAACGGGGAATGGAGTGCACACTAATGCTCGGTCGGAATCCAAGCTGGATCGATAAGGGGAGACTCACCCACCAAATTTATGACGGACCATGGTTTTCATGACCGGAAGCAGCTAGTCCGTGCCCTCAACGATGCAAGCCAGGTGCACATATGACAAAAGCCTCCATAGGAGTTCTTATAAATAAGTAATGCTCTCTGAATGACAGATGAAAAATTGAAATCAGAAATAAAGTATTACAGAGATGCCTGACTTCTACCTCTCTTTTCCCTTAAGATTTTTGACAACTATTTCTTATAACGTGTTCATAAACGAAATTGACCAATCAGAGGACGGCATTTACGTTATTTCGTGAATAACCGTCAAAAATGTATGTTTATCTGTCAAAAAGTACTCAAATTCGTCGATGGACTTGGGGGCAATCAGCTATAAAGACTCTATAATACTTCATTTCTGATTAAAATAAAGCCTCCGGGTGTCACTACTACTGCTAGATTCACTGAGGAACAACACAGCCTACTCCATTGATTCCAGGAGCGTGGACCTTTTAACAGAACTTTTTTTTGTAATGAATGTGAGCACCGATAAACCATTTTCGAAATTCGAAGTGTAACAGATGGGTATCAACTTCGACATCCTGAGAGAATGAGAAACCCCGTCGACAACATGGCTAGTTCAGAATGAAGCAAGTTCCTATAAATGACACTGTCTCGTGTCGGGAGACTTCTTAAGATTGTAATGCACATTAATTACGTCTTTTGTTCCACTTGACTGTTACAAAGTGAACAAACAAAAGTAAAAAGGAAGGGATCCATTACAATGCCCCCCCTTACGGCTATTACCTACCAGCATTAGCACTCAACATTTGCTAATTTGAGTTCAATATAAAGTTCAATCTTGAAGTTAAGGAGTTACCGCCAATATTTTACTCTTCGTCTTCTTAAAATTCCGTCAACAGAAGTCGAGAGATATCGCTTTTTACTTTGGCACTTCCATCCACCTATCTAATACAACATTCAACATTCATAACGTAATTTTGGAATTGGGACCAGAATTTATTCATGGGCATTTCAAAAAGTGGACTATTTTTGTAAAGCCTCCCATGTAAAAAGTTACTAAAATTGGGGTGAATTTTAAAATTTCTGGTGGAGAGTCTAAAAGCTTATTAAGTTCTTTATACATACTTTAATTTTGTTTGCTTAACAATTTATTACGCTAAATGTTTTGTTTCTATCAGAAATTGTTTCCGCTTGGCCCGTTGATTTTACCCTTACCACTGCGGCTGTTTTCAAAACACACTTATGTTCGAATTAATCTTTAATTTCCCCTAACTGTTTGGGGTTGATTCAACCTGATCATAGACAGAAGAACAGAAGTCATCAATGGAACAGAATTAAGATAATGGTCATCCTGGACAAAGGTGTACACCAAAGATGCCTTGTCTTACTCATTTCTATCGTTTTGGTCAGTCTTCATTGTATTTTCGTTTGAAATGCAATGATCATCCGCCACATAAAAAGCCTCTTTCTCTTAAAAGCTTCTCCAGATTCCCTCGTCTTCAGAACTTGGCAATTCTACATTCGTACCTGGGATGTAACAAATCCCATACTCACACACCACGATGCACAATAGTGCTGGATTCTAAATCAGCCACCAATCGATGCATCTATCGCTATTCCAGTCTCTCTGCCCTTCATTGGAATCCATTATGATTTCGTACTCTGGTGCTGCATTCAATCTCGACTGTCCCACACCTACTCGGGTACCTGAAAATAAAAGCACACATGTTCACAAGCATATCTCAACAACAGAAATCAGAATAAAGGCTCTATCCGTCTCCTGCCTTCACGCGTTCACAATCTATCCCGAATAATCTCTCTTCAGCCACAGCCTCAACGCCAAACATTTCAATTTCACATCAGAATCGATAAATAGTAAACAGCTCGATGCGAAAATAGGGGAAAAAAACGTTTTCAATTTCCACACCAGCCCGTATCCGAAGCGCAAACAAAATCAGGCGTCTTTGCTCTTGCACAGCAATATCCTATCCCATCTGCCGTGCTAGCATGTTCCCGGTCTTAAAGGCCCCGGCCGGAGAGGGGGCAAAATCAAATCAATAACGCTGGGACTTCATATTTTCTCAAGGATATTACTTTACACGGCAAAAGCCCCGGAACATCAAAGGATGCGAACGAGGGGAAGAAACGATTATCTTACATCTTTAAAATTCCTTCAAAGGATTATCTATTTATTGTCCTCTGTTTATCAGTTCAGTGATTACCATCCCTCGCGCAACGAACTTGCGGATAATGGGAGACGAGTCAAGAAAATGCTGGAAAGGACATTCCAACATGATTGTCCTTTCTATGGAGGAGATTATCCTGGATTGTCACCGCAAGCGAGTGACAGTCAAGAGATGACTTCGTTTTCCTGCAAAAAAAAAACAGAAACGTTTCCACTTAACTTCCATATCCACGGGAGGAGGGGTGATGCGGCAACGGCAGCAGCCGGGGGTGATTACGTATTTTTCTTTCGTTTTCATTTTAAAATGCTGTCTTCCGCAACATCCCATCCCGCGTGCCATCCGCGCATCCGTTCGATGATGCTAGTTAATTATTTCACAGTTAAGCCGGAGGCGAATGGAAAACAACAAACTTAAGGATGGAAATGGAATTTTCCTTGCAAAAGAATCTTAAATGACAGAGAAGAGATGCCCCCATGAGGCGCTGCCGGATACGCACATTTGCCAGACGACGGATTCCACCAAGGGGATTTGTATACACATCTAGGGAATGTCGCGCTTCGTTTTGTCTTTTAGCGACGCGACGGAATACGATTGCAAATACAGTGCTTCTCTCCCTAACTCGCGCACAATTAATGTGGACTCTGTGGAGGGGGTTGGGATTAATGCGCCTTCTCAAGGGGGCCTAACAGGGTGGAGCTGCAGTTGGTTAAACGAAAAATTTAATTTATCTTGGATTTAATTGGAAAGTGAGATGGAGGGCTCTTAATTTAGCTGGGTGGGTGGGTTGTGTGCAGAGCACTTGGTGAGATTGTGAAGAAAACATTTATCGGGACGTCACTCCGTCGGTGACTTCTAACGAGCTTTAAGCTGGGCTTAGAATGTAGTAAGTAAGTAGACAAGCGGCTTTTTGTTAACGTCAACGTGGAAATGCCTGTCCAATGGGTTCATAATTTCTTTTTTCTAATATATGTTTTTTTTTAAATGCATAGTATGAATTTTACTAGCGTTGACAATACTACGCCTGGAAGGTACAGCGTCTGACGTTTACTGTCTGAATACAATTTCGTGTAAATGTTGCCTACGATTATGCCCTTAAATGTTCTACTTTGGATCTACTACCTCATGCGTTATTTGTCCAATCACGAAAAATGATCCTGACTTATCGACCAAGGCTTTTGGTCTAAAGGTGTGACATCACATGATCTAACTCGAAAAAGCTCGAACTCAGACCGCATATAAAGCACATACAGATTATGTTGTATTTTCGAAGTAGTTTGTGAACAAAAAGGAGTATTGGAGATTTCAAAACATATTGCAAAAAGCGAAGTATAATAATAATAATAATATGGGTGGCGCTACAGTCCGAGGCGGACCTGGGCCTAGCTTCTCAGCAACAACTCGTGTTGTGCGTGCTATTGTTATTTCACGAGTGGAAGGGACCTACAGTTTAATGCCGACTCCGAACGGCGAAGTTGAGGAAGCTTTTTCTAGACAGGAATACTCTTTGAGCGTTGTCAGTGACTCGAAAGAGGTGGAAGCCGTGAATTATCAAAGTTGGGGTGGTAAATTCGGGTATCGAACCTGGCACCCTCTGTAATTAGCTTAAAATTTAGTTAGAGAATTTCATTTATAGTTATACTGATGCAGTAAAAGCTTCCATAGAAGGATAGCGACGGCCGCAACGCTTTTGTCAGGTTAAGGGAGTGGTCCGTCCATGGGAATGGAATGGAACTTGAATTCTAAGTCCACGCTTATAAGAAATTGTCCACTCAAGGGGATTGTCCGCCTTAGAGAGTGGCCACAATAGGAGCTTTCACTGCGTACTCTCATATTATTGAATCATTTATTTCAAGTATTTTCAGTCTGTTGAAGGATATGGAACGAATCCTTTCTTTCTCTGTACTGCTTGTCTTTTTTTCACGGTTTTCCCTGGAACGGATCAAAACTCCATTTGTTTCGAATACTCGATGGTCGGATTCTCACCCTTTACCTCTCAAACTGACGGCAAGCTGGAAACACTTGAATTAGTTGTATATTCGTAAACGCACTCCTTGCCATTACAAATACCCTATCCGATGATTGTTTTTGCTGAATTTGGAACTAAAACTGATTTGTATAAACACGAAAAATCGGACCCATGTGTCCCTTTCTGACACCCACGGACTGACTGACACTACACCAACGTCATCGAGGCTCACTTTCCGTCAAATTCACTTCTCACTCGAATCCCCCTCTCAACCCCAGTCACCACTCTTTCAAGCACTCATCCCTCGTTGTACCCCAACGAAAGAAACCAGTTCAGACCTTCCTCTCCCAAAAACAAAAAATGAGAATTCTCAAATTTCCTTAATTTGAAATCCACCAACACAAGTCCACCCCGCCGCTGCACGGGTGTGTCAGATTCCAGCAAAGACACAAACTTAAAAAAGATTTGCTCCAGTTACTTGGCAGTGGGCTGAGATGCCAGCCCCTCTTGAATTGCCCCAGCCCCGCGGTTGGTATTCTGTTGCGTTGTTTTCTTCCGTCTGTTTGTGCTCATTCCCGTTCAATCCTTCGTAACTGTTTTTAATTAGATTTTTCCTGTATTTCACATAATTCACGAGCAACAAATTCACTTCTACAAGTCACGAGATTCCCGGAAAAGCAAAATAATTCATTCTAATCCTTGGCTTAGGGTTTTCTTTTTTTTTTTTTCATTCTCCTCCTCCGCTCGAACCCCACGGTGTTTTGGTTTTTTTTTGTTTTGTCTTTGGCTGCTGCTGTTGTGAGCGGTTTTTTTTTCTTCTCAAACTCTGCTTCCGCCATCCATTTTAATCTGCTTTTCTCTTGTCGTCGTTCCTTTGTGTTCACCTTCATCACACTCAATTTTCGCCCGTATCTCTTTGTTATCTGTGCCAGTGCCCATGCCATCCGGATTGGAAGTTAGGATATTTAATCGCAATGCAGATGAATGGGGGCGTTGGACTGGGGATAAGGACATCTCCCCCGGAGGAACAAAAATAAAGGCATCCGGTTGAGAGGAGGCAGCAAAAAAAAAATCAAATACGCCATTTTGCTGTTTTTTCTTTCGCCCTTTTCTGGGGGCTCATCCATTTTTCAACTTGCTCTGCGGGTCGTGTTTTGTCCGCCGTCGTCCTCTGGCAAATCCTCTGGGAATTATCATAGATGTCCCAGGTCATTCTATCTCCCTCTCTCTTCTTCTCTTGTCATTTGTTGTGCCCAAGGGGGTGTGGCGCGGGCGACGTGTGCAACAGCGGAGCTGTAGCAGACGAAAATGCAAAGTGACACCACCGCCTAAATCAAAACTGATGGTGATGTAGTGGCTCGTCCGCCCACCGAAAAAACAAGGAATTCCTCGCAACACGAAGGTAATGCATAAGTTATACGCTGCTACCGCTGCCGTCGTCGTCATGGTGTTTGCGCAAAGAGGAAGAGCGAATGTGTTATGATCCCGACATGCATGAAGAAATCCCGGTAAACTACACCTGCCAGGGTAAACAGATGATGATAGGAATGAAGTACACATCCACTTAAGTCACATTGGGCGTTCTTATCATGAAAGCGTAATGCGAATGAAACATTCACGATGGATTTTTGGCGGTGGCGGCAACGGTAACAGCAACAGTCGTACATCGCGATTGCGGTATGTAGTGAATGAGGGGAATGATTTGTGGTACATTCAGCCATCAGACATCCAGCTCGTGGGACTGGTCTGGATTCTGGAAGGATGTGTGAACTCGCATTAAACCGTGTTAAGCACACGTGTGGAAATCTAATAAATTTCCTTTGTTCTTCGGGCAAGTTCTCTTCTCTTGTTTTTTTTCTTTTTTTTTGCAAACGACGACTGACAGATGCCTGCTGTGGGTGGGATGGCGGAGGGTGCGCTTCAGGGACTACGGGCAAATTGGCTGGTGAAAGGACGCGTATTGAATAATGTAACCCAATATGGGAGAAATGACGGTGGTGTGTGTTATTTTTGTTCGTTTCATTCGTTTCTTGCTTGTCAAATGTATGAAAAAATGTGAAGTGACAGAACAAAATAATTACGACGACGAACAGATGTCAATTACGTGTCAATGTGGGGGATGGAGTTTGAAATGGAAAAAAAACAACGAAAACTCCTCACGTTTCTCGGTATTTTTGTATTATTTTGACACATCTAACTTTAGATTTATTTGAGGTGACTGAGGTAAACGACAAGCACAACAACGTGATGCGGGAGGGGCGCGGCGCCCTTTGACATTTATTCTTCATTTTGAGAAAGACAGGAGATGTTGACATGGTGGATGGAGGTTTATGTGGATGGTGCCTAGGAAAACGTGGTTGATAGAAAATTATGGGATGTTGGTAAAGTCATTTGGCTTAACTTTCTGCGTGCTGAATTTCGAATCCTCCAGAAGACTCTTCCGAAAGTGTGTTGAGATTGCATAGGCTGTCCCATTTCTTCTTCGACTGCACTAAAGTAATAAAGAAGACCTCTTGTAGTCAATTCATTTCGTCCAACCTTTTCAATCATTGCGGGGATCCCACATCGTAAGGAGCCATTCATAGACAGTACAGAAAATGTACTAAAAATTGTCAATTCTATGACAGTTGGACATCAATTATGATTTCTTGTTCGTAATCACTTTTTGACAGGAGTATGATACGTAAGACTCACATACGTTGTGGCCACTCTGTACTAAACATGTACTAAAAATGTTCTAAAATGTACTAAAATATCGGAAATTTCTTTAGTTGCAATACTTATATCATACTGCTGTTCTCTTCGAACATATGCTAAGCAAAGGTGGACTTTTAGTACTTAGTATTGAGTACACTAAGTACTAATAGTCAACCCTTGCTTAACTCCTAAGCAATTGAGTTCCATTGACTACTCCAAGAGCCTCAAGATCTAAAGTATGTGCTAAGCATGTACTCAATACTAAGTACTCTCTCTGTGACCCCTAGTGCTAAAAATGTTCAAAAAAGTGCTAAAAATGTACTAAAAGTCTAGAAGCCCTCTGTTATTAAATATTCCTATCCCGAAAAGGACGACGGCTTTTTTGCGTGACTCCTAACCCATAACGTCACAGTCCCCACACCATGACTTTCAAGATCTCAAACAATAGACCCTTTAATTCACTTGGCTGTCTTAAATATTAAGCACACACCTTTCAATAAATTAAACTCCCCTTGATGTCATCTGCAGTCTACTCACAACACACCCTCTCAACAGTAATTGCCGACCAATTCGAACCCAATCACCATCAATCCCACCATCGGACCATCCCCTATCGTGTCCAATCACATACACAAATCACAAGAATTCTATAAATACCT
This sequence comes from Eristalis intricaria, assembly GCA_964034865.1. NCBI lineage: Eukaryota > Metazoa > Arthropoda > Insecta > Diptera > Syrphidae > Eristalis > Eristalis intricaria. The sequence continues at coordinate 46,962,019 of OZ035874.1, forward strand.
AACCCCAGTCCACAATCCAATCCTTCCTCAAATTGAGACAACATTTGTACCTGACATTGCGTGCCACCAACAGATTATCACTTTCCCCGGTGATAAAATGAGAAATCACCATTGTCACACCCTAGTGCTACCCAGTCACTGACCGGCAGCGTCAACAAAGTTAAAAACTATCATCACTCATCCAAACACCAAAACTCAAACCAAACCGCACAGCCAGTAACCGCCAGAACTACAGAAATAAAGTATCCTTCGCATGCAACACAATCAGTGCCACTGCCAGCAGCGTTCAACCCCTGCCGCTGCCCGACCAAGTTGCATGACGACGTTAATGAGTGTTTGTGCGTGTGGTTGCTTGCAAATTGAATTCACACAACAAACAGAGAGTCCTTTCTCGTGGATCCTTAGCCGCGCGGGACTGCAGTAAGTAAGGTTCCCATTCGATATAATTAATCTTTGGAAAATTCACAATGACACGCTCTTTTAGGGTTCGCTGGTGTGGACTCGAAAATCTATCACACCATCCCCCTCCAGCTGGGGGTGGGCAGCAGGAATTCATCCTACCACTAAGGACTCCTCCGTCAATGGGACTTAGGTCTTGAGGATTTGAACGCCACAGGCGATGTTTTGCGAGCGACCAGCCACCCTGCTGCTTTAAACCTCAACAAAGTCGATCCCGGCTGTGAAGGAAGTTCTGTGGAATCCTCGAAAAGTCAAAGCTGGTTGGTGGCCTGCTGGTGCGGGTATTTCCGATAGCAGTGGGTGGCGGTACTTTAGTGGTATTCAAAGAAGATAAGAGTGGGACTTCAGTTCGGCGCTGAGAAGCTTCAGGCAAACAACAACTAATCACTGTCAGTTAGCGGATAAAGTTACCGCTATCGACATCCTTCTTGCATAAGCCGCTCGTATCTACGGCGAGAATGAATTAGACGCATCCTCTAAAACACTGCACAAGGGAAGCGGAAGACAGAACTCTCTGCTCCTTGTGTGCGGCAATCCTTGAGAAGAGTGTAAGCGAAGGATAAGTTGGAACAAGTTTTTCCGCTGCTTTAGAGGGGTTTCCTTTCGCCTGCCTGCGGTTAAGCCACCAATCTTAGGGTTCATCGTTGGCGAAACAAAGAACATTCATTCGCCCTTCGCAATCCTTGCTACCGAAACTTTTTGCGGCTTTCGTCGGGTGTCACGACGAGGTGGGTAAGGGGTTCGCTGAAGTTCCATTATCAGTGCCAAAGCGTTGTTTGCTTTTTTTTTCTTGCCCACGATTTACGACAACCACTAACAATTTATCCTCGAGTGCTTACTTTCGACTGGGTGTGGCTGCGTCAGGTGTTTCCCTCGAGAAGGATGTACGGGCACTTTAAAGTGCTCCCGCTTAAAAGCAGTGTAGAGGCTGTTTTTTTTTATCTCCTTCCATCACGGCTGCTGCCGCACCCGCCGAGTCGGACTTGAAATGGAGATACGTTGGGATTTATTGGTCAGCTCCACCCACTAAGAACCACCCACATGCGCCGCTGTGGTTAGCATTGATCACACACAAACTTTATTCGTGGGTAGGTGAAAAGTGCGGAGAAAGAGAAAAGATTCATACCACTGGCGAGCTTAAAAACGGGAAACGAGAGAGGAAGACGAACGGTTGAATGGAGATTGCTAACGACAAACGAACGTGCACTTTACTGGACTTACGCTCACGTAGGTCCTAGACGTCGTACTCGGCTTTTATTGATTTTCTTTCTTAATCTCGTCGCGATGCGCATTTCGTTATCCTTTGATGTGGAATTGAGACCGGATTTTGATGGAGTTTGCCTATCACGAGGATGAGTGGCATGCACACTGAATCGGTTGCAGTATTGTAAATTTGGCGCCTCAAAAAGACCGGAGGTTTGCTTAAAGAAACGAAGGGACGTCATTTCCTGGTCATCAAATACTCTGGGGCTTTCACTCAGCTTCCAGTCCATCAATTGTTCATGACTCTCTAGTGCAAGTTTCACCAGTATGTGCCCAGATGGCAAGGTCCTTAACCCTGGAAGAGGGCTTGCACAAGGCCATGTTAGTTGGAAAGGCCTGTTAACAGGGGCCCAGGTTAACTACGGACTGTGATGCCAAGACCAACAAGGAGAAGTAACGAACGAAAACGAAAGCCTTGCTCAACCGTGTCTTGTCTCATTCGCCAGGTGGATTAGGTTCCCCGTCCAAACATTGCAAGTTCCCTTGCTCTTAATTTCTGAATCGGCTCTCGAACAACTTCAGAACGTCTCTTGTCAATTAAGAAAAATAAAAACCCATCATCCGCTCACAGACTTTAGTTAAATACGGACGGACCCCCACTGTCCTACACTCATCCAGGTTATGTATCTCATCAACTTTACCAAAAAACTACACATGTCCTCTTCCGTCATTCCTTTGTCCTTGTCCGCATTCAAATTGCAAAGCCCCCGCACACATACTTGGGGAATTACCAGTTTAGCTTTACGAATTAGAAAGACAAAGCCGAAGAACTCTTTGGCACAAAAACTTACGTTAGTCATTAAAATTTCCCCTCGAACTCCCATTCATTCACAGAGTACGAGGACGATTTCCTCATTTCTTCTTGATCCTTTCAAATTCGAGGAAGAAACAAAACCAAAACGAGAGACGAGACCTCCCTTCCTTGTTCGGATGAAATTTTGACTTCCAACAGAGGAAGGACTCTGCCATAGCCGAGGATTTTAATGGCACATAACTAAGTTTGGTATTGTGTGGCCTGGCCCATTATGGGATCCGGTGGAAATTTATGTGCGGTTTGCATGTTTGCCAGAACACATTGCCCCCCTCATGCGGATTAGAATCACACTCACAGTGGGAGCGACATGCAAAAAGGATAATGAGAGGAGAAAGAGAACAACACCATGTATTCGATTTTTTCTTTTTTTGCTTTTTATCGACGTCCCTTCGACACAAGCGAGAATGCAGTCAAAGGAGGCATTAAATAAGGCAGAAAGGTCGTTCTCCGGTGGGTCTTATTTTCGGTCATGAATGTGCATGTTGGACGATGATTCAGCAAGGTCCAGCCCAACCCCGGACTTGTACATTGAAACATTAGACATTATCTACTGATCAACTGATGAGAATGGAGGCGATGGAAAGGGGGGAATTGAGAGCCTCTGTGGGTTGTGATCGTGTTTCAATAAATGTTGATCCTGTTCTTGTGAATAATTTAACGTCCACTGAGGAAGCTAGTATTTGACACAGGCTTTGGGGGTCAAAATTCGTCACGAAAAAAAGCATGACGGTACAGATGTTCAGTTCGTGTGGACTGAATTGAATTTTGTGGCGGTTTTTTTATAAGAATTGGTCGAGAAGCATTTATCACTTTGACTTAAGCGCGTGACGCGGAAACGTGACGGAGATTCTCTAAAGCTTTTTTGTGTCGTTAAATAAGTGGTCTTCTTGGTTAATTTCTGAGAGCTTCATTTCGAAGCCGGCAGTGGGACGAAAAAGGTTTTCAAAACGTGGTGACGGATTAAGCGTGATGGGTAAACGTGACGGAGATTCCTTAAAGCTTTTTTGGTCTTGGAAATGGTAATCGTGGTTAATTCCTTAGGGCTTCATTTCTAAACCGACAGTGGAACGAGGAAGGTTTTGAAAACGTGGTGACAGAGAACGCGTGACGCGGAAACATGACGGAGTTTTTCTTGTAAGCTTGTACTAACGAAAAGACCGTGGCGTTTAAATGATCTTCTTTGTTTATTTCTTAATGATTCTTTTCGAAGCCGTTAGTGAATAGAACAGGATCACCAAACTTAGTCTAAAATGCGTGACGCGGAGTTGTGATGGATATGCGCTTAAATTTTGCAATCCGAAAAGTGCGTGATGAATCGAAACTAGCTGCGTTTCGGTAATGTAGTGATCTTTCATTTCGGGGGGACTGAGGCACTCTTAGAATATTGACTAAAGTGTGTGACGCAGAAACGTGACGGACATTTGTTTAAGGTATGAATCACGATTAAATTGCGACCATTCTTTTCTTCTCCTGGAATGCATTGAATTGTGAGGATTTAGTTAATTTGGTGAGTATTAATTTTAAAACTCTCAACATTCTTGACTTTCTCGTTCACCAAATCACGTGACGCCGAAGAGTGACAAACTAAGACTATGAGGACGAGGGCGATCGGTAGGTCTCTAAATTACACAAGTCTCAAGCTGAGCATCACAAAAACTAACGTGCGCCTAAAGTCACTTTAGTCACAGTCCCGATCGAAGTCACAAACACGCGTAGAACCCTCGAAGGATACAACGGATAGTCAAAGCTGAACTTCTACATAAAAATACCTTTCGTCACGCTATATCTCTACTCTGGTCTAATCCAACTGCATTCATTCCCACCACATTCAGTTGAAACACACCAATCTTAAATCCTACCCTCCTTCGATGAACAGAATAAATATTCGCTCACTGCGAGTTTTTTCCCCCAAAATCCCACCTTAACTTGAAAACTCTTGAAAATACCACACCTTACCGCAGACTCCTCATCAGTCATTCTTTTATATCCAAACCACGTAACCGAAAAAAGGTTAAAGAAGCTTTCAAGGCTAAGTGCTACTCCGTCAGCCTTTGTGAGCGCCAGCACACCTCACAGGAGATAAATGAGCAAAGACCGAAGCCAAGAAAAAAGAAAAATGTTTAAAGCATAAAGGAACCAAATAAACCTTATACCGTGCAAAAAATAATTAATTAAGCTCACGTGCCATCGACGGAGCAGACACAAACGGGTGCTACAGCCATTCCTCTACATTCCGTTCAGCGAGTATTTTTCCAATTCAAATACGCCCGCTCCTCCTTGCGCGTGTGTTTGTTTGAGCAGACGTGGATGTGTGTGCATGTGAAATTCGCCATCTTCCTTTGAGCCAACGAACGAAAATAGCAAGCATAAGTAAAATACTTGACAAGACTTAATTAATGGCAGACGGAGTTTATTTAGCGTAAGAAATCAATGGAATTAGTATCCTTTCTTGCTGTGTTCCTCGGGGGACGTGTGGGTGTGTCTATTTTTGTGCTTTGGAATTCGATTTGCTAGACAGCGGCTGGGTATGGTTGGCCGCTTTGACCAGTAACCCAGATTCAATTGGAAAAGTTTGCAATCAAAACGACTTTAGTTGTGAATTCTCAAGAGCGGACGACATGAATGGGAATCAATGGAGTTGATTGAGAGATTTATTCGATTTCTGGTCGAGGATTCATGGGATTTCCTTTCAGGATTATTTCCGGAGCAAACAAAGCAAGGAGGGCATATGAAAGACCGTTCAAATGGACATGCATTTAAAGCGATGGTCCTTTCGGTGAACCAATATTCTCCTGTCAATAGATAAGAACCAGTGCACATTTATCATAGTGGTTCGATTGAAGCTATGATATGGTCAGGCGGAAGAAAGCATTATTTCGCAGGAAGAAGAAGGACAGCAGATCTAAGTTGATTGAGGTTGTGGCGATATGAAAACCCTTACAAAAGGAGTGTCATGAATGACAACCGAAAGAACATCACCGTCAATGAATGTTTAGAAAGGTGTCTACGTTCACGTGGATTATGGTAGGAGTGAGACAACGTTTTTTCCACACTTATGCGTCAGTCCTGTGGATGGCTGCGGCGAGTCCTACGCAGAGGGCGCCAGGTTCGATACACGATTATACCACCTTTCATACTTCACGCCTCCACCTCTTTCGTGCTCAAAGAGTATTCCTTTCAAGAAAAAGCTTCTCGACTTCTTCGGAGTCCGCTTTAAACTGTAGGTCCCTTCCACTCATGAGAGAACAATATCACGCACAACATTGCTGAGAAGCTGGGCCCTGGCCCTCTAAGTCCTTCGGCCTTATTAGTCCTTCCTGACGGAGACAACCCTACTAGTTAGCACACTCGTCGGCTAGAAGACCCCGTTGAAGCTGCTTAGTCAAATTTATGACGAATGACTGTTCGTCACTTGCAAACGAATGAATCCTATGACCTTACCCAGTTAAATCAGCTCGCGTGCAACTACGACGTTACCAGAAAATTTATTCATTTTACTTTTCCAATTCAATTCAGATCAATAAAAAATTTCAATGAAGAGTCGCTTGCCAAATTTATACAAATCGTGGAATAAACTCCCTAGATTAGTATTCGAGAAGGGAGATGTTTGTAAGAGCCTTGTTACCACTAGTCGAAGGGAAACTAAAACTGAGGCAAGGACGGTCGGTAGGCCTCTTAAAATTAAGACTGTGGCAACATGAACGCAGTGGAAACCTCAAAATCGCACCAGTTTTATAGGATAAATCATTGTCCTTCTTTCGTTTCGGCGGCTCCTTAATTCATGAGTAAAATGCGCCAAAAAGACAGATGTGTAAGCCCTCGAAACCGCCGATACGAAAAAAGGGGCAGCCTTACACGTATAAAGAAAGAAAAAAGCTAAGGAAAACGACTATGTACATTGATTAGGCAGACGTAAAAGACCCTATGGTCCTCCTGAATATCCTCTCTTAAATTTTTTCATTTGCTTCCAAGTGCTTTGTTTTTGTGTTCTCGAGACAAATTCAATGTGTACTGCATTAGGAAATTTTAAAAAAAGCAAAGTTTGTTCACGCTTGATCTTGACATTTTCTAAGGCTGAGGTGATGTGTACCATCGTACAAGATAGACGCCTTAGACACGAGTTAGAATTTCACTAGACATTTCACAAAAAACACAACCGATTTGCTTGAAGTCAACTTGTCTTCTTTATTTCTTCATTCCTTCTTTCTTAAAATTAATAAGGGTCAATGCATTCAATTTCCGGTGGGTTTCGGGTAACGACACAACAGGCAAGTGACATACATTTGCGTTACTCGAAATCCATTGACACCTGAATGCTGTATTGACACTTATTGGTTTCGTGGCAACACAAAGGTCCCGTCAGCAAGCTTGTTGACTTGCATTTGTGTAACTCACGGGAGGAACTGAACCCACAAACAAATGACATTTCGTATTTATTTTTGTGACAACGAGCAAAAGTGCACCTTCAACTCATACATCTTTTCGAAAATGGAACCGCCTAAAGTTTGTCAAACGACAATAATTCTTCCCGCTGACAGACAACCCCCTCCTCGCAGATGTAAAGCTCTGTTAAGCTGATGATTTTGTGCCTTCGGTAATTTTATGAAGTGAAGTGAAAACAGATAGAGAATTTCGGTCATTGGAGGTTTTAAAAAAAAAAACCGAGACAGTGAGTGTTCGCGGTAGTTAATGGCGAAAAGAAAATAAAAGAAAATTTTTTGTATATTAGGAAGGATCTAGAAGAGTCCTGTCGCTAGTAAGATTATAAGAAAAATAAAAATAATATTAGAAAACAAAGCATACTGAATGAAAATAGATTTGCAAAGAATAACTGATTAAATTATTATAAAATACTAAGTGACAGCACAAGACAGTTAGCCTATTTAACTGATGAGGCCCACAACAGCTTGTCTCCAACAGAGCGAGTCTTTGACTTTGAGGTAGTCGCACAATCGTTATCTAAGCTCCTCCGCTTTAGCTGGCTCACAACTGGAGTCCTTATTCTCTACCAACTAGATAGGGAACGTTCAATGAACGATTCGAATAAGTAGAATAAGCTGAAGAGATAGAATAATAATTAATTTGTTTATTACTTGTGTCAAAAGAACAAAAATCGTTGATAGAAAAATCAGAATAAAAATATGGGTACAGTGAAAGCTCCTATTGCGGGCACTCTCTTAAGTCGCCAATCCCCTTGAGAGGATAATTACTCACGACCGTGGATATTGAATTGAAGTGCCATACATTCCCATGGGCGAACAACTCCCTAAGCAGATGAAACCTGCTGCAACCGTCGCTTTCCGCCAATGAGAGCCTTCACTGTAGAGAGGGAGGGAAATGAGAGCTTCACTGTTGCACTACGGTCCAAGGTGGAAAGTGATCTAGCTTTGAAAGCAAATACTCACGTTATCCACTGCACTCGTAGGATACCGACTCCAAATGGCGAAGTTTGGGAAACTCGTACTAAAAAGTAATATCCTGCCACCATTTTCAGTGATTTGAGAGTTTTCGTGTTGAAAATTGAATGTAGACACTCAGCGAAGGGGTCGACGTCCACCAACCACTCCGCGACGGCGATCACAGAATTCATAGAAAACAAGGGCTTTAAACGAAACAAGTTTTAAGACATGTTGACTTTTTGCATGAAGGCTAAGGAGCTGTCTGAAAAATACTATGCACGGCAATGGTTGATTCTTCATTCACGAGCGGAGCATCTTCATGGGTTGTGAATGAGAACTAAAGGCAACACAAGTTGAAAAGTAGGTTCAAGTAAGGGATTAACGATGTTAAGCAAGTGGAGAGCTGGCATATATTTGTAACGAGAACTTTCTGAGTGAACTATGGTCTCAACCAAACAGATTTTCTAATCTCTCCTTAGGAATGCAGACGCAGATTTTGTTTGATCCTTCGCCACATTTTAACTGTGAACGTTAAGCCTTGTAGTGTCACAGAGCAGACTCTTTCTACCGGAGCTAAATTGTGCAGGCACTCCCTCCACATGACATGACTACGATAAGAATCGAACCACCTCAGGTCTTCGACGGTAGTGAGAAATCTCCTTCCGAAATTTTCACAACTAGTGCACTTTGGGGTGCTCTGTCAATTGGTCAATATCTGAGGATGCACCACTTACACTAACTTCACTCCTGAATGACTACACTAAATGATGATTGAGTTTGTCAAGAAGACCTTCTGCGACGGGTGTTCTTAAGCAGCCCTCTGGGCACAAATGGAGACCTGGTCATAAGACAGGACCAGCTGCCAGAAGAGTCGACGTTACCATCGAGGCGAGTATGTACTCCCAAATAACGACCAATTCAAAAAATGAAAAAATTCTCAGGCCGCCTTAAGACAGCAAAATAGGGTAATATTAAACTCGAGACAAAAATACTGGCTTCGTCTCCTTCGTCCACGCAAGTCTCACGCCTGGTCTCAAATAACCGTCGTTCACGTTAAGTTTTGAATGTGAATTTGAAGATAAATCAGGGGAAATGCAAAGGCAGTCGCCCCAGCAGAACGAATCAAATTTCTAGCAGCTTTCAACAAGCAGGTGAACAGTCAATATTCGTTCACTATCACATTTCCCTTTGTGTGGTCTTAAGGCTCTTAAGATCAATGGGCTGCGGCGTATCACACTCGTAGAACCGTCAGTGTCACTACTCTAAGCTCAGGCTTGACATTCCAGACCACTTGTCAATTAAGTAGATCGACATGCACACTCACTCACCTTGTCAACGGAATCCATCCCAAGGCGGCGCTCAGGTGTTTACTAGGGTACACGTCTCAAATTCTCTCTCCCCCTCCGCCCACAGAAGCCGAATAATTAACACCAACAACAAATGAAAACATCAAAACGTTTTGCCATTTAATTAAAGCGTCCTCTAGTGCGAAACGAACACACACATACACGCACACTCAAGCACAAAACAGGCAAAACAATCACTTTCACGAAGCACACGCCCACTGATTAATTGTAGACTTGAACGCCTCATTTAACACTCGATAGCCAAATTGCGCGCTTGGCGCACACACAAACACAGAAAACAGAGGAAGCGCTCGAAGCGGAAGGTGCGAAGATGTATTTCCCTCTTGAGGCTTACAGGCACTACCTCCGTTGCCGCTGGCAATCGTCTTACCGCACAACTGACAGGAGACAGAGCAACACTTGAGCGTCTTGCATATACACACGGCGAAACTTGCAGACGAAGACGGCTCGTAACAACGAGCACGACACGGAGGACCACCGACGAGAGTGCCAACAGCGAAGATGAGCACACTGCCGATGACAACGATGGCGCTGGAGACGACGACGAAGACTAAGATGTCGACATTGACGTCGAGGACGATGAGGACGAGACGATAAGTTGAACATTGCAGCAATAATAGCAGAAGATGACGAGCATGAAATCCTCTTTAATAAAGCACACCTCCCCTGTTGCCGCCCATCGCTCACTATCCCATCCGCTGACTGCCTGACTGGCTGGCTGGCGCAAGGGCCGGGAGAAGTTTGTGTAACAAGATTCCGAAATACTACTTGGAGATATTTTATCTGGTGATGCTTGTGCCTCCTCCGGGCGCCCCAAGGAGGGTGCTTCGCACGAAATGGGGTATTACACCCAAGAGTACGTGTGAGCGCATGCGAGTGTGTGTGCGCTGTGCCTGTGGACCAAGGGCGGGGCCGGTTGCGGTGAAAGAAGGATAAGAAGGGAAAATACTCGTTAAAAAGGGTTTATGCCGAAGGGAGGCTCCTTGAAAACAGTTCGAGGGGAAGGCTTCTTCTCAAACGACTTCTTAATATCATTAGAGGCTTTGCCTGCTCTTTTTGGGGTTATTTCTTGCTCTGGCTTTCCTCTCAGTTCCAACTCCTCGCCTTCTTTTTTCTCCGCTCGACTCTGTATTCGGTGATTGTTCGTGATTATGTGCTCCATTGTTGGAGTAGTTTACAGAAGAAACGACAGATATACATGGCCACATACAGGCGCCCGCGCCCTCCCCACCATTCACCAACACACAGAGAGTGGTGTAGTTTATTTTTACGACATCACGGGGGTGGGTTGATTTGCCATTTCTTACTAGCGAGATGGAAAAACCATTTTAAAGGCTTAAAGCTAAGCCGACTGAAGTGCGAGCGGGTGCTGAGAGTAGTGATGAAGTGAATATTGCTCGTCGTGGCGCTGTGTGCGAGTGGGCTTGGGCGGATTATAAAATTGGGTTAAAGTGGGCAATTCCTTGCGAGTTAAGAGTCTTAAAAACTTGTGACAATTTTCTGTAAGTTCTAGGCCGCCTTTTCATCGGGGACGGTGTGGTATTCGGTTTATTCGCCGGAAGTCCGAAGTGATTTAGGGTTTTTCTTTTCTTTCTTCTCTCGAGATGAGTTCATGTAAGAGTTTATGCGAACACAAGCATGCCATCCTTGTGGGGATTCGCAATTGAATTCTGGAACACATCAGTCGGGATGGTGGACATAAGGAGGCTTGTGGAGTGACTGTCTCATCAAGGCAAGTGGAGGGCGAGTCAACTTTGAAGGATGTCATGCTACAAATGTATGAATTGAAGAAGGTGAAGATTTCAAATTACATGATGTTTAAGACCACGTGAAGGTGGCGGTCTTGATTGTTTGTGGCTCTGTGTCGACTCCTACGCCCGTGAACTTTGACTGTTTAGGTTCTATTTTCGGTACGAAAAAGAGTGTTCACAGTGTTTTGAGTCACTGACAGTGATCAAAGTGTGTTGCTGTTTGTCTAGAAAAACCTTCTCAAACTTGGCCGTTTGGAGTCAGCATTAAAGTTACTTCCCCTTGTGAGTGTAGAAGCTAGGCCCTGGCCGTCTACTCACTGTAGCGCCACCATGTTTTACAAAACGGAGGTTCTATTTCACCTTGTTTTCTTGGAGGAACATGTGTTGAGGACGAACGACTTCTCAAGAATATTCCAGTCGGAAGATATTAGGTTAGGTTGAGGTGGCTGACTGCCGCGCATACGAACAGCAGACACACTTAGGGCAAACATAGGCCCATTGTGTTACCACGCGGATCTTAGGCTACCTATTCCGCAAACCAATCTATGCTTTTGATAAAGCGAAGAAGAGGGCTGAATTTGATGCTGCTCAGTTCAGCCAGATTAACAAGGAAGTGGGCCCCCAGAAGTCTGAATCTACGGGATGAGAGAGCACTGCAATTACATAGCAAGTGTTCGATGGGTTCTTCCTCATCCTCATCCAAGCTGCTTCCACAGAAATCATTGCAGGGAAGGCCTTGTCTAGAGGCGTGAGTTCCGATGGCACAATGCCCTGTTAGAACGCCAATAAGAGATCTGAGATGTGGCCTGCTTAATCTGATCAAGGATCGATCATAGGCCAGAGTTGTTTGGTAATGAGGAATCCTGTGCCTGATATCAGTTTGTGCGGTTTGTTTGAGCAAGCGTTTCAAGCTTTACAGATGTTTTAAAGTAGCGATAGGCATGGAGGGTGGGTCTCCACCCGGGAAGAGCAGAGTCTGTGCCCTTTCTTTCGAGCTCGACCGCTTTGCAATTCTCTGGGATGTCACAGTGTCCCGGCACCCACATAAGTTGAATGCTAAAATACTTGGCCATCTCAATAAGAGATAGACGGCAATTAAGAGAAGTCTTGGAATTAAAGGTGACTGAAACCAGAGATTGGATCGCTGCCTGGCTATCGGAATAGATGATGGTATCTGTGCGCGATATTACATTGTTTTTCAGCCAGGACAGGGCTTCCTTAATCGCTATAGTTTCAGTCTGAAAGACGCTTCAGTGATTAGGTAGTCGAAAAGATAGCTGGAAATTTATATCCTTGAAATAGACACCAGCAACCACACCTGCATCCATCTGTGAAAATTCGCAATGGACCTACCAGCGTCTGGTGTTCACACTCCCAGTAAGCACTGGGCGGTATGCTGGTTGAGAAATTCTTCTCGAAGAGGAGTTTGGGTAGAGTGAGGTCTGTATCAATGGATATAGAGGCATACCTGCGTAGGATCGTTGAATGTCCAGACTGCAGTTCTTTCCAGCTGCTCAGCGATCTGAATCTTATCGGCGTGCTAGCTGCCGGAGGAAATTAACTGTAGAAAATTAAAACGAACTTACTCCCCACATACTCTGGGGTCCTAGGTTCTGGGAACGCCACTTTGACAGCCAGATTGTACCAGAAGCACTGTTGTTCCAGGGAAACAATTTATTAGACATTACTTCTTGTCCACTAAAATACACACAATTCGAAATAGAGTGAACTCCCTCTTAATGGACACCATCTCAAGTGAACGAATCTCTTAAGTGGACTAGATGCACTGTAATGTCTGGCTGATTGATATGATTCTGGTTGTATTTTTCGTCTTAAGCGGACGCTCTCTTATGTGAACAAAAACTCCGGTCCCGTGGCTGTCCACTTAAGAGGGAGTTAACTGTATGTACATTGGCCTGACGTAAGCATTATCCGATTAAAAGATTTGAACTCATTCGATTGCATTGCCTTACACTGCCGTTGCCACTGCAGCGTCCATGAACATATTCCATATCCAAGGCCTTAATGAATGCCTTATGCACGCCTCTAGATTTGTGAACTTCCTTATTTTTTACCTTCCTTTGTAGACAACTGAAAATCAACGCTTATACCGCCACGAAGCTCCGTCCATTTAGTACACCAAGTTGATGGATATCTTCAATCACGCCTTAACGGCAGGTATGATTTCTTGCATTGTTCCACTCACTGACTCGGACTCACTGAACGGACAAGCTTTCGGTGGTCTACTCGCTTCAGGCAGGCACTCGCTGGACATAACATAACTGCGATGTGAATTGAGTCGCTTCAGGTCTTAGAATATAGTGGGAAGTCTCTTAGTTTCGAATTCCCACAACTGGTGGACTTTTGAACTGAACATCGCCCTAAGCGTGTCATAAGTACAGTTGGAGGCAAACAATTTGCACACACATTGTATACGCAAATCAGCATCGTCGCGTACGACTAGAAAAAAACGTATTCACATAAATAAAGCTCACAAGTCACAAGTCTTTCTTTTTCATATTTGCACGATGGACCTTGACACATCTCACGAATAACGCATGAGCTGTCAAAAAGACAACAAAAAAAAATCCAAAAATCAAAGAAGAGTCCATTTTTTCCCAGTATATCAACCTTGGTTGATTTGAAAGCAAAGGTGTCGTGTGAGTGAATGTCACCGGAAGTCGGTTAACTATTCTTTTAGTTTCAAAGTCACTACACCGGAATCACAAAAATATTTATGTGCACAAGAGAGCACAAGAGATGCGTGGTCTGGTGTGTGGTTTCATTCAATGTTGGTCTTTGATGAGTAAGCATGATTTGGCATGCCTTAAGTAGGAAGACGCCATCCAGATTTGGGGTTTCACACAGCAGTGCGTTTTTGAACATCGTACAAGCTGGAGCGGTTTGTTGGATGAGGACCATGTGCACCCACTCCGAACAATCGTGCCAGTAGAAGAAGAAACAGGTGAAGTTTCCCAAAAATATTCCGGGAACCACCAGTAAGTCAGAACTCCCTTTGGGTACCACTAGGCACGCGTACACGATTGTGAAAGTGTTTAATAAAAAAAAACTTTAATGAATCATACTATCGGAAGATGGTTTGATTTTGATATTTCTGAAATAGACAGCTGCAGTACAGAAACAGAAATATAATCGGTCGGTGGTGGTAGCGCAGCTTGAATTTCGAAGTCGATTTTCTAAGCGTATCCTTCCAAGCAAACCATCCGGCGTGTAGAATCGAAGAGACGAGAACCACAGGAGACCATGCAGGACGTGGCCGCCACCGGACTGGTCAGTTAGACAGAAAAGTTATCACAGGAAATTTCGCGGAGAGCCATGAAATGCTATAAATCGGGCACAAATGTGAATCAACACTGGCGGTATCCACTTGACGGATATAATCTTTTCCAATTAACAGAAAACATTGCGATATACATTCACTCCTACTTTCCAGAACGAGATACAGAAGATATATCGTGTTTCCTCCAGACAAAGCAAGGTAGGCGGAGCTGCTCAGTGGCACAGTGATGAGCAAAGGAAGCTTGAAGAGTTTATTATGTGCTTTCAAATACGAGAACTATGCCAAGAGATAGCGACTGCACTTGGTTACTCCTCAAACATCTTCAAATTCTCCATCAAATGGGCACAAACTTCGCTCTGCTCAAATGGGCTGCTACTCCGGACTAGTTTCATTCATGTCAAGTCAATTACGCTAGAAGATCAACAATCACCTCTTTCGAGTCATTGACAACACCCAAACAGTAATAACCATCTAGAAAAAGCTTCTCAAATTTGGCCGTTCGGAGTCGGCACAAAACTGTAGGTCCCTTCCACTCGTGAGAGGTCAATAGCCTGCACAGTACGAGTGGTTGCTGTAGAAGCTAAGCCCTGGCCGTCTATTGTCAACAAATCACTTCAATTCTCTCTCCAACTCGACGTCAGACTTTCCACCAAAAAGCCACTTCATCCCTTCTTCAAGGGTGACGTGAACTATGCTCAACTCAAGACAGTCCCTTCAAATGTCAATCACCACAGTCCCTCATCAATCTCAAAAATTTGCTTTTTGTCAGCTTCTCAAATTCAACCATAAAACTGTCAAGTTCCTTCGTCAGTTGTGAGGTCTCTGATTTCACGTGTCCTCGTGCGTCCCCGCTGCGTGCGTGGGGATTTGGTTCGCTTCCAAGAAGATCAATCGGTGTCCTCGCCCGCCGGACAGGCAAACGTGCTCCAGGGACTTTCGATTATGTCCGAAATAGGTTCCATCATTCCTCGAATAATGCCAGCAAGAGCCCACGCTTTGTTGCTCTGTTACGTGATTTTTATGGAGTGTCCTCAGGCACTGCCGGGGAGCAGGGGCCTTGTGAGTGAACACATGATATTTGATTGCTCATGATGCCTGAGCAGCGTGTGTCCTTAATTTGATTTTAATTGAAATTCCACCCGTCACCCTTCACTCACACAGCCATCATTAGTTGCAGTGCCACGAGGTAGCATTTGTCTGTGTCAAGTGGCATGCGAGATTGGCGACAGCAAGAGAAAGCAGTCTCGGAGTGCCTGAGACAGATGGGAACATTTGCGAGCATAAGACGTCTGCACCTAACAAATTCCAGACGCTGACAACCATCACCATGGAGGCGTGGGTACATGAAAAGGTCCAAGTCCTCGCACACACATTAAAGTCAATTCCTTTGGCTGTCAATTCCCAGATAAATGTCTTCCGATATTAGAATCGGAAGTCATTACAACCTGGGTTACAGATACACACACCAGACGGTATCCATTGACTCACCGCAATTGGCATCCAGCGATGCAGCGCTGCCGAGTGGTTGGTTCAGCTTCAACTTCAACTGCGACCCGGCCATCCGGCAACCCGGCAGCCCATTCTGACAATTTCCATTTTTTGAATCAATGAACATGCATATCCCTGGCTCGTCCACAAGCGCACATGTATGCAATGACATACGCTGCGGTTAACTAATATCCCAGCGCTCCATCGACTCGAACACTGCGCCGAAGGACTCAGCTGTTGTCTCCGGTTGACAGTTACCAGTATTAGCATCTTCAATTCCAGGACTGCAAGCGAAACAGAAAAAAAAAGACAGACACATATACTATAAGTACAACATTGGAAATATACATAAAATGTAAATTCATGCACAAGAGATGGTTGGGAAACAAATGAAATGAAGAGCTTGGGTTCTGTGGGGTGTGGGGGCTGGGGCTGGGGAGGACTCATCTGCGCGAGGATCGAGTATGTTTATGAAAAATTCATTAGGTTGCCTAGGGCACTTCCTGGATGTGGCAAGGACATGTGAGTGCATCGCTGCACGTGTGTGGATGCAGGGAGAGACTGCACGTCTGCGTTATGGAATTGCTGGCGGAGAATATTGATGGAGTTTTTTCATCTCCTGCGGCTAAGCAATTTTCAATCTAGATTCCAAGGGTATCTTCAGGATTTGGTTTTTTATTTTTTCTTGTTCGTCCTCATTACAGGATATTGTATCCATTGCCTCATGCAAATGGGGTGTGTATGGAGATTTTCTTATTCTAGCTTCAATCGAGAGCACCGAAGAGATGCGAACGGTTACACAGTCTGAGGCTGATTAAGTCTGCAGGACGTCTTTGGTGAAAATCTCAGAAGAATGGGCTTCTACGGGATTAGGTTTGTTTTAGTTTAGATTGCTTTTGCATCGATCGGACAGACTGCGGCGGTTGGCAGTGATTTTGTGCTGATGTCACGCACGAGTTGTGTACTTTCCGATGATTTGCATTCGAATTGAGGCAACCCTGGAAGGTGATCCTTTTTAAGTTGGAATGTAAATTTGATTTGGTTTGGTGGGATTTGTTATCCAATTTGTGTTTTCATGTGGTCCCGTTTAGTCGAGTTTAAGGTGCAGCAAGCAATCAGACGAGGACCACATTTACCTTGGAGTCGCAGCTCCAGGCAGAGATCGCTCTATACGAAGTGCAGGAGGCCATGCTTGTTGGTTGTGAGCCATGTCCGTCACCCTCTGTGTCTTGAATAATCATCTTAAACTGAACTGCGCTCTAAATATATTTGTCCGAATAAGACGGCGGTCAAAAAACACGAGGTGAGGAAAGAACAAAGAAAAAGGCAATGTTCCCAGGTAAGCCGCTGACTTTCCCGAATCCCTGTATTCCCTCAGTTTTCATTACCACAATTTTGCATGTAAATTTACACACAATTTTACTCCTTGTGATCGATACAAAGTCTTAGTCTCTAACCCAATTAAATGGACGACGACATCACTATGGCAGTATTTCAAAAATGGGTTACGGTAGACCTTCAGACCGCCAAAGTGAAGCTTACAAAGATTTAAGTAACATTGCACATGTTATAGGACCTAAAAGAGGTGTTGTCTTGTGCGGAATATGTCCTTTTCAAGCTTCATTATGGATGGATAAATGAGGAGTCTCGGAACTATCCCACCCGAGAGGACGTTTTTTTGTTTCTTGAAGAGGCACTTCCTTCAATCTGTAGACTGTATGCAAATGGAATGACAGGCATATGAAATGAACCATCAGTTTGATTCCTTTAATACTGCTCCCTCATTGTAGGGACCCATCGTTTTGAGTCCACTTTCAAGCGAATTTCTCTTGCCGATGCAATTAGACCTTTAAGACGTGGATTCTACGCGTTTTCCGGATGAAAAGCAGTGTCGTGGACAGAGGGTAAAAGAATGAGAAATCACTCTATCTGACGACTCAGTAACGAATTCATGTACAGACTTCTGTGATCTCTTTGAGACGTTCGTGGCACAACCGTCGAATGTAGCAATTTCGGGCAAAGTTGAGCAACGGTACTAGCGCACCCGCACAGTGGTCCTACACGCTTTGTATGGGACCTGGGAGAAAAATCTATGATCCTTAAAATCTGACAGATGAGAGACACATGGGCTGAGAGACATTGGGCTTTCTCTCATTTCCACAAAATTTGGTCAAAAACAAGTCAATAGAACACAAGTTGTTGACATTTTTAGGAATTGTAGGTCTTATTAACTTTTATAACAAAAACCGCCTACCTCGGCTTCGCAGGAAATAGTACAAACAACATCAGTTCCGATAACAAACGCAGAGTAACTTTTGCCAACCGCTGTTTCTATGGGCTCAAGAGGCAATTGAGTAGTAGAGCCATCTCTCGAAGGACCAAGCTGAATTTATACAATCATCCCAGTCCTGCTGTATGTCGCGGAGGCATGGACAATCTCAAAAGCGGATGAGGAAGTCCTTGGTATCTTTGAGAGAAAAGCTCTGCGTGCGATCTTTGGTCCTGTTTGCGTTGACGGTTTCTGGAGGAGAAGATTCAACCACGAACTGTACGGGATGTACAGCGACATGAGTCTAGTCAGGCGTCTTCGGATCCAACGCATAAGATGGCTAGACCATGCAAAGCGTAAGGACAATTCAGCTCCGACCGGAACAGTCTTCGACTCCGAACCCGTGGGAAAACGTAACAGAGGACGCCCGCGTTTAGGGTGGCGCACCCAGGTGAAGAAGGACCTCAACCAACTTGGCGTGAGACACTGGAGACAGAAAGCCAGAGACCGTGCTAGCTGGAGAGGCTTGTTTATTGAAGCCCAGGTCCACCCCGGACTGTAGCGCTAAATAAAAAACAAAGACAAAAAAGGAAAATGTATGAAATATAGGAAATACAAAAAAATAAGTATATGTACGTAATAAACCACTTAATTAACTTAAGATCCTCTTCAGTCAAAGGTAGATGTTCTTTCTCTGATTCAGGTCGGAAATGGGCTATAAATGGAACGGATGATCACGACGATAACCGGGAAAAAAATTTCCTGGAGAGGTGGCACCTACAGGTCTTGCAGTCGTTATTCTTGCTTTCCTGAGCCTAAACGCCTAAGTGCGGCATAATCGACCAAACGATTGTCATATATATAGAAATGGACGGAAGCCAGATGGTAGTAGGAAATGTAGAGTCGGTTATTGGAACTGATCTTGCCAGGTTATGGAGACGGTGATTCTTGGTAAGTACGACGACCCTTTGCTGAGTACCAGGACACGTAAAAAAGAAAAGAAAAAACAGGCTGAAGAAGGCTTTACCAATCAAGTGTACACAGAACCAAGCAGGATAACCTTTAAAAGATAGAATCTAGAATCTAGACAAAGCTATGGACAAAGCTAGAAATCGAACGCTGAGTCACGGTCGACGCTGAGCAAGATGATCAATCATGTCACGGTAGTCTTTATCAAACATTATTGGACTACAGTGAATTGTGTATTCTATACAATGCTTTAATAGAAGTTACACAATAACAAAGAGGATCTGTTCGAAATCTGCTCTGCATTTTTGGTAGAGCTAGTAGATTTAATCAACTGAAAAACCGGCTGAGATTCATCTATGGATCTGGTTGTGATTATGAGAAGGATGATTTAACTGTATGAATGCATCACCCGCAATTAATCCATTTAGTTGCTCAAAGTGAGTCGCGGATATAAGGCCGCCAGTGCACTCGTATACCTGCATTCACAGCGGGATGCTTATTCAAGTGAAAACTACTTAACTTGCACTGGAACTAAGTACGCAGCGATGATGACCGCCTTCAGCTGAGCCAAGATTAAGATAATAAGACCGTGTCGACGCACAAAAACAGAGAAATTTAGCATGGCTGAGTTAAAACACAAAATTTAATGTAATACATCGTCGTTTTAGGTCGCTTTTGTCTTTCAATCACATTGTCTCTCAGTGCAAGGGCTCTGGCTAATTTTGCGTGATAAGGCGTATTTCGAGAATCATTCCAATTAGCTTACCATATCCTTTTTAAGTTGGCATATTCGGCTCACGGGTCGCCGTGGCGTAGTGGGTAAGTGCGTCGACTCCTACGCAGAGGGTGCCAGGTTCCATACCCGAATTAACCACATTTCGCATTTCAGGGCTCCACGTCTTTCGAGTCACTGACAATGCTCAAAGATTATTTTCTGTCTTCCCAAACTTGGCCGTTCGGAGTCGGCATTAAACTGTAGTACCCTTCCACGCGTGAGAGAACAATTGCACGCACAACACGAGTGGTTGCCGAGAAGCTAGGCCCAGGTCCGCCTCGGACTGTAGCGCCACCCATATTATTATTATTATATTTGGCCCACCCACTCGCACGCTGTCCTCAGTATCGTTGACCGAGTTGTCTGCAACATACCATTTTCTCGGTGGAAGCTGGTGCTTTATGTCGTCGAACATTGATTTGCTTGGCGCCCGGCGTTCTTCAGCATCCTACCTTCAAAATATCTACTCTCTCAGAACATCCCATATATTTCGTTTTGATACAAGCGCGCATGACTTATGCCAAATGCCGGGTTAAGTCCTAGCTTCTTCCAATACAGCCCTCACTACACTCCAATGTCTCCGTCATTCATCATCTCCATCCGTTTAAACCCTCGGACTTTAGAGAGCCATGTCCCCAAGCAAATTCTCAACATACTTATGATTCAATGGAAATGGCCGGGCATGTCCTCCGAAACCGAAATCCCAGTTAACAAACGATGTGTTCAGTTGGCCAAAGCACCATCTTGTCATAGGTCAAACTGAAGACCAACAAGTAAGAATGCGAATAAATTCCTTTCGCTTCCCGACAATTCAATCCAATTTCAACAGCATAAGCCCCACACAGCAGCTGTCACCGAACCCTAGTCAGGCGAAGCCACCCAGGGGACACAAGTTAAAACATTAATTTCAGTCGACTTCAGATATATAATGTAAAACGCCATCATCAATCATCGTGATTGATTTGTGCCTTTGAAGGACTTGCCCAGATTCATAGCCTGGATGTAACCATTCGGTGATCCATTACTTTAGCCTGAGGCCGCAATTCAGACAAAGTCACGAATCCGTATAAAATATAGGCCACATGCCTCGCTCCGATTGCCAACGGGAGGAGTCAAGGCCATTGCTATGTTCGCCTGATGCGTGCAAATGTTATATTGTTCGTCAAGAGGGCACTTGCTGGTTGATGAAGCGGGGGGACGTTATTGAAGTATTTTGTCGCGGTGAAGCTAACAGTAACCAGGTGGTACGAGATTAAGACCGAGGTGGGGGCATTTATTTTTCGATTTTATGACTTTAGTTTTTTTTTGTGGAACACTTTTTGTGTATTGTTGCAAATAAAAAGAAGGAATTCAAGTCCCTTCTTGAGTGACATTTAGAACCAGGAAAAAATGTGTTACGACCTTGAAAAGTACACCCAATCCTTAGGATTACATTAGGCTGTGTGAACCTTCCGGTGATATGGAAACGCCTGCAAACAGTGGTGAGCAAACGACAGAAAATCACAGGCCACACTTAAGCTAGACCAATGGCTTTGAAACAGATTTCGAAAGATTCTGAGAGTCATTGGTATCCGTCAAGATACATAACGTGCGGCAGACAAGTCAGCGAAGTTGGAAGGTTCTTGAAATGACACAATACCCAACATCTTTCCTAGTAAACAAATCGGATCGGCGAATTGTTTACCTCTACCCACGAACAGAATGTTGCATAATCTTAGAAAATTTATCAACAGTTCCAAAAGCAGTTCAAGGAGTTAGGGCCAAACAGAAGACATTAGGATCAGTACAGAAGCAGAGTTCATTGAACATACTTTATGGTGATATAAAGATTGAACTTTGTAGATCAATTTTCTGCTCATGTAGGTTATGTAACGATAGACTGGTTGACTGGCATGGGTAGCAGTCACACTTAGGTAGGAGAAGACCCGTTGTTTTACCACAAGGGTCTAGTTGATCCTAATCCGGTAACCATTTAGAGCTTTTAATGAAGCGATGAAGTTGGTGAATACTAATACTTTGTTTTGTCAAGTCGTTGAAGTATACAGCGTCTAAGTGACTAAATCTACGAGAGGAGAGGGCACTGCCAATGGTAATTGCATAGAAGGTGTACTAGTCTCTCCTCCTCCACTTCATTTCTTCAACTTCTGCAGAAGTGATTGTAGGGGATATCTAGACTGCAGGCGTGAATGCCGATGGTTGACTGCCCGCCTGTAACATCGATGAGAGTTCTGAGATTCGGAGTACTCATACTGAGCAGGTGGCGTGAACGTTTTGGAATGAAAGTAGGCCATAATTGTTTTGTGATGAGATACCCAGTGCCAGTTGACCATCCAAGGTTGTAATGAGTAAGCGTTTCGTGCTTTAGTAGATGCCCTGTGGTAGTAAGTCTTCATCCGGAAAGAGTGTTTAGGTAGTAACCTTCTAGTGAGCTCATCTGCCTTGCAATAGTCGGGATATCACTGTGTCTCGATACCTACACAAATAGGAAACGCATACAGGACTGGGCAACGTTCGTGGAAATGCCATTAGTCGAGGATAGGATTGCTTGTGACCTTCTCTTTCTTGTTACAAATCTTTTCTCTGACCAAGGGATACCATTTTAGTGTCAATCCACAGAGTTTGACTTTATGGCGCAGGGGCATGGGGAATCTGTACATCTAATGAAGGCTCCTGCTTGAGTCTAGAGTCACCTTAAGTCAAGTTTACGTTAATAGCACCTGGAGTGAAAATTGTACTATGTAGCATGACGACTGTAGATATGCCCGCATTCAGAAACGCGGTAATAAGTCACTTAGGCTAAAGAATCTCGGCCATAGCAATTTTAACCACATAATAATAATAATAATAATATGGGCAGCTCGGCCGTCTGTGGCGCACATGGCTCTAACTTGCACAGCAACCGCTCATGTTGTGGGTGCTGTTGTTCTTTTACGAGTGGATGGGACCTACTGTTTTAAGCCGACTCCGATGGGCGAAGTTTGGCAACCTTTTTCTAGACTACTGATCATTCTCAAAGTCGAAATAGGCCGAGCCGTGAATGTTGGTAAATTCGGGTATCGAACCTGTAACCCCCTGCTTTGGACGCACTAACCCACTACGACACGGCGACGCACTGAATTTTTAACTACAAATCAGTTAAAGTTTTTCTAATTCTGATTTAGTATAAACCTTGCTGAGTATCACACGAATTAATGACAGTCGCATATCTGCCGACTTTTTCACTTCCCCTTTCTTGTCAGGGTCCCAGGAAAGAAAATTATCGAAACTGCTAACATTTCCTTGAATAAAAGGTGCAAAGGTGATGTGTGCAATAAAAACATACCGGCTCGACAGCCTCTGCAGATAACGTCACTTGACCCCAGTCATGACTTTGCCGTGGTCCTAAGATTTTCTATAATGACTTGATTTAATGTCCTCGAAGAGGGTTGTTTAACTTAACTTGCGAACAAAAGTTTAGCTGAGAGTAATTATATTATGATTTTAGAATTCACAGGCTCTAAGCTATAAATGATTGCATTCCGGGCCTGTGAGACAGCGCAACGGATAGGTCTGTGGTGGCGCACACAACTGAATAAGGACCTCAACCAACATAGTGCGCTGAACTGGTGGTGGTGAGCCTTAGCTGAAGAGGATTGTTGGTTCGTGGTCAGGTCGACAACGAACTCAAGTGCCACACAAAACAGAGGAACAATTAGAAAATTCTTAGTTCATCTGGGATCATTCGGATCTTATTGGATTTGAAAACTCTTAAAAGAGCCTCGCAATCACATCCTGATAGTAAGTAGTCGATGTTTGTGGAGGTCTATCTCCGAAACCGCTGCACGGATCAGGATTCAACTTGATAAATCCTGATCCGGATCCAGGCTACTTTTTTTGTTGACTAGGAACAAGGTTAAACTCCAAGATGTGTGGTCCTTTTTCGGTTAATGTTAACTTTTCAAGCGCTTATAAAAAACAATTGGCATTACCTTCGACTTCAATTATTTTCACAGGAAAGATTTCTAGCAGGCACTGTGGACAGGTGAGAGCTATTCGCACGTTTCCTTTATTTCAGGTCTACTTTCTGGGGAAGAGCACTCACACTTCCTTGCTCTGCCAAGCACACTTCAGCAGATAGCAGTCAAGCACCTGTAGTTATGTATTTGAATTAATTCGGTGCTATTAACTTTGCTTACAATATTATTCTCGTCTTGGTCTTACATCACCTCCCCGATAAACTATAATTCGGAAAAAAAAAAATACAACTTACAGGTAAACGTAAAAGGCCCAACATCCTCTTAGAGCCCTACTCAACTCTTCAGCACCGACCATGCTGTTTGTAAATAACCTCATCAAAGACTTCCAAAACGTATAATTCGTAAATGTCTTGTCTTGCACTCTCAAACGTCCCAACGGGACACGGCTCGATACTCGCCATGCCAAATGAACGTTGATTGCTCTGAGGGAATGGACCAACACACCACTCATCGTCCATCGATGCGATGTACCTTTTAGGGAAATATCATCTCAACAACCGCATCCATCTTCGGAGTGCTTCGCAAAAAAATTCTCTTGGGGATAAATAAATCAGCAGGGCACTCTTTCGCACCAATATCGGCATGACCCAACGACACGCAGCAGTAGTGCTGTGGATGAAAAATCCTATCAAGGACTCACAGAGATGCTCACAAAATGCGTCCATTTAAGGACGACTGATGTCCGCCTAATGGCATCTCGCCATCTTGCGAAGCACTCACTCGTTAAGGACATGCTCGTAAAGAGCACATATGGACTCGTGTAGTGGCCATGTTCTGCGGCCTACGTTAGATTTATGTACAGCATCAGTGCCGGCGACTTCCTTCACATCTGCCCACCCTGCGTATCCTCTGTTTTCTTTT
The DNA here is from genome assembly GCA_964034865.1 of Eristalis intricaria. Lineage (NCBI taxonomy): Eukaryota > Metazoa > Arthropoda > Insecta > Diptera > Syrphidae > Eristalis > Eristalis intricaria. The sequence goes on from OZ035874.1 coordinate 46,986,751, forward strand.
CCCTTTTACGTAAAATAAAATATTTATTTCCCAGCACAATCCAATTTATTTATTTTCTCCTTTCTTTGTGCCATTATTGTTGTTCTTGTGCGAAAAGCCTGCCAAAGTGCCACATGACCAGTCAAAGGACTGAAAAGAGTAGAGGCCAAGTTAAAACGAAGGAACGCAGCAACAAGACGGAGCGCCGAAACAAAGAGAAAAGGAAATTCTATTTTCAGACTTAGTTGAAGTGAAAACAAAAACAAAGACCAGTCGGAGGACGGGGACATTCCGCAAGCAAAAAAAAAAATTAAAGAAAAAACCGAACGAAAAAATTGGCATTCAAATGGAACAGAAGAGGCTCCACGAAAGAGGTGCAAAGTGTTTTACTTACGCCGAATTGAATTGAGTCCAAGTGTTTGTTTTTGATATTGCGAAAAGGTGTCGGAGCTCCAGCAGGGCCCCCGGGGGAAATGGAAATGTTATGAATAGGAAATGTGCCGTAAAATGGGAGTGAGTCCCTCCCCGTGGCGGGCCGAAAAGGACAAGCAGCATCGGTGGCCGACAGGCGGCTCAGGTGAATGGTGACTACAGTGTAGTGGGTTTTCGAATTTATATTTAAAATAGGGTTGATGGGTCGAAATTTAATGCTCACTTGTAGTGCTTTTGACCATTCAACCCTGCTTGGAGAGGAGTTTTTGCTTAAATTTGCCTGCTTTGAGGCGTAACAGATGAGTCAACTGCCGGAAAGGAAGTATCTCTGGGCGGGGAATGGATGAGTGAGGAGACTTGTGCGGGAGAAGGAGCCCCTAGGAGGGTATCGCCGTTGATTCCGATTTAAATTGGAAAGTGGACGAGTTGAAGAAAGTTGAACTAGGAGCCCACACTCGGTGTGCCAATTGCTTAAGCCCTGTTCTTTTGCATCGCACGGCTCGATACTGAGATTATGACAGTATAAGTATATGTCAACCCAAGCGATCCTGAGTTGAGAACTCTCACGTTGATCATTAGTTAAACTTCTGGAGTGAGTTATAGTCTTTACTCTATACTCCCCTCAGTCGCTGGATGCAGATTCACACTTATTCACATTTAGTTGCTGGCCTGAATTAGTGGGGTCCCTGGTTCAAGGCCCAGTGAAAGCAGAGTTAATACGCTTTTATCTAAATTCTGGTCACTTGTCGATGGGATCAACGACCACTAAAGTGCTGAATCAGTGGTAGTAGTCTGACTGTCTGTAATCCAATGGACCAAAATGGTCTAAGTGTACTGATGACTTCACTAGCAGCCCCTCCTACCTACCGACCTATCTGCCTAGTCCAGTAAAGGGCCATTGTGATACCACTCGGATTAGCTTACTACCTTTACCTGGAACCAGGAGGCACTTGTGACAAAACGGTGCTGCTGTCTTATGATGCCAGCTTGTTTGCTGAATTTGCTGAAAACGTAGGCCCCTAGGTATGAGTTCCTTGAGCACCGCACGAGCAGAGGAGCTGGTGTGTGGGTTTCATCTCCCCTTCATTGCAGCATTTTTTTTAAACACCACTTACGGTTAGTCGAGTAGGAATTTGGAGTCCTGTGCACATTCGAGGCTTATCTGGCCAAAACTAAACCTTCAAAGAACGGACTCCGTACTCAGAATTCAAGGAATCATTAACCTTAGCCATCACAGGCTAGCCCGCTTTAGGAGCTCACGCTGAAAGAAGGCAAGTGAATCATAAGTCGCCATTACATCGACATTTCTTAAGTAAATATAAATCACAATAGGCACATCAGAAGCCCCAGTGATGAGGCGATCATTTCAAACTTCCCCTCAACCGTTCTATTTCTAAGTAAACGTAGGAAAAATACTTTACTCTTCAAGAATGTGGGCGAATCTCTCAAATGATTGTCACAAAGGGCATTTTTTTTCGCCATGGCGTAGTGGGTTCAAACCCCGACGTGAACCACTTTCACAGTTCACGGCTCTACCTCTCATGAGTGACTGACCTCAAGGAGCTCTAGGAGGTATCATCTGTTTAGAACAAACTTCTCAATGATAGGCATAACACGATTGGTTGCTGAGCTCAGCCAGGCCTAGAAAGCCAACTGCTAATCGAGATCCAGTTTCATCAGCGAATTGTAGATGAAGCACGCTTCAAATCATCCGTCCGGCGTGGATGTCGAAGCTTTATCAATGGAGTGGAAGATCGTCAGAGCACAAGACTGTTTTGGGAGGTGTGGTGAATAGTGAGCCCTTCAGAACTACTATCAACTCCATATTAAGGAATTGTCTTCGAAGGACTACGTGAAGAGTGATAATAGCAGGACGGACCAACAATACACACTTCACTGGCAGTTCTAGACATTCTGCATAGAAGTGTGTACTGGAATAAAATATGATCCTTTTTTCCTTTTGAAGTTACGACCCACGAGTCGTTGAAATCAATCTGAAATACTAAGAGAAGAGATCTTCCAGGGGACCTGAAAGCTGACACCCTGCAGAGATAAGCAACGCCTGTTGATGGAGGACAAACTCTAGCTCTGGCAGCACCCATTGGACGGAAATAGTCTTCGTTTCTTAGAGCAAGCCTTAATTTCTAACAAAACTAAGTCGAGAATTAAGATTTATATCATTTTTTTGTCAACCAGTAGTTTGAGTAATTCACGAACAAAAATGAGTTCTATCAAGTGACCTAGTTCACAATGTCATTTTATTTTCGTTCATTTAGTTCATTTAGTTCATTTAGTTTAGTAGTTCAACAAACTGAGGTTTTCCTGAATCTGTATTCAATCAGAATTACTGCACTTAATCGAACTAAACAGAACAAAATTGAGTACTTTGATATGTGCGTGTATGAAAATTGTGCACATCGAGGTTGCTTTTGTTCAACTACCGAAAGACATCGTGGCGTGTGAAGGGAATTTGAAAAATCTAATAAAAATGTATGTCTCAGTCAGTCGGTCTTCTATGCGTTTCAAACTTCTATAACGACCAGCTGGTGAAAATAGACAAGACTCCATTTCCTGGGCAATGAACTGCATTGAACTAAATGAACTAGAAGAACGAACTAGTTCAATAAACCGATTTGAACTAAACTGAGAGCTCTCTTGATTGAGCTCTCTTAACTTGCACCACCTTAATCCAAAGCACTTTTCAGAAAATCAATTTTAGACTTTCCTGCATTCCACGATTCTTGCGATTAAGGGCGAAGAAGTACAGGATTCAGATCGCCAATGATTCGCATGAAACCTGTGCGAGAAATCCATCCAAGCATGAACGTCCATCAAACAATTAACTACATCGCCTTGAAAGGCTCCTTTTGACCGCAATTAAGGGCAAGAGTCTAAAATTAGATATTTATTGGCTACACCACAAACCGCAATTTGCTTTTAAAGCTTACCCTCAGACCGGTTAACAAAATGATGGCCAGTCGAATGTTTCTCGGGTTCTAAGCGTTTATGAAATTAGTGTTTATGAAGCATCAAAAGACGACATTTCAAAGCCGTTGCAGCGGTCTATGGGCTGATCTTTGGTGGCCAGCTTTTACATGCTGCCGCCCTCATTAACCTTCATTAGAGGGACCGCCCGCAAAGTGTGCCCTAAAAAACGCATTCCCCACAAAATCACATTTGACCAGCAGCCGCCGTGGACCACATTTGAAAATTTATGAGACCATTGAACGTAATAGCCCCCGAAGTCTGTAAAAAGCCCTAATCACTGTTCACTCACACTTATTGTCGCCATCGCTCGTGCTGATAGGGGCGGTGAAGCGCCCTAGACTCACACACACACACAAACACCGAGGCGACAGGACGGAGTGGGTAAAGTGAAGAGTTTTAAAACTCAAACAACGTTACGGTTACGAGCCACTTTCGAGTTGAGCTCTTAAAAGGGAATCCTCAATTCCGTAATTTAATCGCACCTGTTATCTCCGCCCGAGGTGAACATGGGTCGATGTGTCATAAATTCCGCAACGACCTCCCATCGAAACCGCTTCGATAAAATTCAACTGCCAAACAACAACTGACACGGATGCTGTTGAATGGTCGGTGGAGGAGGCACCCTCTCAGCTTGATGGATCCGCAGGTTGGCCTCGCAAGACATTTTTATGAACGTTCATAGCAGGATATCAAGCCAAAGGCGAACAAAATACTAAAACAAACATAATCTTGTTCACTTGGATGTGAACTTGTTGTACCCCGAGCAGGGATCTGCGATCAAAGGACGAAGAAGAACTTGTAGTCTTTGGGGGCTATAAACGGACGATGGGCGACAAGGGATTTTTGAGTGGGTGCACTCACACAAACCGCCCGAAAGTAGTCGCAATCGCAGGGAACAGCTTCACCCAAAAGGCATTTTCCTTGCAAACTACGCACTTGAGAAAGGCATACACGCTGTGGGATGTGGGGTGGTGGTCTTAACAGAAAGGTCTTCCTTTCTGATTTCACTTTGGCAGGCCTCGCTCCGCCCGCTGGCGCTACGTCCTTAAATTAGTTAAACAGATAAAACTCAAAAGGACATAATATTTGACTAGCAGAGGACTTTGCCGGTGTCTCTCCTTGGAGCGTGTGTGTATCTGCACGCTCGAGTGCTGTGCAAACATTTTAAATTTATTTAGCATTCGCTCCTTCGACACAAGCAGGCAGACAGACAGAGGTCCGTACCGCACGGATGAAGGAGTCGTAACTCGTACATTTTCCTAGATGCATAATGGATGTGTATGTGGCCTGGCAGCTGGGGCAGTAGTTGTTGGTTGGATTGTGCTCCTTCTCCACAGCCGCACAGACTATGAGGTAAATTCGTGAAACAAAATTGAAGGACTCGTGTTTTGAAGTCTCGAGCACATTAAGCGAGTACAAGAGTCGGTGAGTAGTTGTTTGTCTACGGAGTTGGGCAAAAATGGAATCCATCGGAAGACGCTAGGCGTACATGTGGTCGGTACATAATAGACGTGGCCTTCCTAGACAACGAGATGGTATCGGAGGCGATGCGAGGCGAGGCATAGGCCTGGCAGGAAGTAAGTCGGTCTGATCAGAAAATAATGGCGCCCGATGATGTACAATCCCCATCGACGGTGAATGTGCATGGGCGTGCGTGTGTGTGGTTCGAATTTCCTGTTTTACGTCAGCCAGAGGGATGTTCACATGCCATCCATGCCGGGGATGAATAAACCATTTGATTTTTGTACTTCCTCGAGGCGAAAGACACACCAGACCTGGTATCCTGGCAACATACTTTCGTTTTCGTCTTATTTTTGTTTTTTCTTCATTTTTCTGTTCTCGGATTGTTATCCTGCGGGTTTTTGTTGTGATATACGAAGAGACTTTCTCGTTTTCTTCGCCAACCGACGTGATTTTGGAATTAATGAAGTCGGCAGAGGGGTGGGGTGTGCGGGACGACATTAACGAACGGATTTACTTAGATTCGTTTACTTTTGTGAGGAATGCGAAAGGCACCTCTCGGGTGTTGGGGAATATACCTTTGAACTCGATGTTTAGTTCGCTTTGATCTGCACTTGGAAACCTTGGGGGTAAGTCGTAGGTATAGCGACCAGAACGTGAGCGGAGAGAGAGATGATTTTTTTTTAATTCCCTTTGACTTTTGCCGTGAAGACGGATAGGTGAGGTAACTGTCAACATCCAGCAGGCTTACTTAAGGCAGTTTGTGAGAATTCATTTCTTGGTGATGTGGACCTCAATTTGGTAATTTCTTCTGCTCTCAATCGAAGGGTGATTGTATGAATAAATGATGGGCGGTGGTCTGGTTAGAATCAGCTTAGAGAAATCAAAAGGAGTTTCTTAAGAACTGGCAAGACAGAATATGCGCATAAAATTGCGAAAGTCATGAAATTCAATTTGCCAACTGCTACTACAGGCTGCATCAAGAATAACTGATTCAAGAATAATATTGGCCAAGCCTTCTTTCCTGAAACAGGGAAACATGCCAAGCTTGTGTCGTAACTTGGGGGTAAGCGTGTGCGTGCAACGTCTTGGGTATCGTTTGCCGGACTTATAATAATAATATGGGGCGGACCTGGGCCTAGCTTCTCGGCAACCACTCGTGTTGTGCGTGCAATTGTTCTCTCACGCGTGGAAGGGACCTACAGTTTAATGCCGACTCTGAACAGTCAAGTTTGAGAAGCTTTTTCTAGACAGGAATATCCTTTACGCATTGTCAGTGACTCTAAAGAGGTGGAAGCCGTGAATTATGAAAGTTGGTAGATTGGGGATTCGAGCCTGGCACCTATTGCGTAGGAGTTGACGCACTAACCCACTACACCACGGCGACCCGGCCTTATGGTAAGATTTTATAATTTGTTCAGTTTTTTTTTTTTGTTGTCTAGTTCAACAGCACTGATCGCAGTCACCGCCGAGTTGGATCAGGGAGAATTGATTTTATGCCGGTAAACCTTGCAGCCTGGTCTTGATGACTGCAAGCAGCGTGCCCAGGTGCGTCAACGATGGAAGGCCGCTTCAGCTGAGGCTCTGACCGTCCAAGCGTCGTCGGCCTGATAAGTATGAAAGTAAGAAACCTTGCCATCTTACCACGAATAGACATACGAAGGAGCATTGCTCTCATTTCTAGCGAAAATTTCGAATTTCAGTTCGAAAAAATGATCGCAAGCCACTAGTTCATTGCGTTTCATCTACTAACTAGCCACTATCTGATGATGGAAGTCTACTAACTACGGAAGATCCTTAAATATATCCAAGATCAAACATCCACCATATTTTCTTCGACGGCTAGGCTGCCTATCACAGCGCGCAAAGAGATGACGCTACGTTCAGATGTGACTAGTGGCAGGCATAATAGAATGATTTAAGAAACGAGACTTTAGTAGTCGTCATATCTTATTAATCGAATGATCACTCGAGATGTGCTATGATTGTTCGAGTGATAATTGATTAGTACAACATCTCGATTCTCAAAACATCCGAATGAATGCTGACCCATCCGAATGACTACTAACTAATAACTCATTCGAATGACTACTCACTTATCGATGGAGCAATACCCGCTTATATCAGCGATTAGGGTTCTAAGATTCCCCTACTCTTGCTAATCAGGTCGCATATCGGACGGTAAGCTGGTTGAGAAATTCTTCGCGAAGATGAGCCTTGGTGTGGTGAGGTCTGTGTTTCCTGGTATGGATCCGGATTTATCAAGGATGGTGGAGTGTCCTTTGACATGAGCACCGGCCTATCTGTCTATCGGCGGAAGGTGCAGGAGTGTTTTTAAGGCTATGGATCAGAGTTGGTCCAAGTAGTTAATTTGCATTCACAGTGATTGCGATTTTCTAATCACTGTGATTTTTAACTGCGATTTTATGTTGTGAATTACATTTTTTTTATATTGTTGTATGATTCTATCATATCCGAAAAATCCACACCAATATGGCTGTCATCATCGTCATCTTCTGAACCGCATGATCCATCCACTAAAGGGGTCGATAGGGTAAAGTACATACGATATATCCTCAGGCAACTCGATCCTCCGCCATCGACTGTAACTTGTCAGGAGTTAAGTCCAAGCGTAACCAGGCGAGTTTATGGACTTTGTCCAACCACCTAATTCTGGGTCTGCCAAGTGGGTGTCAACTTGATGGAATGTCATTCAACGCATTCAATGTGGCTCTTTTAATTCAATCATTCTGCATTGTACGAAATACACATCGTCAAAGTGCAATACATCCACTACTCCGACCAATAATTTTTCCTTGTTTGCTGCCCTACTACGTTCTTATTTACAGACAACGCGTGTCGGCGACCGGGTTGCCCGTGATCATAGTAAAATGTATAATGGATAAAAGAGCAGTTTCACATTAAAAACCAGGGCTCTTATCGCGTAACTTGTAAGATCGTCGTTCAAGCGATTGTATTAAACGACGTCGTCAAAAGCTTGCTTCGTGTATCACTACAATCGAATCGTCCAGTCGTGTTGTCAGTCATTCAAATAGTAGGCAGTGTGATAAATGTCATATAGAAAACGGAATTTATGCTGTCACTTTTAAAATTCGTTGATGTGTGCCTACTCATTTGAATTCCCAATTTGAAAACATGTAAGTAATTAATAACTTTCTGTCAATTAATTGATTTAATAAATAACACTATGTCAGCAACAAAAAGACAAATGGTAGTTCTCATTCATTATATGGACGAGCCTCCTGAAATGGAAAAATTACATGCCAAGAACCACACAAGGCAGGCAGTCTATTAACAAGCTGTGGGCAGATCTGGCTCAAAAACTGAATGCCATGGGGCTACCCACTAAGTCTGTACCTGCTTGGAGGAAAGTAAGTGCATAATATGAACATCACAAGTTCAAGTTAAAAGTTAAATTAATTTGTTTTAGGTGTGAATAGTTTTCATATATTGAGCAAAAAAGAAATGCAGCCAAAATTTGATTTCATTAAAAAAAGAGAGCGTCAAATCCAATATCCGAGCTGGAGGACAAAGCAATTCAGTTGGCTTTCATTCGTAGTGTTGTGCAGGGGGAGCCGAACGAAGCGAACTGTGAGTTCAGGAATATATGTTAACCGCGAGCCCCTCCTTGGGCTTAACGTTTCCAGCACTAGTACAAATGCCTCTTCTTATAAGCCAAACATTTAATTAAACTAAAATGCAAAATATAATTTAACAAGTTTTTTGTTTAAGAATAATAATAATTTTTTCTTTTCGTGTAAAAGTGAAAGAGGATCCGATGCATCTCTAAGCTTCCTTCACTTTCGCAATAGTCCAACAGAATTTTTACTTTCTTCGCCATCGAAAAAGAACACATTGTAATGCGGACGCTTTTTTTCGATTGTTATTAAAAAATTCAAAAACGAAACTAAACAATAACCAACCATGAAGTATGAAACGATTGTAAAATAGCAATCGTTCAATCACAATCGTTTAATCGTCGTTTTTTGACAGTTCATTGAGTTATACGAAGCAATACTGAATCGTCAAGAACGACGTCGACTAGACGATTCAATAATTATAGCGTTACACGAAGCAACACAATCGTCGAAACGACGTCGTCACGGGCAAGCTTCTACATAGCATACTCAAATAATGTATACACACAGCCCACTTCATTAGCATGAAACACTTCATAACATTAAACATGAAATCGTTTGTATGATTCAAAATGCGAATGGAAAAATATCAGTTGTGAACGTAATCACTGATCGGAACGTATTTACTGCTTAAATCACAGTCGATCACAGTAAACTGTGACTGCGATTTTTCAATCACTGTGAAAAAAGTAGCCGTTAGTGATTTTTCGCTCAATTCTACTATGGATCGCTGATCTAAGATGGCTGGGTCTCGATAACAAGATGACAACAGTGGAAGACTTCAAGACCATCACCATCCCAGTCCCAGTCCAAGTACAGGGACAACTCTCAATGCAATTTTGTGAAGAAGACTGTTGAAAAGAACGAAAAGTGATCCTTTTTCTTTCGGTTGTTCCTAACTGCAGTCCCATTTCCCAACTGCAGTCATCTCATTACTTTCCTTATGACAAGACGAATCTCCTGAGAGTTTTAAAACTGTCTCAACTCCCAGTGCGATCCCTCCCTTCGCTTGTTGCGGCAAACCTACCCAAACACTGACGACAGGATAAAGCTCATTTAAGTTGCCGCTAAAATCCTCACTAACACACATTTCATTGCACATTAAGTTAAGAACTGAAAATTTTGCGAAACGAGTTTCACAGTTAATTTCCATTACCCGAAACTACCCCCAGGAGCTGTTTGCAAAATTTTATGACAACCAGTTGCACTTGCCATCAGCGGCCAGTTCTCAGTCGGAGCGGCGTTTAACAGCCAAAAGGTGTACATTTTATTTGCCGAGATCATAAAAGCTCGGTTTTCCATCTGTCATACTGGGTCCCCTTCAGCAATTATGTCAAATTATGCCCGCACTCGGCTGCCAAGCTTGCCCATCCACCGCATAAGTGCTGTTTAATTATTTCCCCCCCGAAATGGTTTCGCAAACAGCAACAGCTGATGTTCATTTCGTTCGCTGCATTATACACGTCTTCAAGTTCCACTGGGTGGATGGTGGGTAGTGGGTGGTGGGTGGTGGGTGGACGCGACCACGTGCATTTTCTGCAAAGATCAGCATTCGGTTTGAAGCTATTAAATGCACGATGTTGCACTCTGAGGGGCAATAACATCTCAAGACCACCAGTTGAGTAGGGAGCACACTGGTGGATGACCGCCGCGCCGCCCACATCGCACGTATGGCTTAAAGTGAACAATCGTGCAAAGTCCATTTCGTACAGTAGTGCACTTCGAGGGATCAGAGCAGGGCCAGACCAATCCGTAATAATGATTCTGCGGATGGGTCCATAAAACCCCCGGCCAGGTCTTTCGTCTTCATGGTCCGGTGCGGACCGTGCACACAGCCGTGCAATCGAGTTTTGTGCATCTGGCGAGCTGTGCACGTCCGCATGCAGGGCTGCAGCAGAACGAATTTGATGGTGAAAGGTCGACAATTAATTTCGGGCTTGTGTACTCGCTGCAAGGACATTAAATCTCTCCAATTGCCTAGGTGTACGAGTGCGCGATGGACGAGTGGGGGTGAGTGGAGGTGCTGGCAGAGAGGAGTGCAATTTAAAGCACACCACACGGAGGCATCGTAAAATTCCAACACACACCAACCACTGGTTTGAACTCATAAATTTCACACAACACCAATTAAGTGAACCCCATTCAGTGGGTGGATGGGGCTGTGCGGGTGCTGTGCCGTGGCAGGTCTTGGGGGGTGAAGGTTTGAGTAGGGTTGAATGGAGTTCATTTTATTATTCTTGCCGTTGTTCGGGCGCAGTTGGTTTTCACTTCTTTTTTTGCCATCCACTTCACTCTCGCCGAAGCGTCGGATGTGGAGGGTGGAGGGTGGAGGTCCAGGTAACGCCCCGAGAAGCCTAGTGCCTGTGTGTAAAGTAATGACCGTAACTGAATAACGCTTCACTTGGCACGCATTTAATTGGGGTGGAAATTGTTTCGGTACGGAACGGACGAGGCCTGATGGAAGTACTGGCGTGTAACAAGTGACAGATCCAATCATGCCCTCTCATGGCATCTGACAGGGCATTGCCGGATCGGGGGTGGCTGTTATTCGAAAGTTATTGTGTTTAATATGCTTGTGGAAAATTGATATTGTTTGAATGGTGTTGAGCACATGTACTGCGGCAGTGGATGTGGAACGAGGAAATTAGAGAGAAATGCCGAATATCTGGTTATTTCCTCGTTCAGTTGTACGGCTTGTGCGATAATTATTTTCCATGGACGACCGGGACGAGATGAAATGTCTGACAGGTAAATATCTGGTCTTGGTTATCCAGCAGAGGTGAGGTCACGTCGTGGGGATCTGTAGATGGATTGGGTAGAACCAGAAGCGGGTAAGTACCGATGGTGGATGCTGGCTTGCGAAAATGGAGATTGAGTGATGGAAGAACCTGATGTCTGGCAGAAGTGGTCAGACGGGCTTACGGGTGTTTCCTCACAGCTCAGACTGAAATTGGTTTCGGCGGCAAACTGAACAAAATTGAATTCGGCTTTGATGCATGGACTGGCACTTGGACATTGATAGTTTGTCGTATGAGCTGAATTGGCTGTCATTGTTAGAGGATAGAGCAGCAGACTATGTTCTCAGTTCTCCAGAGGTGTGTGAGTTGTTACACTTTTAACGGATATCTTGTGGCCGTGAAGTGAAACGTTCATTCCTCTATATGTATGCCAATTGTACAGGGTGTGTGGCAGGAGCTAAAGGTAGGACATTCGTAGATCATAAAGTTTTTCTCAAAAGCTAGACTGAGTAGCCGCCATGGAGGCCTACTTTGCACAACCCCAGAAAACGAGCTAAAAGGAGACTGAGTGAGGAAATAAATCGTTAGGCTAAGTACTTATCGGACAACTCTCACACATCGTCGAACAACATGGGCGAATGATGAATTTTTTTTTTCAAAATGCACCATCACTTGTGGGATCAAGACGATCGTAATGTGTTCACCTTATGATTTACACGTTCATCCCAGTCGATTATTCAGCCTAAAGAGTCAGCATTTGGGTCGTTGTTACCTTTCTTAAGAGAATGCAAGCGGTCGGGCTCTCAGTCACTTCCCTCGAATACGGCTTTACACAGACATCAACTTGGCGAATCTTACATCTGGACTTGGTCCGTATAGGCTTCAACTGTAGAGGTTCAAAGAAAAACCGACGTCATGTTATACGAGATTCACCAAGTCTGAATGCAGTCAATGTTTGGTCCAAATTTTAAGCCAGCATCATCCATCTGTACCTGCTTGTTTTGAAGGAACTACGGGCTTGTCCTCATCATCAACGGAAAGCGATATTAGGCCAATTGTTTGGGCCAAAAGTGGACGATATGGTTTTTTTTTGTCGATATTCGGCACAAGGATTGTTCTGCATGGATGAGCGCTGGTTTGAGAGCATATTTGTCCATCGACTCTGAAAAATTGACGTCTACAGATGTCGCTGGTCACACACTGATCACAGACAATTAGGACAACTCAGCGTCGCTCAGTGGCGCACACAGTTTTGAATTATTTTATATGGTTTCGTTTCTCAATCAGTAGCTGTTCAACCTGCCGCTCAGCTGGTTTGACATAGCCTTACGAGGGCTTGCAGGCTATGTAAAGTCCATCCTGTCATCGCATCATAGAATCTATACCGCCAATTGTTTTGGCAAAAAGTCACTTATTATTCTTCTCATTTTAAGGGGCGCTACAGTCCGAGATGAACTGGGACCACACCCAACATGCTTCTACAGCCGGCCCGATATCTCCCCAGCCCCAGCAGCCGGCTGAGATCACCATCGACTCTTGTGCGCCACTTTGTACGTGGACGTCTTTTGTTGCGTTGTCCCACAGGCTTAGAGTGGAGGATTATTCGGGTCAGAGCTAAGTTGACCATACGCTCTTCATGGCCTCTTCATGGAGACGCCTGGCTAGATTTATGTCGGTATTCAGAAACAGTTTGTGGTGGAACCTTCTTCTCCAAATGCTATAAACGCAAACAGGGCAAAAGGCATAGCGCATGGTTCTCTCGAAAAGATCAAGTGCGTATTCATCCGCTTTAGGTATAGTCCATGCCTTTGAGCCATAGGCCAGGACGGGTATGATCAAGGACTTACTCAGAGTCAATTTAATTTCAACCAGACTAAGGCAAGAAGTCACTTACTTTTCGGAATAAATCTTGCTAATCCCTGATTGCTGAACAATAAGCAATCCTGCAGAGATGATTCCTGGTGGCTTCAAGGCCTCGAAGGACAGATTCCCTTAGGATATATGGTCGAGGAAAGTTAAGATACAACCACGAACTCCACGAGCTGTGCCAAAATGTGTGGGCAAACCTCCGTCGACTGCCCAGACTCGGCCACGATGAGCAAATGAACTGGTTCGAGAAGGAGAGGAAGATCGAATCTCCGGTATAAGGCCACTAGAGACCTCAGACTCAGTCCCTCCATGGACCGTAGGCCTGCTAAGATGGAGGAGAAGAATGAGTAGAGTCCCTGTTATCAGGGCTTAAAACTTCATTGCACAATCGGATCTCTTCTCCCGTCTGTCCTTGTAAGTGTGCCCCTCAACTTGCAGAAGAAGATCTAACCGCAAGATTTGCGGATTGTCAGACTATATGTGACTTCAAATCGGTTGTGGGCAACAAACAGGGCGTGCGAAAGAGATCATAACAGTCGTTCTTTCATAGATAGCAGATGGATCAGAAAGTCAGTCCGAAATACTTCTGATTTGCCGATTTTTCATGTATTTTTATCCATCAGCCAACAGGCGTAGAAAGCGTCTAATGGACACAACCACTCTGAGCGCCGATCACTGAATGCTTCATGCTCTACTCATTCACCTGGAAGTGCACTGTTAAACTAAATCGAACTCCTGGACTTTTCAATTCAACGCAACAACATACAACTCTGACAAACTCAACCTCGACCACAGAAACATACGAACTGTAATGGAAAAACCTCAACTCGAACCGAAGCCCAACTCTGCACTCATGCATTCTAATCAAATAATGCGTTAAGGGATGCATGATAAAAATTAATCAACGCAATGCCAAGTGGATGTAACCACTCATTTGCACATGAAATGCAACATAAACATGCTGTGGCATGTGCACGACGGGATGGGGGTGTGAAGGCACCGCAAGCGTGCACATCACAAAAGTTCACCATCACTTCCTGGGGGCCCTCATCTAGCATTTTCAAGAGCAAAGCAAACACGCTCCGTATCATCATCTACTGCTGCTGTTGCTTCTCTATTCGTTAATATTTATTTATGAGCCAGCGAGGGGGTGGAACAACAATGTAATAGCAACAACAACATCGACACACAGTAAACAAAAGCAACAGTAGCAGCATCAGCAACATGGGAGCAGGACCCACACGAGGACCAGAACTAGAAGCAAACAGAACAACTCTTCATGGGCGAAGCATCAATTTGCTGTCAGTTGAGAGTTGGTTGGGAGTGGGTGATGCGAATGCGAATGGAAATGGAAATGGAAATGTGAATGATAATACCCCACCTCATTGCCCCCATCGCACACATTCATCATGACGATGACGACGACGACGACGCAAGCCGCACATACGAGTGCGCCTCACTCCGCTGGATTTCACCCATTGAGCGCGCAGATAATGTATGACAAATTGCACAATGAAACAGGATTTTTCCAAGGATTATTTGATCCGCGCCACAGGAACAGCAAGAGAATGTAGCACAGTCCCTCCTTCACTGCGGTGTACACTCGCATGTGTGCCAAAGTAATCCACCCGAGCAGCTGTTGTACTCTGCCGCATCAATCTTTCTCTCAGCACACAGCGAATGATGGTTTGATGGCTCCCCGGCCGACTTCTGCACCAAGCACAGATACATCATTTCGTCGCTCATCATGACCGGAGCAGCTTTGTGCCATTGTTTCAGTCGGTTTTTGTGTGCTTTTTTGCGCCATTTTGGTTTGTGCCCGAACATCAGAAATGAAAATAAATATTTTGTCTTTCTGTGGAAAATATTTGCAGATGAATTTTTCAAATGTAAACACTGGCATGAGTAGTTCGTATGTTTAAAGGGTTCTCTTCGGAAGCGGCTTTGCGCAAAGTTTGTGCACTGTGTACTCTCAGACGGGGCGGTGCGCACAGAGCATGGCCGGAGAGCCACATGACAGCAGAGCATTACTGGGCATATGGAGGCTTACATAGAATTGATTGCATAGAATCCAAAAGCGGACTTTGGCAAATATTTGGCCACTACTCTCATCACGGATATTGGACGGATTATGTCTGTCCGATGGCTTGCTGTGTGTATTAGAAAAATACTGGAATACGTTTCGAGGATTGTGTTCATCGCAAATAGATGGCCCGTCGAGTGGCCAATAACCATTAACGAGAGAGTTACGATCGGCCGCATGGCATGGTACACAGATTTCGTCGTAATCGATTGATTTAGTCGTGGACCGGGGGCTTATTAATTTCTCTATTACGCAAACTAATCTTGTCGGGACGTGGAGTTTGGTCTCGAACAGCCTTGGAATATGTAAATTACCATGCTGCTGTTATATTAGTTTCAGCTTATAAGAAAATATGTGGACCGTGACTAACGAGTCGGTAAATATTGCTTAAAGTAACTTGGGCAACTCAGCTCCTGATCGAAGAGTGTTCGACTCTGAACTTGTGGGATAACGCAACAGGGGGCGGCCGAATTTAAGCCAAGTGGAGACTGACCTCAATCAGCTGGACGTGCGAATCTGGAGACAGCTAGCCTGAGATCAAGCAAGTTGGACAGGCTTGTTAGTTGCGGCCCAGGTTTTCACCTTGGACTATAGCGCAAGAAGAACATCCGAGGTTTCTCGAAAATGACGTGGACATACGCCACATCCTAGGAAATAATGTGTGTCTTCACAAGGTCCGGCTGTCTTGGCTTGGCTTAGTTAAATTGTGCTTCCAACGACAGTCTTTTTCAGAGGAATGAGAGGGTGGTACGAGGAACCTATCGAAATCGTTGGAAGAACCCAGCTATGAGACTTAGGAACAAGAGCACTCTCTCACCTCATCTATTACTGTCCCAGCTTGTGCCGCTTAAGATACAAAGCAATGGGACAGCAAGCCCCACATGATTGTCCGTCACAGACGAACCCCTCTATGAATTAAAATGTGATATCTACAAAAACACTTTGTAGGGACCCAAGTGATCCAAGGAGAATTAAGTGAGGTTCTTCCTGTTTGGCACTGCTTATCAAACAAATTTTCAAATTATTCTCGCTTAAATTCAATTATCTATGAAGTCTTTGCGCTATCCTTACAATTGTAAGCCGCGGAGTAAAACTTTTGGTAAACCGACACTCCTTTTCACTCGGTTGACAGGTTGGCGGTCATTACAGAAATCCAAATTTAAATGTATGGCTAGCCACATCTCATTTCATCCTCAGTGACCGGTATGATCCAACGGGTCGCGGGTGGAAATCTGCATCCTCTAGCCGACTCAAACTCATTGTCTGTCTTAAAACTGACACAGATTTTCCAATCTGCGGCAAAGCTCAGCATTACTGCTCAGATCGCTCTTGAGAGATACCTGAACTCCTTCACCTGCTTCACCTTCGACTACACTAACATGTAAAGTGCCTTGAACAGGCATTACCTCTTATTTGTCCACGTTAACAATCATCCCAACATCAGCACATACGGCAACAAACCTATCTAGCACGAGCCGTAGTGGGAGACGTTATCCCTTGCCCTCAACTGAAAGAGTAAGTTTGAAAAGAGGGACAATCCCAATGCCCAGACGCCAGGGCTCTCATCGAGTATGTTGACAAACGTCTCGCGTTAGCGTTTCGAAGATAGATGAAAGATGAAAACCAGAATCGAAGTATTACAAATATAGCCGACTTCGCAGCTTATTGCCTCCTAGTCCATCGACGAATTTGAGTACTTTTTTGACAGATATTCATGAATTTTTGACTGTTATTCCCGAAATAACGTAAATGCCGTCTTCTGAGTGATCAATTTTGTTTAAGAAAACGTTGTAGAAAACAGTTGTCACACATTTTAAAGGGCAAGAGAAAAAGAAGTCGGAGAGTCTCTGTAATACTTCATTTCTGCTAAAAACCGTCGGGGTGATAAGTCGCATTTGTATTGGTTTTGGTCGCAAGCTGAAATGAGAATGCGTTAATGAAATTCGAGAGGAATGAGATCACAGATGTCCGTCCCAAGACCTGTTCGAAACTGAGCAGCTCCGAAAAGCGTTCGATCCACCTGCGCACAATGTCCAGCTCATGAGATACCAACCACAACCACAATCTTTGATTTGACTCCTTCGATGGTGTTGAATTTCCTTCCTCATATTCACATAGTTTTATGTATTGTACGAGGCGCGATTAATGAGTCTCAACTCTTGTTCGAAAATTGGTTCCCTTGATGAGTGAAGGTGACAATAACGTCGACTGATGCATTCGTTAGTTTGGATTGGGGAAATAATGCACGGGTACTTAGTGATCCAGCATCATACCTGTTCATCTTTTGGAGCTTAAAACGATTAAAGGGCCAGGAACTTGAGCCTCGTTTTAAATGGGCTAGGTTTACGACGTGTTTTAGTTTCATACACAGAAGGCTCGATATCGATGGAATCGGAAAATGTGTATGATTTGGGAGTCAATGCAGTCGAAGCTTATGCTTATTACAAGAAAACTAGATCATGAATTGGAGCATTTGTCTTGGTTTTTAGGTGCCATTGTAGTCCAGGACTCCAGGATAAGGTCCAATGCCAGTGCGGTTAGTAGGGCGGTGCAGCGGTTCCCTGGCACAGGGCATAGGCCCAGGAGAAGTCGCCCCATCTCTCGAAGGACAAAGTTGGCTTTTTTATTAGACCTTGTTCATCCTCATGAGAAGATCGTGCAAGACTCATACGCCAACACTAGGGGCACGATCATTCAGAAGTCTGTACAACTGTTAGCACATGCTGATGACTTTGATGTGATTGGCATAATACAACTAGCAGTCAATGAGGCGTTTGCTGGCATTGAGACGGAAGCGGCTGAAATGGGGAAATCCTTAAGAAAGGACAACATCGACGTTTTGGACAAAGCGTCGCAATGGACAGCTATAACTTCGAGGTAGTCAAGGACTAAATAGTACGAACAACATCAGTAACAATATCAAACCCAGAGTAACTCTTGGCAGCCGCTGTTTCTATGGACTCAAGAGTCAATTGAGTAGCAGAGCGATCTCTCGAAGGACCAAGCTAAGTTTATATGAGACCTTGATCATCCAAGTCCTGCTCTATGTCGCGGAGGAATGTACAATCTAAAAAGCGGATGAGGAAGTCTTTGGTCTCTTCGAGAGAAAACCTCTGCGTGCGATCTTTGGTCCTGTTTGCGTTGATGGTTTCTAGAGGAGTAGATACAAACACGAACTGTACGGGTTGTACAGAGTCATGAGTTTAGTCTCTCTCTCAACTCAGCTCCGACCGCAACAGTCTTCGAGTCCGAACCCGTGGGACAACGTAACAGAGGGCGCCCGCGTTAAAGTTCGCGCACCCAGGTGGATAAGGACCTCAACCAGCTTGGTGTGCGGCACTGGAGGCCGTGTAAATTCGAGAGGCATGTTAGTTGAGGTCCAGGTAATTTTCGGACTGTAGCGCCAAATAAAGAAGAAGTAGAAGAGGACTGGTTTGAGAACGCCTTAGCCTGTGGTCGAATGTACCACTTATCGGTTAAAGACAGTCACGGGATGATACACATCCGCTGTCTGCACTGCTAATGGAGAGGCGTGTTAGTTTAGGCCCAGGTAAGCTTCGGACTGTAGCGCCGAATAAAGAAGAAGTAGAAGAGGACTGGTTTGAGAACGCCTTAGTCTGTGGTCGAATGTACCACGTATCGGTTAAAGACAGTCACGGGATGATACACATCCGCTGTCTGCACTCCTTCCGTTTTTTCCCCAGTAATCCGACCGTCATTGTGAACATTTCCATGCGTAAATCCATTGCTTCTAATTGACCCCAGTCAAAGCCATCACAAATGTCCGCAGAGACCACACCAAGTCGAGGCGAAACTTTTCATTATAAGGAGCTTCAAACAATCTCATTACTCTCATCTTTCGAAATGACATTTTCATTTAAGTGGAATCCCTATTACCACTCAAATTAAAAGTTCTCCCTTCCACTATCTGGGGCTTTTCGTAATTACCACCAAGCACAACTGTTTAGTGTGTCGTTATCCTTTTCTAAGATCAACAAAAGGATTTCCACTAAAGGCGAAACAACACAAAGCAGAGCTGGAGGCAAGAAAAAACGAAATGCTTGCAAACTTGGCATTTGCACCTCCCGAGTTATCTCTCAATGCCCATCTAAGTGGAATTGGCTCAAACCGGATAAGTCTGAGGAAAAAGTTTCAGCACTCGATCTCTGCTCATTGGCTCGCTGGGTGGGTGTCTCGGGGTGGAATGACGAACAAAATAAAATCTGCCAAAGTTGAATTCCTTACTAACTTTTCCACTCACATTCGGACGACAAAGCGAAACAAGAGGAAAACTTGCGAATCATTCCCCGGACTCCAGGGCAAGGAATTCAATTCCATCCAGACATAATAAGTAGACAAGGACACTCGAGTATAAAAGGAAAACTAATGCATGTATGTGTGACAGGGCACGGTTCTCGCCAGACGCCAAAGACGAACTGTGAGTGCGACTATCTCAGCGTATCCATCTCGTCGCATTATAAGTACTCAACTACTGTGTAATTACTTTGGGATTAGTTCAAAAGTTTGCATACAACCACTACGAGCTTCACAATTAACCTAATTGATCTCCCGCCGTGGCGCGAGTGGGTAGGTGGAGGAGCGTGTGTAGTAGATTTGACACTGGCAAGATGTCTTCGACTCCTCATCCCGTGGGGCAGAAGAGACACTGTGTCGTCTGACTCACTGTGTGCGTACATCATTCGCGCTACCAACTTTTCCCATAATAGCATCCCCGTTCGTCTTCGACCGCCCGCTCTTCGTCACAGCCAAACAGTTGCCATTGGCGATTGCAAAAACAACACACCACCCTCCCACCAGAAATCCAACGAATTCGTCGTGTTTGTTTTGAAAGCGAACAAAAAGTTTGTTTTTATCTTTTCCTTTCTTTATTCGGCGTTTTTTTTTTATTATTATTTTTGTGCCCTATCCCTTCGTTTTACGCTAATATCCTTTTGTTTTGTTTCAATTTTTATTACATCCCACCCCCAGCATCCCCGGGGGAGAGACTGGGTTGCCACCTCAACCATCACCATTCCGGGAGCGGAATGGCGACGGATGGACGAGGCAAAAAAAAAAAACGAAACACGAACTGCCTTGCTTTCACTTCGTCCTTGTTTCCGCTTTTTTATGTTCGCGAGATTCGCCATGAATTTTTATCACTTAAAATTGGTTGATGGGGCCTTGCTCTGCATGCGGGTGGCTGGGGCGTTTCAAGTTCGAGTTCGAAAATGGGTTGTTTTAATAGAGAGGGATATAACTTTCGATCGAGAGTTTAATGGGTGAAACTTCTTGCCAGCACACCGAAGGGATTCATTTGTTTATTTTGCTTTATTTTTTCACCCTCCTCCACCCTCTTACTGCGTCTCGCTTTCGCTTTTCGTTTCCGTGGCACATTTTTGTGCGGGAATCAAAGTAATTAAACGAGAGAGTGGGTCGAACATTTTATTTCCGAAGGATACACATTTAGCAAAACGAGATGTGTACAAACAAACAAGGGATGAAACCGAATTTCGTTATGCAACGCAAATAGCACAATTGTGATCCACTTAGGAATGGCGTTGTTTTTTTTTCTCTGTTGTTAGGCTTTGAGGGGCGGCTTGAAAGGGTTCTTCCTTTGACCCAAATTATTTGGTTAGGGGATAATTGAGGAGGAGGACCGCTCCTAATTGAAGTCAGCTGAGGGAATGAATATTTGATGGAGCAAACTCCATTAGGGTCATTGCCAAATCATAACTCAATAAAATTTCTTTGCTCCTTTGAACTAGATGTTTTTTGAAACTGTTCGTCTGGCAGTGGGCTGAGATGGAGGAAGGAATTGAAACATTCATTGGTTTCTGATTAGAGGACTCTTTCAAAGGAAGCACGCAAGTCAAAGGGTGGAAGCTGGAGAGGATTCTTTTCAACTCGTCGGACATAGTCGAAGAGTTGTGGACTTCAGGGTCTGGCTTATTTATTGAGAGGCAAAGCATTTTAACTTCATTTTAATGTCGTGACTCCCTCGTGGCTCTGCGTGGACTTAAGCAATTTCTGCCCAATTTGTAGCTTTCGATGGAGGCGGTGGATATTTTGGGAACGCAGTGGGACGACTTCACATTTCAGCTTGTAAACGAAAGACCGCCATACGAATGGAGGGTCTGGGTTTGAAGTATACCTGTCCTTCATTTAAATTTAAATAAGCCTTCCAATTCTTCTCGAACAGTGGCGGTGGGATTGAGAGGCATTCATGGGCATTTAGGCGAACGTTCTCAGATACCCACATCCACCTAACACTCACCACATTGTCAAGTTCATGTTTTTCTTGTTCTTTATTTTCAAAGTCTACTTTTCGAGTGAGCAGATTGTACTTTCAAAACTGTGCATAAGTCGCCTGTGTCTGACTGGAGATGCACAATTTTAGAGCATTGCTTGGGTCTCCAGCCGGCAAAGGCAACTATGGAGAGCAACAATTAAAAAAAGGAGGCGTGCAACTTAGAGAAGAATCTGCATAACTAAGGCTGTGGCCACGGAGTAAGCGATGAGACATTATGTGGTAAACAATAGATTGACTAGTATCATGTATTGAGCGTCATCTCTTGACCAATTAGTTAGAAACATTGTTATTCGAGGACAGTAGGATAAAGGTAGACACTTTCACACAGATAGTAGCATTGTGTCGACTGTTTGTTAATTTGTTCTTTTTTTGTCAATTCTTCAATCAATCGAATCAGTCTCATTTCGTGGGCTTAATCTTATGCGTCTGAACAACGTTGTTAAATTGATCGGGTGCGTCGATGATATTGACTCCAGGAGAAAGTCACATTAGCCAGTCATTGTGGTTTTGCTAGGAGTCAAGGTCGAGACTAGTATGAAGGGGAATATGCTTTTTCTGCCTTCCGTAAAGGTACCTACACCAAAGTGGACCTGGGACTCAACAAACTAAGCTCACCAGCAAGAGCGATGTCCGGCTAGTTGTCTCGAGTGTACCCACTCGGTATCCTGATACAAGGTTTGCAATTTTATGGTATTAACGGACCTGCTCTCATTCTTAGTTGGAACAACGACCTTGACTTTGTAAAGCGAATAAGTTATAGGGCCCTCCTTCAAAAATCTATGTTGACATTAATAGTTGATGTCAAGGGCAAACGATAGAGCTCTTGGTTGATTCTAGCGAAAGGGTGAATATTATGAGCTCCACACCGTCTTGGATGCGGCTTTACCAATTCAAGTCATTTATCTGGACTATGACATGGAGAACGAAGGCGTGCAAGCAATACAGTCCGAAAAGTCTTTATAGTCAAACTTGGTGACAAACACAGTTAAGAAAGATGTTCTTTCCGATGGCTGAAGTACTGTGAAAGAGGTGTGGCTAAGGGTGGGAAGTATATTAGCTCAATTACAACTGAAAGACGAAGAACGTACACACGGGTGAGTCAAACATGCTTTCTTTTTTTGAAAACCTCATAAATAGAGTGACATACATGGAACAGGACAATCCATCCTTAAGGGGGTAGCTTCAGTTGGGATTTTGATCAAATCGATTTTCGGACAGAGATAACTTTAATTGGAGTCATCTCTATCTGTATGCTATTCACACTCAAATCTTTAAACACGCTTTTCTCGAAACCATATTTTTGAAGTCGAAATTTCTTAATCTTTATCGTTTAAACGAAGGATTTTGTCTGTTGTCTGATGTCTAAAAGTGACTTGAGAGAAATTCGGGTTAAACAACAAATTTGAGTTTCAACGTCCGCCATTTTTAGATCAATCAACATTTTGTAAATTCCATCGTCCAACCAGAGCATCATATCATTACCTATCGATCACAGTCCAGTGGCGAGCAGCAGTTATTGTAAAGAGTGACCACAGAAAAAGCCGTTTTTTGACGATCCACCTGAGTGTACAGCCTTAAGACGGCAGGCTGCTTAAAAGGTTCCTGATGATAGGCATGATCAAAATGCTTTTCGCCATCGCTAACATCTCGAGATCTCGATTCGAAAGCTATAGTCTTCAAGTTTTATGTTGAATTAATTAAATTTTGAAAAAGTATTATAAGCTCTTCCGTTTTCAGTATAAATGGAACTCCTGTTAAAAATTGTGTGATAAAGTTTTTGAATCCGAACTTCCTCGTTCGAGAAGGAGACCAAACCTCAATTGAAGTACAAGGCGTGTCAAAAACTCATTGACGTAAGTCGTGATAAGTGTGTAATTTGGCTGCCAAGCATTTTATTGAATTGAAGATGGTACAAAAACAGGCGCATCTAAATAAGGACTGCACGATAATTTTAAGTCAGTAAAACATAAATTTACAACGAGTTAGAATTTTGCTCCACCAGCAACTGCACTGTAAGCCCTGATGCAGAAACACGCTTCGTATGAGGCCATTACTCAGCGAATCATTAACTAAATGAATCCTGCCGCCCTTAATCTTGATCCAAACAATGGCCCGAATAAGATACTTAATATGGATAACTCTTTGATCAAATCGTAGAACCGACATCTCTTCGAGGAAAAGCTTTGAGAGTCTTTGAGGCCTAGGTAACATTGGGTGCCTTTTCCGGGAATGAAACCATCTACGGCTGAAACCTGAAGAACGTTCAGAATGTCACGCGTTAAGGTCCACATCTTCACCACATCTACTGTATCACAAACCAAGAGGAGCCTCTCAAGGCCTACTCTAGGAACTCATCCTCAATCTTCATCTAATCGGATTTAATGAGTAAGATGAGTTTGGCTAATCAGGAATTCTCTAATCCTCCAGCCCTTTGAAGGACTCATGTCTTCCCCTCGGTCAGCAACCAATCGCCATCACCATGAAGCGCATGGTATTTCTTTGACCGAATCTCTTCAGTTTCTAATTTCCCTTGCGAAGATGAAAGGAAACCATGTCATGCTCCGAATGAGAGACAAATAAGAAATATCACAAAGACCCCGACTCGTTGTTATGAATTCCAACAATTAGTTGACAAGCTTTCATTAGCCCTGGCCCATGTTCTTCACCCCATTAGCAGTTCGGATCATAAATATGTACACTCCCCGAGAGCAGGGAAAAAAGGAAGAAAGAAAAACGAGGTTAAAGGCATTCCATGAATTCCATCTGTATTCCCGGCCAAATTGACTGACTGAAGGGGAGAGAGACAGAGAGCAACAGCAACAGCGACAGCATCCTGAGGGCTGTGAGATGAAAACGATGTGACTGAAGGCCTGATAGCAATCAATAATTAAGCTCGAGATCTATTTAACTCGCATGCCATTCCAAGGCAACTCATCTTCATCTGTTATTCGTCCTGCATGATAAATATAGAAGGTCCCACCACCACACGTGTGTTCTCAGAGAGATACTCGTGCGGAATATACAATTAGGCAGTGATAGGCAATGACACTGCGTACAGTACCCTGGCGGGGGGAGGGATGGATGATGCTGAATAAATTATGAGGTCGTGTCCTATTTCCGTTGTGCAGGGCCGAAGGCTACACGGTACGACTCGTACTAAATCAAAAATCCATTTTTATTCCGCAACTGAAAAGCTCATTTCGAGTTTCCACCGGAGATCTGTCAGGTCCATCCCTGTCCCCGGCCGGCGGCGGTTCTATAATTGTAATGAAATCAGATACGCCAAAGGATTCGCCAGAAACCAAAACACGTCCTCGGTGCTGCTCGAATCCTTTCATTTCGTACGGTCGTACCAATTTTCGCGTTCGCCTTCCTCCGTCCGTTCGTGTTGACCTTTTAATTTCAAAATTTAATTACGAGATAGTTTGCTTTTCACGAGAAACGAAACAAAATGAAACGGATATGCAGCCAAACGTAAAATGCTCACAAAGCAAACAAGTGGTGGTTGCGACCATGGAAGGGGTGGGATGCCTCTGCTGGCGCGAGTTAATCGGGTCATCCTCAACGTCATCATCACCAGCGCCATCATCATCTTCGTCGTCGTCGACGTTGTCTCAGGTTCCATTAAATGATTGAGGAAGACCGAGTTTAAAGTCTGTATTTGCATTTTGAATATCAAACACGACGATGTGCTGCGAGGGGGCGAGTGTGTTCGGTTGGTTCAATCTGCGCGGATGAGGTGTCTGATGGATTTGCAGATAGATGTGAGGTAACCGTAATCTCATGTATTATGTGGGAGGCGAAAAAAAAAAGAGGAAGAAATCTGTGATGCAAACAGATCTACTTACGAAATTAAAAAATCTGTATCTACACAGTGAATGCACTGGGAGTGTGTGAAAAGGAGCGTGGGAGTGATGAGTGGGTGCTTTTTGGACTAACGTGCATACCTCTTTGTCCTGGGTAGAATGGAGACATCCCAAAGCTGCAGCTGTAACATCTGAAAGAGAAGGACGTCATCTTGTTAGTTGAATGGTTACGGGAAAGTGTTTATCGTATTAAAAATTCACATCTCATTGGGAGCGGTGGGATTTTTAAGGGATTTTTCAACGTCTGAGGGGCTTACAGGGGAACGCGCTGAGTATTCTGAATTAGACTGGATTATTATTAGGAATCCATTTCAGAAATTGAAACTGAATCAGTATCAAGGAGAAAGGTTAGTGAGTTGATCTAAGGGAAGGCTGTTGTCGACGGAATGGATACCAATTTTGTGTCTAAGAACGCGGACTTAGTTCTGTTCCCTCTGTGGAGGGCTTAACATTTCCTCGATAAATTGTTGAAGCTTCCGAAGTTGTAGTACTGTGACTGAAATCTTGGAGAGCTGGCAACTTGTCACTTTTTGGAGTCAGTATTGTCATCTAAAATATATACATATTGGTATGCAGTTCAAAGGTAGCTTCACCCTCTTGCCAGTTGCAACTAAAACTGAGCATCATAATTATTGGTCCTATACCGGGCGCCATTTTCACAGAATTTTCCGAATTCGAATTCCGACACAAAATTTCACGCCTCTTCTTATTTCGAGTCACATGCAATGCTCAAAGAATGTACGTTTCTAGAAAACGCTTCTCAAGGTAAGTCGGCATCAAACTATAGGTTGCATCCACTGTTGGTACAACGATAGCAAGCACAACGCGAGTGTGTACTGCAGAAGCTAGGGCCAGCTCCACATTGGACTTTTTCGAATTTGAATAAATACGTTCTTATGGATTTTAAATTACTGTATCTTAATCAATCTGATTGATTTGATACTCTTTTAAGTTTGAAAACAAAAATCGGACTGTAAACTTAAGGCAATGATTGCATTCTTACGATGTTGCAAATTTGAAACCCAATCCGTTGTGTAAGCCAAGACGTCAGAGGCAAGCGAAATTCTGTTGCTTTGAACTGGACGAACTAAAATTCGTGGTTGACATTTTCAATTACAGTTAAGAACAAAACAATAAGACCACTAGGGAATTCAAATAAACTGACATATATATTGGCAGCAAGATTCAGCTTAAGGTAACCAGACTCATTGAAGGACCTGAAACACTTGTTTTTCACGCCTCGCAGAATACAGCCACCAAAATCCCTCTGACCATGAGGTAGACCACGAAAAACATCTCTAAAAGATGATGGCTAATTTAATGCTGTGTCCAAGAAAGGGTCCTTAAAGGCAGCTACAGAGGTTAAGGTTGAATAATAATGAGACTTCCTAATCTACTCTCGGACAATATCTCGGAAGAAGTCACAAAGTTGCGCCGGACCTTACCCAAAACCAGAGAAAAACACAACTTAAATTCTCAGGAGACCACTTGAGTAAGACAAGTCGAGAATGATAAAAACAAAATTGTGAATATGTTGCGGTCTGATGAGAAAAGGTGGGTATGGCATCTAGGAAATGCATCATACTGACCTCAGCGTTTTTGGAATAATCTAAAAAGATTTTCGGTGCTATTGTTTTGTCGGTCTTTTATTATTTATATAATTTATTTATTTTAGTTAGATAGATAGATAGTTTATTTCCGTATAAAAAGTTTACATTTGATTTAGTTTATCGCACAATATATATTACAGATATGTGATGAATTATGCATCTTTCTTCTGAAAAACGTTTATATTTATATTTTAAGTTATTTATATTTGATGGAAACTGTCGAAAATTGAAGGAAAATACGAGAAAAACCTTCAATAAGAGAGAAAAAAAAATAAAAAATATATATATATATATATATATATATATATATGTGAATATATATATAAAATACATGATTATATTCGTATATAAGAATAAGTATAAAAATAAATAAATAAATAAATATATAAATAAATAAATAAATAAATAAACAAATAAGTAAATAAATAAATAAGTAAACAAATAAATAAATAAATAATTTATTTTAGTTATTAGAGTTTTTTGTAAACTATATTGATTCTCTTAGAAAGAAGGATGGGTAGATGTTCAAAAACCTAAAACAATTTATTTGACTATAATGCGAACGTCTTTAGATCATGGCTTAACAGAAGAAATGTCGGAGTCTCCCCTCAATAAGTTGACATGTGACTGAGCAAGTGCCTGTTTGAATAAAAGTGATGACTTGTCTTAAGGTTGAAACAACGCCTGCAGTACGGCACTCAATTAACAACTAAATCATCTAATGGACTTTTCCTCCATCCTAGTGAATTGCCATGAAGATCTTAAACGTTTGTTCCACAACCCCACACTGGGTCATGCTACCATTTAAGCCTCGAAGTGGCACATGACTTGAGCCATTTAGTAATGAAATCATAATCTACATAGTATGCAATCCGTACTCCAAAATTTTTGATTGATGATTTGCTTGTAAACCACAGCCACCACCAAGAAGCCAACGTTTGTTCTCAGGCTAAAATAGGTGCTAGTTTCGACAGTTCCTGACCACTCTTGGTGCGAGAATATACCATCTGGTGAGGCTTCACTTTGGAATGGTTAGTCCCATTTGTCTAAACTAGTCGCATTTTAAAGTAATATTCATTAAATGAATGTAAGAGATAAAAGTCAAAGAAAATACTTATTTTCACGAGCCCTTGAGTTATTCAAAGAAACTGGGATTTGAGCATACTGGAACAATGCAACGAGTCAGTTACATTTAGGTCTTATGCATTTGTCCTCGGCGACAAAGAATCATACGACAAATAGCTCCTTCCGTGCCCAACTCGTGCGTACATCGGGTAATGATAATAATCCTTGACTTCGAAACATGTTCTTAGTCCGCGGAGGTTGCTGGAACCAACTATATGCTGTGAATATGCATCTAAGTACGTGGTTGGTCAGACTGCTTAGCTTGGCAATTACACAACGTGAATCCACGCCAATTGGCCATTCAGACGAATAACACAGTCATGAACTAGAACGAGGTTCAATTTAGTTTAAGCCTGCAGTGCAAGAGGACAGCAAAGGTCGTAGCACTTTTGTACGGCCTAGGGAGTTGTACGTCCATGGGAATGTATAGAAGTTCAATTCAAGACCGACGGTGGTGAGAAATTGTCCACTCAAGGGGATTGTCCACCTAAGAGTGTCCGTTATAGGAGCTTTCAATATATTCAGTCCTGGAAATGACGGGTCTGTGAATGACTGATAAAGGAAACCTGGCAAAGTTGAGACCGACGGCTTTAAGTTCATTAAAGGCATTTGAAGTAATGCATGACTTGAAGAAGTTTTTCAAGCCTTTAATGTGTTTTTTGAGGATTACCCTCAATTGATGGAATTCTTTTGTAAGCTAGTCAGATGAGGACAAAGCTAGTGCCCCCGACTGTGATATCGAAGCCAGTTCGCAATGCCTTTAAACAGTTTTTCGCCAACGTATGTGCATGAATTTCGGGAAAAAAAAGATGAACAAAAATTATTTAATTAATATTCAAAAAAAGTCCATCGACTGTAAATTTCCATTAACTTAAAAGAGCCACTGAACTCTTCGCCTCCACAATTCGAATCGTGCCCCATCGCCCCAAAGCGTTGCAATTCATTTATCATTCCCCACAGAGGGCCGTAACTAATTAAACTCCAGTCTCCAGGTACAACGCCCCAAGAGATATTGAACGAAAACGAATTTCCCTCCGCCCCCTCGGAGGCAAGATTTGCCCGACTTTCCTGTTATTCAATGTAATCCGCATTCGCAACCATTCATCAAGGTGCCCAAAATCCGGCTTTTCTCTATTCCCCCGCAAGATGAACAGATCCCTTGGATTCATTTCGTTTTTTGTGCGTTCCTTTTTTTTTTCTTTCGTTTCCTTCTCATCGAGTGATTTACTTTCGCTCCGACATCCCAATAATATCATCCCGGATTATTCATTTCATTTTTCTCCACCTCGGCGGGCTTTTCGTTCTTCTTTTACGATGCAACAGCTCATGTTTGCCACCTCTCCTGCCTGGCGGGAGGGGCGGAAGACCTCGTATCAGCCCACCGCCCATCAGACCATCAATCCCCAGAGGTGAAAAGAATGAATCTCCCAAACCTAATGCCGACACTATGACGAAGTAATTTTTACCAAAAAATGCGATAATCATGACACAAGGTCCTGAAGTCCATCATGGGCATTGTGGCGTAATGCACGGCAAGGTAAGAACGCAAGAAAGTTTACGCCTCCTCATCAGGCCGCACAATCACTCGGCCGCCCACCCACGCACACACCCCCGCTAACTGTGATTAAGTGTCTTGAAGATGTTTTCATAAAAAAGAGAGATGAAATCCCCTGGAGCTTGTTAAGTGAGTTGCCAAATAGACGAGGATGACTGGCGAGAGGCTCGTGCTACCACCACCGACCATCACCGCAAGCACAAGGTAACAAGCAACAGAGCAGAGACTTTTTGTTGTTGCTCCTTCTGCTAAATGATTGCTTGAAGCATACACAAGGGATAAGAAGGGAAGCCTGTCATATAAATGATTGCTAACTTGGTAAAGGACGGGGGAGCAAATTTCGTTTCTCTCCGTAATCCTTGGCGTAGCAAAACGACATTCAATAGAACGTTGGTCGCCCGGGCCTAGGGCTAATCAATCATCTTTAACCTTATGTTCTGAGATAAGATTGTACAAGAGACACAGGCAAGGCTCAGGGGGGAAAAGAAATTTAAAGTAAAAAAAAGCGTAATGCCCACAATTTTCACAGCAAGCCTGCTGGGTGAGGTGGGGGTGAAGTTTTCAGTTCTCCTCGTATCCGCACCCCACATTTGGGCCATGTGCCCTATTCGCAGATTCATTAATTTCTCGGATGAAATAATATATTTCCACTCGAGCATCAAAAAGGATCCAATCTGATACAAGTCCTCCAGATTGCCTCTGCCCTCGGTGGAAACAAAAAAAAATGATTAATTGTCTGCAGATGGTGCAGGCGAATGGCGAGGACAACGAGGACGAACGACACAGAGGCAGATGGATGACATATGAGGACACTACACCGAGAAATGTCCTTTCCACTGGATGCTGCTTGCGATGTCACATCATCGTTGGATGCATCATCATCGTCATCATCATAATCTACATCATCTTGGCATTTATATAAATTAATCGATTTGTATCGTCCTGGGAATCAGAGTGCCATAAAATTGGATTCAGTGTGAAATTGATGAAATTTGTCGGCCATGAAATTACACGTATGCTTACCTCTCGAGTGGGTTCGCTCTGCCCTGCCGTGTGCTCTGGGATTTGTGAAGCACTGCACAGGACGTGAACGTGTTCAATAAATTGTTCTTATGAAGCGTTTACGAAAGCTTCCATCACTAATTGGACAATTTATGGGCAAGAAGAACAAAAAAAGGAGGAAATCGAAAAACGTAAAGAAATAAAAAAAAAACTGAATGAATTGTTGTCTCTTTCGGTGGCACAGTCCGTGTGATGAATTCAAGAGATGCGGTCGAGGATATTAATCCTTATGAACTGTGACACTGGGTGAGCAGTTGCTGGGATGGATGGGTGTGTCATGGAGTTTCATATATGAAGGGATTCTCCGCTGTAGCCAGGTGGTGTTTCGGTGAGAACATAATTATCATTACATGTCGTTTTAATGCCACAACTGTGTTATCTTATTTGCTTTTTATTTGTATGTCTTATTGTAAAGTGTATCTTTGAGATGTTTCTAACTCAAGCCTGTTTAAGAAGGATAACTGCAAAGTTGAGGAGCTCGCTAATCCCGCCACTAGACTGCCAGTTGATGGACTCTTTCGTAACGTAGGAACCCCAACCTTCAAGATAGAGCTCAAAGCGAAAAAAAAACCACTGCCAGATGGTTGACAGGCATCACGTGTCGAATCTCAAGACAAATTTGGCCTCGTCTCGATCCAAAAAGGTCAAGCAGCCTGATCTCAAAATAGATCTAAGATTTCTCTAATAGGCCTTCACGCAAAAAGACTAGGCCTATTCTCCCACGACTTCTGTAGAAGCTGCCTGGACGAGGGTGAATAGGAAAGCTTCCAACATGCCCTCTGCAACTCTCTAGCTCTTTGCCTAAGCTAGGAAAGCCACTACAGGCTCCTACTTCCACGACAGCCTAATCGACTTCAGCAAAATACCAGTCAACGCTGAAATAGAATTCGTTGAGAAAACTGGCTGGCAGCCATAAATCACCGTACAAGGGGCCTACTTTGGCCTAAGTGCGTTGATGCCACTTCCGACTTAACCAAAGAAGGACATTAATTCCTTCGCTGAAATCTCCTCAACTGAGTTGAAGAAGGGTCCACCAATCGATCGCTGTCTGACTTTAGCAGACAGTCAGAACATAGGCAGACACAAATGAAATGTTTTAAGGTCTCCCTTTCAGCTATGTTGTCGCAACTACGACAGTATGTGTTGTGTGCGATACCTAGTTTAATGCATGATCTCCTATTGGCCATTGTCCCGTACAGACTGTCATTAATCTAGCGATGTCATCATGTAAAGAAGGCTTTTGTTTTAGATCGGTTTAACTGAGATCATATTCTTCTTAAGCCCAAGGATATTACGCTCTGGCTTTTCTTTGCTAATTTGTAATTTTAATTATAAACTATGCTTTCAAATATATGCTACAAAATAGTCAGTTTGGCTTATCTGAGGTTTGCTATTTAAATTAAGTGCGTAGGGATATTAGCCTTGACTGCACCTCCTTTGCAAGCAAGTTCTGAAGTGCAGATCCCTGCACAGCCAGTTCTTCTTTCCGCTCATTTCCTGGAATGTCACTGTGACCTGGAACCCAGATAAGGGGAATTTTGGGCTGGCCTTCTAAAGACGCTAGCTCAGTTCGCCATAGCAAGATTTCTTGACGACACGCGCAAGTTATCTATATGAGCAGTACAACAGGAAATGCTTACTCGAAGCTAGTCAACGAAGTTAGTATTGCACACCAAAGTGCAAGCACAGCCAAACCGCTTGCTTGGTGATCACCTTGAGGTTCGTTCGTTGGCATTAGGTATCCAATTGCAATAAGTTGATGAGTCGATATCATGTTGGCGAGTCAACGTATTGTAGCGTAGGTCATAAGTTAGATTAAGAATGATTAGTCAATAAAGACACTCGACAGCTCATGGTTGTGTTTTTATTATTTTATTCGGGTTAGGAATTTAACTCGCATGACGATATTCAGATTTGTACTCCCACCTGAAATACACTGAAATTGTCCAGTAGTCTGCAGGCTTTAGAAATTTTCAGGAGATCACTATTCCACGGAGTTTGTCGCCCGTCAAAATTTCTGGCATATCTGCCGTCTATATCATTCTGTTCTTTCGGGGATTAAACTGTCAAAGCCGTTTGATCGTATATTCTTTAGCAGAGGATACGAGCACCTAAGGAAACTAGCAGTATCAGATGTCGGTTTCTGCAGATTCTGTGGGGAATCTAATGAAATTCAAAGAAATGCACTGGGATATTGTGAACCACTAACCCACGAAAGACAAAGATATTTGAACAAGCACCTTATAGCAAAGGAGGAATTGAAGTCACTAGAATCAGGTCACATTCTCAGATTCCTATGGGCTTAGGGACTGACATTGATAGAATACTCTACTATAAGTCTCTTCAACTATCGCGCAACAGGTGTCCAGAACCCTCAATACAACGCTGAAAAGAACTGCATGTGAAGGGAATCTTAAGAGAGTAAGGGTATGAAAAGGGGACACTATATATCTAAGGGTCTCAGTACAGTATAATAATAATAATATGGGTGGCGCGACAGTACGAGGTGGACCTGGGCCTAGCTTCTCAGCAACCACTTGTGTTGTGCGTGCTATTGTTCTTTCACAAGTGGAAGGGACCTACAGTTTAATGCCGACTCCGAACGGCGAATTTGAGAAGCTTCTTCTACACAGGAATACTCTTTGAGCATTGTCAGTGACTCGAAAGAGGTGAAGCCGTGAATTATGAAAGTTGGTAGATTGGGGATTCGAACCTGGCACTCTCTGCGTAGGAGTTGATGCACTAACCCACTACGCCACGGCGATCCACTCAGTACAGTATACCATCAGCAATAATAATA
The DNA here is from genome assembly GCA_964034865.1 of Eristalis intricaria. Lineage (NCBI taxonomy): Eukaryota > Metazoa > Arthropoda > Insecta > Diptera > Syrphidae > Eristalis > Eristalis intricaria. Next base: position 47,020,288 of record OZ035874.1, read on the forward strand.
ATAATATGATAGTGCTGTGCACTGTTCACACTGTTTTGATATCTAAAAATTTGTTCAATCTTTGGTCCTGGCTGCGTTGATGGTTATTGGAGAAGAAGATTCAACCACGAACTTTACGGGCTGTACAGCGACATGAGCCTAGCCAGGCATCTATGGATTCAACGCCTAAGATGACTGGGCCATGTAGAGCACATGCACAACACGGCTCCAGCCCGAAGAGTCTTCGACTCCGAAATAGTGGGACAACGCAATAGAGAACGCCCACGGAACCAATTGCGAACCCAGGTGGAGAAGGACCTCAATCGTCTTATTGTGCACAGTTGGAAACAGTTGTCTAAAGATCATGCCGGCTGGAGAGGCTTACTGGTTGATGCCCAGGTCCACCCCGGACTGTAGCGCCACCAGAAGAAAATATGCAACATCCGCAGAAGCTGAAGCATTACTGCCAGAGCATCCGATGGAGACGATCGCAGAGCGACTGTTATGCCCATGCCTGCTGTTATTTGTACCATATTCTTGTTTTGAGAAAATTATATTTTTTCCTAACACGGCCGTGTACCATACAAGTAACCCATAAGTTAGAATCTGGAGAATCACCACCGTAGACATCGATAGGATCAACTTTGGTTGGAGACCCCACTTTTTGCCGACACTGTACCATGATATTTATTTTACGTGCATTGGTAGACGAACCTGCAGCATATAGTGAAGGCATAGTACCCTTGCTCCTCAAGAGTGGAAGACGGCTTTGTCTCAGGCTCACTAGATATAAATAAGCACCGAACTGGACGTGCCCAGGTAATGTTAAAAAGAAAGGTAGTTCTGAACGAACTCCGAAGTAACTTCTGCAACAACCACTGTGCAGTGCAGTGCGTCCCATTAAACGATTCTTACACGGTCAAATTTCATCGCATCAAATACCGCAATTTATCGAAAATAATTGAACCATGCTAATATATGCTCAGATATCCAAATTTCGATAGCATACGATTTTTTGTATTTCTCTCTCTCTCTCTCGCTATCTCGCTCTCTCTCTCTCTCTCTCTCTTCATCTCTCTCTCTCCCTCTCCCTCTCTCTCTCTCTCTCTTTCCCGCAAAAGCGATACATGTTTCCCATGCTAAATATAAGAATGCTCACAAGATAAGAGAGAGCCAAAACTCACTCGAAAGCTGGTGCGATTTGCGCACACATGCGACACGGAAGTCTCCAGCATTTTCGCTTTCCTTACAAACAGTTAACACTAGGAATTCTGACGTCGTCTAAAATTTGGCCATGTTAGAGCTGCCTTAGTCTTTCAGGAGTGGTTCTGCAGCTTATATACAGACTCGGAGTAACAAACCCTGTCAGTGACTAAAGTGAACTGGTGCCGTGATATTTAACATTGTTTGTTTCGGGAGATGAACCTAGGTACTCCGTTGAACTCGGATGTGACGGCTACAACACAACTGCTTTATCCACCTCGATTAAAATGATTGGACTTGTAAAATACAAACCTTAGGGTGCAAACCTAAGCCAGGAAAAGTTCTACATCCGGTTGCAGACTTCCGTGAACTCAAAAGACTGCCCAATATGATGTGAAATGCTTACAAAAAGTACCAAAAAACTCTTGAACAGTGGACGTTCGATGTCTTGGCAGCCTGAGACTATTACCACAACTTTTGGTGATGTGTGCTGCCGTTCAGTAAATTTGTTTCTTAAAAAAGCCCTGTCGTTTGTCAAAGTGATCTTTAAAAGTGAGCTCTCTTTATCATCATCAGACGTCAATCCGTATTCAAAACGTTACCATCTGGCCCACTAACCCATCCACCTTCAATCAATCAATCAATCGATGACCGGATGCGATGAGCCCCACAAGAACATCCTGCGCACGAACCCAGCACCACCGGTTACACGTCGAGCACTCAAATTAACGAACTCATTCGATCAGAAACACGTTTACCCGAATTGGTTATGCTAATTGCGCAATTTTAAATTCGCATGCAACCTCAAACACACGCCGTCCTTGGATCTGTGTCTGATTGCCACGGAATTGTATGCATAATTTCCTCACCTGGCTTCCGTTCCCTTTAATTTCGAGCGGGTGTAAATGAAATTCCCTTTGAAAAGTAAAAACCACTCTCTGTCGTTTTTTTTTTGAGTTAATTTATTTTTTTTATTTTTGCAATTAACCCACTCTCAACTTTAGCTCTTACTCTGCACAGGTGCTGCTGCAGTCTGCGACTTGGCCCACGCCCTCGTCGGGAAATCGACTAAATTCGGTCCGAGGAAGTCGCAACGACGCCGCCGGCAGGGGAAGAGTCTTCAAAATGCTAATCCATAATGAGTGTTGTTCCAAGCGATCCATTTTCGTTTCATCGGTCCGGTGGAGCAACCCCCTCTCCGCCAGCACTCACTCATCTGAAAAACGCAACAAAAAAAAAAAAAACGAAGAGATTCCACCAAGAGTGGTCGGGGCGCGGAAAGGAGAAGAAGATTGTATCCAACAAACACCATCATTGGCTCATATTTGTGTAACCTGTTTTCATGAAAAATTCACAACTAGGGCATAAAATTGCAGATGGTACACACACCGCAAATTTATTGCCTGTGGGCGGAATGAGGCTACTGATGCGACGAGAGCTCTGAAAGCACAGAAGGCATCCGTTGATGAAGGATGTGGCAAAGGCAACAGCAACAGCAAGGATTGCCGCACTCATAGCCAGTGTACACAGGCCCGAGAGTGAGGGAGCGAGACAATGACTGGTGAGTTGGTGAGTTCAGCGAGCCTTAAAGGCAGTGTGGATGGGCAGAGCAAATAAAAAAGGCAAAGCCAAAAAGCAATCTTCCCCTACCACACGGTGGTGGTGGGAGGGAGGTGAGGATGAATCATTACGACCAGGGGGCCACTGTCAGCTCTATCCGCAACGCATCATTATCCACGGGATCCCTAGCCATCCGGACTGGTGGGTGCAATTATCTCCACTTTAAAAGGGATTATTGGCAGAAGCAAACACGCAGTGTTACTGGCAAAAAAAAAAATTAAAACAAAAACCCACACTCGGTGGGCGGGGGAGAAGGATGGGGATGGCCACCATCATTGGCAGCTGCAGTGTTCCTCAGTCGACCCTCAGCAGAACCCATTTCAATAAAATTATGTGCGAGCAGCATCTGGCCTTAAGTGCCATCGGGTTTCGATATATCAATAAGAGTCCACTCTCATCCCCGTCCTCGGCCTCATTCACCCTGGCACTTGGTCGTTCGCTCGCTCCTTTGGACAGAGTCCATACTTGGCTACACCCTGTGCCATGAATGACCTCCTGGGGTAGTTGACAATTATTACCGTTATTATTATTATTTTCATTAAATCTCTCCCCCCCTCCGCCCCAACGGAACGGGCGAAAGCACTTGATAAGGACCACATCCAAATGGGAATGTACTGTTGCTGCTTTCGGGGCAGAATAATTTTCCTTATCACTTAACTTCTCAATCTTTCTCTGTCTGTCGCTATCTCTCTCTCTCCCCCCGCCCTCGCTCTCTCTCCGGCACACTTCGTCTTTATGATGTGACAGGACTGAGATGGGTGGGAAATTAGCATACTGCAAATATCATTGGAATTGCTAACGAGGTCCTTAAGCAAATAAATATTATGACAACCAATGGTCCGGGGACCACCATCGCCCCGGTCGTTGTCTCGTCCTGTGGCCGTATCAGATTCTCCACAATTGGAGTGAGGCACTGATATAAATGACACAAGAGCTGTGGCAGGGTAGGTGAGTGCCTTGACAGAAGTGATTTTCTATTCCATTTTGTTCAAAGCAAATTTAAATTGGTCATGTCGTTACTAGCGCTGCTGGTGGAGCGAGCATCGTCGTCGCTCGTCCAAGTCATTGTGGACATTGAGAAATAGCTTAAGATAAGGACCCATTACGAGGAGGCTATGACTTTAAGTGATGGATGGTGATTTGTCAGGCTTAATGATGGGGCCGATTGCGGGGGTTTGGTTGGTAGTTAATTTGTTTGTGCTAATATCAATCAGCTGGTGAATGATAAAGATTAAGACCGAATGGAGGCATATCATGGGTCGGGATGAATGGGATGTTCACGACATTTCCAACTGTCTTCGATTTGATTGCCTTTCGAATTTGAATCCTTATTGAGATGAATGTCTGTGAACATTTGCTTCGGTTCATCGGATAAGCACCGAATTGATGGTGGCCATGCATCAGGCTTGTTAATTAATGTGGATCTTGAGGCGTTTGCTGTGTACTCAAACTCTGCACGGCAGATGCTCGAGAAAAGGGAGTTAATTTTGACAAAGAGGGGCCAATTTATCCGAAGCAGGACCCACATCGATCACTGGCTGGCGACTTTGAGAGACATTGCTTTCGACTGTAATGGCAATGGTAATAGGAATAATGATAGCTAGAAGGGTTTCCATTTCCAAGCATTTTTAAACCTTAGAGCTTTAAGCTCTGCCTACGGGAAGAGTATCTTTTTCGTGCTTCTACGGTTGTTGGCGTACTAAAAGATCTCAAGGAAGCACACAATACTTCTGGACGCAATGATTCTTCCCAAATTCTATTGAGGAGGTGTTCTTACAACCACTCACTTTCTGAGCCCGATTTGTTACAGAATATCTCCCAACATACCACAGCAAAACTTAGCTGTATTCAAAGAGGATCCGAAGTGAATAAAATCAGTTACACCATCGTTGTGGTAAAAAGAGTGTCTTGCCAGTCTCTGTATGTTTGGGCTTGGATGACAATTGGGGAATAAATCCTTCTCTCGAAGTGCAAGGATATCTCTAAATATTTAAGACCTTGAAAATTCCCGTCTGCCCAGTTTGGTCAAGAAGCATCGACGCTAGCTAAGGCGGACTAGCAGATTCTTAGTGGCTGCGAGAGAGAAGTTGTTCTTATAATCTGTGATACCGTGCTTGTTGATGATGTTTGGAGGAGAATGGTGAACGACGAACGGTAAAGGCTGAACAGCGAATTGAACCTGGTCAAACGCTTTCTCATAGCTCGTCTTCGATGACTAGGTCATGAAGATTGAATGGACGAACGGCCCGGAAAGGCATCAAATCAAACCCCGAAGGACAACTCGATGACACAGAAGAAAATGGTCCCCTATTAGCTGATCGAGAGGAAGGACCGTTCCTGATGGAGATGCATATTGGGCGTGGCCCAGGTTCACCCCAGAATGTGGCGCCAGCTAAAGAAGATATATTAACGTCACTTGTTTCGCAGGTCTGGTCAACACTGATGATTGCCGTCACAGGTACCCAGCTGATGATTTAGATAGAAATTTACGAATACGGATGAAGACGATTATTTGCCAGTTGATGAAGAGCCTACACACTTTGGCTTAGATCCACGCAAACATGTTTGTATACTGACATGCCATCTCTTCATTCACGATACCACCTCCACATTCGTGGCACACATATCTTACCTTCAGCTGTAGAAGAAGAACAGCAGTTTTCCGAAATACGCTAAATTACGACTTCGAGACGAAAATTAAATGGAATGTGTCAAATAGAGTGAAAACAAATGGTTCAGCAATCTAAATCTGACTCCTGTCCTGCTCCATGGGCGTTCAGTGTAGGAGTCGAACTTACTCACTACAGGCTGTCTACGACGCACGATCTTTAGAAAGGCTTTACCCCTTGAGGTGATCTTCAACTCATCCGTTTGATCTTACTTTTTCTGTGTTCCATTCATCGGATCTGAATGAATAAACACTAGCTTTGAACTCGAAATTCATGCTCACATGGAAAATCACTGAAAAATGTAACTAGTAAAAAAAAAACACACAGCAATGTTTCGCTATTTTTTTACCTCTAGATGCATTGCGTAGTATAGACCTCTTTCAGAAAAAATCAACGTGATTTGGAAAAGGGAATATCGAAAGTGGTGATGCATGATGTTTTCGAAGGAAACGCCCTAAATGCCCATACTGGGCCGATTAAAGCAGAAAATTCTACAATTAACGTCCCAGTTGTACAGTATCTTCTGATCCAAAGTCTAAGGTGCCCACCACCAAGTATTCAGCAAGTTGTCCCCAACCAGAAGAGCCATCGACTTCAAGACAACGCACCGACGCGACGTCGGCTTTCACGGTGCCACAGTTAATTTGAGTGAAACCAATTTGGTGTCCAGTGCTATCAAATGAAGGTCGTTATAGCTGGGGAACCTACTGGTTTCCAGTCTCAGACCACTCTGAGCTGTAGTACCAGACAACGATGAAAACTATTTTTTACGTCAATGACGTGAAGATAATTCCAGTGACCAATGACAGTTCTGAGCCTGAGCCTTCCATTGTTTCTTCCAGTCATCGAGACCAAGCTGTCTTCGTCCACCATAACTCGGTCTTTTTACCGGACGTTTAGTGGTTCGTTTCTCGAACCAGAAGGCTCGGATTCGAAAAGCCTCTTAGACGGAGCATTGGTGTCGACATGGCCGAGCCAATGCAGTCGAAGGATGATTGCCTTCAGGTGTACATCATTATCTTGGAACAACTCTTAGAGTTCGCGATTATTTCTACTCCTCCATTCAACTTCCTCCTCCTTCCAGAAATTTTCTTTCGGAAACGTAAAAGAATCAGCTCTGCTCTTTTGCTTACATTCCAGCTTCCTGCTCCAAATTGAAGGGTTGGACAAATAAGACTTATTTAGATCATGGTTTCGGTATTTGGAGTCAGTAGTCTTGAATCCAGTGGTTTCGACAAGTAGCACCGGTTGTCAAGGAGGATTCTGCATTGTGTACGTCGGATCTCAAGTCTAACACGTCGTTTGTGTCGGTCGGTAAGTAAGGCCGCTTTCACACAGAAAAAATTTGTCGGCGATTTTTCCTTCTTGTTGGCAAGGGAGGTGAGACGTGCTAGGGGTAGCCCACGTCTGGTGTGCTCGGGGTTTCCTTTTGGATTTTCTACTCCCTTTTATCTCGCTTCGTTTTTTCCTTGAGTTGCTTTAATCTTATGTTCTCAATGTTGGGTATTGGAAGCAGGCTGTACATGTGTGAGAAAGAGATGACGCATGTGTGAGAGGGGGTAGAAGACAGAAAAAGTTCACCATTATGATCTTAATTGCAGAGACTGAAAGATTTCCTGTGTGAAAGTGGCTTGAGATCACAAAAGGGAATTTGAAAGAATCGCCGACGAATCTTAGCTAGTGTGAAAGCAGCCTAAAGACAAGAAGCTTGGTCTGTAAAAACGAGCAAAGAACTTCAGTGATGCCCTGCTGGGAAGTAGTAACCTCTGTCCACCGTAGTAAATTGGACAGAAGAGTTTGATTTTGATAACATTCAGTGAAGTGTAACGCTCACATCTGCCGAGACTTGGCAGCACTAAGAAGAGATTCAAAAAGTGTTGCAGGAAAAGGAGAGCAGATGGCATTGCTTGTTGAACGTTCAGAGTGAACAGTGGTTTGAATATTTAAACAATAAAATGCGAAATATAAGTTGTTTGTTTTCGGAACTAAATAAATTGTTGACGTTAAAGAAGTAATTATGAGGGTTTGCATTTTGGTCTACTTCTACGCACACTTGTTTAAATTCAACATTGCGCCATAAAAATAGTGTTCTCTGTGAAATTTCTGGCCTGTGCTATTAGAATTTCAACGGGCAAATATGTAGTCTCTTGATCGGGTCGCAAAAACCAATCACACTCCTCATCAGAGCCCATAAACCACTTAAATGCCTGCGTCACTCATATCTATGAAGAACCAGACCTAAAATTCAATAAGCTAGTACATTCCCTCCAAACCATTTTCCGTCCCAGCCTTAAGTTCAAATTCGAGCTATCAAATCCCAATCAGCGCCATCACCCAATGCACACAGAAAGCGGATTGAGGCAGAAACCATGGCCGCACACAAGCGGGACATGAAATCCCATAAACAAAAGGGATATCACCAAAGTAAAACCTGATAAATCCCTGTGACAGAGAGAGAAAAAAAAAAACAAAACAAGTACCCAACAGATTCCACAGCCGTGATTAGATTGGTTGTCATAATTCAGCGCTCTAGGAAATCCCCTAGCGACCGCTTTGTATTCTCACTGCGTAAACCGCGCATAAAAAAAAATCACCCTGCGACCTCGCAAAAGCCCGCCACAAAAAAAAAGTCATCGCAAAATATCTGAGTTCTGAATCCCTAATCGCGAGATATTCAGCATTAAACACAAAATGAAAATCCCTAATAACCACGAGCATGATATAGGGATCCGCCAAATCCACCAGCCCCACACAAGAATGGTCGCAGCGCTGTCGGTTGCTTACAGGCCTTTTTATGGGTTCAAACGTACACGCACACGTTTGGTTTTTGGTGCTTTTCCTTTTCACATTTTTTTCCGTCCTGCGTATGTATTCCCCAATTACGGACCGTGTTGACTGTGTAGATGCAAGAGCAAGCACACTGCCCACGAAGCCAGTGAAAGCAATTTTCCGTTTGACAAGCTTTACGACCCTTAACTTCATTTGGGCGACAGACCACACCTCACTCCAGTTGGATGCGTGTTTGTTGGACTTTTTGTTTTAATTTCTGCGCACTGAGCCGTTGGATTTTTTTTTCTTCTGTTTCGTTGGCTTGTCTCAATTTTTACACGAGTGTTAAGCCAAAGTCAACACCTTGTCCAGGGAAGCGGATTGTATCGGTTCGCTGCTGTGTCGAGGCTAATTTACAAGCAGATGGATTTTCCAGTCGATATAACTCAATCGTGGAAAATCTCATTATCGCCATTCATCCTCAAATGGCTACTGGTTGGTTGGTTCCCGACCCCGCCTACCACTCGCCATCAGGATACACTCGGCGGGTGGTTGGTGGCGTGGGACGGGTGATAATGGACAGCGGTGGGAAATGGCTCTGCTTAAGTAGCTTTATGCGGATGTGCCTCTTCAAAATCATCTTCAATCTCTCATTCTCCCGTTCTCCCATTCCGCCATTCCCCCATTCTCCCATTCCCCCACCCACCCATCTTACCCTAATGGAAGCCATTGCAGTGAAATGTGGAACCAATCGCTTGTAGTGTGCTGGCGTGTTCGTCTGCTAAGCCGAGAATGCAAAGTGCCTCTCTATCTCATCGATTATGAGTGCCCCTTAAGCTCCTTATGTGCTTGTACCACTCCAGCCCCAACACCCCCACACACAGCTGAGATAAAATAATATTTCTCTTAAACTTCAACTTTTCTTGTTGGTCTGTGGGTGGGTGTGTTGGCGGATGGTTGAAGAGGAGATGTCTCCATTTTTTCCACTTATCAGCACACATCGTTACGTTTTCTGCATACAAAATAATGTTCTTCCACCTCATCCCAGCGTCCGCATGAAGGACTACGGCCCAACACGGTACGTTAGGTGGGCGGGGTGTACTCGGCATGAACTCATCTTTTATGGCTAACGTGCAGCAACTTGTCAAGTAGAATGTCTAATTTATGAAAATTCAATATTAAAACGTATTAAATGAATCATAAAAACCAACAGGGCTGATAGAATGACAAGCTAGACCAGGGTGGGTGCAACGCGCGATGTGCGATGACGCTGAGGAGAAGAAACCTCTTGGCGGGCCGGAAGGACATTGTCGACTCGTGGAAGTGGCAATGGGATCGTTAAACTGTAACAGCGCACACCGCCACTCGCACACGACCTCGATTGTGGGCGATTTTTCGCCAAGAGGTGGGCCTGAGGTGGTGACTTTTTTGTCATAGGGGAATTGAAGTGTTCCGTTACAGTTGAAAATGATTGGTTTTGGTTGCCGCACAGAACAAAAAACGTAAAGGGAAATCGAGTGCATCAAACAGGCAGGAATGAATGCTAAACACCGGATATGCATAAAAGCAGGATGTTGTTGGCGTTTATGACCCAGTCCCCGGGGGCTATTTGGTATTTGCGATATTTATGAGCGGAAGTAGGTGAACATAAACATGCAGTGCCAACGGAAGACCGTTACTGTGCGATAGTCCTCGTTATAGTTATGTTATTTAAGGACTGCGTGTGAAGTGATATGACATCGATGTTTTTCACAACTCATAGCTGCGGCTTTATTAGCATCTAACTCTTGATTGGTGCGAAGCTATTTTGTTGAGTCGATTTACGAGCTATCACCTTTTTGAGGGAATTCCTGAACTTATGGGCATACTTACACAACATTAGGAGGCACTTGAATTTAATGCATCTCGCCAAATTGAAGACAATTTTTTTCTGAAGTTTCTTGCATCATTCGATGCACTCTCATTGAAGCCATTTAGATGTCCGATTTTTTTTTATAACGTAAGACTTGACAAAAATTTCAAATGTGAGCGAGTTGGAATAGAGGCTAGCCATCCAGTGCAATTGAGTAAGTTTCTAACGTCAGACAACTGGGGGACACTTTGGTCGATGGAAAATATTTCGATTCGATATTGACGTAAGCAAAATGGGGAATATGTTGGATAAGCGTAGACAGAGTGGCAATGGGAAAAATAGTATCTTACACTGGTGCTTCAAGGAATCCGAACTCATAATTTATCAAAAATAACAAGCAACAAAATTTCATTATCTGTCACGTGAATTGACTGACCACCGCACAATATCTCTCTCATATTTCAACTGAAGTCTACTCTCGTAATGGACGACTGGATGACATAGTTGGTTGAGTGTCTGCCCGTAGTTAGCGGGGTCCCCGGTTCGAATCTCAGTAAAAGAAAAGCTTATATGCTTTTATCTGGTTTTCAAATCTGGTCCAGTCACCATTTGCCGATGGGATCAAATTAACGGCACTGTCAATGGAGTGGTCAATCAGTGGTAGTAGTCTGACAGTGAGTATAACAATTTACCAACATGGTCTAAGTGTGCTGTGAATTCACTCTTCCTAACCTACTTACGCTCGTAAGGATCACATCAATTGGCGCATTGAGAAATGAAGTATTGTATGGCCCATGTTTAGAATTGAAACCACCACAATATCTCACAACAGGGAAAGCATGCACATTCGACTATACATTCATTTCAAACTTTCTGCCGGTCATTGTAACTTGATCAGCCCTGGTCAACTGATGGTTGGCACATGGAAGATTTTTAGTTCTTTCAGTACAATTCTTAAGTTTATTTTTGCTAATTGGTTTTAAATAACTTGTGTGAAAATGAATCAGCCCGTGGGCCAATGCGAGTGAATCACAACCCTTGGTCAATATGTACATACCCGGGTGTGTAAACCGGGTTTCACTGCATTTCTAGTATTTAAAACTGTTAAATAAATATAATAAAGATAAAATAAGTGCCACTAAATACAATACAATTATGTAGTAATTGTTTTTAACTTTATTTGAAACAAGAAATTTAAATTCAGCCGGGCTTAGAATTGTTACCAACATGATGTTTGCATTAGAAAGTCCAAATACAATCCCGGATGTGTCGTATTGACACAAGATTTAAATCTGTTTAAACATTGTACATATTTATTTGTCAAAGTATCAACATATGAATTTTTTTATTTTATTAATAGATTATGAAATGGTGAGTTCTTTACATTTTTTTGAAAAACCCTAATGTTGATATTATTGCCCACCGTATTTGAAACACTATTATAGAGTCAACCCTCTCATAAGCGGACACCGACGATACCAATAAATATGTCCACTTAGGAGAGGTGTTCGTTAGGAGAGAGTACACTCAACATGCAACTTAATACTGTCCTTTTTTTAAGATGACTATGGCTTTGAGATCTACATAAACACCAGAAAATGGCAAACGTGATATGTGGAAGACATGAGAGCAGCATTTGTTGCCATTAAAGAAGAAAAGTTTAATTGAGGTTCTTGAAGGCACGGAAGCAGTTAAACGTGCAGAGAGCCACCTAGATGACTTTGAAAGCACAGACAAAGTGTCCAGAACATAACCATCCCTTGCCTATATTTAGTACAGGTCGATCCGTATTAGAGGCTTTTTTCTAAAGTGTTAAAGGTAGTTTTTTTTTCATTTTTTATTCTTTTATTTGTTGTTAAGAGTTGTTTAAATATTTGATTTAACTATTAAAAAAAAAAGAACAAATTTAATGAATGTTGAAAATATTAAGGGCGTGTGGTCGCCGTGGCGTAGTGGGTAAGCGCGTCGACTCCTAGGCAGAGGGTGGCAGGTTCGATACCCGAATTTACCACCTATCATAATTCACGGCTCCACCTCTTTCGAGTCACTGACAATGCTCAAAGAGTAATCCTGTCTAGAAAATAGCACGCACAACACGAGTGGTTGCTGAGAAGCTAGGCCCAGGTCCGCCTCGGACTGTCGCGCCACCCATATTATATTATATTATAAGGGCGTGCCATATTTGAACACTTTCTAGTATACATGATTATGTTGTTGTATTTCATGGAAATAAAAATGATGGCAATTCTTGTTGATGCTCTCTTCTTGTTTATAAATTGCATTCGTCTTAAGAGGTTGAATAAGTTCTTGTGAGAATAAATTCAAATTAATATAAAAAAATTAAATATAAATGAATTAAAATAAAGTTGTATGTAAATTGCGTGGTGGCAAAACTTGTAAAAATTTTAGAACGATATGGGTATCTATCTATCTAAAATTGAAATTATTTGACAGACACTTTTACGGCATCAGTGTTTGAATATGATTTCAGGAATGCTGCCTCCATGATGTGGTACACAGGTCAAATTTTCACACACTCATCAGCCTTTTTTGACTCATCACTGCATTGTATATCGCAATAATGCGTCGAAAATTAGCTACCAAGTCTAATTATTGCACGGGACTGTAAATTGCAGCTTTGACTGTATGTATTTGGGGCTCTAATCGCGTAAGGCGCATCGACGATAGTTTCGCTTCATGTAAGCATAAAAAAACGATAGCGTCTGAGTGATATCGTTTTGTCTGCTTCGCGTATACTGAAAACTGTCATTAACTATCGTCTCGCAGACTGATTTTTGGCGATACCTATTTCAGTATAGTCTATTATCTATTAAATGAGAACAAATTGTGTATACATATCTTGTTCTACACTTTTGAGACATTTTTAGAGTGATAGGTCGCATTTGTATTAGTTTTGTTCGCAAACTGAAATGAGAATGTGTAAGTGAAATTTGAGAGGAATGAAAGAGGAAACGTGAGAGTTAATATTTTCAGAGCACTCAAACTGTAATGATAGGCGAGACGAGAGTGAGTGTCTTACGTGAAGCAAATCAATGACGATATCATCGAAGAGAATCAAAAGGACGATAGTCGTCTGAAAAGTTACGCGATGAGAACCCATAATCTTGTTTAATGACATGGACCAAAATTGTCTTTTTGTTCTAGCCATTTTTCTGAAAGTAATGGTGCTTCAACAATTGCTTTGGTTTGAGTTTTTAGAGTTGAACCATTCTCTTCAGGAGGTATAAATTTGAATCTTTTGAAAACGCTTCTCCAACGTGAATCTGTCCATTATGAATTGCCAAACTAACGTAACAACAACTAACAATTGTCAAACCAGCTATCACATAAGACAATGTTGCCGGTTTAAAATTCTCCCCACTGGAAAAGAAGCAACCTCTGCCTCTAAATCTATTTCATCGCCTTCTAAAGTGCTACAATCTTCAGGATATTTACAACCTAGAGTGGTCATCGTGTGACACACATTCACGCAAAAGCTCAAAATCCCAAACCCCTTTAAGCAACGGTGCTTTGACTGCCATACTCAGTTCAGTGATTCAGAGACTTCAAAAACCCGAAAAAGGACCCTATAGCCACCCGGCAAAGATATGTATTCTAAAGATGGATATTAGTTGACACTCAAGTTCACCACGGACTGCAGCGCGACTAGTGAACTCATTTCTGCGTTCGACTGCAAAAAAAACGAGTCCAGATCTCTCTTCACTGCAGTCCTTGAACGGATTAAGTGTTAGTCCCCAGTCCTCCTTCCTCACAAGCGGATTTGAAAGCTCATCACCAGCCACCTAATCACCACGCAGTCCCACCCAAAGGTAGCGCAGAACATGCAATTAATTCTGCTTCGCAGCCGCACATTGTGCCCAGAGTGGTGGAATATAGAATGGCGCTCTTTGCAACAAGCACTGCACGGAGAATTGCAGTTGAAAGCAAATCCTCAGATTGGAATTACACAGCCCGTCCGCAGCACTTAATCCGTCTTTGAGATCCACTTCGCTGGCTGTTTCTTAATTAAACCGACATTGACGTTAAATATGATTTTTCAAACAGAGCGACAGACAGGGCAAACCCTTCGCCGCGCAGTTGAACAGAGTCCACGTCGACGAGAAGACCGAACAAGTCAGGACCCTATAGAGGAACTGTCAAAGAAACTTTTTTAATAAGATGAGAATGGACAAACTTTAGCCCCCACCGCTGGAGCTGGCGGAACCCACTTCCGCCACTAAATCAGCCATCAAACAACTGCCAACAACAGCAAAAGGATGACTATCAGGACTAACGGACCATGAGGATGGGCGCCCAAAAGAACACGAAAAAATAGATCAGAATGAGCCAAGCCATCCGACCATCAATTGAAAATAAGTTTTCCCCAGCCCCCCATCAAGGGCGTCCTTCTCCCGTGCGCCACTAAGCAACTCAAGGCAAGGAGCATCTTATATTCGCCATATATTAATGCCGTAACCACAGTTTGACGACGACAACGACGATGATGACGACGATAACGATGCTGTACAACATACTTCATACGTAGTTGGTCCTTTGGACACACACACACACAAACATACACAGGCCATCCCGGCTCCATTCATCCGTCCGCATCCGCCATAAAGCAGATGATTCGTTTGGAAAACTATAAATATCCCGGAGATTTGCCCAGTGTCAAGAACCAATATAACTCAGATGATTGCCGCAGTGGCAGCAGAAGGAGCAACAAGACCCAGTCCAGGGATTATTGAATCCGAAGACAAAGCGGTGGTGTGGCGGTGCGGATGCGGCGTCAACGGCAGATGATAAAAAGGCGTCTGTCTTGCCTCCTCCTCTGGGTTGGGTGGGGTTTTTTTCTTGGGTTTAATATTTGCACCGAGGACGGATGCGCAGGCAGCCACCACTCTCACACATGTGCTCGACTGGGAGTACGTACGGCCACATATGAAAGGTCTAAGGAAGCATCGGTTATGTCCTTAATATTAAATAATGACGACGGAGACAGAATGTTGCTCCAAAAGGACGTGTGTGGTGATGATGCTTGTGGTGGTGGTTGTTGTTCACTGCCTTCGGTGTGTTTGTTTGTCATAAGGGTATATTTAGCTGTCTGCTCATAATGGTCGATGGGGATCATTAAGGACGTTGCCGATGGGCGCCCACCACCTCCCGGGCGCAGGAGACGGGAGCATATATCATTTAAGTTTTGACAGCCAACACGCTGTACCACGTCACACTTTCTGACAGCCTTAATTGATTAAAAATTATACAAGTTCGAATATATAGGTTGAACTTTGTTGTTGGTGCGGTGGATGCTGCAGGGGTGCGTGGAAAAACTGCAGCGAGGAGTGTGTGTTTAATGGCGGTCGTTACGGTCGCCGAGTGTGAAGTAAATGAGATTGATTAACTTTGTATTGAGTACCTTTAGTGTTTCGAACATCTTGTGGTCGTTTCCGTCGATTTAATTTGTGACTGCATGGGAGTGTGTGTATGAAAGGGGTGCAGCGTCTGCCGTACGAATTATTTGAAAGTTATAATTGGAACGCTGTTGTGATTTGTGGAGGATTGTTGTGATTGGTGCAAGTTTTTGTGGAAACAGTACACAAGGCTGCCTGAAGAAGTTGAAGAACTCCCACGTCTTGTCATGAAGTTTCGGCAGATTTTCAAGCCACGGTTTGAGAAGCAGGAAGGAGTTTGAGATATATTTTTGACATCCTGTGGGTATTTTCAGTGACATTCGGTGAAGGCAAAGTGATGTTTGAACTGTGGATGTCCACTGTTTGTGTTGAAGTAAGGGGGTACAGATATCGATGAGTTTTTGAAATTATCATGTGTCTTAGCCAAGGTTACCAAAGTATTCATTACGATTACTACGTCATCAGTCAAAAAAGTCGGTTCAGTTGTATTTCATTCTGATTTCGGGTCGTCATCGTCGTTTCAGAGTGTAGTCAATTTGTAGGAGAGATTGGCGAGTATCGAAAATGACCCAGAAATGTCCATTTATCGTCGATCAGTCGAATTAGGTATCGTCAGACGGTCAACCCGGTTTATTTTGGGCGTTTGATTTGGTCGTTTATCCGTATAAGATTGTTCTGGCGCAAGAATACAAACTGGATGAAAAGGGAAAGTGTCGGTACTCCGCTAATTCAGCGCTAGATTAGTTGGCCGGAGATCAGGTAGAGGCACATTTTTTGTTTAGTGGCGCATGCAAAACACAAGTCAATCCACAGTGTTCGACCAAGCATCAATGCAGCCACAAAAATTTACTGTTTGGTGGTTACTACTTTTGAAATGAGGAGAGAGACACTGTTGTTGTCAGTGGTATCAGGTAAGGCGCGATGTTAATCGACTATCTGTGGCCAGATCTCAACAACGTGTATATATCCATGATGTCAACAAGACGGCTGCGCTATATGACATATAATCGACACAACGTTGGAGGATGTGAAGGAGAAATTTGAGATCATCTTTGAGTTCAATAATTGGCCCACGCCATAGTGCGATTTGACTGGACTACGTCAACTTCTATACGCTATCAAGGCAACCACTTTGGACTGCTAGAAGATAACATTCGGGACTCTATAGCTGAACGAACGCCGCACGTTTTAGTTCGGGTCAACAAAAATTTTACCATCCGCTTGAACGACTGCCAGCGAAGATATGATAGTTGTTTGAGCACTGAGCTTATCTGTAAAAAAATGGGCCTGCATTTAGCTTCAAAATAAAGGCATTCATGTCTCCATCGTTTGTGGTTTTATTTAAATTTACTTTCATATTGTTCTTAATTTGCCACCCTCTGTAAGAAGTTTTAAATATGAGTTCGAATATGATCTTCGAATGAAAGACCACTGAGAATAAAAACGGGACAAGAGCTGAATCTTGCGGTACACCACTGCGAACATCAGTAAATGCTGGGAATTGAAACTGTCTTGGAATGGGATGGGATGGTTGTAGATTAACACCCGCGTTTTGTAAACTTCTGTGATGTGTCATAAGTCACAACTGCCTCACAAGAAAAAGGTGAACTAAAACTTGTGAGATTTTCGTGTTCTGACCAAAAACTCACCGCGTGTGAGCATCACAAGAACCATCAAAATTATGATGATGTCCTGAGTAGTTCAGAAGGCGGAAATCGAGGCAATAACATTTTGTTTTACATTTTTGTCACATTGTGAGCTCCTCTTGAGAGCAAAAAGAAAATATTGTTGCCACGAAAACGAATTCACCACACCATGGTAATTATTCTTGTGTGTTTTTTTCTGAGGAACTTTGCCAGAAAACGAAGTAGCTGAAACATCACTAAATAGGCATCACAATTGTCGCATCGCAGACATCTGAGAGTTGTGACCACATCACAACCAGAATAGGGGTGTACAAATTAAGCGAGAATCAATGTGAGTACCGCCAGAATAGCAGTTTCGTAGAACAATTCGAAGCTTCTCCAAGTAGGAACCGTTGTCTAATTTTGGTCTGCATGGGTCTAAAGTGCCTCCTTAAGCTAAACAGACACACTCTTAGGTCATTGCTAGTTATGCGTAGAAACGTTAATTGTGTTGGTTGGGATTTAAGTTGAAACAAAGCATGAGGCAGGGTATCTCATACCCAGCCAGTTGTAAAATGTAGTGTATAATCTATGATATTCATCTGACAACACTGGCATGCTCGGGAGCTGAGGGTAATTGCTAGAGTAGTGGAATAGTGTCGTGATCGCAGTGTAGAGTGGGACGTCTGCCAGAATCGGGTATATTATACCCTATTTCATACTTGATGTCATCTTACCACATGCTCACGGGTAAACCGGGTTTTAAGGCACATTCCTCTTGGCCATCTCCTCCAAGATTTGTGTGCTTACCGACAAAACTTAACACTCCTCGTTCTTCTTGATTCGTTCGATAACGACTTAAGTTTCCGAGTTTGACTTAAGCCTATCTTCTACACCCACCTTGTATCGTGCATACCATCGATCCCCAACATCAGGAGGTCTTTATTTACATCACGACATTGTGTACACAAGTGAGGCTGAATAAAAAAATTTGTTTGTAGCTCCATTTATCGAGAAGGCAGATCAAATTTTAACCCACCCGGTATCCATGGATCCCAGGAGTGCACTGTGCAGGACTTAGGACTGCGGCGATATGGTTTTAGAGCAACCACACTAAGGCCACCAGCTGAATAAATTGACTGTCCATGCCTGTATATCTACTTATAAACCCCAACATGGTTATGGCGGTAGTTTCTTATACTACAGCCGTGCAAAAGAAGTTCTTGCTTAGTTCTCCTTGAGAATAATCACACTAAAAAGAGCGACTTCCAAACTATTTCAACAGCCAAAGAATACCCTACATGACAATGACTGCGAATGTGGATTAGCGACGAAACCAATTTCCGATATAATCGCCTTCAAAACTGACCCGGATTCAACACAGCTCCTCTTTCAAAATCACCCGATTAGAATTTCACAGCAATTGCATTAGGCACATTCAAATTATTTCACATCAAGCCAGCTTTTCATAATAAATGCTTAACGCCCCCGAAGTACACTAGCTGACTGGGGGTCAGACAAGCGCAGCTGATCCAAAAACAAGGAGCAATTCTATCGAAGGATTTATTCACCGAAGTGAAACGCTCACCAAATTTCCACTACATAATGCGCTGACTCCCAGCTCGAATCCACAGAGCCCCATTCATCCTTCATCCTCCAGCTATGGACCGGAACGCAATCCAATTGCATAGTTTGAATCAAATTGATTGGAAAATTCTAAATTCCAAACTCTCGAGCTCTCGTCGTTTTTCCTTTCATTTTCTTCAGCATTTTGTGTTCAATTTTTTTGTTTTTAATTCTTTATTCATGCGCTACACCATTTGTATGCGAGGGGATTTCATTCGGTTCATGATGGATGATGAGGACGACGGTTGGGCGCCGGTCTCGGTCCGCACAGTGCCCGAACACGGCCCTGAGGGGCTGGCGCCGTTCATGTCAGTTCCGGAAATTCGCATTCAGAGAATTGTGAGTATTGAATCACGTTCCCGCCGGAATACGAGAATATCTCAGGGCAATGGACACAAATCCTTACAGCAGCGAATCGAAATCAAATGAGGACCGACACGACGGGAAAACGAAAAACAATACATGAATTTAACGGTTGACTTCCAGCAGGCAAGTGATATATGAATCTAACTGGAGGGCCATTTGCAATGTGGATGTGAGTATTTGGGGGATTCTATTGTGTTTTTGGATTGTCTTTCGCTGGCGTAGGCCTGGGCCGTGAGTGATGAATTTGAAGTGCAGTTTAGATACATTGGATTGTACAAGCGAATGTGGAATTTATGGGATGTCACTTGCAGACGTGGATGACTTACCTCGTTACGGAATGCGTGTTGATTATGGACATTCTGAAAAGAAAGAGAATAAAAGTCGGTTAGTCTCGAGCTTGTGGTGTGGGATATTTTGAATGAAATGCTTTCAGGACTCAGTCTCGTTTCCTTGGGCGGGGTTTTGGAATTAGAAACAAAACCACAGTTTCCTCCAGGAATCCTATGCCCATAGCAAGTTACAGAAGCCAATTAGAGGGGAATTTTTGTGAAATTTGTGAAAACTATGGCCAATAGGAGTGAATTCCGGGGTACATCCTTAAATTCTTTACTGGCTGAAAGTTCATTATGGGGATGATTTTGTAGTAATTTGTAGACTTCCCAGGAGCCTGCGGCATTGTAACTGTATCATCGGACAATGTAGGCGAGATACTTTCAGAAATATTACGGTCTGGTGAAGGGGAAAGATCTGCTAGTGAATTTAATTGCACTCTTGGACCATGTTGGTTCATTGTGATACCTACAGTCAGACTACTACCAATAATCAACCACTCCAGTGATGTGCCGTCAATTTGATCTCAACCGGAAATGGTGACTGAACCTGATGCCACCCACTTGCAATGCACAATCCCTGCAACATAATTTACTTTTCGCGAAGTTATATCCCCCAAATCCTATTAAAAAGTCCCCAGCATAATCCCGGAATCCTTGCTTAACAGTAAATCCCATACGCAGTCCTTGTAAGCACTTGTTCAATTACAAAACACTTTGCATAGCCTGCACCTCGTCGCGGAATCCCTACAAAAGATCCACCCACTCGCAATCCCCCCCTAATTGGATCGAATCCATAAATGAATTTTTATTTGCACAAAAAAGCTTGAGGGAGGCGAACAAAAAAGAAACTCATCAAACGAAAATCCAATCAGCTTTATAGTCATTATCCACTCCAATATGGCAGCCAATAATTAAAATCAAATTGCTTCATTACGTGGCGCTTGTGTGACTTATCCCCCAGCGACGATCCAAATGCCGCGTTACAGGCTCCATCGATGGTCCTTATCTCGGCACTATTGACCGTAAAATTTTCAATGTTCATTACAAAGTTATTCTAAGCTGATTATGGTAGATTTCCCGTTCGGAAAGACTATAACTATGTGAATGGAAATTCTATCATAAATCACCGGGATTTGGATGAGTCAACAGAACAGGCAACAAAACCCTCACTCACCGCGTGTGTGTGTGTGTGTACCTTTATGGGGCAGCCTATCCATGTGACTCGTTCTCTTGCCATTGAGAGTTATTCAGAATCCCCGCAACCGAAACCGAACCCAAAGTTATTTGGTTTTCACTCAGAAAACTCTGGAAAAGGGGAATCCATGAATTTGAACAACTCTGCTGAGGTATCCTCAAATTGATTGGAAGCCTGGTCATTGATCTTTCTCGAAGGACAAAATTAAAGTTTTTCAATGAAACCAACGAGGGAAGGACTGGGGCGTCTGTGGAGTTGCTTGCATTTCAAGTGATGGGGAAGCAAGCGGCGACAGTGTGAACTGCAAGAAAGATGTTCTTCCAAGTATTTCGTTTGGAAGCCTGGAGTGGAATCTCCGCATCCGTGAAGGAGTGAATCGTTATCAAAAATAGTGCATTTCGGATTCCAGGACACGTGAACGTAAAATTGGGATCATATAACGTGCACGCGAGCGTATTGAATTCATCGAAACTTTTTTTTTTAAACACGGCTAATGTGTGGGAAAAAACATCAAAATATACTGAAATTCATGTTTATTCACACATGCACTGCGTGTAGTGCAAACTTCACAAAAACCAAATATACACCTGTACCAAAAATGTGTAAGAGTTCGGTTGAAATCGGAAAATGCGTTTAGGCGTGAAACGGCGACAAGCATTTGAGGCTCAATTTTTGTATATACAGAGATTTCACAAATGACACGTATTTGGGGCTTAACTATTACATTTACAACGTTCGACTCTACTACAGTATTTCCCACAAATAATAATTACGCTACGTCAGCATTCGTGTGGCATGATCCCAATGCGCTCGTTCGTATGACGAGTAACGATTTCTGTTCGTAATGGACGATCAGATCATAAATGCGGTGACCCCTTATTGTTGAGCTTCAATTTTGTGTTATTCAAAATTATGCAAAAGGCATAACGAATAGCCTTGAGCGAAGCCAGTCAGTACAGACCAAGCTACTAGCGAGGGGGAGTCGATATCTTGGTTTTAGATGCCTTAAATGGCTCTAAGTGCTAAATACTTTAGATCGAAAGTAGGGGCAATGCAGTTATTGCCACTTTGCTGCGGGAACATATGAGTCAGGCTGGAGCAAAGGAGGTATGGGGTGGTTTCTATCCCTATGTACCTACGTCGTGGATCGGTCTCAGTGGCCATAGTTTCCCACATTTGGCTCGAACTTATCTGAGAACCGGATGAATGAAGGCAGCTGCTAGCCACAACTGTCATATTCGTACAGAGAGTGACTGGATTCAATCCCATTGAAAAAAAAAAAAAAAACAAAATTGAACGAAACTTAACGAAACAGAGTCAATTGGTATAACCAATGGTCGCAATCCATCATATCTATATTACACACCGTTTCCACAGAACACATTTCTGCCCAACAGCATACCCTTAATCTGAGCTGCCATCCGCGCTCTTTTTTTTTCATGGGCAAGCAAGATAAGCCAGGTCGTTTGCTTTCAACGTTGACTGCGAGAGTGTCAACATCAAGAATCGAGCAACCAACCACCAATCAATGAAATATATCTCCCTAAATTGGGTGTCAAAATTTCGATAACACTTCTTCTTTTACTCTTTTTTCCTCTCATTTTTCGCCGCTTCATTCAAACAAAGTCTTGCACGTATACGAAAACGTCAAATCTCGTGTTCAACTTTTGAACAGCGCTCATGCTATGTCGTAAAGTCCAGATTTTGCGACTCGATGCTTGTGTAGACATGGATTTATGTGCCTCAACTAGATTTTTTCACATCATGTTCATGAACCGGGCATGGTTCATGTCCAGTGGAGAGTACGTGTGATGGTTTGGACTACAAATTAAAGATGGCGTTGAGCGGATCTGAAGCAGTGCTTCGAATTGTACGGTTAACACATAAGCAGTTTGAGCAAGCAAGGCCCCCACATGACTACACTAAGTAAGAGTGAACCGAAGTGATTCCGATCATCAATCAAATCCTCAAGGCAAAGGATTTCTAGTTGACAAAGTGATTCCACACCTATCTTCAGTTTCGTACACCATGTTGGCAGAGGTCTTTTTCCACTTGTATGCTTTGGATTTTCAGCAGCTAGATTTCTCACAGCTATGCGATGACGTATAGAGTTATTCCGACATCGTCTGCATGTTCTCATACATTCGTTCCACTACCGGATATGGTGGGCTCCCATGCCGGACTGACATCCCATTTCGACAGTGGATCAAGAGCGATAGCGATAGCTATAATCAACTGTTCAGTTCAACCAATAACTGCAGGTAAAATACAGCGTTATCAGCCTAATCCAGCGTCTACGAATTCAACGCGTAGGTGACTAGAAAATGAGTACCTGCAGTGAAAGCAGCTACCAAGCCAGTAGACGACCATGGAACAACGGAGGACCACACAAGAGCTCATCCTACTTGGTGGCCGGCTAATTGAAGAGCTTGATGGTTGGAGAAGATGAGGAGAGCCAGTATACGAACTGGAAGCGAATAAGACAACTCCCTACTATCTTCTCTGAGACACCCGACACTGTATTTTAGGTATAGTGTTTCCTTTTCTGGAGTCTTTGATACAAAGGATTATGGAACAGCACCTAGCTAACCACATTTGGGGGTTGGGCGTGGAGATAACATCCCTCTCAGATAATCACGGATTACTGTTTGTAATTTCATAAGTTTCTCTTGCCGATACCCAATCCGCTCACGTCAAATCCCAAGATATCCCGCCGTTCTGACAGGCTTCGCCGTTCAATAAATTAAAAAAAAAATACGCTGGCTCCGTCGGTCGTACAAGGCAGTGTTCTCCTGCCTGCAATACAAGCTGTATCCTTGTTTCCAAAAATGTTTGCAATAAATGCCATCATACTTCAACGAGAACCCGTTATCAAAACATTCCATGTCCAGTCCCAGGCGCCAGCGCCACCAACCTGACTGGCATCCAAAAAGTAACGATGCACCGCAGACCCACCCCGTCCAACAGACTGAATTTCCAATTCATCGAGAAGCGGTGGGAGTGTACACTTCTTTTTGTTTGTTCTCGTCTCGGTTCTTTGGCATGGGGCCTGCATCTGCATACTGATGAAAGGATGAAGTGCAGTCGATTGGAGCCACCTGGTCTGTTATCATCACCTGCAATTTTAATCAAGAAATCATCTCCTGTGTGTGTGTGTGCATCCTGGATACCCCCACCCTGGGGGTGTCACAGCATGGAGAACGTGCAGACTTTTAATCAACTTCCCGTGAGAACGAACGGGACGAAGGGTGGAAAGGACGCAGGGAGTGAAGCCCTAAAGATGTGAAAGAAACTGCACCGTATCGTCGGTGTGGTGGGGGCTCGTGCTTTCGCTTCTCCTTTCTTCATGCCTGGCATCGAACTTTAAAGTTGTAATTTCTACTGCCGCGTCTCCACCTCGCACTCCCTCTGGCTTGTGCTGGGAAAAACAATAAATTTCCCATGCCTGGCGTGAGAGAAGGTGGGTGAAATGGGAGAAAAAATGGGAAACCTATCGTTGATGCTGGTTACGTGAAATATGCTTCGGTGATAGTGTGCTGCTGCGACTAGCACACCCCGTCGCTAGCGTCGTGCCAGTAAAAAGTTGTTGCACTGGATTCCTTCTGGTGTCGTGTTTATCTGGCGGAGTGGGAGCGGGGGGAGAGAAACGTGCTAGGAGATAATTTATAGTTTCGACCATGGAACACAAGAATCGAACATTCGGAGTCTAGTTTGCAGCCAGCACACATTCGACTGCCACCGCAATCCACTCCGATGCCAAATCGAATAAGGCTTTTGTGATGTAGCCCAGACATTTCCATTATTTTGTGATATTTCTTTGTTGTATCGCACAAGCGCACACACAAGGATATTGATTTGTGTGAACTTCGCATATCGAAACGGATCCACTAAATCCACCGTCGGAATGTGAGCCGGCGGGCCTTGCCAGGGTCCTCTGTGGGTAAATTCAACTGGATCACTATTAGAATCGGCATTCGGCATTCGGTAGTCAGCTTTAAAGACGAGCTCCCAAACGAACGAACGCTCCGCGTGTGTGTCGGCTGTGTGTTCGCTTCAGTACATTTGAATGGACGGCACATTAAGGGACGTGCATATTTTTGCTTTTCGCTTTTCGTTTCGATTTTGTTCTCTCTTTTTGTTGGCTTTGCTGCTCCGTTTATTTTTGCCAAGGATATCTGCTCGTGGTGTGGTATGTGACTTTTGTGATACCGCGTTAATTTACGACTTGAAAAATGTTCGCCTCTCTCGGTTGGTTGGGGTTTTTTTATTCCTTGTATGTTTTTTTTTTTTTTTGCGCCCTTCCGTGGCAAAAAGGCGACGACTTTGGTTGGTTTTGCTGCTGCGTGCGGGGCACGGAGTCAAAAGCATCTATCTGCCGTTTGGTGGTGAATAATAGAGAATTTCATTCGAAATTTGCCTGCAATTAATGGAGCTTTTATGCGGGTGCACACAACTTTGTTCGGCCTGCAGTACTCGCTGTGCAATTATTCTGCATTCGCATGAGAAATCCTGATAATTGAAGTCACTGAAGGCCGGTGGTATCGGCCGTCGCTGGTTATAATGTTGTAAATATTATTTATTGAACAAAAAAATGGTGTATTTTTTGGTTGGACACTGGGTCGTATGTGGAATTTATTTTTATCTCTCTCGATGAAATTCGTGTTGGTTTTACAATTAAATGCGTTTTCACATATGTATTTTTTTTTTAAACTTCATTATTTATTTGCCGTGTGTACTTATGTCGATAATTACTTTCATAATTGTTGAGCGTGCATCCTCTGCATTGTGGGGAAATTACAGCCTCTTAACGAGGTCACTATTAACGCTGACAGACAGGGGGATAAGCGTTTGAGGGTTTTCAAAATGCAGGCCGCTATGGTGTAGCTGTCATTCATGCACAACTCATACGCATGACATGTAATCGACAGATGTTGCCTGCATTCAAACAATTCAATGGTGGGCTTTTTGTTTGCAACGTACATCAGATTAAAATGCATTGACCGTGGGTTGGTGTACATATTTGTATTTGGATGCATTTGGTTGACTGCAGCGGCTGTAGCTCAAGGGAAAAAATAATGAAATATTAATTCTAGTCCACTCGGTCTAACCCAGCTAGTACACACAAATTTTATTGTTTTAGGTAATATCCCTTAACATAATTTGCCCAAATTTTGGAAACACACAGGCTAGTTATATATCTATAATGCAACCACTCCAAGCAACAACTCCATATTTCGAATTCCATGTTTGCTATTTTTTTCTGCTTTTGGGCCACTGTGCGCCGTTACCAACTGTTGAGCGATATTGCACGAGGAATAAGAATGATCCCTTTTCTCAATCGACTCAACCATCAACAAAAACTACCCTCTTGAGTGAAAGAGAGGCTGGCCAACGATCGGGAGAATCAGAGAGGATATGCATGGGCAAACGCGAAAGGGTACGGTCGTTGGTTTACCCGTGGGAGCTATATTTCGAACCTTAATACAACTGAGTAGGCGTGTCGACTATAGGTTGCCCAAAAGCCTGTATTTGATTGAATTCTGCTGGGAGAGACTCCATCAGGGCCTATGGACTGATCTCTGGAATGAGCGCTGCAAAGCGAAAATAATCTAAGACGATCAGTGTCAGCTTCGAGACAGTAAATCAAACAACAACCTCTCTTTAGTCGCTAACAATGCCTGAACATAGTATCTTCTCACTCACAATCCTCCTCTTAGGTGTAGAATAGTAGACACCCTCCGCTCGTCTGTGAACAACTGCAGGGACAGAAGAACAAAGCCCACAAATCCACTATAAAAAGAAACTCTGATCTGTTTTCTGAAAATGTGGACAGCCTTTTTTCTCAAATCTAAGTGAAATGATGATGATGTGGCCATAAATGTCACGACAACGCAACCTGGTTACTTATATACTTATCAGATCAGCGATCTATGGAGTGTCAGAGGCTTAGCAATCGCTGCCTTCCATCGCAGTTGACCCTGGGCACGCTGCTCCCAGTCACCAATGCCAAGCTGTCTTGCTTCGCTATTACTCTGTATTTATAAAGCGAACCCTCCTACCCTTCTCGAACCAGGAGGCTCGGATCCAAAGAGTCTCTTAGCTGGAGCATTCTGTTCCTTGCTACGGCTAGGCATTGTCTGAGTAGATGTTAAGTAAATTGAATTGCTTCCTCATCTCAGAAGCTCATGCAAAACTAGTTGCTTGGTGCCTATGGCGCACTACCCGATAAGTACACCTCTTAACATTCGCACTTTCCAACGACTAAAGGTGATCAGGGATGATGATCTCTTTTTGCTTAAAGTCAACTGCTGGGCCATTGCAACTGCACCAGTTTCTAGATTCTAAGTCTAGTCTGTGCCGCTGATGAGGAAAGCATGCCCGACGTGAGGAACCTCCGATCCACAAGAAAGGAGACCCCTTCAACAGCGCCAACTACCGAGGGATAAGTCTCTTTAACGTAGCCTATAAGATCCTCTCGTTTGGTTGAGTGCCTGAAAACATTCGTCAATAACCTGCTAGATCCTTATCAATGGAGATTCTTTCCGGTCCGATCTTCCAAAAGTCCGTACAATTGCTAGCATGCTAGATCACGCTGACGTGATTGGTCGATCACAGCGAGCCGTGAGTGAAGCCTTTGCCGGCATTAAAATGTAGGCGGCCAAAATGGGTTGAGCGGTTACCGGATGGTAAAACTAAGTTTATGCTGTCATCGAGAAAGGGCTCACAACAACGATTACTCGGCCGGAACGTTACTATAGTTAAAGACTGCATATACCTCGGCTCCCAAGTCAATTTACATATAACATTAGTACAGAGATTAAACACAGAATAACTCTTGCCAATCGCTGTTCTTTGATTTCTTTGAACTCAAGAGGCAATTGAGTAGTAGAACCCTCTCTCGAAGTACCTAGCTAACACTTTATAAAGCTTGATCATCCCTGCTCTGCTCTAGAAGAAGACCTTGGTCTCTTCGAGAGAAAAGATTGAACTTTGGTCCGGTTTGCGTTAATGGTCTTCGGATTCAAAGCCTAAGATGGCTGGGTCGAGTAGAGCTCATGGACAACACTTGTCCAGCCCGAAGAGTCTTTGACTCCGAAGCAGTAGGACAACGCAATAGAGGATGCCCACAGAACCGATGGCGCACCGATTGTGGAGAAGGTCTTCAATCAACTTGGTGACAGCCGGCGAAAGATCCTTTAAGTTATAAATCGAACGACGTAGCTAGTAGAGTGCCTGCCCCTGGTTAGCGGGATCCCCGGTTCGAATCCCAGTGAAAACAAAGTTAATACGCTTTTATCTGGTTTTCAAATCTGGTCCAGTCACCATTTGCCGTTGGGATCAAATTAACGGCACTATCACTATGTTTGACTATGGGTATCACAATGGACCAATATGGGATAATTGTGCTGATGAATGCTCTAGCAGCCCGTTTACCTAACCTAACCTAAGGCCCAAGTCCACCCGGACTGTTGCGCCACAAGAAGAAGAAGAATATAAATAATATGGGTGGCGCTACAGACTAAAAGCTTTTCGCCAACCGAGAGGGAAGTTAGGGGTCAACGCATATACACACACCACCACGGCCACACATGCATGACACTTCATAAAGTCTTACATTTCCTGTGAACTCGGGGGGACTTGACGGTGGAGAGTACACGAGTCGAAGAGGAGCTCTCACTTTGAGTTATCGATCTGGTAAATTAATTGAGATGCTTGTGTGTTCTTTCATTAATTCAGTAAATATGCGGTAAGTATCCTCCATAAGATAATGTAGACAACCACTGCTCTTAAACATAAGATACGTAGGCTCAGGCTGACAAGTTGAGGTTTGTGTATAAGCCCAATTCTCTCTTCGTCCGATACGTTCGCTATTAGTCGTGACAATGAAATGACCTGAGTACAGTTTAAGTGTCACGAAAAACAACGACTTTAAAAGTCAAAATAAAGTGTCTCAATTTAGTTTGTGGCTAATCAAACGGAATGCATACCGGATGCCAGCTGTCAAGCGGGTGGAAAAGTGTCCTCAACAAAATTACATCAATCGTGTTTATGTCATTCAAGGCAATTCATCTAAGCAGTTAGCAGAAGTCAAGACATGTCGGGTGCTTTGAACGCGCACTAATTGCGCTCGTCAAAAGGACTGCCACACCTTAATGATCCATCAACTGGACATAATTCCGGAAAGTGGCTCATCTCAATTCTGCTTCATCCTCAAAAGGAGTTTCCAAAGGATCTTGAATGCGATTACCTCGATAGATGTTCTTCAATTTCGTTTCATCATCTCATTCCATTATCTCTGTAAGACACTTGACCAATTAAATGACAAGGCAGAGAAAAAAAACAAGAATAAATCCTACTCCGACCTCTGATTACCACCACTTGCACACGATGATTGCAATTTAATCCTTTTAAGTGCGTCCTGCGTCAGAGCTTCACTTGGTTGAAAGAGTGGTTGAAATTACAGGAGTGTGACTAATGCAATGCATCCATCTCGTCTCCGGGCCGCAACATTTGTCAAGGATCCTGTCGGCACTCGAGGAAGAACTTCAAGTTAAGCGCGCATTTACCGATGCATTGACTGCAATAGCGAACTGAGGGGAGACGGCAGGTGGAAAGTGATGAAAGAACTTGAAGTCTATTTATGTTTCTCTCTTGCGCTCAACTCTGAGCACACCTAACCGCGTTAAGATATTCAGCGAATTCAAGTCCCCGCCGCCACTCAAAGGACCAAAGCAGAAGGACTCGCCTGAGAGAGATAGATATGATTTTTTTCTATATTTTTCCACATCAACGGACTCTCGCTTGTTATTATTGAATTTTCCGGTCGTGATCCTTTGGCCGAGGATTCTCTGCCCAGCTCCGCTATCATGGCGGTGGTTAAGGCGAGGAATTTTCCATTTTACTTCGGAACTTTTCTCAACAAAGGAACTGCATTGGAAAATTGCAACAACAAGTCCTTCCTGGAATGCCTGACTGCGTCCCGAACCCACTGCCCCCGACTGACAGAGAGATGAAAGACGGATACACTTTAATGCTACGCCCTTGGATATACACGAGCCTTGGCAGGCATCTATATCAATTTCACTCCGAAATTCCTTTTTGCATCATCTCCTTTCCCCCGGACACCCAACCGCCTACCGTCTGCATGAACCCAGCACAGCTTTGAAGTTCTTCGTCAGCAGTTTCTTCTCATCGGTGGCAATGGCATGGCATCCCTAAGATTGTTGACAGCTCGCTGGGCGCTGACATGAGATGGTAGCTCGTCGTTCGTCGTTCGTCATCTGTGTCTACAATGTCCTCTGATGCTGGGCTGGCGGAGGTGGGCGTATGGCAACCGAACGGAAGCAGGGGGATTGGGTGTCAATGTGTCATGTTCTCGAAATGACATAACCCTAGAAAATATCTTGCATTTCTGTCTACCCAGATACTTTTATCCCCCGCCTCGCCTCATCACCTCTCTCGTTTTACATTAAAATGTCTTCGGTTGTATCTTTCATCGTCGCTTCGTATCCTCGAAGATGTCAAACGAGAAGCGTGGGGCGGAGGGGAGGCGAGCGAGCAGTGCCAGAAGGAGGCAGCTCCCTTTTGTCATTCATTATTCATGGTGGCAAAGTTTTACACCCACTCAGTGGGTCTTCTTGTTGCACAGGCAAATGGCAACCGCTGTACAGACGTCGACATCTGTGTACTTGTCGGTAATGCTTAATTAAATTTTACGATCTACAAAATATCTGCCAATCGAACGAACGGGGATGGGGACCTTTTTTTCGGTTCGTGTTGAACGGCAATCGTTGTTCGTGTCGACAATTATGGGCGTTTTGTACTGGTGTTCAATTAAATTCGGCTCCAATTTATGCGATGTGGTCAGGTCTGGAGCCGTGCTTTGGCTCTCCATCTGATGGCTGGAGGCTGCTATTGAGCGGCGGAAGACATTCGGTCGGCAATGATTGCGCAATTAACGTTAAATTTGAACATAAAATGTAATTTCTTTATTGGTTCCTGTTGATCGGAGGATTTGATGGAATTCGCCGAATTTACAGCCTTAATTTGGAAATGTGTGCTCAATGCTTTTATGCGCCCTTAAAGGCGCTGTTGATGGTGTCTGCTGTTAAGGGGATATCAACAACACAGGCAACATCTGCAACACATTCGGATTGTCGACCAATTCTGGCGAAACTTAATCCGAAAGGAGGAAGGCTTATGAGTTTTTTTCACGTTCTGTAATCCTTTCTCGAAGGCGGAGACGAGTCGCGGGCTTTAGCAAGGGACTTTGGGAATTCAATTTGAGGATACGACGTTTAGAGTGCATTGCTGCAAGTGTCTTTGGATTAGTGTCCGAAAATGTATTTATCTCCAAGCTGAGGGACAAGATTCAACCAACATTTTTGATATAATCGAATAATTTCTTACAGGCTGTCACTTTAACTAGACTTGTGTAACTGACGAACGAGCTAGTTCTACCGAATGAACTGTGCGAACTGGTTCAGAATATCATATTATTTTAGTTCATTTTGTTCTGTGTGTGTATGGATATAGTGAGTGACATCTAACCTACCGACCTTAGAGTACCCCTAAGCTAATTTAATTCTCACCTCCTACTGACATGCGACTGCAAATCAATCTAAACCTCCCTTCCACGTATTAAAAGTCGAAATAAAAACTATTGGTTGTTAACATTCAGCTGCAGGGCCGTGGGTATGTCAAAATATACTCAACACGCTGGCTGGACTGAAACACTCCAAAAAACGCATGATGGTTGTTCCAAGATAAAGCAAGGAGGCTCTAAATCTAAACAAGGCTAACCCTAGAATCTTCGAAACTGGCAGTTGGTGTGGTAGCGATGGGAGTAGCGCTGTTATTCATAACAATAGGAAGAACATAGACCAACCGGCAACAATCGCCCAATACTCAATTTACTGAGCACTGAACTACATTAATCTAAATGACCAAGAACATCGACTTAGTTCAATAAATGGATTTGAAATAAACCGAGGCTTTCTGGGCTGAACTAAATAGCACAAGACCAATTTCAACAACGTTTTTACATTGTTCGAATGTAAGCGCTTTGAACAATCGAACAGCGCTGATCACACTGCAAACGTTGACTGTACATGACGATCATGAAAAATGCAGTGGTAGTACGGGCAGAGTGGGGCTAGAAATAACACCCAGAATAAAAAATTAGAAAAATGTTTGTTTTTTCCATTCCTTTGTTGATGTCGTCTTATTTTACTGCTTATGGTCAAGGAGGAAAAATCTGCTAGGAATGCACCTACAGGGCAGTTTTGTAACTTTTCCACTTTTGGTCTCGCTCACCACATGAAAGAGATAAGGTGCTGATAGTTTTTTTATGCTTTTGTGTTTTTGATTTAATTATGTGTAAGTTTAATTAACTTATACTACAATTTTGTTTTTTGTGTAAAATTCCATGCCGGGGCAAGTTGTAACATTTTTTCGGTGTAAGTTATAACGTGTAACAACTTTTGTTTTTTTTGAACCGAATGCTATGAATATAATAACAGGTTATTAGCCACATTGGGGCTACAAACAGCGTCTTAATAACTAGGAGAAAATAAGGCCTCATTCGTGGATGGAACAAAGAAAGCAGGACATTACTAGGACATCGAGAAAATCAGCGCTATAAACCGATACGACAGAGAAGGAAGATCTTTTAGAGGAGAAAACAACAATAAGTGAAAAAAAGGGTTTGGGAATCCTCTTTCGAGGACGAACATGGGCAATATTTGAACCTCATCTGTTCCCAACCATTTTGTCAAAGTTTGCCAGGTGAGAAATGGGTTCAGTGTACATCATGCTAAAAGTGGGCATACATCGGCCAAAAGTACCCATATGTCTGCATTGACAATGACCCGGATAACGACTCTTAATTTCTGACTTTTCCTTTTTTTTCTAATAAATTGTTTTTTTTTTTTAAAGAATTTATTGTTATTTTTCAGTTATTGTTACGACATTTTCAGAATTCTACCCGGAGAAATGTTGAACATATTTCTTTGATCTATTTTGATAAATTGTGAGTGGGTCGCCGTGGCGTAGTGGGTAAGTGCGTGATTCCTACGCAGAGGGTGCCAGGTTCGATACCCGAATTTACCACCTTTGATAATCATCACGGCTCCACCTCTTTCGAGTCACTGACAATTGTCAAAGAGTATTCCTGTCTCAAATTCGCCGTTCGGAGTCGGCATTAAACTGTAGGTTCCTTCCACGCGTGAAAGAACAATAGCACGCACAGCACAAGTGGTTGCTGAGAAGCTAGGCCCATGTCCGCCTCGAACTGTCGCACCACTCATATTATATTATTATTATTATTTTGATAAATTTGTAAGTTAATTTATAAGAAAAAAAGTTTAGCTTAATTATCTCTAACATTGTAAGAACAGTATCGGTTTTAGTAAAAACTGTAGGTCCCTTCGACGCGTGACTTTCCCCTACTTCTTGCGCTACTTTCTCCTACTGGTCAGACCGAGGTGGCCCTGATCCATTAATCAAGTGATGGGCATTTAAAGTCACGACGAGGAGGGTACCTACAGTCTTATATCGACTGCGAACCGTGAAGTTTGAGATTACAATTACACTCACTGAGCACGTGGGCGAAGCCGTAGAGCAGGTCTTGATGAATGACCCTTTACTAGTAAAAACCTGTTCACCCATGTTTCAAGTGAATTCTCACATCGTTTTTAAATAATTTTCGTTTCATTAAAATTCATTGTCCTTAAATGCTAGACAAAAAGACTTATAACTTGATTGTATCTCAACAAACGTTTTTCATCTAGCCTACCGACCTTAGAGTACCCCTAGGTTAATTTAATTCTCACCTCCTAGTGACTCTCAATCTAAACCTCCCTTCCACTTATTAAAAGTCGAAACAAAGACTATTGGTTGTTCAGCTGCAGGGCTGAGGGTATGTCAAAAAATACTCAACCCACTGGAAGAGAAAAACAGATTAAGACTGATAAGGGTGCCAGAACAGGAAAACCACGAGAGCGATGAATATGCAGAAAATTACTGAGCCTTTCCCGCTACATGGGATACTACTATACTATACTTATAAACAACTACTGGAACAGCAATTCTGAAATAATCAGGCAGCACAGACAGAAACTGGCAACAAAAAATTAACTAGGGCCGGTACCAGAAAAACGAAGGCGACTCTAAACAAGCCTGACCGAAGAAGAAGATTCTAAATCTTAGAACTGTATAAGGCACTTACTGGCCACTTCTAATGCAACTATCACCTCCACAAAATGGAGCTCAGAAAACTGTAGATACTGTGAAAAATCAAGGGATACCATGGCACACCTACTCGTCGAGTGTCCAAATCTAACACCAAGCAGGTAAAAATAACTAACAGAATCACATTAACAGGACCAGATTATCAGCACATCCCATCTAAAGAGATACATTTTCCCAAGGTCGCTCTGAAGTCCTAGATAAGGAAAGGGAGCACAATAAATCAATTGTAGCCACTCCCCATTCTCTTCAATTAATTTCAATTGGTTGCTCACAGTTCGACGATGGCAAGAACTGCAAATGCAAACCTGTTGTTGTATGGGCCTTTGGGTGCATTGTCAAATAATGTATGCGTCCTGAACTTAGCCATTTTCTCAATTGTGGGCTACATTGAGATGGAGTATGAGGCAAATACCCATATGTCCTCCATGGAACAACCACTGCGATGAACACCAGCTTAATGTGTTCCTCTTAAAATGATTATCAGGGCTTTGTTCAAACCCAGGTTGATCGACAGACGAGAACACTCCAAGCTGCAGCTTTGCTTTAAAAAAGACGTCAGATGGAGTTTTCCAGTTAATTGGAAGCCCGAATTTCAATTTCGTCACTTGATTGCTATGCTTCTCTGGAACTGCCTCAAGGCACTTTAGCCACCCCTTTCTTTCCGTGACATCCTAACCCACCCTTAGCCTCATATCCAACCCACTTATTGCCCAATGATGTGTGCAACCCTCGCAAGCCGAACTCGAAAAAGATTCCATTCACAGATTATGATTCGAATCTA
Source organism: Eristalis intricaria (assembly GCA_964034865.1). Taxonomy (NCBI): domain Eukaryota; kingdom Metazoa; phylum Arthropoda; class Insecta; order Diptera; family Syrphidae; genus Eristalis; species Eristalis intricaria. The sequence continues at coordinate 47,054,970 of OZ035874.1, forward strand.
CGGATTATATTCGTTGCCAGGAGAAAATCCATGTCGTACTCAGCGGCTTTCCCTTCATCACTCCACTCGCGTCAAATGAATTTTTCATTAATCCCCGCTGTCCCTCGGAGTAACAATCAATCTCTTATCGGTTCCAATTTACGTCGGATTGAAAGAAGGGAAACCGTTCGCTCAAAAAATTGTGCCTTCACTGACGTAAGTAATCCTTACATTGCCTAATCCTTTATGTAATCGTATCCTTATTCGTTCACACGACCAAACAAAAGGTGAAAACTAACAGCTCAATCATCCTGACAACGGGTCAATGGGTCCCTCTCCCACCAACCACCCCCAAGGAATGATCACACTTGTGACTTCGGACATGGGATAAATCAATATTCGACTCCCCGCCTCGCCACACAGCATCACCGTTTCACTCTGCATGCAATATCCCTCGTCCAGACACCGGGTGTGTTTGCATGTGTGCGTCAAGGTATTAGCTTAACCCATGTCACTCTGGTTATTCTGTGACCAGCCAATGTTTGCTCAATGCACTCTCGATCACAATACAGGATGTAAGACATATCAATCAAAATCAACAAGGCAAGACGCCCAATTTTGTTAAAACCCCAAAAGCCCCCCCCCCCCTCCACCGGGACCGGAGGGTGGCAAGCAGTGTTGGGGGGGAGGAGGGAATTTTATTGACGTTGGCATACCTGCTGGTTTCTTGCCAACGTCGATTTGTTGTAACGCCGAGATAAGGGACTTCGCCTTGAAAGGATGTCGAAGGTGTAGCCATTAATTCCAGAAAACTGCCACATGATGACGGATTGGAAGGTACATATATTCGATTCAAATTGAATTTCGGCAGCACCGCAGAGAGGCGGAAACGAGTCACTGGGACGCACACACTCAGCCACACGCCCAGAGAAATGGAAAATCAAGGAAAAGTGGAAAATTCTTCGCAAAGACTTCCACAGGATGTGGTATTGAATTTTGGTTGGATTGCGTGTTATTGACATTATCCTTCGTCATTTGAATTGAGACACCCTGTGGTGGGGGCAATGGGGGGGGGGGAAACTGTAGCCAAGTTGACCTCATGTGCTCGGCATCTTTAGAGCTTGTGACAGGGATCCAATTCCTGGGAGCCGGAACAAAAGTACGAAACCCACACACAGTCACGCTCACAAGATGGGAGAAGGATGTTGAGAGGTCGGTCGGTTGGCTGGTCGTAATCAATAAACAACTTCCTGAAGAGGATGCCAGACGACGTGTAAGAAGAAAGGATTTGTCTTCCAGAGTTTGGCAAATTAATTTAAAATATTTGCAGCAGGATAATGCTTACGAAGTGGGACCATGGATGAATTGATGTTGTTGCACACACCTTAGGGTCCTGCGGCAGCAACCTTTTGATCCTGTTTCCTGAGATGAATTGTGCATGGATTAAACTTCCAGGAGGAGGCAGGCTGTTACACCTAAATAAGCCCAAACAGGTCTTAACATGAACTCAATTTTCTGGCATCCTTTATATCCAATAAGGACTGAGGACGTTGTGGGAACTTCAGTCAATTGAGTGAAGTGAAACAAAGGCCATATGAATGAATGGACATTGTTTAGACATTGATTTAATTAAAGTAAGCGCAACAAAGATATGAGCATGTCAAGCTCGGTTGGAAGTGGATGTTGAGGGCTGTCAACTTCGAAGGCAGGGAGCTTAAGTTAATTTGCCTTGGGATTGAGACACTACTGGACGTTTTCATTTGCTTTGTCATTTCTGATCTAATGAGTTCTGATGAGGAAGAAGGCTGGGAAAGGACAAATATACTTCGGAATCTAAAGCTGTTAGAGTAATGTAATGATTTCTGAGAAAAGTAATTCTCTCATTTTAAGCTGAGCCTGTTTAAGATGTAGCTCGGAATAATACCGGGAGAAGGATGGACTTACAAAAACTTAAGAGCATGGGGCCGCTTTGGAGCGACGGTAGCTGCGTTGGCTCCTAAGCTAGGAAGCTTGCCGACAGAAGCAAATTTCATAAGTCACGGCCTCTGTCGAGTTTGTCTCTTTAAAAAGGTTCTTGGACTCCTGCGTTCGTTGAAGTCTTAGAATTCTAAATCCCGTCCGTGAGAGAAGAGAAGCACGAGTAGCAAGAGTGTGCTTGGTGTAGGCGCAAATCCGAGGTATATTATTGCTACTCTTATAAGGAACCTGTTACTAGCTTGGCGAAGATGCAGCCTCATTTTAAATTGCCACTAACAAGTCGTCTCTTTCATATAAAGGAAAATGGGCAGATTCTTGACAGCCTTATATGCTATATACTTTTTGAGGAAGAAGATACAAGAGACATGATATAACAATGAATTTGTAAAAAGAGCGTTGCAAAGAAGCATAGTCAACCAATTCGCTGGTTTGTCAGAAAAAAATAACAAATTTTCTGTGTCTCTGGAAACTGTCGACAATAAAGGAAATGGCTTCATTTCTTGAGTTTCAATGTGACTAAATATATTAACCTAATTTTGGACCATTTGAACTTTGAATGCGTGAAAGGAGGTAATTGTCAATATTTCAACAGGCAGTTATTTTAAATTTCACTTCGTTTCTAGGTTATGTTGGGTTAGAGTGTCGGCCTACCATGCCATGGGAAGCCAGTCACTCTTAGGGCCAGAGTAGGCCCGCTGTGGGATACCACGAGGATCCACATAGTCCACTTCAGCAAGCCATTTACAAAGATTAGGCTTCTGAGATGTGCTCAAAGAGTGTAAAAGCGTTTCAACATGCTGGCCAGCAAAAGTTAGGGGGTTGATCAATTTTTATCGTTACACATTCGCATGACCTGATGAAGCAGTGCGGACAGACGAGGAAGTGTGTCAAAATATAGAAGAACGTGAGGCTTTTCACATAGGACGCCTGCGGAACCCATGGCGAACACAAATGTAGAAGCTGATCGTGCCAGCAGCTGATCGTGCCAGCTGGAGAAGCTTTTGCTACTACTTAGCATAAGGATCTTGGACTATTTGACTTCTCAAGCCAACAACCTTTGGAAGGTTTGGGTTCAATCCGAAGCTGTCCTTGAGATATGAAGATCTTTACCAGAGGTTTTGTGTTCATCGGCCTCGGAGCCAGTACAGTCGATGAAACGTGTCGTACATTTACAACCGTATCTTTGAGCAGCTCGTACAGTTCGTGGTTGTGTCACTATCATATTCAGGGCCAAATAACCGAGCAATTATTTATTTTTCGAATCCAGTAAGAATCCCCTCCAACTAGTACGATCTTTGGCTAGTTGCCACCAGTGTCGCACGTCGACTTGTTGAATTACACTTGTAAGCGTCATATGTTCGAAGTCAAGGACTCTTGGACACGCCTGGAGCAGCGTTGCGCTCTAAATTCCATGCAATCTTTGGCGTTGAATTCGTAGACGCCTAGCTGGGTCTTTGTCGCTGTACAAGTCACGGTTGAATTTTCTTCTCCAAAAACCGTTAGCGCAAACAAGGCAAACAATTGGTCGTAGAAGAGATCAATAACTTCTTCATCCACTTTAGAGCTTGTACATTGTTCCGCGCCAAGCAGAAGGAAAGGAATGATAAAGGCCTTAAGGAGGACATAAAGTCGGTTTGGTCCTTCGAGAGAGGACTCTATTACTCAATTGCCTCTTGAGTGCATAGAAATAGCGGTTGGAAAGAGTTACTCTGCGGTTGATCTCGGTATTGATGCTGTTCGTAGTATTTAATGTCGAGCCGATATAGACGAAGACCTTAACTACCCCCAAGTTATTCCTGCACCTTGTGACGCGCTGTCCAAGACGTCGATGTTGTATGGCCTTTCTTGAGGATAGCATATACTCGTACTTCGGTTTGCTCTCGTTCATTGCTAAACCCATTTTAGCCACCTCCGTATCAATGCCAGCAAGTTCTGTCAATCACGTCAAAGTCATCAGCCTGTGCTAACAGTTGTATGGACTTCTAAAAGGTCAAGCCTCTAGTGTTGGCTTATGAGTTCTGCACGACCTTCAGTACGATGATGTTAAAGAAGTCAAAAGGCAGTGATTCACCTACTAGTCACTAAGTCCCTTATTCACACTGAGGGTCTCGGTGATTTAGTTACTGACCCGAGAGTTCTCCATCGTCATCCTGCATAATCTGGCGAGATTGGCCGGAATGTCGAAACTCAACCGTCCGTCGCTTATCTCGTCTCTATGCACGCTGTCATGTGCGGCCTTGAAATAGACGAATAGGTAGTTGGTGTCGAATTAAACTGCTTGGGCATTTACCAGAATCTGCCGAGAAAATATCGTACACGCGATGGAGACTTATCCCTCGGTAGTTATCAAGGGATGTCCTTTCTTGTGAATCGGGCAGACAATATTCATAACGGTTCTTGTAGGAAATCGCACGCAAATTATATAAATCAACGTGTGTCCTGACAAAAGTATCCCTTACTCCAATCAAACCAAAGTCCCTTCAAATTATTTACGCCTTCTCACCATTCAAGTACAAATACCCCCGCCAACAGAAACCCTCCAATTCAACCTTTTCTCCCAATTTGACAAATCTTGACACCACCCCCTCCAGCGAGGCGTAAGGTAAATCCTGCCCTCAAGCCAGTCCAATCATTCCTAATCATTATCATCCATGAAATCTGCCCCCTTCCATTGGGAGCCACCAACTGGCGGCCCCAAGGCGCTTTAATTTTCAACCTAAGTAATTTGTGTATTTTTGATCCCCATTTGGCAGGTAATAAACGACAAATAACCAGGAGACCCTGTGTATTCAGCCAAGCAATTAACCAACAAAAATGTTTATTCACATTACGTGCCCGTGGGAGTGTCCCCCTCGAAGAGAGCCTGTGGCAAAGCGCTACAAAAAATAGCGGTTGGCTGTGAAATAAAAGCGGAAGCGACAAACACAGACGAAAGGTAGAAAAGAATTCGGCCGGCACGAAACAAACCAAAACCAAAAAAAAAGAAAAATAAATAAAAAAATAAAAAAATGAAAACACAAAGTTGTCAGAAGAATTGTGCCGCCACCCAAATGCCCTCCCGCTGGGACATGATAAAAATATCAAAAGGACTGAACAGCACCAGATATGCCACGGCCAGAGGGAATTTCTACTTCAGATTGGCTCAGTCAGGGGTTGTTTAATTATCAAAGTTGCGATTGCAAATATGGCAGACATCATACTTAAAAAAAAATAAATGAGAGCAACACATTTTTTTTTCGTTCGCTTATTGTGAATTTTTTGAAGGCGTCCTGCAATGGCGTCTGCCCCTCGGAATTCAATTTTTTCCCGATAATTTTGCTCTGTAACTTCCGTTGAGTTTTTGGCAAACAAAAATAAATGTTCACGCGTTTGACAGTTTGTTTTCATTGGCTTTCGGTGGTTTTTACGTGTTTCCGTGCCGATGGCCGATATTGAAAAGTTTGCACCAAATTGCTGAAAATTAATTTTAAATAACTTAGCGCTTCGTGGGGATTTGAGATTGTGCCTCGAGTCTGAAATGGAACACGACTTTTTTGCCGTGTGCATGGAAACGTGATACGGACGCGGTGAGAATGTCACACACGCGACTTCGCTCGTGTAGCTCGCAGGTGAATGTTAATTGTAGCGCAATGTGACATGGATTTTTTGATAGAGCCCACGTTGACAGGTTGCGTTCGTTAAATGTTCCGCTGTGGGGACTTCTGGTTATGACAGGCTTGTTGGAAAAAATGTCAATTGACGGCCTGGTTTAAGTGTCCTGGGTGACGGTCCAAGAAGCAATTAGGCAACTTAATTAAGAAAACCTATGATTTCTCTTGTAAACAGATGATTTGGTGCTTAGTACGGACTGGATATTTCGAGTTGATGCAAATTGTATTCTTGGTCGCACGCGCTGTTGATTGCACTCGTGGCATACCCCAAAATGAATCCACTTACTGAAAATAGTCTGCGAACTATCTGGCCACTTCAACGACAGAAAACTCAATGGATTACTAAACTGAAGAGTTACGACCACTTAAGCAAGGTCTTCGACTGGTCAAACATTTATTTGTCTGATTACTCATAGCTCATAGCTCATTTAATTACTATAAACTGTTATTTTGTCACTTACCATCAATGGAACTTTCTTTCCAAGCTTAGAGAACAATCTGTAAACAAAAAGGAGAAGTTGACGTTATTCACTTTGCTGATAAGGAGCTTACGGATATGTCAGTGGAAGAATCTTGTAAGTTAACCAATGAACAGAAGTTGGATTTATTTAAATGAGAAGTCAAAGAATTGCGTCTAAAATAAATGTGAACGATAAAATGGGGCATCACGTGTTAATGCTATCTTCTGAAAAGCAGCGAACCATACACTGCTGTGCAAAAAATAAGATTGGTGAAAAATTTAATTCCGGTTATTCCTTCACCCCCACGTTACTAAGTCCCTCTACATCATCTACGTCAGACCCCTCCTAGAATATGCCAGTCAAATCTGGTCTCCTCACTACGACAATCACTCACAGCGTATTGAAGCTGTCCAACGTAGATTCCTACGTTTTGCATTACGTGATCTCCCGTGGTCTGATAACCTTGCTTTACCTACCACCCTAGACTGACCGCCTACAGTTGATCGGCTTGCATACCCTAAAAAAACGCCGTGAAGTAGCTGACATGCTATTTCATTACCAAGTTCTAATATTTACTAGTGACTCACCAGGCCTTCTGGAAATGATTCCACTAAACGCCAACCCCCGTCGCCTCAGTCTGTTCCCCTTTTCCGACCTACCCTCCATCTTACCAACTACGGCCTGAATGAGCATACGGCCTGTAGCCTAGCAAACTTATCCCAAAATTCCCTTCATTTCCACTCTTCAATTCAATCCATTACAAATTCATTATTCACCTCTCCATAACTAGCCCTGCTTCCTTCACGTGTTATATACAGTACCTCACAAAATTGAGCATACACTCACAGCTTAAACATACTTTTATCTTTTTCGCCTTACAAAAAGTAGTTAATTAATAAAACTTAAATGCAGTTCGAATTGACATATTTCAATTGCTAAAAACCATAAACAAAAATATGAAAATTAAAAAAAAAAAAACTTGCTATTTCTAAGCAAAATAAAAAAAGGCACTTCATTTTAACACACAAAATTAAGCATACACTCAAAGTAAATTCGAGTTAGGACTAAAACACAAAACAAAAACAGTTACAAATAAAATTTCAGTAACGCGTGGCACCTCCTTCAGCATCTATGACAACTTGTCACCGCCGTGGCATGGATTTTTACCAGTTTTTCAGTAAAAGATGGCTGAATCCCTTTCCAAGCTGCCTGAATTTTTGCTTTTAGCTCCTGCTTATTGGAGCAGGTACTTTCTTTAACCCGCACTTTTATTTGGTGCCATAGATGTTCAATAGGGTTAAGATCCGGCGATTGTGGGGGTGTTTTTAGCTGCTTTGGAGCGTTATAACCATTCGCGTACTAAATAGGAGGTGTGCTTCGGATCATTATCTTGTTGGAAGTAGAAAACCGACGGCAGACCTAATTTTACTGCGGAACTTCGTAAATTTCGTTTTAAAATATTCAAACACCCAATTTTGTCCATAGTATTTTCTATAAATTCGAACTTTCCACAGCCATTTGAAGCCATGCAACCCCACAACAGCACAGATCCTCCCCCGTGTTTTATGGTTGACTTCATATTTTTAGCTTTGAGAGCTGTATTTGGTTAACTCCAAACAATTTGTTTGCCATCAGACCCAAATAAATTTATTTTTGTATCATCTGAAAACAAAACACCTACCCAAATGCTTTCAGGGTGGTTTACATATTGTCTAGCAAACTCCAATCTTTTCTTCTTATTAACTAGGGAGGCTTTCTACGGGCGATCCTACCTTTTAAATTATTCCTACTCAAGACTCTGCGAACGGTTTCCACTGAAAGAGGCTCATTAATTACGGATGTCACCTCAGCCGTCAACTTTGGAACGCTAGATTTTGGATTGGACTTGATTGTCCGAAAAATATACCGCTCGTTTTGTTCTGAGAGCAATTTTTTTCTTCCCCTTCCAGGTTTGTTTTTTAGTGTCCCTTCATATCTATAATTGTTTATTATTTTTTGTACCGTTGCATGCGATCGCCCTACAGTTTCTCCTATTTTTCGCATCGACTTCCCCTCGCAAAATAGCTTAAATATGAGCATTCTCGTTGACAAAGTAGTCTGCTTTCGCATGTTTACCATATTTTCGGACAAAGAAGGGAATATCGGTCTTTTCAGTGCAGAAATGATCATCAGGGACATTACATGCTTCATTCCTGAACAAATTTGCATGTATCGATTCTGCGAAGCTTGTGTATAACGCACACATGACATCTGTATGCTCAATTTTGTTTGTTGATTTTATTGATTGTTTCCTTTTTAGTACCGGTAGGAAGTCGCCTGTCTGTGAATTTGGCATATACTCTTGTTTAAGATATGTATTCAGTTATGATTGTATCCAAAAAAATTAAACAAAAAAGTGGTCGGCCTTAAAACAGCACGAATATGAAGTAATGATAGGTGTATGCTCAATTTTGTGAGGTACTGTATGTATAGTGTAATAGTGAATATGTTAGTTTCTAATCAAATGTTAGTTTTATTTTTAAGCTCACGCTTGTTCTAAGCTAATAAATAAATAAATAAAAGTGAAGACTACGCGTCGGCTTATAATTGATGTTTTTTTTTTTTTTTGCTTTCTGGTATTGATATTACATTAAAAATAAAAACAAAAATATGAAGTTCGAACAGTAACATTTTAGGAAATTACAGAGAACTTAACAAAAAATTAAAACAGGATTGTGTATGGTGGTGTTCAAAGGAACTTCTCGTTCAAAGTGCCCCCATCTCCCCTACACAAATAATGAGGATGTACAAGAAAGTAATAGGCTATTATATTTCATACCATTCTTACAGAACAAGAAATATTTTTGGCGATAGTGATTGTACTTCGTTTTTGAACTGCTTTATAAGACTCTTAGTGCTGGCGAGCAATGATCCTTTTAACACATTTTTCGTTGCGTTTTCAATCAAAATTCTTTTATTTGATTGCTATTACATAGAAAAAAGTAGCTGAAAAAAAGTAGTCTGCGCTTATTATTTTGTACACTTGAGAATTGACCTCCTTACAAAAACTAATCAGAACTACTAAGGTAAACAAAAGTTGGGGCACGTTGTGACACTTGTTTTAAACGTTATAAACATCAAACAAAAATAATGCAAAATCAGCCAAAGCGAAATGAATAAGAAGAAATGTGTGCTTATTGTTTTGCACAGTGGTCGCCGTGGCGGAGTGGGTAAGTGCGTCGACTCCTACGCAGAGGGTGCCAGGTTCGATACTCGAATTAACCACCTTTGATAATTCACGGCTCCGCCTCTTTCGAGTCACTGACAATGCTCAAAGAGTATTCCTGTCTAGAAAAAGCTTCTCAACTTCGCCGTTCGGAGTCGGCATTAAACTGTAGGTCCCTTCCATTCGTGAGAGAACAATAGCACGCACAACACGAGTGGTTGCTGAAAAGCTAGGCCCAGGTCATCCTCGGACTGTCGTGCCACCCATATTATATTATTATAAGTGACTTCATTAAATCGTTTACTAGTAAACAATTAGCAGGGGTTTCGTCTACCTGTCTCGGCGGTAAACAGAAACAGTCACGTCAGTACCGTGATAAAACAGATTAACTCTTACTTTTCCCTTGGTTTTTGCATTCCCTCGAAATATGAAGTAGACTTTATACAAGACACTGATCGTCGCAGTCGTGCTTTATCGAGCGAATGAAAAATCATCGGAAAAACTTCAGAAAAATGTTGCGAACGACCATCGGTCCTGCTTGAGTTATCGATTGGTGTCGAAGACACAAGCGCCATGTGAAGGTTCTGCGAAGCGAAATGGATCAAGGCACATGTTCCATGATGAGTGTATCGAGTTACTTGAGTAAATAACTCATGAAGGGGTGAGAGGCTTTTTGAAAAAACTTAACGAAGGGTAGAGTAGAAAAGACAGAGTAACGAAGCACTCTGGCTGTGAAGGAGAAATGTTTATATTTGTGACGGAATAAAGTGACTTTTAATGAATATTCCCACTTCAAAAAGTTTCGTGTTTTATTTAATTGTTTAATCTAGTGAAGGAAGATGGACCCCTTAGTATCAACTAAAATACAAAGATTGTATCAACGACTTGGTACCGAAGAGTCTTTGATTCTGAGCCAGTTAGACTACATAGAAAAGGACGACCGCGTTAAGATTCTGCGCACAGAAAAAGAATAATGGCGCTATGATGACTTATAATAAACGTCGCCTTGAAGAGCACATAAACTCTGCTGTCCTTCCAATTCTCGACTAAAGAAACTCTTTTCGCCGTCTTCAAAGGACTTACCCCTTGACATAGCACGGTGAATTCAACTCGCGCTTGCGGGTTGAACTGCGGTGTAAGCAAGAACTCTCAATGGAGAATCTCTAGCCAAATGCGTCCAAACCAAGAAAGAAAAACTGCTGGATAAGTGTAAAACTTAGTTGTAGAGGAAATATATTTTATTTGAAAGGTGTTTTTACTGGGTACAAATCCCTTTCTCTATGTGGGAACGGTCCCCATAGTGTCTTTTGAAGATTTTCACCAACTCTCGCAAAAAAAATATGACTTATAAATCACCGCCAACTAAGCTTCATGTGCAGAGAATTGATTTAACTTTAAATGCTCACATCCACAGCCTGTTGAGAGAAAGAATAAACTCTGTTAATGGAATGGACTATTTCATTGGGATGGCACAAACGATTAGATGACACGTCCAGTGCTGATTCATAACCGAGCTGAGGTAAGTTTCAGGGTAGTCGTGCGACATTCAGCCAAAGCCGCTAGCTCACATCTGTCGCAAGCACAATCCGTCGCAAAGGGAAGAATGAAGTTGTGAGGCTCAATGCATCACACACATTATCGCAATGATACGTTCAACTTCAAATATCTTCGTATTTCTTCAAGTTGTTCAAACGAGGCAAATTGAATATTCAAGGATTCTTAGTAGTACGCATTTTGACTCATCACGTAAAATGACGTGGCTGTTGTGTTAAGCTGAAATATATCAGGTTTTTTTTTTTTGATTCACTGTACATTAGGTACAGTGATCAGGGCCAGCGATGAGAATCAAAAGTACCCCCGTCTACAGTAGGGGAGATACCAGCATCCTTGGCGCTCCGTGGCAAAGAAGATGGTTTACTGCCGTCTCAGCTTACACGTCGAGTGTCACAGGCGGCAGCAACTTCGCAGGCTACTCAACGCGAATTTTGGAATGATAGGACGTAGATCATTACTTCATGAGAAAATTACTAGGAGTGTCAAACTCAGACGAAGCAAAGGACGATGGACAGAGCAACATTTTCAAATCCCTCTGAGCAGCAACTGGCAACAATCTTGAGGCAAAACAGCTTGCAATGAATCCTCCCACTGTCACTCTGTGAAAGCCACCTGAATCAACAAAACTACATCTGGTGCAGGGAAACTTGCAAGACAAGCGGCAGAAAGTTTCCTGACAAAACACGCAGATTAGTGGCATTATCCAGCAATCAAACCAAAATTGCCCGTGCTCAGCCAGATTGCCATGGATTCACTGTTCAAACTTTGCCTCAAAAACATTACACCGCCCGCACTCGATCAAACACCAGCACCGACGACATCGCTGAACTTTACACCGCACCAGTCAGACGCAGGCGGGCACGAAACTTTCGAACAGTATCACTTCACCTAACACCGTGTATGCGATTAAATAATATTTAAATATCTTCTAGTAACACCTGCAAGTCCCCGCACACAGCGGAACCCGGGACAGGGACGACGAAGCTGAAGGAAAAGGACAGAGCAGAGGACTCGAGCAGGAGACAACTTTGCCAGGTGGAAACTTCAACATGTGTGCGGGTGTGTACTATGAATTCGCAGCACAGCCATATGTGACACTAGCACAGCGGCAGCGACGAGCACGCCAGAGAAGACGTTACAGTTGGCAACTTTATAATTGAATTACGTCGGGCCAACGCCCAAACCGGCTGCAGTTCAACACATGCACCCACACACGCCGAGTCAGTCGCATCTGCCAAGATACAATTTAACACACTCTCCGTCCATTCGTGTCTGCATGCATCAGCGACACTCCAAGGGCTCCATGGGCTCCAACGGGGGTGGTTGGTGAAGGGTCGCGTGTAAAGTTTCATACGCGACAAGAAATTGGATCCTTATTTATGGCAGCTTGATGCTTGCACTCGAAAGCCACTCAGGCGCCCCCCACAGGTGATCATCCACCGAAGCACGAAGACGGGCGAAGTTTTCCTGGCTACGCCTCGCAACGCCACCCCCCTCCAAGTGGGAACACTTATGACATTGTGCAAACAATTAAACAGATTACAACAAACATTTTGGCGAGCATTCGAGAGCGCGTTAGTGTGTCGGCGCTTTATTGGGTGTTTGCTCGGCAATTGAGGTACATCAGTCGCTGCGTACAGCATCATCCACGTCAACGCCCCACAATAGCGCTCCGCTCGTCGTTCCCTCGAGCCGTGCATTTGCATTTGTGTGAATTAATTTACGTGAGTGTACTCGCTGGTGGAACGAACACAAACATCATCGTCAACAGACGAGTTTAAGGGGAGGCTGTGCCGCAGACTCGCCCACTGAACCCCACCTTTTTGTAATGAAATTCAATCGCATCCCATGAAGTTACCACCAAAGTGGATTGTAAATATTATATCGAACGGGTTTCGGTAACCAATCTGGAGAATCAATTAATCTAATAGATTTGTGTGCGGATGCCTCCTGTGTGATTGGTTATCCTTGGTTTGTGTGTTCGCTTTTTTTTTTTGTTTTGTTCTGACAGGATCTCCAATTCAATTAGAGCACTCTTTTGATGGGCTGGGATGCGTACTGTTTGGCAATTAAAACGAATTAACAAAAAGGCCTCGACTGGGCCCCAACAGCAGATGAAGAGGTATTGCATGTAATTGATGGGTGGCAGAGGCGGGCGCTACTTCGGTAACATAAACAAGGACTGCTCTAATTAGGATTAGGTGGTGGGTAAATTAAAGAAATGATTCTCGCGGTGAGTGCCGCTTTGAAATAGGCTTTAAATGGGTGGGTGTCCTTTAAGAGGATTACTGCGTTGTTATTTCTCGCACTCGGGCAACTTCTCTCACTAAGAAATCATGGTCTTTTCTGGTTGGTGGTCAGTTTGAGATGGACAGTCAGAATGTCACTTAGGTACTGGAAATGTTGTCTTGTTGGTGGAAATCTATAGTCGATGCGCTGGCCGAACAGTTAAAGATATGTCATTGGTTCATACAAGGCCAGAGAAACTCTCATGAAACTGGCTGACCTACTTCAACCTTGCACACTTGCCCTGTAAACAAATCTAGACGGAATCCCCTCTCCATTAACTAAAGTTCTGTTGCGTGGGAAATCACCCTAACTGACCAGTACTAGATGAACATAGGCCGACTTGCCTCATACGCAAGATGACTGTCCGATTGTATTGAAGAGGTTGCAATTCATCGCTGGATCCAAGATGTAGACCCTGATAGCGTCATTAACAGCCACTATCTATTAAGAGAACATGCAACGCGACAGAAGTTGTAGAGGTGAGAAGCAAATAGAAAGCGTGCAACATTTCCAATCAATGAACGACACCAATGACTTAAGGGATATCTCCGTCGCATTCTCGTAAGCTTGAAATGGTTGGCTACCGGTGGACAGGGTATCAATTCTGGATTAGTCCACTCTGACAGTACAATGGACCACTGTTCGATGCAATACCCCTTCATTCAGCCTGTTACCTCCTTTTATCGAGCCAAGATATCAACGTTCATTATTTCCTAGTACGACTCGAAAGCTTAAGAAATATTAGGTAGTCGAAAAAGTTTTTCGTATTTCTAATCAAACTTTTTTCACAGACAATTCATGTGGTACCCAAACATCGAGCTTCTTTTTGAAGCCAGACTTTTTTAAATGGTTCAAGACCGTTTGATGATGAATGTTGAGTTCCTTGGCCATGTCCTGGCTGCTTATGCGACGGTCCTGATCAATCTTTTCCATAATTTCATCGACTTTTTCAACGATAGGTCGACCAGAGCGAGGTGCATCTTTCACATCGGAATTTCCAGAACGGGAGCGAGCGAACCATTGTTGTGCTACACTCACTGATACCTGATACAGCATCGTCTCCGTAAACTTCACAAATTTCATTGGTGGCTTGCGTGGTATTCTTCTTCTAAATTTCAAAATATAGCGAATTTCTTCATTATTTTCACTCATTTTTGAACACCGGTAACTTTTTAATTTTTTTTTTTTGGTTAAATGAAGCTTAGAATGCCACCTTTCCAACACGATATGGTATGACACAATGTGATTGGTAGCACTGGAGATAGACGACTCCAACGACATCTATTGACAAAATAAGAAAATACTTGTTCGACTACCCATTATCATGAATCAGTAAAACTAGACTGGGCGGGTGTTACGAGCAACAGATTCATTGGCCATTTAATGGCATTAATGCGCGAAAATTATAAGCAACATCTACACCAGGCTGGTCGAATCAAAACACGAGGTTTTTAGTCTTCCTATTTCTAAATCAGTGGGTTAGTGCGTCTTGTAGGTTCAATCCCCGAATTTTAGTAGTAGTTTTACATTTTTCTTGGCTCCACATCTTTTGAGGCCACTGGTAATACTTAAAGATTATTTCTGTCTAAATGAATGTTCTCGAACTTCGCCGTACGGACTCAGAACAAAATTGTACGTCCCATCCACACTTGCACAACAGTAATAGTTGCTAAAAAGCTAGGCTATGGTCCACCTCAGGCTGTCGCACTACTCACATTATTTTATTTACTTGTCGTAGTTAGACAATCTACCAACTTTCATAATTTACGGCTTCCACCTCTTTCGAGTCACTGACAATGCTCAAAGAGTATTCCTGTCCAGAAAAAGCTAGGCCCAGGTCCGCCTCGGACTAACGCGCCTCAAATATTATTATATTATTAGTCAGACATTCAATTCAAGTCGTACTGATCCAAGTCCAGTCCTTAACAAATAACCGCTGGTGTTCCTCAAGGAAGTGCTTTTTCACCCATACTTTTCTAATTTTGTTTCTCAATTCATTTTTTTCATTGTTGCATGTGACGACACTAGAATGACCAGGAAAATACAGTCTAGTCCCTTATCAGATTTCTCATTGGCAACACCTCGGGTTTTTGATTTGAAGATATACACTATTCTCCCTCATCAAAGAAGACATCATAACACTCAGGTTAGGTTAGAATGGCTGACAGCTACTGGATCCAGCTGATCTTATTCCACAAACTATTCAGAGCTTTTAAGCGATCAGCATGACTGATAGAAATTCTGCTTAGTTCTGTCAAGTCGTTGAAATATAGGGCGTCTAAGTGACTAAATCTAGGAGAAGGCGCTCCAGTTGCATAGAAGACGTTCGCAAGTTTTGATTTTCCTCTTTATCTCTGCTGGTTCTGTAGGATATGGAGGTGTGAGTACCAATGGCGCAGTTTCCGGATAGTATACCGACGAATGTTGTGAGATTCGGCCAACTCACACTGATCCGGACAGTATGTGAGTATTAACACACAGTGGATTTATTAATACCTAGAACTGGATTCATTCATGTGAATGAATAAATTTTTTAACATTCTAAGGATTTAAGGAGCCCTTGACTGGATGCAAGAAGCTGGCACCATGGGAGATCTGAATAAAAGATTCTGCCTGACCTAGTTGAGGTTGCCCTCCTTTGGTAGGAGTCGTAGATTTAGTTGAGACCTTATTTTGAGAGCAAGTTGGACAAGGAGCTTGCCAGAGCTGCATTAAATGATTGTTTACAAGCACGACTTGGGGAACTCATTGTGTACATAATGAGTGTTTCTCTGCATGGCACCCAAAGGCCATCAGAAATATTAGTCCGGTCTCATTCCTGAGCAAGGAGGAACGGGTGTCATATGTAAGTTCAAAAAAGCACAGCAAAACGGTTATTAATGTTTCATTAACACTCTAAATATAATAAACAAATAAATTTCTGTTGGCGGGACCTGTTGTAACTAATTTTAAAAATTTCCAAACGTTGCTCATTAGGTGGACAATTGTAAACCTTGTCAAGGACTCTGGCATTGTCAGAAACAGGATAAGAGGTGCGTCTACTTGTGTGACGCTGCTTGTTATCAATCAATCATTCAACAGCAAATCAACTTCTTGAGCACTTAACTAATGCGCCCTGCATTCGGGAGTGAAAAGTTGGAAATCTTGCGTCTGTAAATCCTTGTCTACTATCACAGGAAGGATGCTCCAGTGAAACTTCTCTTTGCGGACACTCCTCTATAAGGGACACACCTATCTTCACGAGCAATTCGTGATGGTATCAGCACGAAGGTACCCCTTTCATTCCCCTCCTTCAGAACTGGCATCCCTACATAACGCACAGTCAAGTTGGTCGCGTTATTGTCCGCCAGAGAAAAGTTTTACTGAACTTATTGTTGCTCTATATCATAAATTACCACATCATCCACGAAATTTCCAAAGACTGTTCCACGTTCCACTCCTTCTCCGCACCTAATCGGACTAAAACTCCAGGTCACCACCTCTTAGCCAACCTCTAAATGCGATTTCTGCCAAAGTTTTGACTTCCGTCGAATTGCTTCGCTCTAAAGCACTCACCCCAATACGAGGGCAACATTAAGATCACATCGCAATTCAAGAAAACCCCCCCATCCCACCTCAGTCGTGTCTTCGTCACCTGATCTGAACCAAGATACATAATCTCATCTGGGTCCCATCCGCCCACTCCCCACGCAGAGCGGTAACCTCACGGGGATTACACATGCCTCTGCACTGTTGATATGATTTATTTGAAATTTGCTCCCATAAATTCACTCAATTACTCCCGTTTCGTGAACCCAACACCCTCGAAAAGGGCGCATTGTGAGCCTATTGTATTTCAGTTATCACAAGGCATTAATTCTGATTATCACTTCACCGATGGGATGAGTGTGTGAAAGTGTGTGTGTGTTCGTTATGTTTTTTTTTTTACAAAGGAAGCGATACCACACCCAATGGATACATCCTATAATGGAGGCATAATGTAATCCGATTATAGGCACCTGTCTTCCAGTTTCTGTTCCCCTATTGATGGCAAATGCTCTGTAGTGTTGGGCTGGCGATGGGCGGTACTAGTGGTGGTGGTGCTGGTGGTGGGGGGGGTGGTTGTTTCTATTCAGAATAAGCGACTTGAAGTAATCTGCTCTTTAAGATCTTCAGGGGCTTTAAGCGATGGGCGGGATGACAGCAGCATTGCCAGGGGACAGGACCAGTTATCTCGTCATGAGGACGACAATGATGGGTTCGGGAAGGCATTTCCTTCAAGGAGATCTAATCAGTCGCTGATTCATGCCGAACACAATGCCGAAGCAGTTGATGAGATGTTTTATCTATTTGGGGAATAATTGAGTGCGATAGGGGGTAGGGATTCGATGAATTTCAAGTGACAATGAAATGCTAAAACAGTGCTGATAGGCATTTGAAATGTTGACGGCCGAATCTCTTGTATTTATAGGGGAATTTACCCAAACACTTGAGATGACTCATCTACTTTTTTTTTCTTGGAATTTCAAGATGGCTTTGAGTTAAGTGAGCTGAAGTGAAGGTGTGTGTTTCACTGAGGAGATTTGGGATGGAAATGATTTCAGCTGGGTGTTGATCATCTCTCGAAATGTTGATTTATGTGTGTTGGATTTATGTTTCGACACTGCACACATAACACGACACTCACTGTTTTCGTCACGATAATGCACCGAGGCGGATACTGGGGAGAAGCGCTTCTGTTAAACTCCTGGTATTCACCATTCGAGAGCATTTACAAGATTAAAAAAGGTTCCCCTGAAATGAGCAAAAGCTAGCCACAGGCATGCCGGACTATGAAAAAGAATATAAATAGTGAGCAGTTTTCTATAAAATTACTTTTTAAACACCTTTTTTATGTTAATCCTCCGTCGGACACTTATTTTAAACCTTCCAGCGGACACATGGTGCCTGTGTCTTTGTTTAGAGATTTGTGCCACTAAGAAATCAGTTTTTATAAGACGCAGGTACAAATGTTCTATGAATTTCTAACAACGTTTTTGGATATATTCCAAAAGTACTCCAACAAATCCATCAAGTTCAGTGCTCGTCAAATCATTCCACATTCTTGGTCGGGATTCGGTATTCCATTACCATTCCAGTTCATTCCATTTTTGTGCTGTATCTCTTGCATACCGATTTGTTTCGCTTATTATAACGAAAGTGCTATTAGAATAATTGCATTAAAAATAAGTCGAATTGTGAAAATGCATGACATTCCATTTATTTGGAAAATATAAAGAGGTCCAGGGAGGCACCGTGTAAGTCCGAAGGTGTCCTTTTTTCTTTTCATTATTTACCCTCTTCTGGGAATTGATAACAATGGGTTTCTCCATAAATCCGTAGAAAACAAAATGTTCGGAGGCTTGATGAGAAATACAGTGGACTCCCCCTAAGTCGAATCGTCACGGGATACTAAAATTTGTTCGAGTTCGAGAGAGTCTGACTTAGAGACAGGTTTTTGTATGGAATGTTGAGGGAAATGTATGTAAAATATGGCGACAAAGTTCGAGTAAGGGAGAGTTTCGACTTAAGGAGAGTTAGACTTAGGGAGAGTCCACTGTATCAGTAAATAACGATTAAGAATGAAATATGGCTGTCCAGAACCGGGTAACCGACGCGTTGACTCTTACGACAGAAGCGTCCAATTTAGAAACCTTGGAATTCACGGCCACACAACTTTCGAGTCACTGACTTTGCCTAAGGAGTGTTCCTAACGACACACTTTTTTCAGGCCAATGTGATCTTAACTTAATGCTATGAACACAAGCAAAGCCTTCGACACGTTTACGTAAACGCTCTATCTCTTCTAAAAGAGTCGATATCGATAAATGCAGTAATTATTCTAGTCTAACGAAGATGTGGAGAATTGACTTGATGAATGGTTGACCAGCAGTGAGTACATGAACGGCACGGCGTTGTGATGTTTGCCACCTCACTGGAGTGGAGAGCATGCAGCTCTGTTATACCCGATCTCAGCTCGACAAACAGTACAACGGACATTACGATACAATCGGTTTTTGAATAAATTTTTAATTTGTAACAGACAAGTCAAGACTGTCCCAAAATATAGATGTACCCGCAAAAATGTTGCTTAAGACATGAGAACTATTTGAAACGATGGCCATTTATACGTTTTCGTGACAAAGAAGTTGACATTTCGGACTTAGAAATCTATTATTTAATTTGTTTGATGATTTCTAACATTCTCTTGCGACGATAAGCTTAGCAATAATCAATTGTCTAGCAACCATTTCGACGACTGTCAAACAGCAACACTCAAATAAAATCGACGTGGGCATAAGGATCACGTTGTTTGTCTAGCTCTTTTTGACCATCTATTTGGAGCAACACTCTCAATTTACCGCGGTGTCAAGATCACTTGATGCACCCAACAACGACGACTGTCAAACAGCAACGCTCAAACAAAATCGACGTGGGGCATAAGGATCACGTTGTCTGTCTAGCTCTTTTTGACCATCTATTTGGAGCAACACTTTCAATTTACCGCGGCGTCAAGACCACTTGATGAACCCACAAATTTTAAAAATAAATAAAGGTTTCCTGGTCAAGGCTCAATCCATTAAAATGGCTGTTGCCTCCCACCACGACAAAAAAATTCAGCGACAATCCACTCAGTCGAGTATGCCCAAAACAATGGCTGTCCTAACGTAACACTCTACTCCCTTGTATGCAGGATTCACCGCGAATGTCTGCGATATTTTTACATCAGCCTTGGCCTCATTTGAGGCTGTCTTCCACTTCATTACCGCGGTTCTTTTGAGTTTAATCTCTCGAAATGTACTTTCAACCCTTTCACCATTTCACCAACAGACGCCCGCGTCATTCGCCCTTGAATGCACTCATTATACACTTGAAAGTATTTGATTTCAGAGATTCATCTTGTGACTCAAGGACATTCAAACGGAACGGATACAAATCAAGTCAAGTAAATTATGAGAGAGCCCCTCTCTTTAATAGTTTCTAAGAATATAATTATCCTCTGAGAAGAAGACATGGTACTAATTGCGCCCTTGAGGATGCCATCATCGATTTGACAGCTTTCGCCTTCCTTACAGTTCCCCCTCATATTTCGACAGTCCATTGCGTGCTCGGAAATCATGCCACCCGCGGCAGGTGAGGTCAGAGGGTTTAAGTCAGAACAACCCATCATGCGGAACCACCAATCGGCGGCTCCGCCTATTGCGAATGGCATGATAAACATTTTTTTTTTTTCGTAGCTGAGGATAGCGTGTTTACTAACCTGACGGTGACATAACTTCCTGCGACTGGCGGGGCACAAGGTCACGAAAGCGACGTAAAAATAGGTTTCAGTCTTTAAAGGAGCTTATGTGCTTAAAGTAGTTCTTGGTTACATTTTCAGACTTTGTGGGAACTCTTTGCGACTGAATAACACGCACACTGGCTTTCATGAGTCTCTGTGGGAAAAGTGAGCTGAGGGACGATAGAAAATCGAGACTCTGGAACGGATTTCTCTAAGTGAGGCACAAGCTTCCGGAAAGTTGAATTGTTTCTGAGTCTTTACAAGCATCTGTAACGACAAATAGAAGAATCTCATTTTATTCGTTTTCAGTCGTCGGCTGCACCTACCTGATGGCCCGGAAGAGTTGTAGGAACCAGTGGCTTGAGAATGCACTTATACTAGGTAAGGTCTTGGCTTAGTCAGAAGATTAGGACAATAGATACGACTTCTTACAATATAGCAGGAGGCTGTCTGTGCGCTTGCAGACTTTTTCGGCATCACAGAAAGAAAATGTCATTCAAGAGAACTTTAAGTCCTCTGGCATATTCGCCGATAAGGCAGTGGCCAGTCAGAAAACCCAGCTCATATCCCCTAATACCCATCAAGGATAAACCCAGCTGCTGTCCCCTTTGCCGCGTCTCTCAGATTCAGTGATGTTTACTAAGTTAACAGAGACGCTGCCTCCATAAGCAGCTATTTTCAATTGTTCACCTATCCATGAAAGACTGAAAGCATCCCAAGCCCCCTCTTGCCATACACCACAGTTCTCAGACAAAAGCCTCTGTGTAATGCTGCATTATGATACAAAATCCTTTCAAGCCATCAAAGCAAGCAGAGTGCTTTGTGGAAACTGGACACGCCAGCAGAAAGCGATTCAGTCGAAATTTTGTTTGAAACTTCCATTTGCACACAAACAAGCAGACTTTTAGCTTGTCGAAGTGAAAAGTTTCATATTTAGGAATTTCGAAAAGTTATCCGTTTTTTAATGCACCTTCCCAAGAATGGCGGCAAATTGATATCCCATCTCGGCTGAAATGGAATTAATTGACTGTTGTGTGCAATTGAAGGCATATTCCAGGTTCTTAAAATTTAAAATGCTTGAAATTCTCTCGAATTTGCTGTGTATGCACCCTTCTCTGAGTGGTATTCTTGGTATCGATTTCTTCCACCACAGGGAGATACGATGAATTGCTTGGAGGTGATTAGGTCTTGAAAGGGAATTGTTCGAATGCGAGAATTCTAAATTCATAGACTGCTCTGTATTTACATATCGAACATGTTTCTGAGGAGCATTTTGTACGTAATTCTGTGAATTCATATCGAGACAGGCGTAGGACAAGGCAATTAAAACCAGATGGAATCTAAGAACTGTAGAAGACCATCATCATCATACCTACCGGGCACTTTCGATGCATACCCCCTTCAAATTCTGTGAATTGGGGAAGATATCTTCGTGCGGACACGATCCTGGCCTCGATACAATTAGCCCATGGACATTCATGCCATTTCAGATGCACTTGGTTCTACTCACTGGAACACAAATTTTGTGTGATGAAATTTTGAAATCGTTTGAAAGGTCTATCGATGCCATTATAGAGGGAATAAAGCATCGTTCAAATGTCAGTCGCGGTTTCTCTGGGTGCCGCGCATCCGAAAAGTCCGAATTTTCGCATTTTAAGCATGACGTGGGTTATGTAGGCTTTGCGAGCAGCTTTGGTTGGCTCTTTTCCCATATAACTGCATTTTCAGAAAACCCCTAAAAAAAAATTCTTACGGTGTAAGGTCATACGAACTTGGCCACCTAGGCCACAGCACCTCCGCGTGAAATGACCATGCCCTCGAATCGCTGCTGTAGAATATACACTTTGGCATGAGCTGTGTGGCACGTAGCGCCATCTATAATAATAATAAAAATAATATAGGTGTAGCTTCTCAGGAACCACTCGTGTTGTGCGTGCTATTATTCTTCCACGAGGATAAGGGATCTACGGTTTAATGCCGACTCCGACCGGCGAAGTTGAGAAGCTTTTTCTGGACAGGAATACTCTTTGAGCATTGTCAGTGACTCGAAAGCGGCAGAGCCGTCAATTACCAAAGGTGGTCAATTTGGGTATCGAACCTGACACCCTTTGCGTAGGAGTCGACGCACAGCGCCATCTATATCGTCGTCAATTCGGACCACAAGAAGTTGGTAATCAGCGACCTTTAACGCTCGCCGTTGACGGTGTTGGCCCGGCCCAAGACATTCTCAAAGAATGGTGGACCGATGATGTTACCAGCCACGCACCAGTACGGCGCCAAATCATAGACAATCTCTAAAGCGGATGAGAAAGTCCTTGAGAGTGAAAAGATCTGCCTGGGATCTTTGGTTCTTTTTGCGTTGACGGCTATTGGAGGAGACGATTCAAACTCATACAATACGGGCTGTACAGCGACATGATCCTTGTATGACCCGTGTACGGATCCAACGCCTAAAATGGCTAAGTCATGTAGAGTGTATGGACAACTCAGCTCCGGTCCGAGGAGTCTTCGTGTTCGAACCTGTGGAAGAATGCCACAGAGCATGCCAGCGTTGAAGGTGGCATAGCCAGATGGAGAAGGATCTCAACCTATTTGGGGTGCGACACTGGATGCAGCTAGCCTGAGACCGCACTGGTTGGAGAGACTTGTTGGTTGAGGTCAAGGTCCACTCCGGGTTGTAGCGCCAAATAAAGAAGATGCCGTCAGCCCAAAAACGGCCCAAAACAGTGACAGCTTTTGGATCTCATGTGTATTGGGTATCGTCTTAACTTCGAGAATATTGGTTTTTGGAGTACCCATTCATCCAACAATGTGCCCCCTCCATAGGACGCGTATGGTGATCGTAAAATGGGCCAAGCGCGCGGAACATTGCCCGAACAGAAAGTTCGTTTTGATACAACAATTTTATCATTTGCACGTCTTGTTGAACCCCTTGCCCGTCCATAGTGATTTGGCAAAACAGATTGAATAAATGACAGCCAATTTGACAGCTGTTGCTTCAGCAACATAACAGCCATTCACTGTCAAAGTTTGGGCGTCCCTATTGGAAGACCATTTGTAAGTCTTTCTCGTCATATTGTGGGAAATTTGATGTCATTCAGAACTAAAACCCATCGTTTTTGTCCAAACTTTCTCTGCACAGTGTGGCAGCATATACACTTGTACAATGAAAGCTCCTATTACGGACAACTCTTCCCTTGGGCGTACAATTTCTCACGACATTGGATCTTAACTTGATGTTCCATTCCCGTGGACTGACAACTCCCTTAGGCGAACAAAAGCGCAGCAACCGTCGCTGTCCGCATATGGGAGCTTTCACTTTATGTGTTTATTCGGATGATTATGTAGCTCTGACTCCTAAAGGTCGGTCGGTCTTCGGACTTGGATGAAAGTTTGTGTTCTTGACGAGGACATAGACATGAAAACACAAGGCCCAGGCAGAAGCACCCATCGATACAAGGACGAGCACTGATTTTTAAATCGAAATATCAAAAATTGCCAAACATCATCACTACAGACTTTTCAAAGGCGCAAGGATCCCGATATCGCATCCTCACAACTGGTGCGATTATAGATAAATATGAGGAAAGGATACAGACTGAAGTAAATTAATGTGGAGCTGCCAGACTACTCACTGATTTGCTGAGACAACGAAGAGTCTCGAAAGACAAGTCACCGTTTTTTCCACCATTTTCTGTAAGCCTATAAGTCACCAATCTTGTGGGTCCTCGCCTGTGTACTTTGGTCTTAAAGACATTTGCTGGAACCAAATAAATCCAGATTGTGAATTGCCATTGCAAGCTAGTTGTCGAGTTCAACATCTAGTCTATGTTCGATCAGACACAACAACTCTCAATTTCACATCTCCCGAGTCACGGATGTCTTTCGGTGAGGTTAACTAGTAAGGAAAACTCCTTTCTTGCTTAGTAAAAAAATGCAGGTACATCTCTTGAGGGAACAATTGCACGAACAACCCAAGTGGCTGCTCTGGAAACTGAGCCCAATTCTACCCCAAACACCAGAGGACGAAGAAATATTGTCACTCTGACGCCCAGATCTGACGAAATAGTCTTTAAAAACTTGACATCGTCAGCATAGTGGATTTGTGATGAGAATTAAAAGAAGTACATCTAAGTGACTACCCTGTGGGAGGTCTAATCTGCGTAATAAAGCACTCGAGAGATCACGTTACTGCCCTAACAGTTGCCAGAATTTAATTTATTTGACCTCTGCGCCCGTCTAATGCAAGCGTCTTATCATTCGTCCCCCCAAAAGAAAGCTGGCACCTGTGCCGACTTAAGTAGAATCCAATACGCTAGTCCCTTAGCCATCATCAATTAAAGCGAACTCGTATCGAGAGTGTCGCACGTTTTTACGAGTAAATCCCTTCCATTATCTGGAAGACGAGAGAAAGTGCCCGAGACGGCATTCGTCCGGTCCACTGCAACACAGAAAACCCCATCCAACCACCACCAACGGCATTCTCTGCAGCTGCTGCAGCACAACAAGGGAGGTGTGCAAGATAACAATATCCTTATTGTTCGTGTGACACTTTTAAGGGCTTTACTTTGAACTTCACTGGTGAAGTCGGTTAAGTACTTTCACGAGAGAAGGAAGAGCACAAAAACTGCATTTTACGAGAAACAACCCCGATGCCACTGGCTGCTGTTGCTTTCATGTGTATGGTGAGGCTTTTACGAGGATATTCACTTCCATTCCTTTTTTTCAGTCGGTTTTGTTTGATTCCTTTTCTCTGCGATGCTGATGTTGTTTTGGTTGTATATCATGGGCGATTTAGTACAATGAATGCAATAAAATCCTCCTCCACCGACCGATGGAGAGGCACTGCTCCACAGACATAAAACAATAAACTACTTTATGTGTTTTGTTCTTCAGCCCAAATTGCTGTCATTTAATAACATTTAAGGGGACAATGACATTTACTGCAACACTTTCGAGTTTCATTATGCCTCCGCTTTTACGAGTGATGTGCACTCATAAAAGATTTATAGAAAGTTTTACTCCGATTTGGGTGGCGGCGCGGCCAGGCGGTGCAGAGCGCACTTGAAGGGCGCTTGCCACGGCCTAGCCCATTCGGGGCTTAATTCCGATGTTTTAAGATCAACAAATTGATTTTAAAAAAATGAAATGAAGCACCAGCAGCATTCAAATGTATACGGCTTCTACTTATGGGGACTTAATCTTTGCACAGATGATGGCTGGCTGCGAATGGGCTCAATTCAGGCCCGTTGACAAATGGATCCTTCGAGATTTATTGCCAATGCCATTAGTGTTAAGCTGTTACAGTTGATTTGAGGGGAAGTGCGAGACTGGCTTTCAAGAGGATAACTTGACGGAGTGACTGTTGGCTTTATGACGTAGCGACGTAGTTGTAGGCTCATGGGACAGACAGGATTATTGCAAGCTTGAAGTGATAAAGTTCGGATTATTTTTGAAATCATCTTGAAATCCGATTGTGATACAAGAATTTGGCATTAAACTTGTTGTCGAGGCAAGGCCAAATGTTTTTTTTTTTTACTTAATGTCCACTTTAGTGTCTTAATTTTGGTGTAAAGGTTGCAGTTCGTCTGACCTACAACAAGCAACAAAGAACATTGAGCAAGAATGCCTGTAGTAGGTAAGTTGATTATGCACATTTCAGACTTTACAATAATAATATGAGCCCACAGCACCAGGACCTAGCTTCTACAGCAACCACTCGTATTGTGCGTGCTATCAGCCGTGTTTTTTTCATCGCTATCGATAGTGAAGTGAAGTAAGATTCAAAAAAACGATTCGCAGTGGCTTTGGTTTTTTTCTGTCAAAATACATGCAAAAGGCATTTATTTGTTCGAAATTGATGTCAAAATGTATGAAAAATAATTCGAAGTGGAATTTTATCGGCAGCCACTTTTCACTGCCGATATTATGGGCAGTAGGTTGTTGTATGTGCTTTACTTGCAATATCCTACTTCACTATTTATAGCTTTTGGAAAAAAAACACGGCTATTGTTCTTCCACAAATAGAAGGGACCTTTTTTTATGCCGACTTCGAACTGCCAATTTGAGAAGCTTTGTCTACGCAGTTATTAATTTGTCAGTGACTCGAAAGAGGTGTGGCTGTGAAAATTATTTTGTTCGTAAGGGGAATCGAACTCAGGCATCGTAGCCCAAGTTGTCCTAGGCATTTAGTGCTCGACGCACAGACTCACAAGTCACAACGGTCACCAAAGACAGCCTTTCAGACTATAAGAGTCACAAATCAATGAATCATCATATGCACCAGGATCCGAAACCAAAGATGTGAGCTCTGCTGTACACAGTCGTTACGATACATCGCTTTAATGGTAACTTTTGACTTTGTTCTCAGCTGTGAGAAGGGTATGTTCACGCTGTAAAGTGCACGCTTGCGGAGGCTGGTTTCAGGACATCAAGTATTATACACAATAAGAGCGCCCGAGTTCGATAATGAGCAACTACTTAGGCTGTTCATGAATGTTTGACTGGAGGCGGTATTTCATGCAGCAGTAGTACTGACCAACTGACGTGTTCTAGACAAGCGGTTTTGATAACAAATGTCCACTAACAATTTCTGGTGTGTAAAATGTCTCTCAACTCCAACGAAACACGATCGAAATCAGTTAGTTCAGCGGCTACCAGAACTTCTAGAGCAGACTCATTTGATAACACAGTCATAGCAACAGTACCTCCCTCGAGTCACTCGACATGCTCGATGAGTATACAACTATTAACCATTCACCATTTTATAACTCTTGAGCACTCACGTCTAGTTCCTGTGGAGGTTGAGTTTTTGTCAGCTTCAAATGGTACTCCCTAACGACGAAGAGCCACTGTCACTAGGAAATCCAAAACAAATCTGGATTCGCACTCCGCAAACTTCAAGTGAAGCTAGGAGGCCCAGCTAACTTCAGTAAGGTAAGCCTTCTCTGGTTACCGCGGCAATCTGATATGGATGAGAGCCAGGTGTATGTTCACATTCGAAATTCATAGTCAACAAAAATGTAAAATCCTGGCGCCCAACGTTGTTCTACATAAACTTCGTTTGAGCAATTTAGTGATGGTTCACGTTTTATGGCCTGTTTCTTTGAGCAGCTGGCATCCAGTGAAATTAACACAAAATTGGACGGTAACCTCAACTCAAAGGATGACAAGGAGGCAAGGAAAAATGTTCATGCCAACTCACTTTGTTGCCCCAATTAATGTCTGAGTTCAAAATGCAAGGAATTAATTGGGTGCAGTTTCACAAAATTGCTTGGCTGCCGACTGTGAATACCTGAAGATCGTGAAGAGACTGCTCAACATATTCCAATGGTAAATAAGGCGTGGACACATGTGAGTGATAAATTCACCTTCAGAGAGGTGAGTGATAAAAGTGAGTGATCCTCAAGGTCTTAGTGAAAAAAATTGAAGTTCGCCATTTGGTGACGAGGAATCGAATAAATTGGTTATAAACTTGAATTTTCAGACTTTTGTGGGCCAACTGTTCATATCCAGACTATGTTCACATGGTTAGTATTCCCTGCAAGAAAGAAACAACAAAGCTAGGAAACTTTGTACGAAAACGCAAAAGGCTTTATTAAAGAACTTGCAGAGGCGCGTTAAAAGGATGTCGATATAATTACTAGACAGTAAAGTATAACGATTCATTCTGTTCCTTGGTGATGCTTTTAATGGGTAAAAAAACTGAAAAAAAAACTAAAATCATCGCTGTACTCACATACTTTTAAGGGTACTTGTCCAGATTGGCATGAATTATGCTTAACTTGGTTAAGACCTAAAAGTCACTGACAGCAGGAATGTTAACACAGAAATATTTGAATGGTGAAGGCATAATGCAATTTCATGCGCTCATAGGAAACATTGATGCAAATTGTATCTCAAGACAGAATCATCGACAGAGCAATGCCGCTGGCTAATTGTATTTTTCAGAGAGAGTGAGAAACTCACACAAAGTGCTATAAATTGGTTTTATAAAATTTAGTTGCATTTGCCAGTGACCTCATTACCGATGGAACAGTGTTACTTCCAGAGTTTCTCAACTAGGTAGTCTACTTGAACCAAGATAAAAATTAAGACACTCGACAACACTAAATCCAGCTTAAAATACCTCCGACATTTTGTGACTTAGTCAAACTTTATTAATTAGGTTTTGAACTCGTTGGGGAGTACTTACATCGTTTGTATCTAAATTTAAGAACAAAAAATTAAAACCGTAAAAAAGGACAAATTCAACGCCCAAGAGACTACGGAAGTTTCGAGACTCCGTTTGCAGTATCTTTGACAAAACTTTGACTATTGTTATTGTTCTCACAAGATATTGACACTCGCATTTTGAAGTTATTAAGCATCGCTATAACACACATCGCATACTTAATATTTCAATTCTATGAAAAGCCAAGTCAACAATACTGCAGTTTTCCCAAAACAATGCCTGGCTTCAGCGTGAAATAAAGGAACTTCAAAGACTTTAAAGGGGGTAACCGATGAGAAGGTTGCTATAAATATTGGAAAAGAAACTGAAATGATCATCCCTTGAGACAGCCAACACTGTGAAATAAGAAAAAAAAATTGTAGAAGATCATTCAATTTGCGAGTTGGAAGGTTTTAAGGAGGGCAGCTTACTTTGTCGGAAAATACTGGCACGAGGAGTTCTCAAAAAGTACTCAAAAAATCCGCTTGTAAGCTATTTAATTTCAACAAATTTCAGGATTGGGATATTTCAAGTTAAACATACAATAATGATAATGAAGGTCCTGGTGGTATCATGGTATCACCTCAGTTGGGATAAATTTTAGACACTAGATAGAGATGTTTCTTAAGGTCTCACCACATTTAATTTAATTTCTCTTAAAAAGATTTGATTGGAAAGCCAAATCTGAAACTGTTCGTGGAAAGCTGAAAATTGGTCAAAAGCAAGTAAAATCATTGCATTTAAACTGTGACAAAACTGTGCATTATTTTCCAGCTGTAAATTTTGGACACAAAAGTGTTTCGAAAGCTTGACCTCTGAAGCCTTCCTTTGCTTACACCATGTTTGTCACTTGTAATTTTGCTCTTAGTCGGCAAGCAATTTTGTATGTCGTCCTTAAAATGCTCCATGGGGAATAGTTATAGTTTTGGAGGATTGACTCAGCAAAGCTAAATGAGTAGAACAAACGTTCTACCGCCTTCTGGTTAATGTTGAGATCAATCCTCCAAGACATTTCTTACAGCTTTTACTCTTCGACCACAAGGCAGCGAGGTTTGAATTACTTCATGCATTTTTCCATACGTTTCATTGATGTAAGGAAGAGTTTCTTTAAAATAGTGCTACACTTATATACACGAAAAGTCGACATTTGTATCACAAATTTGGTCAGGAAGACTTATGGTTATTGCGTTGACTTCGGTTAAATTCTTAACGCGCACAGAACTCAAGAAATTGAATATTGTTACAAAAAATTGTATTCGCCCTTGGTTAGAATGTTGAAAATAAATATAAAACCCGTCATTAGAACGAGTCGCAGCTGAAGTAAGAAATTGAGATTGAATGCATGAGACACATAAAATAACAAAAAACGCATTAATTATTGATGTTTGCAAGAAGGTGTGGTTCCTGAGATATTTTCTTTTCCGATATCTTTCCGTAACGACAGTGCTAATAATAATATCAAAACGTTTTGTATTTACTATTTTGTGACTAGCTTGAATCAAAGTTGACTTTTTATCGTTTGGACTCATATCATAACAGACCTGCTCTAGTCGTAAGTTAGACGTACACCTCCCGATGGTGCTGAAGGCAACTATGTAATTGAAAAAGTGTACCAGAAAAGTGCATCTTTATTGGCAATGAAGGTTATCTTCCATGATGCGAAGCTGGCTGACTTCTAAGAAAGACTCTGCAATTTATTCCCTGCATCTTTGGGCAGAAATTTTTGAAGCTAGAATAAGTGGTCGCCGTGGAGTAGTGGGACGATACCCGCATTTACCACCTTTGACAATTTACGGCTCCGCCTCTTTCGAGTCACTGACAATGCTCAAAGAGCATTCTTGTCTAGAAAAAGCTTCTCAACTTCGCCGTTCGGAGTCGGCATTAAACTGTAGGTCCCTTCCACGCGTGATAGACAATAGCACGCACAACACGAGTGGTTGCTGAGAAGCTAGGCCCAGGTCCACCTCGGACTGCAGCGCCACCCATATTATTATTATTATTATTAGAATATGGTTACAATGGACTGTAATATATTTGAGAATATATACTGAAAACAGCGAAAGAGTTGCGTTTCCTTACTTTCATCTGTGCAAATTTAAGTGTTGCCGAAAAGGAATTTATCAGTTTAAATGAAACAGTTTTAGAATGACTAGGTATTTTTAACTTTTAACTGAAATGTCAGTTTCAATTGATATAACATAATTGATAAGAGCAAATAATGTCTTCTTGCCTTGACCAGTGTAGTTCCCTTGAATTCTTCGGCTATGTAAATACCAGAACCATCAACCTATAGATCAGATTTATACTCAGATTGGCAGAAATTTCCAAACGAGCAGAAGTCTGGAAATTGTTGAAGATTGTTGTCAAAAACGGAAACTTCTGAAACAAAGCTCTCTTTTTTGCCCCCTCAACTACAACTGAGATCAGTTGGGTGAAGGTCTATGTTCCGAAGATGAATTAAAGTTGTTTTGAGGGGTTAAAATGCAAGGTGTAGAGAAAGTCAATTTTAAAATTGAAACGCTTTAAAACTCCTTTCATATGAATATCCCTTTGGTTCGAGAAAACAAGGCCTCAACCAAGAAATTCCTCAAGGCCTCAAAAAGAAATAGAATTGGATGCCTCTACTTTGTAGATAACCCTAGAGTCCGAGAAACTCACACAAGTCTTAACCAAGGAGCTTCTGCAACTAAAACAGCCACTCGCTGATTAGATGCGTAAGGTCTTGCATATATTTGGAGCTTAGGAGCAACTCTGCTCCTTACAGGCGAGTCCGAATATTAATATTTTTTTTTTTAATTCTCGATTGGACTTAACTGAGCCCCTCAATTGTGATCTTTGAGCTCAAGTTCTAATGAGTTGAAGTCCAACAATTCCAAGGGAACAACATTTTCTGTAAGTTCAAAGGCTCGAAAACCTTCATCACACACCTTCGTCCTTAAAAAGATTCCGTGCGGGCATTCGGAAGTGTGAAGGTGTTGCTAAATTTAGAATCATCAGCGTGGAAAAATCCAGAGGCTCTTCTGCTCCCTATTCAATTCGGAAATTCCTTTCTTTCATCGCAGCAAGTGTATCCTGGCTGAAATCCAATCACACCCACACGTCTGACATTTTGCATTCATTCAGAGTCACCCTCTGTGCAATCATTCTCCACTTAATTGGACATTTTCGTCGACACAGATGCTACGACATGGATTCAATTTAGAAACGGATGCTGCCTCCCTCCTGTGCCAAGCTCGAATATCTGCAATGCATATCATCACCACACTTTGGGGAGTCGATTCTCCAGTGGGACGAAAACTACCTTCAATTTGTGCATTGTGAGATGTCCTGTATGCATCGAAAGTATCTTTGAAAACCAATGTCTGGCACACTAATTGATCGGCAGTTGGGGGAGCGGCCACGTCTAGGGCTAGTGCTGGAAGTTGAAAGGCTTGGCTTAAGCCCAATAATCAGGCTTGAATTGAGGAGGGGATTTGCGATTGCATTAAAACTGATAATCACCATTGAAACCTGTTGTCGGCCTAATTGGCACAGGAGAATGATTATTTTGAAAATACCGAAAAAAAATGCCTTTTTCCAATTATCACTTCGCTGCCCACAAGTCATTTTTTCCCCCGAGACCAGTAATCACCAATTATTCATTAATGCGTTATTGTGTTGAGAATATCTCAAACAATTCAGCCGCCCCTTGACGCACTCCACAAGAGTGGCAACAAAAAATTTTCCGAAGTGGGGGACGGTTCGTGACGGTTTAAAATAATTGAATAAAACGCAAAGGCCCAGCCTCACACTTCGCGGCCTGAAAATGCGCAAATAACAACCGCCCCCAGAACATGATCGGATGCATTTTGCATGTCGAAACCTATTCAAACGAAGATAAAATTATGTATTTTTGAAAAAACAGAAAAAGGAAAAAAGTGCATGATTGGAAAAAAAAGTACTCACCGCAAGCTTCATGAATATTAATCTGTTAACATTTCACACACGAGTTCTCTTTAATTGGCCGCCAATTTTTTTAATTTGGTTTTCACTTGGGAATGAGGTCGGAAACGGTCGGTTTTTTAAAGGCTCTTAAAGGTGAATGGATTTTTCGCGAATCTAATTGCAACGAAGGAAAACAGCAAAGTTTCACTTGACTTAAGTTTTTCGCTCGAAAATATCTCAGCTTGAAGTATCTTAATCACTTTTCACATTTTATTTAATTTTTTTCGCTTCATTGAGAGTCTACTTAAATTTATGTTGCACCTTTAAGACCGGCCATTTACGGCTGATGGGGATGAAAATATTTTTTTTTTTCGTTCTCTCCATACCCAGCAACAACAACAAAAGGAACGGTCGCTTCACACAAAATTCACACCCGCCACCAAGGCAAGGTGACAAGAACGAACAACAAAAAAAAAAGAACAGAAAAAAAAAACACACTTATTTAATATCTATGACGTCGCAGTAACTTGAGAACCTACCACCACCACCACTACCGTACGACTACTAACCGGAGTCCTTATCGACTGAAATCAAAGTCAGTAGCTCCTTCCTTGCGTGATGTAGCAGGCGCCGATGGAAGTTGAACACTGGCTGGCAGGCAGGCAGGCTAGCTGGCAGCCAGGCAATGAGTAGTGTGATGGTGGAGTAGTTTGGAGTCAGGGGGTCAACCCCGAGAGTGGAGCAGCACTAAATTTTTTGTGGAGAGCAGGCAAGAGCCAGCCACCATCCAGCCAGTCAGTCTGGTGCGACACTACTGGACTATTTTTAGTTCACGAGAATATTTTTCCCGAAAAATCCGTTTCAATGAAAAGTCGATCTGGGACTAAACGCCCTGAAATTTTGCACTGTTAGCCCCCCCGAAAAAATGAAATAAACACACACACGTATACACCCATACAATTGAAGCGGCAGCAGCAGCAGCAGTACACATCCCCCTCCCCGACCAAATACACAAACACCAAACAGAAACCAACACTCACGCCCACACGCACACACGAACGTCGGTGCGGAGAGCAGAGTACCGCTCAGAGTTAAATCCGAGAGAAATGCTCCACCACCAGCAGCTGCGGCAGAGCCACGGTAACTGTGTACCCTCACCAGCATCAGGACCAGAAGCAGCAGGAGCGAACTGGTACCACAGGCAATCGACGACAATGGACCGATTTTTCCAGGAGAAGAAAAACCCAGAAGAGAACTGAACACGAGTCTCCTTGGAGCGCATGAGAAGGGAGGACAAAAGGAGTGGTGTGCCGTGTACAACGACAAGGATACGAAACTTTCCCGAATTGGAATTGGAGTTTCACCAAAAGAAACTCGGAGATGAACGGAGACAAAAAAAAAGCAGAAGAAGAAATAATGCCCGAAAAGATGGCAAAGAACACACCGTTTCGGAGAGAAGATGATGACGAAACACGAAAACACGAATCTTGCTCCAGAAAACATGCTCAGTACCGTTGCCACCCTTTGCCCTCCCACCGAAGCAACGGCAGCAGCAGGAGCAGAAGATGTGTATCTGTGTGAGGATGAGCCTGATGATCATTATCTCACCGAATAAACAACTGAGTCGATGTCCTGAAACTGTTGAACTTTACTCGCTCTCACTCGCTCGCTCGCTCTCCCCCGTGCCCAGGGGGTTGGGTGGGCTGGGGATGTGTGCTGACTTATATTCCTGTTCGGAGTGCTCCGAGAGAGGAGGTTTATTCAGTTACTGCTGCAGGGGGATTTTTTTCCTTTCATTGTGTAATCGCTTCTCCCCCAGGGTGATGCGTAGTGGGTGGATGCTGTAAGCCGTCGCTTGCTCTCGTTCTTGATCTCCACTCGTGAGCTGCGACTCTCTGAGCAGAATCACACGCCCTTTGTATTGGTGAATGTGCAAGAGACCTTACGCTCTCCATGTCCTAACGACGTCCTGTGTGAAGGAATGCGGCAGCGCAGTCGATAACACAGTCAAACAAAAGAAGTACCCTCAAAACAGCAGAAGTCCCTTTTCCTCTCTCGTCACTTGCAAGCATGCGAGAGGGACACTGCCATTGTGGTGAATTTTGGTGAATATCCTCGGCACGCACACACGGCCACTTGTACATGCACAACTCTAGGAGGGACATTTAGGCCATTGGCAAACAAAGCGTCCTCAGAAGATGGGCATTAGAGCATTGGGACTTTATCCCATCGTAACCTTTGCTATTGAAGTGAAGAGCGGGCATCGTAGGGGTGGAGCACTTTTAGCATTGTTCAAATTTCAAAGTCCTTGCCGCTTTTCGAAATGGTTAACATGCAGACCCGAGCAGGAAATGAGAACATTGAGTGCTTAAATGTTGGGTCGCTTGTCTACTTTTGTGTGCCTTTGAATTTCATTTTCAAACATTTTCGAGAGCTATTTGGGAAAGATTGCCCTTTGGGCTGTTTTTCGGTTATTTTCTTCTTTTTTTTTTCAAAACTGTGCAATACAGGGGAAATGACCTTAATAGTTGGTCGGAGTGTTTTGGTAAACAATTTTGAGGATTGCGGATGCCATTCAGTGAGCTATTGAGGACATTTTGTCGGGCGAAAGTTGACATTTCCTTGAGATGTTCTCGGATTGCGGCCTGATGAGGATGCCTCGAACAAAGGAGGTCTGGATGTTTGGAGTGTTTAAGGCAGACGCAAGAATTAGGGAAAATGCACAGCAGATTACAGGAAGCCTTTGTGTGCTTCAGTCTAAGGGATTCATGGTTCGGTTTGTGAGTTGAAATATGTTCAAAAGCATGGTAGTTCATTGGGCATCCACAGTGACAATCTGTGCTAAATTTACGCAAAAGGTAGATTTGAGAAAAACGCTGTAGTTTAATTTTGAGTAGTCCTCGATGGCTGTGACTGTGGCATACGACATTTTCTATAAGCTGTACAACTCTTGCAATAAGGGACAAAACCAAGGAGTGACATGAGATGAAGTTCTCTATGCAATTCGAGACCGTCTTATGTCGAATACACTGACTTATCGACCAGCCCTTGTATTTAGTGGGTCTTCAGAGACGTATTTGTAGGCGTTGATTCGACTTGGATTTGTTTTAATGAGATGAAGTTCTCTATGCAATCCGAGACCGTCTTATGTCGAATACACTGACTTATCGACCAGCCCTTGTATTTAGTGGGTCTTCAGAGACGTATTTTTAGGCGTTGATTCGACTTGGATTTGTTTTAAGAAATCCATGCAAATGGTTAAACATGACACGAGGAGAAACACGCGATGAAAGTATTAGGAACTTGGAGAGTTATGGTCTTGGAGTCATGTGCCTGTGTGTCTTGGAGTGTGTGGCGCTACAGCCCATAGATGGCCAGAGCCTAGCTTCTACAGGAACGACTCGTATTTGACTATTCTTCTCTCCCGAGTGGAAAGGACCAATACTTTAGAGCAATGTAGAGTCAATTATGAGAACATTTTTTTTACTCTTTGAGCATTATCAATCACTCGAAAGATGTGGGCTTCTATCATATCGTTAACCTAGGAACCCTAAGTTCAACAGACCCCAAAAGCCACGACCGCCACTTGGAGTGAAAGACACATTCAAATAATGATTTTTTTCGAGACCGCTTAGTCAAATTTAACGCAAATGGGTGGTATAACTAAAAATATAGTGTGAGCTTCTCAGCATTTTAGAGGAAACACTCCATTTGGTGTCTATTCAAGTATATCTCGTTAAGCTTAACGAAAACCCTCCACTCCACTTTTGTGGTGAATAAGGATGCAATGTATTGAGTGAACTCTTGAAAAAGTTGAGTGTGCATAGGAGACAGCTTCAAGCGAGAAAAACAGTTGAATAAAATGGGTAAAACTGTTTCGGAAGAGGAATACCGTGACGGATTAAGTGTAAAACTGTCAAAAAAAATCTGGTTAAGTTGTTAATCTGGTCAAGGAAGATAAAAAAAAACGATTTTGTAGACATCGCAAAAGAAGTATCACGGAGCAAAAAAGTCGCAATAAAAACAATTAACAAAGAAAAAATGTAATTATCAATCCCTTGGCACCTTTACCTAAAACAAAAAAACATCCTACTAGATCTTCTTAAGCTTGAGTTGTAAATGGAGGGTTATAGAAAGAAACCTCACCCCATCAACGAATCAAACTTCAGCGAAATGTTTAAGGAACAAATCGACGATACGAACAGGTTAAACTATTTTAGAGTCCGGATTCGGTTGCATGTGGCTTTGCCAGCTTTGACATCCGATTAAATTATTGGTTTTTTCCGAGCAAACAAAGACTAGTTTGACTTCAACATTCTCTACGTTTCATCATGCTTAACAGCGGCGCCTTTTAGTTGCATCTTCTTATTTTCTTGCACAAATTTAATTTTTTCCAAATGTTTTTGTGGCTTAAATGGTTCCCTAGGATCGGAAATAATTGTCCAACATACATTACAGAATGGTCGCTTTATGTCCAGATCTTGACTTATACATGGAAATCACATTTACCATTTTTTTTCAAATTAATTTAAAATATCGTAGTTCTTCATCATTAACCACAAGGGACACTAATCTGATTCTGACCCGACTCCGAATCTGTTACATGAAAAAAAATGCTTCTTATAGAATAGTCTATAAAAGTCGCAAGAAGATATAAAAAGTGTCAAAATAGGGGTAGCCTTGAAAAATCATGTCACAGTCAAATTGCGATTTAAGCGGCAAGCCTGCTCCGGACCTTTGACAGAGGATGCCCGCGCTTAAAGTGGCGCACCCAAGCGGGTAGGAATCTCCATCCACTTCGCGAACTGAAGGCAACTAAATTTGGACTATCTTCTTCTATGAATTCTTGGACATAATACGTCGTTGGCAGAGAAATACAGAAAATGAATGTTTCGGTAAACGAACGCAATATTTAGCGTTGGTTTGTTAAGTTCGTTCCGGGGATTTTAGGCTTTAAGACGAATCACGTGGAAGACTAGAGACAATAATTGATGACGACATTGTGGTAGAATCAGGCCCAACAATAAAGGTGCAGAACTTTGTACAGAGCATGGCCTTATTGCCATAACAAGTAGTCGACACCTCTCTAACAGAAAAAAGTGACGTTCCTCTAAATTTAAAATGTTGGTACATAATTCTTCATGGCCTCTTAAGTACACGCACGTTAGACAGCGTGATAGTCAAATTGTTAAGTCGATCTTGTCCTTTGTTCTTGTGGCAATTCATCGGAGATGCATGTCTAGACGTTGAGCCCAGGCCTTTCTAAACGGTTACCCTAGTTCATCTTTGATCAGAAATTAAGTACTATAGAGAAAGAGATTGTAGACTTAGGCTCAGTTTAATGATCACTTGACCATCGATGACTTTTTGACTGTTGTTCATGGATTTTGGGAGGTTTTTCAAGTAATCAAATCAATGGCATTTGGTCCACGAAAACGATATATAGGTTAGGTTAGGTTAGTGGGTTGACACTGCGCAGCACCCCACTGAGGTCCTATGAACCCATTATGACGCCCATGGGGTAAAACCCTTCCTATCATCTTACTCGCCGGTTATTGGTTATCGCCCTCCTCCATCCAGCCATCCTAATAAACATGCAAAGAGGTTCTAGTGGGATATCTGATATATTATGGAGGTCATGAAAGAAAAATTCTCCCTGTGTTCTTTGTCTCAATTTGCATAGACTGGGGCATTGACAATGATAATGGGATGTATCCTCAATCTCTCTTCGTCTTCGTCCCCGCAGCCTCGGGCAAATGGTGTAATAGGTAAGTCCTATTTTGTGTTCATGATACCTCAGATAATTATGACCAGTGATAACTCCGACCATCATCCTCAGCAGTTTGCTGCTACATTGGAGGAGGGAATCGGTTTTAGTGCTGTTGAACCTATCGTACGAGTGGCCTCACATGTGGGGATGGAACTCCACCTTTCGTTAGCTAGCTGCATGTCCACCTTTTTCTTGATGTCAGGCAGAGGTATGGGTCGGATTCGGCCCATTTCCTGGCAAGTTCATCTGCTGCCTGGTTTCCGGTTATGTCCCTGTGACCTGGGACCCAGCACAGATTGATCAAATGGTGTGTGCCAAGAACCTTGAGCTCTTCGCGACAGCTTGCGATTATCTTGGACTTGATTTCGGTATCCGAAATTGCTTTAATGGCCGCTGGACTGTCAATTAAGAAGGTAATATCAGCTGGTGGTATTTCCAACAATGATATCAATTTGGCCGCTTCTTTGACCGCAATTACCTCCGCTTGGAAAACACGTAATGAGGTAGTCTGATAGAACAGTGCATGTTTAACAATTCGAAAAAGAAGATGCCCGCGCCTGCTTCTTTTTCCTTTTTGACCCGTCCGTATAAACATGGATGGAACTCGAGTCAGTGATGGGTTCATTTGAGCTCCACTCCTCCCTTGTTGGGAAGTGTATAAAAAAAGTGTCAAAAACTTTAAGCAGCAAGAGAGTAGAAGTCTGCTATAGAGTACCTGATTTGTTATTAGGTTAGGTTAGAGTGATTGATCGCGCTGGAACAGTTGTGGCCCAATTAGATTCTGGTTGGATCCTTTGTGCTATGATTTCTGGTTAAGACCACCCGTGAGTCATTAGTTTGGTAAGCGACGTGTGTCCATTCCCACAACTGAAAGTGGAAATCAGAAATGCCATAATTTAATCGGATCCAGTAGGCCAACAATGGATCTACTCGCCTCGGCTCATTTCTCTAAAGATACCTCCCACGAGTACGGACTTAAGTAACCTGTCATTAGAAAAATCCTGACGCTCTTTAACATAATCAAAACTCGAGTTGGCTTTTAAGTTAAATTTCATCAAATCGCTCCCGAAAACGTGAAAATGTTTCGCAACACACGTCGCAATACACAATGCCATCCAATAGAGCTTTTGCATCCCCAGCCAAAAAGCTTTTCACCACCAGCAAACATACTACGCTGCCCTCATTTACCTTCTCCACCCGACTTCGGCTCAGAGGCAGTATCCACATGAAACGAAACCTTCATCGGAATTCAGCTTCACATATTTGTCTCTTCGTGTGTATTACACCGATGACGGGTCGAGTACAACAACTCAGGCATCTGGGGGATACTGACTGTCAAACACGACTGAGACAACCACACCGAGAGATATTTTGCCAGAAACACTGTATTTTCTTTGGTAATTTAATTTAACGTGATTCAGTCTCCGACTTCAAAGGACATTCAATGCATTGTGCTGCCGGTGATTCTTGGAATCGTTTTCGATTCCTGACAACGTTGTCCGATGACACAATTTAATTGTTTTGTGTTTTGCTTTAATTTGTCTTTGATCAATGATATGGAGCAGGTTAAGGTTCTGACAAATTGCTGCCGTCAGTGGATTTATGTTATTTAAACGTCCTTTTCAAACTGGCATGAAAGGGAGCAAAGGGAACTCGAGTGTTTTAGGTTAAACCCTCATTCCTATCAACTGTCAGACAAGGCGACAGAGAAAGGACGTGTCTAAGGTGGCGCACCCCAACGGAGAAGGGACACAAACAACTTGAAGTGCGAAGCTGGAGACAGCTGGCCAGAGATCGCGTTGGATGAACAGACTGTTGGTTGGGCATCAGGTCCACCCCGGGCTGTAGCGCCGAATAAAGAAGAAGAAGAATTGTTTGGTTCCGACCATTTGCCACCGTATTTGCGAATCTGTAAGACCATGTAAAATTTGCCATCAAATTTGACCAAAAATGTAATTGCCTTCCTTTAAGTAAAGTTCAGAATTTGTTTGAATAAATAACTGATTGGAGGTGGTTGAGAGATTAGTACTACGACCAGATTGAAGTCTGGCTTAAATGCATGGATTCACGATGTTTAGTTGTTGAATATCCACTTGCAGAGAACATGGGGACAAAACGTAAGAGACTACTGACTACTGTTCACTTCCATGAGTTCACAGAGACAATCTGACGGACCACTGGCTCATGTTCTTGAAATTCTTGCTGGGACTTGATTAATTGAATTGAAAAGAAATTGTTGGCTGATTACCAACATTCTTACGGAATAGTCCTAAAACTCGATAAGATTTTGATTGAATTCTGGTAATGTTCTGTGGTATCTCTAGTTCTCGATGATCCTTGGCCCATTCTTTCTTTTTTTTTAATTTCTACTTTTTGTCAGTCGTTGCACTCATTGGTTTCATTTTATATTTCTGATATCCACCTGCGATTAGAAACTTCAAATTGCCAGTGGAGTTCAGCTGGCAACGGTGGATGAGAGTGAGTGATCCGCTTGTTAGAGACATTTTAAATGGATTATTACTTTGAAGGCGGCAACTTGGATTAGCTGTACACTGTAATAGTATGGTCGCTGCGTCCTAGTCTGGTGAACGGCAGTAAATATTAAAGAAACTCTTATTAAGAAATTCAGCATGCACTTGCAATACAGGTGCACTCAGATCAATGCCAAAAACCGCCCTAGAAATGATACTGCATTTTCTTCCCATAGATATTTACGGGAAGATTGGAAGATTATAGCTTAATGCATGCAGACATGCAAAGAAGTGATAGCTACCGCTAAGGGAAAACTCACAACAGAGGCATATGGAGTTAATCCAAAGCTCGAATATCGCAAGACAATCAGATTATCTGATGCTCTTTAAGAAGGACTTCGAAATAAAACACAAAACAATAGTCCCCACGAGAAAGGATTGGGACGAGATAACGTTCTTAAGCAGGCCGCAATGAAAATCTACACGGGCGGATCCGAATTCGATGACGACACAAGCTACTTCGTCAGAGATATCTAGCGCTCTCTAGGGGGCGGGTCTGCCACTGGCACAGAATCGAAACCGATTTGGCCTGCACTAAGTCAAAACAAACCCAAAGCTCTGCTAGAGTTAGATCGGATGCAAATAATAATTGGACACTTACCTACTTATCGTGGGTCGCCGTGGCGTAGTGGGTAACTGCGTCGACTCCTACGCAGAGGGTCCCAGGTTCGATACCCGAATTTACCACCTTTGAAAATTCACGGCTCCGCCTCTTTCGAGTCACTGACAATGCTCAAAGAGCATTCCTGTCTAGAAAAAGCTTCTCAACTTCGCCGTTCGGAGTCGGCATTAAACTGTAGGCCCCTTCCACGCGTGAAAAAATAATAGCACGCACAACACGCAGTGGTTGCTGAGAAGCTAGGCCCAGGTCCACCTAGGACCGTCGCGCCATCCAATTTATTATTATTATTATTACTTACTTACTTATCAGGCTGACGACCCATGTGAAGTCCGAGCCTGCGCGGTAGCTGCTTTCCATT
This sequence comes from Eristalis intricaria, assembly GCA_964034865.1. NCBI lineage: Eukaryota > Metazoa > Arthropoda > Insecta > Diptera > Syrphidae > Eristalis > Eristalis intricaria. The sequence goes on from OZ035874.1 coordinate 47,096,802, forward strand.
CTAGACGGTCCTGGGCCCTCTGCTTCCAGTCATCAAGGCCAAGCTATCTTGCATCCGCGATAGCGTGTTCTTTATACCGGAGATTCGGTCTTCCTCTCCTTCTCGAACCAGTACGCTCGGATTCGAAGACCCTCTTAGCTGGAGCATTGTTGTCCATGCACTCGATGTGGCCAAGCCAGTGCAGTCGACGGATCTTTGCCTTCCGGACTACATCCACATCCTGGTACACCTAGTAGGGTTTGCGGTTGTGTCTTCTCCTCCATTCGCCTTCCTTGCAGACGGAACCATACATCCGACGTAGAATTTTTCTTTCGAAGGCACCAACAATCAGCTCCGCAGTTTTGCTTATAGTCCAGCTTTCGGCTCCATATAGCAGGACTAGCAAAATAAAAGTTTTATAGAGCATGATCTTAGTCCTTCGAGTCAGGAGTTTAGACGCCAGTTGTTTTGACAAACCGACCGAAACCGATCGAAATTGTAGCTGTCGATTGTGATATACGGTCCTAGCTGGTGTGTGACGGATCGTTTTTTGGTCGACAGCATATACTTCGTTTTATCCTCATAGAACTTTAGACCAGCTCGCTTCGCGTCTTCTTCAATTGCCGTAAATGCTTCCACTACGGCACGTTGCTTCCCAAAAGCGCGACTATCTCGATGTCGTCTGCATATCCCAACAATTGGACTGATTTGTTGAAGATAGTGCCTTTCGTGCTTACAGCTGCCCGCCGCACTATCTTCTCCAGTACCAAATTGAAGAATTCACATGACATCGCATCTTCTTGCCGAGATCCGGTGCAGGTTTTAAACGACTCGGAAGTCCTTGAGCCGAACTGCACGGTGCATCGGGTAGTGCTACTTAACCGGATGTTTTCCCGGGATCCTGAATTCGGCCATCGCACCAAATAACTCCTTGCGGTGAATGCTGTGGTATGTGGCTTTAAAATCGATACAAAATGGTGCGTATCGATTTGAAATTCGCTGGTCTTTTTTCCAGGATTTGCCTCAGTGTGAAGATATGGTCTATTGTCGACTTGCCGGGTGGAAGCCGCACTGGTGCCCGTCGATAAGTGCGCTAAGACGGCTTTAGACGTTCACACAGTGCGCTGGACAGGATCTTGCAGGCGACGTTCAGCAGGGATATACCTCTACAGTTGTTGCAAGAGATAGGATCGCCTTTTTTGTGGATATGGAGATGATATTACGGCCGTCGTAATTGGACACTGGACACACAAAACACTTGGAGCTTTTTAGAAGCTGATTGTATAAGGAGGAAATCTAAACAGAACTGCATTAGATCGTTAAGTGTATGAACCACGCAGAAACTAGAAGATCTTCTAGGTAGTTTAGTAAACTCCATCCACAACAACTCAAACGCAGACATCATGGCTATCCTAAAAAATCGAAAAACCAAAAAATGGTTATAAAATTTCAAAGAGACATCTTAGTACGGCCAAACTTTCCAAAAACGGGAGGAGCCAGGTTACACATTCGAAGAATGACAGGACAGTGTACCAAACGTATTTCCAGTATTCTGCCGTGCACCCAATGGAGAACATTGTTGCTGTGTATGCCTGCACTTGAATACCTCAACGGGAACATTAGTCGCACCAATCCAAGGACAGCTTCGTGTAAGAATCTCAAAGCATTCGCTTGGTCATGGTCCGCCGAAGTTGAAGCACAATAACCACCGGCTTCGTTATCATTTCCCTGTTTGGGCTTAGTGCAGATCGAAATTGACTCAAATTTTATTAAACGGGTGAGACGAATTTCCATCTCAGTGGCTCAAAAAACCCACTCGTAATAAAAGATGACCCAAATGGATCCGGAACACATCCCTCCAAGAGGCCGATGATAACCAAGATGTTCCATCGCGACAACGAACCTCCTCCAAAATGTTTCCCAAGTTGAGTACAACCCCCCCTGTTAGAGTTGTGAAGAGGAGGACACACAATGACAAAACACCATAACCAATCAATAAGAGCAAAGGGTGTAGAGTCATCCAACCGAAAACGAATTCATTTCAATGTTTGGCTCAAGACAATGGTTCCGCAATTGTCATATCTCTGAACATTACAACACTGCAGTCTCCTGCAAGTCTGTCTCGTGTAGCAGTGCACAATTACAGGGTACCTTCATGAGATTTACATTTTTGGAAGCGGTCTTGTTAAATTAGTACCCACCTTCAGAGTCGTTGCCAATTTTTGCTCCTTAATTGCTTTATGACTGACTTGCCAAGAAATAGCGAACAATTTCCACGGGGACATAAAAATCTCGTCCCCACCGGTGACGTGGTTGGACATAAAACGAACGAGTCCCGTTCAATGAAACAGAATTTGCATAATACCCGCCAGTCGTATGTACCCTGTATGTACGTGCATGCTTTGCCCGAGGCACTCGAACCCCTGGACAGGGCTGGGAGACGAAACAGGCGCCGCGCCGCCTTGAGAACTGAACTTCATTCGTCATATTCCTTGGGCTTCATGTCTACAGGTTATAGCCGTCTGCTCGTGCCGGCCTTCGAGCACACTTGTAAAGCGAAATTGCGACTCTCACAATGGAGCTCCCACAGGGCGAGTTGATTGCAGTCGAGAAGCGGGTCGATGTAATTTATTTCGCACACCACCTCTTACATGGGGGAAATTACTTCCTTAAGGACTTCGGAGGAGTTGTTTTCAAATTCCTGTGAATTTCATTGAAGCCTCGCCCAGACAGCGGACTGGACGTGCTGGGCTTGGCATCAGCATAATGGACATGTAAAGGCTAAGTGGTTGGCTGGTACTGGCACGGGAACAGGTTCTGATTATTGCGAGGAGATAAGAAATTCTAATTGCTGAGGAAATTGTGAACATTATTCGCGGATCAAATTGAAGGCCGGTCAAGATTTTGGTTTATTTGAAGTATCCGGAGATAGTCGTCAAAAAGCTTATGCATCTGCTAAGGGATTCATGTCGGTTGAGTCTACGTTTGAGTGAGTGAATGATGACTTTTGGTATAGTTTTGCCATTCACACGACTCGTTGTAAGGGGTAAAAAAATAAGAACGATAAGAAATAGAACTGGATTTCAAAGCGTTGGTATGGCGTCTCATGCAGGCACAAGCGTCTGCACTTAGCCTCTATCAGCGACTCCTACTTCCATCTCACCTCCACGTGGTGAAATCTGGGAGCCCAGCACCTTCGACCGAAGATGGGGTAACCAACCCCCGTGGGACGTCGTTGGCGGCTGCAGACGAGAGAGGGGAGAGAGTGTGGCTGTACCATGTAAATAGAATAACAAAGTATTAAGTCAGAAATATAGCTACCACGGGTAAACCAACGAACGTACCCTTTCGCGATCCAAAGACGATTGCCCATGCATGTCCTCTCTGATGCACCCGATCGTTGGCCACCCTCTCTTTCACTCACGAGGGTAGTTTATGTTGATGATTGAGTAGAGTGAGAAAAGGGATCATTTTTATTCCTCGTGCAATATCGCTCAACAAAAAGTAAACTTGATTTTGATGCCACATTCATACCATTATGAGGGCGGTTCTATAAGTTAGCCTCACCGCCCGATGACGCCACTATAGCGAGTAGATAAATTTCTTGAAGTACACTCTCGTAGACGGCTACTCATAGTTTTGCTTTGACCGCGTTTCCGCGGATTTAAGGAAAACGGAAAAGAGCAAAAGCGGCCACAATCACTCAAATAACTGGGTGGGCTTCGCTAACAGTGCGTCAAACGGTGGGCCTAATTTTGATGGACTTGGTCCAATTGCAATAGCGTCTCCAGTGTTGATCTCGAGCTCGTCCAAAGTGGTTGGCTCTTTAGGGTAGACTAAGGACATGAGTTAGCATCAGAGAAAAAAGGATCGTGTTGCAACAAGTCGCTGTATTTTAATAAGGACCGATTTTATTAGTCGTGCCATAAAATGCACCAAAGAGTCAATCTTCGTCTAAGCATTGATGCTTGCTCAGACGGATAGAGTTCACTTAAAAAATGAAATTGCTGCTGAAAAGCCACTGAATTGGCTATATATAGACTAAGTGCATTCGGCATTAATTCTTGCGTCAGTACAATCTTATACGGATGTAGACCCGAATCCAGTCGAAAAATAAGCGGGATTGACTATCTGGCGGTAGCCAGTTCACCTGATCTGTACCGAATTGGTGTTACAGGGTAATCTCCGATATTCGCCGCTATGGCGGATGTCTTGACTTAACACCAATTTCTGTCTGGTTAGTGGCTTATCCAAAAAGGTGCACTCACGCTCAAACTTTTCCATTATCCGGCACACACTGACTTGACAATCATGAAGACGAAATTCGCGTTGCCTACTTACAACACCTCTGAGTGGATATTTCGATATGATTTCCGCATGTTCGCCAGAATGAAACGATGCATGTTCGAATGGCAAACCGTGGTGAAAATTTCATTGGTTACCTTGACGGCTGTTGAAACATAAGAATTGGAAAAGCTATCATTGCCATCTGGTCACGCTATGAATGTTCGATAAGTAAGGGAAAAGTGACTCATGGTCCACCATGTCGAAAATCCATGGAGTCGCATGAGTCCGACTACTGTTTACTACGGAGCCGAAGTATACGAGGTACTTAACTAACTCGAAGTTATAGCCGCCATTTGTCACCTCTAGACCCATTTTAGCCGCTTTTGTCTCAATGATAGCAAATGCCTCATTAACGGTGCGCTGTGGTCTCCCAATCGCGTCAATATCACCCGGGTGTATTAGTGATTGGCCTTGTTTCAATCGTTTTCTTTCGAATTTGGCAGGAATATCAAAGCTAGATGTGGAGTGCCAACGATTAGATCCAACATTTTAGAGCTGCGATGTACCCTCATGCGCGGCCCCGCAGGTCCTGGTATCACCGAACCTAGCCCTATTCGCTCTGTTCTTGAGTAGTTGATGAGAAAAAGGTCGCTCAGTTACGCTTTTATAAAACAAACATTTGCAAGTTATTCTCTTTAAAAAAAAAACACAATTTCTTGTTATTTGAGTTACGGTGTACCACTTTATTTGATTGATCAACTATCAATTAAATCTTTCAATTATTTTGGCTTAAAAAGGAAAGGTCCACCATCGACCAAATCTTCACATTACAGCTAATCCTGGAAAAAACCCAAGAAATGCAGATCGACACCCACCACCTATTCGTCGACTTCAAGGCCGCATATGACAGCATGCATAGGGACGAGCTATACAACGCCGCGTCTAGTTTTGACATTCCTGCCAACTGATGACGAAGAAGAATTCTCGCTGCTCCATCAAGGCCGGTAACGAACTCACCGAGACATTCAATGTCAAAAAAGGTTTTAGACAAGGCGACGCGCTGTCATGTGATTTTTCCAGCATTATTCTTGAGAAGATCATGCAGAACTCACACGCTAACACAAGAGGTCCGCACAACTGCTAGCATACGCGGATGACATTGACGTGATTGGTCGAGCACAGCGAGCCGCCAATGAAGCGTTTGCTGGTATTGAAACGAGGGCAAAACGAAATATATGCTGTCATCCAGAAAGGACGCACAATATCGACGACTTGGCCAAAACGTCATCATAGGCAGCTATAACTTCGAGGTAGTGAAGGACTTCGTCTACCTCGGCTCGCAAGTGAACAGTACGAACAAGACCAGTACCGAGATTAAACGCAGACTTACTCTTGCCAATCACTGTTTCTTTGGGCTCAAGAGGCAATTGAGTAGTAGAGTCCTCTCTTGAAAGACCAAGCTGACTGTATACAAGACCTTGATCATTCCAGTCCTGCTGTACGGCGCGGAGGCATGGACAATCTCAAAAGCGGATGAAGAAGCACTTGGTCTTTTCGAGAGAAAAGTTCTGCGTTTAATCTTCGCTCCTGTCTGCGTTGATGGTTATTGGAGAAGAAGATTCAACCACGAACTGTACGGGCTTTACAGCGGCATGAGCCTAGTCAGGCGTCTACGGATTCAACGCCTAAGATGGCTGGGCCATGGACAACACTGCTCCAGCCCGAAGAGTCTTCGACTCCGAACCCATGGGACAACGCAATAGAGGACGCCCACAGAACCGATGGCACAGAAAAGTTTAGAAGGACCTCAATCGACTTGGTGTGCGCAGTTGGAGACAGCTGGCTAAAGATCGTGCCGGCTGGAGAGGCTTACTGGTTGAGGCCCAGGTCCACCCCTGTCTGTAGCTCCACCAGAAGAAGAAGAAGAAAAGGAAAGGTCAACCTGTGGGAATTGGATTGGCAAAAGAAAGAGAGGATTAGTAGCTAACACGCTGCGTCAGAGGTACGTCTAGCTGGGTGACTGCAGGTGGTTCCTTTGGCGTGGGATCGATGCTGCGTCAGCGTATTTATTTGCCTGTTGTTCGGTTTGTGCATTAGGTGCGGATGACATGGATGTAAACATTTTGGGCATATTCTCGATGAAATGACGGCGCTGAGCTCTGGTTACGACAGGATTCAAAATTAATATAAAGTGGACTCACCCTAACTCAAAATTTTCGCCACATTTTACACACATTTCGCATAAATTTCCAAACAAAAACCTGTCTCTAACTCGAACAGATTATGGTATCCCGGCACAATTTGACTTGGGCAGAGTCCACTGTAGTTCTATTTAACTCGCTGAATGTCAAGTGGTATTTTTTAATTTGTTACCACGGGCTAAACTGAAATTTTGTGCTGGTTCATTTTTTTTATTTTCTAAAAAACCTAATTTATTCCGACTTTGAGGAAGCACATTTCTTGAATTTGCGTTTTTTCTGTGACACTCACGTATGCGCAACCTTACGTCAATTGAATAAGCTGCCTGATAGGATGGAAGTCACGTGTGGGTTAAGACGATGGTGACACTCACTGATGAGTGTCATGGCGGTCAACGTTCTAAGCCAACTTTATATGAACGCAAACTATAGAGAGTAGCTAGTATATTAACCGCTTTCTACTTTTTTATAAATTATCTGTGTTTACACTGTGATTTGCATAGATCTAGATCTCACTTGGCAGAAGTCACAGCTTTAATCTGCGGATGCCACTACTGATAAAGATCACTACGGCAGAAGCCATGCGACGGGGACTTAACCTTCTGAAGGAGGGACTGTTGATGGATGTGGCTCAAGGAGTGGATGGGGAATTAGCAGTTGATAGTGATGGATTCTCAATTGTTGGAGAATGTGTCTCGAAGAGACCAAAATTCTTGGGAAACTTCTGACATCCAAGTTCAACTTCTGAATAACCTTTGTAATGACGCCACATATTAATTCTCTTACCGTTTGACTATGGCATCTATTATTATTATTGTTGAGGGTATAATACACTGCGACCTTTAGGACTATTGTGCCCCCTTTTCATACTTTTGCCTCCTTAAGGGTTCCCCCCACATGCTGTTCTCTTCAGAGTTCTCTTGAGGGTTATGGACTCCTGTTACGCAAAGGTAACAGAGGAAGTGAAGAGATTTATTCTAGAGAATTCTCTCTGAACCAGTTTCCTTTAGGAATCTGAGAATGAGAGCTGGATTTAGGGATTTCAATTCTTCCTCTGGGCCGCCGTGGCGTAGTGCGTCGACTCCTACGCAGAGGGTGCCAGGTTCGATACCCGAATTTACCACCTTTCATATTTTCACGGCTCCACCTCTTTCGAGTCACTGACAATGCTCAAAGAGTAATTCCTGTCTAGAAAAAGCTTCTCAAACTTCTCCGTTCGGAGTCGGCATTAAACTGTAGGTCCCTAAAACGCGTGAGAGAACAATAGCACGCACAACACAAGTGGTTGCTGAGAAGCTAGGCCCTGGCCTTCTGCGGGCTGTAGCGCCACCCATATTATTATTATTATTATTATTATTATAATTCATCCTCTGATGGTAGGCGCTTGCCCAGATTGTCTTTGTCTCTTGTGGGCACCATGTGCTGGAATTTCATTAGATTCTCCACAGAATGTGCACAGACCTTCTTCGGATACTCCTAGTTTCTTTAGCTGCTCCCTGAGTCTGCAGTACAGTGTTATGAAGCCTGTTAGGACACGGAGGTTGATCCTGCTCACCTTGATACATGCCTCAAACCTCTTTCGGTTATGTTGGCCTAAAGGTTTCTTGACCCGCTGCATACCATTAGCGTTGTTCGGCCCGGTTCCTCTTTTCTAGTTTCTCAAATTCTTCTCTGAGGGTATGGTTTTCTACAGCTCAGAATGGTCCGTGGCCTGTGAAAGGGTCCGATGCTTCTTTCCTACCTTGGGAGCCGGCCATTTCACTGGCTTCTATCGCTTTATGGCCAGGTATCCAGCAGAGACTTACCCTGTTCCTCCCGCTCAACTCTTTAAGCTTCTGTAGGCATTCCCACTCAAGCTTGGGTTCGCAGATGTAGGAGTCTAGTTTCAAGATAGCGACGGGACTATCTGACGTTTTTGTTATGTGGTAATTGGTATAGTTCCTGTCTATGGCATACACTTTTGATTAAAAGTTGTTGCTGCGTTTATTCATGGGTTCTTAGCGCTTTGTCTAGGGTCCAAATACTCCTGCTCCTGCTCCTTCATCAGTCCTTAATGTATCTGTATGCCATCTTATCGTCCTGCTGCTCAATCTGTGGACTATGGTCCAGTCAACGCCTCTATTGCTTGAAGCCCGACCTATTTCATGTGTAAATACAGTACAGGGTGGGCCAAAAAAAAAGGAGTACCAATGTTAAACACGTACAATGCTTGTAATAAATATTTTCATAATTTATTAAAAACTATTTACGGAAATTCTTGTGCAGTATGCATGATATATGACATCAGACAAATTTCCACCATTTTGATGGAAATGCTTTGCAATGGCGTTGTTTTGCGATATGGAGCGATAACTCGCAGTCTATTGTATTCATTGTAATATTCCGAGAGCGCAATTAAAGTCAACAAAAGGAAAAAAGTGTTATTCCTTTTTAAACATTGGTTTGTGTTATTTGGCCCTGTAGCTGAGAGAGAACATTCACTTAACATGTCATGTCGAATAGCGCCTCAAACAAAACCCACGGGAACAAACATGAGACACATGTCGAATCCAGACGCTGGCCTGAAGGTGTTAAGGCTTGGTTCAGTTTTCATTGGAGGATCCTTGCGTATTCGGTACGCTATTTCCTAGAAACAACACTTACCGACTCTTTGATAATGAGTGCTTTGGCAGTAGCGGCATAAACCTCTTCTTTCAGTAACTTTAACCTGTTTCTATTAGACTCTGACTGCGAGTCATTACTCAATTTCGAGCCTCCAACAACCTTCGACAGCATGTTAAAATCACCTTACAGACATTTTGAGTTTCGCGATGTCGATTTCCACTCTACTACGCCTTTAAAGGCCCACATGCGACCGTTTGTCTGGCATCCGTTCACTATTCGGTAATAAATCGCCCTTAAGAGCCGCTCGATACACTCGCCTCCTCAGGATACACCCACCTCTCGATATCCGCAAACAGGTACCCACATGCAACCCCTTCATGTTAAGGACTGCGGTTAACACTTTATATTTTCACAGCATTCCGCAGCAGAAGTCGATGAGAGTCGCAATAAAAAAAAGAAGCGAAAGAACAAAGTGCCACCCCAAACAATGCGGTGTCCCGGCGCGGCGGGGGCGTACGATGGTGTGTGAAGGAACGCACGATCCGCCTTAAGCTTGTTGTAATTAATTTCCAATTAATAAAGCATTGTGTATGCGGTGGACGTTCACCCCAACTCGGAAGCCCGCTGCTGCATCGGTTGCGGAGGAGGGTTAACCGCGTACTGTGACGCTTTAATGGAGGTCGTCACGCCATCATGTGTGCACGGCAAATTGGTGACAGCAATTATGGGTGAGATTCAGGAGAAAGGGAACAGGAGGATGTCGCCTCCGAGAATCTGAGATGATTGCCAGAATGCAGAGTCATCAATTTGAGGTTGAGATGGAGCGGAGTTTTTGCCCCGCTGTTGGGTAGTAATTGAATTTAAATATTTGATCCTTGATTGGCACGGGCCCCGGGGGACTTGTGTCTTATGTGTGAAATGATTACAATACTTGAACACTTATCGAGTTGATTGTCTGCCATTGTTGGCGAATGTGAGGGGGTGTGGGTTGAGTGCTTGCCTTTGGTCATTGGACATCCTCCTTGTGACCCACCATCGAACCCAAAAAAAACTCGAAAACATCCGGATGTGACCTCCAGCTGTAGTCCTAAATCACCACCCCTAATGGCCTCACATAGAAGCGCCTCAATCCTTAGGCGACACCAGGCAGTGACAGGTCGGCAATTCGTCCGTCGCTTCCGAGTTTGATTTATTGAAACGAAATGAAAAATCACATGCAGCAACTCGTTATCCAAAGTTTTCCCGAAAAGTGGTGCACATCTCGAGGGGTCCACACGTACACGATAAAGTATCGCAAATGATTCGTCTCAGGAGCAAACTTTCCCCCGACGACGTGCCGTTGTTGTTTGGATGGCACTCCAGAAACAACCGCCTCCATGCTGGGTCACAACTCAGCAGGCCTCTCTGAGGTGACAGAACGCAAATAAATTATTGTGCTCCAAGAGCTTATCCCCTCCAGTCCAAGGTAAGACCCAGTACTCGAATTGGCAACGATCCTTACCCACTCGAACGAATACCGAGAAATGCCAAAACAACATCACACCGAGTGCATCAAGTACTTAAGCCATCCTCTTCGCGGCAGTAAGTCGCACTCGACGTGGAGCGACCAAGAGCGTAGCATCCCCTGCCAGAGGCCGGGCGCATCACCGCAGATCCGCACAGCTCGGGCTTCGTATCCCTGCTGTTGTACCTTAATTTATGACTTTCTTCCGAGCACTCTCCGGAATCGATGCGGCTGGCTGATTCCACTCTTGCCACACCGCCTCGAATTCGAACTGAAGCAGAGACGATGGCCATGGTCGTGGTGGTGGCATTAGCGGCTTTGAAGAATCGTTGATAGCGGTGTTGGACTTTGGCTGGCGGATGGGCGATGCGCTGACAGCCGCGAGATGATTCTGCTGAAACACAAAACTTTGCACACTGCATGGGTAGCTAACGACGCGGAAACCCGAAGAAAGTTGTTATCAATTCAGTGGAACAAATAAATTTGAATTCATCGCTGCTGGACTTCAGTGGGGTGCGGCTGCTGTGCTTTCGTTGCTGGAAGCGTTAATTTCATTATTTTATACTCGTTATACTGGTGCTGGCTGTGGGAGGGGGGCTGGCAGTGAACAACATGGGGACAGTGGACCCTTGGTGCAGTGTTCTGTGGGTAATTAGAAATTATTTTTATTCATTTTCCAAGCAAGGATTTATGGAATTACGAATTTATCGTCGTGCAGTGGAGACTCTGGGGCATATTGGATGTCGAGTGATTTAAACTTTAAGTGGACTCGTAAGGTAGCCAGGAAATGAAGCAGGGTCTGAAGAAGGCTCTTCTGATGATAGACTGATCTGGTCGTTGACAAGAGTAGAATGGTTTAAGGGACTGGTGTCGAACGGGGAGACTTCCGCTGTGAGCTTCTTGAACTGATCACTGGGGCATTTCGGTCTGCTTATTTTTGAAGCATTATCCTAGGGAAATTTACATCCAAAAACAATACGAAATTTTAGCACAAGAGTATTCTCTCGTGCAGCAAAGCACCATCTACACCATCAAGCTCTTGCCGGGAATTAAATGCAGAACCCCTAGTATAGGGTTGGCGTTGGCGATATTCGTCCGACACTTTGCATTAAACGATTTAATAGGAAAGCCACTGCCAATTACAATAGGTGGTCTAGAAAAGTAGCAGACAGTCAAAACTCAATTAACTCCGAAGTTTGCCATCCGTCTAAGTGACCATCTACTAAGAAAATAAATGGCCATGCGATGACTATGCAATGGCGTGAGCAATCGATCTGGCTGATCGGATCAATCTCCCTTGGCTAAGTCTTAGCAATACAAGCTTCGTTCTTAACTAACTCGCTTATCAGGCCTGCGACCCATGAAGTGTCTGAGCCTGAGCAGTAGCTCGCCTAGGGACGGTTCTTGCCACGTTGCTTCCAGTCATCAAAACCAATTCGTCTTGCGTGCGCGATAACCTGATGTGCAACCGACAGAAGTTTCGTCTTCCCCTACCACCACCCATTCACCCATATCGATGTAGCCCAATGGAGGCAACAGCCAGAGACTAGGTCACGACGTCTGTGACTGCAAGGGCTCGGGAAAACTGCTCACCCTCCAGCCGAAGTCTCAATCAGTGCTGAACCCATCCCGGTTGCCACGACAAACTGCAAGGACAATAATCATTCATTGTGCGTCATAATCTCTAGCTGTCACCGAGCGAGTTGATTAGAACCAATTTCCTCTCGCTAATGCGAACCCCCAACCAATCCATTCCCACTTGAAATTTATTATGTTTCGCAGCAATCCAGGAGGAAGCAACCCAAGCCCACCCCCAGACACGGTAAAAGGTGTTTCCTTCCACCGGGCACCGGCACCCTTTCTAATTTCCTCTCCTACGCACAGCCAGTGTCTGCGCCCATCCTCCGCAGCACAGTTTACGACTTTAATTGCGACTGTTTGTCTGCTTCATTAGTCGAGAAACGCCACTTGGCCGAAGCAGAGAGGACCGAAATGAAAAATTCATAAAAAGAAAACGAACAAGGAGACACGGCAAATATGCCAACAAAGCGGGACAATAATGAAAACAAGGCAAGCCAGCCCCAACCACAGCCAGCCACCGACCGCCCCTTGGCAGGCTGTCAATTGTGATGGAGCGGTTTACCCGTTTTAATCTCGTCCTCCATGCACATGACTTCAGCCTTGCCACATATGATTCACCTCTTGTCTCGGTCTGAGTTCCCACTGCTCCACTGCTGGCTGGTGCAGTGCGAGTGTGGGGGAACACAATGCAGCCAACTCCACCTCAATGCGCATAAACGGCACAGCCCGGCGCGGCGGGGGGCACAAAGCAGAGATGTGCGCCTACCCTCCACACGTGTGCCGAGATTGCTTCAACTTTATTCGGATCAAGGTAAAAGTTTAGTGCGTGACTAAAAGTATTTAATGCCTCCGGAAGCTCCTTCAATCTATGTTAACCCCATGTGGCATTTTGCTAGACCCGAGACTGCCGCTGAAGACGGTGGGTGGCGGCAGAGGTTGCGTTTTTTTTTTTTTGTGTTTTGCTTCTCTCCATTGGTTGCTATCTTGCTGTGGCGTATAGTGTCTCCAGCAAGAAGGGAAGGGTTGGCCCGGATGATGAAAACTTCGGCGGCCCGAAAGTATTTGTTTCGTTGAATAATTTATTTAGTCTGGGAGTGTCGCTGAAGGAATTGACGGCAGGCTTTATGGAGACGCCCGTGCTTGGGAGATTTGTGATTAAATCAAAAACAGCAGAGCAGGGAGTGGGGACGCATGTTTCTGCCCCTTGAGTGGTGTGGCTTGTTCGTTTGATGGCTTTATGATGCGACGGGCGTCAGACATCTTAATTAACTCTGATGTTGGCCACTGGAAGTAATTGACGCCGATTTTGAAGGACAGTCACGGAAAGTAGGATCATGTGTACAGACGATAGCCCTTGTGGAAGTGTGTCATGTGAGGGGATAACGTAGGAGGCAAGGATATGTTTTTGTTCCCGTTCTTAGTTGCTGGAGTTGAAGTTATAGTTATCCGTCGGAGGGCATCAGGGTCGTGTCTGATATTCAAATGGGATATATCTCGAGTTGGGTATTGACTAGACGCGGGTTGACTCACGAACGAACCGAGAAGAGGCACTTGCACTATTCACGGCTTCTCGAGCCACAGACAAAAATCAGACGAGATAAGGTCTCTTAAACTTCATGCTTTGATCGAGTCCAGGATGGGTATTGAACAAGGCGGCTTTGGTCCCGGCTGAAGTAGATAAATCCGATCAGCTCTTCACTCTCAGAATGGTACTTTAGTAGGCTTGTGAGCATGCAAATGGATCTAAAGCTGTTTTGTGAAGTGGCATACGACCAAGTTCCTCGAGGTAAACTCTGGAGTGTGCTGCAAGAGTATGGGATTGCTGATCTTCCATTAAGGCGCACTCAGTCTCTATACACAAACTGTTGCAACTGTGAAACTGTTCTTGTGAACTAAGTTAAATCAGCACTTTTCACATAGGGAGTTGGAATTCGACAAGTGTACGTTTTATCACATCGCCCTTTCATTGTGTATATTGTCTGGAAGTTGCAGAGCAGCCGAGACGAGGAATGTTTCACATTGGGAGATATCATGGTAAGTCATATTTTTGGAAATTGGTTGGAAGTCAAGTTAGCGATCTTCAACTCAGTTGTTGCTGCAACTCTCACTTATGGTCTTGAAAGTGGGTGACGTCCGGAAGAATAAGATTGTGAATACAATGTACACTTTGTTTACACGTCGAGCAGCTGTTTTTTCCTTTTCAAACGGAAAGGTCTTAGATTCATTGCCTTGGCCTCGTGGCACAAAATGTCATCATCGTCACGACGTCACAAGCGTGCCGGCAATTCCATCAACGAGCCGATTGACAGACCTAGGATTTGGTGTTTGGATCAAGTCCAAATATTCACCTTGTTCCGATGGGGATTACTCCTAATGAGTAAGGGTGGATAGCGGATGACTGGATGGCACAGTTGGAATAGTGTCTGCCCCTGGTTAGCGGGGTCCCCGGTTCGAATCCCAGTGAAATCTGGTTTTCAAATCTGGTCCAGTCACCATTTGCCTTTGGGATCAAATTAACGGCGCTATCACTGGAGTGGTCAATCAGTGGTAGTAGTCTGACTATGGGTATCACATGGTGTAAGTGTGCTGATGAATGCACTAGCAGCCCCCCTACCTGACCTTACCTAATCGAGGGTGGATGCTGGAGAATAGAGTCGCCTGGAAATTGGAGTCCAGCTGTTCATTGAATACCTGTGTGTCAAAGAATCGCAAGATGGGAGTGAGCAGAAGAATGTTAAAAGACTCACGCTGAGACTCGGCCTTTCGCAAACAAGTACTTGACGAACTTGCGTCAGTATTGGGACTTACATTATCAGTAAAAGAACTCATTGACCCATGAGTTGAAAGAAAACTACCATAGTGAGGGTGAGTCCTGCGTCGTAGTTCCTAGCTTCAATCCTATGGAAGCTATGCTCAGGTCCAGCTTTGACAGTTGCGTGAAGATCGCCGATGCCCCCACTAAATTCCAACACAGCTCCATCGTTTGTTTGTTCGAATGAAGTTTAAAAATCTTGCAAACAGTGGCAGAAAAGATAACTTTAAAACTGGCATGTCGGCAGCGCCAGCCAAGCTGTGATTAGGGCTCAACACTTCAACCAATTCCGGAAAAGGATCGAAGTCTTCCCTAAATCTTATCGGCAGTATGTCTTGGCACCACCATATCATTGGAAATGAGAAAGCTGATGAACTTGCTAGGCAACGATCGGAGGAGGTACTCTCAGGGCCTAAATCTGAACTGAAACTGCTTGTACCTTTGCCAGGCCTCCCTACAATGGTTGGACATCTGGAGAGCACAACCGGAGGTAGCGTGACTCTCCGGGATGTAGACTGACCAAGCGCCTGTAAGAAATTCGCGGCATTTTTATTATCTCCTGACAGAGATGACTGCAAACGTAAATCCGTCAAACACCTAAATGAGCTTGGCCTAAACGATAAAACCCTCTGCGACGCCTATGGAGAAAACGACGACACTGCATAGCAAATTCCTCTGTCACTGTCCCGCCTTTGCTTGGACAGGGTGCCAGTCATTCGATGGTGGTGAGGTGACTGATGATTTGGGCTCCTCTTCACTGAAGCGCCTGCTAGTCTTCCTTCAGAAGAACAATGAATTTCAGTAAAAGTAGGTCGATGCCTTCTAAGCATGTACAATGGACTAGATTCTGAGTCTGAGTGTCCTAAACTTCTGACGAATACAAACAGCCCTAAGTGGTGATTTCCCCTTCTCAGTCTATTACAATAAATTATTCAATGGTTCTTCTTCCTAAGGGAACCCTTAAAATTTCGATCTACCCCTGCGTCATGTCCGTCGAGCTTTTCAGTCAACACATAATCACCAAGCGTCACTCTGTCTGCTCCGACTACTCTCATCGGCGGTAATAGCTGGGCAAAGTGGAGTTAGTATGCGAGTCCCCGGGATTGGTGTCCGATTTATGCAACCATTTCCACAGAAGCTGCTTTGATGAAAAGGAGGACGAGAAGGTAATGACATGACACCTACTCTGCTTCTCCAAAGCTCTGGCTAACAGTAGGAAATCGCATCAAGAGGCGTACTTTTTCAATAGTTAGCGGGATGAACTTGTGTCTAGAATCAGCATGAGGCACTCCTGGAGCCCATACAATATTTCACCAGCAGCATTGACTTATTCAAACCCTATTCAAGCTCTCTGCTATGACTTTGGGTACTAGTAGAAGTTGGCCCGCACAGCTTTCCTGAGTGGACAACTATGGCATTAGGCACCACTCGTACTTCAAACTATTCCATTTGAACTCTATGCCAAGCGTCAGACAGTCCTCGAGAAACTCTGTGTTCCATTTTCAGTAGGACCTCACACTTCATACCCTTAACACAACACGAGCTACCACCCCTTTTAGCCACAGCTTCGTTGATATGTGCAAACACCTTGAGGAAAATTGACAGAGTTTCGCCTGACGTCACAGCAGTAAATTTCATCCGCAATTGCCTTCGTTTTGCTCGAGTGAGACTGGATTGTTTTCACTTGTTGATGTGGATCCGCATTTCAAGGCAGCACAAACAGCCTCGAGTGCATGCTAAAATATACAAAACGGTCTTTCATTAGCATGCTTCAAGCAAAATCCTTCCGAAAATGGATCGCTCACCCCACTCCGCCCACACTTGCTGCACAGACTGTTTTCAGTTTTGCACCTGTCAATTTCCCCCTACACACCTCCGCGATAGAACACGGCAAATACAAAGACCTGGAAGATGAAAAAAGGCAAAAACCGAAGAGTGCCGTATCCTTCTTGGGATCGACGGAAAGTTGCATATTTGGGTTGGAAAGCAATTTTCCTCAGAGTGCATAACAATGTTCTTTCGCTTTATGGGCATACTCTCTTCAGGGGTGTGTGTGTGTGTTTGCGGATGTCTCGGAAAGGTGTCAAAAGATTTCGCCTTGAAACTTTGCAGACGCCCCATACACCCCCCTGCAGAGAGATGGTTATGATTTGATGGAAAATTGCCACAGGGATCCACCAGGACACACCCCTTGGCAGTGCCGGAGAAGAAGCAGCACAAGGACAAGCCGATTTCCATAGCACACCCCACCATCCCGTCCCAACTACGGGTGAAGCAATTAACGATCCTTAATCATTGCCGACAGTCGGTGGCGCTCGTAGCGTCGAGCAAACCCGAAATGACGGATGAAATCGAACCCATAAATCACGAGAAATCAATTTCCGATAACGAGTTTAATTTCCGATTGCAATAATTATTCTCTGTCATCGATAATGCTCAGAGCCGACGATGCCCCCGCTCGCCTGTCGACCGAAAAGCCTTGCCGCCAGTTCGAGCGCTCGGTCGGTGAAGGCGGGCGATGGACTAGTTCGGAACGACGCTGGTCAATGTGGCCACGACGACCAACACGGTTGGGCGTACAGAGCACGACCCGTCGACTGAGTGCCGATTAAAATGCACCGACAAACCCTTTTGCCAAGACCCATAGATCGGGCGAGTCCTTTAATTTCGCTTCGCCTATTATTTTAACAAAACCCGCCACGGCAGACAAAGCCAACCTGACCGCAGGGCCAAACGCAGAGCAGGGAGAGTAAATCAAAGTCCCTGATTGCATCCCTATTTGAGGAGGTTCCCCGGACGCGGGCAAAGGGGAGAGGGTGTGATTTAAATGTGACGCATGTGGTGCACCAACAAAATTGACTATGCTGCCTCCACTCAAATGGAATTCGAAAATAGTCGCTCGGTTGGTTGCTAACCAACCAGTCATCCAATAATCACACCACCAGCGGGCGAGGGTGGACGTGTGTGTCCGTGCAGTAGCGTCGCCAATATCAATGCTGCTAGTAGTTAATTAAGATTTACCCAGTGTACAGCGTCTGTGCCTGCGTACACGGACGTGTGCATGGAATGCTGCCTGTGTGTGCGCAACCGGCACACACCTGCAACGTGCGGTAGGTTTCTTAATGAATGCAATTAGCCAAATCATTTATGAAGCCTGCTCCTAGCCCATGGAGCCCATGGCTGACCGAGTCCGGAGTGCTCGGACAACTGCGATCCAAACGAGCGAGAGGTGGCTAATTGGGTCAGCCGCATTTAGATCGGCCGCTCGTTACGTGCTACCAACCGCCCGCGCCCGTCCCTCGTACATTAGCTTATAATTAATTTCCGCTGGACCACTGATGCCTGATGCGGGGTGGCTTGGCTGGGCTGGGCAGACGATGGTGGATTCACTCTGGCAAACATTCAAGCGGCTTAAGTTGAGGAAACTTTTCCATTAAGCACTGGCAACCGGCTTATGGCTCGGCTCCTCTCAGCGGCGACTTCAAATCACTTAATCGACTTCAACTTGAAGATTCCTTGAGAACTATTTCAAATTGAATCTCGAAAGGTTATTTACCCCCGAAAATGTGTGCTTAACTTCTCAAAGGCGAGCTCTCTGCTCGGTTGCTTGGTGTGTCTGGCATCTCCTGCGACTGCTCGTCTAACGACTTAAGTATCTTAAATGCATTCAATGTGCTCGATAGTAAATTGCATTTGTAACGTATTTTCAGAAGCAGAACTGAAAACTTCTGGGCACACGACGACACACGGCACAAGCATGCAACAAAGTGTGCGGACGGATCCTCAAAGTGAAATGCTTCACACTCATTTGCAATTCGAGACGAGTTCGAGTTGCGTTGTTTGTGCGTCACACACCAGCGCACACATGCGAGAGCTTCAAAGATCCTTGTATCGTTTTAAATTTAAATGAGATTCTTAAGTTTTTCAATTAAGTTTCAGTTTGTGACTGCGTACGGATGCTTGTGCCCTGATGTGGAATCAACGGAATACATTGCATCGATTGACGATGCTCCTGCACTCGAATCGAATTGAAGAGGGACAAATGCAGTAGCAGTTTCGTGTTGGGTTGGGGTCGGCGGATGTGTTCACGAACCCTCTGACGGGGGTCAGATGAAGGAGGAGGATATTCATGACGGGATTTTGTTGCCAATGCTGATGAGGGTTGGCAGTCAATTTTGTTTATTTTCAGTTTTAATATATCTAGCAACGAGGGTCATAAAGTGCATCTACTTATCTTATATTATAGTTGACCCGATCGGTATAGGACTAAGAACCGAAATGTTCATGTGATTGATCTCAGTTCCAATAGCTCTGTGAATAATTAAGTACAGACTGGCTCTCATCTCTGACTCTCTCTCCCTTTCTCCCTCTCGCTCTCTCTCTCTCTCTCTCTCTCTCTCTCTCTCTCTCTCTCCGTCTCACCCTCTCTCCCCGTTTCTCTTTCTCTATCTCTCGGACGATATATGGTTCTTGGCAAAAGGGTTTGTCGATGGATTTTAATGGATTCTCAGTCGACGGGCCACCGGTGTCGGTCGTCCTGGCCACAATGACCGTCGTCGTTCTAAACTTGTCCATCATCTTCTTCAGAGGCCTGTGCACCCGACTGCCGGAATGGCTTTTCTGTCGACAGGTGAGCTCACACTGCCTTGCTCTGCTAGGACTTAGTGAGTTAGAGTTAGAACAGAATGAGACAAGAGTAAATAGGGAATATGGCTCTTTATCATAGATTGACGATTCAGGAACGGAAATAGGTGCAGGAGAAGTCCTTTCGTGTGCAGCTGCAGCAGCTTGCGGAAGTGACAACAATGAAGTCCTAAAGGATATCAGAGTTAACTGTTTTAGAATTCCCTTTCTAGGCGACAATCAGACTCATTCCATCGGTTATTCTGACTTCGAATCTGGTGAGGTTATGTAGACCAAATGTCAGATATTATATGGGAGGTCCTTAAGTACAAGATGGACCTGGACCTAACTTCTACTTTCCACAGCAACCACTCATGATGTGCGAGCTATTGTTCTTCCACATTTTTATGCTGCCTCTGAACGGCGAAGTTTGAGAAAGTTCTTCGAGACAGAAATACTCTTTGAGGATTGTCAGTGACTCGAAAGGTGAGGTCCCTTGAAACTCATTCCGATCGTACCCAGAATCAAAACCAGTCTTCGTAGTCCAAGTGCTTATAAGTCGACTCACAGACCCAGCAGGACACAGCCACCAATAGTGACAGAGTTAGAGTTAAAGCTCGAATCTCTAGGAGCTTAGTTGGAAGGTTCTTATGCATTCACCTTATAGCCCAGGCCTGGCACCAAGTGATTCTAATCTGTTCATGTGCCTGTGGTGAAAAATGGGAACGAGCGGTGGTGGAATTACCTTCAAAATGGCAACAACTTAACGAAGGAAACGGCCTACGTTTGACCTAAATCAGATAAGTCTAAATATGCACAATAAAGCCTTACATTAAGTATAAAAGATTTAAGTAAGTATAAAAGATTTATTGTTACTTCCTGAAAGTAGACCATAAGGAAAGGTTGGGTTAGGTAGGGGTTTGCTAGTCTAGTCACCAGCACACTTAGACTATGCTGTCCATTATGATACCCACAGTTTGAATTTTCACTCAAGTGATGGTGCCAGATTTGAAAAGCGGATAAGAGCGTATTAACTCTGTTTTCGCTGGGACTCGAACTGGGAACCCCACTAACCAAGACCAGACACTTAACCAACTGTGCTATCGAGTCGTCCAAGTAGACGATATATATGAACCACCGGATCGTAGCCGGTCGGAGAGGTCACTGCTACAAGGCAGTTGTCCCAAGGAAACATATCTTTATCATGGCTTCTATTAGATCTTAGAGAACACTGTGCTGTTCGAACATATGCACTTATTCACGATTTATCTAAAGTAGACCCGGGCTCAGATATTAAAACTCGATCGTAGGATTTTCATCAATTTATTTCACTTACAAAAAAAGGAGGTCCATCCTCCCTGTGCGATTCAATTTATATAAATTTTCATGTGTTCAAAAAAAGCGTATGAGAGAGCAAGTAATATTAGAATAAGCTATCTAAGTACATGTATAAGAAAAGGATTAATATAAAATTTGGATAAGTATATACATTTGAAAATATAAGAGAAGGATAGATATACATTGTAATTCAGCAAACAAATAATAGCTTGTAATTCAGCAAGCCGAAATGAGCAAGCAAGTGTTCAGGTTGCAGCCGAGCGTATGTGAAGTTTGCAGCGACGATAGAATCTTTTCAACGCGCTTCAAAAGAGAATCGAATTTTCACGTCGAAGTGTGACAAATTGGCTCTGATACCCTTATTCGTATGGTTAGGCGTATACAATACGTTTGCCCGATCCACAAGAAAGGAGACCCCTTTGACTACGCCAACTATAGAGCGATCAGTCTCCTGAACATCGCTTACAACATCTTCTCTGCCGTTTTGTGTACTCGCCTGAAGCCGTTCATAAATAACCTGATAGGTCCATATCAGTGTGGCTTCAGGCCAGGGAAGTCCACCATCGACCAGATTTACACACTACGGCAGATCCTGGAAAACACCCAAGAAATGCAAATCAACACCCACCACCTTTTTGTCGATTTCAAGGCCGCATATGACAGCGTGCATAGGGACGAGCTATACAACGCCATGTCTAGTTTTGACATTCCTGCCAACTGATGACGATGAAGAATTCTCGCTGCTCCATCAAGGTCGGTAACGAACTCACCGAGACCTTCAATGTCAAAAAAGGATTTAGACAAGGTGACGCGCTGTCATGTGATTTCTTTAACATCATCCTGGAGAAGATCGTGCAAGACACACACGCCAACACTAGAGGCACGATCTTCCAGAAGTCCTTACAACTGCTAGCATACGCGGATGACATTGACGTGATTGGCAGAACACAGCCGGCCGTCAATGAGGCGTTTGCTGGCATTGAGGCGGAGGCGGCTAAAATGGGTCTAGCGGTGAATGAGGGCAAAACGAAGTATATGCTGTGAACAGAGCGTCACAATGGGCAGCCATAACTTGGAAGTAGTCAAGGACTTCGTCTACCTCGGCAAACTCTTGCCAACCGCTGTTTCTGTGGCCTCAAGAGGCAATTGGATAGTAGAGCCATCTCTCGAAGGACCAAGCTGACTTTATACAAGACCTTGATCATCCCAGTCCTGCTGTACGGCGCGGAGGCATGGACAATCTCAAAAGCGGATGAGGAAGTCCTTGGTATTTTCGAGAGAAAATCTCTGCGTGCGATCTTTGGTCCTGTTTGTGTTGACGGTTTCTGGAGGAGAAGATTCAACCACGAACTGTACGGGCTGTACAGCGACATGAGTCTAGTCAGGCGTCTTCGGATCCACCGCCTAAGATGGCTAGGCCATGTAGAACGTATGGACAACTCAGCTCCGGCCCGGAGAGTCTTCGACTCCGAACCCGTGGGACAACGCAACGCCCAGGTGGAGAAGGACCTCAACCAACTTGGCGTGCGACACTGGAGACAGCTAGCCAGAGACCGTGCTAGCTGGAGAGGCTTGTTGGTTGAGGCCCAGGTCCACCCCGGACTGTAGCGCCAAATGAAGAAGAAGAAGAAGGCGTATTCAAATGTGGACGTCCCTCTAAGCATGTTGTCAAATCAAACACATTCCGTTGCCGAATTGACACCCTACCGCTGCAGCCAATGAAACTTGAATGACAAAAGCAAACAAGAAGCGTTGTGGAGCACCAAGTACAAACCTGATGATACTTAAGCTCCTCTACGAGAAGAACTTTTCAAACAGCATCCCCCAGAACACCAGACGCTGGAAGGTCAACTGCGAATCAGATCGAGCGAAAATGCATGCAGGTGTGGGTGCTGGTGTCTCTTCGAAGGATCTAAGCATCCGACTATCTTTCCGATTACCGAACAACTGTAATGCTTGCGATTAAGCAAGCTCTGATCTGGCTAAAAAAATAACCAATGTAATATCAAACACAGATATCATCATCTGTTCCGACAGCCAGGCCGCGATCAAATCCCTTAATTCAGTCACTTTTAACTCCAAGACTTTCCTTAATTGCTGCCTATCTCTTAACGAGATAGTCAAGTATTTTATCATCCATATTATGTGGGTGGCGGGGGGCTGTGGCATTCCAGAGAATTGCGAAGCGGGCGAACTCGCTAGAAAGGGCACAAGCTCTGTGCTCTTTCCGGGTGGAGATCCATCCTCCCTGCCTATCGCTACGATGAAACTGTCTTCGATGGAACTGTCTCTACTAAAGCTAGAAATACTTCATCAAATGTATCGTAGATGGTCAACTGGCACAGAACAACTCAACAAAAAACTCTGGCCTTAGTCTGATTCGATTGAGGAAACCGAATTTTAACATTCTCATTGGCGTTAACAGGGCATTGCGTCAGAGGAACGCACGCCTCCAGACTTGGCCTCCCATGCAACGATTTCTGCAGAAGCTGAAGAGACTAGGATGAGGAAGAAATCATTGTACACTTACTACTTGTACATGCAACTGCAGTGCTCTCTCATCCCGGAGATTTAGGAGGATTCTTCTTCGCTTTATCAAAAGCATTAATTGGCTTGCGGAATAGGTACTCATTGATCCGCGTGGTAGTACAATGGGCCTATGCTGGCCTAAGTGTGACTGCTGTCTTTCCTTGCAGCCCTCAGCCACTCCAACCTAGCCTAATCTAACACGTATCCACTTCGAAATATATTGATGAAGACAGGTGTCAAAAGGAATCCAAGCTTAAAATATAGCTGCTTCAGCCGAATATATCGTTGAGATCCTTCAAATAAGTCATGGACATCAGAATTCTGGGTCTTCTGATCTTTAATCACGAATATTCACCAATAAGGATGGTTTGATCTTGGAGCATATTCAAAACCAAACAGAGACCAAGCTTAATAGTTGCTTCTCGGTGCTACGGACACTATATCCTTTTTCTGTAAAAGTCAATGTTTCCCTGAGGCTTGTGGAAAAAATCGTATTGACTCAAATTTCATCGTATCTTCATCGCTTTGACTGAAGATCCCTGCGAGACCCCTGATGAACAATTCCCAGCTCATGTTGGCAAATCGAGCTTGGAGTACATGTGGATCTAGCAGGACGGTGCGACCGCACTGACCACTACGCCAAATAGTTTCACAAGCGATTTGCATAAACTCGCAGCTGTCCCTGATTTTTTTCGAGACCCCTTATAAGATCACGAGTCTCAAGCACTTCACCACAAACTAATCGACAAGCAACTCTTGTCCAGAATTTACATAAAACGTCATCCAAAATGCCGTGTACCGAAGTCCCATCTAATAAACATCACTTGCGTGATATCCCTTCGCCGCAAGTTCTTGCCAAGGATTGTGGTCGATGGACATTGGATTCCACTGACATTCGGCTTTCCCCGCCTCAAAGAGAGGGAAGTGCCTGATCACAGTACTCAAGTTGTAGTTGATTGGCTTGGGAGTGCCTGTCAAAGGGTGAATAGCCTACGCAAGCCATGATAAAATACTCTTCCACTCTCGTCCCAGCATGACATGCTTCCCAGCCACAGAATGACCCCATCCCGGCCCAACCATTAAATGCACATCCTCGAACATCAACCATCCCCAAAAGCCCCTCTCCGTCCCCCTTCATCAATGACCGAGTAATAGGCACAGAAGAAAAAAAAACACAGAAAATGTTCTCCTTCCTCAATGCGGCACCGAATAAGTCATTAATATGGCTGACTGTGCAATAAAATACCCCGTGTCCCTAATGGTCTGCACCGCACGCTGCCGCACGAAAATAACTCGGGTGATCCAGATCGAAGGACGAGCGGGCACAAAAAACACAAGCAGCCTAGCAGCCAGCGCAACGATTTTTCCACGTCAAATCAAAGTGAAATTATGGCCTGTGGTTCGATCTTTCCTCATCACCATGCCCCTCCCAAGACAGCCGCCTCCAGCACCCTCCAGCATCCCCCCACAGTATCGACAGAGTTATAGATGGCATGTCGTTAATCATAATCGAGGAATAACTAATTTATTTGGAAATAGCTTAATTTCTTCCGCTTCAGCCCACCAACAAGCAGCAGCACAACGCGCGCCGCGGCGGACGGGGGCCGAGGACATCCGCAAGGACACAACGAACGACTGAACGAATGGACCACAACGGCGGCAATGCCATCCCCACCGACACTCTGGGGATGGCAATCGCTTTCGCTGATTTATGTCCTAATTTTCCATTTTCATTTTAGGACCAGAATGAGATGCTGTCAGGGTTCCGGCACCGGCAATAGATGTCAGCCCGAAATTAGACAGGGTGTCATGGGTCACACGTCTGCCAGTCCCCAGTCCCCAGGCCCTTGCAGTGGCCGGCAATGGTGTGTGTTTCTGGTGTTTCTGGGTTATGACAATTTATTTTGTTGGCAACCGAACGGGTGTACTGTTGCTGCAGTGCGTCGTCCTTTTTTGCTGGTCGCCGGTTGTTTGTCTGGATTTTGGCTTCCAGGTGAATTTGCTGATAAATGCCTGGGACAGGACGAAAGGTGAATTAATTGAGTAAGATTTGTCAGTGACAAGAGATTGCGAATATTTAAGTAACCTCCCTCGCTCGGGGCTTGGGTGAAGGTTCTTGTTTATTTTTTTTTTTTTTTTGTTCCCTGCTTACTTTTCCACTGCGGAGTGACTGACGGAAGGGATAAAGAATATCCATTGAAAAACTGGGCAACATTAACGGGAGCTGTTTGCAGGGAGTCCGATGGGGGAATATTTACGAGTGAGTCTATTTCAGGAACGGAAAGGCCGAGGCGGGTTCTTGTTGGCTGTCATTTCTCTTCCAAATTAAAGATTCCTCGGAGATAAGGTGAGGACTGACGCTTGGGTTGGAGTTTTTACAGGTATTCGTTAAAACAGGATAGCCGTTGGTGAAGTGAGATCGGCATTTCAGTCAGTCGCTTTAGCTCGCTTTGCAGCGTTTCTGATCGAAGCAAGTGGCCGTGGAGGTTTGCCTTTCGGAGGGTAGCATGCTAAGGGTCCACTGGCGGGAAGGGAGGCTGTGAGTGATAAATGCTGGTGAATCCTTGAAAGCGCCTAATTAATTGTGAAAACTTTGAGCAAATATGTGTCCGCTGAGTACAGTAGTGAAGGAAACCAATTGGGGAAGTCTTAAGTTGGTTCCATGCCACAGGACATAAATACAAATAATACATAGCACGTATCAGAAAGTTCACACAAATGACTTGAAGTGAGACCCAACTAAATAATGCCCAACTCGAAAGTAGCTTGTTGTGGTATTCAACGCTCAAGTCATTCACATCCTGTGGTATATTGCTTTCCTTAAAAATGAACAATCTCCTAGTAGAATTGCTACAGAATAAGGTGCAGGCTTACATGTGCTTCAGCTTCTGCGAACAATTCTCACTTTGATCTGAAATGTGTAGTCATGCTTATGTAAGGCAGAAGCAATAAACTACACAACTTAATCTTATCTTTAACTGACTCTCCTTGACACAAACGTTCCTATTAGAGCCTGGCTGCTACCGAAAAGGTTCTGTTACATTCGAAAAACACTCAGACAAAAAAACATCAGGCACTTGCGCCAGCTTGGCGGCACTGTGGAGCCTATTGCCTTCACGCCAACAGCAAGTCATTTATTGTCCTCTCAAAACTCTGTCGTACATGTACATACATACTGAACCGCCTACAAGGTCAAGTCTAAATTGTACATCTCATCGTTCCAGCTGCACATTCAAACAGCGATTCCTACCGAGAACATGCCTCTGTGCGGATCTTATCGGATATTACCCTCAATTACCACCATTCGCAATTAACCACTTCACTCAACGAGTACTTAAAATCCAACCTCTTCCCTCGGTTAAACTCTGTTAATGACAATTCACTCAGGCGACATCCTCTAAATCTGCCACATTCAGCGCGAGCCAGAGAGCGGGAGATTCCGGGGATCCCAGAACAGAGACCCATTTAGGGCCGCCCCTCGAATAGATACTCTCCGACAAAACTGAATTAAGTAATAACCCTAAATTTCTATTATCCAATTTAAGAATTTAAGCTCAACGAGTAACCTCGCCTCCGCCCCCCTCCTCACCCGTTGCTCGCACAACGATGTTAACCGCAAGGGCTAGAGTAGGAGGAGGAGGAGGAGCAGAAGCAGGAGCAGGAGAAAAAAAAATAAAATAAAAAATACGACAAACAAAAAATGAAATGAGTATAAGTGTATGTACAGTGAGTACATAAGACACGAAATTCGCTTTTCATGGCTAGAACACAAGGCACCATGATGATTTTTCTCGAAAAATCCGTTTCCTTCGTTTGCGTTTCGTGCTCCTCGTGCGCTTCGCCTGTGTGATTCGGTGACATCCCTTTGAGTGAAAAACTCATCTCATCATCGCGTCATATCCGTCCAATTTGTTCGACTACTTGTCTGCTATTTTGTCTTCTTGTTTCCTATTTTCGTCTATTTAACTGTGTATTTGCATTGTTGTCAATCCGTAAAACTTAGCGGGTGAGACGAGCAAGGATGGGGGTAGGGAAATATTAAGCTTAAACCACCATCACCACCATGAGTAGCATGGCCACCATCCCCCCGGTGCCGTCAGAGGGTTTTTGCGAGTTTGTTTTGCTGCTGAAAATGATTTATTTGTTGTTGCCAAGTGGAGTACATGCACGTTGTATTTTGTATTTGACTTTTGTCGGTTGAGGGTGGTTGCCAGTGGAGTGGGGTGTACATCTCGGCGATGAGATTAAATTATGTGGAATCCATGGCGCACACACAACGGCACGAATCCTCAATGGGGAGGTTGGTTAAGTTGATCCTGAAATATGATTGTGAACTGAAACTAGTCCTTCCGATGTGAAAAACAGGGCGCGGTCATGACAATCGCTTCTTGCCCCACAGCCAGTCTTACGGAGATGCAGAGCTATCGTGCAGCAGCGACTGGGCGGCCGATGGCTGTGGGGGATCCACGAGGTGGTGGTATTGTTTGCAACATGAAAAACCGATTTTCGAAATGAGTATCACTATCAAACGTCGCCGGCACCGGCGGTTCTCCGCCCCAAGCGTCTCTCTCCTTGGATATGGATCATCGCTGGTGGGTCACAATAAGCTTAACCGGAGCATCAAAGTGGATTTTTTGCCACCACCACCTCAGTCCCATTTCAATCACGTGACATTGAGAAAAGGGATCGTGGCAAGCCTATGCGGAGGAGTTTACGACTTAAGTTCCTGGTTGGTGGCTGTTGACGTATGCCAATTGTTTGTTTGTTTTTGCGGCAAAGAGTGCGAAGGGGTGGGCCGAGCAATTTTTATATCCAATCGATTTCGCTCGAATGTAACCGAGAATGTGAAACGGCATCATAAACAACTCGAGGCGAATAATATTTTGCAACCTCAAACAGGATAACCAATTGGTTGGTTTTTTCTTGGTCCTTGTACTTTGGCTGCTTGGAAGGCCATAAAACCGCTTGGGGTAAATGAAAACATTTCCTTGTTTCATAAAATAATATTCGCGCGGATGATGATGCATTACGATTTCGATTTGGAATGACGCATGGGACAGGTGGGAATTTGTTTTATTGCTCCTTAGATAGTCGAACGTGAATTGGTTTTTGGGTCGTGGTGAGAAGGGTGGTGCGGTATGCTTCCTGAGCTTAAAGCCAACGTTAAACTGAGTGAAATTCGATCCTGTTACGAAATAGAATTGAATTTGGATAAAATCTTGACACTGTGGTGTTCAGGAATATGTTGCGCGCCATACCGCAAAACCTTTCTGCACTCTAGGTAATATATTGCGCGCCGTACCGCAAAACCTTTCTGGATACTAGTTGCTTGGATGTTAGGTTTGTTGGCAGTCTTTTCCACGTTCAAAATATACAAGAAACCTTTCCGGCACCTATGCCCTTGCTCGCCGTCTTATTGGGATCTGATACCAATTCAAGCCAGCTTCGCCATGATACAGTTTCGGTATTCTATCAGGGCCCTTGTTGTGGCATTTTAGAAGCCTGGCGTTGTACCAATTAACATCAGTGAAGGTTAGCGGGGTTTCTGATGTTTCTTTACGTTGCCGGCCATCAGGGTCAACAAAACCTCCACCTTTTCCCCACTGAACCTGTCATCCTTAGTCGCTTTTCACCATCTTCGGAGTTATGTGTGCCTCATCCTGGCCATAGCAATCTTTGGGTTTTTTTTTTAGTTTTCCCCTTCTGTGTCAATGTCGCTTGTTACAGGTGTGATTTGTTTTTCAATGTGCCTGACACTGGGCTTCCTTCGATCCGTTTTGTTTGAAGAACTTGTGAATTGTGTTTTAATCATGTTTTCTCGGTAGATTTTCCTTCAATAGTCTTATGTAATTTACTGTTGCAGTACTCCCCGGATGGCTGGGCCATGTGAACAACACTGCTCCAACCCGATGAGTCTTCCACTCCGAACCAGTGGGACAACGCAATAGAGGATGCCCACGGAACCGATGGCGGACCCAGGTGGAGAAGGACCTCAATCGACTTGGTGTGCGCAGTTGGAAACCGTCAACGCAAACAGGACCAAAGATCGCACGCAGAGCTTTTATCTCCAAGAGACCAATAACTTCCTCATCTGCTTTTTAGATTGTCCATGCCACAGCGCTGTACAGCAGAATTGGGTCTTGTATAAAGTCAGCTTGGTCCTTCGAGAGATGGCTCTACTACCCAATTGCCTCTTGAGCCCACAGAAACAGCGGTTGGCAAGAGTTACTCTGCGTTTGATCTCGGTACTGATGTTGTTTGTTTACTGCGGAGCCGAGGTAGACGAAATCCTTGACTACCTCGAAGTTATGACTGCCCATTGTGACGCTCTGTTCACAGCATATACTTCGTTTTTCCCTCATTCCCCGCTAGACCCATTTTAAAAGCTTTCGCCTCAATGCCAGCAAACGCCTCATTGACGGCTCGCTGTCTTATGCCAATCACGTCAATGTAATCCGCGTATGCTAACAGCTGTACGGACTTCTGGAAGATCGTGCCTCTAGTGTTGGCGTGTGAGTCTTGCACGATCTTCTCCAGGATGAAGTTAAAGAAATCACATGACAGCGCGTCACCTTGTCTAAATCCTTTTTTGACATTGAAGGTCTCGGTGAGTTCGTTACCGACCTTGATGGAGCAGCGAGAATTCGCAATCGTCATCCTGCACAGCCTGACGAGTTTGGCGGAAATGTCAAAACTAGACATGGCGTTGTATAGCTCGTCCCTTTGCACGCTGTCATATGCGGCCTTGAAATCGACAAAAAGGTGTTGGGTGTCGATTTGCATTTCTTGGGTCTTTTCCAGGATCTGCCGTAGTGTGAAAATCTGGTCGATGGTGGACTTCCCTGGCCTGAAGCCACACTGATATGGACCTATCAGGTTATTTATGAACGGCTTCAGGCGAGTACACAAAACGGCAGAGAAGATCTTGTAGGCGATGTTCAGGAGACTTATCCCTCTATAGTTGGCGCAGTCAAAGGGGTCTCCTTTCTTGTGGATTGGGCAAGCGATACTGAGATTCCACACATCGGGCATGCTCTCCTCCGACCATATCTTACAGATGAGCTGGTGCATGCGCCCAACCAGATCATCTCCAGCTGCCTTAGAGATTTCAGCGGACCAGCTTCTCTGTCCGCACCGGCAGCTTTGTTAGACTTTAGTCTTGATATTGCTATCTTGACCTCGTCTCTTCGACCATCGTCCATATTGAGTGGGACACTGCCTGACAGCGGTATTGGTGTCATCACCGCCGTTTAGCAGTCTGCCGAAATGGTTCTTCCAAATTCTCAGTATCGACTGCGACTCTACTGTTAGTTGTCCTTTCTCGTCCCGGCAGGCTTCTGTCCGAACCTTATATCCACTGGATAACTGATTCACCCTTTCGGACATCGTTCCTGCCGTAGCACCTCTCCATCTCCTCGATCGCGCCCTTCTCGTGCTCTTTCGTCTTTCTCCTGAGAAGCCGGGCGTCGTCCCTTCGTCTCTGTTCGTAGAGCTCACGATTAGCTCTCGTTGTTCGTTACAGCGTTGCTTTGTAGGCTTCCAGCTTCGCTGCATGTGCCAGCTTGCACAGCCAGCAAGGATGCTGCCACTGATGTGCTGGGTTTTACGGCACCACCTAGAAAAAACCCATGGCTTGACAACGAGTTTATCACCGTATCCTGGCGAATAACTTCCACAACTGCACTAAGAAATCTCATCGCGGCAGATTGCCGGATACTTAAACTTGTCCACCTCCTTCAAAGGGACTCTACTAACATTTGGAGTGCATTGAGCAGGCGTTCTTGAAATAACCAAAGCCT
Source organism: Eristalis intricaria (assembly GCA_964034865.1). NCBI lineage: Eukaryota > Metazoa > Arthropoda > Insecta > Diptera > Syrphidae > Eristalis > Eristalis intricaria. The sequence goes on from OZ035874.1 coordinate 47,128,056, forward strand.
CGAATTTGTCCACGTTAACCTATTTATTTCTGAAATAATTATCCTTTCATGAGAAGTTCAAAGGTTTTCTATGATTTCAGTTGACAACTTAATGGAGGAAGGGCTTCATCAAGATGGTACTCACAGCGGCTCCATAGCCAAGAGAGGTTTAAAGAAGAGATCTTACCTTAACTAGTGCTGCACCTGTGGTTAATGACTGTAGACAGAGAAAAACGTAAGAAAGACCTGCCCTGAAACGTTTTTCTGTTAAATGTCTAGATTTTTGTCGAATCAATGTTTAATGGCTTGAAGAGTTTGGTAGGCGAACAGTCAGATTTGTCTTTGACGACTGGATGGCACAGTTGGTTGAGTGCCCCAGCCTCTGGTTAGCGGTTCAAATCTCAGTGAAAGCAAAGCTAATACGCCCTTATCCGGTTTCTGGTCCAGTCACAATTTGCCGTTGGGATCAAATTAACGGCACTATCACTGGACTGTTCAATCATTGGTAGTAGTCTGACTGTGGGTCTAAGTGCTGCCCCCCTACATAACCCAAGATTCGTCATTAATTTCGGATGCTCATCAGCCGCTCAATAAAAAGTCGGGCTTCATTCGTGGATCCCGTGAAGAGAGCCGTAAAAATTTAAAAAGTTACAAACTTCTTAAAATAAAATGCTTAACAACGACGATTACCGGTGTTTCCTGTTGGCATGTAGCCCTTAATCCATGGAATGTGTTACTAGACAACTGGGTGCGTCGTGTCACAATACCTTTCTTAAGTTCATTCAAATAAGGCCCAACTTTTCTCAAGCCCCACTGCCTTTAATCCCAAAAAACCATGGGCAGCCAAGAAGCTTTAATGTCTTTAAGTTTTCAGCAAAAACCACCCTCTCTGGGAAGCATACCCCTGAAACAATCGCAGTTCATGATGACTTTACTGCTGTTGCCTCCATCGAAAATTGAACATCCTGTGCACAGAAGGCACATCCTCACGTTTACAATGGCCAGTCCATGCACTGGATTAGTCCAACAGACTGATTCCAAAATTTCAAATAAAAAGGGACAGAGGAACATTTTCAACAATAAACGGCAATTGCCATTTTCTTGGCTCAGGTTGTATTGTAGGTCTAGGATACGAATCAGATGCACTGTGCATACAAAGCAGCCCCACCATCTCCACTCATCCCTTTCGTGCAATTTGCTGGCACCGAAAGTTATCATCTTCAGCCAATGCTCAACAAAGGACGACAACTGGGATGATGATGATGACGACGGCGTCGACTCTGCGACAGCGATGATGACGACAATGCTGATGATGATGATGCTGATGCCGATGGTGGTGGTGGGACTGACGGCGGTAACGCTTTGTTTAGCCTTCCACCCGCCCGCTCCTCGCCCACTTTAATTGGCTGTATATGCATGCACTTGGTGAGGTCGATCCCATTGTTCCTACTTTCTTCCAACGCCAGACAATGCCAGAGCAGAGAATTGCATTTCGATGTAGGCCCGCCTCCCCTGCGCCCCCTAGTCCGACCAGGCACGCCCTCTTTTTTGAGTGTAATTGCTTTATGTTTTGTCATTTAACCCATTTTCCGACTCTGAATCTCGTCGCAATAAAAAGGTGCACGTCTCGAGCATTCATATCGAGCTTTTGTAGGTTGATGTTCCCATTTCCGTTTCGCAACGTGTGCCTGAGAGTGAGCGGATGGGAGTGTGTGTATGTGTTCGTCCTTAGCCTTATAAATGAGTGATCTCATTAAGAAGGACGGCGACGGGGTTTCGGGCCGCGTTCCACGAGACAGTTGTCTGTTGAGCAGGTTTTCGAATTTCAATGAGAAGATGTTTTAACTTTTTTACTCTCATCTGCCCCGCCCTCGGCTGAGAGTGAGCGAGTGTGTGTGTGTGTGTGACAAGAGAACGGCTGGATTTCTGGGATTGTGGGAGGGTTGGCATGTGTTGTGGAACACAGTGGGATATTAGGATAATTTATGACTTGGGGCTGTCGTCTTCTAGGTAATTCGACTTTTTGGCAATCTCGTGTCTTGGTTTAGAACCTTGAGCTGTGGGCCGGGTGACTTTGATTTTATTTCGCAAAGGTCTGTTTTGGGGTTGATGGTGGGGGGAGGGAGGCAGAGGAGGTGATGTAGGTCAGAGGCATGCTTATGAAAGACTCGAGATTGTTTTGCTTTCTTCAAACTTTTGAATGGTTTTGCAGATGTATAGAATTATTGGAATGACCTTTTCCTGGGAGTGGTGGAACTCACTTAACTGATAGCAGATGTTAGGTCCCCCTGAAGGACATGAGACTAAGTCTAAGCAGGAAATGGAGTTGACTTTCCTCAAAGCCAATGCGTGTGCAGAGGGAATTGGTTTGTCGATTCCCTTGAACAGGATCTCTACGTCTGTCTGTTTTTTGCAACTGACGATCCTAATACCGTCTGAAGTCGAGTCTGAATAGTGTCATAGTTTTAGGATACTGAGAGAAGTACAGGGTGGGCCAAATGCTACTGACTAATTTGAAATGCTTATAATTTTTTATTTTTGTAAGTTTTTTACTTAATTTTTTAGTAAATTTAATTAAAGTATACATTGTTAAGTTTTTAATTTTTTGTAGCTAATAAAGTATTTCATAAAATTGCATAATGTCATTGCACTCAGTGCAAGAATGAGTAAAAATTTTTGAATTTTGTTGTGTTTCCGGACGTTCAATTATTGCAGCGCAAAGAAAATACCGGCAGGATTTTAGTACTGGGAGCCACAGCTTAAACATAATAAGAGGCTGAATGACTCGTCTTGAGGACCGAGGTGCAGTATTCCTGTCCCTCGACCTGTTGACACTGAAAAAGCTGTGGATGTTATTCAAGCAAGTGTTCTCTCAGCTAATTTCTTTTCCACTCGTCGACGAGGAACTCAATTGGCCATTTCTAGAGCATCGCTACGATGCAAGTTGGTCTGTATCTGATCAATAATCGTTACATATGGTTCCATTAAGACACACTGGCGAATCTGTGATACATTTTCGATGACATTTTCGGTGGCCACCTCGTTCCCCAGATTTAAAGACAAATGATTTTTTGTGGGGTTTCTTGAAGGAACAAGATTACTTCAACAAAGAGCAAATAATTCAGGAGAACATACGCATAAAAATTGCCAAATTGGCGCTGGAAACTGTGCGCAAGGTAATGCAAAATGCTTTAAAACGAGCCATTCACTGCCAATAGGAAAATGGAGGTTACTTAAAAGGTCTCTTGTTTCACAGGTTGGTCAGTCAACTTCAGAGAAGAACAACTTCATAAATTATACTTTAACACTTAGATGCATATTGTTCCATATATGGCACAAAGCATAAATATTTCAATATTTTAGCTTGGAGGCATTTTGTGAATGAAATAAAATAAAAATAAACAAATTATAGGCATTTCAAGTCAGTCAGTCGGGCCAACTTCGATCCTGAACATTGGCAACGCAAGAAAGGGCTCGAACTGAGATGTATCGTATAGCTGAAGAATCAGCGATCAACAAGCGCGATTCTGGTTATATAAATCATCTGAGTAAAAAAGAATTAGCCTGTGACGCCTTGTGACCTGGGATCAGCAGGGGATTGTTCATAAAGTAGATGTTCAATTCGTCAACTCAAAGTTTGCATGTATTTACACAATTAAATCGTTCATATAATCTATATAATAGCAGTTTAGATAGAAACAAATCAGTCCAACTGTTGGGATATGCAGACGACATCGACGTCGTCGCGCTTTTGGGAACTAACGTGCCGTAGTGGAAACCTTTGCGGCAATTGAAGAAGACGCGAAGCGAGCTGGTCTAAAGTTCTATGAGGATAAAACGAAGTATATGCTGTCGACCAAAAAACGATCCGTCACACACCACCTAGGACCGTATATCACAATCGACAGATACAATTTCGAGGCATTTCGAAGCATTTTGCTACCTTGTAGGAAATGTTAACTCCACAAATGACGTCACTGTGAAAATCCGACATAGAACTCCGACATAGAAATCCGACTAGTCTAAACTCCTGACTCGATGGACTAAGATCATGCTCTATAAAACTTTTATTTTGCTAGTCCTGCTATATGGAGCCGAAAGCTAGACGATAAACAAAACTGCGGAGCTGATTGTTGGTGCCTTCGAAAGTAAAATTCTACGTCGGATATATGGTTCCGTCTGCAAGGAAGGCGAATGAAGGAGAAGACACAACCGCAAACTCTACCCGCTGTACCAGGATGTGGATGTAGTCCGGAAGGCAAAGATCCGGCGACTGCACTGGCCCGGCCACATCGAGCGCATGGACAAGAATGCTCTAGTTAAGAGGGTCTTCGAATCCGAGCCCCTGGTTCGAGAAGGAGATGAAGACCGAATCTCCAAGCAATCACAAGCAATCGCTGATGAAAGACAGCTTGGTCTGGATGACTGGAGGCAGCGTGCCCAGGACTGTCGAGAATGGAAAGCAGCTAAGCCCAGGCTCGGACCTCGTATGGGTCGTCAGCCTGATAAGTAAGTAGTAAATTAAGACAGCAATAGAAACTGATTCAAAGTTTGAACAAAAATTTACAAACTTATGTAATACGTTTCGAGAGGTTTGTTTTTTTAAATTTGTGTTTCATTGTATTTATTGATGCAATATTCGACAAACTTTGTTGATGGTGCTTAGCACTTGGTACATGAGTCTTATTGAACTATATTTTGAGAGAGTTCATCGATGCTTGAATGTCTGAGTCTTCATTGGGTTTAAGTGTTCATCTTAGAAAATTATGATTTAAGCTTAAATACACTATAAGAATTGGGTTTTTAAGTATCCAAAAAAGATATGATAATTAAAAATGTGCATATATAAAATTGGGCAAATCAATGGCTGCAATTTTAATTTTTAAGATTAATTTATGTTATGTAGACCACAACGCGATATTTTACTCTAAACAATATGTGCTTTATTTAAGGAATTCAACATTCTCCAAATGATGACGAGGACATAGGGATCTTCCGCTGCTGATGCGCCAAGAGAGGATAATCAGGAGACACTCAGGAATTTATTTGGCACCGGGGTGGCGTTTCGATTGCCAAGGAGTTGCATCAAACTAGCAGTACATGTTTAATCAATTTTTGAGTCACTTTACGAGCCACCACGACAGTATAGTTGTTAAAAATAACAATAATAATATTGGTGGCGCGACAGTCCGAGGCGGACCTGGGCCTAGCTTCTCAGCAACCACTCGTGTTGTGCGTCCTACTGTTCTTTCACGAGTGGAAGGGACCTACAGTTTTATGCGGACTCGGAAGCTTTTTCTAGACTGGAATGCTCTTTGAGCATTTGACAGTGACTCGAAAGAGGTGGAAGCCGTGAATTATGAAAATTGGTAAATTGGGGATTCGAACCTGGCACCATCTGCGTAGAAGTCGGCGCACTAACTCACTACACCCCGGCGACTCATACAATATAGTTATTACCTTAGAAAAAACCACACGTAATTTTGTCGTATAGTACTGCAATTGACGCTGGGTTCGGCGTTAGAGAAAAAAATAATTTTAAGATTTGAGTTATAAAAACGGTGTACTGAAAATAAAACCAAACAGAAAAGGTCAATCCATTAAAAATGTTTTGGATGTTCTTCTTCGCGACTGAAGTTTCACTCAGCTGGTTTGAACTCGGTGGATATCGCCGACGTGTGTTTGCGTTGTTCTAAATAAGGCCATTTTGCGTATTCGTGGATTTAAAAGTTAAATACTTAATTTCCTTAATTTAATATTCATTAAAAAAAATGGTTTACTGCAAATATTATTTCGACATGACTTTGGGGGTAGATTGCAGGTTGGACGCTGTTAGTATTAACTGCGAATTAACGCATACGCTTGGTAGAATTTGCGGTTGACTGGTGGCAACCACATGATGGATATTATACTCACCACTTAACAGAAAAAATTCTAAATGTCCAAATAAGGACTTGCGTTACTCAAAATATTTTTTGTTTACTTAAAGGGTATTTCAAAAACGAAATTGGATGATTATTTCCGCGCCAACTTTGATATCCCAAATGTGAGTTTTGCTGTCGTCATTTGCAGCGCCATTCCTTCGGGTTCTAATAAATACAAACCGGCTACTGGAACACTGGGAACAATTGACAAACGTGTATTAAATTTTTTTATAAGAATCGGTCCGTCAAATTACTTCACTGAGGATTCAACACTCCTGGGCTTTGGTCACCTGAAAGTGATTGAGGTGTACTTAAACCAGGCTCTTAATGGTGGAACGGCACACTACAGGATCTCTTTGAATAATCAGTCAAAAGAAATCCCCCACCACTGGAGTTTATATGTGAATGAAATCAATGACACCAACGACGATGTCTATACGTGTTGTTAATGCAGTTCGGCACTAAGATTCTCTCTCGTAAAATCAGTCAATCCTTTAGCTCGAAAAAGCAGGTGGCCCTGCACGACTTTCGTGCACATTTTAGTGATCATTGGCAATAAATATCCCCCATAAACCGACAGACCATCTAAACCAAGTCGAAGACTACTGAGCGCGCTCACAAAACTCGAAGCGAATAACTATGCAGCCCCTACCCTTTATGGGAGAACAAGTTTTTTTTTTTTATTCGCTATATTACCAACTTTATCGTCCATAAAATCGCAACGTCCTTTCGAGATAATCATTCATCCTTCCCTAAGCGAGCTCTAAGCAACTCCAAACATATCAAAATTACTGCAGCAAGAGCCCGCACAACACCATCGAGCACACGTCCGAAGCACCCCAAACAAGGGGAGAAACAAACAACGGAGCAACAAAACAATAAACATCAACCCACCCCCAGTACGAATCCCTGAATCAGAGGCAACCCCCTCTCGGTGGACGGTGAACAGTGAACCCATTCAATTCATCACCCGTCCATGGCACAAGAAAAACCAGTATTAAGTTAATTACTGGACTGTTAATGAAGCAGCCCCAGTGGCCCGTATAGCTGCGCTCCGAAATTAGTTGAAACCGCCCCGGGTATCAGAATCACAATCGGACGACCGACCCGTCGAACGACGGACGGGTGTCGACCGTCCGGACGGTAGGCGGAGGTCCGTGCACGGGTGGCGCACCGGGATGGTGTTAGCGACGGTCGTTGGCAGGAGGGTGCTTGAGCTTTATGAGGCGTTAAAAATTGTTTCACAGCACACCAAGCAGAACTGTGTGTGCAGCGAAAGGGCTGTCCAAGGCGAGGATAGATCGACTCAGGGCCTCTCATACTTCAACTACTTCACAATGATAATTGCATCGACGTTACACGACCGACTGCGAAGGGTAAGTGTGGCCCAAACGAACACCAGGCCACTGGCAGCGTCGCCAATGCCCCTTTAGTTTAGCTCCGTACTGAAGGCGATTTTAATTGAATTGTGGTTTGAGCTACAAAACTCCGGCACAACTTTAATCCTGAATATTTATGCCAAAGGGTCTTGTATTTACTGCCGGTCGTGTGTGTGTGTTGAGGTGGCCGGAGCTATGTGTAATAGCTTGAAGTAAAATACAATTTCTAGTCCATTTGAAATTAAAATCGATTTAATACGGTAAATTGAGTACGAAAGGGATTTGTTTTCGGCTTGCTGCTGGCGTATGGATGACTTCTTGATGTAACCCACTTCACACCGCGCTCGTCGAAAACAATGGATTTCGGTGTTACAGGCCCGGTCGGACGGAGTAATAATGGTGCTGTGTTGCTGTGTGCTGGGATTCAAGGAGCCAATAAACCAATGGAAGGCGTACGAGGGCGTATTACTGGAAGCCGTAGTAAATTTGTTTCATCCTCATCCTCATCCTCATCCTCATCCTCATCCTCATCCTCATCCTCATCCTCATCCTCATCCTCATCCTCATCCTCATCCTCATCCTCATCCTCATCCTCATCCTCATCCTCATCCTCATCCTCATCCTCATCCTCATTCTCATCCTCATCCTCATCCTCATCCTCATCCTCATCCTCATCCTCATCCTCATCCTCATCCTCATCCTCATCCTCATCCTCATCCTCATCCTCATCCTCATCCTCATCCTCATCCTCATCCTCATCCTCATCCTCATCCTCATCCTCATCCTCATCCTCATCCTCATCCTCATCCTCATCCTCATCCTCATCCTCATCCTCATCCTCATCCTCATCCTCATCCTCATCCTCATCCTCATCCTCATCCTCATCCTCATCCTCATCCTCATCCTCATCCTCATCCTCATCCTCATCCTCATCCTCATCCTCATCCTCATCCTCATCCTCATCCTCATCCTCATCCTCATCCTCATCCTCATCCTCATCCTCATCCTCATCCTCATCCTCATCCTCATCCTCATCCTCATCCTCATCCTCATCCTCATCCTCATCCTCATCCTCATCCTCATCCTCATCCTCATCCTCATCCTCATCCTCATCCTCATCCTCATCCTCATCCTCATCCTCATCCTCATCCTCATCCTCATCCTCATCCTCATCCTCATCCTCATCCTCATCCTCATCCTCATCCTCATCCTCATCCTCATCCTCATCCTCATCCTCATCCTCATCCTCATCCTCATCCTCATCCTCATCCTCATCCTCATCCTCATCCTCATCCTCATCCTCATCCTCATCCTCATCCTCATCCTCATCCTCATCCTCATCCTCATCCTCATCCTCATCCTCATCCTCATCCTCATCCTCATCCTCATCCTCATCCTCATCCTCATCCTCATCCTCATCCTCATCCTCATCCTCATCCTCATCCTCATCCTCATCCTCATCCTCATCCTCATCCTCATCCTCATCCTCATCCTCATCCTCATCCTCATCCTCATCCTCATCCTCATCCTCATCCTCATCCTCATCCTCATCCTCATCCTCAGTTAACATCGTATCAATAGGACAAGCTAATCCTCAGCTAACAACAGTTCCACGTACCATGACGCGTCACTCTGATCGGTCGTAATTAACCTGTCACTCGGAGTTGCCAGAAATTCTACACAGTCTGCATGTGACCACAGGTGTCTGCTCATATTGCCCCGAAGTCCCGCATCGACGTTCCATGGCACCTGGGCGTACGAATTAATGACACCCCTCCCCACTATAATTCAATAACCGAAAAGTTCCCGACAAAGAGCACTCGGTAGGTCGTAGATACCGCAAAAGCCACATGCAAACTCAATATCTAGCATCCGCCACCGTCTTCGTCGTGTGTGATGGACACACACTCACACAACCGCGCACATCCAGTCATATCCCTGCTGTTGGTGGCTCCGAAAATATTGGCAATTCACGTTGAAGTTTTCACGTCACTTACTGGCGCCCGACTAAGCCCACCCACTCTGGCCCCACGCCCTGACAGCAGAATCCCGAACCACGAATCCCAAGTTCTGCCCAAAGTTATCGATGTCGAATTAAATGAGTGTGACACAATCCGACCACATTTTAAAATTTATTGCTCCAAGCAAAACGCTCTCCAGAGGGCACCCCCTTGCTCGTACATTCTCCGCCACCAGTAGTCACTAGTCAGCAGTCAGCGGCGACAAACTCACATTCCAGGATGTGCCAAAAATCGTAGCGCTTCTCCCGAATACCAACTTCGATTTCAGCAGCAGAACCCACTTCTGACACTGGATACAATTCATTCCTTGGTCTCGGTTTGGCGTTTGCCTTCGTGCGCATTTGGATTCGAGAAATCGAATTTCGACTTGGTAATGCGCTTCTGTGCTCGATGGAGGCATCTCAGGCTGGAGGATGTGCCAACAGCGCCACCACTCACCAGCGCCAGCGCCAGCGCCAGCTACAGTGTATCTGTGTGACTTCGGCTGGGTGGTGTGTCTAATACACATTTACAAACAGGAAATTGAATTTTCGATTCGGTGTAACTTGAATGTAATTTCGATTCGCATTCGGTATTCGTAGTGCGACTCGACATTTGCGCCAGCACGTTGGTGTCACCGGCACCACGTGACTGGTGTAATTCCATCGGCAGTGGTATTTACTGACTGACACACACATGCACAGTCCCTCCCAGCCAACGACGACAATAACGACGACATAGTGGGGAACATCGTTTACCATTAGAAATTGCTCGATGTACCTTTTGATGACAGATACGTTTTGGCAGAGGGAATGTGGGCTGCTGGGACGTACGATGGTGTGCGTCACTCGACGCTGGAGGTAGCGATCGTTAGAGCAGCAGCTTAAGTTTCAACTTTTTGATGGCGAACGCTCCCGGAATCGTAATGACGAAGAGGTGCCTGTGCGGTGAGCTGGGTCGGTACGGCTTGCGGTTGGAATTATTTTTGGATTGTCGTTAGGGGAGTAAAAATTTGGATTTTTCACTCTTTGAAGTGACATGAGCGCAGGATACACTGGAATACGTAATAACGGCGGATTTGTTCCGGCGGTGTGCAGTGCACCTGCACCCAAGGCAGAGTACAAACGAGCTTTTGCAACTCGAAAAGTTTGAAATTTTGCACGAAGCTACTAATTTGGTGTGAAAGTCTACCTGCCAGAGGATGTGGACTGAGAAGAACTCCATCTAGGTGTGGGTAAACCGTGGATAGTCGTCTGGTCTGGTCGCGAGGTCAGGCTGGGAGTTACAAGAAAAAACTACTTGAGAAAATACATGTGTTAACGACGATAGTTAGATAAGGGTTTACTAAATGACAATCTCTTGGCGTGCGTAATTGGAGACAGCTTGATAAATATCGGGCCAGCTGGAGAGGCTTGTTGGTTGAGGCTGGGGTACATCCTGGACTGTAGCGCCACCAGAAGAAGAAGAAGAAATGACAACCGACGTGACGGCTGTCAGGAGGCATACGCAACAAACGAAGAAGGGAAAACGAAAATCTGTGCAGCATTTCCACCGGCACCGATTTCTATTCTCTCTCTCTCTCTCTCTCTTTCTCGCTCTCTCGCTCTCTCAAAGCAAAGGCTACTGTCAAATCCTAACCAGACTCAAATTTTTACTTAAACTTCACTTAATTCGGTAAAGTTTTTGAGTTTTTAACTTGTAAAATATCTGCACCGCTCTGAATGAGCCTTCACTCTAAGAAATGAGATCCATGTCGATTCCATTTCCCGCACAATGCATGCAGCATTTCACTCATTAGTGCGAATCCTGTGGAAACAAGTGTGTCTCTTCACAAGTAGCTAAGGATACCAAATTTGTCAATAGGTAGGAAATGGAGAAGTTGCCCTAATTTGTCAATGAGTAGGAAAAGGAGATGTTCTATATCCCTGCGATAATTTATTTCTGATGTATTCTAAGGTCGAATAGGATCATTACCCCCCTCACTTTAAGAAGCAGCAAAGCGACAGTATCATCACACAAGGGAAATCGTTGCCTGGGTCATGATGGCGTGACAGAGTCTTGCCGTTTGTTGTCACGGCATTCGTGTCGGTAGTACTGCCAAGGTGCGCCGATAGATATATCACATAAAAAAATGGATCCTAATTTGGTACAGAATACCACGAGGATCGTTTGATAAGTCAGTGACTATTTGAAATACTTGACTATTCGTGAAATAAGCCTTCTATTATTCAACAAAATCTCCGTTTAGTTCGACGGATTTAATCCAGCATTTTTCCAATATTTGCCTTGACTCCAAATAATCGATATTCTCAAAGCCCTCAAAATAGGCGTTTGTTTCATCGAAAACCTCTTTCTGTTGGCCCAAGTCCCCAAGTACCAAGTACGCAGCCATTTGTACAGGGACACTAAATTTGGAGAAAAAGCTATTTGTAGGAATTCGGTTGCACTTAGCATGAGCATGAATGGCGGCACTCGTCATGCGGGTAGTCTTGTCATGTAAAATGTGATGTACGTTCAGTTGAGATGATCAGCCCAAGCCATCTCAGTTATTTAAATTCTCTAATTAGTGCACAGAAGGCTTCAAGCTTCGGAAAGTGATGTCGTACTTCTAACGACCATGTACAACGAAATAAGAACAAGAATTTTCGGTTCCGCAATTGGAATGTAAGGACCCTTAACAGGCAACAGCCGATGAACCTTAGGAGGTCCTAGAAGCCTACAAGGCGGACAACACCGGTAAACAGGACGTGGGATAGGATGGGTAGTGCAAAAACAGAATGAAAAACTGGCTGTAATGGCGATTGCTATAAAAAGCAGAGGCAACGCTTGTTTGGATGCAAGTTTGTTGTTCGAAGCAAGAGGTCTCAAGCTTTAAGTAAATAATGTAGCGCCACATAACAATCCGCATCAAGACGACATTCGGCAACATCAGCCTAATCTAAGTCCACGCCGCAACGAAGGATATAGATGACGACAGCAATGATGAACCCCACTTAAGCTACGACACCAAGAGCGATGAGGAGATTGTCACTGCTAAGCTAGGCAAGGACGTTATCTTTCCTAGAGTCATCAGAATGCACAGCTTGCACCATAGAGAGTCCAGAAATGGACTCAGTCTGTTGGATTTAGTGACGAGCCGTGCGCAGGCTGAAACCTCTCTGTAGTCAGTACGCGGTTCCCTCACCTCAACATTCACAGTCTCTTGATCAATCAACCAGATTGATGACATTGAGATAACGACTGGATGACGCAGTGGGTAGAGTGCCTGCACCCGGTCCGAATCCCAGTGAAATCTGGTTTTCAATTCTGGTCCAGTCACCACTTGCAGTTGGTATCAAATTAACGGCACTATCACTGGAGTAGTCAATCAGTGGTAGAAGTCTGACTAGGGGCATAACAATGGACCAATATTATCTAAGTGTGCTGGTAAATGCCCTAGTAGCCCCTCTCACCTATCTACCTATGATATTGCGATCGATGTCAGAAACTCTTCCAGTATTCTTGATGTCCGAACATTGCGAGTAACCAACATCGACTCGGATTATTTACTTGTTGTAGCTAAGGTAAGACCACGGAAACGGAGACAACAACAGAGTCGAGGAAGAGAACCAGGGTTTGACGTCGAAACGGTATAATCGCAGCAGACAGCCAGGAACTTTCCCCAAAATCTTCGAAAGTTCAACGACGCCTGCACAAACAATAGACAAAGAATGGAAACGTTGTCAAACAGTCATCACAGAAACCATTAATGAGGTGATGGGTTTTACAACGCCACCTAGGAAACACTGGGTTGACAACGAGTGCAGGAAGGCATATGCAGCAATGCAAGAAGAGAGCTGTTCGGGAGCTGTACGAACAGAAAAAAATGCACCGTCTTCTCAAAAGGAAAAGTAAAGAGCATGAGAAGGAAGGTATCGAGGAAATGGAGAGGTTTTACGGCAACAATGATGGCCGAAGGTTTTAACAACCACCCAATGGGTATATAATTCGAACAGAAGCCTGCCGGGACGAGAATGGGCAGCTTGTAGTAGACTCACATTCGATATTGACAATCTGGAAAGATCACTTCTGAAAACTGTTAAACGGCGAGGCCTCAATACAGGATTTTCCACTACATGCGATGGACGATGAAAGAAGAGAATTCCGTCTCCCATTCTAGTCAAAGTCCAGATGGCGATATCGCGGCTTAAAGCTACTGGTGTACACCTCTTTAAGGCAGGTGGAGATGAGTAGGTAGGGTACATATGCCGACTCGGAGGAAAGAATGCCCGACGAGTGGAATCTCAGTATTGTTGGTCCATTCATATAGGAAACCCCTTCAACTGCGCCAACTGCAGAAGGAAATGTCCCCCCAGAGGCACAATCTGTCCACGACCCCAGGAGCAGTTCGACTGTTCAGAGTATACTTCGGGGAAGGTGACGTGATTGGCAGAGCACAGCGAGCTATCAAGGGGCGATTACTGGCACTTAAATGGAAGCGGCTGAAATAGGTCTAGCGGTGAATGAGTGCAAGAAGCATATACGCTGTGTTCAAAAAAGGATATATAACTTTGTCGTCTTTGACAGGGCGCCATCGATGGGCAACTCTAACTTGGAGGTAGATAAGGACTTCGTCTGCCTCGTCTCTTTGAACAGTACAGGCAACATCAGTACGGAGATCAATCGAAGAGTAACTCATGCCAACAACTGTTTCTGTGGACTCAAGAGGCAATTGAGTAAAAGATACGTCTCTCGAATGATCATGTTGACTTTAAAAAATAGCACTGATGATCCCAGTCCTTCTGTACGGCCCGGAGGCATGGACAATCTCAAAATTGGATGAAGAAGTCCTTGGTCTCATCCAAAGAAAAGTGCAATCTTTGGTCTCGTGGTTGAATTGTCTATTCCAGATTCATCAACACATGGGATCTGGAATAGACAATTCAACCAATTGTACAGCGACACGAACCTAGAAACACTTTGAAGGAATGCGAGTACTACTTCCACTTGACCATTTCCTTACTCAATAGAAGAGTTGAAACAAAGTACACATAATATGCCACCCTAAGTCGAATGAGTGCATATGTCGCTGAAACAAAGCCTTTTCAGTCGTATTTAGCTCCGCATCGGATTTATTTGCCGGAACATGGCTCTTGTCCATCTCAGAGATAAGGACAATGCTCGCACACACTTACACCTCACCCTTTGCCTCGTCCTCATACATGCACCACAATGAAAAATGTGTGTCACCACACATCCCTCCACTGCCCCTGCAATGCTTCAACCGCCAGGCGAAGATAAAGCCATAACCAAAGCCGATGCCAAACTACGTATGTAATTCCATGCAAAGGCACGCACATCTATCAGCTACATAGACGCTCGAAGCAAAGCCTTTATCGTAGTCCTTGATCCCCCACTCAATGAACGCCAATAAATACTGGGACGGAATAATAGATAAGCCTGTCCAGGCAATTGATGTCCGGATGGGATCAACTTCCAATTAAAAGGGATATCCTGCCGCCCTCGCATAAAAGGCAATTTTCTCTCCATTTTTATCTTCCTATTTCATCTCGGGGCCCTCCACTCACTTCACCGCAGCACCACCGACCACATTCGGAATCTGATTGTTTGCCAAGGACACACAGTGCTCCTCAATACCTGGGCGATACGAGTGTATCCCTTTGTATCTCGACATCTGCAATAATTGTTCGTAGAACTTCCCACAGGCTATTATAACTGTTGTGTAACTGCTCAGCAAATGGACAGGCAGAGGGTAACTTGACGTTCAAAGTTCTCAGTTAACTGCTTCGTAAAAAAAAAGTAAAACAAAAGCCCAACGAGCACACGTTAGCGCCCCGATTGTCCTCCCCTCGACCGCCGGGGCCTTGTCGTTGTGTTTGCGGGCTCAGACATCGCCCCCACCTCAGTGCCGTTATCCTTTATGACACAAATATAAATTAGATACAGTCGTCAATTATATTATCCTCAAGGAAAGTTCCAACTGCTGTAACAAACTTCGGAAATGAGACTTTCGCACTAGGCAGTGCGCGATGGCTTCATCTCGTGGCCAGCCGACGGTGGCGGGTGGTTGAGCTGGGCGGGGGTCTTACGGTTCGCCCTTCTCGTGGGGAGATTGTCAAGTCGGAGAAGAATGGAAAATTGTTTATCAACTTTTTTCATTCCCTTTATCACCGGAAAATCCAATTTCGTACCGGTAGGTGGGTGTCATTCTTTTAATTGCGAATATTTTAATTCACCCCACACCCCGTGGATAAATCGGCGACTATTGAATCCAACAGAATGTATCCGTTCTTCGGGCGAAAAGACCAACTTCGCAGCGATTGTGTCTCTTAGCGCGACACCCACAGCTGAGGGCTGTCTGCACGGGGACCAGTGGCAGGAGATAATATTTAATGGAGAATATAAACTGACTCCACGGTCTGCCATAATCTGAATTTCTGCAAATGGACTCATTAAAAATGTTCAAGGGTCGTGGTGGCGTGGCTGTGATTGCCGCGACTGGCGGGCTCAGCGTATACGCATCGTCGAAGCCATGCCGTAAAGGTGTCAGTCGCTCGGTGTGTGGCGGTGGTAGGGGTTGGGGGGTTGGTAATTTTATTTTCGCGTATGAATGCAAAATTTATCTGGAAGCCGCTGAGAGGAGATCCGGGAGGATAATAATTTTTGACTTTTATTGAGATTGAAGCTGAAGCTGAGCTCCTTGCTCGGTTGAGTGTCTGGGTGTCGTAAAGCTTGAATTCACCGAAAGTGGATAATGCTGAGCACTGAGGGAGTTATGCACACTTTGTGGACTTAGATATTCGCAGAAGCATCTGTTGATTATGGGGAGGTAAAATTTCGTTATACGAGTTCAACAGTCATTAGTTTTGTGGGTCTGGGGAATGGTGTCGGTATAATCCAGGACCTGTTGCCAAGACGAATGAGAAGGATGTCGCGGGAGGAATTTCCACCTAAACTGCAATTGAGGAAGTGAATTTAATACTTCCTCCCTATATGGCCGTTGGTGGCAGGTGGAGAATGAAAGGCTTCCCTCAGGCGACAGGCACGTGTCGCAAGGATTCCACTTTGAAATGGAGAATATTTGCAAATAACTTTGTTGTCCTTATGATACCTGAGGTCCTCCAGACACATCTTATGAAAGACAGAATTGCAATTTCATTGTGAAACGATTTTGAATCAAATGTCAAGTTGCCTTGGGTATTCAAAGACTCTATGTTCCATCGATGAAGGTTCGTCAAACGAAAATACTTCCATTCTGATAATCCTGCTCGTTCAGCTCAAGAAGAGTGGCTATGCAACGATGTCATTCAAAGAATTTGACAACTTATCGGCAGCACTCCGTACGGTATCCCTGTTTAAAGTGAAGCAGCTGTCTGGTGGATGTTAGTCTCCACTGGCTACCACTTCTGGAGGTAATCTCTTCTGACAAATAAATTCTATAGGGATGTCTCCTAGTCTTCAATAATTCTTAGAAGCAAATTCTTTCGATGACTGGTAAGAGTAACCTTGGAGGTTGGAGTCTGGGGTAAAGTAGCCTTCAATCCTTGCCGGTCCTTATCCAATCCAATCATCAGGACCAAGTGATCTGTATTTTCATACCGACCGGGAGATCTAAGCACCCTCTTCACATTACCATTGATCTGGGCATGGTCCATGTGCCCGAAAAAGTTTAGTTGACCAATATTTTGCAGCTTGTAGAAAAGCTGTGTCTGCTTGTCTTTCCTGTGTCGTCGCCCTCCGAAGACTGCGCCAAAGTGCTAACCCAGACTGTTTGAATGAATATCTATCTCTTTTGCAAGGACCGGAAAACGCCTTTGCCTTTCTGATCATCTCTAAGCTGTCGGCTCTTTGTAACAGGGGTTTCATAATAAGGGTCTTGCAAAGCCTTATTGTGAGCCTTCGATCTAGCATTTATGCGTCAAGATAATTGTTTTTTATTTTACATTTATTGGCCTAAAGTGGCATTGGTGACTGTGCGACGAGTTCTAAGGAGATACTGAAGGCAATCCCATAGAGGTGCTGGTTACAAATACCTTTCGAAGACTTGTTTCTTGAAAAGATCGTGCTAAACCCGCTGACAAACTCTAGAGGCAGGATCTTTCAGAAGTCCCTACAACTGTTTGCAAACACGGTGGACATGGAAGCTATCGTTTTGAAAGCAATAAACGCGACATGGACCTTTATTTCGTGACATTTGTACTTTTGGTTAACAGACAATTTCTGCGTACGATATTTCATTCTTTTCAGACTTGTAAAGGGGACATCAAGATCTATACGGCCTGTACTACAGAGAGCTTAAAGTGACAAGGCTATGTGCACAGAACGGTCAGCTAAACTAAAGAGCTGCGGCTGCCTGGAAAAGCTAGTTGCTTGAGATTCAGTTTCAAAACGGACGATAGTGCCGCACGAAGAAGAAGAAGATAATAACCTTACACTTTGAGCCTTAAGGATAACTCAGCAAGGGATGCCTATACACAACCTTCATATCATCCTCAAAAAATAAATTGCACACACACATCTTAACAAATGATAACTTCTTTTGTTCGTATGGTCTTGATTAATAATTGTTGTCAGAAGGCTTTACAATGGTTGGCTCTATAAAAAAGAAATAGAAAAAGCTTTCCACCAAAGCTTCTTGAGTGCAAAAAAATACAATTGTGTCTGTCTACATTTGCACTTACCGACAACACAGGATTGTCGGTAAGTGCAATTTCTCTAGAACGATTTCTCTAGAACAAGAACCAATTCTAATAGCTACACATCCACATCCTGCGCCAAAGACAGTTCCTCAAGTATGATAGCGCAGGACATGTTAATGTAGTCCCGTGGAAGCAGATTGAGATGTTTAAGTATCTGGGGATCTTTCTACGAGTGATGGGAGAAGTCATGCTGTAGGACTGGCCAGGCTGGTTGAATTTTGAAGCAGCTGGTAAGATTTGTATTCAGAAACGACAAGCTGTGTGTCGAAGACAACTCAGTATTTAATCCAACTCTCACCTATGGTCATGACCAGAAATGAAGTATTACAGAAATGGCCGACTTCTACCTCTCTTGCCTCTTGATTTGATTTTTGACAACTTGTTTTTATAAAGTGTTCATAAACCAAATTGACCAATCAGAGGACGGCATTTACGTTATTTCGTGAATAACCGTCAAAAATTCATGAATATCCGTCAAAAAGGCACTCAAATGCGTCGATAGACTAGGGGGCAATCAGCTGTGAAGTCGTCTATCTCTGTAATACTTCATGACAATTCCTTGACGTTAGGCAAAAACGTTTTAAGTTAGAAACTAAAAGACAGGCAGAATGGAACACAAGGCGTTAATACCAAAAATAAAGCCTAAATTATGACGATGAGAAGCATTTGTGGTGGTATTAAGTAATATATATGTTAATACCGAACAAACGAATTTTGAGAGAAAAAATGTATCTTAAACCAATTATTAGAAGAAAATATATCTTCCACGGGTAAACCAACGACCGTACCCTTTCGCGATCCAAAGACCATTCCCATGCATGTCCTCTCTGATTCACCCGATCGTTGGCCACCCTCTCTTTCACTCAAGAGGGTAGTTTATGTTGATGATTGAGTTGATTGAGAAAAGGGATAATTTTTATTCCTCGAGCAATATCGTTCTACACAATCAAAACCCTAAAGTCAATTTTTTGACCTTTTTGCCTAACGTCAAAGAATTGAGTAATGGCCGGGAAGGAATAAGCTGGCGAGGTGAGATATCGTGGTACTGTTGTGGGACCTACTCGCCGGGATGGGCTGAGAAGCACGGCAGTACGCTAGGAACTCAATGTCAAGCAACTGCTTCTTGGAACTGAAAGGGCTGGCGCCATCTTCACGACTGCCGAGGCGTGTCAGAAAAATCCCCGCTGGAGATTACACTGAATGAGGGAAAGTCGATGGCGGAGAATCGACTGGCTTGGAGATCTCTCCAGAGTGCTTTGCCCGCGCGACTTCTTTAATGGATCATACGGATCAGAAAATGTGGAAGATCACGTCAATGAACTTTACCACAAAATGCAGCTTAAGTGATCTTTTGGGTTTGTCGAGGGTATTACGTGCCAATATTCAATACGAATAAAGTGATTAGTAATTTCATTGCCTGTCAGAAAATCTATCTTGACACCCCTTGGAATATTAAATTAGCAAACGAAGAAGATGAATTTTCATCGTGTCATCACTCCACTCTGACAGTCCTTGCTTATTTACTTAGGTTAGGTTAGGTAGAGGGGCTGCTAGTGAATTCACCAGCACACTTAGACATTGGTCCACTGTGAGAAACACAGTCAGGCTACTACCACAGATTGACCACTCAAGTGATTGTGTCGTTAATTCGATCCCAACGGCAAATGGTGACTGGACCAGATTTGAAAACCGGATAAAAGCGTATTAACTTTGCTTTAACTGGGATTCGTACCGCTAATCAGGGGCAGGGGCACTCAACCAACTGTGCCATCCAGTCGTTACTTATTTACTTACAAAGCATGGAGGTTATGAGGCTTAGCTAAGCCCATTCTCCTTCATTGGCTGTCTCGCCCACACTGTTTTGAACCCCAAAGCTCTTCCGATAAAACACTGAAACGATTCAAATCAAACAGTTTTCGTCAGGAGAAGGCAGGAGTCCAGTAAGATTGCCAGTCGTCTGACTTGAAAGAAAGCCAACACAATTCCCCAAGTACAATAGAGAGGCAATTAAAACTAAACCCAACAAAAGCAACAGTCAGGACCTCTCAAATGTATATCCACCTTGCCAGTGAATCACACCGAGCACAACTGAGATAGCTATTGACTTAACATTCGTCAGCTCTCAGGTCCACAGAATGCACTGCCTGAGTTGTTAAATCGCAGCTAGAGGCGAACTTTAATGACCCACAGTCACTTCCTCTGAACACAAAAGTTCTAATGTCTCGTCTACAAACAGAACATATTCACTCCGAAGTCAAACGCACAGCGAGAACTCTTAATTGCATTGACTCAGCCCTCTTTGTGTTCGCCATTAACATTCCGCCAGCCCTTGCTCTCTCTGGCCGCACCTTGAAGACGTTTGTGAACTTTTTTCCGCAGTTTCACAGCAACGCTGTAAACATGGCGTCGAATGAATGCTTAAAAAAAAAACAAAACAGAAAATTAACAAACGAAAATGACTCCCACACTCCCCACAAGCACACACGAGAGCGCTCACAGTTGCAAGTGGAATATCTCTTAATTAACTTTTAACATCTTTCGGGTCGCGTTGTGCAACTCTTGCTAGTGTCGCCGCAACGCGAGCTACGCCCGTAGCGTAGCGACCTCTGGTCGAATGCATAATTTAACTTAAATGGGATCCATTGCTAAAGTTAAACGAAGCCTTTACCCCTGCCACGGCAGAGGAACACAAGTGGCGACGGTGTTTAATGTGTGATGCCATTTACAACAATATGAAAAGTTTGTCCTTCCTTTTCCACTGCATGGCCGCCGCCGACTCCCCCGTGGGGTGTGGAGACAACACCAACAACCCAACCGAGGAAGAAACAATTTTCCCCCAAATAGCTGAAGAAATGAGGAAAAAAAATTAGGAAATGCACCGAATAGACCCGTCTCGTGCTGTTTTTGCGCCCCGCCGAGGATACCGACTGAGGGAGGAAGCAGAAGAATCGAATCCTTAAGCAGTTTCATCAATGTAATCCTGTAGAGCCAAAGTTGTGTGATAAAACTAAACTCTCTCAACTCTCCAACGTCTTTGCGTTGGATTTTCTTTCGTTTTTCTTCACCAGCGCCCTTGGTCCCTTGCTTTGCAATTAAAATGCGATCTCGACTTTGCTTTGCCTTGGAATGGGGCGGGCGCTGTCCTTTGTTACGTTTTTTCTTTGCACTCTTCTTCGGGCAACTTAGGGAACAGAAAGAGTTTGAAATGAAACGTAACGAAGTTGGTCCCGCCGCCCCACCAGCCACCCCCCTCACAGAAGACACTTGTGCTTGGCTAAGGTGGAGATGTTGCGAAAGTTTCTTAGGTTTGCCGTATTGTCTCATGGCTGCACAGGGATGTTTGTTGTGCTACTGCTGTCGGTGAGGTAAATTGCTTTAAGTTTTTCTCTAACTGTCGTCGTGGCTGTTCCCCCAAGAGGGAGCACATAAGTTTTTCAATTTTGCGATTATTAGAAGTGATTAAGGTTTTTAGAGACCCCATCCAGGGAGCGCTCCGGTTGGGTGGGGGTCCGGGGAAATGGGCTCGATAAATTTCGAAGCTTGTTGGCGAGCAGATCTTCTCCGATAATTAAAGCAAACGGTGCAGCACTTCCGGTGGCCATGATTTAAGTTTCAAATTTGGACTGGCTGTCTGGGCTCAATAAAAGAAGACTCCGCATTCCAAGGAGAAGCTGCAACCGTCAGATAAAAATTCATGTGTTTCAAAGACGCAGACGGTACCTCGTAAAAGTTTCATGCGATAAACTGCAGATTGACGGTAGTTCTTCTCGCATGTCTTTTTGAGACTCTTGAGAAGCGATGGGACATAAAAACGAAAGCATTTCAACGAATGTGAGCCGAGCTGAAGAACAAGTGCTAAGAGCTTCGACTGAATTGATCCTTTCTAAGATTAAAAGCAAACTGACCATGCAGGCGAACGACTGGGTAGAAAAGTGCTTTTCTTGTGTGTCACCCCGAGGAGAGAAGTTGATCCATGCGAATGTTACCCAGTGTGAATAGGTGGATCATTGGCTTCCTCCACATCAGTTGGAGTTGCTTGTCTGGAGTGGACGACTGGTTAGGTGATAACAGGAAATTCATGCAGCTGTGAAGCAGTTGCACTAAATGTTAAAGGCCAGTGAAAACATTTCCTTTTAAACAGCACCGAACATACTCGCATGAATTTATTTGTCAGGTTGAACTCAGTCAACACAAATTAGTCTCAGAAAAGTCATTAACGAGGTCATCCAATTCATGGTAGGGACTTGAGACTCCTGTTTCAATCGCATCCGTCAGAATGAACTGTCATGCGAAACTGCGTATGTTTTGTTGTACGGTATGAGTGGTGAATGTTGAAGGTGTTAATATTCCGAGAATGCAAAGTGGGTCGCCGTGGCGTTGTGGATAAGGGCGTCGACTCCTACGCAGAGGGTGCCAGGTTCGAATCCCCAATTTACCAACTTTCATAGTTCACGACTGTGGGTCGCCGTGGCGTAGTGGGTTAGTGCGTCGACTCCTACGCAAAGGGTGCCAGGTTCGATACCGGAATTTACCACCTTTCATATTTCACGGCTCCACCTCTTTCGAGTCACTGACAATACTCAAAGAGTATTTGAGCCTGTCTAGAAAAAAATCTTCTCAACTTCGTCTTCCGGAGTTCGCAATTAACTGTAGGTCCCATCCACTAGTGGTAGAACAAAGCACATAAAACACGAGTGGTTGCTGTAGAAGCCAGATCCGCCTCGAACTGTCGCGCTACCCATTATTATGAATGCAAAGTTAGTGATTCTGTTGCAGGTACCATCTATTTCGCGAATTACGTGCAGAATAGGGTCCACAAAATTTCCTACCCTAGTGTACTATAGACGACCCGAAGAATCTTCGTTTCTGAGCCTGTAGGACAACGTAAGAGAGGTAGCCCACATACAAAGTGGTGCACACAATTCGAGGGGGGACCTCAACCGAGCAGGCCGGAGAGGTATGTTGGGTGAGGGCCAGGTATGCCCTTGACTGTAGCGTCCTACTCTAGGCTTTATATCTATCAATAATCGAAGTACGGGGTCTACAGATAACATGGCTTCCATTAGAGAAAATATTGAAGGCGCTGTCAAGCAGTTGATTTCAAGTCAAGGTTGTCTGACAACAGTTCCGTCTTATTTTGCATTTTAATTTGCAGTAAATCCTCATATCCTCGTAAGAATTGAAACCAGATAAACAGTGAACGAGGAAAATAGCGCTGGGGCGAATTCCCAAATGAGATTTTTCTGACAACGCTAGCGACGACGACAGTTCCAATCGCGAGAACGAAATAAATGATAGAGTGGATTACTTGTGACGATACTGTTGCAGCGTATAAAAACTTACCACAGAGACTGGGCAGCGGACAGCCACCCACTGAATAGACGCCGTATCACACCGAGTATTAATAAATAGAGAAAGGCGCTAATTTTAAAGTCCCCGTGGTTCCATTCTCTCTCTATTCGTCTTTACACGACGATTGGGTGCTACCACATCAGCGATTCCACGGATAATTTTGCTAAGATCCCCAACGCATAAAGCGTATAATTCACGTTTTGAAGGTACTAGACATAGACCTTATTTTAACCTACAAGTATATTCAGCTATCACTGCCTGTTACTTAATCGCTTAAGGTGTGGGGTGGACCTGGTGAACCTCAACCCACAAACGCGTCCAGTTATCTACCTTCAGTTTCGCACGCCCTCGCAGGTCCCTTTCCACACCTTCCTCTACTGTGCCGCCCCTCGCTGTGAATTTGAAGGCAGGAGCATTGATTTCCATTCGATCTACATGACCTAGCCATCTCAATCGTTGGAGCTTCACTCTTCTGGCTAAGTCGATGTCGCTTAACAGCTCATACAGATACTTGTTATATCTTCTCCTCCACTCACCACATATGCAAAGAAGAATTTTTCTCCCAAGACAGTCAAACCAACCTCCTTCACTTTTGACACAGTCCATGCCTCCGCCTCCACTATATAGTAGGAGCTGCATGTAAAAGGTCTTATAGGCGGATCCTTATTTTGTTCGAATAAGGTCATTGTTTATCAATTGCTGAGCTATACCTTTTCCTAAGTGGACAAAGTCTCAGTCTACCTGAAAGTTATAACTGCCATAATACTGTGACATTCTGTCCGAGACGTCGGTGTTGGGTGTCCTTTCCTCGATGACACCATATCTTCGCAGCTTCCGCCGCAATACTCTCAAAATTGCCATTAACATCATTCTGCGTTCTTCCAATGATGTCAATAGCTGTGTTTTTTTTTTGCAAGCGTATATACGCTTAATTTAAAAGTGCACAAAAAACGATCATCGGCTCTTAATGATTCATCATAAAATCTTGGCAGCATCGGCGACATTTATGACATTTGTTAAGGTGATGGTTGAGCTTTGATGGTCACAATTTTCGTTTTGTGACTATGTAGCGTGACCATCACTTTAAAAGCAAAACTACTTAATAATTATAAAATAAGAACAATTTTCATCAAATGAAAAGAGTCGGTTACGAAACCTAAACGGTATGTTTAGCAGAGACACTCTGGCTATACCATTGCATACTTATGGATGCCAAAACAATTAAAAATGATGTAATACATCAACCACACCTACAAATGCATTAACAAAATTGAGCAGGGAATAATCTCGTAAACCACATACACCAACCTAATTAATGAATGAATAAATTCAGGAATGAACACACAGAAAATAACGATTGGAAGCATTGTTTTTATCCGCGCTTATTTTTTAAGCGGCGATAAATATGATGAGTAGCCTAAGCGGATATAGGACTTGTTGTTAGTGTATTTTACATGCAAATTGAAAATTAAGCGTATATACGCTTGCAAAAAAACACGGCTAATATTGTCGATATATACGAGTATTTCGGCGGACTTTTGAAAGATTCCCTCTGGTGTTGGCATGGACATTTCTAAGAATTCTTTCAAGAATGATGTTGAAAAAGAGGCATGACAGCGCGTCGTCTTGTTTCACATCAAAGATCTCGAATACGTCTTTACCGACCTTGATGGAGCAGCGTGTCTTCTATGTCGTCATCCTGCACAAACGTACTAAGTTGGCAGATGTATACGAACTAGGCAATGAACTGTATCTATGGCTCGTCTCTATCGATCACGTCATAGGCGGCCTTAAAGTCGATGTAATGGTGGGTGTTCCAAAGTTTTTTTTCTAGAGCTTGCCTCAGTGTGAATATTTCGTCTATTATGGATTATCCTGGCCTGAAGCAACACTGGTTGACTAGGTCATGTAGAAAGTCCGACGAATCTTTGACTCCGAACGAGTGGAATAAATCGATAAAGGACGCAGACGGAAGCGATGGCGCACGAATTATTTATTTTTATTATTGCATTGAATTGGATGTAGTATCCAAAATACAAATAAAAACAAGAGAAGGAGAAATCAAATGAAAGAACACACTTATAAGACTGCTTAAACCATTTATTTTTTAAAAAAGGAAAAGAATCTTAACACTAGGGCGAACTGGAGACTGCCGATCGTTTTTCCTCCTATCCTTATGAGCTCAAATGGTTAGTCCCTTTTTTTTATTGCGTACTATCCCATTCGAGCTCAAGTAGTCTTATTAGTTATTTAACGATCGTATGAAGGTATCGTATTTATCCTCACGTCATCCTGGAACTATGACATGTCTCTGTTTTGGGGTTGATATATGAGTGACCACTGGGCCTGGCAGAACTACAATAGCTGACATTGACATATTAATGACTCACGCAAGTGGAGGACATCAAAAGGCTTGACGTGCGAGATTTGAGGCAGTTGGCTAAAGATCGCGCCAGCTGGAGAGGCCCGCAGGTCCATTGCGGACTGTAGTGCTATTAGAAGAATACAAATAAAGCAGCACTGGTACGGGCCGAAGAGCTTTAGGCTTTTACACAGCAAGGCAGATAAGATCATGTATGTGATATTCGGAAGACAGATGCCTTTATAGTTGGCGCAATGCAGAGGGTATCGATGCTTTGTAGAACGAACTGTTGACTGTCTGAAATCACGTCGTCCTCCTGCACTCTTGTGTTACCTTAAACAAGGGCGTCTTAGGTTGCGTTGTCGCATGGGCTGGTATAGTGGGAGGGTCATCGGAGCTGTGTCAGGGTAATAATGCGTTCTTCTTGCAGGCTAGGCAACTAAGGCGTTGTAACCATAGACTCCCGCACATGGTTCAATGTTCCCTAAAATCAGCACCAAAATCAACACAAAAAACCAGTGTTGAGCTGAAAAGTGAAATGATTTTAGTCACATAATTTCTATGCCATCGAAAGTCACAAGGACATCTCTTTCAGCTTAACTAATCACAGTTATGTCAACCGCTGCTCTGGAAATCGAATTTTTACATTCCTAGTTGGAAAGGTGGGTCGCAGTGGCGTAGTGGGCTAATGCGTCGACTCCTACGCAGAGGGTGCCAGATTCGATACCTGAATTTACCACCCTTCATATTTCACGGCTCCATCTCTTTCGATTCACTGACAATGCTCAAAGAGTATTCCTGTTTAGAAAAAGCTTCTCAACTTCGCCGTTCGGAGTCGGCATTAAACTGTAGGTCCCTTCCACGCGTGAGAGAACAATAGCACGCACAACGCGATTGGTTGCTGTCTAGCTGAGAAGGCCCAGGTCCGACTCGAACTGTAGCGCCACCCATATTATTATTATTAGTTGGAAAGGTCCCAAAGCCACAGCCATTAACCACGTAAAATGAGTGTACAGTGAAACTTTCCTGCAGCGGACAGTAGTGGGCCCATAATGATTATCCGATATGAAGGGGTCCATTCCGAACGGGTTGAAACACACGAACACCTTCATGCCGCGACCATAACGAATTGTCCGTAAAAGGAGGTGTCGCTTATAGAGGGTTGTCCGTAAAGGAGAACTTTCACTATACAGTAAGCTCTCTAAATCACTCTCTTAGTAAAGAAGCTTAGCTGGCACGTTCTTGTAGGTCGAATGGAATCAAGATCAACAATGATTTGGTCTTGTAAATATGACGACAATGTCACTCGTCACTTGGATGTAACCTTCAAACGCCCTCGAAGTGTCGGCAGACATTACAGCACCATTTCTTTTCTACCTCTTCACAAAACTTCTAGATAGGCACAGCTCATCAACGTTCTACAGCACTTCTTGGCTGAAGGTTTTCACCGTAATTCTATACCTTCTCAGTCAGTGTCCTTGCCAACGCCGACGACACATGACACATGACACTCAGCATAAAATTTCGTCTAGACAATCATTTTTTTCCCCGTCCAATACAAAGTCCACTCAACAGTCGACAACAGCCCCGGGTTTGCTGCCTCTTGCACGCACATTTTCAACTTCCAATCATATTCCTCAATATTACCATCCACCACTTAGGAAAGCATTCAATTGAACAATTGCCCTCTCGTCCACCGTCACCGCCTCCGGCTGTCACCGGGGAGAAACGAATTTATATTTTGATTCTCGCCCGAGTGTCCTTCAGCTCTGGCGCTTTTAATGGCGACATGGCAATGATTTCCATTCGCCATCCCCCCACAGTTGAGATTTCCCATAATTTCGTCCTTGCAGAAAAACGATCCCCACCAGAGCGCAGTGTGCCGTCCCAAGACCCTGAAGTACTTAACGCATTGCCATCTCGTCAAGAGCCCTCCCCCCCCCCCCCCCCTCTCCACTCCCCGGGGAATGCAAAGTAGCAACGGCAGTCCCCGTCGCTGAAGCTTGCATGCGAATGCGACGCTTCAAAAGAGTTGGCTCGCCGGCTTACAAGAAGGGACCACTAAAAGGACCCTCGTACAAGGCCATTCACCATAAAATAACATCTCATTTAAATACAAAAATGATATCACTTCAGTTTCGGAGACTTGGGTATTATTGTGCTCCTCTTCCACTTCTTCAACTTCCGTTTACAATGCAATGGGTGGGGGGCAACAGTGCTCCCCGCAGGAGTGTGAATCTGGGTCTATGTGCCACAAACAGACGAGAAAGCACATCCAAGCTAGACCTCGACACGAACCGACAGTCGACTGTGTGCTGTGAAAGCCAGTCCACCAGTGCCACTGGGAACAATGGTTATTGCAGGATTCCCAACCGCCGCTGGCCGGGCGACGAGTCCACCCCCGCAACGCTCAGCCCATAACCATAATGGTTTATTCACTGGGTATTATTCCAGCAAATGGATAGTCTCTGTGGTTCTGATTTGGAGGGCGTGTGAAAAATACTATATTTTCCCATTTCCATATTCCCTTTGAGTGTGCGATGTTCGTGCCCACACCCACACCCACCCCTAGCCCCTGCCACGCTGACAGTGTCCTCCGTGCTTCGGTTTCTTCTTCTTACCGGGCTCTCGGTGTGGATGGTTTCTTTTTTCTCGATTTTGGGTTCCTTTGCTGTCATTTCCATTCATTTTCCTCGTCTGGACCTGTCCTGTTCTGAATTTCAATTCGATGGCCAACACCTCTGACTGAACCTTAACCACTCCCTCGCCCAAGCCACCTCCTGTGCCGAGCCCAGTCCGTCCTTAAGGTTCGTTATGGGGGAGCGTTAAAGTGAAGTGTTTGCTGTAGGTTTTCCATTTTGGCATACACAATGCGAGTCGATGCTGTTGTGCCACATATGCACTTTCAACCACCACCGACGAAGGGAAATGGACTACGGGCATCCAGGATCCTGTCTAACCGTAGCTTGTTGTAATTTGTATTTTTTTTCCTCGTTTTTGTTGAAAGGAAAAACAATTTTCTGCAGATTGGAGAATCGCAATTGAATTGAATTTCACAATTTTGCCTTGCATTTTAGTTCGATTAAATTGAGCCCAGTGCTATGGAGTGTGTGTGTGTATGGATATAATGTGTCCTGTAGGATAGACAGAGTTTTTCACAATGTCATCGATTCTAATTACGGGTAGGTCGGTGTTCTATGGGCCAGCTGAGCCAGCAAGTGGACTGCACTTTTTTTGATCAGATGACAGTTTGGTTGTTTGTTAGTCTATTCTTAATCAAATGAAGGATGATACAGGAGAAATTCATAGGGAGGCAGGTCCGCTCATTAGCAGCGGATTTTTTCATAGTAATACTCATAGAGGTTGTGACACAGTATGTGCCTAGATCCTACAGCCATCACTACTGTTGTGTATTCTGTTGTTCTTTGACAAGTGGATTGGACCTGCAGTTTTATGGCGACTCCCACGGGGAGGTTTGAGAAGCATCTCCTAGACAGGCATTGAGCATTTTCAGTGACTCAAAAGACCACTGCCTTATGAACGTTGTTAGAATCGGGGGTTGAACCCTGCACCCTGGCGTTAGAGTTGTCGAATATCGCAAAATGGCTTGATGAGATATAAAAACAATTTAATCCACTCTGAAGATATCTTGCGCTCAAGCTTCCTTAATAATAATAATATGGGTGGCGCTACAGTCCGAGGCGGACCTGGGCCTAGCTTCTCAGCAACCACTCGTGTTGTGCGTGCTATTGTTCGTTCACGCGTGGAAGGGACCTACAGTTTAATTCCGACTCCGAACGGCCAAGTTTGAGAAGCCTTTTCTAAACAGGAATACTCTTTGAGCATTGTCAGTGACTCGAAAGAGGTGGAGCCGTGAAAATATGAAAGGTGGTAAATTGGGATTCGAACCTGGCACCCTCTGCGCAGGAGTCGACGCACTAACCCACTACGCCACGGCGACCCACAAGCTTCCTTAGAAGAGGAAAAAACAGATATATACAAGCTAAGTACAAAACTTTTGTTCTGATGCCTGAGGAGACTTGAGCTAAGTGCCACCTGTGATTCACGGTTTTTATAAAAATTTACCAAAATCGAATTACGAAATAAATGATTTTCAAGTTACGTCAAAGAATCGAATTGGTTTACTAGGATGACTTACTTTGTGAATGTGTCTTCCCATTCAACTGTCAATCGGGAGTCACCCCAAAGTCACAAGAGACGGCTCAATTTACCTTGATAGGATTAGAAAGGATTAGAGATCGAATGCGCGACTTTCGGTTTCTTCGTATTATTGGGTACCATTTGATCACACTTGTCTTATAACTCCGTACAATATTTCAGACTAGTCCAAGTTTCGTATTTCTCGTCAGAAGAAATACTAACGACGTTGAATTTTGTCTATGAACTATCTGTGACAACTGTGAGGTAGTGATTCCAACGTCAAACCGTCTATGACGCCCAGCGGACGTGGGTACCAAGGATCTCAAAAGTCAAAGCACGTAACAAGGCCTGCGAAATAAAACAAACACCTTTGAATCAGTCTGAAATTTTGTTTAGTATCGCTTGATAGATACGACAGTCAGGTCAACATCTGTCTGCGACTCTACCCGTTCTCTAACACAGATGCATATTGGTCCTCTCTCGTCAGTCTATATTCCTTGTAAGTTTTAAATTCATTTGTTCTGATCTGTAGAAGCAACCTTTGAGGGGTGATGTCTTGTAAATTAGGAAAAGTAATGGTCCTAGTGTATGCCATATCCACAAAAAAGGCGACCCTACCTCTTAAAACAACTATGGGAGTATATCCCTGCTCAACGTCGCCTACATGTTCACCCTGTGTGACCGTCTAAAGCCGCTTTCCATCGCACTAATCGGCACGTACCAGTGCCTGCGAGTTTCAGAACGATACGCACCACGCTAACAAATACGCGATGCACCGTGCAGTCGTTTGAAACCTGCACCGGATTTTGGCAAGGAAAAGCACTGTCGTGTGATTTCTTCAATTTGGGACTGGAGAAGAAGGCGGCGGGCAGCTGTAAACACGGAAGGCGCTATTTTCTATAAGTCAGTTCAACTGCTGGGAACGGACTTATACTTGTACGTCGATGACATCGACTTCGTCCCGCGTACCCAAAGTGCCGTAGTGAAAGCATTTACGGCAATTTAAAGAAGAGGCGAGCTGGTCTTAATGTCAACGAGGATAAAACTAAGTATATGCTGTCGACCAAAAAACAATCTGTCACACAATAGTACCGCCTTTGGCAACCTAGTACTTCGGTTTGTCAAAACAACTCCCGTCAAGACTCCTAACTCGAAGGACTAAGGTCATGCACTACAAGACCCTTATTTTACCTGTCCTGCTATATGGAGCCGAAAGCTGGACGATAAGTAAAACTGCGGAGCTGATTCTTGGTGCCTTCGAAAGAAAAATTCTACGTGGGATATTTATGGTCCCGTCTGCGAGGAGGGCGAATGGAGGAGAAGACCCAGGCAAAGATCCGTCGACTGCACTGGCTCGGCCACATCGAGCGCATGAACAACAATGCTCCAGCTAAGAGGGTCTTAGAATCCGGGCCTCCTGGTTCGAGAAGTAGAGGAAGACCGAATCTCCGATATAAAGACCAAGTAATGGCGGATGCAAGACAGCTTGGTCTGGATGACTGAAACCAGCATTCCCAGTACCGTCGTCGATAGAATGCAGCAATTGCTCAGGATCGGACCCTCCATGGGTCGCCGGCAGCCTGATAAGTAGGTTAGGTTAGGTAGGGGGGGAGGGGCTACTGCATTCACCAGCACACTTAGTCCATATTGTTCCATTGTTAAACCTCTAGTCAGACTACTACCACTGATTGACTTATACTCCAGTGATAGTGTCGATAATTTGATCCCAACGGCAAATGGTGACTGGACCAGATTTGAATACCAGTTTTCACTGGGATTCGAACCGGGGCCCCCTCTAACCAGGGGCAGGCACACTACCAACTGTGCCATCCAGTCGTCTTAGTCTGATAAGTAAATAAGTAATAAAAGAGATACCACAGATTTAATTAGACAGAGTTCTTCTTCCGATAATGATCGTTTGTTTTTTTATGCATTTTCTTATCCATGCGGACTTGAAGGCTCATCGGGCTTCAGCAGTGTTGTCCATGCACTCTATGAGCGCATTGAATCCGTAGAAGACCAGCGGTCGTGGTTACCACATATATCGTCCAAAAGTCTTGTACTCAATAAATTCTGCCAAATTAAAAAGTAACCGTTGAATCAATTTTTTGTCGTTTGACATACACCACAGTCAGGCAGGCGACGTCACCGGGTACTAATTGATCCACCCTTGTGAGACAAAATTTTATTTTTTCAGCACAATAAAGCTAATAGGCCTAGGTAGCTATCTCCGCACATCGAATCTCCATTCCAAAACAGGCACCAATTTTTTTTTTTATTCTCAACTGAAGAAGCAACCTTAAAGTTGATGTCTTGTAAATTAGGAAAAGTAATGGTTCCAGAACCGACTCTTGAGGAATGCCAGTACTTGAATATGGTAATTCCTGCTCAAAAACTATATTTGCTAAAAGGATTGGTTTATTATATACAATTGTAGAAAGAACTACAAGCTACCAAACTAGTAGTTGTATTTCAACTACACAACGCATGTGTCTCATAAGTTGGCTTCTATGAAGACTTCCTACATTAATAAGTTTTAAGAAGTATTGCGAAATGCTGAAGCTGGAGTTATGGTTAAAAATGTAAAAGAGGCCGATTTGTTCGTGGACATGAGAATAAATATATTGTAATATAATAATTTGTGCCTCCACAATTCCCCAAATCAGACTTGGCGACTGGGCAGGCTTAGTATTCGAATAAGCTCGTTTAAGAATATTTAAAAACAGATTGTTTTTGAGTTTATCCGATAAGGTTCGCCTGAACCTTGCCGTTACTATATTTTATTTATTGTATAATTATACATACATTCTTAGGGTGAAACATGAAGGATTGAATTAATTTAATTGCTGCTGATTAATATTTTTTCATTTGACCTTAATGCTTCACTATTTAAGTGATTCAGCTCTGCACAGCCTTCCGACGCGTCGGTTATCTTCCGGCGTACCTCAAAAGGGTATAGATTTCTATGCCGACTGCACTGTCTGCGAAAGATTAGACCTTTTTTCTGGTTTTGAAAAAGTAAAAGCATCTTCGACCGTCTTCAACCGATTGTGTTTCGCACTGAGGTCCGGCGGTTGAGCAGGTCACTCCATAAGTGAATCCCTTTTAGAGGCAATCCATTCCTTTTTGCAATTTGGCGGTGTATTTTGGGATTGGGTTATCTTGTTGAAATGCCCACAACAGCAGCATGTCCTCTTCAGAAAATCTCACCATTATTATGTTCCAAGTACATTGCGCAAGTTCATCAGTTCATCAGAATTCCATTTACAAGTCTTAATGCTTGGCGGACGAACTCCATGCCGAGAGGAAAGTGTCCATGCCATAATGTTACTACCACCATGCTTGTTAATCTTCTTGGTAACGTCTAACAAATTGTTTGCTAACCTACACCAAACAAAATTCGACGTTCATTCAGTGGATATATATTATACGGGTAGAAAATGTAAAATTCTGACTTGACTCAGAGCCTGCCAAAGTAACAGACAAAGCTGTCTTTTGAAACACGCACAGAAGTGGACCAGAACATTAGAACTCTAGCCTTGTTGGTTGAGGCCCAAATTGGTAGGAGCAGCTTTGTGGTTGGGTCCCCTGATCAATTCCATCATCAATAGCCTCTAGTCTACTTAGTCATCGCCCATCGGATAGGAGAATGTCCAAATGCCTGCTATTCCGACAAGATCTGACGACAATCCTTCCAATCATGTACTGACAACTGAAGTGGGAAAATGTTGATGCGTTGTAGAGCCCCAGTCAGAGACTGGTAGTCATTCGAGTAAGGAGCAACGAAATTCGAAAGACATGGTACTTTGATGAACGAAGTGGAGTACACCAAAATTAAACGAAAAATTAACTCAAAAAAAGCAATAAGCTATCGTGCATCTCTTACGGATCCGAACATTTTCGAATTTCCCTGTGTTGGGGACCAGGTCATAGAGATTTTATGGCAAACTGCAAAGCTGACAAACTCGCAAAAATCCCCACCACACTGCCAGATGACAGAACCTCGTGTGACAAACATATATGCTCCCCTAGCTACCTTTAAGTTTCAACTCAATAATTCAATAATCAATGCCGGATGGAATATAGCCAACACTTGCCAAATCACCAAACAAATCTGGCCCAGTCGTGACCCTAAGGATCTGATAGTTTGATCTCCTTAAAAAGGTCCAAAAGCAGCTCCGCAATGGAAACAATCACCAGACACTGCGGAAAAGGCTGAGACTACTACCTACTACTTACTACCTACCTACCTGACGAAAACTGAAAAAAAGGTTTCATGATCACATAGTATATTATTTATTTTTTCTCATTCTATTGGTTAAGTTGACTTACGTCCTCTTACGTCCATTATGGTTGGACTCACTCTTACGTTGCGAACAATATTAGAACATTTTCTTAAGGAGCGTGGTTCATTCCAGAGATTTATTCTTGTTTCCTTAAATTTCAAAGTATATTCCAACACAATTTGATGAGGCCTATCGGAGAAGATTCGGCATTGATCATGAGGCTTTACTTCTTTGGGCAACTTAATCTTGTGTGGAGTGTAGGGTGTAGGATGTAGGCCCTGACAGGTCTAGGTCGTGTGAATGGCTTAAAATTTTACTGATTCGACACTTCGTTTAGAATGTTTACAATGGAAAGCCACTTGATCCGATGCTTAGTGCCTGCACTGAAGCTAAAATGAAGACACACGGTTACCGACCCAAAGTCCCTCAAGGCCTCCAGAAACCTCTTTATCTCAGACCATCTGTCGGTCTGCCACAAAATGTCTGCCTAGACGACCGAAGGAACAAAATGATAAATCTTTCTGCACAACAAATCAAATTTAAAGCATCTCCCCATGAACAAATGCCACATGCTCACAAAGACGACCGAAAATTGTCTGCCCCACATAGTATAACCTTTCAACTCCCCTTGCTGACATCCGAGACCGAGACCGTACCGCACCGCACCCAGGCACCCAACCACCCAAGCACCCATTCAATCTACAAAAACTGCTCAGACACCCATTTGAAAGAATTTCTTTTATCAGACATGACCTCTAGCACAAAAGCCAACTGCCGACAGTGCTTCACTTTGCACACACACACACAATGGTAGAGATAGAAGAAAAAAAAACCGACGATAAAAACTGAAATCATATCTTTCTACTTGGACCCCTGCATCACTAGTCCCTTATCAACCCGGCCAACAATGGTACCTCAAGTTCTTTCAATTTATCCTTTATTCCCTCCATAACTGACTTGCTCCGGTTTCAATAAAACGCTCACAGTACAAACGTCATCGGCCGCCTTCAACTATTGCCAGCCTCTATCTACATTCTTTCCCCCATCTCCCGCGTTTCGTTTTTGAATATCGTCAAGGATGTGAATTCCACACACATACACAGGAGAAGGGGGGCCAATACTTCATCTATCTTCGAATGTATGTACGACTGTACTTCCGCAAGTAATTCCAATTGAATCGAAATTCGAATACCCTGCACTTCACCCTGCACCCGGGGAGATACACTTCCGAGGAAATTGGCAGCGCACCACTAGGATGTCTAGGACGTGCCACGGACGTGAGGGACGTCTAGTGCGAGGAAGAACAGAAAACTGAAACAAAAAAAAAAAAAAACGTAACTACAGAATGTGAAAGATGATATGGAAAGCAACTCAAGGCAAGGGTAACAAATGGTTTGCTCGCCCTTTTGTGATACCGACAGAGTTCCCCATGTGTTGTGCCCTTAACCTAGCACCTCCCCACCCACTCCATTCGCCTTCGGTCGCCATCGCCATCAGAGATGCGGGGTATTATTTATGTGTTGCGCCAGGAATCTATTTGCACAAAGCACCACAAATCTGAGCATCGGATTATATTGAAATGTAAACTTTTTCTTTCTCTTTCTCTCTCGCTCGGTCTCGGCCTCGGTTTCGGTCTCGGTCTCGATCTCTCACACTTTTGTCATCCACCCACAGTTGATGTGATTTTATTTGCGCGTTCTTTCTTTTTTAATTTTCCCCCATTTTTTTTCTTAGACTCGGTTGTCGTTGGTGTAGCTAGCTCCTCTCGATGTGCTCTTTTTCGCCATCCATCTGGAAATTTATGAGGCCGCTTTATTCGCAACTTTGGGGCCCCACAATTCTTCGCTTATCCGTGGGGCAGAAGCAGAAAGTCAGGC
Source organism: Eristalis intricaria (assembly GCA_964034865.1). Classification (NCBI taxonomy): domain Eukaryota; kingdom Metazoa; phylum Arthropoda; class Insecta; order Diptera; family Syrphidae; genus Eristalis; species Eristalis intricaria. The sequence goes on from OZ035874.1 coordinate 47,164,075, forward strand.
GCACCGTACCACACACATGTGAGTTACAGCCAGTGCACTCCTTTTGCCAGGATATACGATTCAATTTTGACAGCAAGAAGATATATTAAGCGATCCCAGGATGGTTAGGAGCGGGCTTACCCCACCCGCTGGTAACTCCTGCCGGCCACCCACTCAGTGCAGTGCAGTATGCGAAAGGGGAGTGTGTATATTATTTTTGCCATTCACCCGTTGTTTTTGCTCGCCTCCCAAGCCCTTCATCGGAGGATGCGTGTGTGTGTGTGTGCTAGTGCGGCCAATAACTCATATTGCGCTTTGAAGTTTTTGAATATCTCGAAGGTGGCGCTATCCGCCCTGCAGCTTGCACTTCACCTGAGGCATCTAAGGACCTGCTCCAGCTACCTGGGCGACTTCAACACGGAGCTTGACTAGGGAAATCCTGGAAAAGTTTCGACTGCACGTTTCGGCTGGGTAATTTGTTCCGATTATAAAAGTTTTGTTGTGATTATAGATTTGAGGAGATGAAGGAAGCGAGGGCGGGCTGCAGCGGCGGCGGCTACACGATGTGTGTAGAATCCGATTTTGAGAAACTCCTTGCGGAGCTACGTGCCTTGATGTTGTTGATTCGTATTCTAATTTGCCGCAATGGATGTGCAGAGGTGTGGAGTCTTCGAGTTTACCTCAGCTCGGAGGGAGTGGAGCAGGTTGCTGTTCTGTTTCATCTGACGTTTCGATTCGGTTTCCAGAAGGCGTGTGTTCGGGAACAAATTGGAAACCATTCTCGTGCTGCCTTTGTTCTGGCGTGTCGTGTTTGTGGTCTTGCAAGAGTTTAAGGAATACGTACGTGTCGTCGTACTTTTTGCACCACGCACCCTCAGGTACTCATGAAATTAATGCAGGTAAGCAGTCATTAAATAATCTCGTAGAATATCGTCGAATTTAATTTTCGGAGAAGTTAGAGCTTCATCGGATTACTCTGGCAATTATAAAGCCAGCTCTTCATGGAGGGTCCAACCAAAATGGACTTAAGGGCACTTAACTCAACCTAAGCAAAAACCAAATTGCCGTTTCGTTAAGTTTTAGCAAAGCCGCCGTTTCAAGTCCGTTGATAGCTTAAAATTTAAGTATAATTTCCAAGTCAATCACAGGTGATTTCTTTGAAATAATTCAAATGTCGACAACATCCAGTGAGTCGGCTTTAACAAGTTTCGATTATAAATTCCACAACTTGGAGTTTTATACTTTAGCAGCCCTAGACTACCACATTTTGCCATAATGATTAATTCATTCAACTTGCATTTCATTCCTCAGTTTCAAACCGACTTCCTACCGATCCACGGACCCTCAGGCGTATGTGCAACATTTCTCAGTTTCAAACCGACTTCCTACCGATCCACTGACCCTCTGGCGTATGTGGAACATTTCTCAGTTTCAAATCGACTTCCTACCGATCCACGGACCCTCAGGCGTATGTGGAGCATTCCTCAGTTTCAAACCGACTTCCTACCGATCCACGGACCCTCAGGCGTATGTGGAACATTTCTCAGTTTCAAACCGAGTGCCTACCTGTCCACAGAACCTCTGGCGTATGTAGAACATTTCTCAGTTTCAAACCGACTTCCTACCGATCCACTGACCCTCTGGCGTATGTGGAACATTTCTCAGTTTCAAATCGACTTCCTACCGATCCACGGACCCTCAGGCGTATGTGGAGCATTCCTCAGTTTCAAACCGACTTCCTACCGATCCACGGACCCTCAGGCGTACGTGGAACATTTCTCAGTTTCAAACCAACTTCCTACCGATCCACGGACCCTCTGGCGGATGTGGAACATTTCTTAGTTTCAAACCGACTTCCTACCGATCCACGGACCCTCAGGCGTATGTGGAGCATTCCTCAGTTTCAAACCGACTTCCTACCGATCCACGGACCCTCAGGCGTATGTGGAGCATTCCTCAGTTTCAAACCGACTTCCTACCGATCCACGGACCCTCAGGCGTATGTGGAACATTTCTCAGTTTCAAACCGAGTATCCATCGATCCACGGACTCTCTGGCGTATGTGGAACATTTCTCAGTTTCAAACCGAGTGGCTACCTGTCCACGGACCCTCTGGCGTATGTGGAACATTTGTGAGTTTTAAACCGAATACCCATCGATCCACGGACTCTCTGGCGTATGTGGAACATTTCTCAGTTTCAAACCGAGTATCCACCGATCCACGGACCCTCTGGCGTATGTAGAACATTTCTTAGTTTCAAACCGACTTCCTACCGATCCACGGACACTCAGGCGTATGTGGAACATTTCTCAGTTTCAAACCGAGTGCCTACAGATTAAAAGACTCGCTGGCGTATGTGGAACATTTCTCAGTTTCAAACACTGTACTGACACAGCTCCCACCCCAAGCACTCTCCCCCACACAACGTCCTTGTGGCGCCTCTTGCGCGCAATCACTACGTCAGCTAAAGTCGAAAACACGTCAACAATTCAGTTGGCGCAACCTACACAGCACACTTGAAATCCGGCGATGAAAAGGGGTTAATTTCACTTGAGTGCCGCTTAAGGTTACCTTAATTCGAACAAGAGTGTTCCGCCCTTAATGGTAAATTCCTTTTCATCCATGAATTCATGACTCCCCTCCTGGCTGTTGAGTTGCGTTTGCCGTCCTCTCGCAAATAGATTAATTTCTCGGAATCCGACTTCAATATCTACCTATTTACATGTTCAGTTCCACGAATTTCTGCGAAACAATTCCCCGAAGCACTTCAAAAAATCAACGAATCCTCAGCGGAAACATAAATTAATCCCGTTGTTGTTTATTTCAATTACTTACTCCTTTAGCTGCTTACCAACCTCCCACACCCGTGCAATCCCGTCGTTAGGTATGGGAGACAACACGGAGAAAAAAGAAAGACTCCTCAAATGTACTTGCACGTAAGAACAAAATACAACACCGACGACGAGGAGAGTTTTAAAACTTTAGCAAAACTTTAGCTTAACTACCGACCGACCACCGACCCCCCCCCCGCATGGCACAGCAGAGCCAGCCGCACCCATAAAAGCAAGCCAAACACTCAGCCACAGAATTAAGCTATACACACCCCGGAGTAAGAAAAACCGACGCTGATGAGGGAACGATGTGCGGCGTGAGGCACTTACAACAGCCGGGGATCCAAACCAAATCAGCCCAATATACTTGTCGCCTCAAGCCTCAAACTACGGCTTCAAACCAGGACCAGGGGTGGTATGCTGGCGCGTCCTTGCGCGAGATTTGCGCTTCATTCATTCATTCAGTAAGCGCTTAGCCTGCACTGCGAGAAAATTAAAACAATTTCCCCCAAGGAAGGAAGGTGGTGCGCGCGAGGAGCTCCTCATCTGGCTTCCCCGTTTGGCCCTTCTGGCAAGGATACTTAAGTTAAACCTCAGAAAACGTTGGGAATGCTTAAAAGAAGTACCCGCAGCAAGTACTTCGGGTTGCGGCCGGAATGATGCGGAAGATGCACCCAGACATCCGTTGGGGGTTGCGTCTTACCTTAAGTTGTTATTGTTGTGTGTCTCTCTCTCTCTCTCTCTCTCTCTCTCGGTGTGTTTGTGAGTCATTGTTGCATGAATAGGATGCCATCTCTGTGCAAGCAACGCATTTCCTCTTCTATTCGTGCAAGGGGATAAGGGACACCCATCCGGTCTTTGCAGAGGCGAAACGCAGAAAATGCATTTGGCACTCAACGAACGGACGGATATTTGGAACGAACGGCCCTCGTGCGCTGGACTGTCTTGCCCCGGCGAATGCCTTAATTAAAATTTTTCACATTCAAATATTTGCGGCTAGTCGTGAGCACACTCACTGAAGCGGGTGAACGGCGGCACTCTGTTGAGGCGAGGAGGACAGGATGGTGCTCAAGGAAATCTGAACGTTAATGGCTTGCCACAATGTTGTTTTTCGTGGAAAACTGCCGGTTGGACTCTTGCGAAAAGATGCCTGAGATGAAATTTGATCATTGGCCAGCGAATAGATGTAAAATTGAAATCTTTCGGTTTACTGCTGGCATTCGAGGATGGATCGCTGGGTTGCGGTCTTAATGTGAAATTAATGTTTTCTGAGAGCCGGCGGAGAGTAATGTAAATTGAGGATAAACATAGTCACTGGCTTGAAGAAGCATTTTTGTGGCTGAGAAGCTGTGAGTGAGTGCTTAAAGTACATTTTGACTTGATTAAGAGTCCCCGGGGAAGACAACAAACTCGGAAATAAGAGGCACTGCAATAACCCGGGGAGGTGTACAGTATACATAAGACTGTATTCACTGAGACTAACGAGGTGAGGCCACTGTGAGAATACGGAAGAGGTTCAAGTCTTTCTGTAAGCACGATAATTTCACCTCTACACAGACTGTTGTTGTCTACGGCGCGGTGACTCTTGCGTACCCCCGTGTTCGATTAGTTGCAATTTGATTCAGCTCTCCCCAACTTTACCCTGACTATACCCGCTCTGTCCTCCACCATCTTGAGTTAAAGAATTCCAGTCTATTTGGATTAACAACGCAAGAAGGCGCCGCCACATCCCGCAGGGACCACTACTCGCCTAAGCTTTATTGCAAGAAAATGTTTCGACGGGTTGGGTCCATCAAAAAAATTGTGCTTATGCATATAAGCTGTGAAAAGCAACTTTCGTCAAGTTATGGCCGAGTCACTAGCCGGTATGTGTCAAAAAATCTAGTTACATTACTGCAACTCGCATGGAGGACATTTGAATCATGTCGTTTTCCATTCATAATCCAATCAAATTGAAATCAAAATTAGGCAGTGTATTACTCGGAGAAAGAGGATTGGTACAAGGATCCAGTCCTGCCTTACTCCATTTTTGAGTTCGAATTAATATGACATCGGATACGTCGGCCATTTCACAGCACAGAGAAAACGAAACGTTGATCCTCTAGGAATTAGGACTAATTAAATATTTTAATCAGGCACGTAACTGGGCGCCGCGCCGTGGCGTAGTGGGTCGACTCCTAAGCAGAGGGAGCCAGGTTCGATACCCAAATTGATCACCTTTGATAATTCACGGCTCTACCTCTTTCGACTCACTGACAATGCTCAAACAGTATTCCTGTCTAGAAAAAGCTTCTCAACTTCGCCATTCGGAGTCGGCATTAAACTGTAGGTCCCTTCCACGCACAGCACGAGTGGTTGCTGAGAAGCTAGACCCAGGTCCGCCTCGGACTGTCGCGCCACCCATATTATATTATATTATTATTAACTAACTAGGCAGTGGCGAATAGCGCTAACCGTCGAATTTCTGTTTGCGTACAAAAAAAAAGAACTTCTAATAAAGATGCAGATTAAAAGAAGATATATCCTCTACATATTATTATACAACACTATTATGGTTTTTTGTAAATGCCTGAAGCTTTGTCCTAGCACCTATAAAGTTCTGAGTGAAAGGCTTGCAGGATACGCTTTTGTCTAAGCTTCAGTCTAAGCGATTCACATCAATATTCTCACCCACTGCACTCCGGTAATTGATATAACTAATTTTTGTTTAATTATCTTTATAAATTAATTTGCATCAAAACTAAAATAAGTGTTTATTTAACTATCAATGTTCATAAGAATAATTCTGGGAGCCCTACTCTCGTAAAAACCCTTTATGGCATGACCTTTACGAAAAAGGTTACAAAGTAGGATAAAAGTTTGGAATTTTACACGGTCCTCCTCCCAAACTAGAAGGACGAGCTATGATATTATGATTCCGCATTATCATAAAAAAACACAAAGTTATTTATTAAATTTTTTCCAAATATTTTATTGACAAAGATTTATTACGACTAATGTCTTTGATCATCAGAACAGAACTAAGAACTATATCTTACAACTAGCTTACTTAACATCTCGTAGAAATGAAATTAACAGTTTCGGTTAGAGAGCGAGACAACAGCAAACAACAAACATTCTTTGACATACGCTATCTCCATACGCGTCTTTCATGATGCAACTCAACGTGTATGCAAGCTTTTGAACGCTTTGTTTCATGTTTTGGCGTGGCTTGTGATTAACCGTTTACATGAACCGCTCTTCTTAGGTTTGGTACAGTCATCGAGGAATTTGTTCAGCATTGTTATATGCATTCGTATGAACATGTATGTAACTGACGGGCTCATACCTGGAGAATTTTGTTTATGCACTCGAGTGGGCGTGTCAATTTAGACTACAGACTTTTATCGAATTTTTTATTGTATGCATTCATCCGCCTTTTCTGTAGACAGACATCAAAAATGGACAACGCATCTGCCTCTGTCTGATGGCCATAGAGACGAGCTATAAAGCCACATGGTTGCATCTAACGTTCTTGTAAAACTCGTAGGAGTAAGCAGCTGGAATCAAACGACTGGATGGGGCAGTTGGTTGAGTGCCTGTCCCTGGTTAGTGGGGTCTCCGGTTCGAATCCCAGTGAAAGCAAAGCTAATACGCTTTGATCTGGTTTTCAAATCTGGTCCGGTCACGATTTGCCGTTGGGATCAAATTAATGGCACTATCACTAGTATGATAAATCAGTGGTAGTAGTAATCAGTGACTGTGGTAATCACCCTGGACCAACATGGTTTAGTGCAGCAGCCCCCCTACCTAACCTAAGCTAACCTGAGCTGCATAATGAAGGAGGTTTTTTGTTGGTCCATCAGAACAACGAGCTGCCATGTGACTTCTTTACCATCATTCTTGACAACTTCGAGCAGAACCAACTGACCAAACAATGTGACATAACCTCACAGAATACCACTCGCGTAACGCGTAGACAACGTACATACATTCGACCAATCGATGTCGTGAAACTTGTGTAGGCGTAGAGATGAAATGTCTGCAATAGTGCGAGCAACATTACTATGTTCTGCGTCAGATCGTTGGTTCAGAGTATCTAGAGGAGAATAGGCAATCATGAGGTATACTGCTGTGCTGCGAAAGGAGTCTAATGGTATATTCTCAAGGTAGGAAGGAAGGAAGAAAGGGGAGTGGTGTGGGGGGCTTTATTTGACTTTACATTACATTCACTGGAATTCAAACCGGCGACCCCAGTAACCAGGGCCAGACACTTAACGAACTGCGCCATCCATGTTCTCAACTACACCACTTATCCAATCGTCCGAGGCTTCGCCATACATTTTCGGGGCTTCGAAACCTCACTCGTTCGGGGAAAGCTAGTAGAAACCACCCTGAGTTCAGTCCACAGCGTGAACCTTAGTTTATTTCGGCAATTTTGTTGCTCATTTTCATTCTTTAAAAAATATTTCTATTATTTTCTGTCAACAAACAGCTGTTTAGCGGTCCACTTCAAAATTGAAAGCAAAGGACATTTGAAATCATTTCAAACTCGATGGAAACGGCCTATGACCAGTCGTGTTGCGCGTATAACCATGACACCAACTTCTCGAAAGCATAGTCAGCGTTTCATACCCAAATCATTCCAGTATTTCTCGATGGCCACAGGAAACTCCATCCAGCGGCTGTTAGCAAAGTTCAGCCGGACTACCTGCAGTGATCCAAGAACAATTTCCCAACACCCGTCGAGTGTTTCCAGCTTTCAACCATAACACGACAAAGACATTACTCCATACAATTTTTGCAACTCAATACCGCGGTCCATTTAGTTCAAAGTGCCCATCCAAATGGCATTCACGGCACGTCCTCCTTCGAAAACTTTTAATAGATATCCCTTTTGTTGCTATCGCACCAGGAACCAACAGACGAGCGAACGAACAAGCCAACCAGCTGCAAATATCCGTAAAACTTTTCACAAAAATTAAACAATCCCACTTCAACTTTCTGGATTTCTCAATCTAAATACACTGCACTTTGCAACATCACGCAGTTCAGTTCAGTTCGCCTCCCCATCCCGGGACATAGTGTTACAATCTCCTGTGAGAGCCGGTGCCAGTCAGCGGCAGGAAGGTGCCGAGACCCAGTGCAAGACGACATTCTTCAGCAGTTTCACGTCTGTATGCATCACGCCGGAGAGACGATGAAAAGACCACAGATGAGCAGCACACTCTCGAAATGAACTGGGACACGACTTCGACTAGGACGTCTTCAGTCTATGATCAAGTTCCTGCAGCAAATACACAGTTCAACTGCGGTGAACATGTGCAGCCGGGTATACGCCCGAACAAGCAGACTCACTGTTGTCTGCACTCAACCGGCAACTACGACCCAATGATGACACACCGACCCACACGGAGTCTGGGTCCTAGCTTCAGCCCTCGTCCTCGACAAAGGAAGGAAGCACCGGAAAATGTGCATATTCACTCAATTTTTCACTCCATTCGATATGAATTGTAATATTCTTCGCTAGACGGGATGCAGGGGTAGATTCTAGTTTCAGCCACCATCCACCGCCAGTCTGCCCCATTGCGCCCCATAAACAACAATATCAATTGAAAACGAACCGGGAATCGGGAGTGGCTGCATTCGCCTGCAATGTGCACTGTTCTGGCAAACGGAGAGCCAGCTCAGTGGCATGGACCGTCGTCGACGTGTGACGGCGGTGCTAGATGGATTGGAAAAGCGAACCAAGGCAAGGAACCCTCATAAAATCCTGCTGCATTGTCGACATTAGGCGATGGCATATAAATTTGCTGTGTAGCACAACTAAATCGGTTATGCGCTCAGCAAATAACTGTACAATGTCAGTTATGCGCATAATAGAATGCTGTAGCGTGTGCATCTGTCGGTGAAGTGCCGATATAACCCTCCATCGACCATGGCCACCCTCTAACGCTGCTCGAGGAGGTCCTGTTGCTCGATTTCTTTGCGCACAACACGAAAGTGATTTTCACGTTGAAATTGTAAAATCCTGCAGCTGGCATGAGGCGATGAGTTATGAGGGAAATTTTTGTTATGGCAATTGGGCGATACACATCACTCACCTCTGCCGGGAGGTGTTTCCCCAAAACTCATCACTTACACAGAAAACCATTTAAATATGGACCATGTGTTGATTGATTGCATGTAGCGTGCACAGTGTTGACGGGTGCTGTGGATGGGGTTGAGCGGCAAGTGTGTACCTCTGGCTGTCGAAACGGATGATCGCGACAATGTTTCTGGTGTCAACTTGGAAGGGGGATTACAGACTTTCAGCTTATGATCTAAGCCGAGGAGAGGGAGAAGATTTATCGTGGCAGTTTTGCTATTCCTCCTTCCTTTGGAAAAGTTTTCCAAGTTGTCAATCTTGTTTCCCGGTTTTATTGGATTGCGAGTGAAAAGGAGTAATAAAAGGGACAGCCATGCAGCTTCTTGTCTGAAGATTGCTCAAACATGCAAACAATGTGCGTAATTGAAAAGTGAACGAAGTTTTATGTGGATTGAGTTTATCGACTGCTAGCCAGTGTAGGGCAAGTCAACGAACGACGAATCGACACAACAACCCCCCAAGCAGTCGCGGGTGATGCCAAAGGCACCAGGTCCTGCCTGGGGAGTCTGCTTGGTTGACGCTCAGCTTAGGTTAGGTAAGGTAGGCGGGCTGCTAGTGCATTCACCAGAACACTTGGACCATATTGGTCCATTGTAATACCCATTGTCGGACTACTATTTACCATAGTTGACTACTCCAGTGAGAGTGCCGATAATTTGGTCCCAACGGCAAATGGTGACTGGACCAGACTTGAAAACCAGATAAAAGCGTATTAACTTTGCTTTCACAGGGATTCGAACCGGGGACCCCGCTAATCAGGGGCAGGCACTCCACCAACTGCGCCATCCAGTCGTTTTGACGCTCAGCTTAGTTCCCGACTACAGCGCTACGCAGAACGAATGGCGGTTTATGCTTTGGCTTATAGTTCTGTTTGAGGGTTATGATATATGAAGTGTCGGATCAACACTACGACCGAACTTGGTGGTGGTCAAATCACAACTGCTCTGAGACAAGATTGGACATGCACACAAGACAACAAAGACAAGGGCTAAGACGCAGTATTATGTCATAACGAAGACCTCTTCCTACGTTTCCCCTGCCACGCCCTACCGTAGTGTTGCCAATACACTCCCATATCCCTAATTCGCATGAATGCTTTGTCTTGAACTCGATTAGAAAACCGCCGCATATTTACCTAATGAGTTGCGAAATCTAATTCTGTCGCCTTTCTCTAAGGCGCCAGGGCCAGAGTCGTCTTGTGGCCAGCCTTAAAAATTTGACTACATTTGACTTCCTAGGAAAAACAGATGGTGAAGCCTTTTGGTTTCAGTTGGGTCAGACCAGTCAATTTCCTCCTCTTCGTGAAGACAACCACGGTTTTGACAGGGTCAACTGAAAGTCCATTTTTGGTACATCAATCGTCGTCCGTCTACATCACCACGTAGCTGTCCAGTCATAGGGCAGGACCTAGATGTTAGAACCACGTCAATCTGCAGAATGTTCCACATACGCCCCGTGGCCTAAGGTCCCTCTGCAGAATGTTACGCATTCGCCCCGTGGCCTAGGGCAGCTCCACACCACTCTGGAGAATGTTACGCATACGCCCCGTGGCCTAAGGCAGCGCCACATCCCTCTGCAGAAAGTTACTCATACGCACCGTGGCCTGGGGCAGCCCCACGTCCCTCTGCAGAAAGTTACGCATACGTACCGTGGCCTAAGGCAACTCCACGTTCCTCTGAAAAATGTTACGCATTCGCCCCGTGGCCTAGGGCAGCTCCACGTCACTCTGCAGAATGTTACGCATTCGCCCTATGGCCTAGGGCAGTCCACATCCCTCTGCAGAAAGTTACTCATACGCACCGTGGCCTGGGGCAGCCCCACGTCCCTCTGCAGAAAGTTACGCATTCGCTCCGTGGCTTAAGGCAGCTCTACGTCACTCCGCAGAATGTTACGCATACGGCCCGTGGCCTAACCAGCCAGCTCCACGTCCCTATGCAGAATGTTACGCATTCGCCCCGTGGCCTAGGGCAGCTCCACGTCACTTTGCAGAATGTTACGCTTACGCCCCGTGGCCTAAGGCAGCTCCACGTCACTCCGCAGAATGTTACGCATACGGCCCGTGGCCTAACCAGCCAGCTCCACGTCCCTCTGCAGAGTGTTACGCATACGCCCCTTGGCCTAAGGCACCTCCACGTACCTCTGCAGAATGTTACGCATACGCCCCTTGGCCTAAGGCAACTCCACGTACCTCTGCAGAAAGTTACGCGTATGCACCGTGGCCTAAGGCAGCTCCACGTCCCTCTGCAGAAAGTTTCGCATACGCACCGTGGCCTAAAGCAGCTCCACGTCCCTCTGCAGAATGTTACGCATGCGGCTCGAGGCCTAGGGCAGCTCCACGTCACTCTGCAGAAAGTTACGCATACGCCCCTTGGCCTTAGGCAGCTCCACGTTCCTCTGAAAAATGTTACGCATTCGCCCCGTGGCCTAAGGCAGCTCCACGTACCTCTGCAGAAAGTTACGCGTATGCACCGTGGCCTAAGGCAGCTCCACGTCCCTCTGCAAAATGTAACGCATACGGCCCGTGGCCTAAGGCAGCTCCACGTCCCTCTGCAGAGTGTTACGCATACGCCCCTTGGCCTAAGGCACTTCCACGTACCTCTGCAGAAAGTTACGCATACGCCCCTTGGCCTTAGGCAGCTCCACGTTCCTCTGAAAAATGTTACGCATTCGCCCCGTGGCCTAAGGCAACTCCACGTTCCTCTGAAAAATGTTACGCATTCGCCCCGTGGCCTAGAGCAGCTCCACATCCCTATGCAGAAAGTTACTCATACGCACCGTGGCCTGGGGCAGCCCCACGTCCCTCTGCAGAAAGTTTCGCATACGCACCGTGGCCTAAGGCAGCTCCACGTCACTCTGCAGAATGTGACGCATTCGCCCCGTGGCCTAAGGCAGCTCCACGTCACTCTGCAGAATGTTACGCATTCGCTCCGTGGCTTAAGGCAGCTCCACGTCCTTATGCAGAATGTTACGCATTCGCCCCGTGGCCTAAGGCAGCTCCACATCCCTCTGCAGAAAGTTACTCATACGCACCGTGGCCTGGGGCAGCCCCACGTCCCTCTGCAGAAAGTTTCGCATACGCACCGTGGCCTAAGGCAGCTCCACGTCACTCCGCAGAATGTTACGCATACGGCCCGTGGCCTAACCAGCCAGCTCCACGTCCCTATGCAGAATGTTACGCATTCGCCCCGTGGCCTAAGGCAGCTCCACGTCACTTTGCAGAATGTTACGCTTACGCCCCGTGGCCTAAGGCAGCTCCACGTCACTCCGCAGAATGTTACGCATACGGCCCGTGGCCTAACCAGCCAGCTCCACGTCCCTATGCAGAATGTTACGCATTCGCCCCGTGGCCTAGGGCAGCTCCACGTCACTTTGCAGAATGTTACGCTTACGCCCCGTGGCCTAAGGCAGCTCCACGTCACTCCGCAGAATGTTACGCATACGGCCCGTGGCCTAACCAGCCAGCTCCACGTCCCTCTGCAGAGTGTTACGCATACGCCCCTTGGCCTAAGGCACCTCCACGTACCTCTGCAGAATGTTACGCATACGCCCCTTGGCCTAAGGCAACTCTACGTACCTCTGCAGAAAGTTACGCGTATGCACCGTGGCCTAAGGCAGCTCCACGCCCCTCTGCAGAATGTTACGCATACGCCCCGTGGCCTAAGGCAGCTCCACGTCACTCTGCAGAATGTTACGCATACGGCCCGTGGCCTAAGGCAGCTCCACGTACCTCTGCAGAAAGTTACGCACACGCCCCTTGGCCTAAGACAGCTCCACGTCCCCCTGCAGAAAGTTATTCATACGCTGCGTGGCCTAAGGCAGCTCGACGTCCTTATGCAGAATGTCCGTGGCTTAAGGCAGCTCCACGTCCCTCTGCAGAATGTTACGCATTCGCTCCGTGGCCTAAGGCAGCTCCACGTCACTCTGCAGAATGTTACGCATTCGCCCCGTGGCCTAACGCAGCTCCACGTCCCTCTGCAGAATGTTACGCATACGGCCCGTGGCCTAACCAGCCAGCTCCACGTCCCTATGCAGAATGTTACGCATTCGCCCCGTGGCCTAAGGCAGCTCCACGTCACTTTGCAGAATGTTACGCTTACGCCCCGTGGCCTAAGGCAGCTCCACGTCACTCCGCAGAATGTTACGCATACGGCCCGTGGCCTAACCAGCCAGCTCCACGTCCCTATGCAGAATGTTACGCATTCGCCCCGTGGCCTAGGGCAGCTCCACGTCACTTTGCAGAATGTTACGCTTACGCCCCGTGGCCTAAGGCAGCTCCACGTCACTCCGCAGAATGTTACGCATACGGCCCGTGGCCTAACCAGCCAGCTCCACGTCCCTCTGCAGAGTGTTACGCATACGCCCCTTGGCCTAAGGCACCTCCACGTACCTCTACAGAATGTTACGCATACGCCCCTTGGCCTAAGGCAACTCTACGTACCTCTGCAGAAAGTTACGCGTATGCACCGTGGCCTAAGGCAGCTCCACGCCCCTCTGCAGAATGTTACGCATACGCCCCGTGGCCTAAGGCAGCTCCACGTCACTCTGCAGAATGTTACGCATACGGCCCGTGGCCTAAGGCAGCTCCACGTACCTCTGCAGAAAGTTACGCACACGCCCCTTGGCCTAAGACAGCTCCACGTCCCCCTGCAGAAAGTTATTCATACGCTGCGTGGCCTAAGGCAGCTCGACGTCCTTATGCAGAATGTCCGTGGCTTAAGGCAGCTCCACGTCCCTCTGCAGAATGTTACGCATTCGCTCCGTGGCCTAAGGCAGCTCCACGTCACTCTGCAGAATGTTACGCATTCGCCCCGTGGCCTAACGCAGCTCCACGTCCCTCTGCAGAATGTTACGCATACGGCCCGTGGCCTAACCAGCCAGCTCCACGTCCCTCTGCAGAATGTTACGCATACGGCCCGTGGCCTAACCAGCCAGCTCCACGTCCCTATGCAGAATGTTACGCATTCGCCCCGTGGCCTAAGGCAGCTCCACGTCACTCTGCAGAATGTTACGCATACGCCCCGTGGCCTAAGGCAGCTCCACGTCCTTATGCAGAATGTTACGCATTCGCCCCGTGGCCTCAGCATCAAGCAGAGAGTCAACCAGCCTGCACCAGAGAAGAGGAGACAAGACGCAGAACTGCAGTTAGCCGTTTCAGTACCCCGCCCTAACATACTGGCCACAATCCACATCCGTACTTATAGTTATATTCAAAGCAGAGGCGATTGTCTTGATCTAGGATTTAAGGAAATGGAATCTCTGTATATTGCACTGATGTCCTTGGCTACTTTGTTCAGAATTCTGTGAAAAAAGGTTTTGCTACCAATTCTTTTTTTCGTGCATAACTTTTTTTACATTGTTTTTTTTTAATATGCGTAGCAACGCGCGCCTGTACAGCTAGTTTCTATTAAAATAAAAGTAAGTTTCCGAATCGAGCTACTTTCATAATTCACTGCTCCGTCTCTATCCATTCACTGAGAATGCCTAAGGGGTACAAAAGGGTTATTCTCTCTCTAGAGCTTCTCAAACATCGCCATTGGTTCGCAAATACAATCCGCTCGTGGCTAGCTATCGAAGGTAGGCCCACAGCCATACTATATTGTGCGGAGGCTTATGTAGGAGGAGGTTATTTCAAGATTCCTGGAACATTTTTGCCTGTTAACTGATGGCCGAAAGCAGGCAAGACTTTCATACGTTGCACATTATTTCAATTCTCAACTGATGATTTCCCTCCACCGAACGTTTTTATAAAGCGCTCATAATTTGTCTTCGAAAGGTCAATTCGAAATAGAAACTTTCGAAAATATAACTTAAAGACTCATAAAATATCCGAGAATTACCCCTAAACTTGAAGTGATATTCACCAAGCAACTACCAGAGATTTTGAGATTACATTGAAATCTCCTTAACCCCCGGTGCCACTACCACGCCTTCCTAAAATACTTCTGCCACACAAACTACTTGACGCACATATCATCCATCTTATGGATCCCAGAAATATATATAAAGTCCTTGTAACAAGCAAGCTGGATGTGTGTTCAAACTCGACAGTGACTGCGCTGACGTTAAGCACTCGATGTTGGATAAAAATTGCTTCAACTTGTGAAGTTTCCATGCAATTTTTTTCTGCTGCTGTCATTCGCCGCCTGACAGCACCCTCCAACTCCGCCTCCGTCGTCGGGAGAAAGTTAAATTGACATTTTTCAAGATTCCTACGATTCGTTATGAGTTTTCGATGAGAAACTAATTGAATTTGTTGAAAAATTGTCGAACGTTTTTCGAAAGCTGAGAGTGAGACAAAAATAGACCATGCTCCGAGGTGGAGTAGTTCGCTCTCGCATTGGATTTCAATTGATTGACTGTGTGTACCGAATGTGGGAGGCTTGGCACTTAGAACTTTCATGGGTGAACAATTTTGAAATTGTCGCTTAAGAGCCGAAGGGTCTTTCACAAGAAAACGTATTTTTCGAACGATTTCTCATGTTTCGTGCCCATGGTCTGACTTTTCTGTCTGAGAAGTTGACTTTCAAGGACAGGTTGTTCTTTCAGGTTGGGTGTGCGCTCTATTGATTCGTTGTGTGTGTCAAACATTGGTGGAGGGTGATTATAGCAAAAAATCATGATGAGCGATTTAAAATCAGGATGATCATTACCAGTTTAAAATAGGGCGTCCATTTTAACATTTAATCTGTTGCGTAAGGCGAGTCTTAACCGGAGAGTTGTGTTGGGTTATTCCGGAAGGAGGCACTTTTCAAAGAACAAGAATCTACCGTCTATGGAAGATCGCCATAGACAACAACATCACCCAAAGCCTGAAGACAGACATAGTTTCAGTCGTGAATAAGCCAACAAATCAACTGCCAGGATTAATCTGTTGACATCTGCCATGCAATCGTCGCAACCGCGAAAGCTTTTAACAATTCTCAAAAGTCATGACGAATACCCTTTCGGAAACTGAATTCGAACAAGTGTTTTCCATTTTCCAGATATCATCGCTCTGTCAGTTAACTTTCGCCTCGACGAGTGTCACTGACTCAGGGAGAACCCACAAGACCGTCGGAACAACGCCAAGCAAATTCCAACGCAACGGCCTGTGCACAGCAAAAGGATTTCGAGTTCCTCTAATTATGAACGGAGGGTAATAAGTAAGAAAGTTTATCCTACTTTGGGCCCAAATGAAAAATTAATCAGAACTCCATTAATTAATCCGAAGCGGCGGCGGCAAAAGGGAAAGGACCGCCGAAGGACAACGGCAAAAACAAAATCAACCGGACATGCCAACGACGACGACGACTAAGTCCGACCGACGTCCCGACGACTGAAATTTATGTAAATTCACTCACAGCCCCAGCATTTTATTTTATGGTTTTGTTTTTACTTCCTTTCTGGTTTGTTTTTCTTTTTCTGTTCTTCTTTATTTCTTCCTCCATCTGTACTTCCCTTGTAGACATCCTTATTTATTAGCTGCGGTACCATTAATTATATTAGAGGCAACCAGTACGTTTGTTGTTTGTGCTCGGGCACGTTGGACGTTGGGCGTGCCTACAACGAGCGAGGATCTGGGAGAATTATTGATAGAAAAGTTCTGCGAGGCTTGGAGCTGTGACTTTCATTTTGATTTTTTTTTCTTTCTTGCTCTCAAGGCATCTTGGGAGAAAGTTGGGGAGTGGGGAGATGATGAGCCGACAGGGTGATTTTCTTTTTCGGTTGAAAACAATTAAAATGAATTGATTATGAATTCACTTGGCATTAAGAGCTTGAGAGATTTAATTCAAAGAAAGCAGATGACTCGCTCAAGAAGTGAGGAGTTCAGAGTCGAGGATTTATTTCAATTCTTTGCATGTTTTTCTTTCTAGGGATATAATCATATGGGTGGCGCGACAGCCCGTAGAGGGCCAGGGCCTAACTTCTCAGCAACCACTCTTGTTGCGCGTGCTATTGTTCTTTCACGAGTGGAAGGGACCTACAGTTTAATGCCGACTCCGAACGGCGAAGTTGAGAAGCTTTTTCTAGACAGGAATGCTCTTGGAGCATTGTCAGTGACTCGAAAGAGGTGGAGCCGTGAAATATGAAAGGTGGTAAATTCGGGTATCGAACCTGGCACCCTCTGCACTAACCCACTACGCCACGGCCACGACGGACTGTACATAGACCACTTAAACATTGATTTCCTCAGGAATAGTACACCAACCTTTAAACGAGATTGACTAGACACTGCTATTTGGGGAGTTGGGGTATTCATTGGTGCCAGGGAAATGAAAAAAGAGGGGGAAGCAAGGTGGAGCTCTCTTACCAATACTGTGGATTGATGGATGAGGTCGATTGTTTCAGATGTGCGAGTCTTGAGGATGACCTTGCTGTTATAATAAAATGGAAAAACCTTTTAATGTTGTGGGGATACCATATTAAGTAGCTCATGCTATTAAAAATTTGCTAACAACTCTGGTGAAAAATCGTCGGAGAATAAGTTCTGCTTGTGGTCGATGGGCCTTGATGGCCCATTGAAAGAGGGTGTCAACGAAACCACGGCATTAGCGGTTTAGACTAGGCAGAGTATATGGGTGACAAGCTCCATTCTTAGCCACATAATAACGCAATTTAACTTATGACAAGGCATAACTACGTCTCCTTTCTTCGCTTCAGTGCCTGGTGGACCTGGGCTTGTTTTACTTGATTTGCTAGTTGCTTCGTTGATTTCAAGGTCGCATATGACAGCGTGCATAGCCACACAAAACCCTGTCTAGTCTTAACAGTCTTGCCAAAATCCACAGGCTTAGGAGGAAGAGGATGTAGAACTATCGCTGCTTCTTAAAGTTCGGTAAGGAACTCGCCGAGACCTTCAATGTCAAAAAGCTTTTAGAAAAGACAAGGCGCTGTTATGTGACTTCGTTAAGGTTATCCTTCAGAAGATTGGGCGAAACTCAGTGGCTTACTCAAGCGGCATAATCTTCTAAAAGTCCGTACAAATGTTTTCATACGCGGACGGCATTAACGTGATTGGCAGAATACAGAGAGTCGTCAATGAGGCGTTTGCTGACATTGAAACGGAAGTGGTCCCCGCGGTAAACAAGGGCAAAACAAAGTACATGCTGTCATTAAGAAGGGACACACAACATCGACGACTCGAGGTAGTGAAGGACTTCGTCTACCTCGGCTTCGCGGTAAGCAGTACAAACAACATCAGTACCGAAATCAAACGCAGAATAACTCTTGCCAACCGCTCCTAGCTTTTCGGCTCGAAAGGCAATTGAGTAACTGACCAAGCTAACTCTATACAAGACCTTGATCATCCCAGTCCTGCTGAAAGGCGCAGATACATGGGCTATATCCGAAGCAGACGATGAGGCTCTTGGTCTTTTTGAGAGAAAAGATCTGAGCGCGATTTTTTGTCATGTTTGGGTTGATGGCATTTAAAAAACAAGGTTCAACCACAAACTATGCGAGCTGTGCAGCGACATGAGTCTAGCCATTCGTCAACGAATCCAACGCCTATGATGGTTAGGCCATGTAGAGCGTATGGACAACAGAGCTCCGGCCCGAAGAATCTTTGACTCAAAGACTGTGGGACAATGCAACATAGGATGTCCTCGTACATGGAGGCTCACACAAGTTGAGGGGGAGCTCAGCCGGCTTAGTGTGCGAAACTGAAGACAGCTGGCGAGAGATTGGGCCGGCTGGAGAGGCATGTTGGGTGAGGCCCAGGTACACACTGGACTGTAGCGCCATATGACGAAGAAGAAGAAGTTAGTTGCTTCTAGCTTTGCACGTTCAGATGACTGAGGTCCCATTCCGGTCGGATACTCCACCGGGGACGTGGACTTCCTTGACCTTGTTATCCCTCAGATTCAGAGTTGAAGACTTTCCTGCCCGGATCATTGGTGTTCATTCGCTGTACATGAACTAGAAAAAGACGAGAAACTGGAACTCGTTTGATCATATCGCTGTCGCTGTATAGACCGTGCAGTTCGTCGTTAGTTTCCTCCTCCAAGCACCATCACAACATGCGGCACCAAAGATAATATGGAGGACTTTCCTCTCGAATGGAGCAATCACATCCTTATCGGCTTTAATTAGTGTTCCTGCTTCTGCGCTATACAGCCGGATTGCTACGATCAAGGTCTTCTATAGGCATGTCTTGGTTCTTCGAGTGAGCCTCTTATTCCTCAATTGCCTATCCAGCCCAAAAGCGACAAGGCGCTCCTCAGACTACATAAATTTGGTTGAAAACATTGAGGACCATATCAGAAGGGCTCACCTCGCGATTCCTTCCTACAGCAGAGAAAGAGGCTATATGAGCAAGCAGTTGTTGCAAGAGGCAGGATCGCCTTTTTTGTGTATGGCGCATATGGAGCTGATATTCCAGTCGCCAGTCGCTGTTCCAGTCGCACTTCTACTGGTTGGGAGCATGCACCGGATCATCGTCCCCAGCCTGGAAGAACTCTGATCGTAAGCCATCTGAGGTTTTCTTCTTCTTCAGCTTCTTAATGTTTGTTACGACTTCTTCAAAGCCAGGGGGAAGGACCACATACTTCATGGACTGGTGTTGGGTTTTCGTCATTCCCTACCACTCTCTCCTGGTCAGCCCGCTGGCCCTCTGTTGGAAGTGCTGCTCGAACACATCCATCTTCCCTGCAAGTCGGTACCTAGATTACACTCACAATTTCAAAGAGCCTCGGTGCCTTTCCTAAAGCCATCGGCGAAGCTTTTAGCTTTTTTATAAAAGCCTCGCATTTTCTGTCTATCCCTAGACTTTTCGATATCCCTGAGCTGGGAGGTTGCAAGATACCTTTCCTTCAGGTGTAGAAGCTTCTTCTTCTTCCGTCTTCTAGCCCGGTACTCCTCTTGCACCTCTTAGTTTTCCGTTGCAGCGCCTTTTGGTATACTTCGTCGGTTGCGCGTTTCTTTTGCTCACTCTCGCCACCGTACCACGGGCTTATTGTCGGGGGTGTTCTCAGCTGCTACTTTGATAGACGAGCGTCAATGGAACCACATATCGTTAGCGCTTATGTTCGACGAAGGCATGCCGGAGAGTCTCTCCCTTAATTGCACTTCATAGGCTCTGGCAATCTCCAGCGTGCTCAGGAAAAAACTCCTCTTTTTTGGCTGGTGTAGCTTTCTGATATTGGACAGTCGAGGTCTAAATCATGCTGCTACGGTAATTAAGTTAGAATGCTACCACGGGTAAGCCGACGACCGTACCCTTTCGCGATCCAAAGGCGATTGCCAATACATGCTCTCTCTGATCCACCCTCTCTTTCACTCAAGAGGGTAGTTTATGTTGATGGTTGAGTCGATTGCAGAAAAGGATTTTATTCCTCGTGCAATATCGCTCAACAAGAGGAATGTTCGGACATCAAGGATATTTGATGCTTGTCATGCGTCAACGAGCACATGATCGATTGGGCGGTTCAACCATCCGGAGAGCACCAGGTTGCTTCGTGGATCCTCTTGCGATAGAACCTCGTGCCACTTATGACCACATTCCGTGCTGTAGCAGTCAGTTAGTCGGAAGCTGTTATCTGTACTTTCCGATCACTTCGCCAAAAATGGTCTCCTTACCGATTTTGGCATTTAAGTCTCCGAGAGCGGTTTTGACATCGTACTCTGGACAGGCTTCATAGTCACCATCGAAGAGGTCGTAGTCCTCTTTGATAGAGTCTTCAGCCTCGTCGTTAGTGGCGTGTGTTATTGACACTCTCTGTCAACTTTGGGATACGGAGTTGATCACTTCGTGCGACAACTTACTTCAAATCGAACACAGAAAATAAGGAGTCCCAACTCTGCTCTATAACATTTAATTGTCCATCCAACAAGAGGAAATGAATTCGGAATTGGATTTCATTCATTACTCCATAGCACCACCATCCCCGACAGATTACTGCACATAAACTACCTACAACTAGAAAGCTTCCCAACGCCATGTTCTGAGTCAACGAAACCTATAAACACAACGGCATTGAGTCACAAAATTAAAATGAAACATAAACATTTTATGAAAGACTGTCACCGCGGTAGTGTGTCCGCATACGTGCCGTGGTTCTAATTCCACTCCAATCTGCAATATGCGCGGACCACTTAAATTTGCAAGTGTCTGCATTCTTTAAGCACACACTGTGGTCATAAAACTCCGACAAACCCAAATCAAGCGCATATAGTGAGTGGTCAGGTGGTGTCTTAAAACCGAACGGCGAACAACCCGCCACCAAAAGAGTGTTCTCTCGTGTGAACAGTATTTCGACTCAACAAAGGTGACTGCTGTGGGGAGCCGCAACTCCTTGGAATATGTGTTTTCCTCTCAATTTCCTGCTGTGTGGCAAAAGGACGTTTGTTATTGCTGTCGTATCCATTCGACGACGCCAACGCTGCCAATAGTCAAAAGCAAATTCACGACGTCTCCATGCGAATAAAGATGATTTCCGTTCACCACCCACCACCCACCACCCACCACCCACACCCATTGCTGACGGCTGCTTGACTGTTTTGTTCGAGTGTTATTCCATTAACGTATCGAGACCAACATCCTCGTCTTGGCACGCACATACACACTCCGACTCACTCACCGACCGCGCCGCACCCGGCCGGTCGTCGTCGTAGTCGTCGTCGCTCCTTCGTATTTCATCTAACTCGACCATTTATTGCTTTTATCCTGTTTACTCAATGTTTTTCCTATGTCACCATATTTGGTTTATTTTCGGAATTTTATTCGCTCCACTCTCGCAGTGGATGCGGGTGTGCGCTCGGACCCGGGCCGGGTCGGGGACGACTGGCATGGCAGTCCTTCTGATGCTGGCGGTGATAGTGGTTGGTTATTCCCTTCCGAATGGAGTGTTGTTCACATTTGTTTACGTTAATAAAAATTTATTTTGGCAACTTTTTACATCAGCGAAACGAGCGATGTTTGATGGGGTGATAGTGGTGGCCAGAGGGTGTGTATGGATGCGTGTGTGTGTGTTGCTATAGTTGGAATGTGTTTTTCTTGGGAAAGGTGCTGGGGATACCAGACCAGTGGCAGGGATGGAAATTTATGGCAGTCGGGTAAATAAATTGAGATTATCGTAACGGTTTCAAGGATTTTCTTTTTGCTGAGAATGTCTTAACTGGAATGACCCACATTTCGTACACGAGTTGGCATAAATTTTGATTTGACTTCGTAATGGGCACGAGACAATAATTTTTTTCCGTCTCTCTGTGGATGCGAGTGTGATTGGGGTTCAAGGTTAATGACATCACGGAGATAAACGTGCTCGTGACTCGATAGAGTGATGTATTGCGTAAGCCTTGATGCCCTGGATACACTCGTAGGCAATATGTCTCGTCGTTGACGTCGAGTGGGTGCCCGGATGGAGGAAAGGTTGCCGGTTAAGCGATTTCAATACACATTCCGAGTCGTGTTTTGTCGTTGAAGTGGCAGCCTGAGTGAACTCATAGATCTTGGATCTGTCGGAATGTTTTTGCTTTAGGAAGCTAACCTTACGTGAGACAAATGCTAATTTATTGCTTTCGCCAAGCAGTTGAGGGGCGAACTCCACGTCTGTTTATCGTACAGTCGCCTGACACAGATTCCGACACAAGGATCAAGCAATGCCATCATGATTGTATTGGAGGATTGAATTTGAGTAAGGCGCTTTGGGTGGGCGTTAACGAGGGATGCGGATGTCTTGAAGGTAATTTATACTGAACTTTGTTGATATGGTGTTACGTTGTGAGAAACCGGCTCCTAAACCGCAGCATCTCCCACTGTTCACGGACTGAAGTTAGGCAATAACTCATCCGGGGACGTAAGTTTCTTATTCCTGCAAATTCAAATTCGTCCGCCGTGGACAACCAGGAATACGGATCAATTCTCGTGCAGCATCTCCCTCGAGTCACTCACAAAATGCTTAAAAAGTGTACCTTCGGTTTGCTGAGTCGGAATACAACTCGCTTCCACGTGAGAGAAGAATAGTCTCATGTGGTTGTGCCGTAGTTAGGCCCAAGTCCACCATGGACTGTAACACCAATGAAAACATGTCAAGGACTCTGGTGAACATAATATCGGCTTGCTGTTGAATTTATTTGGTGCTAGATATATATCTGCTGAATCGAAAAAAGCTATCGGTTGCTTGGCGAACGAAAACAGTTGGTCCACCAAACAGTCACCAAACAGATGACGAACTTCAGTCCTGCAAACGTTCCCGATAAGCCACTGAAAAGCAACCAGAACGTCCTTGCTTTTCAAGTAAGTATGGATGGATGGGCCTAAGCCTAGTTTCTACAGCAACCACTCGTGTTGTGCGTGCTATTGCTCTCTCACGAGTGGAAGGGACCTACAGTTTTATGCCGATTCCGAACGGCCAAGGTTTAGAAGCTTTTTCTAGACAGTTGATAATCCTTGAGCATTCTCAGTGACCCGGCAGAGGTAGGGCCGCGAAAAATTATTTTGGTCGTACTGGGAAACGAACCCAATCAGCCAGATTCAATTTTCGTCATAGCCGACGCACAGACCCACAACGCCACGGCCAGCACAAGGCTCCGGGGACACCATTAATTAAATCGAAGTTGGTAAAACTTTGCAGTTTATCTCTTAGAGTGACCGGGGTCAGATGCAACCTTACCTGAGTCTCTGGGCATTCATTGTGGTATCCTAGGAAACAAAAGAACCGACGAGTTAGCTACAACTGGGGTGGCTTTGCCACTGGCAAATAATGAGGACACCCCTTACCCCTCACTATAGATAATAAACACATTCTTACTTACAGATGCCATCAATACTGCAAATTGGAGATGGATGGTATTGGACACTTGCAGGACGAGGCTAATCTGGTCTCTAAAAAAATAGGTACACTCCTAAAATTAAACAGAAAAGAAATTGGTAATGTAATAGACATCATAATCGGTCATTGCCTATTCGGCCAGAAGAATGGGAGCCCCTTACAAAGCCTTCTGCAGGAGCTGCAGGGACGAGGTGGAAATTAAGACTATGCTTCACTACATCGGCACTTGCCAGTACAAGGAAAAGCACGCATTTCGTCGCCTAGAAAAATGTCAAATATATAAATGTTGGACTTGGCAAAATTCATCAAGAATACAAATTGGCTGTTATCCAGCAAAGGAATCGATCATATAGGAAAGTGTTAGCTAGTGCCCTTTGTAAAATGACGTGCCGGTGGATAAATTGCCGGACAGTAATAGCACAATGGATCCAAGCAGGATCTACGTTGATCACGGTTGTTGCAGTTGTGACAATCACAAGAATCCTATACCTATGGCATTGTACTGGGATTTGAATGGCCCTATCGTATATTAGTTCAACTCACTCAATACTTGAAGGCAGCAGACCACTTAGTGTTTTTTCTTTCAATTAAATAAGTCGTAAAAAACAATTTTGTTGATGAGAAACCAACCAACTGAAAATATGTATCCAGTTTTGTTCGCCACTGTACGTCTTCTCAATGAACATCCAACAGTCACCGTCAATTCTCAACACTCAACAATAATGCCAACCTGGCCCCAAACGAATGTGGAAGGCATGCGGTTCCAAAAAGATAGTGCCACATTTCAGGCAGCCCGTTTCGGAGTTCTGACTTACCCACTAAGATTGTCTGATTTGCTCATATTTGTATATTTTTTTATCTAGAGCTTCTACAAAATCTTGTTTAAGCATAAAGCCCGCCAAGTTTTCGCGAGTATTAACCAGGCTATGGCCCAGGTATTCCCCCATATGTCATCGAGAGGTGATTTAGTCAGGATCGAGTCATCTCAGAATTTCGGAGGTTAAAATTTGAGTGGCGTGATATTGTAAGAACATTATCATATTTTGTGGTGATGCGATTTGTTTGTTTGAAATTCATAAAGATACCTTGCGCTATTTCCGGACGCAAGAAACCCTTGGGTCCCATCTGAGTGGAAAAAATCAAGTTGAGCTCGATTGGATCGGTGAGCTCATTGCCAGTTATCGGCGACTTCATTCCGTACTTTCGAAGGATATCTCTCATTACGTCCTTCGACATACCGTCCAATTTGATTATGATGTCTTCACAATTTGCTTTCACCTTGGCGGTTGCAACGACAGTTTCTCCAGGAAATTCTTGATAAGGTGATCCAGTCGGAAGCATTCGCCATTCTTTGTGTCTTTTACCATGAGATCGGCAAAACCACGTGTCCCGAAGCTTGCAAAACCGGTTCAGGGGTTAGAATGAAACAGTCGACTTCAAGCATTTGTTCTTCGAGAACGAAGAATTGCCGCCACAAGTTGAGGATGTTCGATTTTAGTGCACAGCCCATTGAACCGTAATCATACTGTCCAGTTATGCCTCCGTAGATTGCAAAGCTTTGGTCATAGAAAAATCTCCTCTTAAGTAGAGTAGTAGTCCATCTTCGAGCGATTAAAAGTCACAGTGCTGGCCATCAGCTCCAACTCCTTATCCCCCAGCGCTTTCTTCCTTAATTTCAGCTCAGAAACAGCACGTTTCACATCCAATTCAGGCGCTTCATCAGCCTTCAGCAAATTGCCCTGCTCATGGGCCTTCTCTCGCAAAGGAGCAACAATAGCCTCTTTCTCTGGAGTACTCATCTCGTTGAGTAATTTCAGAACAATCTTTCGTTGTGTCTTATTAGAACCCCACACAGGTTTTGTGGAAAAATGTGCAACTCCTTTCACCGATTGCATGTTTTGGAACCACCGCTGAGTGTTGTGGATTTTAGTGACCACTATACCACTGTGACAAAATTTGCAGAGTAAACCGGTCGACAAAAGCACAACCCCACCTCAGAAAAACGTGTCCAAGGTCGATTCTGATTCCGTTGGCAATCAATATGAAACGTCCTAAGCAGCATACTATTACAACTTGGGAACCGTCAATACCTATGGTTCTCCAGGTGTATCATATTTCTTCTTTTTTTTTTTGCGAGGGTAGGTGAAAATCTTCAAAAGACCGTTCCCACATAGCGACAGGAATTTTTACCCAGTAAAAACACAAATATATTTCCACTACAACTAAGTTTAACACTTATCCAGCAGTTTTTCTTTCTTGACTTAGACGCATTTGAAAAGAAACTCTATTGAGAGTTCCTGCTAACACCACACTTAAGCGCGGGTCGAATTCACCGTGGGGTTTAGTCCTTTGAAGACGGCGAAAAGATTTTCTTTCGTCGAGAATTGGAAGGGCAGCAGAGTTTATGTGCTCTTCCACGTGAAGCTTATGCTTGCGAGCAAAATTCGTAACTTCATACTGGACTGATGAAATTCCAAGATCTCTGTGGATATCGTTATTTCGTATGTACCAGGGTGCGTTGACGATGGCCCTTAGCAATTTATTTTGAAAAGTTTGTAGTATGTTTCTATTACTTTCTTTGGTACAACCCCATAGTTGTATACCATACGTCTAGACGGGTTTCAGCACTTGCTTGTATATAAGCAACTTGTTGTCAGTACTTAGCTTGGCATATTTTCATTTTCCAATAAGCCAGTACATGTTTCTCCTCACGTTTCTTTTTGATGTGCTCCTTCCATTTAAGCTTTACATCGAGAGTCATTCCGAGGTATTTCGCTTTATTGCCGAAGGGTATTTGAAAATTATTTATAAAAAGGGCAAGATATTCACGTAAAATTTGTATGAACGGGCTTAGCTTCGTTAAGCTCTATTCGCTGAGTGTTAGTCCATTCGTGTATCAGGTCTAAAGAACATTGCAATTTTCTAGTTGATTCTTCGACCGTTTTGGCAGTTACCAAAATGGCGGTGTAGTCAGCAAGTGTGCCAAGCACTGTGCCTACGGCCTGGGGTGTATCATATTGTTCACGTCGTCGACGCCAGGCATTTCTATTCGAACCATCTAAGGAAGTACGTGCGTTCTCATTATAATATGTCATTCATAATCGAAAGAAAACAACCAAACAAAGAATTGAAACAAGAAAACATTCCTTCCCAACGACCCGATCGTCTACTTCCCCAGGTCATCTTCGAGAAGGAATTCATTAACAGTATCCAGATGTGATTAGATGTGTGACAATCAGACGATGGATGATATAATATTGGAATCTCCAGCAAAATTGTTAATTTATTGAAAGCGATGTACGAAAGCAACTCCACGTATGTATGGGATGGTGAACGTGTGTCTGATGACTTTGAAACGCAAATGGGAGTCAAACAAGGCTGTGTTCTGAGCACGCTACTCTTTATTTTATTTACAATGATATTGTAGAGGCAGTTGGAGGAGGAATTCAGTTTGGAGGTATGCAGATACCAGGACTACTTGGAAGTTTTTCTTTCGGAATCAGTTGAAGGAATGCAGCTAATGATCAATCGGCTTGAGAGTTATTGTGCACTTTGGAACCTTTCTGTTAACTTAGAGAAATCTAAAATTATCATATTCAGATCTGGTGGCAGTAGAGAGACTGTTTCAATAGTTCGGGAGTATAAGTATCTAGGCATATTAATTACGGCGAATCTTAGCATCTCCTGCTTAGACTAGCTGAGGCGAAAAGAGCTGTTTCTTCAGTATGGGGCCGATGCATCAATAATAAATATATTGAGCACAACTCTAAGCTGAAACTATTTTGTGCGACTGCTGTCTCTATATTACTGTATGGTGCTCAAGTTTTGCGTTATTGCCAGTTTGAAGAGGTTACAGGATTCCTGTGATATTTTCTAAAACGCATTTTCCTGTAACCAAAGTCCCCTCCAAATTATAGGCTGCATTTGGAAACAACAGTGCCACCCCTATTTATAGACAAGCTTAAACTGCACTTTGAATATGTCATAAAAGTACTGAAGATGGAAGAGGAACGGCTGCCTAGACTAGTGCTCAGGAGAGCTATATCGACAAGGGGAAATCTAATCAAAAAGTGGGAGGACCTGGGGGATAGCATCGGGGAAAATGTGCGCATTGCTACAGACATTAGCACTGCTGACTTAAGGAAGATTTTCACACAACCCAACAACTAAAGAGAGCAAGCTCCACTTTGTACGACCAATGTAAAGCGGATGCAGTAACTTCGCAACATAGACTGGTTTACAGTCAACTAAATTACAATCTTCAGGAACACATGTACTTTCTTAATAGGTTTTCGCTGGAGATGATTACTTTAATATATAAATTAATCAATTTAAAATACATCCCACACCGTCCTGACCTGTCAATTCTATGTGACCTGTATAACCTTCAAGAAAGGAAGGATGTATACCATTTTATTGCCAGATGTCCTATCTTAAGAGAGTTTCGCGTGAGATACTTTGGTGTAGGCACAATGCATACGAATGATGTTCTGAACATTTTAAACGGTGAACTTGGTTGGGAGGCTCTATACAGATACACTTCCATCGCACTTAATTTCACAACACGTATTATTGAAGGCGACTTCTAAATAAACATATGTATGTATTTATTAAATTAATAAAGCAAAATGTACTTAATGAATTGTCAATCTGGTAGACGGCCTTGGGCCAAACCATATTAAACTTAAGTTTATCAAATTGTAATAGCTAATTTAAGTAATTTTTTTCAATTCAAATTCAAAAAAAAATTCACATTCGATCAGACGATGGATGATCCACTGCGAATATTCAAGGTAACGCAACACAATATCACGCAACACGCGCCGAAGTCAAACTGCGCATTAAGCAACTTTCCCACGGTTTGCGTTCAACCTTCCATCGATCGGATCAAAAAGCACGGATGAGGAAAATGCAGTTCCAGCAATAAGTTAGAATTTAAGGTAGAAGTAAGAAGCCATTGTAAGTTCAATTGTGAAGTAGGCAGATTTGCTGCCAGTTCGACAACTTTTCTTATGAAAAGTGAAATAAGTTTTTTTTAATTTACAAAAACGAATCCGACTTCCAAAAGGTGACTGGAGGATTGTATTCAAAGGGCATGAAAAGGGCCATTTCATTGCCACTAAAGAGGTACTGTCCCGGCTTAAGATATCCCCATCTGTTTAGGTAGGCATCCCGGACCGCAATTAAGTCTCTGGACAATGCCACTGTCAACTGGAAGACATCTCCCACATCGCAACAATGTCTCAAACAAGATTGCACTTTAATATGCGGCTCAGGTGTGTGCCGGGACACTCTGACATACCCGCAATTTGCAAAGCCAATGAACTCGCTACTTCTCGAGCATCAGAAGGAGACCTACCCTACATGCCGATCACCTACAGCCCACCATCTTCCTAAGATACACGCAAGACGACTGGATGGCGCAGTTGGTAGAGCGCCTGTCCATGGTTAGCGACGTCCCCAGTGAAACGCTTATCGGTTTTCAAAATCTGGTCCAGTCACCATTTGCCATTGCCACTATCACTGGAGTAGTCAATATGGTGTAAGTGTGCTGGTGGATACACTAGCAGCCCCCCTACCTAACCTAAGATACACGCAATTTAAAAACCAATCTCAAATGGCTAGAAGCCATCTATCTACCTTTTTATAAAGAAAACATGGCCCGAATTAATTCTTAAATGCTTTGACTGATCAGACCTTCAATCAGGACACTAAGCGGCGTCATAATCGGAGTCTGCGCAATTGCCATACAAATTAAAGACTACGATGTTTTTTCTTATTTTCAATCTATGACGGACTTTATTCGAACTCAAAGTGTAAGTTACTCTGTTCACGCTTTTCTTAAAACCAACTTTAGTATGTCTCATTGTAATTGCTCGATGTCGTTGAGCGAAAACCTTGACATTATTCCGTCCCACGGTGGATGGTCGACGACACACTTGTGCAGTCCGTATCCACCGTCGTGTCTGGTCCCACGGTTTGCTAGGCTTAAAATGGAGAGTACACGCCCGCAGGGTGAGCATCTGCAATGAATTTTGGCAGAAGCTGCATGGACGAAGAATATATGGAAACCAATACCTCCTACCCAGAGGTACTTACACCTCCAGCCATTTGAGGAGCCTACTTCTGCAACATTCTCTTCAGAAATGAATGCCGTCAGCTTAACCACTTTGTCATACTTTGTCATGTGGAGGTCCACATGGTTATAATTTTAAGAGCAATCAATCCGATAACATGTCGGCCTAAATATGACAGCTTTCCGTAACCAGGCCACATCTACCTAACCTAACCTAAGCCTAAAACGCAAAAGGTATTTCCTTGAATTTGCTTTCGTAACCACAAAATGGATGACCCTGCAAGCGACAACCAAATGTTGAATATCACATTCCAAAAAAGAACGAATATTTCAGCTACACTCAGCGATCAGTCTAAATTAAGTACTCCCAACAAGGTTTCTATGTCAACGTGCTAACGTGAAATCCAATTCACAGGCACTAATTACACGTAACCCCACCAGTCACAATGGAAAACCATAGCAGCGGTCATTGAATATCTGTAAAATAATACAATCAAATGTGAATGCTCAGCTCTGGGCATACACTTCAATTCCATTGAATGCACAACTCAACCAACCAACTAGACAAACATCTATCGGATAACTGGCAATCAAGATTTAATCATGCGCTTAACAAAAATATTTACTAATAATACCTACCGCCGAGCGGTGTGGTGGAGGGGGGTCGGGGCGGCAGGAACACACGCCGCACCGCATGCCCATCTGGCGGTGGCAGCTAACCAGTCGCTTAATACTCTCTCGGAAAGTGATTTTCATTCTGCAGCGCAATGGTTTTTCAATGCACTAATGAACAATGAACCGACCGACTATGAGCAAATATCATCCAAATGGGCAAGGGAGCAGAAGGAGAAAAAAAACAGGAATCATCGTGGCAAATTACAATATTCGAGTTTTTAATCGACCATTAGTCGTTCCCGATGGAAACGTATTCGGACGGGAGCGCCTCACTGGATATCCGAGGGATAAGGCCTTGAGTGAGGGGCGCAGAGAGCCTGCCATGCGATTTCGAAGCTCTCGAAGTTGTGGAAAGTGATGGAAATGAGGTTGTGGGTGGCGTTACAGCCCGCAGAAGGCCATGGCCTAGCTTCTCAGAAAACCCCCTTGTTGTGCGTGCTATAGCTCTTTCACGAGTGGATGGGACCTACAATTTGTTGCCGACTCCGAACGGATAAGTTTGAGAAGCTTTTTCTAGAAAGTTAATACTCTTTGAGCATTGTCAGGGACTCGACAGAGGAAGGGCCGTGAAAAATCGAACCCAGTTCAGGAGATTAATTCCGATGCATAGACCCACAACGCCACGCCCATCAGCTGAAGACAGTAGACGGCACCTGCAATGACGAATATACCCATAGTTCTGTATCCGATCCGAAATTCCTTGAATTTAAGAATTTTAAGCTCAAACTTTTAAAAGAGACTGGATAAATGTTTCCAGCAAGGACATGTGTTAATAATATATAAAAATAGATGTTCATCACCACTGTAAGACCGTTCTAGAGCCCCTTTGTAGGAGGATAAGACGACCAACACCATTCTAGTCTAATCCAGCGAAATAAAATATTTTGGAGTCATCCCGGAAAGGCGACTTTACTGGAATTCACATACCAAGTCCACCATAGAGCGTGCTACTAGAGCACTGTCGATTACATGGCAGAACATGGAGTCTGTCTCACAAAATTACAAATTGACTGTAGACAATGATAGTGAAACCTCTGATCACATATGCGTACATCCCATCGTTTAGTGGCTTAAAGCGCTCCAGCAGTCAACGCAAAAAGTTGCAGAAGTTGTATTGAAGCAGCTCCAAAAGCTATTGTCTGGCCAAATGCTCAGTTATGACATTTTTTAAAATTTTATCTCCTTTAGTCTATAAATATAAGATTGATAATACAATCTTAACAAGAGTAAGTTCGCATAAAGATCTAGGGGTTATATTCGACGTTCAACTGACTTTTTCTATGCACATAGACTATATTATTTCAAAGACCAACTCCATGCTAGGATTCTTGTTTCGAAATTCAAAAGATTTTCAAGACCCTTACACTCTTAAGTCTGTGTATGTTTCGTTAATTCGCTCTATATGAGAATACTGTTGTTTAATATGGAATCCTTTATATAACAATAGCGCTATTCGTATTGAGAGAATACAAAAAAGATTTACTCGTGGAATTCAAATATGCCAGATCATAATGCTAGATGTTAGCTTATCAATCTAAAGAACTGCATGTAAGAAGGACTTATAATTCAGTTATTTTCCCTCATGACGTCAATACTGCTCACATTGATTGTTCGGTGCTGCTTTCCATGTTCAGTGTTTACACCCCGTCTCGTTATCTGAGGCCTAGAGATTTCTTTTATGTTTCGAGGCATAGTACAAACTTTGGGCAAAATGATCCTATATCTAATGCTTGCATAAAATTCAACCTAGTTGCAAATGTTATAGACTTTAATATGAGTAGAGATAAATGAAAAAATTAAATCTTAAATTTTTTTGAGTAGGAATTTACTCTAAATTACATTATAATTGTATGTTAATTTCTGCTTATACTAGGCATTATTGGGACGCTGTGGCGTAGTGGGTAAGTGCGTCTACTCATACGCAAAGGGTGCCAGGTTCGATACCCGAATTTACCACCTTTGATAATTCACGGCTCCACCTCTTTCGAGTCACTGACGATGCTCAAAGAGTATTCCTGTTTAGAAAAAGCTTCCTCAACTTCGCCGTTTGGAGTCGGCATTAAACTGTAGGTCCCTTGCACTCGTGAAAGAACAATAGCACGCACAATACGAGGGGTTGCTGAGAAGCTATGCCCAGGTCCGCCTGGGACTGTCGCGCCACCCATATTATTATTATTACTAGGCATTATTATTAATAAGATATGAAATGTCATTACTATTATCAGTAGTCTAAAAAGCTTTGTACTTGAAAGTCGAAAGAATAAATAAATAATTTACCAATCTTCATTAGGAACAAAGCTGTCAGGTATGCCATCAAACTGCAGCTCAAGTATAAGTATAAACCAGACGAATTAAGGGGTGACTTCAGGATACTCAACTAAATCCCTAAAAGAGTCAGGTTTGCACAGTGACAGATATTAGGGACAGGCATCATTTTTTCGATAAGCTATGTTGAAATATTGGATCGTGGGAATTGGTGTTCCAACACTAAATCACAGAGTTCTGGTAAAGTTCACACTTGGAGTCGAAGCTGGAGTCTTTGGAGCCAACACAAGAATTCCCATACCTAAGGGGTCGAGTCCTCCGTGCTGAAATCGACGTCCGACACAATGGCCTTAAATAAATTAAGGAAGCAGAACTTAAGGCAATGTCGACCAACCGAATAGATTCCAAAATTATCAAATGTTGCTACGACGCAGTACAGTTCCTTTTTAAACAGTACAAAGTTTTTAGTGGCTTTTCCTTCAAATTACTTCTGTGATATATTATTTACGAACTCTTATTAATTTTATAGTGGTAAGGTAATAATACCGAATCCCTGCAAACAAAGAATGTAAAGTATAACCATTATAATATTACTGCCACAATAAACAAACTAACAAACTAAACAGGACAAAGTGAAGCTCTGCTGGGTCCCTGGACACAATGGGATTATATTCACCAAATCCGCAGTTGAGTTCTCTCACTGTATTCATAGGTCATGAACAGTACTGTCTTGCCAACTGATTACCACCTACAACGGTTTATTAACCACGAATAGGAAACCAAAATTTGCCCAGACCACTGGACTAATGGGAATGGTCTTAGGCTGCTTAATCAGTCCGTATTCTTTATTCAGGAAATCCTCTGCCTCAGGAAGGAGTATGTGGGTGTTAAGGAGCTTTCTTACTGACCCCTGCAGCCTGAATTACCACCTTGTCTAAATGAACATGTTACGCAGCCTGTATCAAGACAAGGTACGCCGGCTAAAAAAGTAGTCCAGCTGATAGGCTACAATGCTGATAAGTATTAACAAGCGACATAGGTGCCACAAGCAAATGAAAAGCAAGCCAGGAGAAACAATTGCTGTGGACCTTAAATCATTCGATGACGGACTATGCTCGTCGATCAGGGCTATGTCCTTTGTGAAAAGACTTCGGTGGAAGTTCCAAAAGATCATGATATAAGAACAAATTTATCCGATCACATAAAGTAGGGCCGACGCCGGAGGATAAGCAAGATAGGGCTTCAGTATAAGAACTTGTGCCGCTAAAATAATAGCGCTGAAAATTCTGAAGTGAAAAAGGGCTTAGTACTTTGCCTTCCCCATGCATTGCTACTTTAATTCGGATACAATGTCGGATACAAAATGCTCCTATAAGGAAAGGGATGGAATTTAAAGGCACTTATCTGGACAAGAATTCATTGTAGACGATTGCATTTCATGTGGAGCTCCTTAGGTTAGGTTAAGTTTGATTGCCAGCGCTGTAGAAGTTGTGGCCCACATAGATCCTGGTCGGATCCTTTGTGCTATCACTACCCGGTGTTTTGCTCCGGCTCCTTTTTAATTGAAAGGGACTACATCAAAGAAAAGAAAATAAACCTGGAAACCGATTTATGGTATTCTAGTGGCCTGTGCTGATTTACAGCCAATTAATTTTCCTGATAAACTTGTCTTGTATCTTCAAGTGTGACATTCCCTCTATATATAATAATATAATAATATGGGTGGCGCTACAGTCCGAGGTGGACCTGGGCCTAGCTTCTCAGCAACCACTTGTGTTGTGCGTGCTATTGTTCTTTCACGAGTGGAAGGGACCTACAGTTTAATGCCGACTGCGAACGGCGAATTTGAGAAGCTTTTTCTAGACAGGAGTACTCTTTGAGCATTGTCAGTGACTCGAAAGAGGTGGAGCCGTGAATTATCAAAGGTGGTAAATTCGGGTATCGAACCTGGCACCCTCTGCGTAGGAGTCGACGCACTTACCCACTACGCCACGGCGTCCCACATTCCCTCTAGGTTACTGAAAAAGTAGTTGCCTAGTATATAATTTCTTGTTTTTGCAAGGGCTGAGCAAGTCCCGAGGAGGTAAAGCGTATTTTCTACCACCTCCTCGTTTCTACAGCTTCTGCAATAGTTGTGGGGGCTCCCATTCTTCTGGCATGGATACCGAGAAGGCTAGGTGATAACGCCCACTACGTTCCTTATTACATTCCTGTTTAGTTTTAGGAGTCTATTTGTTGTTTTGCTTGGATTTAGTGAAGACCAAATAAGGCACATGTATCTTATACCATCCACCTCCGATTAGCGGGGTCGAAAGCATCTGTAAGAAGCGTGGTGTTTACTACTTGGAGTGAGGGATATGGTGTATCCTGATTATTTGCCAGTGACAGTCCCACCCCTATTCTTGCTAACTCGTCGGCTCTTTCGTTGCCTGGAAAACCACTGTGCCCAGGAACCCAGCATAGGGTTAGGTTGAATCTAACCGCTATCCCCCTAAGAGGTAGACGCCAAGGTATGTATTTGTATCCAGAGCTTTTATGGCCGCCTGACTAACTGTGTAAATGGCAATAGATAGCTCTTCTATCGGGTTCATCCACAGTAAGCGGGAAGCCTCTTAGATAAGTTAAGTCGTGAAATATTTCTCTCCCTCACATGTGTATCACGATGGCATCAAATCACCAGCAACGTTCCCACAAGCGGCAAAACGCTGACCTAGCGTCTGGCGAACCAGAGACAGCAGTGCGACCAGCCACATTCCATCACGTAAGGCATCCGGAAACCCAAGCGCACCTGTGGGAACGATCCATCAACTTGGTACATGTGAGGTGTATTTAAGGTAGTTGTAAGAAAAATAGTATTTCAGCGTGTAAGTGGTTACTATGCCCAGATAGTAAAAATAATTTTTTTTTTAATAATAAAACACAGAAGTGTTTAATTGATAGCCTTAACTTCTGCCTGCAAGACACTGTGGCAGTCGAAGAGATCTATATACGTGGGAAAAAGATACCACGTATAGATTTCCAGGTAGTCTGGTTTTCTTACCAGATCATTTAGCCATTCTTCTCTGCCTGGGATAAGTGTGTTGAACCCAAACTCGAAGTCAAAAGCGGTTGTTGCATAATCTGTACGCGCTTGTAGTCTTGCACTTCTGATTATCTCTGTATGACCTAAGCTGTGTGAACTGCTCCAGCGGTTGAACTCCCGTAGCCTTAACACTGCCTTGGTGGCTACCAGCTCCCCATAGATGTCCATGGGAAGAAGCTGTAGCAATGTTTCCATAGGGGATGTGGGGGTGGGTCGCAATGCCCTTGTGATGCAGATACACGCTGATCTTTGAATACTGCTTATCAAATTAAGATTGGATTTGGTATTCAGTGCTGGCAACGAAACAAGTATGCCGTATGCTACTCAGAGGGTGTAGCTGTCTTTGTGGACAAGCCAACAAACTCAACCAAAATGTTAAGCAAATCATTCTAGAAATGCAGATTATGTTGCTAGACAAGTAGTCAGAATGAAGGTGCGGTATAGAGTCTCAGAGATGCCCGCAACACCCTAAGACTATTCTCATCGCTTGGATTATTGCACGTTAGCAAATGAACGAAATGAAAGCACTAGACGCGACACGTCTGCCGCCAAATACCTTATACGAGCCACCTTGTTGAAAATTGAGTACTATCAATCGTTGATGTTAGCCAAGTCCCCGTTGAATTTTTCAAAAATAATGGCGCCCAATGTCCGCCTCGTTTCGGCCATCACCCAATCCGCTCCTGCGATTTATCCGCACCAGATTTTTATCTCCGCATCGCAAATCGTAATGGATATTTGATCGAAGTTGAAACTCATTCCATGCGCACTGAAAAAAAGGAGAATTATTTACAACGCTGCGGACGGTCCCGGACCGTCGACCGTACTTTGTTTAATTGCGAAGCAATTTGCAAATTTTTAGCTCGTTGTCTCGCTCGTCACCCAACTATTGTCATATACTCTTTTTTTGTCGAGCTTAGTGTAATCTTTTTTGGCGTAAAAAAATCTCCCAGTGTGGGGCACGGATGAATGGCGCCCGACGACTGCTCAGGTGCAGACGGAAGAGGTGTCAGGGCAGTCATGCTTACCACCTGGACGTCACTTTTGTCTCACCTAAGAAGACGCCCTAGTAAGCGCTCTTCCTCCCACCGTGCCGCCATCGCTCACTTGAAACTTCGCACCTTGCGCCCGTGTCGAGGATAAATCGAATTAAGCTGACTGCAGTTAACTCGTTATTTCAGGCGAAATTGAATTTTATGAACTCCCCTTCCCCCAGGAGCGGTCCTAAATTGAACCCTCGCTGCATTTATTCATGGCTGCATCCCCCTCCGCGTCGGCTAACTCCACGGGATTGCCACTGTCTGTGTGCCTTCAGCTCCCTTGCCACAACCGTCGGTAATTAGAGAGCGCACAATCGAGTTTGGTACTGCTTTTTAATTGCTAAAGCTGAACGACCGTGCAGCGAGTCATGGCCGATACGGCAAGATGACTTGTGTCGCACCAAGGCTGACACAACTCCAAATGCAGTCGAGGACGGCGCGCCGGTGGGGAATGAAGTGGAGACGACTGACGAGCGGCAGACGGAGGGAGGTAGTGAGAAATAAAAAGGTCATAGCGAACAGCAGGAGCTCCCGACTATGGAGACCATTAATTTGACAATAATTGCCAGGAGGTGTCCTGCAGCCACTTCTGCTTCCACCGAGATCTTAATGATGATGTGAACGATGATGGCCGGGGTGACGATGCCAACCGACCGGTGTGCCAAGAGAGGAGCGAATCGCCACGAAAGATCGGGCTGTGCTGATGGTGTCAGGGGTGATTATGACGCTGCAGAGGCGCGCAGTGGAGCACATGGAAACACGGACACACGGACAGGCGAGCATACGGCCAGTCCAGGGCATCATAAATAAAACAAGGCTAACAAATTAATTACGCCCTGCCCCCCCTTTCCAGAGGGCGAAACAAACAAACAATGCATTCCTGCTGGCTGAGGCGGCTAAGACCCCTCGGGGGGACGGGTGCCAATTAATAGTCCTGACGTGGATTTTTATCGCCTCGTTTTCGCCTTCCGGTGACGCGACGTATGTGTCCTGTTTAGTGTTTGTCTGTCGTAAATCTTGGCAATTAATTCCGTTTGTTGTTCCTATTTTATATCAGCCTTCTCTCCTCCGCCCGTGTGTGGTTGTGAGTGTGCTCTTGGCATGCAGCAGGTTAGCTGAACGTACGCACATAAATCCCCGTCTGTTGTGTCCTTCGGCGGCAGCAGCACCACCCCGCATGGCCTACCCCTCGCCGTGGCAATAATAATTCAATTTTTGTTTTTCTACTGTCAGCCGAGAATTTTGTGGACAGCCAGTCGTCGGTAACGTGTAGGTACGTGCGGATAATTTTTAAGAGCCACCCTCCGTCGTCAACGCTCGTGTCTTTGCGTGATTTGACGAAGATGGGGAATCAATAAAGGAACCTGTGGACGGAGCGGATGATGGGGCTCTGAAAGTTAATTCTGAATGAAAATAATTTTTCGCACTTGATGCGCATACAAAGGAGACTGTAATTAATATTCTCGTCAAGGGTGCGCTCTGCGGTGGCTGCGAGGGTGAGGCCGGGGCTGGGGATGTGAATGACGAGGCACTTTCCTCCTTGGAAGGATCCTGAATGACGGTCATAATGTGCTGGGGAAACTTTTCTCTTCCGCAATAACCGTCGAAGATAAGTGATTGAAGGTACTTGCTGAAAGGTGTTGGGTTGATTCATGGTCGGGCGAGTGGGACGCTGGTGCGAGCACGGGTGGGCAGTTGGTATGAAACGATTATTACATGTAAATGTTTGTTTTGGCGCGGCGGTTGGGCGAATTACCCTCAGTCAAGCGTGTTAGGATGCTGCGGACATCGGGGCAGCCGGGCGTTATGGAGGAGGAGGGAAGACACTGCTGGTATATTGGCCTTTAGCAAATGCGTAGTTATGGTTCTGGTTGGATTTTCGTTGAGTTCTGCTCATATATGTACCAACATTTAGGGACAAGGACATGCTGCGGATCTGATTGATATGAACGAAACCAACTGAGAAATTTTAATGCAATGAGACATGATCGTCCTTAGCCCCATCCCGGCGTAGGCGTTGTCAGAGTGTCAGGAAAAGCCGGCTATTGCAATTCAGACTCTAAGACGATATTGATAGCGGTATTAAATGTAGCACAACATGCTTACCGAGGACTTAGTCCCTTAAGAGCATCATTATCGCCGCGACATCATGGGTCCTGTTCGAGCCTCCTGCAGCAAGTACTTCGACCTTTCCCGATCGCGAACCGACGACATCTTGTTTTGCTCCAAGTCTTCGGGCGTCTACAACAATCTTCCAGAGCAAGCGTGGCTTGGGATGCTACCTTCTGCCGTGAATTGTAACGCAAGGAACTTTACAATCGAGATCTACTAGATTTCATGATTGTATCGTCTCTGGAATCCAACCTTTTCTCCGTAGGTATTTCCTCTCAAATCCGACTAAGTGGTCAGAGTGCCTTTAGCTAAGCACCAAAATCTCGGATTTACATGTAAGTACAGACAGGACTAGAGTTCTGTGCAGTAACAGTTTCGAATAGATTTCCTGGAGTTAAATAGCCTCGCAAGACTTTAGTAGTTTCTGTTGTATTTCTTCTTCCATGTTATTACCGGCGGCTATTAGTGACCCAAGCTACCTTGAGTTAACAAAGGATTGCACTAGTTCAAATTCAGGCTCTTCAATTTTGACTCTTGTTGTTGTTCTACCAACGTTTCTCGTAGACAAACCCACCACATACTTAGTTTTCCTTTATTTATGTACAGCCACATATTTTTGGCGCCTGTTTCATCAGGATGAAGGAGTTGTGTGCAGCTTGATCTTCTGAAGATGTCGATGTTGTCCCTCTTCTAGATGTATGACAGTTTGGGATTGCTTTTTCCAACTCCACTTTGAAGAGGAGGCAGACTTGCCCATCCACTTGTCAGAGTACATTGCAGAGCTTGTCAGATGTTGGTTATGGTCAGCCTACATTGGCTTGTTAATTTGCGAACTCCTCATGGATTTATATAGTTCCACTATGGCTATATGCTATCGTAGGCGGCTTTATCAAGCGGTACGTTGGGGTATAAAATTCTAGACATTTTTCCATCGCCAGTCTAAGGGTGAAGATTTGATCAATCCTTGATTTGCCTAATCTGAAACCCGATTATGGTTTCCGCGTATGGGGCTATCTGATCCTGTAGGTTAGAGGATGAAGAAATATAATCTTATACTCCTTTTATTGCACTTTCAATGTGACATATGATGTCTTTCCCCATTCTACCTTTATCTCTACACATTCCCACAAAGTTCACTATGGTTATATTTTTTGACTTGATGTGGCCCAGATGGCGGGCCTGCATTTTTACAAGCTCGGCTGGTATATCAACAGCCTCTGAGGGTTTATTATATCTAAGGTCACAAATCATAAGCGCCTATGTCGGTTTTTAAGGTTTTTCTGAAGAGAAGCTCAAAGTTTGTAATCAACACTGCACTTCATACTGAAGATATTAAGTTTTTCGGCAATAGTGGAAGTAGATTTAGACATGAATTAGGCGGTAATGGTGCGACCACAAATATTTTAGCCGATTTATGTCAGTGGCTGAAGGCTTCAGTTTGAGTGTTTGAGAATGCGTTTATTAAAATTGTCTAACATATTATATTCTTTGTGATTATACATCTGTCCACCACGGTAAAGATTTTGTTCAGCACTCTTGACATATGTGTTTGGTGTTATTTAAATTATGTTGTTAATCACTATATATTAGTACAAATTTTCTGTTAGTCACTGTACATAACTCAAGTGCCCTTGAAGATGCGGGATGCATAGGATCTATAGGATCATACGATCGATGCACTTGTACAAGTACAGTGTCTACACACACACTGGAGGAAATGCATCAGGAACTGCATGCCAAGGTACATGCAATGAAAATTTGATTTTCTGACTACACACTCTAAATATTCATATTATAATACAATATTATCTTATTTATTTCGTTCACTTGTTGTTTTTCAATAAATCAAATGAATGAGTTGTTGTTTAGAATTTTGTTTAATTACTATGGTTATTTTGTAATTGATTTATTTTCTCTCTGCCATATAATTCACTGTTTCGCTTTCCTCCAAAACAATTTCTTATCAATGAGGTCTTCTTGCAATGATTGAATGATGAATTTATCTAAGTCATAATTTCTTCGATTAACTAACCATAGAGGAGGTCTGTATTACCCATCTCTCAAGAATGCCTTTAGGATTGGTGATCGGACTTCCCTCTCCATTCGTGCAGCATATGCAGCGCGGTGTGTACTGCACAATGTTTGGGAACGGTCGTCTAAAAAAGAAAAGCGTACAAGAAATGGCAGCAGTCTCGCGTCCCACAACATAAAAACATACCTGAATCGGCTGTATGTTCTAACAATCAACTAAAAAAAGCTTTACAAATTTTTAGAAACCACGAGATGTCGACTTATCTTGAAGGTCCAAGAAATGAAAAATGTACAAACGACTCACTTTGGAACGAAGTAAAAATATCAAGAAGCTTCAAATGCAGGGCCGAACAATCAAGAAAAACAATTATGAGTGGGCAAAAAGCCTGGTCGCCGTGGCGTAGTGGGTAAGTGTGTCGACACCTACGCAGAGGGTCTCAGGTTCGATACCCGAATTTACTACCTTTGATAATTCATGGCTCCACCTCGTTCGAGTCACTGACAATGCTCAAAGAGTATTCTAGTCTAGAAAGAGCTTCTCAAATTCACCGGTCGGAGTCGGCATTAAACTGTAGGTCCCTTCCACTCGTGAAAGAACAACAGCACGCACGACACGAGTGGTTGCTGAGAAGCTAGGCCCAGGTCCACCTCGGACTGTAGCGCCACCCATATTATTATTATAAAAAGCGATAAAGAAAAGCCGGATCTCTTTGCCGAACATTCGGAGGAAACATTTCAGGCTTTTGATGAGCAAATTTTGGAAGATGATCCAATTGTAACTTCTATATCTGATAGCTCTAGTATAGGAAGAGTATCGCTAAACGAACTCCTCCAGGCAATCAAAAATCTAAAAAACAACAAGGCTCCTGGCTGTGATCTAATAACCGGACAAATACTGAAGAACTTTGCCGAAAAAGACGCCAATTAAACTCCTCTATTTAATTAGCGTTTAATTTAGGCTATCATATGTTCTAGACTCTTGGACAAATCGTTGAACAACCAAAAGTCGTACAGACCCATATCGCTTTTACCAATAATCCACAAAATTTTTGAAAAGCTTTTATTAAAACGTCTCCAAAAATTTATCGAAGAGAAGCAACTAATACCCGACCATCAGTTTGGTTTTCGAGCGAAACACTCGACAGTACTATACGTCGAGTGTTCAGAAATAATATATGTCAGTATACAGAATAAAGAATAAAATTGAAGGCATATTAGAGAGGAAAAAGATCTGCTCTACAGCCCTACTTGACGTTTTCCAGGCCTTCGAAAAAGTCTGCCATGAAGGCCTAAAATACAAACTAAGCGGGCTTCTACCGACAAACTTGTAGAAGATACTAGATTCACATCTCGATAACAGGATATTTAGAGTTACACGGAACACAACACTCCGATTTTAAAGATATCCGAGCAGGAGTCCCTCAAGGGAGTGTCCTTCGCCCTACATTATACCTGTTGTACAATAGAGTTATACCTCAAACTGATGGTACACTTGTGGCTACATTTGCGGATGACACAGCGATCGGGCACCTCAGTTGAGTCCTCAAATGAAAAACTGCAACGATCTCTTGATCAAATAAACGAATGGTCAAAACTGTGAGAAACCAATGAGACCAAATCAGCGCATATAAAATTTTACCTACAGAAATATTGAAAATCTACCAGTTTTCATTAATTCTGTACAAATAATAATAATCATAAGGGTGGCGCGACAGTCCGAGGTGGACCTGGGCCTAGCTTCTCAGCAACCACTTGTGTTGTGCGTGCTATTGTTCTTTCACGAGTGGAAGGGACCTACAGTTTAATGCCGACTGCGAACGGCGAATTTGAGAAGCTTTTTCTAGACAGGAGTACTCTTTGAGCATTGTCAGTGACTCGAAAGAGGTGGAGCCGTGAATTATCAAAGGTGGTAAATTCGGGTATCGAACCTGGGACCCTCTGCGTAGGAGTCGATGCACTTACCCACTGCGAACCATTTTCTGTACAAATACAGAAGCAAAATATCTTGGTGTGACTCTCGATGCGAAACTCAAGTAGAAGGCCCACGTGGAAAAGAAACGGGATGAGCTCGAAAACAGGTATAGAGAAATCTACTGGTTACTTATAAGGCACTCCAAGTTAAGCATGTACAACAAACTGCTATTATACAAGTACTGAAGCCTATATGGACTTACGGCATACAACTATGAGGTTGCAACAAAGCAAATAAAGGAGGATTCATTCAGTCCTTTCAAAATAAAATTATACGGGATATTGTGAAAGCTCCCTGGTATCTCAGGAATTGTGATATACAAAGGGACCTAGGGATAACTACCGTCGACGAAGAAATAGCAAACATTGCACCAATGCCATCCTCCAAACTTAGGACATGAGACGTTTAGTACGCCGACTCCAGCGTACGAGACCGGCTCCATTTGGCGCAATAGTAATAAACCATCCTAACGATGGTTATGGCATGTGATTTAGCGAAGGTCTACCTGCAACACACGAAAACATCTTTAAAAGTAAACTATTAGATAAGGAAACTTAGCTGTAGTACAGAAAAACCAAAAGAGAAGGGTTTTTTGAATCAGTAAGAATCTGACACTACCATGTGGACACGGGTTGGATGCATTGATCCGAATTTTTATTTTTTTTTATTTGGGTTGATGAAAAGACCACATAGTGGCTTGTTGAAGATTTTCGGATCAATGCATCCAAACTTCTGCGCCTGGTAGGGACTTCGCTGTCAATCCCCTCCCATTTTTCAGACTACATTTTTCACCCATGATTCTTACTTTTTGAGCGAGTGACGCCGCGGAATTAGGGACTACTACGTTACTCGATATTTTCAATTCTTACGTTCAGTCACTAGTTCATCACAAAACCAGTCGTTCCCATCTCTGCCAGTATTACTACTGTAGTTTCGAAACCATCTCGAAATATTATTCTGCTATCTGAATACCGTGTCAATTGAATAGTACTTTTTGAAAAAGTGGTCCTTGGACCTCTTGGATTATGTTTATGAGAAGTTTTTGCATGTTAACTGAATACTGACGGTTCAAAGATGGCGTGCATCTCATGGGACAACCCCATTCCTCCACACTCCTTAAATTTACTAAATCCAATTGAAGATGAAGTCATTTCTAATTCTTCAGCCTCTAGTTTGCCTCTCTAACCTTGAAAGTTAAACAGTTTCAATCCTTACAGCAGGCATTTTCTTAACTAAAACCCGTCGACCATAAAAAGACTTGCTGCTCACCGAACAAACCCCAATGATTAGTTGTCTTAAACTTCCTGATGAAGCCTTAAAGCTTCTCGTTATCTAACAATTCGCCGTAATCAGGCCCAATAACGTATCCTCTTCCAAGAAATCTCCCTACCACTCGAGCATTAATACATTTCCCCGATGGGGGGAGCGGGCCTTCAATCCCCTACTCAGTCGAGCAGATATACACATCCGATTGAGTTACCCACAGAAAAATAGCCCATTAAAGCAGCCCCACCCACGTTTAATTGAAAGGGATTTCGTCTGCCCCCGAGAGCAAACACATCGACTCTGCCTATGAGGCTAATGTAAACACCCACCCTCAGAGCTCTCTCTCACACACACACACCCCTTCACAGCCTCATGCACAGCATCACCCGGCATTGCCTCGTTCGGGGGGAACTTAACGATTAATTGATATTCTTCGGGGTAATTTGTTAAGGTCCCACACCCTGGCCGTCACTTCAGCATCATCAAAGAAGCCCCCAGCCCCAACACACACCCCATCGGGGGAGCACATCAGCTAATGTGATCTTGTTTTAATCGCCGCAACAAAGGCCCCAAAAGAAGCGTCT
This sequence comes from Eristalis intricaria, assembly GCA_964034865.1. Classification (NCBI taxonomy): domain Eukaryota; kingdom Metazoa; phylum Arthropoda; class Insecta; order Diptera; family Syrphidae; genus Eristalis; species Eristalis intricaria. The sequence continues at coordinate 47,208,866 of OZ035874.1, forward strand.
GCCAATTTTCCACTCGAAAATAAAATTCCTTTATATGTGCGCCTTCTCACTTTGTGCGCAGAGCAGACTGGAGGATGGGGATGGGGATGGGGATGCAATAACGCCAGATGATTAGATTAAAGGAAGCAGATATCTATGCATCCCCGCTCGGGGACCAGGACGGGACCGCTCTCCAGCGAGTTCGCCTGTGCGTGTGCGTACTAGTATTAATGAGATTTTGATATGTTAAATAAACGGAATTAGATTTATTGCCAACGCTGACGTTCCATTTGCCAGCCAGCAACAACGACGATAAGCTGGCGAACGAGCAAAGGGATGAAGAGAGGAAAAAATTTCTGTCAGAGGATGGATACTTCAGAGGATATCCACACATGTGGGGAGGGGGAGGGAAAAGCAAAAAAAATGCTATCTGTGTATCTTACGACACTAATCCTCCCCACTAATCGGATATATCAACGTAGACAGACGGAATAGAATTGGGTTTGCTCGACGGGGCTTGTTCGGCGCTCTGCGTTTGACTCATGTGTCGGTTGCCGAAGAGCGGATAATGAGCGCGAAGATGACTTGTGGAAGAGAGGGCTTAGCGTCGACACGCAAAGGACCCTAGACTTTTCGTCGTCTTGGAATATTTTTCTTTATCAGTAGTCTTTTTTTTCTCAACTTCCATCATCATGCTTGCCTCGTCATCGTCGTCGTTGTTGTCGCTGTCGTCGCCTCGGCCTTCGCTGGGGGATAAAAGTTTGATTTCTGATGGAGTTCAGATTGCGCTCTGCCTCTTCCTGCCGACGAATGATTAGCGAATGGAAGTAATGAAAATTAAATTGGATCACAGATACATCCCGAGCGGTGGTGGGGACTCAATGGGAGCACAGCCGGCAAAATGAAGGTGGATGCTAATCGCTTGTGTTCGATAAACAGGAGCAATTTCTGAGATACACAAAAAAATGCCGGATATTGATTTATAATTAAATTCAATTGCGGCACTTGAGTTGATGAAGACCTGGTATATTTTGGTTGGCATTTAAAACGAAAAAAAGGTATATTTTGGTTGGAATTTAATAATGGCTGAGGAACTGGGAGCGGTCCTTGAGGGGGAATAATGTTTCAATGAAGCCGTCTGGGAGGTGGCTTTGCGTTCTTTAAGTCGATCATCATGCTCTTTGGGATGCGGCAGGACCCCTCTGTAGTCTGCCAGTTTTAGGAACGAAGTTCGCAATGTTGTCCCTTGAAGTTGTTGGTTTCAAGACGCATTTTGAACTTCTTTTCCTTTTTGAATGACGAAATGCTGACACTCTCTTCTGTTCATTCACTCACCTTCCAGTGCTCCGTCCAAACTTACAACCTACTTGCTGCAACATCCAATCGATTGCCACCGGCTTCATGTGAGACAATGAATTTCCTTGACTTTATGACATCACATAATAACATCGTCCTACCCCCAGAGGACATTCGCGAGAGTTCCCTGATACACCCGTCCGCTCAGTCAGCACTGGTAGCTTATCAACAAAGTATCGACGACATAACCTCAAAGACTGTAATTTCATGAAAACGACCAACTAGACCAGAGCGACAAGTGAACACGACTCTCAGAAGCCCAGGCAATCACTTTAATAAACGTAAAATGAGATACATTGTCCAAATGGCCACCTCGACCATTGACATCGTCATCACCGTCGTCAACGCCAGCGCCATCGTCATCGTCTTTGACGGTCCACTTCATCACTGTTTACACTTCAAAGAGCTCCAGCTGGACAGGAGTTCTTCAAGTACCACCGACGCAGCACACAAGCCGAGAGACAGGAGAAGAAAAAAAATATCCATCCCTTGTCATCATCGTTTACTTGTTACATTGAGTAAGCACATCTACACAACATAAGTGCGCCGTTACGTGGAGTTAAGGGCCACGGCACGGCGTAAAACGAATAAAGGACGCCAACGAAAAAAAAAGACACTCGTCGTTCTTCGTGTCCTTTCTGCTCAATGTTTGTCAAAGACCCAGCCAGATGAAGAGAGACGAAAAAAAGTAAATAGCAACTTCTTAATTTTGTCCTCCTTGATCAAGTTCACCTCGTTAGTGTGCGCTGTGTGCAATGGAATCCTGTCCAGCTTCCAGCTTGTCCCAAAAAAAAAAACAACGCACTCCACCCATCCCATCCCACTCAGTTACTACAGTCGCCTTAGAAATGGACAAGGCAGCAACCGTAAACGAAGCTAGTTTGTTATCCTTTTTGTCAAGTGCGCTCTTACACTTGACAAAAGACACACCAACGACAATGGGCAACGAGGCAAATCCTCTGCCATCATCACCACCTACACCCTAGGGACATCAGCAGCCAGCGGCAGCCCAGCGCTGACGCACCTTTCAAACTATCATCCCCCGTCCGGGCTGGGCCTGACGAAAATGTTTCCCATTGTCCCGTGGACTGGGGTGCAGGCGTGAACGAGTGAATGGCCATGAAGACAACCACCTGGAAGCAGGCTCTGTCGGTGTTGTTTGGCCATTATTTATCGCCTCTCGTCGAAAACAATACAAAATATTTCACAAAAAGTGGGTTGAACCGACCGACACGTTGGAGGTGTGCTGTGCCCGGGCAGACGTGCTGGTTGACTGAGTCAAGGCAATTGTTGACTGGCTCTGGATGTGTGATTGCTGAGTGCGTATGTGCTGGAATTGAATGCCATTTGCCGGGGAGCTTCTTCAATTGGCTGGGCGGCAGTCGAATGGAGTTAGGAATGAGGGGACTGGCTTTAAAGCGTGACGAAACGCTCTACGTCAAGACTCGTAGATTGGGGAAAACTGAGAGGGCGTTCGATCGGGTATAAACGGGGTCACCCAGGAAGAGGTGGCATTTTGAATTTCACGCCATTGTTGCAAGTGCTGACAATGCAGGTGTGGTGTCGTGTGACAGAATTCTCCGACTCCGACAGGATGCATATTTATTTTTTTGGTCGCTTAACAATGCCAACATTTGGACTGAACAGATAGACGATAATGCCTTCCGTGTTTTTCAAGAAAGCTTCTGCAGAAGTTACTGTTTTACGTGATGAATCTTCTCGTATTATTTTCAGTGATGAAAGCTACTTCCGTGGATCTGTGCAGAGAGCTAAGGCTCTACCGAAGTCCAAATTCATAGTGTTCAAGCACAAGTGGCACAGCTATCCCATACCTGATGTATCAGCACTCTGCACTGCGTTTATCCCACATTGGTTATCATCTCCCATATTTAGATGGACTGGTATGCTGTAGTGAGAGGCAAAGAGTGTCGATATCCCCTTGGAGGTAGAAGAGAGGTTATAACACGATTGGCTAGTTCATACATAGACGTAGCTATTGGCGGTACGTCAAAGTGTTTTCTTTTTATAATTTATTTTTGTTTTATTAATTTCCTTAAATGCTAGACAAAAATACCTAAAACTAGCTTAACTATCCTAACAAAATTTTAATTAATTTTTATTATAGAATTCATAACAACTTATATACTGAACAAAAATGCTTAAAACTAGTTGGAAGAACAGTGTAAGTTTCTCATCCTAACCTACTGACCATGTACTGGTACTCTAAGCTAATCTACTTTTGATTAAATTATGCTTTTCGGCTTGGATTCTGTTTTTTTTTTAAGTTCATGTCTTGTGTACAATCGTATTTATTTTTGTTTATTATCAAGATCACAATCGGCAGCTACAATTTCGAGGTAGTAAAGGAGTTTGTCTGTGGATTGCCGTGGCGTAGTGGGTAAGTGTGTCGACACCTACGCAGAGGGTCCCAGGTTCGATACCCGAATTTACCACCTTTGACAATTCACGGCTCCACCTCTTTCGAGTCACTGACAATGCTCAAAGAGTATTCTAGTCTAGAAAAAGCTTCTCCAATTCGCCGTTCGAAGACGACATTAAACTGTAGGTCCCTTTATCTCGTGATAGAACAATAGCACGCACAATACGAGTGATTGCTGAGAAGCTAGGCCCAGGTCCGCCTCGGACTGCCGCGCCACCCATATTATATTATTATTATTATTATAAAGGAGTTTGTTTACCTTGGAGTAAACGTGAACTCCATAAACGACATCACTGTGGAGATCTAACATAGAACAAATCCTGATTTGAAGGACTATGGTCATGCTCTACAAAACTCTTATTTTGCCAGTCCTGCTATATGGAGCCGAAAGCTGGACGATAAACAAACCTACTTAGCTGATTTTTGGTCAGTCGAAAGAAAAATACTACGTCGGATATATGGTCCCGTCTGCGAGGAAGGCGAATGGAGGAGCGATACAACCGCGAACTCTACGAGCTATACCAGGTTGCGGATGTAGTCCGGAAGGCAAAGATCCTTGTTGTCAGAGGGCCTTCGAATCCGAGACTCCTGGTTTGAGAAGGAGAGGAAAACCGAATCTCCGGTACAAAGATCAAGTAATCGTGGATGCAAGACAGCTTGGTTTAGATGGCTGGAAGCAGCCTGCCCAGGATCGTCAACAATGGAAAGCAGCTATCGCTCAGGCTCGGACCCTGCATGGGTTGCAGCGTGATAAGTAAGTAAGTAAAACTGTGCAAAAAAACGTGTCTGACCTTACCTTCCTTACCCTAATATAAAACTTAAAAACTATCTTAACTATGTGCGTTACTGTTCATACACGTGCACCAGGGCGTATTCGTGATGTAAATGCTCTACATTTTTTTGAGATACAGAAACAGCACAGTTAGTGAAATCTCAAAAAAAAAAACGCCATTCACTCAGCTCTACTTTCTTAAATTGGTTCGTGACTATTTGACTCGACGTCAAGATCAATCAATGTTTGTACAAATATGGTTTTATTCGCTAGAAGCGTTTGTATATTAAACAGAGGATAGATTACAAATTAGGATACGGTATCCTATGGCGCAATTTAGAACACCAGTGCCAAGAACTCTGGTGTGTCTCACACCATTTGTGATTCAGTTGTGGTATCTGAAACGCCAAGTATGCTTGAGATTATTCAACACTAAACCTTGCAGGCAGAATTATCTTCCAGTAAAAGTTTCAGTAGGTGTTTTTTTGCTTTGCGTTGAAGTTTTCCTAATAAGCTTTCTGAGTATCTAAAAAAAAATGAATATACTCTCAATTCGCTTTTTATGTGAGAGAGAATCTAATGCTGATTTTTTCGTACAAGATTTTGAAGTTATGCGCTGTTTTGCTATAGACTTTTATATGAGATTACGCTTTTTAAATATTTCTTCTATACAGAGAAAGCAAACAATAGTTACATATGCTCTATGCTATTTGTGTAAAAATGGATTATCACTTGAGCTAATGCTTTCGTTGAGTAAAAACGCGTGTGGTTGGTTAAGAACTTTAATTTTTCTAAATTTTAAAATAAGAATTTTGGAACGTATCCCTGATTATGTAATGTAATCAATGTCTTTTCTTATATGATTTTTTGGTTTTATGCGCTTTTGAAGATAATGGAACACATTGCTTTTTTTACACCACATTAGTGTATTTTTTATGCGATTGTTTTTTGTGCGGTTAGTTTTGAAACGTATCTACTGAGTGTATATAATTTATACGCCGTGGTGCATCTCTTTTTTCATATTTTAATTTTTTTGTTTGATTTTTTTTTTCATTTTTGTTGACATTTCTTGATTCTTATATATTTTTTTTAGACTTACCTCAAATCTATGTAAATTAGCCACTGATGGCCAAGTCATCAAAGCCAGCGGCAGCGGAGACTGATTTTGCTGTAACCACCAGTAAAATTGCCGTTCTTTGGCAAACTCTTTCTTGTCTCGAGCAGAGATCGCTCTACTGAATCGGAGGAGATCCTCGTGGCTGAGAGCCACATCCTGGCCGTATTGGATTTGCCTGTCCACTGTTCGAAGTACGGTATGTCACAGTGTCCCGACACCCACACGACGTCTTTATTGCTCAGGCATTTTGTTGAGAGACAAGCGATATTTAAGCTATGTTTGACATTGTCCAGGGAATCGACTGCGGCTTCACTTTCCGAACAGGCAATGATATTGATTTTGGATATCATATTGTTCTTCACATGGGACATTCACTATAAGATCGATATGAAAAGTAAGTAAGTTAACCAACTTCAGAATTAGATTCGTGGAAACAAAACCATCACCAAATCATAAAGTCATCTGGCAAACGTATGGCCGATCCGGAGTTAAGGAGTTGGCGCTCAAACACACATGCAGGATATGTCGGGAGAACATATATGCACTACCTATTGCTATAGCTGGCAGTTTTAAATTGATACATAGGCTAGGTATTAAATGTTGTACAAATTGTTAAGTAGATTTAGTTGAGCAGCCGAACTAAATGGTAAATAAATCTCCGCACCCATATGCGCATAAACAAATAAATATATTGTTTCATTACTGAGCCCGTCGGCCAATAGACACAAACGTATTGATTATAATACCTACAATGTTAATACCTCTACAACCCGTGCCGTAAAGGCAACGAAACGAAAATTACATCTTAAGAGATCTATTGTATCGATCGTAGTACTACTAATATTAGGCCTCAGGCACAATAAAAGTTAATTTTGTAAGAAGTCATTTCTACAATCCCCTTTGCATATTTCGACACGGCACGCCGTAGCTTCCAACCTACTGAAACTATGCCAAATCAGTAACGCTAGAGTCTGTCCATGGGACGGTGAAGCATTCACTCATGTTACATTTGTACGTGTGACTGGGACCTACAACCTTACGACGAAACCGAGTGGCGAGGTTTCAGAAAGCATCCTACACCCAGCATAGGAGCCAACGTATCCTCCCAATACAGCACAGAAGGCACATATTAAAAGTTCGATACTCAAAGCCTAACTAAATGCTGAATTTAAGAAAAGTGAGTCCTGTTGGACGCTACATGTCTTCCAACTGGGCTACACTTTGTGTGTTTATTTATTTGTTTATTTTGTTTATTTTGTTAACTGGTTTCACTTCTGGAAAGTATATTTTGAGATATACCCCGCTGTGCAAGATCCTTCCACGTTCACTTAATTGTCAGTGACAATGCCTGAAAACCACTTCTCACATTTCACCGAAACCCAGGCCTTGCTCAGCCAAACGGTCCGTCCTCCAGTGCCTCCATGGTTACGCCTCGCCAAGTCGTTACCCTCCGCCACAATCGCTTGAACCACCTCAGCATCAGTTCGTTCATCCCATCTACACCCCAGATTGCCATAATCCTTCCGACTTGGTGTAATCCTTCATCCCAGCAATCTCGTCTAATGAAAGCGATTCAATCAAAATCTCCTGCAGCAAAATTCATTGATTAACGAAATCTTATCTCGAATCAATATCCACGTCCAAGTCGGGCTAAGTCACCCCCATCCCCCAGTTCTCCACTCAAACTTAATTAATTCAATCGGGATTCTGAAAGTTAGCCAGAGCTTCACACTGAAGCCATAACCGATCCCAAGGACCGCTCCACTGCCCGGCCAATCCCCGCGCTACATCCATTCTCAACCGACAACCGGTGCGAATTCAATATCCTTGGGATAGTGGTGCCCAATTAACGCAGTTCAGTGAATCATCTCCAACCCAACGCAGCCCCCGTCGACGATTCCATTCACACAATCGATGGCACAAGCATAACGCAGCGCAGATCCTTTGCCAAGCGTAAAGTGAATTTCTTTGCACTCTTTCAAATCTTAATTGCGAATAAGAGGACTCGGGGAGCAGCCGAGTGACAAGGGGAAAGAGCGTTGCTCCTGATGTGAAACTCTGTCTCACTTCGCGAAGACATCACGTCTGCTGTGTGTTCATAAACATGAGGGAACTGGGAAAGCGAAGCGGTTTCCTCCAGCAGCAGGATACCGTGTCACGTAGGCGCTATGAAAGTTCCTTTTTAGAATTTACGATTCGCCACGGCATGAAGCAGAGGAGGCGGTGGCGACGCGACGAGCGGCACATGCACGAAGGACGGAACTTTGAACGCTCTTTATCGTGACATCCATCGGGTTTTGAGAACTATCCAAAAGTTCCATGTACATACACATCCGTCCCCTTGCCGGCGCATCCCTCGTGGAGCGTGGGCGATTGCGGTGTTAAAGGGTGCTGCGAGCACGGCTCTCTGGGCCACTGCTCAGATGAAACGGTGGCAACGTCAACGACGACGGGGAAGACAGTGAGGGAAGCGCAGGCGACGTCGACGACGGTGTGCTCTCGAAGTGAAAATGCTATAAACTTGATCCTTCTACATTGAAGCCTCTATCCCGGGAGTGGAGGCGGCGGCTTAAGAAGTATTCGGAAGAATTGTAGTTTGTACCCCGGGAGTCGCGTCCGCAGGAGGCATCGTTTGGTGCTTAAAGCAGATCCTCTCATCTGCGAATTTTCTTGAGTTCGTGAGTTATTTTTTTTTTCGCTGCCCTCGCGTTGGCACTTCAAAGAGGGCGGCACCATCAGTGGCACCTGAAACGATTTTCTGTGTCCCGCTGATGTAAGACGGGGGATGGCACTGATGTGTAGCAGAGCTTAACGTAACAAGGATTCCCTTTTTGTGTGAATTGATGTTGGAATACTTTCGAGTCGTTTCTCATCCGGAGCCGAGGACATTTTTACACATTTCGTGTTCATTTGGCAAAGGAGGTGTGATTGGATGATTCGTTTGTCTTGTCTGCGCGTCTACTTCGCCGGATTATTCGCGAGAGGTGAAAGGGTTGGTGACGACACGGCAGAAGATATGCAAGGAAGGATTTTGCATTCGCAACGAATCCATCAGACGGTTAATCCTGACGGAAACAGGCTCACAGATCCGCTTTCATTGAGCTGATGAGTTCTGCGTCGTGCTGCTGATGAATTAGATGCGGATGAAGGTTCGCTATGAGCAAGGGAGTGGGGGTTTCACAAGACTGGGGGGACGGTTGACATGGTCTTCGACATCCATAAGATTGATTAACAATTATTCGGTCACGAGTAGGTGTGTCACATGTCACCAGCTTTACGTTAAGTCAGTGGATTTATGCTCGAAGTTTGGTGATAATAATAATCTCAGTACGGGTGGCGGTACGGTGGTGGTGGATATGCTTCTAGAGTTCTACAGCACCAGTCGTGCCACGCCTGTCATTGCTCACGGGTTGAAGAGACCTGCCTAAATGTATTGACAACTCTAAGGCAGAGCGTGGAAGCGTAGGAGGTGCTCTTCGATATTTCATAATTGTAATGACAAGCATCAGCTCCTATCTTTGTTGCTTTTGGCATGCGCAATCTTGTTCCACTGCAGTTGTGATCTGACCAGTGAAAAGCCCGGATCACTAGGGAGTCGACAATACAATACCCTTTGAAAATTATCTGTAACTAGATGGAGGTGGAGCTGGGAGGTAGATGGTTCCGGAAATTGAACCCATCGCCCTCGGCGTACCTATCCACTCTCATGCCCTCTCGCCAAATCACTCTTTATTTATATTCACGTCTCGAGATTCTGTTATCCTGGCAGACCCCGTTTTACACGGTAAGCAACTTGGCTGGGCAGAGTTGTGTCCGTCAACTTAATTGCGTATATTCTCTTCTGACAGCCTTACTTACCGTCATCTTAATTGCGTAGGCCTGCAACAACCCATGGAGGGTGTAAACCAGAACAAACGCTGCCTTCCATCGACGACGGTCCTGGACACGCTAGTTTCTGTCATCAAGACCAAGTTGTATTGCATCCGTAATGACGGACAGATCCTTATACCAAAGATTCGGCATTCGTCCCCTTATCGAAAATTCTGAACGATTGGTGTTCATGCATTCGTTGTTAACGAGTTAGTGCAGTCGTCAGAATTTCTTCAATCACCACTTGGACGGTGTAAATTCATGCATCCAACCGTAAAATGTGGGGCCGACAATATTAATAATAACTTATTACTTCTGAATAAGGATTAAGTCTCCTCCACTGTTGAAGTCTCCTATTTTGAAAATGTAGACGTCAATTAAGCTATCTGAGGAAGGGTGTTCTTCTTATCCTTTGAAGTGTTGTAAAGAGAGAGGTGCCTTACCAATTGTTTTATTTGGTCATCTTTGTAGGCGCTGACCCACTTAAGAGAGTCGGAGGCAAAATTGTTTGACCCCAGGCCTGCGAAGTAAAGTAACAGAGTATGCAAACGTTTATTGAGACCCAAACAAGTGAAGGAAGGCATCAGTCAACTTTCTGTGCCGGGCTAGGGACAAATGTCCATCGCGAACCGTAGCCTCCCGCGAAGAAGTAGAAAGAGATAAAGTCATCATAAATTCGATCCGCCAAAGTGGTAGCGGGGCAAAAGTACGAAAGAGAGATCTTCTGGCAACTTGATTCTCCGTCATCAACTCTAAGTCATCAGAAGTTATGCCCAACCGCATCCAGGCGGGTTTTTTGACTTTATCCTGGGTCTGCCAAGCGGACATTCGTGGCACGCGACGCAACCATTGAAGCATGGCCCTTTTCCTTTGAAGAAGCACGCGACGCAACCATTGAAGCATAGCCCTTTCCGGTCGAAGAAGCATCTTTTCTATATGTTTCTCGCACTATCCCGAGTAACTCTCTCAAAAGCACGAAGAAATCTAATCTCTGCATCTTGTATTTACGATTTTATTCTTAGCATTGGATCAAAAACTGAGCTGAAAACCGCTAACTTGGCTTTGACACCAAGCTCACCAAGCCCTCCTGAGTACAGATCAACCTAGTTATTTCAAAATTAATCCAGCTTGGCCAATGCTAAAGGGAAGCGCAGCATTACTCCTCCAATCACCCGGGAAAAAAGACCGCGAGATACTGAAATTTCTCTACCTGCTTCAATGGGATTCCAATAACATTGAAAAGGCAGAATAGTCATAACTTCAGATCTGTCCACGTTAACCATAACAGCATCAAAACGTACCGTCACAAGTCTATCGAGATAGCGCTGGAGTTCCACCTGGGAGCATTTGGAGATAATTAAGTCATCTGCACAAATAAGAAAATAAGAACTCTCCCAATGGAAAACATCGGCTCCGCTGTCAAGACACATCCTTGGCGAAGTCTAACGCCCACGGTAAAGGTGTTGCTTTGGCACTTAACCCGAAAATAGCTACTGTAGTTTGTGTATAGAGACAAAGTCCATACGTTGGATCATTAAGCCACTTAGTCCTTCGCCAAAAGCTCCGGGTCATGAATGTGCTCCTACGGCCTACGAACACGGTGCATTTAGACAAGCTACTCGAGTCCATTGAGGGTTTGTGGATGGCATGTTTATACTGGAAGGCCTTCCTTTTCTTTTTGGATAAAGACACAAATGTATGGGCACTGTATTACAATCGGCGGTTACAATTTTGAGGCAATGAAGTAGTTTGTCACCCTCTAGGAGCAAAGGCGAAGTCCACGAACGAGATTCTAGTGAAGATTCATCGTAGAATCACCCCTGGCAACCGCTGCTACTTCGGTTTCTCGAAACAACATCAAACCTGATGACTTGATTAACCAACACATCCTTCTATTTGCTGCCGAAAGCTGGTCGATAAGTAAAACAACAGAAGACACAAGCGCCAATTCTACGAGCTGTACCAAAGTATGGAAAAACCGTCCTCTGCACTGGCTCGGCCACATCGAGTCCATGAACTCTAACGCTCCAGCTAAGAGGGTTTTCGAAAACGAGCCTCCTGGTTCGAGAAGGAGAGGAAGACCGAACGTTCGATATAAGGACCAAGTCATCGCGGACGCAAGGCAGCTTGGTCTTGACTACTGAAAGCAGCGTGCCCTGGACCGTCATCGATGGAAGCTCGCTATTGCTCAGGCTCAAGCCCCCAAGGCTCGTTGACCTAAGAAGTACGGAAGTGCTGGGTACATTTCTGTTCTCTCCTCAAAATATTTATTTCCGGTGGGTATTTGATTTCTTTTTGATTAATGTCGCTTCAACACATACATACAAGTTCTACTACCAAGTCTGAAAGTGTTTTCAGTGATGTCACTGGGCCCAATGATACTGCTTTCAAAAGGGTAGCCTTGGCGGCTCATGGACATTACCCGTTTCCCCCGAGTTTATAGTAAAACTCAAAGTCGCTTAAGCTCCAGCTGGCCCGGCGTGTTACGCAACCCTCACGCATTCGTACTCAACATTACATTCCCTCTTAATTGGATCTTCTTCCCGCTGAAACATTCATACACCCACTCAATTGCTCCCACCACCCCTCCTTCCATCGCTTTTACAAATCGAAAGACAGGCGATGTGAATATTCATAGCAATTTGCGTTTGAATGTCTTCTTTCTCTTAAAACCACCAAAAGCGACGCAAATGAAAAACAGGAACAAAAAAAGGCTGAACGAAAAAAAAAAAAACAACAAACACCCACCACACATGCGACACGCTCTGTAATCTCATTTCTCATGAAGGATATAAAATCCGCGGCGATGCGGTGTGGTGGCAAATATTATCACCAAAAGTTGTCAACGCACGTAACCACACACACTCGCGCACATACCAGGCAACTTCATGCGCTTCATTGCTTGTTCAACTCACTCGCTTGTTGCGGTATTTCTTATCAGCGTGTTCAAATTATAATCCTCTTTCCACTCGGTGCTGGGCTCCCTTCCATCATGCCGTGTTACTTGTGCCTGCCGGAAAGAAAGTAATTTGCATACCGGATCAATCTCCAGAATTAATGGCTTTCGTTGTGATAACGTTATGTTCAACCGCAAAGACCGACGAGTGGTGGGAGGTGGAAGGCGGTGGGAGTTGGTGAGGATGGAGATGAAGAGTAAAAAATGACGACAAACACTTTCAGGATATCATCGGCAACAAGAAGTAGCAGAAGTCGACAGCGGGTAGCAACTGCGGCAGCAAGTGTGCGGCAACAGCATGTGAGTGCGCAGCAGCGCGTCTGCCTCTCTAATGTATTAATGGTACGCACAACCCATTTGCCGTAAGAGAAATGAGTGTGCCATCACCCCCACCCCTCCCCACTGCCAGTGGCACTCAGTGGATGCTGAAAGTTGGGCCGCCAACTCAGATATTCTCAAGCGAAATGATTAACCCAGTCAAGCAGCTCTAACTACGGCTAAAGAAGACGGCAAGTAACGGCAGCAAGAAAAAAAAAATAAAAACGAATCACTTCCCTAAGCATGGTGAAAGGTAAAAATGTCCTGCCAGAGTGAAAAAGCGCCAGACGTGCATTAGGCTGAGAAATGTTGAGCACCAGCCGATTCTCCGCCCACCCGGCCTCTCAAGTAATGGCGCAGTAATGGCACTGCTGTGACATGTGTGTGTGTGTGACAGTGTAACGCAGTTATGTCCTGACGTGTCTTACGTTTCATTTTCGACTTCCCTTTCAGTGTGGTCCTGTCCCAAAATCTGATTGAGCACATCCGTTTCAAAGATATTCCTTTAAGCCCAGTGGGTCGTCGAGTCGCGTCGCGTCGGTGTGTAGTAACTTAGGACCGTAGTTAGATAATTTTTATCCTTGCAAATGTGTGTGATAATTCTTAAAGGATACACAGGGACTCTTTCTGCTGCCGCTGCTGCTGCTGCTGGTGACTTTTTATCTTTGTATGGGAATTTTTCCTGGATAACGACGGGTTCTCGTCACAGAAGAAGAAAAAGCCTGTAAAGGAAGTAAAAGGACACATTCTCCGCTCCAAGATGAATGACTGAGATTTATACTGCTTTGAGAATTCGTGCAAAAGGATACACGCTTCTCGTCTCGGTCCTTGGCTTACTTCTTCTTCTTCTTCTTCGTCGGCGTCTTCTTTTGCTGTGTGTGCCGACCGTTTTGGTAGGGTTTTCTTTTTTGTAACTTAATTTTTTCTTGTTGCTGTAGTTAAGACTGTTCAGTGCATTGTAAGTCATCTGTCGGTGGATTTGTGTGACGAGGAACGTGGTACAAGGGCACACGGAGAGAATGTTGCGCTTGAATAAGTTTAAATTATGTTCCCAGCAGCAGGCATTTCAATTTACCGAGAGAGGGAGAGCGGGAGAAATTACTTGTTTTCCCCCCACCCAATCCGGGTGGTGGTTGGGTGTCAGCCCAGAGGCTGAATGGGTAGAGAGATAAAGGACTCGGTTTTTGCTGTTGTTCACCGTATCAGTGTTTCATTATGGGGGCGAGTTTGTGTTTGTCCTTTAAGGACACTTTAACTGGATCCCTGGAGGGATGGTGGAAACTGAGCATCGCAACGAATAGCCCAATCTTTCATAAATCAGAATACGATGGACTCTCGGAGATAGTTTGATGGATATCCTCTCGAATTGGAATTTCTGAGAGATTGCGCAACAAATTGAACGGCACGGGCGGTTGGAGGGGATCAAGTCACGTTGTGAATCCCAATCAAGTATGGCAGAGTGAAGAGGAGTGGTCAGTCACATAAAATGAAAAACAACCTTTGGGGGTTTATATTTCCTCTATTTACGCAAGAGTGAAAAAATGTTATCGCCAAGATTGTCCAGTGGTTCTTAATTGAAGTGTGCTTGGACCATTGTCTCGTGGAATTATGTCCGAACTCCAACTGCATTCCAGTATATGCTGCATGCTCATGGTTTAAATCCAGAATCACCAACTTCCATTTTCCACGCCATCTCACGCATTAGTCATAATGCTCAAGTAAGAGTAGTCAAGCTCAGATATACACAGCCTCAGTATCGACTCTTCACCTAAAGGTCCACTGTTCGACTCCAAGACCAACTTTCGTTTTCACGACGCTCGTGACTCACTGTGAGTTCTAGAGAGCAAACTTTTGAAAGCTACAGACCGAGGCTCCCTTGCCAAAGGACCGTGATTCGATGGTTCGAAGACCACGCATAGTCTGACTGTTAGACATTCATTCCAATTTGGTGGTGAAATATTTCTCGAACAGGAGACAATTCACACCACGCCCCTATTTCACCTATACTTGGCCGTTCCCGACAGCAGGTTACTTGTACGTAACTGGCGCTTGATGTAGGCTTAAATGAAACTGAATTGTTGACTAGTCGATACGACGGTCAGTCTACAATCAATGATTCTTGATCGTGGCGTTGACATTGAGTGTCTAGCTTTCGTTTTTACGGCGCCACCTCTCGCCTATCACTCCAGTGTTCGAAGACCGATTGGTACCAAGGAAGATGACCAAGATCATAAGCATAACTAAATGTAGAGGGTTCGATTCCGGTAATAATATATATAATCCGAGGCGGACCTGGGCCTAGCTTCTCAGCAACCACTCGTGTTGTGCGTGATATTGTTCTTCCACGAGTGGAAGAGACCTACAGTTCAATTCCGACTCCGAACGACGAAGTTGAGAAGAGAACTCTTTGAGTATTGTCAGTGACTCGAAAGAGGTGGAGCTGTGAATTATCAAAGGCGGAAAATTCGGGTATCGAACTTGGCACCCTCTTCGTAGGAGTCGACGCACGATTCTAATACCAACTTTTATTTTTGCTACGCCATTTCCCTTGTATCACTGCCAGTGCTCTCAAATTCAACAAGAAACGTTTCACATATCCAGGTCCTTAGAGGCATAGTTTACTTATATCCTTTGTGTCCATGGCTCGATTCCAGGCACACTAGATATAATTTTTAGGACTCAACTTGTCTAACATCATGGTGGTCAAGGAGCAAAAGTGGCAGTCTCAAATTCAGGTTAGTGTTCAACTCCCATGCCGACTACTATGTTAAGCTCGTTTTCGGCGCAGAGAGCAAGGTTCGCTGAAGTTAGGTATAAATGGCTGATTACAGATGGCAGTGTTAGGGCTTCAAGGCCATTGCAAGTCAAGAGGTGCTGGTATGTGGTTGCCTCCTCCTTCCCATCCAAACCATTTCTACACGAATCTTTACATTGATGCTGAGGAGCGTTCTCAGTGCTAGCCAGCTGAATGTGAGGAGATAAAGTGAAAGCTTAAAGTTAAGTGCTGGTCATATACCGGACGGGCGATTTACAAGTTTATTTTTAAAAATTCAATAAAATGAAAAAAAAATAAAATATTTTCCATGTATTATGACTTTATTAGAGAATAAACATTCTCATTAATTATGAAATAGAACGTCGTTTAAATGGCTGCATCGGCTGGCCTGGCAGTAGCGCTATCTGTCACACCTACTTTCCAAGACTTGCTGATGATTTCGGGCTGTAGCTCAGGGATTGCTTGGATGATATTGGCCTCAAGACATTGCGTCGAATCCGGTTTGTTGGCATAACATAGGTCATTCACGGTTCTCCACACAAAAAAATCCAAAGGGGTCGCAGGTCGGAAGTGGCAAATTGACATGGCCAGCCGTCTTGGCGAACACGATTTGGGAATTTGGTACGCAATATGTCGATGGGGGCATTGGTTGCGTGGCATGGAGCGTCATCCGCCATCTGGTCGTTCAAGTTCATCGTCTTCAATTTCAGTAGAAAAAAAAGTCGATCAAGTGTAACGCACACCGTTGATCGAAATGTTGTCTTATTTTCAAGGAATAATGGTCTAATAATGCTCTCGGTCACAGCAGCCACATTCTCACCTTGCGCACTGTAGGACAACGAGGCCATGAGTATTGTATAAATTTGAGCACAGCTGTCGAGATGGGTGCTGCATTTCAGCTAAAACTTTAGCTGTGTTACAGAGTTTGAAGGAGTTCCTCCCATGTCTCGCAAGTTCCTTACCTTCGCAATTGCCAGGCGTGTCAAAGTTGTGTTCATACAGACACGAATCCGTTTGGATACGAAGTTCCACCAAAAATCGAAGTGTGTTGAGTCTCTCCGCAGACTAGATCCTTACTGTGGAAACGTGTGTTCAGTCTGTCTTAATCAACCGCGGCACGGCGTCTTGAGTTTTAACGCTCCACTAAGACCCATACAAGTCGTTGCACACGGTTAATGGTTGACAGTTATTTGTGACTGTAATCTCCATTCACATCCGATAGCGTTTTGTAATAGTATAGTCCCCTGGAGGATTTTCTGACTTTTTCCTGGGGTTTGCGTTTTCATTTGTAGCATAATTCCGAAGAGTGAAACATAGTTAATGAAGGGAACCTGGCATCTACCTTTTTGTGAGCCAACTCCATGTCCACTTGTTTTTGTTCATGTGTCTTATTAGAAGGTGGGTCATCGTGGTGCGTCGACTCCTACGCAGAGGGTGCCAGGTACCCTTTCGAGTCACTGACAATGCTCAAAGAGTGTTCCTGTCTGGAAAAAGTTTCTCAACTTCGTTTGGAGTCGGCATTAAGCTGTAAGCCCCTTCTACGCGTGATAGAACAATAACACGCACAACACGAGTGGTTGCTGAGAAGCTAGGCCCAGGTCCGCCTCGGACTGTCGCGCCACCCATTTCATATGTTATGTCTTATTAGAAGGATCTGTTCTGGATTATTTTTCGAAGCATAAAGACAAATACTGCAAATATTGCTCAGAGAGAAAACAAAACTAGTTTCAGAAGTCTAGACAATCACCTTGTTTCTTGAATTAAAGGCTCGCGGTTCGATTCAGGGTACAATAAATTTTACAAAGCAACTTTTCTCAGTTTGACACTGCTGATGTTCTTAAGAGCATGTCATGCGATTGGGTTGAAGGTTCACGGTTCGATTCCGGGACCATGAACTCTTGTTTCCACGACTCCAACTCTATCTCTCTCTCTAGCCACTAACCGTGTTCGGAGGCCAAAAGTTTCCAAGAAAAACTTCACAAGACGAAGTCTGTCAATTCCTACACTAAGGTTGAGGGTTCGACTCCAGTCGCACCAACTTTAATTCACACGACGCCGACCGCCTGCCTCGTGTTGGGAATATTAAGTTCTCGGAAAAGCCCGTGGCATCGGCTCCATGGCTTAATGTTCCTGGCTCCATTCCACGCAACCTCACTTTCATTTTCACGAAACCGTCTATCAGCTTATCTGAAAAAACCTCCTGGAACTCCGCAGTCCGTCGTTGTTATAATGCATTAGTTCCCAGTTCACATCGGTCTGAGTCTCCACCCAGAGAATAAACTGAAGGGCAATAAAATGCAATGCCAGTTGAGCAGACTTTAAACAACAACATCTTACTCACACTTTCCGTCGACCCCGTCTAGCAGGTGCTTCCTGCTGCAATCCACAACGACAACTGTGTGGAAGTCCTTCAAAATGAAACCCTTGGCAATGCCGATGCCGTATTCTTTTCTAGAGAACCACCTAATCAAAGCCCCCTTCCTCTCTGAATCTTCCCCCAGTTGAAGCCCATCTCCAACCGAACAAGGACAATACGAAATCTCAACACGACCCGGGCAGAAGAATATAAAAGTTACTCAACCCGTTTCTCATCAAGTGACCTTATCGGCCAACCAATATCGAATGAAATATAGAAAAGTTTTAAGGGCTTCTTCTTCTTCCTCTTCTCCTCCACCCTTTCCAACCACCCGTAATAGGGTCACATCCAATTCAGGCCAAATCGACAAAAACGAAAACTAGACTAATAAAGGACGCAATTTAATATAACTTTGGGTCGTTAGCAGGGTCAGGAGGAACATGTGTCCATACATACCCACCCAGTGCTTCACTCACACATCCGAACCTCAGACCCGAGGCCCTCACACTCTCCCCGTTCAGTTAGTTATCGGGTTTCAAACGTCATCTCACATGTGGTGAATCGGTTTGATTGTTAGTTTTTATTAGATCCGTCCCACACCCAGGACGATGCCATCACATTCCACTTTTCACCTCACGTCGAAGGGATAAGCGACCCCAATCATCCCCACCTACGGACCAGTCCACCAACACCGACCTTGTTCATAGACAAATGTTTACACAAAGTTCCTGAATGGATATCTAACGAATGTCCTGAAACATTTGCTGTTCTTTTGTTTTTTTTTTCAGTTTCAACTTCACGCCCACCCACCAGCCGGCTGGGGCGTGGGGACATGGGGATTACTACGAGCCGGTGGAACTCAGGTCAATAATCATCATGAAGTCCAGGACAGAGAGCACACAGAGAACAAAAAACGAAGATAGAAAAAGTAAGCGGAAGCAGTCCTACTCACGTTGTGTGTCGGCCTCGTTCGCAGACAGAAGACAGTCGAATGGGTGTCATATGTGTATCGGTAAGACCGTACGCCATCCCTTAAGGAGTGCACAAAACAATTTTGGATTTATGAACATCACTTTAAGGCACGTGCTTCCTGACAGTGACGGAGGCAGCTCTCCGCACAGTCGGCAGATGGAAGTTGCCAATCGGCGCAGACAAAGCCAAACTATATGTGTGGCGTTGGTGCGGGGTACAATGTGTCAATGTGTTTTATTTGCCAATAAATATCGTCTCTGTATGAGGTGCCCACGGCCCTCCGGATACGGCCGGCTTTATTAGATTTTTTGTGCGTCGCACCAGAGTGGAAAATAAAAACCATGAGGGTTAAATTACCAGCCATCCAATGTATAAATGGCTCACATATAGATGTGGGTCGTAAATACCACTCTGGGTGGGTGGTGGTGGTGGGACTACCCCCCAACCCCTGGCAAAGCGATTGTTGTTGGACGATGAAGGTTTCATTATTGGAACAGCTTAAGAAAATGAGCGTTTAGGACGATTTATGGCCGATCGGGAATGGGGTGAAATCAGTTATTGAGAGACGTGCCGGGATGCCGAAAAATCTCGAGCTGAACTCTCGCCCCGGGGTGCGGGTACAACGTTGGCGACACTCTCCACACACACTCACACGTGGGCTGTGCTTTGCGGTTGACCTTGTTTAAGGTGAATACGTATTATCGAAAGGATTTTAAGGTGACTCTACGAAGTGGTCTAGGTCTTATGGGCTTTTGTTGCGATCCTAATCGGAAGAGTGATGTGGGAAGGAAATGAATGTGCGGAAATGTCCTGGGGATGGGCTGGAGTTTGTTTTTATTCAAGGGTCCTGTTGATTGGTCGTATGATTCAACACCTCTAGTTTTATGGAGCTGGCTTACATCAATTGTCTGCGCAAAGAGCTACCGTCGTTTGAGAAGTTCAGAGAGAATATTGAAAGACGGAGGTTTCAATCTGGTTCAGAAGTAGGGCTGGAAGATGTAAATATCGTCAAAACTTACTGACTCCAGTGATCCACTTACTTAATTGATTCCCTGGCCTACGACCCATGGAGAGTCTGAGCCTGAGCAAAGGCTGACTTCCATTGAAGACGGTCCTGGACACGTTGTTTCCAGTCACCAAGTCCAAGGCTTGCATCCGCGGTTAGTTGGTCTTTATACCGACGGTATGGCCTTCCTCTCCTTCTCGAAACAGGAGGCTCGGATTCGAAGACCCTTTTAGCTCGAGCTTCGATGCCCGTGCTCTCGATGTGGCCACGCCTATGCTTTCGAAGAGTGTTGTAGAGTATGTTCTTGGTCCTTCGAGACAGGGATCGTAGTCCATAGGGCTCCTATTCCAGTCACAGTGAGGCCCCTCTGGCCGAAGCTGGACAAGAAGAGATCAACATCATTGATCGGCTTCAGTCGCGGGGACGTACGAACGATAATCGAAGTCCTTGCCGGACACAGTGTCATAGTTAGACATGCAAAGCGCTTTTGCAGAGCCTGCAGAGACGAGGAAGAAATATAATTTGTCTACTCCCCGAATGACCAGTGCTAGCAATGGAAATGGAGCATAATACGTCTTCTCGGAGCTAAAGGACTTAAGCGGTGTTGGTTTGAAAAACCTCCTACGATTCGCACATAAATCTGACTGATCTTATAATAGTAGGTCTCACGGCGGCTTAACACTCCTAAGCATGGGCACAATGGACCCAACTCGTGGGTCTATCAGAGCCGCTGCCAATAGCCCTAATTCACCTACCTACCAACCAGGAGTCTTGGGCCCAGTTTTTCAAAAACCCTAAGTAGCAGCCGTTGCCAAGGGCTATTCTGCGTCGGATTTTCACTATGATGTCGTTGTCTTATCCCAGGATGTGTATGATGGAACGTTCCTTGGTCAACAGCGTGCATTTGGTTTTGTCTTCCTTGACCTCAAGACCAGTTCGCTTTGCCTCTTCTTCCATTGACGTAAATGCTTCCACTACGGCACGTTGGAAACGCGACGATGTCGATGACATCTGTGTACCCCAACAGTTGGATTGACTTGTAGAAGAGTGTGCTTTCCATTTTTGCAGCAGTCCGCTGCACTATCTTTTCCAGTAACAGATTTTAGAAATCACTCAATATCGCAAGTCCTTGTTAGCGTAATGCGACATATCCGGATAATTTTTTCCCGGGATCCCGAATTCGCGCATCGCTTCGAATAGTAAGTACTGTCTCATACGACCTCAAATTCGATAAAAGGATGTTGTCTATCCATTTGAATCTAGCTGAACTTCTCCAGGATTTGTGTTTAGTGTTCTTGTGGGCGACGCACAGTGGTCCCGTTGTATGGGAGAGTTGGAAATAAATCTGTAACTTTTGAACCCGTGAACCGATCTTAATGAAATTTGAAACATAAAGCAAGTACTACGAGATCTTATTATGTTTTAAAAAATGGTTGATGAAACTCATAAGCTAACGGAGTAATCTTAAGTTAAAAAAAAAAACACTTTTTATTGTTTAAATGCATAAAATAATTATTTATTATTGTCGATGACTCGAAATTGGGACTTAAAGCAAATTTGTAATCACTATTACTATTTATATACATAAATTCAATTTAACAAGTTTTGGCAACGTACACTTTATTCATTCAGTATAATAAGGCTTACGCTTCAGTACTAAGTGGCAGCGAACCTTTTGTTTTTGGTTCAGGCCTTAAATACGCAATCCAGGGATCAGATGATACCAACATTTGATGAATAACATCTTCATTTGTTGCCGAACGAGAAAATGTTCTTCTATTATTAATGCGATAGTACCTATAGTCTTTATTCCGACTTTCCTGCGCCTCCTCTGACATTGATCCGACGGGCAAGGCTGCTGATGTTATTATTTCTGCTCCGTGGAACAGAATTTTATGCACTGTTGCTGGCATATAATACCAGGGATATGAATTTGAAGCCATTGTAGCGGTTTCCTGGGCATAAGCTAAAAACTTGGACTTTCTTCTTTTTTTTTTTTGATTTATCACAGCATTCTTCAAAGTCTTTATGTGGTCTTCCTCTTTTATCCGACGGTCACACATTCTCCGATAACACATTCACACAAGTTCACTGAAAAGTTTCCTTTAACCCATTCTGAATATTTAATTAAAAACTTTTGTTTTGTGTGACGCACTACCTTATACCGTTCATTAAAATGTGGCAACCTTTTTGTCACTTCTAAAACTATTTATTTAATTTGGTACGATGTTAAGTTTCCGCTCCTATTTGATAAAAAGCTGCCGAAGTTGGAAATATTTCCATCAAAAAAGTAATCGCACAAGAATCTATATTCAAATACAATACTTTACATCGCGAAAAACTTCAAATTTGCACAACAAATGCTGGAATGCAACTGCAATTTTTAAAGTATCTTCGATATCTATATAAAGCAAAACGTCATCTTCCTAATTGAAATCTTCAATATTTTCGGAATCATAAACTAATTCCCGATGCCTCAAAGTCAGAAATAGATATTCGCCAATAACGCTCTAATTACCCCGCTTTTTTGCCCCATTGCGACATGCAGTTATGACACCGCAAACAAAACAAGATAAAAGCAATTAGTTTCATAATTATAACAATCTTATGACGCAAAGAATTCTAATTCACAATAATAAGAACATCCTCGGCATCTCGCATAGCGTTTGCACAATGCCTGCATTGCAATGGAAATCGTTTGAAAATGCCGAAAAATCCTCGACATCGCTCCACTTAAATGCCTCGTACTCCCAAAATTGGTCAAAAGTGGTCTCTAGTTTTTTCAGCATCGATAGACAATACTTTTAGCTTTCAGAAAGGGTCTCCCGTTGGAGACTCTTGGAGCATTTTTGTTGTAGTCCATTAAACATTGAAATGACCCTCTCAAAATGTGCCTTTACTTAAAAGCCTGGTTTAAAAAATTGGTTAGAAATATGAAAAAACTGAAAACGCAGTTTGAAAGCAAGATATATGAACTTTTTAAAAAAAAATTATCTTAGGTTCCAATGTAAATAATTTTAGGAAATATGGCACATCAAATTTGCTTTAAAAAATACGTCAATTTTTGTAATTTTCAAAGTCCCAACTTTGAGCTAACGTCACAGCCAAACGGATGATCCAAAGTCAAATAAATTTTGGCTTTTCTAGGTTCTCATATTTGTAGAATCGAAAAACATAAACCATTTGGCCGGGAAAAATATGTTACTTCGGGTATTTATTTCCACTGCGGGACCACTGTGCGACGGTGATCAAGAACATACGTGTGTAATTGTTTCTTGAGATGGGATCGCTTTTTTGGAGATAATATTCTACTCGTAGATGACGATAGCATGTCTTCCCAAATTCTTTAGCTGGTCATGCTCCTGTCATTGTTCCCTACCAGAGCATCGAGTACTACTTCGTCGACTGAAGTTAGGATTCTTGATTCCCTATTACTTGCTGCTGGTCAACCACGTTAAGTAGCTTTTAGGAGTGCTCCTGGAAAACAACTTCTATTCGCTGCAGATAAGTAACAAGATACCATCATGACACTTATCAGTAGTAGTAAATTAGAAGAAGGAATCAGAAAGAACATCGTTATGTTAATGTGTCACTGGAGCAATTCGATGTACTCTTTCAGCTGCAATTCTCAGCCATCTGTTTTCCTTCAGAGGCGATACTTTTAGTGGCATTTCAGTGTTTGAAGAATTCAATTGGAATTACAGAAAAAAATATATATTTTACAAATAAATTACATGACATGGTTACAAAGATAAGAATTGAGTAGAGAAGCAAGTGTTTTTGAACAAAGTGTTTCAACAGTTCTTCATCTGTTTAAAAAGGCTGCGCCGTTTTCTCTCTGTGCAAACAACCCAACTATGGACACGAGGCCGTAATCAAAATTATACATGCCCAGAGAAAGAGACTAGTTCTCGTAGCCTCACAGATAAAACCGGTTATATATCTCCCCATAATGACTTCTCCCTCAAAATACCACATCTGTTCCCCGACAGGGACAAGTGGCTTTCGAACGCCATTATCAATGATCAGGAAAAGGACACAGGTACTAAGGCCGGATTATCCCCGGATACCTTGCATAAACAGGCATCATTTAGACGCGCTATGCATCGACAGTGTCTTCCAAGCGAAGATGCTGGCAATAAAGAAAGCAGCCCAAGAAATACAAGTAACCGATATCCCACCACCAGATATCGTCATCTGTGTTGACAGCCAGGCCCTGTACGATGGGATCAAGGGCCGTTATGAACTGCCGCGACTCACTAGGGTTCATCAGTCACCACAAGGTCAAACTCTGCCGGGTCTCAGGTCAATAGCAGGGAACGAGCGAGAGGACGAATTGGCCAAACAAGGGTCTGGAATCAGGACATTAGCGAAGCGGACACATCAATGCAACCAGCAAACAGGACTTTAAGTGACACCATATTTAACGAAACCAACTCATCTTGGCTCTCAAGAGATAACAAAGAGGCAGGCAGAACAAAGAAGCTTCTGGCGTTGTACTGTAACTCGAACCATGTGCTCGTCGGAATGATCACAGGACACTGCCCCATCAGATCAATGCACCGGAAATTGAATGCGGAATTCAGTGATCTCTGCCGGAGCTGCGGCAACGAGGAAGAAGCCGATACGTTCGAACACCTGCTTGGCCAGCTCTCCAGAATCGGCGTTTAACTTCTCTGGGCCAAAGATACTTCACAGAGGCTCCAGATTTAGCAAATGCAGATAAATCGGTTTGTCTAAGATTTTTCAAAGCACGGGGTGGTTAAAGCCATCACGTGAAAGGATATGTTAACAGAAAGTGCACTGCAATGGATTCACAATGGGCCTTAAGGCCTCCGAGTGGAAATGATGTTCCACCTACACACCCCCTTTCTCAACCTAACCCAACTTTATCGGTTTTCAATTGCCATTAGATATAGAGAGTGTAATCAATGTCAGACATCGTCCCGCCGAGGACACTCGAAAATTGTCTATTCTACGAAGATCTCAAGAAGAACTGACTACACAGGACTCCTCGAGGAATTTGACGAGCACGGATAACGGGACAGTTGACACAGCCAGAAAAATGAAAAACTACAAGCCTACTCCGTCAGATTCACGGAGAAGGACGAAGGCAGACGGAGAAGGACCATAGACCAGGCATTGATGTGTTTGCGAATTCACATAAGACTTCCCTGTCTCTTCAATTGCCCAACCGGTGTAGTATGCATGAAGTCACAGCAATTCAATGGCTTAACGCTTACCATCACAGGGTCCGTTAAAATGGAAAACTATTATTCTATACGGATGTCCATAGAGACTCTGGCTTCACCAACAATAAGATCCATGGTAGTAGAAGCAACATCAAAGACTAACACAGAGCATCGGAGCATGCTTGTTGCCCACTGCTGTAACCATAGCTAAGCTCCCAAACTAGAGGACGCACCGGAGGTAAGAAACCATTACCTACTCAAATATTTAAAGCAAGCGAAGCGTTTGCTCCCGGTTAATGCTTAGTCCTCATGGCAGTCGAGAATTTGGTGACCAAGCCAAATTTCCGGTTTGATGGCATAACACTGGACCCAATTTACGACCAACAGCAAATTACCCGACTGAGGGTCCCGACAGACGTTTTCAGTGACTGTCAGTCCTACCTACCCACTCAACTAGATAATCGACTACAAACATGGCACGTGTGCCTTGTCAAAGTAAGAAAAGACAAAAAAGAAAACCTTGAGCCACTGGACCATTTTCCGGCTTATTAAGGAGCCTTGATCTTGACAATAATTGCAGACCCTAAGAACTAAAATGTTCTCAACTCGAACAATTTTAACGACACTGCAGATGGTCTCTTGAGCGACCTCCCAAAGAATTTCATCGCCTCCAAGCATGTCGAATGTCCTAAGGAGCCCTTCCCAACGTTAAGCTTCGCCAACAATTACAAGTCCCCATTTTCAAGTTAATCCACGATAACACAACCCATTTCTCGATAAGTCAGTTCAACACTATCTGCCCTCATTACACAGGCCCGCCGCCAAGCCTTAAGTCAACCGAGCTCATAAACGAAACGCCTCTAAGTACACTTGACATTTCTTAAATTCCAACTAACATCACAAAACCACAATGAAATCCATGAAATACACGGCAATCCGCAGGACTGCGATAAGACCAAAACTTGACACAGGACGAAATCAAATCAACGAAATCTCCACCGCGCGGCGGCGGCGGCTCTAATAGTTTTACGCGCCACCTCACCGCCCACTATTGATTGCAGGCTAATCCCCCGGAGGCCGTAAAGTCGCGATTTGCGTTCGCACTAAGAACACCCGGGCAGGGGAGCACACGCGAAAAAAAAAAATGTCCAAAAACAAATTTTCAAAAATAGCTCTGTAACGACACCCCACCCCCGGCCGAGCCATCCGCCAGTTACCCACACAACCGCACCAATCCCATTTCCAACTAATTAAAGTGCCACTGGCGATTGCCTCCGTCGAGCACTGAGCCGCCAACCAGAACCCGAACCAGAGCCCGGAAAAAGAATAACAAACAACAGAAAACGCGGAACACACTCCTCTTCACCATTTAGACAGAAGCCAAACAATTTTATCTAAGATCCAACCGAAGAAGGACCCCGCCAGGAGGAGGCCGAAGGCGCGGGGACTCTATTTCAGTGATTTTCCAGTGGGAAAAGTCACGAACTCAGCGGAAATAATGAATTTTGAAAATGGAAGTTTATTTGATGGAAATAGGCAGGCAGGCAGGCAAGCAGGCAGGCTCTGGCACAGAAGCCAGCTAGCTGGGGATTGAGAGACAAAACAAAAGCAATTCAAGGGGAAAACTAATAACCCGGAGGCACATAAAACACGAGCCATTGGGTTTTCATTTCGGTGAGAGAGCGCGCGATGTGGAGACGCTCGGTGTTTCGGAAGGGATTTTGCAGACGTATTTCCTGGCGTGCCACTTATGGGGCTGAAGAGCGAGAGGAGGACGCATGGCACATTTTCGGCATTTTGGCTTTGTTGGTGGATGGGTTTAGGTTGCGACGCCGAGTGTTTGGGCTTAGAGCGTTTATCTTATTAAAGATGCGAGGTGATGTCAGGCTGGGCAAATACAGTGCGTTGAGGGGATGGGGTTGAAGTCCTGTGGAAACGTGTAACATGGACGCAATTAAGGACAGCGTGTTCGGTTACATTGGACATTTGAGAGCATTTGAAACTATTTTTCGGTGGCTCACACATAAATCATCACGTTCAGTCGATCGGCCTTCTGTTCCATTGTTGACACGAAAGGGACAGTTTTGAGCCAGCATCATCATCAGCATCAGCATCAGCATCAGCATCAGCATCAGCATCAGCATCAGCATCAGCATCAGCATCAGCATCAGCATCAGCATCAGCATCAGCATCAGCATCAGCATCAGCATCAGCATCAGCATCAGCATCAGCATCAGCATCAGCATCAGCATCAGCATCAGCATCAGCATCAGCATCAGCATCAGCATCAGCATCAGCATCAGCATCAGCATCAGCATCAGCATCAGCATCAGCACCAGCATCAGCATCAGCATCAGCATCAGCATCAGCATCAGCAACAGCGTCAGCAACAGCGTCAGCAACAGCGGCAGCATCAGCATCAGCATCGGCATCTGCGTCAGCATCTGCGTCAGCATCAGCGTCAGCGGGGAACGAGAAGCGTGAAGCGCACATCGTAAACTGCAGCAGCTGGGCGTTGAAGAACACGCACAAACGCTGTTCCAAGGCTGTCATAGTAAATCGTAAACAGAGCAAAAACATCCTCCACACCCTCAGTGCTTCGCGTCCTCAGCCTGCAATAAAAATCTACTTATCCTTGAACACGCACTCCTGCCCGGGCGCCCGTGCAATTTATTCTGCCGCAGTTGCTCTTAATAGGCTTCAGCAGTCGCCAGCTGGCGGAAAGCATACAAGCACGTCTCAAAATGCCGGGAAATTAATTTCACAATATTTTGCACGTGCACTGCAACCGTGGAGAGGACACACATCCGTCACCCGCCCACCAACCACCACCCACCACACACTCAAGCACCGAGCACCGAGCACTGAGATGGTAATGTGTCTCCGACCGCAATAAATACGGAAAATATACAAAACAAAGCAGACAACAACAGCAGCAACAACAACAACTTGTCTAATGTTATTCCCAGTAGTTTCCAGTTGGATAATTTAATTGGAAAACTTGGAGGAATGTCCCTTCTTCGATAAAAGAAAACACACTCGCAACACACCAAATAAACAGGGCAACATCAAAACAGGAAAAAGAAAATATGTACGAGTAGAATCCGCAGAAAACTTAACGTCCTCCCCCGGCGATAACTCTCGTTCATGAATAAATTACGAGAAATTTATGAGCAAAGTTTTCGCTTAGAACGCTCCCGCGTTCGCTGTGCACACCCGCACACCGTCTCACGCTCCGCGCGGACAAGTGGCATAGGAAGGGACCAGGAACAATGGCAAGTGCATAGAGCAAAGGGATGGGACACTCAGTCACTTATTCTTTACACTTTATAAATTATCCTTCAGACAGACAAAGAAATGGCGCCCTACCTGGAGCTCGAAGGTCTTGAGAATACGAAAACGGCAAAATACCACAGATTGGAGGACCAAACGAGTTGCCACCTGAAATCGGCGGCAGGACGTGTAAACATTCATTCGCTCCGCGATATGACGGTGGCACTGGTCTAGCGATGGTGGCAATCGAATCCGAGAAGATAAGCGAGCGACCTTAATAAAGGCGAATTCTCAGAGGACACTTCCTACCTGCTGGGGGGGGGATGGCTGTCACCGCTGCGGGGACAACTGAAACTTGCACCATTGTTCTTCTTTGAGAATTAAGAAAGCGCCAAGTGGAGTTGAGGGTTCTGTGTGTCCATGAAAAGGTGCACACGAAGCAACAATGAGTTCCCCCCTGCGGCAGATACCACGCCACCATGTCACCGCCACCGCCACCGCCACCAGGGTGGACGTGATGTTGCCTCTGCTTGGTGGTTGCATTTAATGGCGTTGTTAACGCCCGCTTTGACGATGTGCAACACAGTTGAGCTGTCAAAGATCAAGAAGCTGCTGCTGACGGTTATTGGGACTCTTTGGGGGTTTTATCTGCTGAGAGAAGAATGAACACGCTTGTTGGTTTTGCAAGCAATCATGTCAGAGACAGACTTTGTTGCGCTTGCGGGAGTGCTTTCCTGCTGCCTTGCCAAGGGGGGATTTCATTTATTGTTGTCACAATTGACACTAGATTTGGAGTATTTGGCGAATTCACTTTGCATTGGATGATAAGGTTATTTTTCGACGCCCAAGATTGGGTGCCTCTGCAGTTGAACTGCTGAGACAAAGGATACGTAGCTCATCTGGAACTGGAACTGACTTGGTGTGCTTATCTCCGGGCAATTTCAAAGAGCTTTCTTTTAGAATGCTAAACAATAGATCCGATATGCAGCTTGATCCTTGAAGTCGTTTTTATGTCATCTCATGAAACTCCTTTCTGTTTTATAACGTCTTCAATCTGTTGAGTTTGTGTCGCAGAGGCTCGCAGCAGCTTGGCTTGCCAACACTGTTCACGGAGACGTCCGCGAAGATTGGCAACTTAGGATCGATTTGGTGTCAGTATTGGCATGTGAGGAAGGAAGCCCAGTGCTCAATGGGCTGTGCAAAGATGTGCATACAGTCCAAATGACGAACATCTGCCAAATAAATTGGATAACCGACATCTGTCACATGAATACCGACATTCTGGCGATATGGTCGTCCAAATTAGAACTTACTGGTTCAGCAAGCGGTCTATGAACGAAGCTGAGAAAGAAAAAATCAACATCATTGATTGCCTTTAGTCCCAAGGACGTACTCACGGTAATAGGAGTCGTTCCCGGGGACTGTGCCATAAGTACACACGCAAAGTGCCTAAGCGAGTCGTTGTACAACGACTTTTCCAGAAGCTGCAGAGCTCAGGAAGAGACTTAATCTATGCATCATCTGCTCTGCGTATGCCATCCATAGCTAGGAAAACAAGGTATTTCCTGGGAAAGCACTTCTTCTCAGAGCTGGTGGACTTAAGCTATGTAAAGCTGAAAAGTCTTCTAAGATTCACACATGAATCTGGCTGCTTTTAGGACTAAAGCTATAACTTCGATGTAGTCAGGAACAGTACAAGCAGTTAGTACCAAGATGAGACCTAAAATCGATCGCATTGATCGGATGAAGGCCTTTTTGTGAGAACAGTTCTGAGTGCGATGCTGTCTTGATGGCATCCGGGGGAGAGAATTCAACGAGGAAATATATGAGCATACAGTATAGTCATGATTCTTACCTCACCCGATCGGATCCAACGCCTTACGTGGCTGGACCATGTAGAGAACATAACAATTTCGCCTCTGCCCGTTTGATTTTCGACTCCGATCGCATGACAAAACGTGTGCCAAATTGGAAACAGCTGAACAAGGACCACGCCAACTAAGAAGCTTATTGATTGGGACTCAGATCCACTTTGAGTTGTAGCGCCATACAAAAATATTGAAACAAAGGCTTACAAAAACTTGGCAAATCGCAGTTCTAGTTGCATTACTGTCAGGTCTAGAGTAAAGGAAAAATACAATTCGTTATGAAGACCCCGAAACGCCCGCAAAGACAACCTTCACTGTCCGATGCCCTTAATGTGAGATGGGAATCATTGTCGGGTGTCCAATGCAGAGCTCTATTTTTTAGCTTCTTCTTCTTCTTTATTTGGCGCTACAGTCCGGGGTGGACCTGGGCCTCAACCAACAAGCCTCTCAAACTAGCACGGTATCAGGCTAGCTATCTCCAGTGTCGCACACCAAGTTGGTTGCGGTCCTTCTCCACCTGGGTGCGCTACCTTAAACGCGGGCGTCCTCTGTTACGTTGTTCCACGGGTTCGGAGTCGAAGACTCTTCGGGCTAGAGCTGATCTTGTCTTGCTCTACATGGCCTAGCCATCCTAGGCGCTGGATCCGAAGACGCCTGACTAGACTCATGTCCCTGTACAGCCCGTACAGTTCGTGATTGAATCTCCACCTCCAGAAACCGTCAACGCAAAGAGGACCAAAGGTCGCATATTTTTGAGCTTATGATAAAACGATTTTTCAAAGATTTCATGAGTCTAGGAGACTGCTAATGTCAAGACTAAGAATCTATCTCCTTAGGGGGAATTCCCCCAGTAATTTACCATTGGAAGTAGCAATGGTCATGTCGATTGCTATGAAGGGTTGGCTGATGGGCCTGTGCCAATACAAACAGAAATCCTCTTCGGGAGTGTGAATCGCCAAATGAGGACCTTTAGAGAGTGATGTATCAGTTTGAGCAGAGCTAGCTTATTGTCATGCATGGAATAATTCCTTAGTTTTATTAGGAATGGGAGCATAGGTCCGCGCCTTTCCAAAATAGTCGTATAGACATTAAATTCAAAGACCCTTATGCTTAAACCTTCCTGTCTAATATATTAAATGAGGGGAGTGCTGACACAACTAAGTGGGCGGCTATAAATCTGAGGTAGTAGCTCTACGTCAGCTCCGCAGTAACCTGTACGAACAACATCAGTATGGAAATCAAACGCAGAGTAAGTCTTGCCAACCGTTGTTTTTAAGGGCCAAAGGGGAGTAAGTCTCTTGAAGCACAAGGCACTGAACATCCCAGTCCTGGTGTACAGCGCGGACAATCTCAAAAGCAGATGGCGAAGTGTGGGTCGCCGTGGCGTAGTGGGTTAGTGCGTCGACTCCTACGCAGAGGGTGCCAGGTTCGATACCCGAATTTACCACCTTTGAAAATTCACGGCTCCACCTCTTTCGAGTCACTGACAATGCTCAAAGAGTATTCCTGTCTAGAAAGAGCTTCTCAACTTTAACATTAAACTGTAGGTCCCTTCCACTCGTGAAAGAACAATAGCACGCACAACACGAGTGGTTGCTGAGAAGCTAGGCCCAGGTCCGACTCGGACTGTCACGCTACCCATATTATTATTATTATTATTAGATGAAGAAGTCCTTGGTCTCTTCGAGAGAAAAGTGCTGCGTACGATCTTTGGTCATGTCTGAGATGACGGTTTTTGGAGGAGAAAATTCAACCACGAACTGTAGAGCGACATGTACCTAGTCAGGCGTCTTCGGATCGAACGCCTAACACGGCTTGGCCATGAAGAGCGTATGGAGAATTCACCTCCGGCCCGAAGAGTCTTCGACTCCGAACCTGCGGAACTACGCAACAGACGACGCTTATGTTTAAGATAACGCACCCACGTGTAGAAGGACCTCAACCAGCCAGAGACAGTGCTAGTTGGAGATTCTTGTTAGTTAAGGCCCAGGTCCACCACAGTCAGGGGTGGCCAAATAAAGAAGAAGAAGTGTAGTGAAAGACGCCGCTCCGTGGGGTAGTGGGTGGTGGTGGGCTCCTGCCATATAATTTAATTTCTGACACGGAGAATTTCCATAATTCACTTCCACTCTCAGAAGTTCTTACAATATATAGAGAAGTCTCTTAGATGCTTTCATCTCGTAAAAGAAGAATAATACGGGTGACACGAGTGTTCCTGCAAAGGCCAGTCCTAGATTCACCTCGCACTGTAATGCGTGATTTGTATTACAGTCAGTTAATGTACAAGAGAGAGAGAGAGAGAGAGAGAGAGAGAGAGAGAGAGAGAGAGAGAGAGAGAGGGAGAGAGAGTGAGAGAAGCAGAGAGAGATAACAAGAACCGATCGATCGGATAAGTTGATCTGTGCTAACGCAAATATGAAGCCGCCGCTCTACACGGCACCGAAGTAGAACTGCCTAGCCATCATTAACCCCACAATAGCGCTTGGTGATAACTTCCCTATCATATAAAAGCCAGCCTTTACAGTGAATTTCGTATTCAGGATTCCGGTCACCTAAGGCCCATTGTGCTCTCATTTCCAGCCTTAGAAGTTCTTAGACCACTCGACTGCACATTTTTGCCATTCCATCCAATATCGATTCTTTTGATATCTGTTCACTTAGTGGCTCTTATGATTTTTACCATGTCCGGGAGGTATACTTCTGGTTTCGGTACACATATCCTCTTAGCCGCTGAACGAACGTCTAGAGAGGTTTTTTGTGTTTCCTTTCCCTAGATGCTGCATGTGCTGGATAGGTGCTAGGAAAGGGAACAATATCAATGATTTTGCGATTTGGATGTTGATCGTACTAGACTCCTACAATGCACATACTGACTCCAAGCAAGAAGTGTACTACGATGGCCCAAGCTGAGAGATTGCAACATTTGTACAGCACTTGTCACAGGCATCGAACACTGTGCTCAAAATTGTTCGCCTTTTTTAGTTCGCACTAATTCATAAGTTTTCCACTGATAAGGTTGGCACGAAGCCTTGTCTCAGGCTCTGGCGATGAGTCTCTGGTCCCAGAAGGAAAAAAGGAAGTAATCAGGCCTTCTAACTGGGACTACTTATTAAGTGTAACAACTACATTTGCGAGACAACTGCTTATCTAAGTTATGACACGTTGGTGCCAATTTTCGCGCCATGAATTATTAACGGTATTTTGTTAACAACAAGCATTTTTTATCACGGTAGGGAGGTATCCATCTCGCCCTGCTTAGGAGGTAGAGGCAATTTTAGAAGAAATGAATGAAAATATATATTTATTAAAAAAAAAAACAACGGCAACCCTTACAATAAAGTACTATACCGAATCTGTTCTTTAATATAATTCTTTAATATCTGTTCTTTAATGTACAATTATTCATGTAAGCAATATCTGCAAACTCAAATTTTTGATAAAAAATTAAAAAAAAGTGTTTTTCAAAATTGTGAAATGATATGCTAAATTGGCTTTTTCTGTTCAATGCTTATCTATATCAATTCTGAATCGAATAAAAATAACCGCATGTCTTCTAGTTTTTGAGCCTTCAATTTGGGTATAGTACTTCATTGTAAGTGTTGCCGTTGTTATCGTACTTGTGCCGTTGTGACAGTATAGCTTGGCTTTCTCTTAATTAAGTCTGGACGAACATCGGATGAAGATAACTGTAGATGAAGCCATTCTTGTGATTGACTTTCTGAACATTGTTGATGACAAAAAACTGTAAAAAGTAAATTATGAAGAGATTCAATTTATTTTTTTTTGTTTCTGATTTTTGGGGCTACACTTTTATAAGCGCTCCGCTGCTGCTGCTGCCGATGGCGTCTCTGAACGAGAAAAGCTGGAAAAGTACTGACATGGCGGACTGGCAGCTGTTCCAGTGACGTGCGTTGAGCGGGGAATGGAGCTCTGCTGTGAGGCCAAATTTTTTCTATCGCCACTACACTGCGAATCCGTCGACAACCAAGCCCGACTATTTTCAAAGAAGAAGTCAAACAAAAACTGCCATCAAGAAAATTCTAAGAATAGAGTGATTAAAGGTCGCCGCATTCCAAGAACGATTCCTCTATTATCCGCATATCAGCACTATTTCCCAGAAAACACCAACGACTTCAAAAAATTCCTCGCAAGCCAACGCTTTAAGCATTCCCAACAGGTTGGCAATTAACTTGAAATCTCGTGTTCTTCATTATTCCGTCATTCCGCTTATCCCTGCACAATGTGCTCATTATTTGCGAATGTCCGGCAAATAAATTCGTAAAATAAATTTTAACTTGAAGTTCTGTGTAGGAACCTGTCATTCACGTGGACACACGAAAAACACAATGCCACCGCAGTGCTTGCAAACCCCACTCAAGGATAAACAGAAAAGAAAACAGCTTTCATTTCCGGGCGGCCAGATGGAGCTCAGCAAGCAGTCCGGTCATAAGTCAAAGCACATCCTGAAAGAGTAAATCCCGGGTCCTGCCCATCCCCGATATGGGACCGAGATCGTGTTTAAATACTCCATAGACAAGCCAAAAGCTCCGACATTTACGACATCGCTCGGGACACAGCAGCCGAGCCACCCACTCAGTCACCCTGTACTTGTTACACTAACAGCTAATTAATGGACATCGTTAAAGTTGGGCAACTTTGATAAAGCATATTAATTTATGGCAAACAAGGAGTGATATTAATTTTGTTATACCGTTGTAATGCCTCCTCCCGCCCGGTGATGGGAAAAAATAAAGGGAATTAGTTCTCCCGCTCTGTCCCTCTCTGGCTCTGTCTCGTTCTTTCTCTCTCCGTCTATCTGGGTCTTCGGTGTCAAGTGCCGTCTCGGGCAAGGTGGTGGGCTAGGCAGACAAATTACTCATTCATAAAGTAACCCGCATCACCGGAGCCACCCCTCAACGCTACCGTAAGGGTCCTCGTCACCGACATCGACATCGACGTCGCCATCGCCATCCTTGTCGTCCTTGCGAGGTCTCGGATATTAAATCAAGCGTAATGACGATACTCATTGTTAATTTCACAATTAACCGATTATATTGAGCGCATAACTTCCTGGTGACTGGGCGGGGGAGCTCTGCGCTCTGCGCTCCAGCTCCATCGAGTGCTCAGACCGTTGTGTGTATGTGTGTGTGGATATATATGGCACTTGACATCTAATAAATGTCCAAAGTTCACAAGTTAATTGAATTAAGGAAGCAATGAATAAGAGCTATTCTCGGATAATGGCAGGTGATTTCCGCTATGAGGCAGTTGCCTGTGATAAATTCACTTGGCGAAAGTTTTGCCAGATAAGAGCTCGGTAGGTGTTTCAGTCGTGCTCCTTGGGCCAGACTTCCGCGGGCGGGCTGGCGGCGTGAGTTGATTTGGCTTGGCTGATCGGTGCTTTTATTTTTAAGCGAACTTATCAGTGACGATTAATTGGCTCTGAGATTGGGTCCATAATCTCAACGATGAGTAAATCGTACCGGCGCGGTGATGGTTATTTTCAATGCCATTCGCCATTGTGTCGGGCACAATGAGTTCATAAATTAAACTGCGTAAGGTGAGATGGGAATTGATGAATGGATCTGTAAGTGTATTATTATTGTTTTGTTTAGGTGCTGCTCCGGTCTCTTGGGTGACTTTACGAATCTGTCTTTCAGACGTCGGATATAATGACCTCGCCCACGAATAAAATGACAAAATAATCATCATCAATTGAGACCCTATAGCGACTTACTGCAGGAGACCATAAACAATCTGAGGACCTTTAGACCGAAATGAGCAGGTGACACAATCGGGATTTGCTGAAGGCCTTGAACCTTCAGGGAGCGATTGATGGCATCAAATTAAATTGAATCTGATTCCTCGACTGTTAACTGAGAAGTCCTCGAAGTCATTCACAACCCCATGAACGCAAGTTCTGCACAAGCAACAGGATATCACACTTGTGTGCACGCGCCTTATAGCTCTTACCCCAAAAACAGTTTGTGCTTGCACTGAAACCACTAAAATGGGTAAAGCCGACAAGTTGTAGAGAAACTAGGCCCCTAATAGAGACCATCTACACGAGCAACATGAGTGATCTCCTCTACGTACTTTCAACTTCATCAGAAGGTCATTTAGGACAGACAGACTCACAAGTAGGCATCCTGTGTGACATAATCTCCTTTAAGAGGCCGACGGCACCACGAAGCTCTGATCTCCCAGTTCTGACTTAACGGAGTGAGCTTTTAGAGTAGAGGACAATCTACCACTATCTGGTGGATTCAATCAAGCTTTAGAAGAAGATTTGTTTCTTTTTTCCGGGAGGTGGGGGTCTTTCGAAAGACGAAACTCATCCCATGCTTAGTAACAGTGTGCAATTTCCACCCACTTTCCCCTGCGGAGGCATGGACAATCTCAAAAGCGGATGAGGAAGTCCTTGGTCTCTTCGAGAGAAACCCTCTGTGTGCGATCTTTTGTCCTGTTTACGTTGACTGTTTCTGGAGGAGAAGATTCAACCACGAACTGTACAGCGACATGAGTCTAGTCAGGCGTCTTCGGATCCAACGCCTAAGATGTCCAGGCCATGTAGAGCGTAAGGACAACAAGGCTCCGGCCCGAAGAGTCTTCGACTCCGAACCCGAGGGACAACGTAACAGAGGATGCCCGCATTTAAGGTAGCGCACCCAGGTGGAAAAGGACCGCAACCAACTTGGTGTGCGACACTGGAGATAGCTAGCCAGAGACCGTGCTAGCTGTTGGTTGAGCCAGGTCCACTCCGGACTGTAACGCCAATTAAAGAAGAAAGAAGAAGAAACCCACTTAACCTTCTATCTTGGGTCCTCGCGGCACTGCCGTCAAGCAGTGAGGGTCTTCAGCCTTATACTCGTTCGTACTGACGGCTAACTGCGCTGGGTTTCGTTTTCGTTCCTGTCTTCGTTCCTCCTTCATGATGGTGGCAACGTTCTCTGGGTTTAAGTCATCGCCCAGTCATTTCGCCAAAAGGATATCGCGGACAGTGAAACATTATAGGCACCGCGTTTACACTGATTCTGTGACATTGAACAATAAGGGATGTCTTCATGTGCAAATCTGTGGAAATATACTCTGAAGGGTCCATTACCAGTAGGTGCTTACTGGACAGGTAGAAATTCAGTGTCCACATGAGATGAATGCTAAAAGACATGACCATCCCCAAAGGCTACGATTAAAGGAGCTCTTGGCTGAAATGTAAACGTGTCTAGAAATTTTATCACAGCCTGGCGTTCTGACATACGACAACAAATAACAGATCTCCAGGCAACGCGATCCTCCGCCATCATCAGGAGTTATGTCCAATCGTAACTAGGCGAGCTTATGGACCTGGTCCAACCATCTCATCCTGGGTCCTCCAAGTGGTCGCCTT
This sequence comes from Eristalis intricaria, assembly GCA_964034865.1. Taxonomy (NCBI): domain Eukaryota; kingdom Metazoa; phylum Arthropoda; class Insecta; order Diptera; family Syrphidae; genus Eristalis; species Eristalis intricaria. The sequence continues at coordinate 47,246,504 of OZ035874.1, forward strand.
CTTGATGATAAGCAAATTGTACGAGTATACACTTTTGTGAATTTCCGTAGTTTTCGTTTACAATTACAGCCAAACCTTGAAAAAATCCTTAAGCAACCTAATTGTTTGGGAAAGGCGTGGGTGGCCGTGGCGTTGTGTGTATTTGTGTGTCGATTCCTATGCAATTTAACCTCGCAGTCTGGGTTCGATTCCCGGCAGATACGACTACAAAATATTTTTCAAGGTCCCACATCTTTCGAGTCACTGACAATGCTTAAAGAGCAAACTTGGCCGTTCGGAGTCGGCATGAATCTGCAGGTCCATTCCACTCGTGAGGGAACAATATCTCGCACAACATGAATTGTTGCTGAGAAGCTAGGTCCTGGCCCTCTATGGGCTGTAGCGCCACCCATATATGTATATATAACCTAATAGTCTCGCGGGTCCATGGAATCAAACCTAATCTTCCCGTCTAAGGCATTATTCGTGTATATTCAACATTGGCTGTGCTCTTGGATTAATAGTACAGAAGGGGATATTCTTTTACTTTGTCCCATTTGGGAGATAACTGTGACTTTTTCAGCAACACGCTTCGTTCGGGAATATTGGTTGAGGACCAGTGAAGCAACTTGCACTCAGTTTAAAGCAAAGTAAGAGTGCATCTTCTAGGCACTCTTACTCGGCGTCGGAAAATAACTATAGGCACCTTTGACTCGTTAGAGAAAACAATAGCACGCACAACATGATTCTGGCTCATTAATTCCACAGGAGAAAACTAGACATGTGCTCATTTAGCCAACAAAGGTGCAATAATAATTTCTGAAAAATTCAAACTGGCATGGCACTCTGACGTACGACAACTAACTTTGCTATTACATACTATATATATGAAGTCGCGCAGACGGCCCTCAATCCGTCGATGGACACATCTTATGACCGACGGATTGAGGGCCGACGGATTTAGTCGCGCAAACGGCCCTCAATTGAAAGATGAGAAACGGATTGCGGGCCGTTTGCGCGACTTCATATATATACAGTGGACTCTCCCTAAGTCGAACTCTCCTTAAGTCGAAACTCTCCCTTACTCGAAATTTTTCGCCATATTTTACATACATTTCCCTCAACTTTCCATACAAAAACCTCTCTCTAAGTAAAACTCTCTCTAACTCGAACAAATTTTGGTATCCCGTGACAATTCGACTTAGGGGGAGTCCACTGTAGTATGAGCGCGTCTAGAAAATGTACTTTTAGTTTAAATTTAACGCAAGTTCCTGGCTTAGATAGATATTTTCTTTTCTGCATAGTGTAACAATAATTTAACAATAATGGTGTTATTTGCTCTATCCTGCACAGATATATGGTTTTATATACTGAATACGGTTTATACTGCTGAATATAAAATTGTTTTTCAAGTAATGATATGGAGTTCAGTAGGTTAAATCAATCTTGGAGGAAAACTATGGAAAAACCCTCCATTTAAAAGTGCCTGTCTTATTGTTGCCTAACTCGTCACCAACCAACATTCCCGAACGAAGAGTGTTGCTGAAGGAGTCACAGTTATCTCCCAAGTGGGACAAGGTGAAATAATGTCCCATTCTGTACTATTTAGCCAAGAGCACAGACAATGTTGAATAGAGACGAATTATGCCTTAGACAGGAAGATTATGTTTGGTTCCATGGACCAGCGAGGCGATTAGGTTATATATACATATATGGGTGGCGCTACAGCCCATAGAGGGCCAGGGCCTAGCTTCTCAGCAACCGTTCATGTTGTGCGGAATATTGTTCCCTCACGAGTGGAAGGGACCTACAGTTTTATGCCGACTCCGAACGGCCAAGTTTACTCTTTAAGCATTGTCAGTGACTCGAAAGAGGTGGTACCGGCCGGGAATCGAACCTTGACAAATTGCATAGGGGTCGACGGACATACCTACAACGCCACGGCCACCCACGCCTTACGCAGACAATTTAGCTGTAATTCTAAACGAAAACTACGGAAACTTTCAAAAGTGTATACACGTACAATTTGTTTATCATCAAGAAGGCGACCACTTGGCAGACCCAGGATGAGATGGTTGGACCAAGTCCATAAGCTCGACTAGTTACGCTTGGGCATAACCCCTGATGAGTTAGAGTCGATGGCGGAGGATCGAGTTGTCTGGAAATCGTCGTGCGTGGCTTACCCCCGGGACCCCTTTAGTGGATCATGCGTTCCAGAAGATGATGATGATGATCATGATGATGAATTTTATTACATGAGTTACTAGCAGGCCCACTTATCGAAAATAAGAGGCTGAGGAAGGTCGTTCTTTTCGTTCAAGCAGACTACATATGTAGATCAATATTCATCACACCCTTGAGAGAGTCAAAGAAGTACGGGTGTCTGATGCATTTTGCTACGTTAAGAAACTCGAATAAGTTATTTTGTAGTATTCACCAAGTGTCTTTTCTCTTGTCTCAGTCATGGCAGCGGCAAAGCAGTTGTTTCAATGTTTCCATCTCTGCAGATAACGACTGGATGGCCAGCCAGTAGAGTGCCAGCCCCTGGTTAGCGGAGTCCCCGGTTCGAATCCCATTGAAATCAAAGTTAATAAGCTTTTATCTGGTTTCCAAATCTGATCCAGTTACCATTTGCCGTTGGGATCAAATTAACGGCACTGTCACTGGAGTGGTCAATCTGCGGTAGCAGTCTGACTATGGGTATCACAATGGACCAATATGGTCTAAGTTTGCTGGTGAATGCACTGGCAGCCCTCCTACCTAACCTAACCTTCCATCTCTGCCAATACGTGCATGTGTTAAACAAGTCAAGCTCTCGTCTGTGCCATATAAGAAAACATCCGGTTGTGATACCTGGTAGGAGACTACATTCAACACTGGTTAGATAGACAGAGAGCATATTTCGTTCTAATGCAGATATAGTTGAATAACCAGAATGGCTTCCATATTTTCTGAGAAGTCTTTCTGTCCTATCATGCGTGGGAATCGAAATGCACTTTGGTTGAATAAAATGGGGAGTGCCTGTGACAATCATATAGCATTGAGACCACGATAGATCTTTTGTGCTATCTTCCGTAATCTGGGACTCTAGAGCAACCTTGACAAATTTGATAATCTCTCTAGATGGAATGTCCTGATAGTCTGTTCCTGTTATGGTGATTCCGTTCGTATTTTATATCTGCTTGCTTTGAGATTTGGTGATCCACGGTGTCCACAGTGTCTACAGTGATCTATTATAAGCTTCAAAGGCTATGTTTGAAAAGCCTTTTCGAGACAGTTGTTACTCCTTGAGGATTGTCAGTGATTCCAAAGAAATGGGACCGTGGAAATCATTTTCGTCGTACCGGGAATCGAGGTTGAGTCGATGTACAAACCTACAACGCTACTGCTGCCACTCTGTGGTATACGTTAAATTTTTTCTATTCCGCTGCATCTTGGCTCAAGCATGTTCATACCTTCCATTTAGCCATTCATCCTCGGAGTGAGATCAGGAGATCGGTGGTTTCCTAGATCGAATACGAATGACTTTCTGTTCAATTCATATCAAGGAACCGATAGAAAAGTCCATACTTTATGATGATTATCTGGTGTAAGGTCAACTTCTGAAAATACTAAGTTCTTTCGAAAATACCACTGAAAAGACATGCATTTCATAATGCCGGATTTACGTCCACGCATGAATTTGTACCTGATTCCACGATTTAACTGGTCTCCAACAGCTGCTGAGTCTGAGCGCAGTCGTCGTATTATTCGAGAATTTAATGAGCTTACAAACATCAAAAGCTCTTACTTCAGTGGTATTGTCCCAAGTGGACTTTTCACATGTAAGCCATCAGATCCTTCATGTAAAACAATGGACAACTGTGGGATCCTACGCCAATTCTGTACTCGTTAAGTTATCCTCGCCTCCATAGACAGCAATTGATGCTAATCACTTCTCGACAGATTCGTCTTCATCCAGCCAGGATTCCAGGATTGAATGACTGCAGGAGATTTGTCCGCATGAGTTTCAGAACTCGTCTCATTCACGTCGTTGTCGACAAAGCTGTGCAATCTAAAGCCCCTTGGGCATTTGTCTACCTCTTCTGTGCAGCATAATTCATTGCTCCGCATTGTAATGTACCCAGAATCTAGATAATTTCCATTTTAATTGCACTAATTCCGTGACAACGAATGGAATCCTATGAATTTCATGAGCACCAACTTCGCGCAGAGAACGGGATACGGCACACCGGTGAGGGCAGGAAGACGGTAAAGAAAAAACCAGTCTACAAGGATCACCAGTACTGCTTGCCGAAAACGAAAAAAAAAAACCTCATGAAAGGGAAATTTAAATTTTGTATTTCCGCACAGGGTTGGAAAATTGCGAAACTATTTTTCGTATTTTTTTGCATTTTATTACTCGAACAATGTAAAACTTTCATCGCCCTGCCGTGCAGGGCCCAAGACGGGAGAACGGGGTGGCAGAACAAAAAATGACACACACACACATACACATTCACCCGCATGCAGAGGCATTATCCAGAATGAAAACCCCATCTGGAATTATCCTTTTCGATTCAAACGAATCCAATTTATTCGAGAGACCGCACATACACCACCCACCTTGGCTGCGGCAAATGGTTTGGGGCTGGGGATGGGGTTGGAGTGTTTTTTTTTTTTCTTTTTTTCATCGTGCTCTGGCCCGACTCTGTCATTCGTTTTGTCTTAGGTTCGAGGGGGTGGCTGGGCTGATGGGAATTCGCAAAAATTTCCCTATTTTCTTGTGGCACGTTCCGGAAGGCTGGCACAGGCAAAAACGGAGTGCAATGCTTAAAATTATTTAGGTGTCACGTACTTTCGCATAGCGAATGAGGGTGCGGTGCGGAAGGAGCACAGGCACTTTGGGTGACGAGAAAAATAGCTGAAATAAAATAAAAGCGAACACCACGACGAGGAGGGGAAAAGAAAGACAGGCGAACAAAAAAAAATCATAGACAATCGAATAAAGGCACCCAATATCCCTTCGTTGCATGGGCGTTTGTTGTGTATGGCAGACAGTTTGTTCGTGTAACCCCGTTGATTTCCTTAGACCCGACCCGGCAATAAAGTGGCAATACACATTGCCAGCGACACGCCGGGCAGGAGTAGACAACAACACAGCACACACACACACACACACCTACATACAAGACGGCGGCAAAAGGAGGAAGTATAAATTTGAAAATTAGGATCTCTTCAGGATGAGTTTGATTACACTATGAAATCAGCAAGAGAACTCTTGTATTTTTTGTGCGCAGCTCGGTGAGGAGTCGTTCCGAAGAAATTGTATTCCTGAAGCGAATGATGAAAACGAAGAAAGAATGGGACTCGTCTTGGGTGCGAAATAGAAAAATACAAGTAGCTTCCGAGCGGAATGATGAAAAGGGGAATTGGCATCGAGGAAATGAGAATATTATTACGGGATTCCATTGAAATGCGGAAGAATGACGATGGGACTATGTCCTGGCGGGACTCTGATTAGTTTCTCCAGGACTTAAAGTTTGTTCAACTTGTTTTTTGGCTTAAAGGTAAAAACGGTCAAGTTGGTGAGGAGGAGTGACTACTTCAAGGACCACTTTTTGGAGTTCGCGGGAGAGTGGTTTAAAAGCGGGAGTTGGTGCCAAGTGACAGTACTGACATGGTGCTCTTTTGAATGTGATGAATGAAATAGCTGGACACTCGCTGGACAGGTCAGGAAGGACTCTCAGTGGGTGACTATGGGGTGGGGGGCAGGTCCGCTGAGGCTTAATAGAGAGTGCCAAAAATCATTTTTTTCGCATGCACACAAAATAAAAAGACAAATAAAACAATAAATTTGAATCCCGAAAACCTAATTTCATTTCTGACCTATTCCCTTATGGTTTTAGTTTGGAAATAAGAAAGACATCCACCAGGCACACCCGATGAATCACGTACCGCCCAAATGAGCGGAACATTCAGGATGGCAAAGTTGGGAAGAGGGTTTTCTTTTAAGCCTTTTTTACATCTGGAGAGACTGCCAAAGAACACGAAGATCCATGTTAGAATAGGTCTGTTTTTTGCAAGCGTATATACGATTAAATTTCAATTCGCATATAAAAAAAACACTAACAACAAATCCTATATCCGCTTAAGTTACTCATCATGTCTATGAAATAGGCGCTGATAAAAGCAGTGGTTCCAATCATTATTTTCTGTGCGTTGGTTCCTGAATTTATTTATTCATTCATTGCTTAGGTTGCTGTATGTGGCTTAGGATATTAGCTTTTGTTCACGCATTTGTAGGTGTGGTTGATGTATTAGATAATTTTTTAAATGTTTTTGCATCCATAAGTATGCAACTTTTGGTGTCTCTGTCATATATTTCGTAATCGATTCTTTTCATTTGATGAAAATTGTTTTTACTTTATAATTATTATGTGTTTTTGTTTTTAAAGTGATGGTCTCGCTACAGAATCGCAAACTGAAGATTGTGCCAATTGACGATCCACTATCACCTTACACGATTCCACCCTCTGTCTGTCACAATTGTCATAAATATGGTCGGTGCTGCCAAGATTTTATGATGAATTATTAAGCGCCGAAGATCGTTTTTTTGTGCACTTTTACCCGGTCTAAGGCCATTGAAGACATTCCGTCAGTTTCCTCAGCTCTTGAATATTGCTGTATGGAACGGAAGAAGAACTGCGTGCTAGTGTTCCAATGTACTTACAGAGCTAACATAAAACAGGGTCATTTTGAAAATCCAATGAATACGGCTTAGCTGCAAAAATAAATTTGAACGGAGGAATTAGATACTCCTGAGCAGCCTTAGAATTTTTGAACTTCATTGGTAAGTGGGACTTTTCAAATTTGTTACCGAGTCTGTAATTGGTTATGACATTTGTAGAGCCAAATTCAGAAATGAAGTTTTACAGAGATGCCCGACATCTACTCCTCTTGCCCCTTAAAATGTTTGACAACTTGTTTTTTATAACGTGTTCTTAAACCAAATTGACAAATCAGAGGACGGCATTCACATTATTTCAGTGAATAACCGTAAAAAAATCATGAATACCTGTCAGAGAGGTACTCTATTTCGTCCATAGACTAGGGGTCAATCAGCTATGAAGTCGGCTATCTCTGGCTAAATTGAAACATGTCCTTATTACTTGAAGTTTTCCAGAAAAGAGAGAGCTTATAAGAAATAATTCAAATAAATGACTGGGTAACTTTGTTTGCTCATGCCATTTGTAATACAGTATCGTTTGAAAGAAGTTTTTCAAAATTAAAATTGATTAAGTCTTATCTATATATATATAAGGCTGGCAATATGTACTTCCAATTGACAAGGAGCACACACGAAATATACTAAGTTTGTATCAAGTTGTATCATCTTAATTATCAAACCAACGACCCTGGAATGGTCAGAGCTTAAGCTAAAGCTGCCTTCCATCTTTGACGGTCGGACGGTTGTGCAAGCTGCTTCCAGTCGTCAAGACCAAGTTGCCTTGCGTCCGCGATGACTTGGTCTTTATACCGGACGTTCGGTCTTCCTCTCCTTCTCGAACCAGGAGGCTCGGATTCGAAAACCCTGTTATCTGGAGCATTGGTGTCCATGCGCTCGATGTGGCTGAACCAGTACAGTCGAAGGATTTTTGCCTTCCGGACTACATCCACATCCCGGAACAGCTCGTAGAACTCGCGGATATGTCTTGGCCTCCCATCACCTTCCTCGCAGACAGGACTATATATCCGATGTAGAATATTTCTTTCGAATGCACCAAGAATTAGCTCCGCAGTTTTGCTTAGCGTTCACTTTTCGGCTCCAGCAGGACTGGAAAAATAACAGTTTTGTAAAGCATAATTGTTGTCCTTCGAGTCAAGACTTTTGAGCCCATTTGTTTCGACAAAGCGAAGTAACATCTGTTGCCAAGGGCGGTTCTATGTCGGATCTACACTGATGTTTGTTCACGTTTCCCGCGAGGTAGACAAACTCCTTTACTGCCCCACAACTTGGCTGCGGATCGTCATATTTTGTCTTAAGTGTTGTGTGACAGACAGTTTCTTGCTCAATGGCATATATTTTCTCTTATCCTCATTGATCTTAAGACCAGCTCGTTTCGCCTGTTTCTCAATCGTCGTGAAACCTTACATCACGGCACGTTGGGGACGCGCGACGTAGACGATGTCATCTGTGTACCCCAACAATTGGACTGACTTGGGGAAGATAGTGCCTTCAGCTGTAAGCACGGACGCTGGTACTGTCTTCTCTAGTACCAGATTGAAATCATAGGACAGAGCATATCCTTGACGAAATCCGGTGCAGGTTTCAAAAGGCTTGCAAGTCCTCTAATCGAACTGCTCGGTGCATTGCGTATTTGATAGTGTGGTGCGACACAACCCGGCCATCGCATCAAATAATTCCTTGCGACGAATACTGTCTGTTGTATGTGGCTTTAAAATCGATGAAAAGGTTGTGTGTTTCGATCTGAAAGTCTCTAGTCTTCTCCAGGATCTGCCTTAGTGTGAAAATTGCGTCTATAGTCGATTTACCGGACCGGAGGCCGCACTGGTACGTGCCGATTAGAGCGGTGTAAAATGGCTTTACTGTGGGGACGCTGAACATGATCTTGTAGGCGATGTTGAGCAAGGATAAACCGGAGAAACCGGATATGGAGCTGATATTCCAGTCGTCGGGCATGCTTTTGTCTTTCCAAATTCACACACAAAATGCTCTATTCAGTTCGACAACAGGTCAAAAGCACTTTTAAGCAGGATCCTTGTGCGTGTCTTGTTTTCAATTTTTTTAAAGGGCTTAAGCTTGATTTACCGCCCTGGATGCCACTCGATCTTAGTCTGCTCCTGAATGCACTTGAGCCTGATAACACCTCAAACGGGTGAAATAGGTCCCTCTAACAACCCTCCCTGCAACTGCCAACAACACTTGCCGGTATTACTAAAAACTTGGACAAAGTCATAACAGCTTGTTGTGAAAACGCAACTTAGTTTTTAATATACAGTGGACTCTCTCTAAGTCGAATTGTCACGGGTTCGAGTTGGAGAGATTCTACTTGGGGAGAGTCCACTATAAATAGCAATTAAGGCGTGTCATGGTTTCCACCTCATCCTCTTATCTATGTCTACTGTTGATCTTTTGTGTGAAAAATTATCCCTTTCTTCAATCGACTGATGGTTGAGTCGAACATAAAATATCCTCTAGACCGAAATCAGAAAGGACATGGATTGGCAATCGTCTTTGGATCGGGAAAGGGTACGGTCGTTGGTTTACCCGCGGGAACAATATTTCGCATCTAATACTATCTGTCTATGATCAGTGATTAATCGTATCAAGCTTTTGAAGATGTTTATCTGTAAAGACAGGAAATTCAGAGAAGGTCACAGAGTCTCGCCGCTCACATAAGGTGGCTATTAAAATACTTACCAGAAGAGACAGAGTGTAATTCAGCGAAGTCCCTAAGTGAAATTGTTTTAGACGCAGCCAAGCTCCCAAAGGCTACTTGTTTGAATACAAAGGAGAAGCCATCAAGTTAGGTAGGTAAGTAAACTGGCTGCGCTGGCGTCCTTCTGGCCAACGTGTTGGGTTCATTGTGCCCACCATGCAGTGGCATCAATTGTTGCTATATCTTCCCTCTTTCGTTTCCTTCTCCACACCTTATGCAATCTATTCGAGAGACAGATTCACTCAGACTGATTGAATAACTCAATGTCATCCCAGCCAACTCAAAACACGCACACACACGCGCTCTTGATGTAGCAACCCGTTGAAGCTAGCGAGACCCCACGGATGCATAAATTTTCAAATATCGATATCAAAATGTCGACAGCAACCATTTCTCATGCTCAACGCAGTTTCGCCCTGCCGAGTGCGCCATTGTCAAGTGGGTACGGTACGGTCACAATTTATGACCACAATCCTCGCATATCCATTGGCGGCATCCATCAACTGGCAAAAATCGCTTAAGACTACACTAGCTGCACCTGTTGTCCATTAAAGTGAACCCCAGCGCGTTGCGCACAATTTTCAATTTAAAATTCAAGGATGCTACCCGCAGCCAGACCCAGCAGAGCCGAGTGGCATCACCTGGGTTATTCAACATGTTTCCCCCATTTACCCATTCAACCGTCTATTCACATTTCTGGGCCATTTCCTACGTATGTGCGGATGCTACTCTTTCATCGTTGTTACACACATCCGTCAGATAGGGATCGGTGCGGGGACCCGGGCTGGAGCAGAAATATGAAAAATGAAAAAAGAAAATTAAATAAAACACAGTCAATGTCTGCAGGCCACGCGAGGTACACATTCTCTATGCGTGCAGATAATAAAACACGCATACGCCCCATTTGGAGCCCACAATTTCGCGCCGGGCTAACCCAACCGAACTGAGTTCGCTCCATCGAGCTGCTGGGACTGGTGGGACGACGGGACGATGGTACACTGGCAACCTTCGAGCTCTGCCAAAGCTCACAGTCATCCGGGCGATTATTTTTACGTGATTTCAGATTCAGTTCAGGTAGAAGTTTCCCCGAGATTGCCGTATCGACGACGATGACACGGGGTGGGGAGAGGACAGTTGAACGACTCAGATCCGGACAGGAGATAGGTGCGGATGACGAGGACACGGGGTGCCCCGGCGATGATGACTATCGCGCTGGACGGACAAAGTTTAAGAAGTCCTATTCATCTCAATCAAAAGGGCATTAGGAGAAGGGGGCAGTTGGGCGGCGACAATCAATTCCTCTTCTCTCTCTCTCTTGCTTTCGCCCTGCCCCTCTCTCACTCCATCAAAAGGACACTTGCAAGTGTCGAAAAATATTTGTTCAGCGAGGAAGAAGTTGCCACTCACGTCACTGTGTCGCACAAACTATTGAATCGACCTCCTGATTCCGGCGCACAGGCCGGTCGGTAGGACGCCAGGACGCCAGGACGCTCTGGGGGTGCGGGAGGAGGTTACAATGATCCAATAGTTGGCAGCTGACAAAAAGTGGATTTCATCGTTGGTGCTGCACACCCGCCTTGGATACAGTTCTAGCTGCTGCTGGTGGTGGTACTGGCACTGACGGTGGTTGGAGTACGCTTCCATAATTCTTATTCATCCCAGGTTCGCAATGTCGCATTGAATATAAGGACGATTGGATGAGAATTGCCAAAGAGGACACACTATCGTGGGGGCCTGTGCCGGAGCGAGCCCTCGGGCTGAATACTTAAGTTGATATGTTCGATTGCGGATGCTACGCGATGGAGTATTTGAAAAATTATCCTTAATGAGTGCTTTTGTCTTTTTTTTTCTCCTTTGTTTGTGCTTGCTCATCTCCTCTCAGCAATGGCAGATAAGGCTGGCAGACCCTCCACGGCTCGAGCGTCGCGCCCATCTGCATAATGGATGAGGAGGATTCAGCGAGTCCTTTTTGTGTGCAGGCAAATGTCATTTTGTTCGACGGATGTGACGGCAGAGATGCTCTCGCTTCGCTTTGTCTTCAGCGACGACGAAGAAGTCGACGCACATTTCCATTTAATCGATGATGACAGACCTTCAATTGGATACTCGGTTGGTAAGCAAAACGTGATGCGGGGTCGAGTGGCGCGGGCGTGAGACTAGGGCAGCGACGTGGCAGAACAGGAAGACGGGGAAGTTCTCGCATCCGTTGACGTTGATGATGACGATGACGATGTTGATGGCGAGCATGATGATGGCAGCTGCATGATGAGGCTGCGAATGGAAATGGCAATGGGAACGACGACGAGTGAATTGCGAGAGCGATGTGATACCAATTTAAATGGCAATATACCGATGTTGGTTTTGTGTCAGGACGAGAGTGGATACGGCACCCCACTCACTGATTGGGAACGGGAGCGTTCAGCGCTCGTTTTGATGAATAGAGAGGGCATTTACTGGAGCAGCAGCCCCAGCGACGGCAAGACGGCTCACGGCGGTTGAGTGGAAAATAATTGTCTTTCAGCGCGGCTCTTCGCAATTAGTGGACTTGGCCGGGAACGACCAGGCCAGACTGTGGCAAACTGAAAATCACCGAATTGATGACTGGTGGAGGTGTAGTCGTATGTAAACAGTTTTGTGTTGGCCTCCGTGAGATGATGATTCCTTCGGCAGAGCGGACGGATTATTCGCTGACTCTGGGCGCACTGTTTGACATCGACCAGCTCCGATGGGCTTGTGCGGTTTTCTCTCGAACAGCTTTGTGTACCTGACACACGATCTTGCCACAAATTAGTGCTTTGCCAATCGGGGGTGTTCGGGAGAGTCCAGTCTGCTGATTGGGTTTGCTTTGGTTGCTTTGGTTGCTTCTGTTGTCCGCGATGGAGTCTTGACAAAAGCTGTAAATATCGTATATTGGGGACCAAATGCGACTGCCAGCTTGTGCGGAAATTTGTGCAACGATTGAGGAACGAGAGCGTAGACAAGGATAATTGATACAAGGCTTATCATCATCATCTCTTGACCCGCAAGAAAGGGGGTCGCGTGGGTAAAGCACGCACGAGAGATCTCCGCCATCATCAGGAGTTATGCCCAAGCGTAACCAGGCGAGCTTATGCACTTGGTCCTACCACCTCATCCTGGGTCTGGGTCGCCTACCTAATGGAATCGCGTTCAACGCCTGCCTCGTAGATTAGGCCAAGCATAGGCCCATTGTATTACCACGCGGATCTTAGGCTACCTATTCCGCAAACCAACCATCTGTGCTTTTGATAAAACGAAGAAGAGGGCTGATTTTGATGCTCCTCAGTTCAGCCAGATTAACAAAGAAATGGACCCCAGAAGTGTGAATCTACGGGATGAGAGAGCACTGCAACAAGTGTTCGATGGTTTCTTCCTCATCCTCGTCCATGCAGCTTCTACAGAAATCATTATAGGGAAGGCCTAGTCTAGAGGCCGATGGCACAATGCCCTGTTAAAACGCCAATAAGAGATCTGAGGCTAGGTCTGCTTAATCTGATCAAGCCTAGCGATCGCTTGGGATCGATCATAGGTCATAGTTGTTTGGTTATGAGGCAGCCTGTGCCAGATATCCATTCCCTGTTTGTTTGAGCAAGCGTTTCACGCTTTAGCTGATGTCTCTTAGAGGGTCTCCACCTGGAAAGAGCACGGAGTTTGTGCCCTTTCTAGCGAGTTCGTCCGCTTCGCAATTCTCTGGAATGTAACAATGTCCCGGCACCCACACAAGTTGGATGGTAGAATACTTGGCCATGTCGTTAAGAGATAGGGGGCAATAAAGGGAAGTCTTGGAATTAAAAGTCACTGAATCCAGAGATTTGATCGGTGCCTGGCTATCGGAACAGATGACGATGCACGATATTACATTGTTTTTACCCAGGACAGGGCTTCTTTAATCGCTATAGTTTTGGCCTGAAAGACGATACAGTGATTAGGTAGTAGGTAAATATTTAGATCCTGGGAATAGACACCAGCACCCACACCTGCATCCATCTTCTATCCATCTGTGAAGATTCGCAGTGGACCTTCCAGGGTCTGGTGTTCAGACTCCCAATAAGATCTGGGCGGTATGCTGGTTGAGAAATTCTTCTCGAAGAGGAGTTTAGATAAAGTGAGGTCTGTATCTATGGGTATAGAGGCATACCTGAGTGATCGTTGAACGTCCAGACTTCTGTTCTTTCCAGCTGCTCAGCGATCTTAATCTAATCGCCATGCTACATGCTGTCTGTCTGCCAATTTTTTCTATCGATGGCAGGTTGAGGAGGATGTTTAGTGCTTCGAAGAAGGTAGTCCTTAGCGCTCCGATAATGCATACGCAAGCCACCCTCTGCACTCTAGCGAGTGGGATGATATTGATTTTCTTATCGAGTGCGGTCCACCAAATTGCGGCACCATACATCAGTATGGGTCTGACTACTTATATAAATAGCCAGTGAATAATTCGGGGTTGCAGTCCCCATTTGCAACCCAAAGGCCCTGGGCCGCCCCGTTGGTTGTGATGGTTGGAACATTCGTGCCACGATGACTAACCCATCGAAGCATAGCTCTTTCCGTTGGAAGAAGCTGAGTTCCTCGTGCACTGCCGTGTTTCCCACGCTTACCCGCCGAGTAATTCTAGAAGAAATCGCGTTTCAGCAGCTTTTGCATTCGCGATTTTATTCTTTCGGGCATTACTATCAAAATGGCTTTACGATTAAATTTTTTTTTTTATAATTTGCGCGTGCTCAAGGGATTGCTAATACCCTTATGTGTCCGGGGTCAAGACACAGCACGGGCCGAAGGTATAGATAGAGAAAGGGAGAGGAGGTACCTGTGCACATTCGTCTTAAATATCTGCGGGTTGTAGTCTGTGGGAAATATTAGTTTGGGAAGAGCATTCCATATTCGTGCAGTGCGGCTGAAGAACGAGTCTCTGAACTTAACTGTGCGTCCAAAAGTAGGCTTAAGGGTATACTGATGGGCATTCCTGGCGAGACGAGTATTGCGGGTGAATTCATGGAGAGGAGGAATGCAGTTGGCTAGCTCACTCGAGCATCGTTTTTTGAAATAACGATAAAACACGGACAAAGAAGAGACGGTACGTCGATGTTCGAGAGAATCTAATGACTCTGCGATATTGTTGTCTCCTATAAGTTTTATCGCTCGCTTTTGGATTCTATCAAGAAGGTGCAGTGTGGTCTTAGGGGCAACAGACCAGATATACTCAAGCGTTATACTCAAGCTTGGGGAGGATGTAAGCCTTATAAATTAAAGCCAAATCAGAAGGAGTGAAATATTTCTTGCATCGAATAAGAAAACCTAAACATTTCGCAGCATTTTTGACGACCTCAAATATGTGATCGCTCCAACTAAGTGTTGTGTTGATACACATACCAAGGATGGAAAGTTTACCGGCTTCATCGACACAAGCGCCATTCATGGATAATGGCTGATCATGAAGGGTTCGCTTCAGTGACAGCAGACAGCATTGAGTTTTTGAAGCATTGAATTCCACTCTATTGTTTTTTCCCCAGTTAATTATGCTGTCAAGATCGGAATTCAACGTGCTTAACATACGCTGCCGTTCCAATTCTACGGCCGAAGGGCGGGGTCGTGAGTCTTGGAACGAATATGAAAAGCTAAGGGTGCTGTCATCAGCGAAGGAATGGATTGAATTAGAAGTAGCAGACAAGAGATCATTTATAAAAATGAGAAAGAGTGTCGGAGACAGAACTGAGCCTTGGGGAACACAAGCATTTATTTGGTGGATATCAGACTTGAACCCATCCAAAACAACTTGAATTGAACGGTTCGAAAGGTAATTTCTAATCTATAGAAGAAGAGATTCATCGATACCATAGGCACGCATTTTCGACAAGAGAGCTTGATGCCAAACTCTGTCAAATGCTTTAGAAATATCAAGCGCAACGATCTTGCTTTCTCCTGCATTGTGCAAACACTGGTTCCACTTTTCGGTGAGATAAGCTATCAGATCACCAGTGGACCTGTCGCTGTGGAAACCATATTGTCGGTCATTAAGAAGCTTCCGCGATTCAAGATATTTCATAAGCTGACGATTTATCAGCGTTTCCATGACCTTAGAATGAAGGGACGTAAGTGCTATGGGTCGGTACGCGGTGGGTGACGAAGATTCGCCCTTTTTAGGGACTGGCTGGACAAATGCTGTTCTCCATCTGCTCGGAAGGAGACCTAAGGAGTAGGATAGATGAAAAAGCTTACGCAGTGGTTTTGCCAGCACAGAAGAACACCTTTTCAGAAGTATAGGGGGAATAACAACCGGGCCAGCGGATTTGTGCACGTCGAGAAGGATGGAAGTGGATTTGTCAACGCTCTCAAGTACAGGTGGAGACAAATTGGAATCTGGCAGTGTTGAGCTAGCTGCAAAATGAGCCGCAAGCAGATTAGCTTTGTCTAAGGAGCTGACAGCTGGAATGTCATTGTAAATGAGCGTGGGAATTGAAGACGAGGCGGAATTCTTTACGTTTTTTACGAATCACCAAAAGTTTTTGCTACCCTTGGGACATTGTAGCACTTTTTGCCTCAAATTTTGCTCATAAGAGAATTTCACACGTCTGATAGTTGCATTGCAGTGATTTCTGGCCCGTTTAAACTTCTTCCGGTTTTCCTCAGTGGGGTTGGCTTTGTATGTCCGGAAATTCAACTCTCTCATCCTAATAGCCTCTTTACAACTCGAGTCATACCATGCGTTTGCTTTGGGCGTGATACTCTTCACTCTGTGAGGAATGAAGGTTCCCATGCCCAGCAGAAGAATATTTGTGATCATATCAGCAGCGGCATCCACGCTGTGGAAGAGCTGTTATGACTCGGCAGCCGACGGTGTTGTCCGCCTATACGTATTCCAACTCTTTCAGTTTTGCAAATAAAATCGCTTATTTCCTGCTCTCTCCCCACAGGCCCCACATCTTCACGATCCGCAGTGCGTGTGTTAAGGTGACAAGTGTTTGCATAGAAGAAGCTTGCTATTCCAGTCTAAAATTGCGAATTGCTCTTTTCATTTAAAGAATTGAAATTGAAGATCTCGGGGTGTGTCATAATAGATCTAGTACTGGGACCATAAAAATCTACTGTACCTCTTTCTTTCGGTCTAGAATTAAAGTGCCAACTTTCCTAGATAAGATTTCTTGAAAGTCTCACCCTGTTACGGATGTTCTGTTTATCACTTCCAATCTTTCTCCGGCAAGGTTTGGGCCGGCAATTAATAAGGTTTCATTCACCTCGCCACAGTACCTACAGATGTCTGTACTGGTAAGAAACATTTTATGGAGGTAGTAGTTACACGCTTCGTCTCGTGTTAGTGGTCGACACAGCACTCCTAGGTCAGCTTTATTGAGTTCAAGGGTTCATTGGCTCGTTTGGAATGGTAGCGTTGTTCCATGAACTTCCTAGAAAGTTTATTACTCTCCTGGTTGTTCCAAGACCTGATCATATTTTCAGTGAGCCTTTTTCGGAGGAGACAGTTGGTGTCAATATTATTGAATCCAGAAAGAGAGGGTGCCCAATGACAACAATTGCATTATTTCTTGGCATATTTTGCTATCCACCGACACGGTTGAGAACAACTCAAAAATATTCTGAGTGCTATTACTCCCACTACGTGGCGTAGTGGGTAAGTGCGTCGACTCCTTCGCAGAGGGTGCCAGGTTCGATACCCGAATTTATCACCTTTCATATTTCACGGCTCCACCTCTTTCGAGTCACTGACAATGCTCAAAGAGTATTTCCTGTCTAGAAAAAGATTCTCAATTTTGTTCGGAGTCGGCATAAACCTGTAGGTCCCTTCCACTCGTGAAAGAACAATAGCACGCACAACAAGAGTGGTTGCTGAGAAGCTAGGCCCAGGTCTACCTCGGACTGTCGCGCCACCCATATTATATATATTATATTATTCTGAACGCAGGTTTCAAGATGCGTTTCAATTGCAGGCACTGTCCCTGTTTCGTTGGTGGTGAGGTCTGCAACGTCCGTACATGTAGAATTAGGCCGCTTTCATACATTCGTCGGCGATTTTATCAAATTCCCTTTTGTGATCTCATGCCACTTTCACACAGGAAATCTTTCAGTCACTGCAATTGAGAACTCAATTCTGAACTTTCTTTGTTTCCCACCCTCTCTCACCCGTGCGTCATCTCTCAAGATGGTAAGATGCATCCAATACCAAACATTGAGAACATACGAATAAAGCAACTCGAAGAAAAACCGAAGAGCGATAAAGGAAAATACGGAAAATCCAAAAGCAAACACCGAGCGCACGAGACGCGGGCTATCCCTAGACAAAAGTAGTTTCCTGTGTGAAAGCGGCCTTAGCTGATGCCCCGAGTGATGTGCCACAACATCTTGCCTACATTTAGGCGTCGATCTCCATCTTGTGCACTTTTTTCCCAAAATCTGTTATACTCCTCTGTTATACGCCCTCTTACTTTGATTTGTTATTTATTTATTTATTGTTTTAAAGAAGCTGAAATATAATTGTAAGAATTATAAGTTATCTGTAAAGGAAGAGCGATGACGCCTGAGGCTGTACTTTGATTTGTTAATTCAACGTTCTCTTCCAATTTTCCATTTTTTCATTTGTTTACGTCTCGGGGGATGACTGGAGAAACTTAAAAAGTTCATCTTCAAGAGTAGATCGTAAGCAACAAATAAAATCGGAAAAAATACACTGGCTACTCGATTTCCAGTCGGGAACTGTACCTAAGTTCTTTTAAGTTGACTATATGTGCGAGACAAGGTCATCCAGGGGTTATGACGATTCTTGAACTTCTCTTTCGGTTCTGCCCCGCCAAAACTGGAATCAGATCGAACAAGGGTCTATAACTTGTTCTGCTGTTCAGTGAAAGTGGACACTGGCGTGGATAATAAACACTGGCAACGAAACCCCTTGGTCATTAAGTCCTCCCTTAGGAGTATGCAGATGCAGTGCTGGAAGTGCTAAGTCCTGTAGACTTGTGACAACGCCACAGAAGAGCCAAATCAGCAGTCAATTCCATTTATGAGTGCTGAAGCAAAAATGAATCCCCCATCATAGTCCCGACAAATTAAGTGCGTGGCTGTGTCAAAATCACATTCAACTCACCAGCATCGAACATCGATAACTCGAACTCCATTCCACACTTGTCATTATTTCGCCACAAAATGCAAATCAGAGCGCTTCACTGCCTGCCGCTATTCATCGTCGACGATGCAATTTGGCAGCGTCACCACTCCGGCCCCGTCCCCACAAATCGGAAGACTAACTCGTTTTGCACATCGCCGATAATCGCACAAAGATAGCAGGAGAAATATTTTCAATTACCCGGCATTGTGTGTGTTCCATTGTGCCCGTCATTCTGGAGCGGGCGCTGTTCCGTGTCCTATGGCATGCCGTCGAAAGAGAAATCGATCACCCCGCGTGGGTTGTGTCGTGTCATCTCTTCTCCGCCGCAATGGCACACATACGCCAGCGGCCAGCGGGCACCATCAGCACCACCATTCACCGTCAGCCATCGTCAGCATCGGCATCAACATCATTGTCGTCGTCGGTCGTCCTCGTCACCTCGCACACAGCCCAAGCGACGACAGTGTTTTCGCATGAAGGAATGTTTTCAGTTCAATCAGACAGTTATTTGAGGAAATAAGGAGAGAAAAGTTTTTTCGTGCCACAAGGAGCACAGGATTCCTTCGTTCAATTCCAATCAACTTCTTTATCTTAACCGCACTGCAATCGTTTGCCAGCCACCCACCCTCCACCCCCTCTCGAACTAATCAGAGGAGGTCCGGGCGGACGAGTGAACAAAAAAAAAACCCCGTACCCGATTGCTGCCACTCTCTGCTCGCCACTGAGGGTGGGGTGAAATTGTGAAATAAGGAAAAACTTTGTCCTTCGAGCAAAAAAAAAAAAAAATAACTGACGTTTCTCCGTGCTGTCTTTCAGACGCGAGGCCAACGAGGACGACCGACTCCACAAGACGTGGAGAAGGTCAAACACACGTACATCATGTGGATGTGTGTGGAAGGGTCGGCAGGTCCTTACATTGAAGGCTTCCTTCGGGTATCCTTTTTTTTCTTGGGGTTTCCTTCGTCGTTCATCCTCTGACAAGCGTTTGTGCCTACATGGTGTGCCTTGTCTGCCACAATCGCTGCCGGGATGAAGGAATGCCAGGACTGTGAGTTGAAGGAGTTAGCCTCCACCGGGAAAGGGATTGCGAAAGTAAACTTCATTCGGTTGTATTTTTCCTTATCCTGGCGAATTTCTTGCAGAAACTTCGTCTCAGATATACGCTACAGCTCACCGAACGGACGGGCGTTTCCTCCCTTCACACACATACACTCCCATGAAGAGAAATTCATACTGATAGCTAAGGATAATACAGAGAGATTCAACTACATCCCTTAGAATTCGTCTAGAACGTGATCAGACTGTTAATGCCCTAAACCGACTTTGATGAACCAGCAAAGTCCTAACTCGACTCTATCTACTGCCTGTCACCCTCCCTCTCACCCCAACCACCACCTCCATCCTCTCTCACAATCTCCCATCAGCGACGCTTCACCTAGAGGGGGGTGGGTCGGTCGACGAACCGAATGGAGTGCCGGTGAGATGATGCAGTCAGTGAAGGAATTTTTGTATTTTTTATCCTTCACGGTTTTGTAATGAAATGGGAAGTGACATGAACTTGATGAGAGTGTAAATGTAAAATTTAATTTAATTTGTTTTTTTTTTTTTTCGTTTTCATTGTTCTCCTCTTTCAATGATGCCCCTTCCATCTTCAACCACGAAGCGACAACTTTGTTGCTGCCTTTGGCGTGTAGTGTATTCGTGGCCGAGGTACTCTCACCGGAGGCGGGTGCGGGCCTCGCCGAGGAGAGCATACGTGAGGAGAAACCGGATTCGGAAGTTATCTTTGCAAATTTGAAGCGAATGGCTGTGGTTATGTAATCAAAGGATAAATCGTGTGCGCATATTAATGACAATTAATTGAGGAGATTCCTTTTATGCGACGTAAGTGGTTGCGATGTGAATAATAAGGAATCACGGACCGACTCCTAGGAGTCGTGACATTTTGACAAGCGTTCGGCTTAGTGGTGGAGGTCGACACACACACTGAGCTCGAGAGCTCATATTGACTATAATTTATTAGATGTCCTGACAGATTGATAGCAGGTTACGTGACGTAGTGGCTTTGCCTACTGACTGCCGTGCATACTGACGAACCTGTTGACGAGTCCTCGGGGGCGAGATTTGAGTGGAGACGGAAGCAGTAGAGAGTGACACATCGGCTCGGAGTGGGAGGATGCCTAAATCCACCACAAGCTCTGTTGGTGTTTCTACTTCGAATTCGATGATACCGCGACAAGGATTATCTCTGAGGGTAGACTGCATCCACCATTAGGAGCCGGCGTAAAAACGCGGATGCCCTTCACTCGAACTCTAGTAGTTGCTGAGGAAACTGAACTCAAGCCCACCCAGGACAGAAATCTGTGTCCCGTGCCTGATTGCAGTGAATTGACGACTTCCGCATGCCATACCATGTTAAACATCACTACTTCTGGTTTGATTCAGGCGGACATCTCCTCTTTCGGATTGTTGAAGTGCGTTTCAACAGTACTCGCCACAAGGTGTAACCAAATGCCAGTCGCATTCTTCGCAAGATTGACGCCCGGTACCCGATACGCAATCGACATCGTTGGTTTCCAAAAACCAATCCCGCACAGTGTAGCAAATTGTGACTGTGATTGATTGGGCAAGGATGGTCGCCTCCTGGGGATTGTAACTACCAAGCACTGGCAGCATGAAGCAGTGAAACGATAGTAGTGGGTACAGTGTACTGTCGTCAGCACCGCCCCGATGCAGAGCTGGCTTACCTTATTTTGTTCAAGCCGCCAATGGTACACGGCTAGTGAGTCCATTGTGCACGTTGCACTCTCCGTGATTTGGACGCTGTTATTGCTGATTTTCTCACAAAATGTTGTTTAGAGATGGAGACGCCTTTAAGCAGCTCTGTCAGACAAAAATATAATTTTAATAAGGAGACTCAGGAGTGCTCCTTTCATTCATGGTTTATTTTCCACTGAGTGCATCTGTCAAATCAGGCTTGACAGTCGTAGAGAGTGAATTGTAACAATTTTTAAAAAAGGGCCGGAGTTGGGAACAATTTTTTAAATCAATAAAATGATCGTTCAATTGTCAGTGCGGTTATGCAAAAACATTTGTCTTCTTCTTCTTCTTCTGGTGGCGCTACAGTCCGGGGGACACAGCTGGCACGATCTTTAGCCAGCTGTCTCCAACTGAGCACGCCAAGTAGGTTGAAGTCCACCAAGAACCATCAACGCATCAATACAAAACTTTTCTCTCGAAAAGACAAAGGTCTTCTTCGTCCGCTCTTGAGACTGTCCATGCCTCCGAATGGAGCAGGACAGGGATGATCAAGGTGTTACATAATGATAGATTGGGCTTTCGGGAGAGGACTCTACTACTCAATTGCCTCTTGAGTTGAAAGAAACAGCTATTGGCATGAATTATTCTGTGTTTGATCACGGTACTGGTGTTGTTCGTAATGTTTATTTGGGAGCCGAGGTACACGAAGTCCTTCACTAGCTCGAAGTTATAGCTGCCTATGGTGACAACATTTGTCACACGAGTTTAAAAATGGTTAACTCGAGTGGAGAAGGGCCTCAAACAACCTGTTGTGCGAAATTGGTTCCAGCTGGCAGGGCACTGTGCTTGTGATTGACCACAGATCTTTGTAACCAACAAAAAAAATAAAACATCTTAACCTTCTTCTTCTTCTGGTGGCGCTACAGTCCGGGGTGGACCTGGGCCTCAACCAGTAAGCCTCTCCAGCCGGCACAAACTTTAGCCAGCTGTCTCCAACTGCGCACACCAAGTCGATTGAGGTCCTTCTCCACCTGTGTGCGCCATCGGTTCCGTGGGCGTCCTCTATTGCGATTGCACACTGGTTCGGAGTCGAAGACGCTTCGAAACTCTCCCTTACTCGAACTTTTTCGCCATATTTTACATAAATTTCCCTCAACTTTCCATACAAAAACCTCTCTCTAAGTCAAACTCTCTCTAACTCGAACAAATGTTGGTATCCCGTGACAATTCGACTTAGGGGAGTCCACGGTATATACATTTTTGTTATTTGTGCGTACTTACTTACTTACCAGGCCAACGGCCCTTGGAGTGTCAGAGCCTGAACTAAAGCTGCCTTCCATCGTTGACGGTCCTGTGCACGCTGCCTTGCGTCCGCGATGACTTGGTCTTTATACCGGAGGTTCGGTCTTTCTCTCCTTCCTCCTTTTTCCCATCCAGACTACATTCACATCCTAGTATAGCTCGCAGAGTTTGCGGTTCTATCTTCTCCTCCATTCAGCTAGCTCCGCAGTTTTGCTTATCGTTCAGTTTTCGGCTCCAGCTGGAATGACAATATAAGAGTTTTTAGAGCATGATTTTCATCCTTCGAGGAAGGACTTTTGAATACAGTTGTTTCGATAAACCGAAGTAACATCGGTTGCCAAGGGTGATTCTACGTCGGATCTCCACTGTGATGTCATTCGTGGAGTTTACGTTTGCCCCGAGGTAGACAAACTCCTTCACTGCCTCACAATTTGCCTGCTGATCGTGATATTTTTTCTTAAGTGTTGTGTGACAGACCGTTTCTTGCTCAATAGCATATATTTTGCCTTACCTCATTGACCTTAAGACCTGTTTCTCAATCATCGTGAAACCTTACACTACGGCACGTTGGGTACGCGCGTTGTAGACGATGCCATCTGCGTTCCCCAACAGTTGGACTGACTTGCGGAAGATAGTGCCTTCCGTGGTTAAGCCTGCCCGCTGCAGTACCAGATTGAAGAAATCACAGGACAGCGCATATCCTTGCCGAAATTCGCCGCAGGTTTCAAGCGGCTCGGAAGTCCTTGAGCCGAACTGCACGATGCATTGCGTATTTGTTAGCATGGTGCGACACAACCCGGCCATCGCACCAAATAGTTCCTTGCGATGGATGCTGTCCTACGCGGCTTTAAAAACATCGAAGAGGTGGTGTGTATCGATCTGAAACTCGCTAGCCTTCTCCAGGATCTGCCTTAGTTTGAAAATTTGGTCTATTGTCGGAAGCCGCACAAGTAGGTGCCGATAAGTGCGGTGCAAAACGGCTTTAGACGTTCACACAGTACTCTGGAAAGGATCTTGAAGGCGACGTTGAGCAGGGATATACCTCTGCAGTTGTTGCAAGAGGCAGGATCGCCTTTTTTGTGGATGGGGCATATATGTCTGTTCATAAGTGTAAAGAAATCAGCCATAAACAGGAGATTGATCAAACTGTTTTAATATTGAAAGTTATAAATGTGTAGATGTGCTTGCTGACCAAAGTATTACTTGGAAAGCACATGTAGAAGACATTAAAAAATGCACGTTGTCTCGTGACTTGTAAGGTTTATCTGTTAAAAGAAAACTGTTATTGTTGAACTATAGACTTGTCCAAACTGCAGTATGGAATTTCAAGTTGGGCAGTACATATAACAGCACGACAGCAGTAATATAAACAACCCAAAAACATATCGGGTAGAATCTCGGAAGCACGGACGGTTCTATAAGATGGAGAATTCGGAAAGATGAATGGATTTAGAAGACAACTTTCATCCAAGCGACAATCCAGCACAGAGCATTTTTTTAATAATAAAGTCTAAATAAGCCTTTTTGCCTTTTATAAGCAAATTTTCTTTTTGTTTAATTTTTTCTTAAATAAAATGTATTCCTCTAATTCTCGGAAAATTGGAACATTTGAAAAGATGAACGAAGCATGTCTTATGTCTGTTCAACTTTCCAAGATACTACTGTAATAAGAATAATTTACAAACAAAATCGATAAGCACATAGTAGGCCACTATTCCTATTTTTATGGTGCTCTTCCTTTAAATCATCAATACATTTTTAAGGTTCTAAAGATTTGTTGCATGTGAAGCGGAATTAAGATGATATTAATAATATAAATAATTAAGAAAATCGTTGCTCTAAATTGTATACTTTTGTTATTTTGCACACTTTTTATTTTTCATTATATATAATAAAACTTGTTTAACCTATTTTTATTTGTCTTCTATGGGGACAATTTTAAAGTCAAGGCTCTTCTAAATATGAAATGCTTGTGTTATCAAAAATTCAACTCTCTCATATATATATATAAATGAATCGCCTTTGGTCACGTCATAACTTGAGAGTTTCCTGATACTATGTAGAAGGTTCTTGCGGAAGGAAAAATTACGAAAGTTGCGCGAGAAATTGGATAATTTCAGAAACCACTATTTCAACTTTTTTGAATGTGAATTTATTAGTAGGTCATGTTTTGAAACAAATACAATTAACATATACACACTGATGGACACAAGTATTCGACTTGAATTTGTAATTAAGTCCAAATGCCAGAACCGATTTAATTGCATTATTTTTCTGTTTGCATATGTTTTCTGTTATTACAGATGCTTACAACGGATTGCACACTTTGAAGACAGACTAACTGTTTTCCAGAAAGCAGGAATTAGCTAATATGCACTTTTAAAACAGTCCACGTCTTTTGATATGTTGTCATTTCAGTTTTATAGAAAAAGGCTTTTGCAATGACCATTTATAAAGCGCAGGAATAATCATGTGGTTTGAATTTGGAAAATAACGCCTTCTCACGTATTTGAACAGGCCACGTATATGGGAACCTTCTGATTTGATTGTGTTCCCATAAAACAAACTAATTTTTTCAAATTTTTTCAAATTTACCAAACAAATAAAAGAAACGTCGGGGAAACGAAGCAGTCGGGACAAAGCTAGTTTCGTTATTAATTTAATTACTTGTTTAACTCATTTTTAAAATTTTTGTATTTTGCGATACGCGCCAAAAACATATAAACATGTAAATGTAAAACTTAGCTGCAGGATCAGTCGCCTCTAGTCGCTTATAAGCTAAAGAAAGATTCCTATTTTCGTAATTATTAATTTTGTCAACACACATGTGAATTTAATATTATTGATAGGGTAGGATAGGCAATGGGGCTTCTAGAGTCCAAGGCTAGAATCCAACTTAGCAAACCATGTTGATCCATTGTGCTACCCAAAGCCAGTCTACTACCACTGATCGACAGTGAGAGATCGACACTCCAGAGATAGGCAAGTGGTGATTTGAAAACCGAATAAAGTTTATTAACTTTACTTTAACTGCAATTCGACCAGGGGACACCTCTAACCAAGGGCAGGTAGTAAACCAATTGCGCTATCCATAAATAAAATTAATTTTTATTAAAAAAATAATACATACGTGACTTGGAGTAAAGCATGTATCTGGGGGCCCTTCTTAGTGAATATTCAACAGACACACACGAAATGTAATTGCGTGGTCTGATGCTTGAGCCATCGCGTCGCGGCTATTGTGTCATGTTCAGGATGACACCTTAGTGCTATCCATTATCAAGGGCTCGCTCCAGGAGTTCGCAGACGGGAGTTGACTGTATATAGTCGGCTATATGTAGACTTTTCCTTTGAAGATATCAAGAATGAAAGCGATTCCATCAGGTTGGCGACCACTTGGCAGACCCAGGATGAGGTGGTTGGACCAAGTCCAGACGCTTGGGCATAACTCCTGATGAGTTATACCTGATCCAATCTGCCCATTCGAGTCGATGGTGGAGCATCGAGTTGGCTGGATATCTCCCGCGTGTGATTTACCCTCGCGACCCCCTCGCGGATCATGCGGGTCCGAAGATGATGATGATGATGAGGTTTCAAGAATCAACTCGGCTGTTGGATGCGAGTTTAAATTAGTTGCTTTATTTTTTTTTTTAATTTTGAAGGCTGGTGCTTCAAGTGAAAAAAAAACAACCAGGTCTTAGCTGTACTATTTTATTTCAATCCCATCTGCCCAATCCTTGCGTGGTAATCCCGCTACAGGTTGCCTCAAAAGTTAGTCAGAATTCCTCAATCAGATTGTCGCGTCAAATCGTTAAATAAAATCCATAATTCCATGTCCAAAAACTCGGCTAAAGTCCCGACTGTTCAAGGTGCCTTCACTGTTTTATTGCCTCTCCCATCAATGATTCGCCACCGGCGCGACGCAATCAGTCAACACATCGCACCATATTGTCACCACATTTTATTGTCATGCTCGGTTTGTATGTAATAAAGATTCATTTATAATCTCCCGACGCGACGGGGGGAGATGAGGGTGAAGAAGCAAATCAAAGTCACCGGAATTTTCATTGCCAAAATATGTACCGTCCATAAAACACTCGATTGGACGCGACAACAAGCACAAGCGAGGAAAAGAAATACACACAAAAGGACACGGCAGTCCTTGGCACGGCGGCGGCGGCGTTGCCGGTATTGCTTGGCAAGCCATGCCGAATCCAGAGCTTCAACAAGCACCAGGACTGAGGACAGGCAGCGGAAATAAACAAATCCCCTAGAGGTTTACCAATTTATTGAAAATAAAAATCCAAGTACCTCCAGACCCGGTGGGCAAGGGCGTGCAGTGGGCCGGGCTTATTAATAATTTTAACGACAAATGGCCGGGACAGTAAAAAATTCATCATCTCTCAAGCTCCGGCGCTTAGAGGAGCGAACACTTTCAGCGGAATTCCGCTGACTGTTCAGATTTTATTGCTGATTCTCCAGATACACGTACTAAACACATACAACAGCGACACAACACGACACCAAGGACGATGACGACGATGTCAACAAGAGTTGGATGGCCGGTGGGGGTGGGACGAAAGATGAAGAACTATGCGTGAAAAAATTGAGTCTTGGATAAACATAAAATAAAAACAGGAAAACCGGAAAACAGGACAACCGTCCTGTCGCTCCTTGAGGTGGGTGGGAACTGCTGTTGCTGAAGTGCTGAGCGCGCTAAAGTTTTATGCGAGGGAGCCGTTCGAAGGGTCATCGTAAAATATGTGCGGCCCTGAATGTGGCACGGCGTGGCATGCGTTCATGTCAACGACACCGTCGCCACGCGCAACTATAGTTGTCAAATGGTGTGAGGAATGGTTTCTCCTTGGGTGACATTTGACACACTGTTGGCGAGCGAATTCAATGCCTATGATATGTGTGTCAACGGCCGACGGTAATGGCGATAAAACATAAACGGGTGCCGTGGGGAGTTGTCTGTTGATTGACGCTGTACCCTTGTCAGGGATGTCAACACTGCACTGCGCAGCGCATGGTTTTGTCTTCTAATAAATTGAAGGCGACTTGCTGTGGATAGGGGTTTGCATTAAAGAGGTTAACTTTAAGGGAGTTACTTGAATGTTGGCTGGAGTCGGTAGAATGGGAATAAATTAAGTCTCGCTTGCGGTTGCACGCTTTAATCAGTCGTCGGCCGGGGTGGTTCTTGAACGCTATTTCGCTGGCTAAGATAGAAGAAGAGAGGACAAAATAGAAGATACGGTGGGGATGAAAACGAGAAGACAGAAAAGAAGGAAAGGTGTTCACATCCTTTGCCTGTGATACCAAAAGAAGCCGGATTGGGCTCGGGGAGCTAAACTAAGCATCCCGATATACTGTGTTTTCCATGTCCGGAACTTATCCACGCAGGTTTCTAGCTACTGCCGTTTTACTTCTGGCCTCTGACTTCTGGCTTCTATTTTTTCGGTCTGGCTTCTGGCTACTGATTTCTCGCTTCTGGCTTCTGCTTTCTGACTACTAGCTTCTAACTTCTAGTTTCTGGCTTCTGGCTTCCGGCTTGTGGCTTGTTACTTGTTCCTTGTGGCTTGAAGCTTCTATCTTCAGACTTCTGGCTTCTGGCTACTGACTTCTCGCTTCTGGCTTCTGCTTTCTGACTTCTGGCTTCTGACTACTAGCTTCTAACTTCTAGTTTCTGGCTTCTGGCTTCTGGCTTCTTGTTTCTGGCTTCCGGCTTGTGGCTTGTTACTTGTTCCTTGTGGCTTGAAGCTTCTATCTTCAGACTTCTGGCTTCTGGCTACTGACTTCTCGCTTCTGGCTTCTGCTTTCTGACTTCTGGCTTCTGACTAATAGCTTCTAACTTCTAGTTTCTGGCTTCTGGCTTCTGGCTTCTGGCTTCTGGCTTCCGGCTTGTGGCTTGTTACTTGTTACTTGTGGCTTGAAGCTTCTATCTTCAGACTTCTGGCTTCTGGCTACTGACTTCTCGCTTCTGGCTTCTGCTTTCTGACTTCTGGCTTCTGACTACTAGCTTCTAACTTCTAGTTTCTGGCTTCTGGCTTCTGGCTTCTTGTTTCTGGCTTCCGGCTTGTGGCTTGTTACTTGTTCCTTGTGGCTTGAAGCTTCTATCTTCAGACTTCTGGCTTCTGGCTACTGACTTCTCGCTTCTGGCTTCTGCTTTCTGACTTCTGGCTTCTGACTACTAGCTTCTAACTTCTTGTTTCTGGCTTCTGGCTTCTGGCTTCTGGCTTCCGGCTTGTGGCTTGTTACTTGTTTCTTGTGACTGGAAGCTTCTATCTTCAGACTTCTGGCTTCTGGCTACTGACTTCTCGCTTCTGGCTTCTGCTTTCTGACTTCTGGCTTCTGACTACTAGCTTCTAACTTCTAGTTTGTATCACGAGACACGTACAAATCATCGCGCGACACCCCCCCGATCGGCATGCCACACTGAAGCCACCTCCTACCCCATGCCCATCATATTCCATTTTTTACAATGTAATCTAAATCCTTTTTCATTACTAATTAACGGTAATGAATTTCATTTGCGGCTTCACATTGATTTCACCAGCGGATAATTCAATTACGTCCGTCGAACATGATTGAATAGACCTCAAACCATCTCCCCCCACAGTAGACGCAGGCAGACATTCCTAATGCGATGCTCCATTCGACGCACTCCGCCGCGGTGAATGGTGCATGACGCTTGAACAAAAAGAAGAAAAGCCATCTCCCCCCTTGGTGAAAATGCGAAAACCGCTTTTGGTCAAAACCGTTTCGCGGCTAAGCAGACACACACAGGACTCGCCAGATCCAATTTGCGAAATTTACAATTTTCCACAGTTGTGCGTTGCATTGTGGCGAAATTGGCAAATGCACACATTAAACACATGGCTTGCCACAGTCGCCCTCGCCCCGCTGACACCACATTCATACATGTGCAGTCACAATGCCGGCCGCAACAAAAGGAAGCCAACCACTCACTGGAGGGCATCCTTTAATTATATATATTTTTTTCCGCTTCTCCTCCATCCTCCATCCTTCATCCTCCGCCCACAGGGATGCATTCATACAGAGAAAGAGACACCAAATCCTTTGCCTTCGTTTCAATGATGATTTCATTTGCTCTAAAGAATCTCAAAAGTATCTGCATCCAAACGAGAGATGAGAGGATAATGCTTTGATCCTTGCCAGAGCAGAGAGCAGTCAGCACAGCACCCGAAGTCAGGGGAGCAAAAGGACGAACAAAGGCATGTATCAGTAATAGCAAATAGATATGCTACTTTTGCCTAGTCCCGTGGCATGCATCCACGAGGTGATGCCGCTGGCAAGAAGTATCCTTCCGGCGTGAAAGGACAACTCAATGCACAGCCAGCCGAAAGCCAGCATCAGCATAGGTGTGCAACGGAACGTAAATAACAAGGACTCGTCCCTCGGTTTTTGTGAGTTTGTGTGCTTGTATATGTCTTCCCATTTTCCACAGATAATATTTCACACTATTTTAATTACATGTCATCTAGGACATGGCACAAAGAGGGCGAACGCTCTGAAATTGCTTTCAGCTGCGCGGACCCGACCAACAAGAGACGAGTGCGACTAGATGAGTCCTGGTGGCGGGTGAGGAACAAAAACCGGAATCCCATAATAGAATAGAATGAAAACGGCGCGGCGCGGCATACAAAAAGCTGGAAAATGAGTGGAGGAGAAGCTGTGGAAGTGCAGGATGCAAAACGTGTTATAATGGCACTTTTACCTCATTCAGAGTGGGGGGCCAGCCCAACTCAGCCCAGCCCACTCGAGTGAGAAAAATGCTCATAATTTTTACGATCCTTGGGTGAGAGGAGCTGGAGGTACGCTCTTGCCGCGCACGTTCTTGCCGCCTCTATCTGCGGTAATTGTGGCAACGCTGGGGTACTTCACGCATTCAAATGCCCAGGCTTATGGAAGCTATTAAATGTTTGTGTGGCGAAAGGAATGCCACTCGTCCTTTTCTTGTTGTTTCCCTCTTTCCCCTTTTTGCTCGTCGTCGTTTGTGTTATCCTGCTGCTGTTGAAGCTCCTCTTTTGGTCGTTAATGAAATTTTAGCATTTATGTTTTACGAGATTTGCACATAAGAAGTTGTAAGGAGCGATCCTCTGCGGGAGTGTGCTCTGCGAGGCGAGCTACAGATGCTGCCGCGATGTAAGCGAGGTTTCAGCGTTACGCTGAGGTAATAAAGTGCACTACGGAGAATCAGTTCGCAATGACGACGCGGGAAAAAAGGGGTTGCGCATCGCTTGAAATCGCATTGATTTTCGGGTCAGGTGGAGCTTATGCATTGAAACTGAGTTGATGTTGATGAGTTTTCGAAAAGTTGGGTCGTAAACTTTTGGGTCTTGATTTCGTGGCTCCTGATGGCAGGATGTGGCTAAAGTCGACAATGCGTGAAAGTTTGAAGAGGCAAGAGAATGAGGGTGAAGTGGATGTGTTGAAAGGGGGATATACATCCTTTGCATAAGCTTGTTACGAGGCCTTGTTCATTGGGGGAAGGTCTTGAAAACGATTGGGTCTGGGACTTGTTATAGTGAAGAGTTCTGTGTTTCGCGAAATATTAGTGAGCGGAATATACGAAGACCGATTGATGAGTCAGTGACTTTTAATGCAACACTGGTCCCGCCAACTGCCATCTAGACCATTGCTTTCGAGCAGTCGACATTTAGATTGTGTATCTACAAGCTTAAGCTGAAAGTATGCAACATCTTATATTTTAACGATAACCATTCTTGTTGGTCTAGTTACCCTTGTGAAGGGTCTAGTTACTCTTTTCGAACCAGCAGTATTGACGGGGAACGGTCTGGCCGACTATAAGTAATCGTCACGCCAGAAATCATCGTCATCATCAAAATCCTTGGAAAGATGTAAGACATACGAAAAAATAAAGTGCGTGAGTTGGGTGTGGAACAGGCTCAATTGATGCCTGTTATAAGTACACAAGTATTTGGACAAAGGAAAGACGATGGATGCCGCCATAGCTCATATTCGGCTATGAACCCAACAGCGTGACCACTTCAAAGGATTGGCAAACATCCATAAATCCGCTGACGAAGAGCTATCTTCTGTGTCCAAGCGTGAGGATATGGCATAGCATAATACACTGACAGAAAAATTTCATTGTTTCGTCAGAACATTTAAGTATCTGAAATTAAAAAAAAATGAATTGTTAAAAAATAAATAAAAAATAATTGAAAAAATTGATAAAAATGAAAGAAAAACTATTGTGAACTAACCAACCATTGAATTTAAATCAAATGGTCTAAATTTTAAACTTCGCGCCTAAGCGGCCATATTTATTTGAGCTTAACTAATTTAAAGCGAATGTTATGTTACAAACCCAAATGAACAACAATAAAAAGACACTTTTAGGCGAATCGTCACCGGATACCAACGTGTTTTTATTTCGTTCCGAACCGCCGTATTTTTTTCAAATTTAAAATTCCGCAGTAAGTACACGCGAGTAAATTACCTTTTACAAGAAAGCTTGCAAAAATTTCAGTCATCATCCAAAACAACCGCCTATTTTGAGATCCTTGGGAAAACCTTCAATTTGGAAAAATTATTGGATAAACGCTGGATTTAATCCTTCGAGCTGAACGGAGACTATGTTGAAAAATACAACGCTTATGTGGCAATGTGCTTATGTGAACAGCACTATTTTTCATTCAAGAAATCACAGACTTATTAAACGTATTAGATCTTGAGTTAGGATCCAGATTGTTTGACTTTTTTGACACATCTTACGACGCGTCTTGGCAGCAATAAATCGTCGTTATCACCACGTATTCAATGTGCAGCAGTGTATTCTTGTAAGTAATACCGACTCATAGGTCGTGACGGCAAATGGCATGACGCTGTCACACCATCATGATCACATCTGCCCAGCGTCCCGTGATGGCCTTTTTTTCAATTTACTACACTTTCACAAACGCAATTCGTAGATAATGACACCCAAGTAAACATACTCTTTCGAACTTGTATTCAAAAAACGACTGTGACAATCGAATATGTAACCAGAGTTAAAAATGCTGGTATAATATGTAACAGTGAACTAACATGAACTGATCATATAGACAGTGTACCTTACGTACTAAGATATATGCGTTTCTAAGAGGTTTGTCATCTAGCAAATTTATACTCCCCACCAATATTGAATGAAAACTTGCCAAAACTTGCACTAACAGTGCAGTGTTTTCTGACTGTGCTGCAAAAATGCTGACTCTCTGCAAAAATTGTTGAAAGCTATCACCGCGGACGCATGGTGTGTATTCTTCTTCTTCCTCAGGTGGCGCTACAGTCCGGGATGGACCTGGGCTTCAACCAGTAAGCCTCTCCAGGCGACACGATCTTTTGCCAGCTGTCTCCAACTGCACATACCAAGTTGGTTGAGGTCCTTCTCCACCTGGGTGAGCCATCGGTTCCGTGGGCGTCCTCTATTGTGTTGTCCCACTGGTTCGGAGTCGAAGACGCTTCGGGCTGGAGCTGAGTTGTCCATACGCTCTACATGGCCTAGCCATCTTAGGCGTTGGATCCGAAGACGCCTGACTAGACTCATGCCCGTACAGTTCGTGGTTGAATCTTCTCCTCTAGAAACCGACAACGCAAGCAGGACCAAAGATCGCACGCAGAGCTTTTCTCTCAAAGATACCAAGGACTTCCTCATCCGCTTTTGAGATTGTCCATGTCTCCGCGCCGTACAGCACGACTGGGATAATCAAGGTCTTGTCTAAAGTCAGCTTGGTCCTTCGAGAGGTGGCTCTACTACTCAATTGCCTCTTGAGCCAATAGAAACAGCGGTTGGCAAGAGTTACTCTGCGTTTGATCTAGGTACTGACGTTGTTCGTACTGTTTACTGCGGAGTCGAGGTGGACGATGTCCTTGACTACCTCGAAGTTATAGCTGCCCATTGTGACAACTGTCCAAGACGTCGATGTTGTGTGTCCTTTCTTGATGACAGCATGTACTTCGTTTTGCCCACATTCACCGCTAGACCCCTTTTAGCCGCTTCCGCCTCAATGTCAACAAACGCTCGCTGTGTTCTGCCAATCACATCAATGTCATCCCTGTACGCTAACAGTTGTACGGACATCTGGAAGATCGTGCCTCTGTGTTGGCGTGTGAGTCTTCCACGATCTTCTCCAGGATGATGTTAAAGAAGTCACATGGCAGCGCGTCGCCTTGTCTAAGACCTTTCTTGACATTTAAGGTCTCGGCGAGTTCGTTACCGACCTTGATGGAGCAACGAGAATTCTCCATCGTCATCCTGCACAGTCTAACGAGTTTGGCAGGAATGTCAAGAATAGCCATGGCGTTGTATAGCTCGTCCCTATGCACGCTGTCATATGCGGCCTTGAAATCGACGAATAGGTGGTGGGTGTCGATCTGCATTTCTTGGGTTTTTTCTAGGATCTGCCGTATCGAGTACACAAAATGGCAGAGAAGATCTTATAGGCGATGTTAAGGAGACTTATCCCTCTATAATTGGTGCAGTCAAAGGGGGCAGGTGTGTATTCAACCTTCGAAAATTTGATCATTTCTCGGACCAACGTCGCATTCTCCTTGGATGTGAATTGGAAGAATTTCTTACCTACAAAACATGTATTCTACGCTTTGAAATCATTCACAAGAACTGTCATAACATAACATTGAAACCTTTTGTTCATACATTTTTATCATCGCGTAGGCATTTCTTCATTCATGCTGTACATCTCTGGAATCGTCTACCGGTCAAAGACGGAGTAGAGACAATTTTGTTCATATTGCTTCTCTTGCTTGTCAAACTTGAATTGAAATAATTTACATAAATTTAATCTTAATTTGGTTGCACGTAAATTCAATTTGAAATTTCTGAATTATGCTCTTACATTTATAATTTCAATTATTCTAATCCGTGAAATGAAACTGTATTTATGTCACTTTCACTGTATTTATCCAATGTTATACTCTAAACCCTGTACTTCTTAAATAATAGAATATTCTTAATGTACGGCGATACTAAGTAATAAATGAATTGAATTGAATTGCATTCATAACATATGAAATAGAGTTGCGTTTCATATCCACATGCAGTATATTTATATTTCTATATTTCTATAGTCTTGGTATCTCGATTTTTCAAAAATCTGGGGTCCAATCACGGCATCCGTGAACGAGTGAATCGCGTATTTGGGATTACAGCACACGTGAACGTAGTTTGGCATCACACAACACGTTATCGTGTACTTCAACTAATCGAAACCTCATTCGATCAGTAGATATTGAATGTATTGATTTGCTTAGTAAATTACGAATTATTAAAATAATAAATCATATGAATAACAGTTGAAATATAGTAGTAATATATAAAATGTAAGTAAATAAAATGCAATAACTACATATTTTGGAACAAAATAAATGCCTTGCCATCCATCAATTAAGTAATCGATGTGAACAGTGAAAGTGTCGATACTAATTATACTAATTTCAGCACAGGAGGTGATTGTGGGTGTTGTTCAAGTTTAGAGAGAACATGTTTTAATGCCTCCTTATTCAAGCAAAAACGTTTAATGAACATGAAGATTGAAGTCTAATATATTCGTATTATTGTGTTTCAAATCATTCATACTCTTTGCTTGATTGTTCCATAGGTCTACTTTTATCTCATAACTGCCTCCGTATTTATCTTTCTATAATAATAATATCTTCTGAATCTTACACCCCTATTCTGGCAAACCTCAGTGATGTATTTTAAGTCACAACTACCTCACAAGAGCATGGTGAGTCACAAATTGTGAGGTTTACGTATTCTGAGCAAAACCTCACAGCTTGTGAGCATCACAAGAACCGTCAAAATTGTGATGTTCTCATGAGCACATCACAAGGAAAAATAGCAACAAAAGAATTGTCATACACAAGGAAAAATTATTAATTATTATTAAAAATGTATGTTATTATTTTTTATATCCTTGTGTGTAGGCTTGTGATCAAAATCTGAAGTTTCTGCATTTAAACGCGAAATTCCCTGGATCATGCCATGGTTCCGGCATTTGGACAACATCGTCAGTCCGAATGCAGCTTATTTAAAGCCATAACAGCCGGCAGTTCAAGTGGCTTTTGGGTGATTCTGGATATCCATTAGAACCTTGGTTAATGACCCCAGTGGATAATCCTTCTTCGCAAAACGAGCTTGCATTCAATCAAGTTCACATAAAAAGTATTAGCAGACCGCTCAGTTACTTCAATAACCAGAATAGGGGTGTTAAGTACAATTGCAAAATAGTATCCATCGCTTGTTTCAATAGTTACATTTACATGAATAATTTTACAAATGACACATATTTTATGTTCATATTTCTGTTCTAATTACATTTACTACGTCCTTCTCTATTACAATATTTCCTACACAGAATAATTACTTTCCATCAGCATTCGTGGGACATGATCCCAATACGTTCGTTAGTATGACGAGTAACGTAATTTCCGTTCGTATAATGCACGATCCGTTCACGGATGCGGTGATTCGACCTCTGTATAGGTTCCACTCTCAAAATTAAGATTCATATCGCCTTTTGGACATATTAAACTCGATGGTGGGTAGGTATACGGGTGCCCTTACGGCCTTGCGGCCGTGATTTATTTAGACCTTCAAGAAAGTCACAGGCACAAGCTGTTTTCGAACTTTTACTCTCACCTCCATGTGGTGAAATACGGAGGCCTAATACCCTCGACAGAAGTTGAGAACTAATACCCCCGTGGGATGTCTTTTGCTGCTGGAAACGAGAGATAGGGGAGGAAGTGCGCCTACCAAGGCTCATATATTTTTTAGGATGGCGGGGTAGGACCTAATCCACTGATAGGAAACAGGCGGCATCCACAACTCCAGTCAGCAAGAGCCACCTGGTTTCCATGGTTAGGTCGGGACCCTGGAATAGAGACGGCGGCGGATAAGTCCATAGCCTGTAAGAACAAGAAGCTACCGATACCGGATCTTACTGGACCCTTTTCCGAGGACTAAGCAGATGGTCGTGTCCTCCCCGTTGAAAGTTGAGCCTGGGGTTAACTTCCTAACGACGTAAGAAATTTCGAGTTCGGAAACAAGAACCGGAGGGATTTACTTGACCCGACGAAACGGAAAAATGACAAAGACTTTCGCTTCTGCACTGGGAATGTGAGATCCCTTCACAAACCACAGGAGAAACCCGCGAGAGATTGGGCTGAGAGGCATGTTGTGTGGCCAGAGGAGAAGAAGAATTAGCCAGACGCAGGGGATAAGTTGCGGGAAAGTATAGATATATTGTAGGGCAAAGCCGAAATGCGAGAACTACTCGATACCAGATTTGCCGGCATCAGCACCGTAACCGATTTGCTCAATTTATGTTCGTTCAGTACCATCATTGTCATTACATGTCACTTTAAC
This sequence comes from Eristalis intricaria, assembly GCA_964034865.1. Lineage (NCBI taxonomy): Eukaryota > Metazoa > Arthropoda > Insecta > Diptera > Syrphidae > Eristalis > Eristalis intricaria. The sequence continues at coordinate 47,283,528 of OZ035874.1, forward strand.
TGCTCAGTAATTATGTAAAACTTAAGAAAAAAAATGTTTAAACCGCAGTGAAGTCAATAAACATCCCTGGTTGACCGTTTACTGGTCGGCACCAGAAATGAAGTATTACAGAGATAGCCGACTGCACAGCTGATTGTCCCCTAGATGAATTTGAGAGCCTTTTTGACAGATATTCATGAATTTTTGACGGTTATTAACGAAATGCCGTCATCTGATTGGTCCATTTGGTTTAAGAACACGTTATAAAAAACAGTTGTCAAACATTTTACGGGGTAAGAATGGTAGAAGTCGGCATCTCTGTAATACTTCATTTCTGGTCGGCACATAGAATATGTCAAGCCATCTGAATCGGACTTCGTATTAGGCTTGTGTAGTTCAAAAACGAGTTAGTTCAAAAAGAGCTCTGACAAGTGAACTAAGTGAACTAGTTCACAATGACATTTTGTTTTTGCTTCACTCAGTTCAGTAATTCAACAAACTCAGACTAATACATTACTCTGTATACATGGAATTCAGTAAGAATAACTGAACTAAACTGAACCAAATTGAGTACTTTACTTTATGTGAGTATGGGCGTTGTGAATGCATAGAGCATCGTTACGTTGCTACTGCAGCCAAGTTGCTATTTTACGCAAGATTTTTTCAATGTGTGTGGGGTTTCCTTTGCTTTGCCTGCCCTTACCAACGGCATAAAAAAGTCTGCAACGAATTTAGCGAGTGTGAAAGCGGCCTTAGTATTTCCGCATGTCACTCACTTCTTACCAGTACTGTAGCTATTTGCTCAATTCTCTTCTGATCATTTCTATTATGTGAGTTCTTAGGAAATAACAAACGACCAACGACCGAAAATCGCACAGGACACACTTCCCTGAGCAGTGAACTACATTGAACTATATGAACTAGAAGAAAGAATTAGTTCACTGAACCAATTTGAACTGAATTGAGCTCTCTCTGGAATGAACTAAAACTAACAGGCCTACTTCATATGAATGCTTAACTCTGCTCCTAACTCTGGGGAATATTTTTCAGCCGCAACCAGAGCTTGCAACTTAGTCTTAGATGGTCACAATGTAACCCACACAAAAGCACCTGAAGTCTGAATAGACAGTTCCGCAAGTTTTCCATAAATAGTTGCATAACAAGAGTTCCTAGTCGGAATTGTATCACAGACATTCCAAGTTGCGGAAATTGCTTTCAAGTCAACAAAGCCAACCTCTCTTCACAAATTTCAAATCGCTCCTCTAAAGACTCTCCGCAAGCTTGCCAGTATTCCCCTTGAACGGATGCAACCTCAAATAGTACAAGAATCCACAAATTTATCGTCGCACGACACCGAGTTCCACAGAATTTCTCAACTTTGTGTGTAAATACATTTCGCAAGTGATTGCCACCCCATTCCACTGCATGCACGAGAACGTTACACCCTTGTATGGTTATTTTCAAAGATTAGTGCTCAAAATTGCACACGAGCCAGTTGCCACACACCAGTCGCCAGTGTTCGCCGCGCGCCTTTGGGTTCCAGATGAAGTCCCAAGACAAAAGCGTTTTAAGTTGAGTACACTTTAAATGCATGATGCGGTGCGTTGTCGCCTCCTGCGCGAGGATGACGGTTACAGCCGTAATATGATCACTAGTTAATTTGACAAGTCATCGAAATTCCCATTGAACAAGGGTCCCCGTAGTCGTCGTCGTCGACGTCGACGTGGTGGTGGCAAGAGTCCTCGGTGGATTCACGACTGCTGGCTCCCACGTCGTCGGTGCAAGCAGATTAGGCAACATCGTCATGTGCTTCCGGTTTCACCAACTCCCCACCCGTGCCATATGCAATGGGTTTGCGTTCCGTTCGTTTTTTTGTGTTTTATTCTACGTTCTTGCTGTGCAGTGTTGCAACTGTGGCATCGCCCCCAATTTGCAATTCGATGGTTAACATCGACAAGTCCTTCTGCCGCTACTGTCACCGCCCCGCCGCGTCGCGCCGCAGTCGGCAACTAGATCGTCGTCATCGCCACGTATTCAATGTTCGCGCGATACAAATCGAGAGCGACGACGACGTGGTAATGTATCTCTTAATTCGTTTATATTCAGGCGACCGTGCATGGCTCGCATGAGTTCAGGAGCAGAGGAGGTGGCAGGCGGCAGGCGGAAGGCGGCAGCATGGGACGCTTCCCGTTGGTGTACCTGTGGAACATTTGCATCTTTTATGAGACACTGACGAGCGAAATGAAATGTTCCTTCATCGCTGCAAGAATTAATTGAATCATTCTAGTTGTAGGTGCATACCTGTGTCGCTCGGCATCTGCGACTGTGTGGCTGTGTGTTTGTGTTTATGTGACAATGACTGGAAAGCACGCATGACCACTAATGCAATGCCTTGGGAATTTAATGAGTCACTTAATTGCTGCAAGGTACAAGGATGCCATGTGTGGGCATGTGTGCGTGTGCATGTGCAGATGAGCGGATGCGAATGAGAATTCTGACGAAAGGATACGTACGTACGTTCATACCTACAACAGTGAGGTGCCTGGGGAATTTAATTTTACTCTTGGAATTTTATTGAAGTCCCATCTCCTTTGATGCTGCCTGCGTCGCGTATATAGGAACGTAATTGAAGGGACGGTTTATGGTGGCAAATGAAATGAATGGTCAGGCGCGAGAGGGATGGTGACGAATTTTCGACATGGATCCGCGAGTGAGAACACTCGCGACCGTAATTAAATTCGAAGCATCAAGCCGGTGTGAGGATTCGGGAAAAAATGTATTCAAATTTACTTCGCATTTCTGAAAAACACGATGAATCATTTATTGTAGGCACTGAACAGGCAAGTGATGATGAACATGCTAGCTGAACTGGCGACTTTTTTCGAGTGGCATGTGAAAGTTGGATAGTATTCTATAAACAACGTCCTATCGTTCTTCGTTCAGTCCCACAGTACTATGAAATTAATGAAATTAATCTACGGTCTGTAGCTCAACCCACTACAACCCGTAGAGCGTCACCGACTAGCATCTACTGCAACCACTCGTCTTGTGCGTGCGAATGTTCTCACACGACTTGGAAGGGTCCTACGCGCGCCCACAATGCCGACTCCAAACGGCCAAGTTTGAGAAGCTTTTTATAGACAGTTTGCTATTTGAAAATTGTTAGTGACTCAAAAGAGTTGGAAACGTGAAAATTATTTTTGTATTGCACGTCTCCTGTTGCTGGCTTACTTCTGATGGTCCTTGACAAATTTTAAACTCCACGTCGTCTTTCGGGTGCTGAGCCATATATTTTTGCCCTTTATCTATAAGCTTGGACAACTAGTAGTAGAGTCGCAGTCGATACTGAGAATTTGGAAGAACCATTTCTGCAGACTGCTAAACGGCGATGATGACACCAATACCGCTGTCAGGCAGAATGTCCCACTCAAATGGACGATGATCGACGAGAAATCCGTCCCCCCGACTTAGACGAGGTCAAGATAGCAATGTCAAGAAGAAGTCTAACAAAGCTGCCGGTGCGGATGGACTGTCCGCTGAAATATTTAAGGCAGTTGGAGATGGGCGCATGCGCCAGCCCCTCTGTAAGATATGGATGGAGGAAAGCATGCCCGATGAGTGGAATCTCAGTATCGTTTGCCCGATCCACAAGAAAGGAGACCCCTTTGACTGCGACAACTATAGAGGGATAAGTCTCCTGAACATGGCATACAAGATCTTCTCTGCCGTTTTCTGTACTCGCCTGAAGCCGTTTATAAATAACCTGGTCCATATCAGTGTTGCTTCATGCCACGGAAGTCCACCATCGATTAGATTTTCACACCACGGCAGATCCTGGAAAAGACAAAGAAATGCAAATCGACACCCACCACCTTTTTGTCGATTTCAAGGCCGCATATGACAGCGTGCATAGGGACGAGCTATACAACGCCATGTCTAGCTTTGACATTCCTGCCAAACTCGTCAGGTTGTGCAGGATGACGATGAAGAATTCTCGCTGCTCCATCAAGGTCGGTAACGAACTCACCGAGACCTTCAATGTCAAAAAAGGTCTTAGACAAGGCGACGCGCTGCCATGTGACTTCTTTAACATCATCCTGGAGAAGATCGTGGAAGACTCACACGCCAACACAGAGGCACGATCTTCCAGATGTCCGTACAACTGTTAGCGTACAGGGATGACATTGATGTGATTGGCAGAACACAGCGAGCGTTTGCTGACATTGAGGCGGAAGGGGCTAAAAGGGGTCTAGCGGTGAATGTGGGCAAAACGAAGTACATGCTGTCATCAAGAAAGGACACACAACATCGACGTCTTGGACAGAGCGTCACAGTGGGCAGCTATAACTTCGAGATAGTCAAGGACTTCGTCTACCTCGACTCCGCAGTAAACAGTACGAACAACGTCAGTACCTAGATCAAACGCAGAGTAACTCTTGCCAACCGCTGTTTCTATTGGCTCAAGAGGCAATTGAGTAGTAGAGCCACCTCTCGAAGGACCAAGCTGACTTTAGACAAGACCTTGATTATCCCAGTCGTGCTGTACGGCGCGGAGGCATGGACAATCTCATAAGCGGACGAAGAAGTCCTTGGTCTCTTTGAGAGAAAAGCTCTGCGTGCGATCTTTGGTCCTGTTTGTGTTGACCGTTTCTGGAGGAGAAGATTCAACAACGAACTGTACGGGCATGAGTCTAGTCAGGCGTCTTCGGATCCAACGCCTAAGATGGCTAGGCCATGTAGAGCGTATGGATAACTCAGCTCCAGCCCTAACAGTCTGCAACTCCGAAACCATGGGACAACGCAAAAGAGGACGCCCGTGTTTCAGGTGGCCCACCCAGGTGGAGAAGGACCTCAACCAACTTGGCGTGCGACACTGGAGACAGCTAGCCAGAGACCGTGCTAGCTGGAGAAGCTTGTTGGTTAAGGCCCAGGTCCACCCCGGACTGTAGCGCCACCAGCAGAAGAAGAAGCTGTGAGCGTTTAGAGTTGAAAGAAAGCAGAAATTCCTTCGTAATGGGGTGCAGTATGTTTTCAACATTAGTCGACTCGTTTGAGATAGTTACGAATTTTTGGAAGTAGAGAGGCGCATGGATGGCTGGTCTTCACAGGGAAAGAGTCATGAACTCCAGGGAGTATACCTCAGTATCAAGTTGAGAGATAGGCAACAATTCATGTTGTTCTTTGTGTTCCAAGATTCTAGGGCTTTGACAAAACACCCTTAATCCATTTCCTTAATAAAAAAAGTGATCGAAGTCACTCTTCGTATAGAGCCACTTGAGTTTGGTCAAGAACTGAGTTGTCTATGGAATTGTCGTATAGTTGAGTTTCATGGTCGTGGCTGGTCCATTATCGCGCATCCTTATAATTCGAACTCCCTCAACTTAAACTAATTTTGAAATCCTGTGAAAATTCAACTTGGAGGGAACTGTAGAAATATGTGTGGCGCGACTAAAACATTTGACTCTCCTGGCCTGATATCTCCCGTGGGATGGTCCTGTATTGTCACCTCACATTCCATCTACGCTATCTATTCAAAGAAAGTTGCTTTTGAGCCAAATTAATTTGGAAGTTTTACAAATAATGCTTGCCAACCATGTCGTGTTAGGCCGCCGTATAATAGATACACAATATGTTTACAACGGAGCAGAAATATCTTAATAGGGAAAAGGGTGTAATGTACTTTTAAAGCGCGGTCTTCTTTTAGAGAGATCCACATATTGAGAGAGTTGCAAAAACACGAATTATCCTCTCTAAGGGTTCGCATTTTTCCGTAGACCATCCTATGAAATATCGAATTCTTCATGCAATATCTCCCACAAACATTACACCATTTATACTGCCCAGTTTGGCACAGTAAGTGTACCGCAATGAAATATCATTGATGAATATAATGAATAATAAGGGTCCCAAGTGACTACCCTGCGGGACTCCCGACCTACATTCAATAGGTTTGGACAACGAATTTCTAATTTTATGAATGAATTGGAAATCCCATTTGTTCGCGCTTGAGTCTTCGACTTATATGTAAAAACTCATTCTTGTTGGTGATCTTGTTTTTGTGGCCTTCTATAAGAAAAGTGATAAATGCACCTAACAGTGCTTATACTGAAATCTTGGTTCCGTTTGGAGTGATCCAAGGAGTCCTTGTGTGGGTTCTTGAACTCCCCGGCACCCACTAGGGGCCGCAAACAGAACAAGATGATCACACAATTTTTACAGAGTGTACCCCATCTCGGAAGATAAATGTTGTATCCCTGATGTCAGTCGTAACGTCTAAACAAGGACCAAATGAAAAATCAGAAAGTCGCCTCGATTAGAAAAGCTTTTTTGTCAAAATCTCTAACCGATGTGGAATCCCAAAAAATTAATGCTGATCACAAATCTGAGTCTCATACTAGACATATGTGACAGGACTCTCTGACATCATTCCCTTCCTAAAGTCAAGTCTATAGCCAGCAAGTGCCATGATTGAAAAGCTACTCCTCCAGCAAGTGAATGAATGGCGCATAACTTTGCAAGACACTCTGACGAGACAGAAAGCACAACTAAACTCCCCAAAACTCCATGAAATTTCAATTCAAACGCACCTAACACTCCCTTCCCATCCCCATCCAAAAGTGACAGGCCGCTTCATTCTGGCGCGTATGACTACCCCGTCAAAGCCGTAACCACTTACGAAGCGTCCTCGCCGTAAAACAAATTTCCAGCAGAATGTAGATAATTATCCTCGGACTACGACAGCCAAACTAATTAACATTTTAAGTGAAATTGAAAAAAACGAACGAAATGAACAAATGACAAGCAAGGGGGGAAGTTCAAAATCTGTTTTCCATTCAAAGCGTGAAACAGGGAAAACCAGACACGCACCATTCTCAGCTCGTGCCCGGCAAACTTTTAACAGCATTGGAACTAAATTAGTTCCGTTGGAAGAAACTCATCCCTCAGCGTTAATAAGGCAATTAGAAAATATCGCAAAGAAACCGCATTCGGATCCTTTCCGAAAGAGAAACGTCTCCAGACAAGGATCGTCACCAAGCCGGGCGATTGCCATTGGCGAGGCAGGAAGGTCAGAGAAGGATTCACACAGAATGACACTGCTGGGACCAGTTTAATCGAATATTAGTGAAAATTCCATTTCACCAAAAGGACACCCTTTCCCAGAGTGGAGTGACATTAAACCACACCACGAAACCCATACTGAGAGGGGTCGGGAGGGGAGAAAGGCACAGGAAGAGAGAGTAAAGTGTCCTTAATTGGTGCTGTGGCTTTGTTGGCACAGGCACATTTGTAAGCATAATTCTGTTTGTGGACATATCCCGGAAAATGCTGCTGCACCCGACCAACATCGGAACAGGCCAATCCACCTACACCGACGACAGGGACTCATCATAATCCAAAATGAATGCCCTTTCTGCAGCGTCACACAATTGGGGTTGGGCTTGTTACACTTGCTGCACGGCACAGATCTGCATACAGTCTTGTCCATGGCCCCATTCCCGGAGGCGGCGGCAACGCTCTGCGCCCAAGTTTGACCAGGCAATTCCACGAACGACAGAACTGTGCGGCGACTAATTCCCATTCCGCACCGCACCTCGTATCGCCCACAGCCAACACACCACGAAAAGTGGTGATGGTGTAGCATGCTGTCAACTGAGGAGTCAAGCCGGCTTTAGGCGATTTCCTCTCAGTGTATGTGTGTGTGTGTGCGGGCTTGTGGTTTTTTCCTTAACCAAGAGTCAAGTATTTAGCTCGCTCTGGCCAAGGGACAAGGAGCAAGGATAACACGATGTGATAGCGTTAATTCGCATGACACAGAGAATTTTAAGTGGACCTCTGTGCTGTGGCTTTGTTGGAGACGATGACTTTAAGCAAAGGGCTGAAATTACTTTTTCGTCCGTCCTTTTTTTTTCTTTCTTTCATCTTTGTTGCCCATGAGAGGGTGGGCTGGTGGGGGGACGCTTGACTCACAAATATTAATCACAAATTGTCCTTTAGCACAGTTTTTTCCTTCATCCTCGTCGTCGTCGTCGTCGTCGTCGTTGTCGGGGCTCCATCGACCTAGATGCGAATGGCGAGTGGGTTGGAGTGGAGCTGGGCATGGGGGTTGAAGGGGTAACTTGCTTGAAATGAATTTTCGAGAACGATGCCGGCTGCCGGAGGTGTAGGCGGAGGGTGCGGAAAGTTTTCAATTTATTGTAAAACTTCGACCATGCGGCAATTATAAGTGTGATTTTGTTCAATTCCGAAAACGGTCTTTGCCCGTTCTGCGGCTGCTAATGTATGTGTGGTGATGACATATCTCTCGTTCTTCTTCTCGTTGTTCTTCGGTTTGGCTCTTCAACTGCTGATAATTTTGCTTCTGTCACTTGAGCATGTGAGCGGAAGAAGTGGTGCCTGCTCGAGCTGTTGGCGACGTCCAATCTAATTGCCAACAAAACTGAGAACGGTAAAGTGGTTGAGGGTTGAGCTATTTCTCATATGAAGGGTTGGCGTGGAAATCCAAGAGATTTATGTGAAAATGAAAAAGGCCATGGGAAGCGAGAAAAGTTTGCGATCCTTCATCCTTCCCTTCGAACGATGAGGGATGGCTGAAGTTGTGGTTTTAGTTTGTCTTCAGGCGGCATCATCTCTCTGCTCAGAAGTTGGCTTAATGAGCTTTTTCAAGGCTCGTTAGTGGCCGCAAGTCATGATGGCTAGCAGTGAAATGGAGTACTGGTTCAATCATTGAGTGCGGCGCGAACCGCGATTGATTGGTGTTCTCGTGAATTGGTTGGTTTTTTTTTCTTCTTCTTCTTCTGAAATGTGTGGCTGTCTATTTTTTGAACAGGTTGCCTCTTTGGATCGGCCAATGGTGGCCTCGTTCGCTTTTCTTTTAGTCGTTCAGTCGTGCACTTTAAAGTGGTTCCTGTGAGGAGGTCAGCGCATTTGCTACTAGACTTGAAACCGTTGGTTGAGGTGGCAATACTGAAACGGAACAGTTTGGGTTGGCAAGAAGTCACTTGATGAACATTGGAAGCGTGCTGAGTAGTGTAACCGGTAAAGTAGACTTTCTCAACCAGTAGACCACCCCCCAGATTATACTAGACGTTTTAATACCAGACGCTGGACGGCCCTGAGCGAATTTTTACAGAGGCATCGAAGATCATCATGAAGGAGCAATAGGCAGAGGCGGACATGGGCCTAGCTTCACATCAACCAGATGAAAGGAAGAAAAAAAACGACGGTCGAAAAAGTAATTTCAGCCCTTTGCTTAAAGCAATCGTCTCCAAACAAAAACCACAGCGCAGAGGTCCACTTAAAATTCTCTGTGTCATGCGAATTAACGCTATCACATCGTGTTATCCTTGCTCCTTGTCCCTAGTGACATACCATACGAGTGGAACTCGAGCACAGGTTTAGAGAAATGCACTGGTTACTTGGAAGGCACCCCAAGTTAAGCGTGTACAACAAACTGCTATTAGACAAGAAAGTACTGAAGCCTATATGGACTTACGGCATACAACTATGGGGTTGTACCAAAGCAAATAACAGAGGATTTATTCAGTTCCTTCAAAATAAAATTATACGGGATATTGTGAAAGCTCCCTGGTATCTCAGGAGTTGTGGTATACAAAGGGACCAAGGGATAACTACCGAAGAAATAACAAACACCGCTCGAAAGCTAAGTATCAGACTTCGTGGTCATTGTAACAATGCCATCCTCCAAACTTTGGACATGAGACGTTTGGTACACCGACTCCAACGTACGAGACCACTCGGCTAGTAGGCAGTAGTCACGGATCACATATTGTCTTGTTGAAGATTTTCACCAAACCAAGTAAAAAAAAAACTAAAAAATTTAAAAATTTAATCGAAGACTAGCCAAATCGTGGGCGTAGGTGTCTATTCTTAGGTTTTAAACATCATCGTCTCTTTTTAAAGTGATAAAGGAGCGTGGGTCGCCGTGGCGTAGTGGGTTAGTGCGTCAACTCCTACGCAGAGGGTGTCAGGTTCGATACCCGAATTTACCACTTTTCATATTTCACGGCTCCACCTCTTTCGAATCACTGACAATGCTTAAAGAGTATTCCTGTCTAGAAAAAGCTTTTCAACTTCGCCGTTCGGAGTCGCCATTAAACTGTAGGTCCCATCCATTCGTGAAAGAACAATAGTACGCACAACACGAGTGGTTGCTGAAAAGCCAGGCCCTGGCCCTCTACGGGCTGTAGCCCCACCCATATTATATTATTATAAAGGAGCGTCTGTCCTGAGTAAACAATGTAATATCAGTCATAGATATCGTCATCCGTTTGAATGGCCAGGCAGCGATTCAATGGCTGAGTATAGCCACTATTAACTCTAAGACTTTCCTGAATTGCAGCCTATTCCTCAGTGAGACTAGTATTTTAACACCCCTATTCTGGTTGTGATGTGGTCACAACGCACGAATGCCAGTGAGGCGAAAATGATGATGCCTACCGTGTGAGGTTTCAGCTATTTGGTATTCTGGCGAAAACCTCACAAGAAAACACACAAGAATAGTCACCACGGTGAGGTGAATTCGTTGCCATGTCAAAAATTGTTTTTTTTTTTGACAATTATTATATTCGCGCTTTTTTTTCTTACTGAGCGTGTCTATAAATTAAAGGCAGAACGTAGCGAACAAGGTAATATTGTGTATATTAATGAAATATTTATAAGTATTTATTAATAATGAGTATTTCGCAGCAACAAGAAAATATCAGCGTACATCCCAGGAGCAGTTGGACCAGTATACGAATTTCTTGCAAATGAATCCTGATTTTCTTCTGGGCAAAAATGATCCAACTGACCCGAATAGGATGCAGAGTTATTAGGCCGCATTCGCAGATGAGCTAAACGCCAAAATAAAATCAACATCTGTTTATTTTTCGTTGTGTGTGAAAGTTCTTTTGCTGCTATTTTTCCTTGTGATGTGCTCATGAGAACATCACAATTTTGACGGTTCTTGTGATGCTCACAAGCTGTGAGGTTTTGCTCAGAATACGTACACCTCACAATTTGTGATTCACCATGCTCTTGTGAGGTAGTTGTGACCAGAATAGGTGTTGGTTGCCAGAATAAGGGTGTAAAATTCAACTTATGTAAATGACAGGACACTGTGATATTCCAAAGAACTGTAAAGCGAACGAACTCGCTAGAAATGATACCGGGATCTCATCGCGTAAGTTTTCAGACGACTGTCGGCCTTTCGATTCACTTCGATGATATCGTCGACGATTTGCTTCATGTAAGACCATCACTATCGTCTCGCCTATCGTTACAGTTTGAGTGCTCTGAAAATTATATCTCTCACGTAAAAATGACATCTGTGCTCTAATTCCTCTCAAATTTGACTAACACATACTCCTTTCTGTTAGCGAACAAAACTAATACAAATGCGGCATATCACTCTAAAAATGTCTCAAAAGTGTAGAACAAGATATGTATACACAATTTGTTCTCATTTATTAGGAAACGATACTGAAATAGGTATCGCCAAAATTCAGTTGTCGAGCCGATAGTTACTGACAGCTTTTAGCTTACGCGAATCAGTCAAAACGATATCTCTCAGACGCTATCGCTTTTTTATGCTTACATGAAGCGAAACTATCGTCGAAGCGCTAGCGCGAGACTATTGTCGCCTTAGGCGATTTAAAGTCCTAGTTCCGTTCTCTTTCCGGATGCCTATCTCTACTTCAAAGCATATACTGCTTGAAGCACTTTCTCATACAAATCTGCTCAATCCAAAACGTTCACGTAGCCTGATAAGAATGAATAGGCGAAGTCTTAGAACCATTATCAGCGTCATAACTGGGAATTATGCCATTAGAACACTCGCCTCAAGATAAGGTCTCTTGGACATAAGCCGTGTTTTTTTTAAAAAGGATTTTGCACGTAAAGCACATACCACAACCTACTGTCTATAACTGCCTATAATATCGGCAGTGAAGAGTGGCTTCCGATAAAAATTCGAGTTCGAATTTTGTTCATATATTTTGACAGCGATTCGAACATATAAATTGTTTTCTTCATATATTTTGACAGATAAAAATCAAAGCATTCACTTCATCATTTTTTCGCATCTCACTTCACTTCACTATCGATAATATAATAATAATATGGGTGGCGCGACAGTCCGAGGTGGACCTGGGCCTAGCTTCTCAACAACCACTTGAGTTGTGCGTGCTATTATTCTTTCACGAGTGGAAGGGACCTACAGTTTAGTGTTAAAATTGAGAAGCTCTTTCTAGACAGGAATACTCTTTGAACATTGTCAGTGACTCGAAAGAGGTGGAGCCGTGAACTATGATAGGTGGTAAATTCGGGTATCGAACCTGGCACCCTCTGCGTAGGAGTCGACGCACTTACCCACTACGCCACTGCGACCCACAACGGCACTATCGATAGCGATGAAAAAAACACGGGTAATGACTTTAAAACCTGTAGAGACGAGAAGGAGAAAACGACAATTGTACCTCTTCAGTGCAATTACAGGGGTCTCTCCTTCCGTAGAAGGAGTCACGTAGACGCCTTCTACTTTATCCAACTGATGGAATTAGGTAGTATTAGTACCAGTCATCTCCACCGCTTTAAAAGCACTCACTGCGACTCAATGCGTCTTCACGGGCCTAAGTGACTAGCCGTCAGCCAAGTTAACCGAAACACACCACGGATAGTTGGGATCCTACGTAAATCCCGTCTTTCTTAAGCCCAGAAGTCCAGAGTTCCCGAACCAACACCTGAAGTTAAAGGTTACGAACCAGGTCCTAAGACACAACCGCTGCCTTTGATTTCATTGGAAGACTATGTGACAGCTCGTGTTACTCTTTGGATGTTTGGACTTGGTTGTAATGGAACTTAACACTGACCAGGTTATGATGACGTTTACATCTCAAAGACGAACACGTCCATGACAAGATATGTGGACAGAAGTAACCGCCACCCGCTGCCGATATATATAAACCTTTCCCTGCAATTCAATCTTAAAACTTAACAACTAACCGCTCAGTCAGCCATAAGCTGGCTAAACATTTCGAGGACTCCTGACCTTCCTTAGACTCTGTTAAGGCTCCCAACTCCTAGTCGGATTCCTTGACACACAGAACTAGTGGACTCACTTAAGAAAAATTGTGATTTCCGATCAGTAAATAGTACACACGCCTCGCAACTGTAATTGAAGTTGCATTGCCCCGCTCCACCACGGCCAGCAGCTCAAATATCAGAACACCGAGTTGCATTGCCCGCGCTTCTTGAAACGATAAGCGACGCATATGTCGGAAAGTAAATGCAACATGTGCAGTTATCGCTTTTAGTATTAAGGTAGACTTAAGTTTTCTTTGGAAAGAATAAAGCAGTCTGAAAACAGCACTTGTCGCGTATTATTTGCCGCCCAACGTTCTACGAACTTGTTTGCTTACAAAAATCACTGATCGTATTATAAACCAGTGGCAGTAGCTCGAAAAAAATGAAGATATAAACGTTGCCAGTTGAATCCATTAGAATTGGATGAACTACGTGCCTGCTTTTGTCCGAGCTGTAGACGGTGTCATCTGACATTTCCAAGGACCGCGGATTGAAGCACGATCAACACTCCAACTTTGAATTCTCCGCTCGAGCTGAAAGAGGTGCCGTGGATTAGTGGTTATGCGAGACACACCAACGTACTTGAACCTATCGTTCGATTCATAACAGCCACGATGCCGCCTCCTTCGAATCACTGACATTGCTCAGAAAGCATTACAGTCTAGAAAATTCTACTCCAGCTTCACTAATGCAAGACGGTATAGAACTGTAAGATCGTCCACTCGCGCAAGTCGAGTGGTTGTTTTGGAAACTAAGCTCTTGTCCACTCTACGAGCCACCCAGGGCCACCCATATAATTTTTCTTGTAAGAATTAACAACTCATTTCAGTTCAAGTTCCATTCCAGACACAAAAACTTTCATACATCAGCTCTCTTGCAAGTCGAACCCGACAGTCGAATTCAACTCTAGTTGGAAAAGACTAGCCTTCGTGGCACGAATGGTCCAACCACCACGACCTCCCAGGCGGGTCTTATATGCGACTCCCTCAGGAAGGCGACCACTTGGAAAAACGCGCCTGGTTACGCTTGGGCATAACTCCTGATGAGTTAGAGTCGATGGCAGAGGATCGAGTTGCCTGGAGATCTCTCGTGCGTAGTTTGCCCCCGCGACACCTTTAGCAGCTCCTGCAGGTCAGAAGTTGATGATGATGGTGTTGTCCACGTCTACGCCGTAAACGGTCTACTCTGATCGTCCAATCAGTTTCCACTTTCCCAGCACGGTATTCCGCCTGCTACAGCCACTACAACCTGGATGTTGCCCATTCGGTCACGTATCATCCAATAACTTACACTGGTACTAGAATGTGTGGATGGTAAGACAATGATGGACTCGGAACGGTTATGATGCACACCATGCACTGCTGTAAGTGTACGAAAAAAATTTAGAACGATCATTGCTTCTCCTTAGGTCTCCATGATTTCTCCTGTTGAGACGTTCCATAATCATTTGCCAAGTAATTCTGAATGAGGTGATCTGTCTTCTTTGTCATTCTATGAAAATTTGATAGAATATGCGTTTAGGTGGTCACCATGGTTGGTGCGTGGACTCATACTCGGAGGGTGCCGGGTTCAATCCCCACACTTTCAGAGTGTTTAGAAAAAGCTTCTCTAAACTTCCCCGTTCGGATTCAGCATAAGATTGTAGGTCCCTTCCACTCATGAGAGAGAAATAGCATCCACACCACGAGTGGTTGCAGTAGGAGCTGGACCTTGGACCACCTCTGACTATCGCGCCATCCATGTTATTATTATTATGCGTTCGGAAATGATCGCACACATTGGACCACATAGTGTCCCTGAACCTAGTCATTTGGAATCGAATGTGTACACGTCATTTGAAACAAAGTGCTTGTCCTCCAATATCCCAGGTCAAAGCTCGCACAATGCACAATCAAAAGCTTCTCGGAGAAGCAACATCCACCCAATGCCCAACCAAGCAGTGGACCCATTAGAACCCATGGAACCCACTACAAATTGAGTTAATGTTCATGAGCTAGGCCATCAAGCGTCCCCAGTCGGACTCTGCACGAGTCCATGTTCCGATGTCCGGCCGTTCAGGCTCACACAACCATCATCACAGTGACAACAAATGATAATGTCTGTCGTTAGCTGCACTTCAACTCCAGCTTCCACGGGGACTATTTCGTTGCATTCATCTCTTCAATTAAGCAGACGCAGTAATATCCCAACAGCTCCAGTTCCCAACAGAGCCCCAGTTCCTCTGCTTGAAACAATGACGTCCCGGGCAACCCCACCTCCGGGGAGGAGGTGGAAGTCTGTGGCCCTTTCCATACCTCCAGTAGATAAATCATGTGTACCAAGTCGATAAGTACACCCATGAGCAAGTTAATTTCGGAATTTCTATCGGTTCTCTGAAGATCTATGAGGATGCGAACGAGGGCATGTGCCGCTCCTCGGTGATTTATGATGTCTGACTTCCTGCAGATATTACATCAACAATCATTAGAAAACACTTTCCGCCTTAAGCGATCCCAAGCACAGTTGCTTCGTTGCTCCTCCTCGGTTCATTTGTATCAGCGAGTGGATGGAGCCATGGATCCAGCGAGGATACAAGCGGCTCCCATGTGCATCTAAGTGTCCTCGCCTCTGCAGGAAGGACAAATGTAAGACACTTGTGTCCCACATAGGATAGCTCGTCTTGTGTGAGTGTGTGTAGAGGACATATTTGATGAATCCCAGGCCAATGTCCGGGGAATTCGTGCCCCAAGCCTACTAATATTAATTTCCATGATGACGTGTCGTCTTGTGGAGAATCGAAGCGAATTGGCAAACGCAAACGCAGACCACTCTTAAGGTGTCCTGGAAATGAAATCTGCCCCCCCCCCCCCACACCACACCACAAGACGATGGCGAAGACGCTTGGACAGCTCAATGCGATGACACAACTGATTTATGATGACGTACATTAATATTTAAGCGGACGGGTGTAGCCGCCAAGCCGCTGCGAACCCTTGCGGCCACATGGCCGGCCTATTTCAAAAGGGACGTCGCGTCGCGGTCGTCCCTAATGAAAGTTTATAATTGTTGTCGTTACGTTTTGTTGCGAAAGATCCTGCCGCGAAGACAACAATTGACTCATTGTGACGACAAGATAAGGATATGCCTTTTTATGGACACGCCATGTTTCGGCTTGCGGAAGTTTGTGTCCCAAAAACGGCTTAAAGTTGCCCCAAAAGCGGCAATTATTCGCGGTAATTTATTACACTGGGGACACTGTTTTTTTACTTCGTGCTGTTCTGCCGGGTGCGATGTAAAAATATGAGCAATTCAACGGTGATGATAAGGGATGGACAGCCTCTTAAGGAAGAGTGTTAACTGATACAAGAACGGTGATGCGGTAATCTTGGAAATGGGCTTGCTTTAATTTCGTTAAGGGCCGATTAAGCAGTTTCTGGAAAGGCCTTTATTGCCTCGAGAAATGAGGTTTCAGTGTTGTTGGATGTTCTTTTTGGGGTGACTCACTCTGCTTTGCATATCGGGGTAGTTTCCTGTTGGAGTCTCCAGCAGCGAATGGGTGACCAGATGGCAATGGTAGTTGATACAATTGTCGTTCATGCAGTTTACAAAATACTCCGCAAGTATTGCCAATTAATTACGCATCGTTTCACTCTTGGGAATTTACAGGCTTTAGTGTCTATGCAGTTGTCTCAGCACGGTCAACCACTACCAGACCGTGCTATCCAACAACTTAAAACTTTCGCCAATTCTTTTTGGTAACCGCCAAAGCCCTATATGCGTCCTGAACAAGATTGTTTCCGACTTCTCCAGGTTGAGATTAATCGTCTCGTAGTCACGTTGCAAGAGTGCTACAATGCCCTCGATGGTAGGACCTGATCTGTGCGCAATCAGATCATCTGAGTACGCTATCGCGTGCTGAAGAGATCCTATCAGATCCACTGTGTAAATGTTGAAGAGTATCGGTGAGTTAACCGCTCCCTGTTGCAGACCATTTTTTATTTTTCAACCTTTGTTGGTGAGCATATTAAACAACATGTACAATAGTGGATTACTAATACCTCGCCCCTTGTTTCTGTCCCATTGAATGTCGGAAACCAATTTCGACGCGGCATGTTCTTTATCATGTCTCGCTTTGAAACCGAATTGGTTGTCCGGAGTTTTTAAAACATTCAACAGTAATCTATTTTTACACAGCCTTTTATAAGTAATGGGTAGTCGAAAAAGTATTTTCGTATTTTGTCCACAGATGTCGTTGGAGTCGTCTATCTCCAGTGCTACCAATCACATTGTGTTGGAAAGGTGACATTTTATTCTTCATTTAATCAAAAAAAAATTAAATTCGGAGTTGAAAAACAAGTTACAGCTGTTCAAAAATGAGTGAAAATAATGAAGAAATTCGCTATATTTTGAAGTTTTTGTATAAAAATGGGAAGAATGCCAAGCAAGCCACCAATGAAATTTGTGAAGTTTACGGAGACGAGCTGTATCAGTTCGTGTAGGACAACTATGTTTCGCTCGCTTCTGTTCTGGAAATTTCGATGTGAAGGATGCACCTCGCTCTGTTGAAAAAGTCGATGAAATTATGGAAAAAATTTACCACGACCCTCACATAAGCAGCCATGACATCGTCAAGGAACTCAACATTCATCATCAAACGGTTTCGAACAATTTAAAAAAGGCTGGCTACAAAAAGAAGCTCGATGTTTGAGTACCACACGAATTGTCTGTGAAAAAAATTTGATTAGAAATACGAAAAGACTTTTTCGACTACCTAATATTATCAGTATCACAGTTCAGATTAAATTCACATTAATTTTGGTTTTTGTCTACAATATACAGTGGACTCCCCCTAATTCGAATTGTCACGGGATACCAAAATTTGTTAGAGTTAGAGAGAGAGTTTGACTTAGAGAGAGGTTTTTGTATGGAAAGTTGAGCGAAATGTATGTAAAATATGGCGAAAAAGTTCAAGTTAGAGAGAGTTTCGACTTATGGGGAGTTCGACTTAGGGAGAGTCCACTGTATATTAATGCATCGTCGGAAATCATGTGCGCCAAGATGTTCAGGGAAACCGGCTAAATGGCTCTGGAGGAACTGTACCTTGATAGCCATATCACACCAAAATGCTGGAAGTGCGAAATTTGTTCAATGCTCCTTCATCCCTTTTGTTTCGCAGACAATATTGTGTGCAATCCAAACGAATTCATTCCAGGCTTAATTCTAATATCGGACTGATTTAAACTCGAGCAATTGTTTCCTTCTTTCTCTCGCAGCTGCCGTATAGTCTCGGTGCATTGAAATGCTTGTGCCGCGAAGTTTTGTTGCACATCTTAATACGCGTCCTACATCTTCCCAGTTCCGCATTTTCACAATGAAATTTGAAATATTATTTTTTGCCCGAAGAGCCCGAGTATCTGCAATGGCTGAGTTGTCTTTCGTCAGCAGGAGGTCCGAACATAACTCCTTCGCCCTAGACTCGGCATCGATTCCAATTTGCGTTGGAATATGCCCCACAATATTGTATTCGTTAGCTCTCTTTGCCAAAAAGTTCACTTTTCGTTCTAGGGATATGCACAGATCTTCCATCCGTTGTATTTTGGCCTTCAGAGCAAGTACGGAGTTCCTGCATCTTGAGCGATAAATCAGATTTAGTCGGACAATTTTTAGCCTGTCATCAAGTATCGATGCCATGGATCCCTCGATCATTGCCTTTAGGTCAGATATGGGGATATTTGTTGCAGAGTTATCTCGATGGTAGGTTTCATCTGATGACGGCAAATCTGGTGTCGTTTCCATAATACGCCGTTTCGACATCTTATTGTTGGTCTTTGGTGGCGTTCGTGCAATTTGGCTCCTTTGTTAATTTTTTGATGTATTTTGCGAATTTTCGTGCAGTGTAAGTATAACTCACCTATTTTTTTGAGATGGGGTATGTTTAATGATAAATTTACTTTTAAACTAAAGACGTTAGGGATTTTTGAAATTTTAAATATTTATTGGAGCACAATTTATATGCGTCTGTGCCGTACTTTGGACAGATAGCCAATCCTCATAAATATTAAAATCTTCTTCCCTTATCAAATTTTTGAAACTTTACTCACATTATGGAACTTCCTAGAGGTATATTTAAGACATTCACCATTCTTGTTCAGACCATTGCTTAATTGTTTCATTAGCTCTTGTTAATAGCTTGCTTAGCATTTTCTAAACCAAAAATAAGAATTATCTGAGCTTGATGGGTGGTATGATTTTAAGGATGGATTGAGGTATAAGAAAATAATTCGCACTCAATCTCAAAGACTAAGCGCATGGTTTACATATCATAGAAGGCACCCTGTACTTGTGTCGGATGTCCAAAGAAAATCCAAAGTACTTGCAATGTCCCCGTTTTTTTAACTCCGACCACTGCTTGGCCAGTTTGTTATGATGTAGGCGCCCCCTTCGGAAGACCAAGAATTTACAGAAACTGTAGGTTGTTGCCTGGCAATACAATGGATCATTTTTGAGTCTGAGTGCACCAATTTAGTGTCAAGAACCTCCGAAAATGGTTCAATTTCCATTCTAATTGGCCTCGAAAAATGTCATCATCCAGAGTTCGCGTAAAACAGCATCTCCATTCAAGAACACCCGACGATTTATTGTCGATGTTCTTTCATCAAGAGCAGAGCTGCGTATATTTCGATTTATTAACACTCGTCCATCAGGACCTAATTACAAAACTCAAAGTCGATTCGAAGTCGACTAGGTTGGACTTGCCATTTGAAGAGCAAGTTTCTGTCTTGAAATTGATTTGTATCGCCAGCACATCCGGCTCACGGATCGAATCCTGCTCTATTTTTAATTCAGCCTCCTTCACTTAATTTATTTTCGCAAGGCAAATAGCGCTCCCCACTGAGGGGGACGTAAATCGAATCAACTTATAAGAAACATCACCACCCGATAAACAATTTGTGAAACAAAAACCAAAAGGGGGGCGGCAAAGGAACAAAAAAAAGGCAAAAGGAAACCCCACACAATCCTTAAAAGTTTTCACTTCGCTCTGCTTTTACAGTTTTTCGTTGCGAAAGAAAGTTCGTCGTCGTTCCCGTCTCCAATTTGGCACAAACAAACATACCTACTGTGCCTGTGCACAGCACAGATGAACGTTCTTATTTATTTTTTTTATTCCTTTGCTTTTTGTTTCCTTGATTAAAAGACGAGGCAAAAAATTAAATGTTTTACAAGAAGGGACCACGAAAAACACCACCGCACCCGGGGCGACCCCATTCGACGCGCACAGTGCCACACGTTGTGTGATCGAAGAAGAACGGATGGCAACAGTTTTTCGCACACTAAGTCCACTTCGTTGGGAAATCACTGAAGAGTTCTGAGCTCTTAAGCTTCTAGCACGTTTTCACAAACCGTCAGCGCGGCACGGCGGCGTGGGGGGCGGACAGAGGCACGGGCATGATTGCAATTAGTCGTCATGAAGAGCAAAGGAATGGATGAGGGTGTACTTGTTTCATTCTTCTCTGCTGGTTCCTTTGGTTTTGTTCAAGATTAAATTTCGAAATTAGTTGGTATTTCAAAACTGGACCTGTGATCGGATGTGAGTGGGATTTTGTTGCAACCGTACGAACTTGGGGATGGAATTCAATTAGTTGAGTAGAAGGACTCTTGTGCTAATGGGGTCTAATTGTGGCAGCATGGGTTTGAATATTCATTTTTCTCGCTTCGTTCGAAATGAATAAACTTTTGACACTTGCCAGGAGATTGTGGCATAATTGCGAGCAGAAATGGTTTCTTCAGTAGTCAATGCAGGCGTTCGTCTGCCCGAGGACTATTACTTTCCAGAGAGATAGATGATGGAGAATAAGTGTTCGCCAAGGGATGTGTACATCCTCATCAGGAGGCAGTGTGCATGCTCTGCGGGCTGTCGTTGCAAAGGGTCGGTCCTTTGGATGCAGTCGATTACTGATTAAAACTAACTTCAATTATGTTGCGCAACCTCTTGGGGACCAGCAAAAATCCTCGAAGTATTAAAATGTCGTGAGGAACTTCCTAAAAAGTCGAAAGGGTTGATCCTTTTCTCTTGACTCCTTGATACTTCAGGAACCGATGGTACTTGTGGTTGTGTCCTTCGACTCGACGCAGTGCCATATCTAGTTTTATGCGCCCGGTTCTAAATTTGCGCCCTACGCCCGCACGTGTCTAATTGAAGTTAGGTATGTAAATTGGGTCCTCAGACGGCTTACTGCCCTACTGTTGAATCCATTGTGCTCATGTTAGGAGTAATTGATATTGGCTCTGGTCATTTTTGAGCCCTCCTGGGCCTACGCCCTGTACCTGGGCAGCACTGGCACCACCCTAGTTACAGCACTGATGCGACGGATCCATAAACATAGAGTATGACGAATCCATCATTAAATATGTACGACAATTCTCAGAAGCCCACTGGAGACAGCCGTAGAAAGTCCTTTATGGGGAATTTCATGAGAATGGCATCCAACGAGGGCACCCAGTTGCTTCTGAGAGGATAAGCGGATGCCATAACATTGCGTCCTCCAAAACATCTAAATGATTTCTTCCACTTTCAGTGTCATCAGGTTCTCGTTCCCTATCACCTTGCTTTTGGCGAAATTTACTGAACTGAAAGTAAAGTATTCACTCGTAGCAGTTCCACTGTCATTTCCACACAAACGGAAGTGGTCGATACTGCCGTTAGACATCTAAATGTAACCACAGTTGGTCAGCATACCATATCAGGCATAACAAATGTGACAAACCTGGACTTGCCTTCAGTTATGTGGTGAGGCAGTAAGCTAGTTGAGGATGGTATGACTAATTGTTGGTTGAGATACGAAATGTATAAATAATTTTAACAAACAAGAGAAATTCCCTTAAGCAACTGTGCACTGACAAGTACGACTTCACTGAACGTATGTGTACAATTGTGACAAACCGCTGATAGATCAAACGCTTCTGTGGTACGTATGTTGTTCAAAAGAAGATTAGTTGAAATTGGCAGTTCAATAGGCTAGTGAGTGACCCAGAAACGACTGAGAGATTGTACCATGACCGGTTAAACTATGCAAAACTACTGTGAACTCCCTCTCAACGGACACCATCTTAAGCGGACAAGATGTACTTTAATCGTTGGGTGGTTGGTACCAGGATTTTCCTTCGGTTGTAGTAGTTCTACTTCGATTTGGAGAAAGAAGAAATATAATCTACTTCTGTAATTCGCTATTTAGGGATCTACTTCTGTTTAAACAAAAAATTATAAAACTGCGCTGAACATTATCATTGTTCGATTCAACTCCAAATACGAAAAAGTGTGTGTTCAATGCTTTTATTTTCTTCATTTTACGTTTCTGCTCTGTTATACTTTTTCTGTTCTCTTATTCCCTACCTTAGTCGGGTTAGTATTCTCTGTTCTCTTATTCCCTAAGGCTGCTGTCACACTCATTAAGATTCGTCGGCCATTCTTTCAAATTCCCTTTTGTGATCTCAAGCCACTTTCACACTGGAAATCTGTCATGCACTGCAATTATGATGTCAATGCTGAAACGTTTCTGTTTCCTACCCTCTCTCACACATGCTTCATCTCTTTCTCACACATGCACAGCATGCTTCCAATACCCAACATTGAGAACATAAGAATAAAGCAACTCAAAGAAAAAACGAAGAGAGATAAAAGAGAATAGAAAATCCAAAAGCAAACCCCGAGCACACGAGACGCGGGCTAACACTATCACGTCCCACCTCCCTTGCCAACAAGATGGAAAAATCGCAGACGAAATTTTTCTGTGTGAAAGCGGCCTAACTTACTTATTAAATTTCTTAGGCTGACAACCCATGCAGGGTCCGAGCCTGAGCGATAGTTGCTTCTATTGTTGACAATCCTGGGCACACTGCCTCCAGTCATCAAGACCAAGCTGTCTTGCATCCGCGATTACTTGGAGATTCGGTGCACCTCTCCTTCTCGAACCAGGAGGCTCGGATTCTAAGCTGGAGCATTGTTGTCCATGTGCTCGATGTCGACGAGCCGGAGCAGTCGATGGATCTTTGCCTTCCGGACTACATCGATATACGAAAGACGTACCGTTAGCTTCCTTAAAACAAGTTTTTGTTTTTATTAATAAAATTTACTTTTTAAACTCAAAAGTTAACCAGAACTTCTGTTATGGAAATAAAAAAAGGAAAAAAAGAGTCATACATGGGTAGTTAGTTTAGTTAGTTAATTAGACTATTTTATTTCAAAAAAAAGTTATTGCCTATATATGGTTTGCCCTAGAAGCCGTCTACCATATTGACATTAAAAGGAAAAAATCCGTTAAATACTTATATAAACCAGGAAATGTATGTGCTGTTTGTTTCATTATAGAATGCTCCAATTACTTAAAAACTTTCATCAACTATGCAGTTTCTGTGTCGCAATGCGTTGACTGTGTAGTTGCAGAGTAAGTCCCAACGTCTGCCACCATTCAAGGTATTTATTGCTTCCTCCAACTCAAGTGTCTGA
The DNA here is from genome assembly GCA_964034865.1 of Eristalis intricaria. Taxonomy (NCBI): domain Eukaryota; kingdom Metazoa; phylum Arthropoda; class Insecta; order Diptera; family Syrphidae; genus Eristalis; species Eristalis intricaria. The sequence goes on from OZ035874.1 coordinate 47,307,073, forward strand.
GCGACGAAAAAATGAATGCGGAACTCTTTAAGTATTGGGCATTTTGCACAGGTCGCATAAGATTGGAAGCTCCGGGCGATGCGGTATGAAATTTAGCTTATAAAGAAAGCTTATTTTTTCTACTGAGTAGCTATTCAAGAAATAAGTCCTTTCTTGTAGGTCGTGGTTCATTTTGCTGTGGTAGGCTCTGTATTGAGATGACTGGGTTCATTTACAAATTTGTCAAAAATTTAGTGGGTATGTTGTTCGGAGGGTGTTCAAATGTTGACTCGTATTTTTAAGAGAATTTTCTCAAATTGTAAGATGGACTTTCGTGAATTAAAATGTATTGCAATGTTTAGGTGTAAATTCGGGTATCGAACCTGGCACCCTCTGCGTAGGAGTCGACGCACTTACCCACTACGCCACGGCGACCCACCTATCATAATTCCCGGCTCCACCTCTTTCGAGTCACTGACAATGCTCAAATAGTATGCCTGTCTAGAAAATGCTTCTCAAATTCGCCGTTCGGAGTCGGCATTAAACTGTAGGACCCTTCCACTCGTGAAAGAACAATGGCACGCACAACACGAGTGGTTGCTGAGAAGCTAGGCCCAGGTCCACCTCGGACTGTCGCGCCACCCATATTATTATATTATAATGTTTAGGTGTAAACGTCACTTAACATCGAATTGACAATTTCTAGCACTTATTTCAATGTTCAGTAGCTAGAGGTCTCTCGTACCAAAGTTAGTCACACGGAAGCCACTCAGCCATCTTCAAAGCCCTCACATTTTTCTTCTGAAACCGAAAGTCAACGAGGTAAGAAGTGTTCTAATAAAAGGGTTGTAACCCACAAACTTGAAAAGAATCCGTTTCTATTTTCTTTTATCGCGCATCCGAGAACCAGCACCAGTGGTCCTCCATACCCCAACAGCAGTGCCCATTTAACTAGAACTATTTGACCTAAAATTATTTCTTAAGTATTTATATACAGCCCATTCATAAATCATGCCTGAGAAATTAACTCAAGAAATGAAGTCCGCTTTATATTTCAATTTAAACAATATAAGAACAATGGCAAGATATTGCAACTATTACTAATGCATAAAAATGGTTGTCAAAACTTCTTATTTGTGATTCACGCTTTAATATTATTTTTATTATTTGTTTACTGAACGTGTGAATGTATTATTAATTTTTATTCATATGCAAAAGTTCACACTCATTAATTATGTCCTAGTATCTCAGATTGTAAGTTGCTCAAAGTTTTAATGAATCGACTTCATGAACATAAGCTTTGTTCGTTCATGATTTTTAAATTTCGGTGTTAAATTTTCAACACGGCATGGAGGGGCTGTGTTGAAAATTTAACACTGAAATTTGAAAAAACCTTCAAATAACGACCGAATTTTCAAATAAGACCTCTGAGTCACCCCATTAATAAGGTGGTTCTCAAGAGCTCACACGTATTCACAGACACGGGACAAAAAGCGTATAAAAAACGCTGTCAGATGAAATCAAGGGGCAATGGAGGTAGAAATTGGATATCTCTATTATTGGTTATCTCTGATAGTAGCGCTGAAGCTGAAAGAAAATTCCGAAAATGAACGTGAACTTAGTGAGAAACAAACTTAGAAATAGTTTAAATGTAAGCACGGTAGATAATGTTATGTTTTCCCTATCGCTTTCAAAAAATAAAAAAAAATCTATATGAACCACCTTTCGAATTAATAAAATCTGAACAGACTGCAAGTTCATAGATGGAAAATATATATTAACCACAAACTGAATTCTCTGTATATATATATATATACTTACTTACTACTAGCGTTCTATAAACTTCTGATAAGAACTCAAAAATGGTTATACAGTGGACTCTCCCTAAGTCGAACACCTCCTAAGTCGAAACTCTCTCTAACTCGAACTTTTTCGACATATTTTACATACATTTCCATCAATTTTCCTTACCTCTAACCTTTCTCTAAGTCAAACTCTCTCTAACTCGATCAGATTATGTCATCCCGTGACAATTCGACTTAGGAGGAGTCCACTGTACTTGTACATCTTCTTCAAAAATTTCTGATACACTTCACTTGTTTTCCCTACATTTACTTGGTACCGATTTTGGTTGTATTTTTTTTCCTCTTAAGCGCACGCTCTCTTAAGTAAACAAAACACTCCGGTCCCGTGGCTGTCCGCTTAAAAGAGAGTTCACTGTGTATTTAAGGCATACGAGATCTGATCGAAGCTACTACAAAGTGTCGTTAAATGGCAGTCCATTTTGTGTTGTTTTTATTTCTTAGCAGAACTACAAATTTATCTGTTTGGTCTCAATTGGTTTCTGTTGAATTCCCACGTTTCATTCACTAACGATACGGACAGCACAAATAGTTTTGGATCTGAAAATTCTCCAAGAGAAGGCTGCTCGTCTGTCGATTGTTTGTTGTTCAATTGTTCCTTCTACAGTCGGCCAGTCGCTCAGCCTTACACGGTTAGTATAGCCAACTGTTCCCGAATGCATTGACACCTTTAAAGTCGGCACCGGCTACCACTCATAGTCTCGTCTTTCAGACCTTACACCTATTAAAAAAACAGTGAAATTTCCCACAGGGGGACAGGGGCGGTCACAGCACTTTTGTCCGGTGAAGGGGGTTGTCCGTCCATTGGAATGGAAATTTAAGAAATTGTCCACTCAAGAGGACAATCATCTTGAGTGGACAATTTCTAAAATTTACCAACCTAAGAGAGGCCTAGGTTAGGGGTTAGGGAGGGGGCTGCTAGTTCATTCACCAGCACACTCAGAGCATACTGGTCCATTGTGTCGGACTACTACCACTGATTGACTAGTCCAGTGGCAGTTCCGTTAATTTGATCCCAACGGCAAATGGTGACTAGATAAGAACCAGATAATACCGTACTAACTTTTCTTTCACTGGCATTCGAACCGGGGAGGCGAGGCACTCTACCTACTGCGCCATCCAGTCGTTAAGAGAGGCCTAAGAGAGCTGTCCGCTTTTAATGTATCACTTCTGCCATTTTTTCATCCCATTTATTGTAACGGATCAATCTGAGCGTGAAACTGCTGCCTACACTGCGGAAAAGTTCTCAAACACGCTGCCCTGCACTGCTTTGGCTGCATTCTAATTCCTCAAATCTCTGCATTCGCTCAGACTTTCCGAATTGCATCCACACTAAAATGTATCAAGTCACAACTGTCACAAACGATTCCCATCCCCGTCGTTGATTAGTGCAATCGAAATCCATGGACCAACGTTCACCGGGATTCCACCGAACCTGATTGGAATCCTTTTAAAACTTAACGAACTAGATAACCACTTTTTGGCATCATGAATCAAGCTCCGCATCCTCCCCCCCCACACTGGCCAGGTGGACATTTGCCCCAATCCCGTGGTTTCTCTGTTTACCCACAGACACTATCTGCACATGTATCCCAAATTGAAAATCGTCCACTGCACAGGCCACCCACCGACGGCAGAGTGTATCTTAAATAAAATCTCATTCTCCCGCCCGCCCCGCATGTCCGTCGTGGGGGAGCAGGGATCGTGCAGCTGCACTGTACAGGAGAGCGACTGCAGCAGCACAATAAAACACAACTTCAATCAAACCCGTAAAAGTACAAAGGGAGGCGAACAAAGGGAAAGCAGAAAACAATAAAAGAATCCCAAACAAAAGGCACCCGAAAACCGAGGAATTCGAAAACAAATCACAAGAGAAAATTAAAAACATTTCTGAACTTTCAGCAGCAGCGGGTCTTCATGCCACCGACATCTTGGAAACTCTCCCCCCCCACAATGTGTCATCCGTTCGACCTACTGTGAGCCGAGACTGAGGGGAGTCGACCCTGTTTTTTGGCGGAACGAAATTCGCGTTCGTAATCTATTAATTGCCAGAGACCGATGTGCACAGCCTCGTTAATGGCATCGAGAGCCTCTCGAAGCGTTTCCCGATTTAGGGGTGAAATTTTGGCCCGCAGTCGAGGGTGCCATCCGACACCTAATTTGCGTTAATGAAACTAATGTACTGGGGCTTTTGTGTGAAGTTTTGTGTGCTGGGCGCTGTGCTAATTGTGCAACTTCCGCGTGGCCAAATCCATTCCGGCAATTCGAGCGGTGCTTCCAACGGTCGACCATCCTGCATGGTCTGAGTCTCGGGCGGGCAGAGAGGTAGGCGGGGGCGGAGCGGTCGAGCGGGCTTAGGCGCATCAGCATCAGCAAGGGCGTAGATTCCAATTAAATCTTAATCCTTTTCACAGCCTAGTCGTGTGTGTGTGTGCAGGGAGTAGACCACTCCGAACGTTCGTAAATGCAAATTTTCCAGGCGCAGATAATTCAAATTGGACGTATTATGTCGGCAGCACATTCAATTTAAGTTCCATTTGGTGCGCTGCGAACGTCATTATGGAGCGAGAGGGCGCACAGAATGCGTTCCATCGGATTAGGGAAACGATTTTGATTTTGTCAAAAATTTCAATCAAACGATGGTTTTGCGCGTGAATTGTTTGCGGGGCGCGTCGCGGCCCTGGCTGGGGTATGTTCGGAGGAATCGAAGTGAAATGGAGTTCTTGGTTTCGAGGAATGGCAGTGAAAACATACGTGTGGAGCAACTGCTGGACGTAAGCGGGGGCTATTGGGCCACAGATGAATTTTGAGGGGTTAGTGGACAAAATTCGAACTCTACACATTGGTTGCTGCCGACTGTGGCTCCAACTTGTTTCGATGGTTTGCCTCAATGAAATTCACTGTATACGCACGGAACCAGCTCGGATTTGAATCCAATGCTGAGCTTCAGAAACAGACGAAACGAGCTGGTCGTTGAGGCCAAAACGAAATATATGCCGTCGACCAAGAAACGGTCTGTCACACACCACCTAAGACAAAATATCACGATCAGCAGACAAATTGTGAAGGAGTTTGTCTTCCTCGCAGGAAACTTGAATTCCACAAACGACATCACAGTGGAGAGCCGACATGGAACCGGCCTTGGGAGGCGATCCTACTTTGGTTTGTCAAAACAACTGGGCTCAACAGTCCTGACTCGAAGGACAAAAATAATGCTGTACAAAACTCTTATTTTGTCAGTCCTGCTATATGGAGCCGAAAGCTGAGCGCTAAGCAAAACTGGAGCTGATTCTTGGTGCCTTCGAAATATGCGAGGATGGTGAGGTAAGTCTTCGAGTCAGGAGTTTTGGCGCCAGTTGTTTTGACAAACCGAAGTAACACCGGATGTCGTTTGTGGAGTTTGCCCCGAGGTAGACAAACTCCTTTACTTCCTCGAAATTGTAGTTGCCGATTGTAATATTTTGGCCTAGGTGGTGTGTGACGGATCGTTTTTCCAGGATTTGACTTGGTGTGAAGATTTGGTCTATTGTTTGATCCATTGATTTGTTGTATTGCAGTATGTAGTATACCCCATTAACAAGAATTTACATTTTCAACGAATATTTAAAGCATTTGGATCTGTCCCATACTAGAAAGCACTTTAAAAGTAACCTATTTAGCCTTTTTACTTTTTAGAATGTACTGAGTTCTGAAATTAATTATTAACTTATTGTTAAGTATTTTACGATTATAAAATTGGTAGTACACTTCACAGAATCTGTTATACATATGTTTTTTTTTTTTGTAGATTTTAAATAAATAAATAAATAAGTTAATACTTATAAACAGCAAGAGAAAACTAATTTCAAACAAATTCCCTTCCAAAAGTTAACATCTCCATTGAATTTCAAGAAAGGTCCCCCGAGTGCATCCTTTCTGAAAACCTAACAAGTTGCAATTTGAGGGCGACAGTTTGCGGTACAAATAAACACTTAATCGTACGAATGTGCACATGCACATCGCAAGAACTAAATTGCACCAACATGAACTTTTTTCTCCACACTCCACAACTCCGCACAATTGGTGCGCAGAGCGAGAGGGACCTCAAAGCTATACTTCATTCGCATATTCCCTGACTGGCAGTTTTGAACTTATTCACGAAACCAAACAAAAAAAAAAACAACCAACAATCCACAGCCAACTGACACATAACGGCGCATAAAGCCCTCACAGGTTCTAATTTTGTAACACACTTTGTAACTCGTTTTTGCACTACAAAGCAACATTTGAGTGCTGAACTCAGCACAATCCCGTGGAAATAGCGGTTAAGCCATTTTTCATTTCGCTGCGTTCGTTAGTGAAAAGTTTTGAGGTGTGAGTTCTGCGCAGTTTATTTCGTTGGTTTTGCAATTTGCACGGATGTTTCTCTTCTTTTTTTTTATTTCCATAAAACACTTATGAAGGAAACAATCGAACGGGTGGCTGAATCCGCTTAAAGCTGAACTTAATACCTTGTGGGCATTCGCTTTTGAATGGAATCCATTAATGGGTTTCAGACATAGCGTTGCTTTTTACGGATAAGTGAATTCGACTGAAGCAATTTTGTGCAGAAGCGAAGGCAAATGCAAATGACAACGACACTCATTAGGTCCTGTCAAATTTATTCCAGCACTGACAAAGCAGTTATTTCTGATCGTCTGTGCGCTCGGCTCGGACAGTGCCTGGGAGATGGGTCGTAAATCTAAATGATTTGTGGGCGATGTGTTGTCTTCTCCTTATCGTTGGAGGCGCATTCCACCGCTCTGCCGTCAACCTGACGCAGACACGGGGCTTTGTGGGGGTTTCAATTCACTGGCATAATCTATTGGAAGCTCCATCCGACAGCAACGAATTGATGGCTGCCCAGAAATGGAGTATGCCATTGTTTCTATTGTTGCAGATGTCGGGATTGGCACGCTTTTTCATATCGTTGCCAGCCCATGTCCTGGACTGGATGCACTTTGTCGAGTGTCTTATGAGAAAATCCCTGACAATTATGGGCTTTCGACGCACTATCGATTTGCTTTGCAGTGTGCGGTGTGCTTGTGGAACTGTTTATCTTTTCCGATCCATTTGGGGGTTATTTACGCCGATACATTTGCAAATGGCTCTTTGCTTTGCAGTTGAATTCATTGTCCTTCTAAAAGGACAACAACGGCGTCCCTTTAGTACTTCGGTGTGCGTTTGAAGGGGATGGTCTGGATGCAGTTTTGATTTAGATCTCTTAATAATTGCAGTACACCCTATGACTAGAAGCACCCTGGAGGAATGGCGTCTACACTGGAGGAAAACGTCCGGTGAACGAAAAGGCATAGACAAATATAAGACTATATATTTAGACATGCCATTGAGTTCCAGAGATTGCGCAGAGTCATCTCGCTGAGACCTGGTTGACTATGCATTACTTTCGATGAAAGTCAATGGTCTACTATTTTGGAGGGGACTTGACTAAAGACCCGATCTCATAGAATCCGTAAAGAAGTGCCCAAAGACGTACTTTGCGTGCGCAATCAACTGTTGCACAGATCTAAGAAATTCGAAATTTTGTAGTTCTGTGATTACTTGGAATTATTCAAAAACAATCTTAAATGTAACAAAACTTATTCCTTTACAATCACAATCACATAAGGAGCCCCCGAATGAATGTGTATGGAAACATCTGTCAAACACTCAGGAAGTTAAGAGTTCGTCAATTCCATCCGTCGTGCTGAACTACACTTGTGGGCTGCATTTCCTAACTCTCTTACTACGCAACGTACGCAACGAATTCTATGGGTTTTTGGCTTTGGGCCTTAAATCCTTGCCAAGTCCTTTTCCACTTGTAAGCACCATCTGTTCGTGGGCGTCCTCTTTTTTGTTGTAACACAGGTGCGACGTCAAAGACTTTCCAGGAGCCTGGCTAGGCTCATGTCGCTGTAAGGCCCGTACAGGTTATGGTTGAATCTTCGTCTCCAGAAACCATCAACGCCATCGGGACCAAAGACTGAAAACAGAACTTTTCTCTCGAAGAGACGAAGAGGTTCTTCATCTACTCTTCAGAACGCCCAAGCTTCCGCGACATAGAACAAAGATGATCAAGGTGTTATATAATGTTAGCTTGGTTCCTTGAGAGAGGGATCAACCACTTAATTGTATCTTGAGTCCAAAGAAACAGAGATTGGCAGGAGTTATTCTCTAGCTTCACTGTGTACCACCTTATCCGGCTGGTCCTTCATAACATCACCAGAGTACGCACAAGGGTGTGGCCCACTACGTAACAAGTGGTGGAATTAGAGTTCGTAGCCAATGTCTTGTCCACCTCACTTATCGTCGGTCTAACAAATGATAAGGCTTTTCGACAACTGGACCGAAGTACTTTGTCGCTCCTGACTTTCTACGAAGAGATCGTTGGACAGTCAGCAAGTGGCTGGTCCGTTCCCGCATGCATTTCCTTCGGATTGATCCTTGGTCCTTGTGCAGTCAGCGAACGTCTGGTTGGTACATGTGGATGTCTCTTTTAAAAATTCGTTTCAGTTTGGTCAACCTCCTTCTAACCGCTTAGCCAGAGTATCCACATCTGTCTGCAGTTGTCAATTTTACTGCGTAGGGAGTTGACAGACGATATCCAAAATTTAGATGAGCCGTTGACCCAGCAAGAGTCATCTTCCACGATGATTATTTCATCATTCGAAATCTTCCCATTCCTATCTATGGAAGATGACTGTATGATATTTTCCTCTTTCTCCAGAAAAGTGGTTTCTAAGTCTTTTTTTTTTTTTTTGAGAAACTAGATCAGGACTTGTCTTGAAACCGGATGTAATGAGTTCACTATTGTAAGATACACAGTGCCATTTGCTCCTAGACACATTAGTTTGCACGGGGCAATGCTCTTGGCAAAAACGACTGCTGACGACTTACCGGTGTACTCACTGTCAACTACACCTTCGACAAATATCTAAATGTGCTTGGCCTGAGCAAGAAAATCCAGCGTTGCCAGAGAAAAATGCTATAGGGTAGTACGGCAGTAATTAAAGGGGAGTATTGGTTTTCAACAGATATTTTAAGCTTTCAAAATTAAGCGTAAATGTTACTTTAAGATAATTTAACAAAGTATTAATTGAAAAAACAAAAAAGAGAAAAGTTGAGAAGAACTCACGCTGCTGCTGCGCTGCTCTAGAGAAGACTTAATAATGCACTTACAAAATAAAGTGTTAAAAACAAACATTTTAAAAGAATTTCTGAAGTTAATCACCTCCGACCAAAATGTTTCAATTTGGAAGCATTTAAGGCATGTTTTCGTAACTCAAAGTGAAGGCTTTCAATTTCACTTTCATCAATCAATTCAGACGTTTACGAAGAATTGCAGTATCTATAACTTTTTGATAAATATAATGTGTCAATGCCTTATAAAAAATTTCAAAATTTATTCACGCTTTTCTTGCCAACGATCACTGCAGCATGGTCTGATGCAACACCAACACAATTTTTAACGATTTTAAAAGATTATCGAAGAACATAGATATTGTAGAAATGGAATTACCATTAAACTTAAAATCAATCAAGTATAGCAATTGGTCTCTAACACTATCCATCTTGTTTTACTAGTCCTTCTAGTCTTTAAAAAATAGAAAGACTCTAGCTCGCGAAGGGAGGAGTACAAGAGTACGGAGGTGTCGAAAGTAGTACAATACTCCTTTCGGCATCGCTGTACATCCCTCTGCGACACCTGTGCAGAAGACGACGATACTCCAAAGCTTTTCCTTTGCTACTGTCCCGCCTTTACTTGGATCAGATGGCAAATATTTGCTGCGGATAAGGTGAGAGCGGGTGGTGTAGGCTCCCTATCACAGAAGTCCTTGCTGGTCTTCTGGAGGAAGAAATTCCAGAAAATGTGGGTTTCTGCCTGTTAGTACAATGGACCTATTTTTTCGTCTGAGTGCTTCGTAGACAGTTCACTTTCAAGTTCATTCAAAGCGTCATAAATTAAATCAGTTAATTTCTGCTTCCCCACTTAAACCCAAGGAACCGTCGTTAGCAGTTGCTGTTCTTGTTATGGGCGGCGTAGGTTAGGTTAGGTTAAGAAAGGGGAGTGTGATGGTAGAAGATTACTTCCACTCGGAGGCCTTAGGCCCCATTGTGAATCTCTTCATCTGTGGAGTACACCTGTGTCACGTGATGGCTTGATCCACCATGTGCTCTTTACAAATCTTATAAGATCCGATATATCCGCATTCGCTAGGTCCGAAGTCACTGTGAAGAATCTTTGACCAATCGAAGCCGGTTCTGGAGAGCTGGGCAGAGGCAAAGCAGATGTTGGATCGTTTCGGTCTCTTCCTCGTCTCCGCAGCTCCGGCAGAGATCGCTGGATTCCGCGATCCAATTTCGGCCGTGCAGGATCCTATTGATTTCAGTGCACTCTGGCTGTCAACAAAGATATATCTGCGGCGTAAGATTTATCCGCGGCAAAGGTTTATCCGCAGCGTAAGAGGTGGCTGTGACGTCAAACGCCGGATAGCTACATAGCCTCAACACTCGACACAAACTGCTTTGTAATTCAAGGTTCCACCACCCTTGATTAAATATAGATACTCAAGCTTCGCCTTAACATTATAGGTCCCTCGTAAAAACTTATTCAGACTTCATTATAGTCCGAGGCGAGTGATGATGACAGCGACATCATTGGAAACACTCTCAAGCTCTCTCAACGGCACGAGGCACGGTCACGGTGACCCCTTAAAGTCAAGTCATCAAGTAAACCAAGTGGTTTCGATGGGTTCATTAAAAGTCCCCACAACAAGTGTAACCACATCGAAACGACTTTGGAAGCCACTTAAGATCGAATTTTAAAAGAGTCCTTTGGTGGTGAAATTTTAATAGCCCACCATCAGCCACCCAGAAGTCCCTCCCAAATCCACACACGCCCTGTTCAAACTCCCCCCCACCTTCAAGGAACTCGAGGAACATTTTTCAAATTTCATTCAGTGTATGCCAAGCCGCTCAGCACTTGGAATAGCACTCGCCCGGCTGCTGCCTGGCCCAGTGGTTATGTGTTGATTTACGCCACACCACAATGCGATAAATCTCGTCGGTTATTCCGATTGAAATCATCTCGGCAAATGGCATCTCGATGCACAGGGTGTTGAACAATTAGATTTGTTAAATACATTTTCTTGCAATTACGATCGAAACGATATAATGTACTCCCTGAACAGGTTTCGGGCGTATTACGGACACACGCAGGACCTTGGTAAGTCAACCGCATGTGACGGTGGATGTGAGAATTGGGAGCAAGGACTCTGGGTCGGTGATAGAATAATCTCATGGCAAACATCGCCCGTTATGTGGGCCGAGTGGCGGGCTGTGTGAGTGCGCCTGTGGCTGCTGTGGGTGTGGTGGCTTAAGGTGCTCCAGCAGAGAGACCATAAACTATCGAATTACACGAACCTCAACTGTTATCAGCATAACATTTGCACAATTGTGTTTTGTCGCATAACAACGAGTGTGTGGGGCCTCTCAAGGACAATGGGTAAGCAGCTTACGTGACCACCGAGTGGCTGCAATCCAGAACTTTAATCGAAAGCTTCTTGCAATTGCTTGCCCAGCGCACACAAAGCCATGAAATTCACGGCCCGGCTAGGCGGTGGGAAATGCTCCGCTGGACAGCCACTTAATCGCTTTCGCAGATACGACAGCTGGGGATTTGCGAAAGCCCTCCGCCATGGCACTGTGTCATGGGACTGTGTGTACCTCGACTGCCATGGCCACTCGTCTCTTCGCCATCTGGTGAAGTCTTAGATCTTTCCCAGAGGCATGGTTCCAAGACGCGCGCACACAGCGTCGCCGGCTGTAATTGGGCCTTTCGAGGTTGTTTCGCTCCGCGTGCGTATCCTCCGTGGACCGACGAGATGGGTTTTCATGGGAAAACTCCCGCACAAAGGATAACAGCGGGACCATAAACAATACGACGAACAACTGAACAGAACAAGCACACAACACAGCGCAAAGAACTAACGGCGAATTTACATAATTTATGGAAATTTATCTGACTTTTCATTTCTTCCATTGTGAGTCCCGGTCTCCTGGCATTGTCATCATGACAGCCAGCTAGCCAGCCCACCCCACCTGCGAGCGCAAGCTTAACCCTGAAGCACATATTTACATTCATGAGCAGGGCACTCTCCGGCAGTGGGCCCACTGGGAGAGCTTTTCTCAAGATAACGCTGATTCCGCACGGTTTAGCCGGGCAGGCAGGCAGCCAGGCAGTGGGTCGATGAGGGTGGCAACTAACTCGCATGCAATCTCATTTCGTCTAAATCAGCCTGATTACCCCTTAACCGCCACCATTACTACTGCCGTGTGTTTCGGGGCTAATGAACACAATGAATCGCATTTTTGTCGGACGGTACTCGGGTCAGCTTCGCAGTCGTTGGTCGACATGGATCAGCCTTATCTTTGCATTTTATGGATTCGTTTGCTTGAAGAGAACTCAATTAAGAGGAAATTGCTGGAAAATCGCTTGGGTTTCATTTTGGGGATAAGTTGTTCACACAAAGGATATCCCCACGCGCACACAGCAGTCATTTGCTTTATGCCAGCACCCGAGCAATTAACCGATAGGACACATGTGTGCGGATGGATAAGTGTGTTTTCCCGTTCGATTTCTGGTAAATACAACCGGGGCCGGGATCTCCCTTTCCACTTGTAATGAGGCTGGAATATCGGGGATTGTCTGAGTTTGACTGCGGTACTTAAGAACAAATTTGTATGCGACGCCAAGTGAAAACAACTTCAGATTGAAGATTAATTTAATTAGACACGAGAACGATAGAGATGATGACTCATGACTGAAGACTGAAGAGCGATGATTGATGACTGAATGGGTGAAGAATGAAGTTTGAAGACCGACGACTGACGACTAACCACTGACGACTAACGACTGACGACTGAACTGACTGAACTGACTGAACTGATTGAACTGACTGAACTGACTGAACTGACTGAGCTGACTGAACTGACTGAACTGAATGAACTGACTGAACTGACTGAACTGACTGAACTGACTGAGCTGACTGAACTGACTGAACTGACTGAACTGACTGAACTGACTGAACTGACTGAACTGACTGAACTAACTGAACTGGCTGAACTGGCTGAACTGACTGAACTGACTGAGCTGACTGAACTGACTAAACTGACTGAACTGACTGAACTGACTGAACTGACTGAACTGACTGAACTGGCTGAACTGACTGAACTGACTGAGCTGACTGAACTGACTAAACTGACTGAACTGACTGAACTGACTGAACTGACTGAACTGACTGAACTGACTGAACTGGCTGAACTGACTGAACTGACTGAGCTGACTGAACTGACTAAACTGACTGAGCTGACTGAACTGACTGAACCGACTGAACTGACTGAACTGACTGAACTGACTGAACTGATTGAACTGACTGAACTGACTGAACTGACTGAACTGACTGAACTGATTGAACTGACTGAACTGACTGAACTGACTGAACTGACTGCACTGACTGAACTGACTGAACTGACTGAACTGGCTGAACTGACTGAACTGACTGCACTGACTGAACTGACTGAACTGACTGAACTGGCTGAACTGACTGAACTGACTGAACTGACTGAACTGATTGAACTGACTGAACTGATTGAACTGACTGAACTGACTGAACTGACTGAACTGACTGAACTGACTGAACTGACTGAACTGACTGAACTGACTGAACTGACTGAACTGACTGAACTGACTGAACTGACTGAACTGATTGAACTCAATGAACTCAATGAACTGACTGAACTCAATGCACTGACTGAACTGACTGAACTGACTGAACTGACTTAACTGACTGAACTGACTGAACTGACTGAACTGGCTGAACTGACTGAACTGACTGAGCTGACTGAACTGACTAAACTGACTGAACTGACTGAACTGACTGAACTGACTGAACTGACTGAACTGACTGAACTGGCTGAACTGACTGAACTGACTGAGCTGACTGAACTGACTAAACTGACTGAACTGACTGAACTGACTGAACTGACTGAACTGACTGAACTGACTGAACTGGCTGAACTGACTGAACTGACTGAGCTGACTGAACTGACTAAACTGACTGAGCTGACTGAACTGACTGAACCGACTGAACTGACTGAACTGACTGAACTGACTGAACTGATTGAACTGACTGAACTGACTGAACTGACTGAACTGACTGAACTGACTGAACTGATTGAACTGACTGAACTGACTGAACTGATTGAACTCATTGAAGTGACTGAACTGACTGAACTGATTGAACTGATTGATTGAACTGAAATGACTGAAGACTGGCGGCAAGATGAATGAAAATTAAGATAACCGACAAGGTAGTTTCTTTCGTAATCGATTCCCCAAAGATTAACGCTCTATAAAGCCAGCTCCACGAAGTTTTCAAAGAACAGTGGCGCACAACAGTGGCGTAAGTCAAACTAGAATGGCAAGCCCGGTCCCAAGGCACCTCTCAAATCAATGTTTCATTCAACGGACATCCTCCTGCACAAGGTTTATTGCCATATTCGGATGATGCCCGCGTTTCTCATGCAAAACGCAAGGCGAACTCCCATCAGTGCGGCGACGAACGATATCCAATTCAATCCGTCATCGTAAAAGCGCCTTCAAGGTCCAATCACACGCTTAAGCGCTTTACGATTTGACAAATCACACCCAAGAGTCTCGTAGATAACGAAAGTATCGCGTCAGGGACATTCCAAGTGATTAACCAATTAAAATTCAAACCCGTGCGCGGCAAGTGCAAACCCTTCACTTGCCCGAGGCCACCACGAACTAGAAACTTCCACGAACTTCATAAAAACCCATAGGCACGTGACTAGGATTATTCGAAAGGGAATTCGTAATTCTGCCGACGAAAGGGTATCGTTCGTCTTTAAACGTGTCCGGAAGATTCCCTCGCCCGCCCACTCAATCCTCATACCAAATTCGTTTCCCTAGCAAAACACACAGTCCGGGCACAAATGGCATACACACAATGTCACTCAGTGTCTGAGCACAAATTGCGCAAATTGTTACGTGGTATAATCACCACGGACCGCCCCACTGCTGGTAGCGACCCTAATGCTTGCCATGGCAGGGGTTTCTATTTGTGTCCTTTTTTCGTTCGTCCTGAAAACGCGCTCACTGCAGACACATCAGTAGTCGACCGCCGCCGCAAGGAGTTAGTGTAACATTAAGGCCGCACAGCTGCGGACACAGTGCTGGAGGACTAGAACAAATGACTGAATTGTGATCGCTCAATTTAACGTCACCATCATTTGCCACCCCCTCGTGGGGAATTATGATTATGAACCGCAACGTTCGCTTCGTTCCCTGTGCTCGCTGTAATCACACTTTAAAACACCACAACCCCCAACCGACGGATGACAGCGTGACACGAACGCCAGCACTCCACTCATTTTAATCACAATCATATTCATAACAATAACAATCCACGGAATGTCCTTTTTTAATTATAATAGTTCACCCGTTCGCGCTGGTGTCGACGACGACGGTGGATCTACATAAATTTGGCTTAGATCCGGTTTTGTAAACGCTGCCTCTCGGAGGATGACTGAGTGTTCAGGTGGAGAGTGTTGTGTTTGTCTAGTTTGCGAGTTTCATGGGAGTCATAATATTTTCTTGCTGACCGGGGCTGGGGTGCCATCCTCTTCGGCCCGCTCACTGTAGAGAGCTGAGATAAGAATTGTGTTGACGTGGCTTATTAACATAGTCAACAGACCAATTTGATGGCTTACGTGCTAGGATTTACTTCTTAACGTTTCCACTTTAAAGTTTGTATCGAGAGGCAAGCCAAGTGGAGTGGTTTCCTAGTTCTGGGAAACAAGGCGTACGCTTTTTAAAGCAAGTCGCTGAGTTTAAAGGGATGTTTAGTGATCCATGGTCCTGCACACGCTGAAAGACCATTGAGAACGCGGACACTCACTTACTTATCAAGCCAACGACTCTTCAAGTGTCTGACCCTAAGCAAGAGCTGTCTTCCGTAGAGGAAGGTCCTGAGCACGCTTCTACTTCCAGTCGTTAAGACCAACCTATCTTGATTCAGTATTTATACCGAAGCTTCAGCCTTCCTCTCCGTCTCAGACTTGGATGCTCGATTTCGAATTCTCCAATTAAGACTGAAGATGTGCCCATGCGCTCCATGGGGCCGAGCCAGTGCAGTCCACGGATCTGTTCTGGACTACACACGCATCATGCTACAGCTCGTACAGTATGTGATTGTGTTTTATTGTCCTTTCGTCTTCCTAACCGACAGAACCATATATCTGACGGATAATTTTTCTTTCAAAAGCATCAAGTATCAACTCATGCTCAACGTCCAGCTTTCATCTTAAAACTAAGGTTTCTTAAATCTATATCCGATTTGAGAATCATGTCTCCACAATTTCGTCAGCAAAATTTTGAATTTTCCGGCTAATCTGAAAAAAAAAAACAAAAAAGGTTCTTGCGGTTAGAGGTTTTGCTATGGACAAATTTAGCTTTTCTGAGCTGGCTGAAGGCAAGACAAAACTTATTCCTGACCTTGCATTGACAGGATTAAAAAATACTTCTGAAAGATTCCTCAAGGACCAGCACGTGCAAATTACACTGAATTTACACGAACGCGACGCTACAAGTGGACAATATACTCAATTCTGTGTTTACACAGTAGATAGGTTCCAGGAAAAAACGTGTAAGAACAGATTTGAAGCTGAAAAGGTGAGTAGTTCCATTCCTTTACAAAAAACAGTATGAATTACCCATTTACTACCACTGTACCCGCCTGGGTACAAGAATGGATCCAATTAATTTTTAACTAATTTTATCATTCCATAAATAAAATTAATTTCAATAAAATAATCCAGAATTAAGAAAAGAACAAAAACAAACAATTAAACTAGTTAAGGTGATGAAGTTAAGAGTTTTATTCGCTACCATCGTCATGATAATAATCAAATGATATTTTTTTAGAAACTCAATAAATCTTTTTCTTATTTACTTACTTATCAGGCTGGTGACCCATGCAGAGTTCGAGCCTTGGCGATAGCTGCTTTCCATTGTTGACGATCCTGGGCACACTGCCTTCCAGACCAAGCTGACTTGCATCCGCGATTACTTGGTCTGTATACCGGAGATTCGGTCTTCCTCTCCTTCTCGCACCTGGAGGCTCGGATTCGAAGACCCTCTTAGCTGGAGCATTGTTATCCACGCGCTCGATGTGGCCGAGCCAGTGCAGTCGACGGATCTTTGCCTTCCGGACTACATCCACATCCTGGTACAGGTCGTAGAGTTAGCGATTGTGTCTTCTCCTCCATTCGCGTTTCTTCGCAGACGGGACCAGACATATTTTTCTTTCAAAGGCACCAAGAATCAGCTCCGCAGTTTTGCTTATGGTCCAGGTTTCGGCTCCATACAGCAGGACTGGATGAATAAGGGTTTTGTAGGGCATGACCTTAGTCCTTCGAGTCAGGAGTTTTGACAATTTTTTTTAAGGCCGTGTTAAATCGGAAGGTCATCTATATAGCGAGGTCCGAACGACCAAGTTTGAGGACTTTTTCTGGAGAGTTGTACACATTGAGACTTGTCAGAAGCTCGAAAGAGGTCTGACCGTGAAAATTGTCTGCCCTACGGGGAATCGAACCTAGACACAATAGGTTCAATAGTGTTGGAGTAGTGGCACTGAAGTGAGGGTAAGAAAGGGAAGTGTGGTGGTTGAGCGGAGTAAAGGAAAGATATTCGAATAATATAATGTTCACGTTTAATTTATCTAATTAAAATCTCTAAGACAAATTTTCTCTACTTGGAGAGGAGACGACGGACTGTATCGAACGTTAAGTGAAAACTGTGTCTATTGCTGTAGCGCTTACAAAATGTAACGTAGTGTGGCAATTCTAGGAACAATGTACAGAAACCAAAAGCGAGAAAAAATCCTGCCAGTGAAAGATAGAAATGATTCATTGTAAAGTAGGAAGTCAAACGGAGTGTACTTAATATGGAAAGAAATATATAATAATTTAAAATAAAGGAAAGTTGTTTTAAATAACGTAGCTTACAGTAATAAAAAATGTAATAGAATATGTATTTAGCAATAATTTCATGATAGTTAATGTATTAATGAAGGTTCTTAGTGGCTTTTCCTTCAAATGACTTCTGTGATATATTATTTAAGAACTTTTATTAATATTTTAGTAGTAAGGTAATAATACCGAATCTCTGTAAACAAAGAATGTAATGTACAACCATTGTAAAATTACTGCCACAATAAACAAACTAAACTTAATGTATCATTAAATATGCAGATAATGTTGGTTTTGAGATAAATATTATATGTCGCCACAAAAGCTTTTATCTATATTGGTGGCGCAACAGTCCGACCTGGGACTAGCTTCTCAGCAACCACTCGTGTTGTACGTGCTATTGGTCTTTCACGAGTGGAAGGGACCTACAGTTTTATGTCGACTCCGAACGGCGAAGTTGAGAAGCTTTTTCTAGACAGGAATACTCTTTGAGCATTGTCAGTGACTCGAAAGAGATTCGGATATCGAACCTGGCACCCTCTGCGTAGGAGTCGACGCACTTACCCACTACGCCACGGCGACCCAGAAAAGCTTTTATCTACATCCCAAAAATAAATGCAATCACCCATAAATTACACATAAATTTCAATCATTAGTCGATCACGCAATAGTAAGTGTACCAATGAGTGTCAAAAAGTTTAATATCATCTGCTACCCTATCTATGCGAATTCTCTCAAAAGAGGCTCAAGAGGGTATGGATAAGGGCACGAAAAAGTTCATGGAAATGATTGCGATGCATTCGAAAACGAATGCGAGGTATAATTCCAAAAAAAGGACTTTCCTTGTTATTTTCATTTTTTTTCATTTATTTTGTTGTTTCATGACTCTTCCGTGAAAGAATAAAAGCACGCACAACACGAGTGGTTGCTGAGAAGCTAGGCCCAAGTCCACCTCGGACTGTCGCGCCACCCTTATTATTATTATATTCAGGACGCTGTACATTAAGAATTTGAAATTATTTTAAAATTATATTCATAAATCTCGAACATGTTGTTCCTGTTGGAGACGCATAGTTCAAGTATATTTATCTTTTCTTATTATTAAAAATAAACTTAAGTTAAATGTTACATAAAAAAAAATCATTCAACCTAAATGTGTAGTCTTCTTCAGGTACAAAGGCAAATGCATCAAATATAAAATAAATGCAACCAAATTCGTAATCACTACCTTCAAGGGATCTACGAATTTGATCAGAAATTCAGTCGTTTTTAGGAATTTGTAAAAAATAAATTATATGAAAAAAAGAAAAAAATCGGTCATTGTGAGCGATATGTCGCTTTAAGTGATGTTGTTGCAACCGATTTTGATTGGAAGTAAAAACCATGATTTTCTTTTCAAAATAAACAGGCAAGTGTGTGTGATGACTAAATTGAAGTTTGTGGTCATGGCAGTGACGGCACTGGCCTGTCTTCAAATTTGTCACGACAGACATACGTGCAGTGACGGCAGATAACTTTGAGCTTTGTTAAAACCAAGAGTAAGTTTGGAGCGCTAATTCACCTTTTACTTGGTAAAACATCATGTCACTTGATGATGATCCATGTCTGAACTATCTTTCGTTTGAGCACGCTGCTTTCAGCTATCAAGACTAGTAGTAGACCTGCTGTTTGGTTTTACCCTTTGAGCTTATTGTATTCCCTCCTGGGATCTGTTGTATTCCTGTTGTTACTTCCGGATTGCCATGGAGATCTCTGGTGAACTGACGTAAAAGCCTGATCCTGTACATTCTTCCAATTTGGACCCGTCAGTGTAAATTTCCAATGCAGCTTGGTTACATTCTCCTCTCGTGGGGATTAAAGTCTTGTGCTTTGTCTTGAAGTGCATGAAACTCGTCAGATAATATGTTTCCTTAGGGGTTTTTGACACACAATTGGCTGCGCTAAATTGAGGAATCCATCCGCGATGCACCTGTTTGAGTTTGACTCACGACAGATGCAAGTCTGCTTTAAGTTATCCACTTGTACACGGCATATTGACGTGCCCCCAAAATTCCCACACTCCTCACATTCATCTATCTCAACAAAGCACGAATCCTTCCACAGTGCCCTGCAGTCGATTCCTTCGTCCTTAAATTATTCGAAAACAGAAAAACCCCCTTGCTTTAAACTAAAGAGGCAGACGACTTTTTTGATCCGCCCAGCGAGAACTTTAAATTCAATTACAATGAGAGCTCAAAGATGTTCGCTGTATTTAAAAATTCCCTCTTGCAGCGTGGGTACACTTTATGCACGTACAGGTCCTTGTAATCAGTTCGCGTATCCAGCACTCCAGTGCACTGGGTTCAATGGGTCACGGGCAGTCAGGCAGAATTGCTGCCGCTACTGCTTAATACCTGCACACAGCTTAACCCCATCCACAGACGGTACACGCTGACGCTGGCAAATGACCTGACAACGGCTTGTCACCCATCCAACGGCGGCGATGACAGTGCACAACTCCGAAGCGTTCATGATTAAGATGAAATTCTACACGCTCCCGCATTCCCGTACTACGTCCAATTTATGCAAATGCAAACGTCAAGCTTTATCAACATCCCCCCACCGTCAGTGTGCCACGCTACGTTTCTACGGAATCATTATAATGAAATCGTGACCCGGCATTAAAAAATCATGTTTAACTTTGTCAGGCGAATTCCAAGTCAAATTGTATCCCAGCCGGGTGTCCTTGTCGTCCTGGTCGTGCCGTACGACCATACCGTCCGATGTACTACGCGCCGCACACAAACTTTCTCAATATATTTCCATCTCAGCTCGGTGCCGTGGGTGCTGTGCGCAACAAAGTAACCGAAACCGAAACAAGGAGCGCCCGCCACTGGCCCGGCCGACGGCATGGAGTGGCGGCATGGCATTGGCAACTCCAAAGTAGGTAACAAAAGTTCAAAATTTCGGATAATCGCAATGAATAAGCGAAAAGTTTTGTCATTAAAAAAGATTTGCACCAGTCACGATCTCTTTGTCGGCAACCGCGAACTAAGCTGCTGATGCTGCTGTTCGTGGCATAGCTGGGGGTGGTGGCTTGAGTGCGCGAGTTTGACTTCTAATTCGTAATCCCAGCGAGTGGCAGTAACTATATCATGGCCGATGACTTAAATACGAACCAAGCACGTTAACTAAGAGCTTGTACGTTGAAACTGCGATTAGGGAGGGATTAGGTCGGTTCTGTGGAGCTCTTGCAGTCAAATAATGGTGATCCTTTGTTGTGGGAGGAGCTGTTTAATACCCCCGTCGGAGCTCGATGAGATGAGGACTTTGTCGAAAAGCCTGGCTTTCTCAAACTTTGCCGTTCTGGCAAGTTAAGTTATTAATTTTGTTAGTCATGCAGTTGAATTAAAACACTCTATTTCAAATGAACATGTATGATTATTTATTTCAATAATTTGTTTTAACCACGATAGGCTCCAATTGATGTTCACTGCATGATGACCAAGCTCCAAGTGACCGTGACCATCTGGAATTGAACATCAGCGCCGTTGTAAGCGTTGCAATTCATTTCTCGTATAGGTAGGCTATCAAGTGTACGTGATTCGTCCAATTGGATTTGAATATGTATTGGATGCTGCAGAATATGGTGCAGATGCAGTTGGTTTCGCATGGTGCGATGTAGATCGTACAGTGACTCAGAGATTATTCGTACAAAAATACAGTGATTAACAATTATGCACTTGTAACATAACAAACTGAACGAAATAAAATTTTTAAGGCATCTGGACATGATCTGGTTGGGCGCATGCATCAGCTCATCTGTAAGATATGGTCGGAGCAAAGCATGCCCGACGAGTGGAATCTCTGTATCGTTTACCCGATCCACAAGAAAGGACACCCCTTTGACTGCGCCAACTACAGACGGATAAGTTGCCTGGACCTCGAATGCAAGATCTTCTCTGCCCTTTTGTGTCCTCGCCTGAAGCCGTTTATACAAGAGCCAAAATGTGGGATTTGAACTACTACCACTTTACCACTGTATGGATCCAACTTGGCAGTGGAAATTCTTGGATATGCGTGCTAGACAAAGCCTACACGTTCAGTCTAATTTGCAGCATTCGACAGAGAACTTCGAGACGGATTGTTAAAGCTACAGCAAAACTCTTTGTTGAAACAAGACACGATGACCATCTCATCGCACAACGTAGTCCCAAGTAGTAGCATGTGCACTAGTTTCATGCCTGCTACGACCATCAGCACTCTATTACAGAAAAGGCCGCAAAATGCCTCAATGCCGATGGAAATGCAGCCGAAATTCTTGAAAATTGGAGACCAGGACATAAAGACACTTCAAAAATGGACAACAGTTCTCAAGAGCCACGAGGAGTTACGCGCACTGTCTACCTCCCATCACTTACACCAGACCATTACTTATAGTTTGTTCGGAGGTCTTTTCATCTGCATCATCGCAATGTTTCTCATATCATGGAGCCGCAGAAGAAAAACTAAACAAGCAATGATCCAGCTGCAGACGTCAGAGGAATCCAAAAAATGCACGGTATCGGACTTCAAGGTGTGAACCGTCCGGCCTGGCAGAATGTACGAATTGTACATTCAATTGCCAAAATTGCCTACTATTCAATTTCTCGCTGACACCATGCGCCAAGGCGTCATTTCCATAGTTGCAACTCCAGGCGCTGGGTCATCATTCATTTGTAATCACGAATCGTATAAAAAGACGAAGCAAATAAAATATGGGCGAGTTCGAACAACTAACTCAAGAAATAAAGACGTTGGTCTTACTCTATTGCTATCCCCCACCAGTGGTAAGGTGGTAATAGCTCAAGCCTAACACAACCTGATAGGTCCATATCAGTGTGGCACCAGGCCAGGGAAGTGCACCAGCGACCAGACAAAGAATGGCAGATCCTAGAAAAGACAAAGAAATGCAAAACGACACCTACCACCTTTTTGTCGATTTCAAGGCCGGATACAACAGAGCGCATAGGGACAAGCTATACAACGCCATGTCTACTTTTGACATTCCTGCCAAACTCGTCAGGCTGTGCAGGACGACGATGGAGAATTCTCGCTGCTCCATCAAGGTCGGTAACGAACTAACCGAGACCTTCAATGTCAAAAAAGGTTTTAGACAAGGCGACGCGCTGTCATGTGACTTCTTTAACATCATCCTGTAGAAGATGGTGCAAGACTCACACGCCAACACTAGAGGCACGATCTTCCAGATGTCCGTACAACTGTTAGCGTACACGGATGACATTGACGTGATTGGCAGAACACAGCGAGCGTTTGCTGACATTGAGACAGAAGCGGCTAAAAGGGGTCTAGCGGTGAATGAGGGCAAAACGAAGTACATGCTGTCATCAAGAAAGGACACACAACATCGACGTCTTGGACAGAGCGTCACAATGGGCTATAACTTCGAGGTAGTCAAGGACTTCTGACTACCTCGGCTCCACGGTAAATAGTACGAACAACAGCAGTAACGATACCATACACAGAGTAACTCTTGCCAACTGCTATGGGCTCAAGACGCAATTGAGTAGCAGAGCGATCTCTCGAAGTCCAAGCTGACTTTATATAAGACCTTGATCATTCCAGTCCTGCTGTACGGGGCAGAAGCATGGACAATCTCAAAAGCGGATGAGAAAGTCCTTGGTCTATTCGACTGAAAAGTACTGCGTGCCATCTTGGGTTCTGTTTGCTTTGATGGTGCTTGGATTTAACCACGAACTGTTCGGGCTGAACATCGACATGAGCGTCCACGAATCCAACACCAAAGATGGCTAGGTCATGTAGAGCGTATGGACACTCAGCTGCGGCCCGAAGAATCTTCGACTTTCCACCGGTGTGGGACAACAGCGGACGCCTGCGTTTAAGCCAGCGTACCCAGGTGGAGAAGGACCTCCAATAACATGGCGTGCGACACTGGAAGCAAGCCAGACACCGTGCTATGTGAAGGGGGCTTGTTGGTTAAGGCCCAGGTCCACCCCGGACTGTAAGGACGAAGAAGAATAACTAAACTAAATTAAGCTTTACTTTAGACAATGCCATAATATAAACGTTAAAAATTAAATTAATAAACAACGGTGAGTCGCCATGGCGTAGAGGGTAGTGCGTCGACTCCTACGCAGAGGGTGCCAGGTTCGAATCCCAATCTACCAACCACTGACAATGCTCAATGAGTATCCCTGTCAAGAAAAAGCTTCTCCACCTTGCCGTTCGCACAACACGAGTGGTTGCTGAGAAGCAAGGCCCAGGTAAAGAAACGTGATGGTTTACTAACAACATTGCAAGTGCCTACCACTCGAGAGGGCATCCACCGCAGGAGAGTTTTCTCAGGGTGTTAAACCTAGGCCGGAAATAGAAGAGGTTGATAAGCCATTTTGTTTGTAGACACTGTCAGGACAAAAGCAAGCTGTACCGTAGAAAGATGAATCCGTCTCATAGAGTCAGGTCAAGGGTTCTTTAAGCTCACCATTGGAAGATGAATGCGTTCTTAGAGCCAGGACAAGGGTTCTTCAAGCTCATGAATGCGCCCGGCGAGCTTAACCGAAACAAGACGCGACACAAGTGCGATCCTTTGTAAGTACAGTCTGAACAAAAGTCCCGCCAGCTCAACCAGCAAGTTGTCATGCTGGAAAAATGCATGCAATTCATCGACAAGGACAAGCCTTCCACGTCGACATAACGGCCGTTCACTTCCTTCACAGACATCAAGGAGCCTCACCTCAGTCGTAACAATCGCTTTTCAAAACGCAGTTCTCCCACAATCGCATCAAAAACTAATGTTCGAAACCACTTCACCTCGAGCAAAGGAATTTCTAATTTTAGATAAAGAAGATATCTTGTCGCAAAATACCACCCCCTGCCGTACCCCCGCACCCCCTGCTGCACCCCACGCACCCCCTGAATTTGATTTCCTCCTCGTCGGTTTCATATCAATTTTTCACAATGACCATCGAAAATATGCCCTGTATCTCAAATGCATGTATGAGCAGAATTCAATCCAACACCCGGTTGCCGGCCCCCGCACAGCCGCTCATGTGCTACGTCCACACAAATATACGCGCGATCGGTTTGGCGCACACGAAACCACATGCATGCGGCCGGCGGACTAAAAATCCAAATTCGTATCCGCACATGTAACATGATACACACAGATGTTCGATTCTGTTCATTTGTGTGGCAGGCCTGTTCGGTGATGGCTCCCCGGACTTTCTCCACCCCGCCCCCACCACCCCACTGCTCCCCGCCGCGGATTGGTAACGACGATCACGTCTGGGCGCAAAAGCGGCGCAGACATTTTAAGAGTACACATCAGCACCGCGAGGTACAATGCTTAAGCTAGATGCGCATGCGCATGTGTAAATATATTCGCTGCCGACAAACTGTGCTATTTTCGTCACAATCTTGAGGCACTGCCAACCGCGATGGGTGGCTCGCTTGGAAAATTATTCATCCTATCCAAAATAAGAAATCAGTCACGAAAGTTGCAAAAAAGCAACAACAAAAAAATTATATATCTCAAAGTTCTAGTCGATGATGGAACACACTATAAATACAGTCTGCACAGCATCATCTTTTGTACGTTTCAAACACACACACACACATTCACATTTTCGCACTCAATGAAGGTACGCCAGTAAATCCGCTCCATACTTCTTTACATTCCATATGATGATTTAATTACTATTGAATGCAAGGAAGCATGGAACTTTCATAGGCGAATATGCATCCGTGTCTCGGTGGCTCTGCAAAAAGAAAAAAAGAAACTTCAAACTTCAAGTGCACCTCATTACTCCCGCCCACGTGTATCGCATTTCACTTTTAAACAACACTACAAAACTGCTGCTCACTTAACGTATGAAAAACACCGTAAAATACAAGTAAAACATAAAAAAAAAATACCGCATCCCTTTGCGTGGCTTTGGAATGTACAACGACTCTACTCGCGTTACGAACTCTCTTCTCAAACGTACTGGATATCTCTGCATGATGTCACCCGGGGGATCATCGCTTATTATTATTTTTATTTTTTTTTATTTTTTGAATCATTATATGCCGTCTGTGGATGGTGGAGGAAGTTCACTGTTCTCTTTAGGGAGAGCATGATAAGACTGTGATACATCATGTGAATTGTGTGACACTTATATGCCACTTTTTATGTTTATCACTCACTTCAAACTCACCCCTCCGCTGTGACATACCTCGCCGTGCACTCGCACACCACGCTGCAGTGGCAACGTATGACAATGTGACAGGTCAGGTCAGCGAACAGAAAAAAAAAAAAACATCACATACCCAACACAAACACATTTTTATGCAACAGTGAGTTTTAAAAGGAGAGAGATTCATTTTCAGGACAGGATCAAATGAAACCAACCAACGACAGTAGCGAAAATCCGAAAAAATAAACGGGATAATCGAGGTGCACACAAGATGCACACACTCGCGCACACACACACACACACAGGGAGGCACTTGAAAATATTTTTCCGGTGTTATGTCTGTTTGTCATGTGGTCGCAATATGTCCATTTGCTCGGCGGGTAGATCTGCAAAAGATACACATACCTACTACACTGCTTTTTTTTTTGCTTTTTGTACCCACTTTCGGTTACAGTTTATGACGTTTCATTCACAGAATAGCTAGTATCTTGTGGAGTAAAAATTCCAAGCACTCTGTCCTCATCCGTAGGTGCGGGGTTCTGTCTTCGTTTTTTTTTTTGTTTCTGCTTCTGGTCACGGACATGAGGATGGGAATGAAGTCCCATGCAGAGTGATGCATAATTTGTTACCCATGCGAGGTTTTCAGAAGTTAGAAACGCTCGTTTTTGAAATGCGAACGATTTCTTTTGGTGATTGGTGAACAAATAGAAATAAGTCACAGGTGGACTTGGAATGGCGATGGTTAAATTGGGAAGGACATCAGTTTGGTTGAATTGGATCAACATTTGTGAAAGATGGCAGTGCTTTGGTTGGGGACACGCTCGAAAATGGGAAGATTAGCGAAAAATGGGGACGGATGTGGGTGAGTTAATGCTAGCTTTGCACTTCGATTTGGACTGAATTTTATGATCATCTAGGAACTGCTTGTAAGAGAAATATCTGTAGGGAGACAGAAAGTGAGGGAGAAAAAATATTACAAGTTCAGTTTACTTTACTTTGACTTGGAATGAAAATAATACCAAATCCTTCGAATAAGTACAGACTCTTTCGATGTAACTGCCAAGGCTGGAGGGACTTTGAAATGGATCCCAGAAGTTTGAAGAAGGAAGACAAACACGTCTTTTTGTTATTGGACCCAAGTTTTTGAGATCAGATAAAGTCAAATTGTGCATGCCATGGCTTCGTCAACACTTTTTTTAACTTGATGCGGTTGTTACAAACCTTCGAAATTCTTGACATTGTCTAGGCGGAGAAATCAAAAATTTTCTGAGGAAGTCAATTCCTTTCCGAAATGCCAAGACACGACCACGCTGGCTTATGACTTCATCTGATAAAGAGTTGATCGATAAAATCAGTGGCATTTATGAACATGTCGTGAAGTTAGCAAAAGCTTCACGTATAATTTGAAGATCTTCTTAACTTAAGAAAAAAAAAGTTAAAAAAAAAATAACTGACACTCAGATAGCAAATAAGGATCCTGTAGTTTTTTTTTTAATTTTGTTAAACTTAAATTTAAAAAAATAAGAGTTACTATAGTTTGTTTTTTTTTCAGCGGATGATGGAATAAAAGGCAGAAACCAAAATCTATATTAAAATTATTTTCAAAATTGTTTATCATCTGTGAAACGAATATGGAACGAAAATGGTTGCAAAAGGATGTAAGCTCAGAATGAAGACCTTTGCTTTAAAAGCCGAAATGGGTTAAAAATGGGTGAAAATATGCAAACGGCTTAAAAATTTTTGGATTGAAAAATATTTTTTTTAAATACAGCTGGCGATCGGGTCTGCAGTATCAACTAAGCCTGATGATCATCGAAATAGTGAACTAATTGACAAATTTCATCCGAGTCTCTTAGCAAAAAGTATTCAAATGCAAATTAAAAAAAATACTAAAATCACTGAAAAACTTTACAAATCAGCGGGAAAATATAAGATTTCCAGAACGATGATGATGTAAGAGTGAACGATCAAATCTCAAAAACTTAAAAAACCCCGAAACTACTTTCCATGACATTCGATATCAGCCCGAGAAATTCAAAACACTGTCTCGTCTAGTCGGTGACTCCGTTCGAAAATAGCATTTCTCCATTTTCAACTCAACGCGGAGACATCCGATATGTCAAGTTAACACATTGAGCATGCTCTCAGAAAACAAAGAATGTATTTGAAGCTACTCCATCATCTCTCACCGCTGTACGAAAAGGTATCGAATGACATCCCAGGCCGGAGAAAAAAATGCAAACTATTTTTACGCGCGATTACATAACAATTTGAACCTTTTTTCGTGTTTTCCAAAAGCTGTTGGCACTTAAAAAAATAATCGATACTCTATACCTCACATTTTGATCCTTCGATTGTCTCTTTCAGGATTTATCCTTAATTTCTCACTTTTTTTTTCATATAAGCACAAGAATATTTAAATCGGAAAAAAAATAGAAAAGTTTTTTTAATTTCTTTAAATTGAATAAATTATTTAAACAAATGAACAATATACCCTCCTCGACTCAACCTTGAACAGCTGAGGCTGTGGTGTGAAGCTCCTGGTGAGCTGCGAGTGATTTAGTAATTTTTTGGACAAAAATTGATCCTCACTGATCGACTTCTAAACAAGTAATGCACTAAAGGATGCAAAATTTCTCTGTTTAGTTTCTACTACACGTCAATCGTTTGAGAATGTATCTCTTTCTCTATGTATGGGATTTTCTTGACGATTCCGTTCGAGATCGTTTTTTTTTTTTTTTGTTGTGTTTTTTCCTGTAGACTTTCACCGAATCGTTGATATTTTGTTCTTGTTCGTTTTTGTTGTTGTTTCGTTTTTCTATTTTATTTTTATCCATTAGAAGATGTCTTAAAGATATATACAAGAAAAAAAACAGAAACAGGCAAGCAAAAAAAAAATAAATATTTAAAATTTCACAGCGGAGAAGGCGACGTACGAACGAACGACTCCAACTCTGAGGAAATTTACCCGAATCCGAACGCCGAAGACTGAAGAATGCCACTGCTGTGAGCAAAAGATACTTTCGAGGTTTTCCTAATACCCCATCGATGATAAAGATCGTCGCAGTGTTGTTGTAAGTTATATATATTTTTTTTCAAATTTGCTCTTTCTAGAAAAAAAGAAAATACGTATTTTTTTCTTTTTTTAAATGTATCTCCTCTGACTAATTGTGTGAACGGCTGAAAAAGAACGGACGATGGAGCTGGGTTGGTGGTGGTATATCGCGCCGTATAGTGGTGTGGGGACTACGCTTGTCTGTAAGGGGTCTAAAAATGGCCACGAGATTTGATTCGTTATCTTTGGGTTGGTAAAGTTTTTCCTTTCAGTTGTGTTCTTGCATCTTCTTTTTTGTTTCTTCCTCTCTTCTAGTCGTCTCGCATTCGATGGATACATATAGTAAAAATAAATATTTTAGTTTTTTTTTTTCATAAAAATGTATCTTTTTGTAGTGTGATCAATGGATGATGGCAGTATGGGTGAGTATCTCACACAATGATGCTGAATGTATTTTTGGTGGCAAGAGTATAGCTCCCCGGTATTTTGAATCTGTTGCTGGTCGGAGATTGCGTTGCGCATAGATGGAGGAACACAGTTGCAGGCTGTGGTGTAATATGCACTTGAAATGGTTTGCTTTAGGTTTTGACAGTAGGAGGTAATATGCAGAGGCATGTCTGAGATCGAAATGCACACTCAGAGCGGCATGGGAGTCTGCCAATTACGACATTTTGCTGAAAATGCGTGTACTGTACATTTGCGTAGAATTTTGGCAACCATTCGTGGTCTAAATCAGGAGCACACACAATGCGATCATTTTATTTTTTCTGTGTAGTTCATTCGTTCGGTTTGGTTTCGATTGTGTAAATTCGCATAGAGTTCAATGAAATCGATTATGTCGAGATTTATGACTTGTTCAATGCGCTGGGTGAGCAGTGCACACATCATTTATCACGAAGTGAAAAGGTCGTTGTAAGGGGGAATGAACTAGGACTGAATGGAGATGCTTCAATTCGGCAATGGTGTTCGGTTCTTTTTTTATTTCACTCACCCAAGCAACATGATCTGCTTGTGTTTTATAGCATATCTTAAATATACATTAAATCAATGTCAGTTTGGTGAAAGGTTACATTAAAGGCAAGATCGTCCACCTCAGGATGCATGCAAGATCATGTTGGTATTTGACGAACAGATCTTGTATATAGTCCACAAAATCACACACGCAACCTCGCAATCAAATTTAGAAACCATTGAATGGCTGTAATGAATCACAATCTGGCTGAGATAATCACAGTTAAAGAGGTTTGAATCTTGAGTCCATTCAGTGATCTTTGGATCTTGGCAACCAATTTAAATTCCATTAGCAACATTTGAAGCATACTCAGATTAGTTCAACAGTTTTACACATCGACTTAAATCCTCGATGAGTTCAGGAAAATCCGAAATGTTCCGAACAGGTTCCTACTGCCTTGTGGGTCTTCCTTTCTTTATATTGGGGCACGTACTTCCTGACATGTGCTTTGTACACGTAAATGGTAGTACGTCGCTTGCAAGCAAAGAACTGTGCTCCCAACACCAACAACTCTCGATCTTTAAAATGTTCCAGTTCTCGTACTGTTCCAGTCCCCAGACCACACTTGTATCCAGTGGAGACAGCCTTACCAAGGAGTCGTCCATAAACCTGCATCTTTCACTTACAATATTTTCAAAGTTAGAAGGCTCTATAGCCTAAATAGATGCTAAGGCGGGTGTTTGTGGACCATTATGCCACCATTTTTACAGGAACATTATTATAGCAAATGGCGACTTGAAGTATATTAAATGTAACGAAGAGGGTATATATCAATTGACTTGCTCCTTAACAGGAGGCCAAAATGTAATGTCCTTGTTGGGTCAAGCCTTAGAGAAAAACTCGAATCTAATATACTACTTTGACGTTACAGATTTACTAAGAACGCTCTGGAATCGCTGGAGCAAAGCTCTCACGAAGGATCAGTTCTCCTTCAAGAGGACTCTAACCTATCAGCAGTTATGCCCAAGCGCAATTAGGCGATTTTTGAATCAATCACTTCCTGGGTCTTCCAATCGGTCGCGTACATGATGGGTGCACATTCAAGTCTGTATCGTTGACACAAACCTTGAACTTCAAATACCCTGTAGAGAATAGCATTTTTCGCGGCAAGACTTGGGGGCCACTTTATTCAAAGAACATAACGCTTAACTCTGGATGGTTACCCTGCGTCGAAACAATAAACACACATTTTATTTTCTGTACTTTCTCTCAACCCTTTCGACCCGGAATGCAGTCAGTGGACTTACATTAAATATTTTGTGTTTGTCTGTTAAAATAATCTATCTTTAGCACAGATCAAGCAAAACAATTTTGGCACTCTGCGAACTTTGAGTGGGACGAACATTCACCTTCAAAAGTTAGTTTACGGCATAAAAACAAACTTGGCAGTCTCGTGCTAATTAATTATTAATTAAAACGCAGGACGCCTATGTGCTTTAGTACAGTTTTCTAAAGCAATTAGTAACGTACTTAAAACAAAAAAAAAATATGCGGATAACTCAAAAACAAAGTAACAAAATTAAGATCATCAATAATTAGGCCTTCTTATTTTCTTAGTTATGAAGTCGATCTTAGCAAACGGTTCGTCGCAGGTTGCCCTTTAGTTAGTTCAAATAACCATAACACATCCATTTTTTTAGCTAGGGGACAGTAAATTGACCATGTTAGAAGCTAACTTGCCAACCCGTATTAGGACGGATTTCCTTATGTGATTTACACATTCTATACTTTACATACTTTTGATGTGTGAATTTCACTTCATTTATGGTTAATGACTCGCTGCTTATAGTTTTTGAGATATCTTGACAGATATTTTTGAACGTACATTACTGATTACTTTAGAAAACTGCATTTGAGATTTATTTTTGGAGTCTCGTTTATAATTGTTTTATGTTGGGAACACAGGAACTCTTATGCTATACACTCATTTTTGACGCTGACTGTATGTGTCTTAACAGGTGCGAAAGGGTTAAGTTACAGTTCTTACAAGAAAAGTAGTAATGTAAAAATAAAATTTACACCCATTAAGTATGTACATCCGGAATCATAGGACGGTTTACAAAACTCTGGCTCACCATGGCTCGGTCAGGTTGGATGCGTGTACAGATCAAACTGTTCCGAAAAGTCGCTAATAAAAACCTTACAGAGGTTTCTTGTCCTTTAGAGCATCAGTTGCAAATTGCTTAGAAGTGGATTCTGTGTGTGTTTCCCGAACCACGAATTTCCGCCGAACACCCTATCGCAGTTCTTGTCAACGCCGTTCGTTTATCTAACTCAAATTCATCACCGGCCAAACTAAAACTCTCATCCGCATACAGGAACACTCTTCTCCCTTGGATTAGTTAGACAAACTTACTACGTCCCGCCTCTACTTCAACGTCTAAATGATTTATCCGACAGACGAACCTTCCACTTGACAAAAATACACCCGAAAGAGCCTTCGCTCGCAGTGAGGTTAGAAATTCGCCTTTCTCCTCCTCAGAGGAGGTGCACCGTCTAGGGTCATCATCCTTCAACCGCGGTGTTCAACAAACTCATTCACACACGCACACGTGTTCGGCAGAGCATCAAGAGTATAAAACAACACTTGTGGCATTTTAGAACAATACCCTTCCATGTGGCATCCAGAAATCTTCCTCATCACCGATCCGTTTCACAATTTTCAACAGAAGTCGGTCATATGGTCGTTTCCCTACAGTTTTCCTTAATTAGAGGCTCTCCGATGGACCAACTCAGCGCGACTCGTCGACTGTGATGTGCAACCACCACGTGTTGGAAAACACTGTATCCACGCAGAGGCGATTTCTGTATTCTCTTTTTTTTTTCTTCAATTTATTGACGTGCAACTCGGCAGGGGTACAACTTCTGTTCCGCTAGGTAGGTGACAAAATCGATCGGACTAATAATTTTGACAGCTGTGACACATGCAGAGAAGGTGTTGGACACATCCCATGCGGAGTGCCTGGGGGATGTGAGTTGTGAAGTGAGTGCAGTGCAATTGTGGACTCGGCACCCATCCATCGCTTTTATTGACATTTTTATTATTGGAGTCACGCCGCCGATGCGATGTCTGTTCAGCGGATGAGCAAACAAAAAAAGGGAAAACAACACAAAATAAGTTCGAGTCACGTCGGCACCACTGTTAACTTTTGCCAAAAAACTTTTCCTCCAAAAATAGCCGAACAAAAATTCCTTGCCCGAATGCAAGTGTTTGTGCAGGCCCCATCGAATCACGGGCCACCCGGGGTGGGGGCGAAACAGACGGTGCTAAAGTTTCCACCCTAAGACGTGGATTTTATTTATTTCCTCGTGGTTGCGCTGTTTACCGCTAGCGGTTACTTGAAAAATAGTATACATTTTGTCTGTACATCCACAGAGTCTCTCCTCCTTTCTAAGGCAAGTTCTTTTAAGTTCCACCACATTGCACACAGTTGCCGGGTTTTGCGATGCATTCTTGTGTCGTGACTCGTGGCACGTCCCTCCACCGCCAATTCATAGACACCCCGTCGAGGAAGGCAAGAAATTTTCAACAACTCTACCGATCTCACCCACTGCGGCAAGGCACAGATGCAGATGTCACACTCAATGACTTTGATCCTAAATATAAAATTCATTTCTCTTGTTTTGGCAAGTTTAAGTTTCATAATTTCAACCCTCCTACGATCGAGTGAAATTAAATCCAAAAAGTTTATTAATAAATCCGAAATTCAAAGGAAAACATTTTCAAAATGGTAAACACTCACACTCATGTGTGTGCAATTTGTACCCTGAGTTCGGGGATTTTTTTTTCTTTCTCTTTTTCGTTTTTTTTTTTTGCTAAATTTGTTTTATCCATTTTTTCGGATTTCAATAAATTATTTCTCGTTTTTTATCGCTTGCAAAGGAAGCACACAACCGGAGGAATGTATCGCATTTTAATTGGCATTAAAGAGGGTAAATTAAATTTATTTTACACCCCCCCACCTACGTCTGTATTTATTGTTGGTCCTGTTGTTTTGCGAAATGCTGCTAGAAAAACAAATATTTACTGTTTTGTTCGTTTTTTTTTGCTGCGGTTTTATGAACGATGTAATGTGTTTGCCTTGAACTCTATCGGACATAAATTTCATTTTAGATGGTGTTTTGGCCATTTCCACCAAGTATTTTGTGGTTAAGTCGAGCGGTGACTTTTTTGTCATTATTAAATTGGGGTTTATTCGAAATTTGAATTTCATGAGCTAAATGCGTTTTTAATGCCTGCGTTTTTGGAGGCAATCATCCACATTGGATTGGGAAATCTACAGGCGCTCTTAGTCCCAATGCCTCGAGACTGAGTCATCAAGCACTGCCGGCTAAGCAGAGCGGGCCATTCGAATGATGTCCTATTGCATCTAACTATAATGGCATGAAAGTACAGTTAAACCTGCGAAAGTTGGCCAGCTGCGGTGCAAGGATTTTTGGCCAACTTCGGCAGGTGGCGGTTTTTTTTGAACATGTCTTAATAAGGGACTTCGTTTTTAGTCACACTGTGTCATATGTGTTTATTAAAACCAATTAATTAAGAACATAAAAAATCAACAAAAACAAAATTATTTTACAAATTTATTTTATTCCAAGTTGTTTGTTTTGCTTTGCTCTTGTCTTTCTAGATTTTGGTTTTAATGATTCAAACTTCTAAAAAACTGCAGAAATAAAATCTTCTACAAGATACACAAGAATATTACGTTACATCTATGAACACTTTCTTCAGAGCATTTGCACTCACGCACAAAATGCAAGAGCTACAATGGCGACATTCATTTTCATTTTAACTCATTTTTATTATGGAATTCATAACAGCTTATATACTAGACAAAAATGCTTAAAACTAGTTGGACGAACATTGTTAGTTACTTATTTATTCTAGCTTACTGGCCCTTGGCGGGTACCCTAAGCTAAACTTAAACTTATTCTATGTCTTTCGTCTTAACCTAACATTATTATGTAAAAGAAAATGTCAACATGACTAATATGTATTAAGAAACAATCTTACATTCTACAATGGCGACCAGCAGTTAACTATGTTGTTGGCCAAATTTCGCATGTTATTTAGTACGAAAGACGAAGAAATATACCTAAATGTGCGACCAAGTTCCAAGATAGACAGGGCTCTAATCGCTAGGGTATCGACGATAGTTTCTCTTCTTGTAAGTATAAAAAAACAATTGCGTCTCAGAGATATCGTTTTGCCTGCTTCGCGTAAGCTAAAAACTGTCAGTAGCTATCGTCTCGACGACTGAATTTTGGTGATACCTATTTCAGTATCGTTTCCTAATAAATGAGAACAAATTGTGTATACATATCTTGTTCTACACTTTTGAGACATTTTTAGAGTGATAGGTCACATTTGGATTAGTTTTGCTCGCTAACTGAAATGAGAATGTGTTTATCAAATTTGAGAGGAATTAGAGCACAGATTTCATTTTTACGTGAGAGATATTATTTCCAGAGTTCACTGTAACGATGGACGAACGATAGTAATGGTCTTACAGGAAGCAAATCATCGACGATATCATCGAAGTGATAGTCGTCTGAAAAAATACGCAATGAGAGCCCAGATAACCAACATACAGAGGTATTTGACGGAATATTTGAATGGACTTTTTGTGGTGCTACTATATACTGGCCAACTACGGCAGGTTTCCAGCTTTACAGGTTTCACTGTAGTTTCAAAATGATGTTCGAATAAATTTCATAGTTCAAGCCGTTGCTCTTCCTATCGTGCTCAGGATTGTGGCTGGAATGATTGTGTAACATTTGAAACAATCCACCGCAGACTTAAGAAACCTCGAACGAAGCCTTGAATCCAATAAAAAGAAGCTAAGGTTAACGAGAAGCGCCAATATGCAATAGCGTTTCAGATTTTTTAGGATTCGAATGGACTTTTGTTATACGGCTGTACTTTGTCGCTTTAAATACACGTGTAATAAACCAACGATTTCATCTGATTCGCTCTGATTGTGTGGCACACGGGCATCATGTCCAGTTTAAGTTGTGTCGTATGAAATAGATTTACGTATACGGGTCAATTCACGTGAAATCATAGGCTCAAGGTTAGGTTAGGCTATAGGCTATACATATACTATACATAAATATATTTTTTCGGGTCTATAGCGTGAGGAGAAATTCTATGAAAAAAGGAGAAAAAATCTGCCTCGATACACATCCTCCTCGGAGATCCTAAAGTTCCCGCATGTATTCGACGAGACCAATCCCAGTCCTCAGAAATTCAATAAGATTGTAACAATGTGGATTAATCTTGCACGGTTACCCTTCGTCGAATCGACGAACCGCAGACGATAAGGATAACCGTGCAGTGGATTAAGTGTATTTATTGCCGGACAGGTAGCTGATAATGCCGAGTACCGGGTACCGACTTGAGTATTACACGGGTACCTGGGTTTTCGGGTTATTGCCGAAACGGGTATTTCCCGAGTAAGAGTAATCAAGAAGTTTATTACACACCACCAGGATATTTAAACCCGGAAAACTTGCATAGTGCATAGGAAGAAGTGATCCTACTTCATTACTTGTTAATTGATTTTATGTAACTTTGCATCATTTATTTTTTCATTTCAGATTATTGAAAGCAGTTGCAGTGAATTTCTTCGTAGCAACCACCAAAATTGTTACATGAGCAGCAGTTAAGCAATCCTGATTATGGTCTAAGTGAAACTACTCACTACAGTCTAGTCTAGGTCATTCTCAAGGGCAGTTTTACTTACAATACTACTAATCATGCCGATTTATCTTACAAAGGATTATCTTATAAAGCCTCTCAAGATTATCTACCTTATTAAAGCCGCCTTTAGGTTAGAACTCATCCCGAGTCAGTTGAAAGTAGCGGAAATAGTAATGGTACCGAAACCGGTTAAGATCTCCACAGAAAAAGATTCTTAAAGACTGATTTCACTTCTTCTCCTAGTATTCAAAAGAATGTTACTTTTTTTAATCATTTTTTAGTCAGTTTGTGAAAGAAGAACGACTTATTCCAAATCACCAATTCTGTTGTAGAAGTAGCATTCGACTACTGATGTTATAGAAAAATCCTTTGTGTGTTGTTTCGCAAGCCTTTGTTCTTGGTACCCTATTCTTTACTTTAATTTATATAGAGCAGCCATATACTTCAAGACGTAGACAATGTACTAGGCACATTTGGCGGCGATTCCGCAATTTTGATAACTGACAAAATGGTTGAAGAGTACACTAAATTTCAAAGTGCAAAAGGAAGCGTGAAGAGACTCATTAAAAATAACGACATGTGCTGGCTTATTGGAAAATATTCCAAGCGAAGTATTGACAACGAATTGTTGAACGATAAGCAATTGCTGAAATCCGTCTAGACGTATGCGCTTCATTAAGGGGTTGTACTAAAGGAAGAAGAAAGAATACACAACATGACATCCATAGATGACATGATATCCACAGAAATCTTGGAATTTGATCAATTTAAGATAAAATTACGTTATTGCTCGCAAGCATAAGCGTCGTCTGGAAGAGAACAGAGCACAGTTCAGCTGTATTTCCAATTCTCGACGAAAGTAATGCTAGCACGGTGAATTCATCCCGCGATTATCTACGACAGGGTTGCCGCTATGCGACTTAGGTCGCAATTTGAGCCTTTTTCGACACAAAGAGACCGTGCTTTTTTTTAAATATTTCCATTTTGACACTTTATATTTTCTTGCAACTTTTGGAGACTATTTTAAAAGAAACATATTTTCCATGCAACAGATTCGGACTCGGGTCAGAATCCAATCATTATCCTTTGTGGATTGTGGTGAAGAGACACAATATTTGAAATTAGTTTGAAAAGGTTGTTTCATTGCCATGGTTAAGTCAAGAAATGGACACAAAGTAACCATTCTATAATGTATGTTAACAATTATTTCTGAGCCATGTTCCATGTAACCATGATAAAACGTAGAGAATACAGAAATCGAACAATATGTACTTGTATTCTCTGAAAAAAAAACTATTCGTTAAATAGATGTTGAAGCTGGCAAAGCCACATGCAACCATATACACTCGAAAGTGGCTCAACCTGTTCGAAAGGTCGATTTATTCTTCAAACATTTCGCTGAAGCTTAATTAGCGATGAGATTAAGTGTCTGTAACTCTGCATTTACAATTTAAGTTTGACACGATCCATTGGGATATTGTTTTTTGCCTTATGTAACCGTAGCAAGACAGCAGTGACAAGTCATTGAAAATCGCATTCTTTCTTTGTCAATTGTTTTTATTGCTTCGTAACAAAATTTTCAGCGGCAACCCTGATCTGCGGTATTAGCATGAACTCTCAATCGAGAATATCCTTTCAAACACTTCTTAATCAAGAAAGTGAAACTGCTAAAATTAAATCCGTGCCTAGAAGGTAAAAACATGTTATGTCAATTTTCAATTCATTTGACAATATTTCAGGAGAGTAATTTTAATTTTAAAAAACTTGTTATACAGCTTATTTGTTTCAGAATATAATACAAGTAATTATTTGTCATAGATTAAATAATTAGGTAAATAAATTAATACTTTTTGCACTTAAGCACAGTAGCAATGGCAACTTAAGCCGTTTTAGGAAATCAATTTTTTTCCAAATAAATATTGTTTCAACACTTAGGTCGACTCAAGGTATGTATATTTGAGAAACTAATTTGGTAAATTAACTAAAGTCGACCTAAGAACAACAAACTCGTTACATTTTCGCGGTAAAGAATCTTAAGGGCACCTTTGGTGGTGCCAATTAACACAAGCAACAATTAACTTAAAAATTGTTACGACTTCCCCATTTAAAATTTGTTTTCACCTAGTCTATAAGTATACGTTACACAACTAAAGCGACTTAAGATGTTTTAACTTTTAGACAGATATATATTTTATTTAAATGTTTTTACTCGGTAAGAATCCCTTTCGCTTTAAGGGAACGGTCTACATAACGCCTTTTGAAAATGTTCACTTACCCTCGCAAAACAGAAAATCTCAAGTTTAAGCACGCCCTGATAGTAACATGCCCGGCACAGTAAAATACCGAACACAAGAACAAGGCCCAAAACAATAAAAAATAATAATCCAACCATTGCTATCTTTTCTTCATCCTTAAAATATTGATTAAGATGCCTTGACATATTTTGAGTACGCTTTTTGTGTATGATCGAAACGTAACACAACACCCATTTGCCGTTCTGTCTTCAGCGCGTTTAATGTTAAAGTGTTTTAACAGGGTTTGATTTGCAACTTGGCAGCGCTGTTCGCAGTGACAGCACGTTGCTTTGATGACTGCCTCAACAGCTTAACACAAATAGAAGAAGAATCCGTAAAAATGCTGCCAGTCTCAGAGCTCACAGTTGAATAAATTCTCAAGCACTCTCTAAGGACTCAAGCCAGCTGATGGTACAAATAACTCTTAAAGGCGAAAAGCTTCTGCATTCATCTACCGGCAACAGAACCACAGAACGATAAAAATTAAAGGCAAACCCATTAAAACAGCGAAGACCTTGACACCCCACCCGCCCCAGTAGGGCCATTTGGCGAAATTCACCATTTCATCTCATTGTTTGCGGCTTGAAGGATACCCAAAACCACTATAAGATGCATTACAACCCGCTGTGGCGGGCATAAACTGCAATTTCACTTTAATTTAAAATTTTGCAATAAATACACAGCATTCTCCTTTAACGCAACCACCCCCTAGAAGGCCGGAGAGGAGCTCTCCCCTCCATTCACACTCGCATACACGCACACATTTTCAGAAAGTTTTCGGTCCAAAAATAAACCAAGCAAATGGGTGGTGGCAGTGGTGGTGGCGATGGTGGCTGTAACCAGTTGCGGTGATGCCCGAACAGAGTTGCATTACGAGCTGGCAGCATTAAAGAGCTGGAATCACAAGACATGAAGGAGAAGGAGACAACCGCCACCACCAGCACACCACCACTGGCAACAGCAGCAACAACAACAACTGCAGCGCCTTTTATCTCCAAAGTATGCACGCCGAGGCAGAAGCCAGACACCCATGGACAATGGCGAGCGGTCCACTAAAAGCTTTTTGATTATGAAAAATGCTTCGGACACATGTTTCAAATGAATCCATGAAAGAACTAGAAGTGTTCCCCGTTCATCCGTCCCCGTCCAGCTTCAGCCGGCGTGGCGCGCCCTGCCGACTGCCGCTCCGCTGGTCCTCTGGATAAATAAGAGCTCTCGTATAATTTCCCAGGAAACAGTTAATGGTGTGTAATTATGCTTTTGATTGAGTAATAAATAAAAACGAAGCACGGGTAATGGCACACCGAGCGGGTGGATGCTATGCACTCGCCAGTCGCCTGTAATGGACATACCGGAGAGAATCTATTTTCGTAACCCAAATGCGGATCTCTGCATGCATCAGTCAAGAGTGCCAGGATCTGTGGCGATTTGTTTTTAGTTAGTGGGCGTGGGGCGGTGACGGCGGCGGGGATTGAGTGCAGCAATTGAGTGCAATCGCCGGGTTGTAGGACCCCAATGATTGATGTTTGATTGGATGTGAATTGTTGCGGGGCGATGAGGGCGCCGCATTCACTTATTTTTGGATCACTCGTCGATGCGGGTGAGAGCTTTGAGATGTGAATCGTCGCATCAAGTGCGGTGGACTTCATGAGAGTTGTGATTAACATTTCAACAAGAGATCTGTGGCCACTCTGCTTCAAGCAAGGATCCGAATTTGATCCATCGGCGTGCATTCAGTGGTTCAGCCCCAACTTTTGCTGGATTGCCCCGCTTGTGTTCTCTTTGCAATTTGACACCGTTTTCATGCCGCAAGCAACGGATTTATGACAGCAGAGCTGTGACCTTGGAGCAGAGGCTACTCCTTGTGGGGGAAGCGTTCAATTGCTGGGAATGAGAGATGCGGCGACTCGACACCACTCGAGGCATTAATTATAGACCGAGCCAGACCCAACTTCAGTGCTGGTGAGGGGTGAAGCGTTTTCTTCTACAGAACTAGAATAGGATATACATGCTCAGCGGTATATCTGCATCGGGAAGCGCTCCAATCCACCCGGAATTTAAACTTTGCGCTACAATCCAAGGTGAAATGGACCCAGTGTGGACTGTGGACGAGTGGAGGGGACCTAAAGGTTTATGCCCCTGATTCAGTGACCTTCCAACAAAATATTTCTCCCGTGGGAGAACATAAATTTCCTGCCACCCCTGCTTCCTCGGGGGATACATAGAAGTTTGGGTTAGTTAAAGGTAAGTGAGTGATGACGACACTCGCATGGACCGTCGTGGCTCTCTGTTTTAAACGGTTTTGTAGAAAAATTGAGTTTTATGCATTTGCATGATTTTGGTCGCTACGACGCTAAAAGCGCATGGTTTGATCCCCAGAACAACAACTTCGCTCGAATGGAACGTCTCCTGCCTCGTAAGAGAACAATTGGACGAATCTCGCTGGGCCCTTCACAACAGTGGCTGCACTGTAGCTCCGCTCGATGTTAGAAGAGGGTAAGGAATCATCGATGCATATCTGAAGACACCGTTTATTGTGCAACAGCCGGAGAAGAGAGGGGTGTTATCCTTCGTGAACAACTTGATGGTCAACTCATTCAGAACAGTTAAACCAGTTGTAGCTTCTATGGCAGCGTGCTTTAGAATGCGTTATACGATACTCCATTCCTCCAAAAGAGCGAATGGACACCACAGGAGGACCAAGTAGCGGGGACTGACGCTACAGTACAACTACTATCTGACTTGAATGAGACCCAGGTCAACTTTGAAGTGTTAGGACACTTCTTCTTTATTTCCTGCATCCCCTTGAGGGGCATACGGCCTCAACAACGGTGCCGCGCCATCGTATTCTGTTTCTGACAAGGTCCCTCAACTATCTCCAACCTGCAGATTCTGTGGACAATCTTATGAAGTTCTAGAGCATGTACTGTGATTCTCGGCCACATCGAGCGCATGGACAACAATGCTCCAGCTAAGAGGGTCTTCGAATTCAAGCCTCCTGGTTCGAGAAGGAGAGGAAGACCGATAAAGACCAAGTAATCGCGGATGCAAGACAGCTTGGTCTTGATGACTGGAAGCAGCGTGCCCAGAACCGTCAACAATGGAAAGTAGCTATCGATCAGGCTCGGACCCTGCATGGGTCGTCAACCTGATAAGTAAGAAAGTAAGTCAGTACTGCGATTCTGTGAGGCACTAGCCCAAAAAAGACAAGGATATCTCGGCAAGCATCCGATAGAAGAATTGAAGGCACTAGAACCAGCTCTGATTCTCAGATTCCTAAAGAAAACTGGCTTAGAGAGAATACTCTAGAATAAATCTCTTTAACCTTCGCGGCACAGTAGTCCATAATCATCAATAGAAATCTGAAACGAACTGCATGTGCCGGGAACTTTTAAGAAACCAAAGGTATGCAAAGGGGGCACAAAAGATCTAAAGGCCGCGGTGCAATCAACCCCCGAAAATAGTAATAATGCACCATCAAATGCATATCAAAATCAATGGACAGCAAGTGAAGCGGAAATTCACATGAAGATCCAGTTCGAAAACCTACTTGTTCGGTCCCAAGGCACAAGGACACGAAAAAGCGGACAGTCTTGCGAAAAATGGATCCGAGCTGGAACAATCTCGACAACAACGACTGCAGGGCGCAGGTGCTGGCCCTGGTTAGCGGGGTCCCCGGTTCGAATCCCAGTGAGAGCCAATTTAATACGCTCTGGTCCAGCCAACATTTGACGTTGGGATCAAATTGACGACACTGTCACTGGAGTAGTCAATTAGTGGTAGTAGTCTGGTTAAGTTGGGTTAGGTAGGGGGCTGCTAGTGCATTCACCAGCACACTTAGACCATATTGATGCATTGTGATACCCCTAGTCAGACTACTTCCACTGATTGACTACTCTAACTTTCCTGTCACAGGGATTCGAACGGGGTACCCCGCTAACCAGGAGGCACTCTACCAACCGCGCCATCCAGTCGTTTTATTACAAAAATAAAACGTAGTAGTCTGGCTATGAGTATCAAAATGGAGCAATATAGTCTAAGTGTGCTGGTGAGTTCACTAGTAGCCCTTCTACTTAACCTAACCTAAACTATCTCGATAATCCCGTATCTCACGCCGCTTAGCTTCAGAAGGAAAAAGCTGGAGATGTTGCCGACGCTGAACAAAAAGAGATAAACATCACATAGTTGCAAGGCGCACGCTACCATGAGTACTTACTGGCCACTGCGCCATAGACACGCAAGCATGGCCATTGAACATAGCACACAACAAGAGCTTCAGAGATGAGGAAGAAGTAGAACCTGTCCAACTTCTG
Source organism: Eristalis intricaria (assembly GCA_964034865.1). Lineage (NCBI taxonomy): Eukaryota > Metazoa > Arthropoda > Insecta > Diptera > Syrphidae > Eristalis > Eristalis intricaria. The sequence goes on from OZ035874.1 coordinate 47,350,533, forward strand.
TTCCGCGAATGGCCAGCCCTCTTCCAGGAAAAGAAAGCACTTCCTGATAAAGAACCAACTTCTTCGCAAAGCCAGCGGACTTATGCGATGTAGAACTGAACGAGAAATAAGGCGTATGATTGAATCCCGATGGTATTGTTCGTAAATTGATCTTGGTCTCACGGTTGGTAAACGTGGGCTTTGAAGGGCACTATGGACCCAACATGTTGGTCTTAATATGCCACTGGCGCAAGGCCACAATGGCTGCCATATTCCTACCTACCTCTGATCTAGTTCCTCTCAAGACTGTATACTTAAACATACGCTTGTGACTTAAGACGTTGATTAGCAAACCGTGACATCAGTCGAAGATGGGAGAAGCTACCGCCCTACTTGCGTCCTCAACGAAAACCGAGTTCATGCCCTCCAACTAGAGCCACCTACAAAAGAGATTCCCGCTCCACCATCAGCCAGATATAAAAATCGCCCCAAAATTCTGGGAACTCTCCGAACAGTCAACGAACTTGCACCGCCGCCGCGCCAGTGTTGAGTTCCTCAGTCTCACGCCAGCTAATCGTGTTATCAAATCCGACCCAAGCACAAGGCGACATTCCCAAACGACTCGGCTGCGTCCCAAAATACATTTCCGTCAAACTTCGTATCGTATTGTCTCATGTTCCAGAAAGTCTACGAAACGCCTCTCCCAGCAGCCAACTCTGCGGGATATTTATCCTCGGCAACTGTTTCCATTCCATTCGCACACATCTTCGACTTCCGATATTCGATACAAAATTTCTAAATTTGGTTCCATTTCTGGCCAAGCCATTCGCGGCACCCGGTTACTGTGCACCCAAGGCCCGAGAGCCTACAACAAGCAAAACGAGATTAATGGACGCGAGCACACGCTCGTAGTCGTGCGTTACCGCGTACATGTCGCCGCATTCGGTTGCGTTGCCATGACACAGGCCTCCTCCAGCCAGCGAGATGTAATTACATTAACGGGATTACTTTGGGTGCACGTTGCGTTTTCAAGCAACAAGAAAACCGAACAAATTCAGAAGAACACACAGAAAAACAAAAAACAAAAACAGAAAAAACGAAGACCAACAGAAACTTTTCTATTTTCGAACATTTTCTAAATTTGTAACCGAAAGCCAGTGTAGCTTTGGGTGAGGTACTGAGCAAGCCAGTGGACTAGGCAGCAGTAGGCACAGTCCACGCGCGAGGAGCCGAAGGGAGGAGGCACACAGCATGGCGAGCGAGCGCCTCGGAGTTGTGTCTGTCCCTTGGTCCGTCTAAAAATACCCAATCCACCGCGGGGCTATTGCACTCCCATTTTGGCTCTCGCTGCGACTATTTAGTCTTATTTAGTGCCTCCCCCCGCTCGGTGACAACATTCCATCCGCCACATAGGTTCGTGAACGCCGCTACGTGACGTGCGTATGGATTACGGGCGCACGCAAGGGTGCCCAGGCACAAGTGTTTGAAACCCCCACGACCCCCCGATTGAGGGTAAAACTTTAATCAGCTTAAGTCTCGGAGGCTGATGGCAAATCGATTACAATTGCATCTCGCGTTCACGTTCCAGGGGGTGGGTGGCGAGGAACGACCACCGGCAGACCCACATTTTCCCCCATTCGGGGCGGACGCCGTGTGAGGTGTGTGTGTCTATGTGTGTGTGAAAAATGTATTAAACCAGCCCCATTAAGCGGTCTCATTTGCCCCGTGGACGCCCCACCCCGGCCCGCCCCCACTGCACACCCTCCCGGAGCTGTTCGTTTTTATGCTCCCAATAATTTCCTCTTAAGCCAAGGTAATCGCCACTTTTCGCAAATGGACCATAAGGCAAGCATAACGGTATGCTGGTCTGGTCTGGAACGGTCTACCTGGACCGGATCGGCGGCAGTGAACAATGTGGCACAGTGCATAGAGAGCGGGGCAGAGTTTTTTCCCTTTTCGATTATCTTAACGCCACGAAATTTATGCACCCCCTCCCCGTGGGAGTGGGACCGTCGCTGGCTGGCAGGACAATCGAGAGGAAAAGAGGAAAATATGCTTTATCCGTTTGCCAATAAAGGTACACTCAATCGGTGGCCTTTTTTCTTCTCGCCGCGTAATCCTTTGGGGCTTTTGCGAGAGAAGGAGTTTTTGTTTTCGCTTTTTTCGCAGCGCCAGGACTCCTTGTCGATATGTTTTGAATTCGAGAGTCTATCGAGATGATTGTGGGAATTTGGCCGTGGCAAATGTGCAAGAGAAAACATTAAGCACGGTCGGGTCGGGTACTTAAGGACATGTGCCATGGGGGCGCACGCTGGTTGTGTGTGGCTGGCTGGCTGCTGGTTAGACGCGCAGTATAAGTAATGATAGTAAGTAGCTTGTGCGGTCGTTGAAGTGGAGCGACCACCCACCACAACTCGATGTTACTGGAACTCATTATGTGCATATAAAGTGACTGTAACTAGGAAATCAACAAGAGATGCTTCCGCTGTAATGGATTTTGTATGGAAAGTGGGTGCTTGTTGGCTAGTTGGCCTTGCGTTGAGTTTTGTGTCTGGTAAGCAGTTTACGTTGCCAACAACAGAAGTCTCTATCTCTGCCTCGCGCTCTTTCTGTCCTTGTATCTCTTCATTGGCGGGTTCACGGCTATGGGTACAGAAGTGCTGATGGAAAAACGCGGGGGTATTCGTCTTGATTTTATCTTCCTTTTGTGTCCGAAAAGGGAAACGAACACGAAAGTGGGTCTTAAACTCGAATTATATAGTAATTATACGGCTTGAATTGGGGGACGAGGGGAATTGAATTGAAGGTGAAGTGGAGGAGCTTTGTGTACAAAGGGGAGTTTAAGTTTTAGAAAAACCTCTTGCAATTCACGTGTGGTGTAGGTGTTATCCATTATCTAAGTCTTTGTATCGGCACAACCCCTCACGATGCAGTGGCTCACTCATTGTTTCAGTTTTAAAGAGAACGACGAATGACTGGAATTTATGCCGACCGATGGAAGTGGGCGATTTTTTGCAGTTTCGAGCAAAGGTAGTAAGCTACTAGCGACCAGCCTGGATTTGCACGGGGCAATGTAGGTGTGGTGTTAGTGTGGAGCGGTTAATAATGCAAGGAAACTTTTCTATAGGAACATCATAGTTGCCCCTTGTGTAGGGATGCCCGTAACGTAAGTTATTTCCCAAATCTGTAAGTCTACTCATCTCGATCCTCATCCTCGATGCTTTATCTGCCGGGACCTACTGAACAAACAATTTTTTTTTTTTTCCGTGGGTAGGTGGAAATTTTCGGCAAGACTCTATGGCGAACGTTCGCCAAGAAGTTTGAGATTTTTATTCACTAATACCACCTCCCTGAACTTATTCCTGCTAACACCGCAACCATGCGCGGGTGTAGACTATCGCCCGAGATCAAGGGGTCTAGTCCTTTGTAGTCGGCGCAAGACATTAGTTTCCTCAAGGATCGGGTAAACTGCAGAGTTTATGTGCTCTTCTAGGCGGCGCTTATGTTTATAAGTAAAGTTCTTAACTTCATCTTGGAGTGGTAATATTCGTAGATCCCTGTGGATATCATCGTTTCTGATGTACCATGGTGCATTGACGATAGTTCTAAGCACCTTATTTTGAAAAGTCTGTTTTATGTTCAAATTACTTGCTTTGGTACAACCCCAAAGTTGTACGCTATACGTCCAAACAGGTTCTAGGAGTTGCTTGTAAACAAGCAGTTTGTTGTCAATACTTAGCTTGGAATGTTGACCAATAAGCACGTTTCTTCTTAACGTGCTCCTTTCACTTGAGTTTCATGTCAAGAGTCATCCCGATTTATATATATGGAAACATATTTTGCTTCATTGCCAAAAGGCATTTGGACACGATTTAGTTAAACTGGCAAGTTATTAACGTGCCTATATGTGAAGTGGGGTCGCCGTGGCGTAGTGGGTAAGTGCGTCGACTCCTACGCAGAGGGTGCCAGGTTCGATACCCGAATTTACCACCTTTGACAATTCACGGCTCCACCTCTTTCGAGTCACTGACAATGCTCAAAGAGTATCCCGATCTAGAAAAAGCTTCTCAACTTTGCCGTTTGGAGTTGGAGTAAAACTGTAGGTCTCTTACACTCGTGAGAGAACAGTAGTACGAACAACACGAGGGGTTGCTGAGAAGCTAGCCCAGGTCCGCCTCGGACTGTCGCGCAACCCATATTATTATTATTATATGTGAAGTTAAAATGGACTGATTTGCTTTCACTAGGAACAATCCGCCTTAAGTTCATCCATTCGTGTATCCGATCTAGTGAACGTTGTAATTTTGTTGTAGACTCTTCAACCGTTTTGGCTGTTACCAAAATAGCGGTGTCGTCAGAAAATGTGCCTAGAACAGTGTGTTCTTTTTGTGGTAAATCACTAGTATACAGTAGGTATAGCAGAGGGCCAAGAACAGTCCCTTGCGTTACACCAGCATTTATATTTTTAAAAGCAAAGTATTAATTTCCATGCGTCACACGGAAGATCCTATCAGACTGAACAAACAATGGTTTCTTAGATTTCGCACCGATTTCACGACCTTTGGACATCAAGCCACTCTCGGAGGAAAATATTGCTGCCCAGTGTTAATGAAGACAGTGATTTGACGGTTCGCAGCTATTGTGGTTGTGTTACTCGACCGTGTGGAAGATTTTAAGCACGCGAAATCTGTTCAAATTAGGGTGCATTAATTTTCGATGGATATTTGGCCGACTAGGTCCTGTGATTTTAATTAAGTCCTCGTAATATTTATGGGGATGTTTCAAATTGCATGTACAATAAAATCCTGATAACGTGAACTAATTAAAACATTACCAGTTCACATCTTAGAGAGATTCACATTATCGAATGGAAAAAAATGATTTTCTTTTTTTTGAAAAAAAAATACATTATATGAAATAAAAACACATTTTTAGGTTAGCAGTAGCGAATTCTTCAGTTTATACTAACACTCCATTTAATTTCTTGATTTCTGAGTAATTTAGTCGAAATTTTCACATGTTTGTCCACTGTTTTTTAAGCCATTCAAAGAAGGCAGTTTCCATTTGAGGTATCTATGAGGTTCTTAAGGTTTTCCTGTTTCTTATTATAGACTCCGTTTCTCTGAAAAACTTAAATGTTTAGTTTGTTTTTTTTTATTGCTGTTGTGGACCTTGTAACCCCATAGTTCTGCGATAGACAGTTTCAATTTTCTCAAGATATTGGTCCTTCGTAGCAAAAGCAACACAGCCATGCTTTATACCTGAAAACTAACATATATCAACACGGGCGCGAGAAAATGAGTTTGCTCTAGGATGGCGCCACATACATTTTTCACTGTCGCCAGTTCCCTTTTGAAACCCGTTAGACATTGCAGGCAAATAAGAAAAGGAACAAAGTTGATATAAAAATGCTCATTCCCGAATAGCAAGTATGGTCACATAATACATTAGGTAATGCATCATTTTTCCAGTTCACATTGTTGGATAGTTCACGTTATCGAGATTCTACTGTGTATGCCGATCCGAAACCAGCGTCAATTGCAGCCTTAGCAGATAACACGTGTACCGTGTGTTATTTGTTATATGTAAAATTGGAATTGCAGAACAGGCAACTTAAAACGTAGTCGTGGTCAATATTTACATGAACAAATCCTTGCGAAGTAAATGGACGTCATTCGTCCTTACTGCGAGTGTCGCACTGCGGTGAACAGATGTGTTTCCGATGGTCCCAGTACCAGCAGTAACAACTGTGAAAAGTTACATTCAGGGAAATAGTATTTAAATGTAATGCCGTCATTCAGTTAAATAAAGAAAAATGTTCGAGATTAAGTATATCGCATTGTAACATATTATCTTATAGCGTAGCAGGTCTTAGCAACAAAGTAATGTTTAGGGAATTTTTTGAATACATTTTTGACAAAATTTTGATATTTTTATGCTTTTCGAAACATTTGTTGAAGAAAAAAGTATAGGAAAATGCGAACATTTATTCCGCAATTACATACTCAAATGGACTTCAGCAATAAGAACTTTTGTTTACGGTAGAGTGAGTGGTGGCTGCCTTTATAATAATAATATGGTTGGCGCTACAGTCCGAGGCGGACCTGGGCCTAGCTTCTTAGCAGCCACTCGTGTTGTGCGTGCTATTGTTCTTTCACGCGTCGAAGGGACCAACAGTTTAATGCCGATTCCGAACGGCGAAGTTGAGAAGCTTTTTCTAGACAGGAATACTCTTTGAGCATTGTCAGTGACTCGAAAGAGGTGTAACAGTGAATTATCAAAGGTGGTAAATTCGGGTATCGAATCTGGCACCTTCTGCGTAGGAGTCGACTCAGTTACCCACTACGCCAAGGCGACCTGGTGGCTGCCTTTACGGTATAAAAATTGACCTTAACAAGAAGTTAAGGTGTCATTTTATAAGAGAACTCGATCGAGATAGCCTAGAAGTCGAGCAGAATGATCATTCACTTTTTATCATTCCAGTATATATCAACTGCAACAGATGGTCAGATGACTTTACAAAGCTATACAACTTCATTCTGGAATTTGGGAAAGAACATATAATGGGAATGGGAGACTGTAACGCAAGGGTAGGAAGTGCGCAGCTACTTGAAGTAGAGCTAGAGTTTTCAGCGGAGTCTTTGAAAGAATGCAGGATCGCAAGGGATAAGACAATTGATGATAATGGCAAAAAAATTATAGAGATGTGTGAATCGACTGGGCTTTCAGTAGTAAACGGTCGTTCGATAAGCGATTATCAAGGTCATTTATCCTTTCTAAGAAGTACGTCATTCACTACAACTGATGACTGTCTTATCCGTGGCAGGTGGACTTGACTAAGCGTGGAAGAACTTGTATACTCAGTTCAATTACCCTTAAATGAAAAAATAAATCTCGGAGCGCGGACACAAAAACAAACCCGGCAGAATCTCTTGTTGCCAAAATTAAGATGGATAAACCAATTCAAAAATGTTTATAAACAAAAGGTCAACGAAGAACTTAGACCCAGAAAGGAAAACGATTTTTGCTCGACAAACGGTGTGTACCTTCTTACGCCCTGCATCTTAGATGCTGCAAAGTCATATCAAAACACTAAATATTTTACGTGCCTGAAAAAGCAACCGTGATTTGACTGGGGCGACCAGGAAAAAGTCCTTTGCTTATTTACGACTGCTAAGGGAAACCGGTAAATCTTTATAAATATGCCAACCAGAATACAAAAGAATATGCTCAGAACAGCAAAAAAGGTCCTCTAATCAACTGGCCAAATCTCTTTGGGAAATTACCGACAGTCGCTCTTTCTGGAAATATGCAAAACTTCCCAGTGGCACGTCATTCCCGCGAGGTATCCACGTTGAAGTGGGCATCCTAGAAGGACATTTTCAGCAATTATATAACCCATCAACCAGTGCGACTCATTTGCACTACGCGTTGCCATTCCAAAGTGTAGAGGGGTTGGACAGAAAAATTCGACTCCAGGAGGTCTGTAATATTGTCCAACGTTGTAAACTAAAAGAGGAAAAGAAGAAAAATATAGTTTTCCCTGTATTAAAAAAGGTGACAATAAGGACCCTCCGAATTATAGGGCCAATTATAGGGAATAGTAGAACAACACTACCGAGCTGAAATGCTGTATAATAAACCGCTGTTTCTTTGGTTACTATTCAGTAACAGAGCCTTCTATTGAAGAAACAAGCAGCCGGCATCCAAGACACTGATCATCCTAGTCCAGCTCTACCACGAAGAGGCGTCGACCATTTCAAAATGGCATAAAGAATACCTTAGTATTTTTGGACAGCAGCAGAAGATCTTCGGTCCTCTTTGCGTATACCCTCAATGCAGAGGAGAAGAGGTATCAGTCACGAATACTAAAGCAACATCAGATATTCAGAATACAAGGTGGAAGGACAGACAGAGCGTCGGCCACAAAAGAACTCGAGGCCTAGACTGTGTACCAAGCAGTACCTCGCTGCTCTTAAATGGAAGAATGACTTTGAAGCAACAAGCCACATATCACGCGATCTGAAGAGGCTTATTGGCGGATTCCCAGCTCCACCCGGGCTGTGGTGGCCCTACAGCCAAGCATATCATTCCACCTTTAAATTTAAATCCAAACTGAACCGTCTCCCCCCAACCTCACCGCGTGACGTCCACACTTCCAAATCTTCCCAACAGCGTAGAGGAATTGAAAATTCACATCTCCCAGTCACAAGCCTCACAACAGTCACCCCCATTGTCACCTGCTTCAATTGCACTCGGAAGTCATAAACTACCCCCATTCAGAGTGCGAGATGAAGGAACTGGGGTTGGCTAAATAAACATTCCAGAGCCGGATGAAATTTTCAATTTAGACGCACAATTCCCGCCCGAAAATATGAAGGCCTAATCATTTCGCATTTATTCACCCACTGCCAGTTTGCTGGAATGCCCCTGCTCACTGTCGCACCAACACGGGGCACGGATGTACAGACCATAAAGTGAAAATCACCCAAGAGTGAGGAGCGAGCTCCAGCAACACGAAAAAATCCCGATCAGCCGAGGCAGCATTCCAGCTTATCCAAGCCGAATCACTCAGCCTAGCAGCAGCAGCAGTGGCAGCGACGCTTGCCACTCGACAGGCGCTCACCCCAAATCGATGTTCATCGCTGTCAGCGATTCGGATTTTGCAGTTTAACTCCCCCTGGGGGTCGCTTTCATCATATTGACACAACACCAGCGCCCGGGCGCGTGTTCAACACACACAATGTCTTGTTAACTTTCGTCGTCCTTACTTGCCACGGCACCACGTAGAACGTGAGGAAACTAGGAGTCGACGGCGCGCAGAGGAGCAGCCAGGAGAGCCAAACAAAAAAAAGGACGAACAGATAAAAACATTGGAATTTATGAAATTTCAAAGTTATATCGTACGCGCGTTTGTTTCGCTTTTATTAATCGTAAAATGTAAATTTATCAGCATACACATGTGATGATAAGGAGTCCTGGTGGGGGTTGCCATCCTGGTGTGATTTGCCGGCTGCTCAGCGTGACGCCGATGCGTGTGTGTGTGTGTGGGGGGGGGGGAGGCAACGTGAGCTATATTTAGTGGCAGGCGCATGGTTGGAGGGTGGTTTATTTTCCACTTTCCGGCGAACACAGGGTGCCTTCATCCCGCAAGGTATCCTGTCTTTTGTGTTCGTCCCCCCAAAACAGTTCGTTCTTTTTCGGAGGAAAGGGCTTATTAATTAAATTAACAAAAATACCCCGCCGGATTCTCTTCCCCGGATCACGGCTAATGAAGTCAAAACACAATTGAGTCGGCATAGGAGAACCGGTGGGAACTCGCATACACCGCGTGCATGAGTCCCTGACTGGGGCCCAGACTGGCATATTCAGCCAATTTGTTCGCAGACTTTGAAGATTTAAAAATAATTGACGACATGAACATGGACCACGCCCGAGGGGAGGCAGCACGATATGAGAGTGTATCGTACATCCGTTATTTCAAATTAAGCCCAAATTGGAAAGAAAAACCGCTCCAATCCGCAGGAACTCGTCTCCTCGACGGTTCACACTCCACCACAATAGGGGTGGAATCCTAGCGAAAGGAGGAACAGCAACACTTGTTGCCTTGGAATGAAATGTCATTAAAATGCTAAGTGACAATAAAATGTACGCAAGTGGTAATGAGAAAAAATGAAAATTGCCCCGAGCTGGTTTTACGAGCGCTGCGTGCGTGCGTGAGGAACGTTTAAAGTTGACGCGAACACACACTGCTCAAAAACAAACCCCCAATCGTAAACATCGCGAGAAAATGACTTTGTTTAGCAATAACCTGGCCGGTCGTAAATAACTTCTGGCGCACGACTCGAAACATAATCTGCGCGGATAAACTGAATTGTACCATTTAATTTGTGCGGTTAACAGGCATGGAATGGTGTGTCGCCGAATTTTGAAGTTGTTGTCCTCGCCAGAGGAACGCAGTGAGTTGTAAGCCAGGCGTTTCCTGGTGATGAAACGGAAGCGGCTTGTGCCATAAAAAAAGTCAAGCTTGCTCTTGCACTCAGAGCTGGTGGAACAAGGTAGTGGAAGATGACCACGCCCAGGAGTTAATGCTGCTTTCAAGGTATTTTTCCTCATGATACAGTACAATGGTCCCACTAGCAACAGAAAATCAACAAACATACCGGACAACCAGTTCGGATTCAGGGCGGGGCATGAAACCATACATGCCGCGTCAAAACTGGTGTCCGACATTCAGTGGAATAAAGGCAAACAACAATGCACGGGTGCCTGTCTGATTGACTTGGAGAAAGCGTTCGACACCGTTTGGTTAGAGGGCCTCTTCCTCAAGCTGGTCAGGCTTGGCATAAGTAAACCATTGCTATACATGATCCATGACATGATAACCGGTAGAAAGTTTGTCGTGAAAAATGGCGACGTAACTTCTAGCACGGTCTTTGATATTCAAAATGGTCTACAACAGGGGGCGGTTGGTTCGCCGATCTTGTTTTCAATATTCACTGCAGAGCTTGTAGCTTCCATGCCACACTTAATAGCGTACGCCGACGATCTGGTTGCGTACAGAACAGGTCCGAAGATCGAGGTAATAAATATATTGTTGCAGCGTGACTTCGATAAAATTCAGCGATTTTGCGACAACTGGAAGTTGGTTATCAACTTCCTGAAGTGTGAAACTACCCTGTTCAGGACCCCGTTGTACACGGCACCGAGGGATACGCGCCAAAACTGGCGCAAGTTCGGCATAGTTGACCCGCAAGGTCGGCCGTTAGCCGTGAAAAGTGTAGTTAGATATCTAGGCATTTGGCTGGATCAATATCTGTATTTTGATAAACATATAGATATTGCTCTGACGAAAGCCAGAAAAGCCTCTGCTGCGGCAAGAAGGTTGTTTTCCAGCAGCCAACTTGATACCAGAGTGAAGGTAATCTGCTACATGGCCCTCATACGGCCAATTATGGCGTACGGTTGCCCATTGTGGTTCAATGTGAGTCCTTCCCAGATGGAAAAGATGAGGTTGTTCGAGAGGCAGTGTCTTAGGAGCTGTCTCCGTCTGTATCGTACACCCGAGTCTGAGTACAAGAAGTACTTTCCTAACGAGGTCCTGTACAACGAGGCAAACTTGAACAGGATAGATAATTTTATTATTAAGCTGATAAGAAGGCACATTGCACGAGCTATGACTTCTTCTAACAGTCTGATCTTTGGGGCTTACTACCCACACGCTATGTACTATGAAAGAGTGCGCCTCAGCGGCCTTATTCCACCTGAAGCATTCCTCTATCTCGATCAAATTGGCCTAATACAGGATACAGATGGATGCCCTCTGATCTTCCATGTCGTACGCCGAACAGTGGACAGGCGATTCCAATACGAGCCGGATGTCGCTCGCAGCCACGAGGATCTCCTCCGATTCAGTAGAGCGATCTCTACTCGGGACAGGAGAGAGTGTGCCAAAGAACGACACTTTTATTGGTGGTTGCACCAGAATCGGTTTCCGCCGGCGTTGGCTCTTCCAAACGTCGATACAGTTGACCATGGTGGCCAACTTACATAGAATTAAGTTATTTTAAGAAAAAAACTATATAAAATCAAAAAAAGGTGCACCACGGCGTATAGATGTATATGTTATGCATATACATATCATATACGCCTAGGTGCACACGTCCGTCTCTTACGGACATATTTAAGGTAATTTTAAGGTTATGTTAGGTTAAGTTAGGTTAAGGTATTATTAAGTTAGTTTTAAGTTATTTTTTTCATAGGTTAGCTAGGTTAAACCAAGTTTTTCAAGTTTTCTTGGTAATTAAAATTAATAAAATATTGTCTCTAAAGACTAAAAAAACGTTGTTTAAGCCGAAAGGCACAAATAATTATAAATTAGAATAGCTTAGAGTACTCGCATAGGGTCAGTAAGTTAGGATTAAATACATTAAGTTATTTATAGTTTTAAGTATATTTTGTCTAGCAAGTAAGTTTCTTTCGCAATTAAATAAAAACAAAATTACATGAAAAAAAAAATCAACAAACATGTATTCTCGATTAGCCAAGTGCTTCCATTCAACTCTAAGGCAGTCGGGGAATGTCACAAAATATTAAATAAAATACACTGACAATAAATACCATACTAAAGCTGATTTGGGTGTCAGCAAATGAAAACCATGAAGGCAAAAAAAAAGGCTGATATACAAGATTTATCATCCCATCGGAAGATGTTACAAATTTTTCAAATGGCGTCGAGCGTCAATCATTTTTGACATTTGTGATATTTTTTGACATCTGTGAAAGTTAGTGCAGGGGGAATTTCGACGTCAATTTCCTAATCGTGTAGCGCCAACTGGGCAAACATTGTGACACTTAGCTACTCGACTCGAACAGGGGAACATATAGGGCGTGGCCGCCACTAGGCTGCCAAGGCAAGCCAAGGCAGGTGCTCGGATGCCCTTCATTGAGCCCTCCCCACGTTATGGATTAAAAAAAAAAAAAATGCATCACTTAACAAAATAACCAATTTTGAGACGAGCAGGAGGACATTGAGCTCTCAAGGACGTTCATGGAACAAAACTTCGATTACAAACGAGCCAAAGAAGCTCTACAACTTAACAAAACTCACCAAAGATGAACCCAGAATATGTGAAGTACCAGCAGGATACGGAGCATGTAATTACCACTTTCATGAAATGGGACTTATCGGAGAGAAATCTATAGGCAGTATGGCCAGGAGAAAGTAACTATTGAACACCAACTAATCGAGTGCCCGAGAAAGATTCAAAATGATAAACAGGACAACAAATTTCTAAAGGCAACAGTCAAATCCTAAAGAAGGGGTACAATAAATCCTTATAGGCGCAATACCATTGTCTTTTATGGCACACCCCGACTTCAAAGTGGAATATCAAGATTGTTACAAAGTGTGACTACAAGCATGAGCCCACAAACCAAATTCATAAGCTTTAAAAATCGACAGACTGTAGAATGCAGGGAAACCCGACTTGTGTAAAAGGTTTTGCCAACATTTCCGTGGAGTTCAATTACCGTCTCAAGTTGTAATCTCGAGTTCGTCCAAAGTGGTTGTCTTAGCGTTAGGAAAGTGGAAGGAAAGGAGAAGTGGCGGCCGCAGCATTGTGGGTACGTGCGTCGACCACTATGGAACTTAACCTCGCTGCCTGGCTTCAATTCCATCCAACCTCTTTTGAGTCATTCACAAGGTTTAAAATGTAATAACTAAAAAAGGCTTCTCAAACTTGGCCGTGCGGAGTCTTTCGGAGCATTAAATTGTAGATCCCTTCCGCTAGTCACAGAGCAATAGCACGCACAACACGAATGGTTGCTGAGAAGCTAGGCCCTGGCCCTCTACGGGATTGCCGGCACCCATATTATTATATTAAAAAACTTGACGTGGCCTCAGTCAAAATAATCGACTAGTGTCAAATCGCGGCGACTTATTGATGAATGACGTGCGATTAGCCAGTTTGACCTTACAACTTCGGGAGCTGGGTACCTTGTGTGACATTTACCGCTGTCTGATTGAAACCACAGCTGGTATATATACAGTCAATCACAAAAGTAAGTCCACAGTATAAAGTTGGCTGTGTTTTCAACAAAAATTAAATTCAAGCGGGATTCCAAGAAAAATCTTAAATGCAGATTTCAAAAGTAATTATTTATTCACTTAAAACAGAATAAATTGATGATATCTTAAAAACTATAGGCACAGTGAGTCATAAACCAAAAATGAAGCAAAATTCACGCCACAAAAGTAAGTAAACACGCATGTAAATTACGTAAAGGGATCTTCATTAAAACACACCAGCTAATGGCAGTATTTAACGTGTGATGAATTTAGTATCCACTGTTATTTAAACTATCCTGCGCCAAAACTGTGTGCAAGCAAGTCTCAGAAGTGTCATTTTTTGGTGTTCTAAATTTCGTTACGTTTTTGGTTTATGACTAGCTGCTGTTCTAAGTACACAACTAACTGGTTTAGATAACTGCATTTAAGTTTTTTTTCTTTGGAATTCCGTTTGGCATCAATTTTTGTGTTACAATGCAGGCGCCTTTATGGTGTGTACTTACTTGTGTGATTGACTGTAGATGTTGTCGAGTGCTGGCCGCAGAAAGTCGAATAACATATTCATACATGTGACCATTGACGGTAAATTTGTCCCCTTCCTCATTTCGAATGAAAAAAGTTCCGAACATGATGAATAATGGCAATAATGATTGTTGACATAGCCACTGATCCAAAAATTGTGCTCATCCGAAGGGATACTATGACCTATTATTAGCAGTGTTAGTAGCTATTAGAAAAACAAAACACCAAGTCCATGGTGGAAGGATGATAAGGTGTGCTGGACAGTTCTATTGAGACTCTGCGTGACGTCATCGCGGGAATTTGTATGTCACCAGAAACTTAAAGGTGGAAACAAATTCTCATACACTTAAAATGAAAAGCGGATTACTATTCAACATTTTCTTACTCATTGAGGGTTCTGCAACAATTCACTACACATTATGGAATTTTCCTAAACTTAGGGTAGGTTAGGTAGTTGGGCTGCTAGTGAATTCACACTTAGACCATATTGGTCCATTGTGATACCCACAGTCAGACGGCTACCACTGATTGACTACTCCAGTGACAGCGCCGTTAATTTGATCCCAATGTTAAATGGTGACTGGACCAAATTTGAAAACCAGATAAAAGTGTATTAACTTTGCTTTCGCTGGTATTCGAACCGGAGACCTCGCTAACAATTAATAAACTTACAACAGTTTGCTATTCAACTCGTGTTTTTCATTCAACACTTTTTTATAGTTTGAATTGTGATATAAGATTAAGCAAAATATCTGCGCAGCGTGAAAAACGGACTCTGAGCGCTCATGACCAAGTCAATCTGTCAAACCAATTATCCACAGTCACAGTGCAAAGTTGAGTGTTGTTCCTGGATCACGTGTGCCGGAGTTCAAATGCTTGAAAAACACAACAGCAACGATGCAACAGTTCTGGGTTAATTTTTTTTGAAATTAATTAAACAATTTTCCTCTAGAGTGAAACGATGCAATGCTCGACGATCGAAGGCTATGTCCAGTTGATGAAGCCTTTTGAACAAGCGACCCTAGAATGAACCAGCTCTGAGGCACTCATATTTTCTGTCTTCATCTTCAGACTCAAATGATGCTTATAAAAAAACTGGATGACCATTGAACTAGATCACAGGACTGTGATCCGATTAGGCTGACAGTCACTACTTTAAAACCGAAATTCCTTCTACATTCTCGACCTTGGACGAACATCAATTATTTGCTATACCCACTATTAAGAAGAAATACTGAGAGCTGACAAAAATCGTCTTTATGATCATGACTGTAAACAATTTAAAATAATGAAAATCGGAGATTTATTAAATTTGGTGCTATCCAGTGACCCTTCTTCAAAACAACTTATCACCTCCGGTACTGCAAGGAAACACGTGTTTAAAAAGTTATCTGGAAGCGATGCTAGATTTGTCAAGTGAAGGTGATGACCTTGTCCAAAGATCAGACATTTCGGGAACAGCCCTTTAAAGGAAGTAGCGTCATATCGCAGCAAAAATAGAACAAATCTATCGGAAAGTCCTCTAATATGGTGGAGACATAATAAAGACCTTTAAATGTTTTCTGCCATAGAACGTACATACTCCCCCAGAGAGTATTCCCAGTAATTAATTGTTTAGTGGTGTGGGACTAATAAACGACCCTTTGCGAATTTCCCTAGACCCAGAAAAGACACCCAACTTGCTGTTCACTAAAAGTATGTTAAATTAAAATTATGTGACAAAAATAACGAGTAAAACAAGTATCCAATGGATACAAAATTCGGACAGAAGCCTGTCGTGACGCAGAGGGACAACTCGTAGTAGATTCGCAGTCGGTACTGAGAATCTGGAAAGATCATTTCTGTAGACTGTTAAACGGCGAGGAAGACTCCAATACCGCTGTCAGGCAGAATGTTCCACTCAACGCAATTGACGATGATCGACGAGAAAATAGAAGAGTCAAGATAGCGATATCGAGACTAAAGTCGAATAAAGCTGCTGGTGCAGGCGGACTGTATGCGGAACTGTTTAAGGCAGCTGGAGATGAGCTGGTAAGTAAGTAACATGCACCACCTCATCTGTAAGATATGGTCGGAGGAAAGCATGCCCGACGAATGGAACCTCAGTATCGTTTGCCCGATCGACAAGAAAGGAGACCCCTTCAACTGCGCCAACTACCGAGGGATAAGCCTCCTTAACATCGCCTATAAGATCCTCTCTGCCGTTTTGTGTGAGCGCCTAAAACCATTCGTCAACAACCTGATAGGTCCTTATCAGTGCGGTTTCAGGCCGGGGAAGTCCACCATCGACCAAATCTTCACACTACGGCAAATCCTGGAAAAACACCCACCCCCCACACCCAAGACCTTTTTGTCGATTTCAAGGCCACATATGACAGCGTGCATAGGGACGAGCTATACAACGCCATGTCTAGATTTGACATTCCTGCCAAACTCGTCAGGTTGTGCAGGATGACGGTGGAGAATTCTCGCTGCTCCATCAAGGTCGGTAACGAACTCCCCGAGACCTTCGATGTCAAAAAAGGATTTAGACAAGGCGACGCGCTGTCATGCGATTTCTTTAACAACATCCTGGAAAAGATCGTGCAAGACTCACACGCCAACACTTGAGGCACTAGAGGCACGACCAGAAGTCCGTATAACAGCTAGCATACGCGGATGACATTGACGTGATTGGCAGAACACAGCGAGCCGTCAATGAAGCGTTTGCTGGTATTGAAGCGGAGGCGGCCAAAATGGGTTTAGCGGTGAACGAGGGCAAAACGAAGTATATGCTGTCATCGAGAAAGGACGCACAACATCGACGACTTGGCCAAAACGTCACCATAGGCAGCTATAACTTCGAGTGAAGGACTTCGTCTAACTCGGCTCGCAAGTGAACAGTACGAACAACACCAGCACCGAGATTAAACGCAGAATTACTCTTGCCAACCGCTGTTCCTTTGGGCTCAAGAGGCAATTGAGTAGTAGAGTCCTCTCTCGAAGGACAAAGCTAACATTATATAACACCTTGGTCATCCCTGTCCTGCTCTATGGTGCTGAGGAATGGACAATCTCAAAAGCGGATGAAGAAGCACTTGGTCTTTTCGAGAGAAAAGTTCCGCGTTCAATCCTTGGTCCTGTCTGCGTTGATGGTTATTGGAGAAGAAGATTCAACCACGAACTGTACGGGCTGTACAGCGGCATGAGCCTAGTCAGGCGTCTACGGATTCAACGTCTAAGATGGCTGGGCCATGGACAACACTGCTCCAGCCCGAAGAGTCTTCGACTCCGAACCAGTGGGACAACGCAAAAGAGGGAGAGGAGAGAGAAGGACCTCAATCAACTTGGTGTGCGCAGTTGGAGACAGCTGGCAAAAGATCGTGCCGGCTGGAGAGGCTTACTGGTTGAGGCCCAGGTCCACCCCGGACTTTAGCACCACCAGAAGAAGAAGACAAAAATGACTAAAATAGTAACACAGTAGTGCCTCGCTAACGTGAACCCCTGATTGCATGAACACTGAGCTGGCGTGAACTCCCATTCTTTTATAAAGAGTATTCTATAGCGTGAACAAAACAAACCGCGATAACGTGAACCATGGAAGGTGTGCCAATGAAGGCTGTTCTACTCCTGAATAATGCAGCATGTCATCCGTCCGAAATCAAATATTCTCACAGAATACAGATTTAAGAAACGAAAGAGATATGCAACTTCAGAAAGTCGGTTAAGATTAGGTGTTGGAAAAAAAAATGTTTTGGATTACTTAAAGTCTTTAACAAACAATAAAAGACGCTGTTTTCTGGTTCAAAGCAGACGTTATAGAAAAATGTGTGCGAAATAGTATGCGGAGGCAAAAGGGATAATTCATATGAAGGGGAAAATATCCCTTTCAACTTGATACGGGATAGATTGAGGCAGGAGCGAAATGAAGACACTAATGAATTGCATGATTGATCCCAGAAGTTAGTCTTATGTGATTACGAATATCATGCAAGCCATAGCTAGATACTACTTAATTTTGCTTAAGTAATACACTCTGCAGCAGATATTAGCTTATGGAATGCAATTGAAAAAACAGTACTACAAGTGCCAGACGAAGCTGAATGGGAAGAGATTATTTCTGCTGAGGATGAATTGTTGGAAAAAATCGGCCGATCAACGATAATAGTGGCTGAAGCTATTCAAATTATTGATAAAGTAATGAATGAAGCCAATGTCACGGAGAACGCCGACATAATAGTTTTGAAAAAAAAAATAATCGCGAAACTGTGGAGGAAGAATAAAAAAAATAGGCACGAGGTAAGGATTTTGTTAAGAAATCGGAAAATAGAAATTAAATCTTAATAAAACGACTATCCAAGTGTATTTTATGGGTAAGAAAACACGATTGAATAACGTGAACAATATTGTTTGCGTGAACGGCCTGTGCAATAAATGTTCACGCTATCCAGACAGCACTGTAATTAATTTTTTTTATATTTACCAAATCATACATCTGCCTACGAATCAGCATCCGCCTTTTATGGGGATGGGGATACCGCATAGGCGGACATCAAAAAATATGCATCCGCACAACATCCCTGTTGCAAACCTTACTGAAACAGCTAGATGTCTATGGTAACTCTCACAGCTGCTGCTTCATAAACGACTAGGCCACAGAGAAAAAACATAGGGGTATTCACAGATCACAGACTTGCCATGGATGGCAATAACCACGAATGTCTACAACATCGTCTATGGCAAGGTAGGATGTCATTGTGGGGGAACAGAATTTAGCTTGTTTTAATCGAAAGGAAGCAGGTGATGGGAACGAAACAACAGCTGTACGTTTAAATCAGACAACAAGTGCTGTCATTCTCTGGAAGTGCAGTCCGTCAGCGACTTCTCATGCCTAGACACATGCATGTGTCCTGACTCACACATCCCTTGGCTAACACCGAGTCCACGAACTGCACAAATGAAACTCAGCTTCGCAAATTGGCTCGAGCCTCACAATACCTCGTTCCTGTTCCCGGTGGAACTTCAAAAGCCAACAACTTCTCTAAATTCAATTTAATTTACCACTCAAAAGCGGCCATCAACCCAAAAAAAAAATATATATGTACATACATGGAAGGAGAACGTGAAAGAAGCAGAATCCAGGACGAAGAAGGACTGCACTGTGCACCTATCTAAATGGTAATATGCAATTGAATATAATTTGCAACTGTACACTTAACACTTTTCACACCTTTCCGGTGCTTGGCTATGGTTCTGGGTCTGGTTCTGGTTCCTCGCTGTGGAACTTCTTCGACTTCCCTCTTAGTGGATAGCTCCAACTTGAAGATTGCAATCTAAATGGAGTACAGATAGCAGCCCATCCACAGGATACGAATGGCAATGGGAACACAAAAGAAAAAAAAAACACGCAGACAGTCGGAAAGAAGAATTTCTAAACAGAGCAATCCTTGCGGTATGAGGCGAAAACTTTGCATTGTACGTGGGAGATAATCCCGATATTTATATGTAGATTTATTTAGGGACTTATACCGTTATTTCAGCCTTTTTTTTTGCATAACTTCTGTTGTGTGTGGAGGCCGTTTTTTTGCGCTTTTCAGTTCCCCCGTTCCGAAGTTTCACATTTGGACACGCTGTCGCCGGTCGGTGGTGAGTCCTTTTTTTTCATTTCGGAGCCCAGTACAAGTTGCACTCCGGAAGGGCGTTCGTTCAGGACTACATTGCCTACCCGAACCCCGCGCAGGTTTGTTGGTCTTGTGCTGTTGTTGTGGGGGAGAAAATTCAAATAACCTCTAAGCCCAAAGGTAAAATGCTTCACGCTATAAAACTCGGAGATCGGTTGGTCGGTTGGCGGCAACGACAATGAGGGCGGAGGGTCCTTGTGGCGAAACACTTGGGGGAAGAAATTTCACCAATTGAGTCTTCGTTGTCGACGTCGTCCTTGTAGCCGACTACCACATATTTTTCGGGGATCCCCCCGCACTCCGTTGGCCGTCATGAATGCAACTGACATATTTTCCTATGTCGGGCGTTACTTGGCGTTGTCTGAGCTGAAGTTTGTGTAGGACTTTAGATTTCGGGGAATTCCTTGTGGGGAGTGCCTGTGGGATTTTATTCAATTTTTTTTTCAATACCCAGATGGTTGTTGCGGTTTCACCCTTCTGCAAGTGATGTTCGCCAGAAAGTGTATTTTGTGTGTCCTGGCGGGGCTGGATGGTACGGTGTTTTTTTTTTTCACTTGTATCGTCCACTTGACAGTCGTCTAAAGGATGTGGATGGTCCATCTAATTGGATTGCATAATCTTGTGGGGTTTTCGGAGAACTGTGTCAAGGGAAAAATTATTGCAGTGGCAGGATATTTGCACTTGAGACCAGCTATGATACTGCGGCAGGACTGTGGATCGGAGGAATCTCAACCGTAGACCTTTGCATATTTCATCTTTATCCAATGTTAATGAGGATTTCTTTAAATAATAATTAATATGTTAATTCATTACTAACACATTCCCAGCGTCTCTTGTAATTTTTAGTGACTTAAATCCGTGGAATTATTTATCCCATAATATAATAATAATAATATGGGTAGTGCTACAGTTGAAGGCCGACCTGGACCTAACTTCTCACCAACCACTCGTGTTGTGAGTGGTATTTCTCGCGTGGAAGGGACCTATAGCTTAAGGCCGACTACGAATTCCGTTAAATGCCGACTTCTAGACAAGAATAATCTGTGTGCATTTTCAGTAACTCAAAAGAGGTGGAGCCGAGAATTATCAAAGGTGGTACACTTGGGTATCGAACCTGGCACCCTCTGCGTAGGAGTCGGCGAACTTAGCCTAGGCCTATATTCTACAACAACCGCTCGGATTAGCCTCCGAACGACGAAGTTTGAGAGACAGGAATATTCATTGCATTTCATAGCAATTCGAACCAGGTACAGCCTTACGTCTACAACTACCAAGAAATTGTAAAGGGTTTTCCAATAATGACTTGTCAGCTTTGACTTTAATTTGTGAACGCACTCTTTCACTAATCCTCTAACTGTCACTGTCAATTTATTCAGTAAGCTCAACATTTCCATCATGGCAAAGTACACGGACGAGCAACGTCTGCAAATTATAAACATATTCTACCGAAACTCGGAGTCGGTGACCGCAATTTTAAGAGCGTTAGCTCCAATTTTCGACGTAGCTCATTTTTGGCTCAATGGGTTCGTCAATAAGCAAAATATGCCTTATTGGTCGGGTGACAATCCACATATGCTTCATGAATCTCCACTTCATCTAGAAAAAATGACGGTTTGCTGCGGTTTGCATGACGGCGGGGTTATTGGGCCTTATTTTTTCCTGGACGATAAATCGTTATCGTCACTTTACTGTGAATGGTCAGCGTTATCGCGCCATGATTACCGGTTATTTTTGGCCCGATTGGAAGATATGGACATGGACGATATGTGGTTTCAACCGGATGCTCCCAAAAGCCATACAGCACACGTTACAATCGATTTATTTAAGGATGAATATGGTGAGCGTGTTATCTCAAGAAATGGGACATTCGATTGGGCGCCTCGTTCGTGCAATTTAACGCCGCTTGACTATTTTTTGTGGGGCTCCGTTAAGTCATTGGCTTATTCTAACAAGCTGACGACGTTGAAAGAACTCAGAGCCAACATTGAACGCGAAATAGCGGCCGAAATGTGTGGCAAAGTCATTGACAATTGGGTCCAACGAATCGACCGCTGCAAACGTGCCCGCGGTGGCCATATAAACGAAGTCGAGTTCCATTCAAAAATACTTTGATTGTACTTCAAGCCGATAATAAAGTTTTTGAAATACATATCTCAAGCGGCTTGCGTTTTATTCAAAAAAAAAAAAGAAAAGGTGTCAAGTCCTTATTGGAAAGCCCTTTAGTCTTGTATATTAGTCCAAAACTAGTTAAGTAGTTTACAGCTCTGGACCAAGATAACATTATAAAGAGTTTTTCAATAGGGACGCTCAAACTTTCTTTCGGCAGGAACGGTAAGCAGCGCCATATTTTTAAGTTTTGTTGACTTTTATGCTCATACTTAGTTGGAAAAATTTGATAACTGGAGCAGTACACACTTGAACAAATTTTGCAAGTTATACCAAAATTGGCGTTCAGTCACCGCAACTTTAAGAGCGTTTAAACCATTTTTTCGACGCCATCAACAATTCAACGTCTAGTGAACAAATTTTAATCCACATTTTTGCTACACAGTGTTGCAATGTCAGTGAAACAAAGGAGTGCGCGCTGTGAAGAAAATATTGCCTCCGCTGGCGTTTCCGGTCAAGAGGACCCAAATCAATCACTGACACGACGTTCTCAACATTTGGGCATTTCTATGGCGTCCTTGTGGCATATTTTGCGAAAAGATCATCCATACAAGATCAAGTTGACACAAGAACTAAAGCCATTGGACCATTTTAAGCGCCGAAAACGATACATGAGCTCAGAGCCAATACTGAACGTGAAATACGCTGCCTTAAACAGTTCCGCAGACAGTTCGTCTGCACCAGCAGCTTTATTCGACTTTAGTCTCGATATCGTTATCTTGACTTCGTCTAGGTCGGGGGGGGACGGAATTCTCGTCGATCATCGTCAATTGCGTTGAGTGGAACATTCCTCCTGACAGCGGTATTGGAGTCTTCCTCGCCGTTTAACAGTCTACAGAAATGATCTTTCCAGATTCTCAGTACCGACTGCGAATCTACTACGAGTTGTCCCTCTGCGTCACGACAGGCTTCTGTCCGAATTTTGTATCCATTGGATAGTCGTATTACCCGTTGGTAGAACTTTCGGACATCATTTCTGCCGTAACACCTCTCCATGTCCTCGATCGCGCGCTTCTCATGCTCTTTCCTTTTCTTTTTGAGAAGCCGGTGCTCTTCCCTTCTTTTAAGTTCGTAGAGCTCACGAAGCGCTCTCGTCCTTCTGTCCAGCGTCGCCTTGTATGCTGCTTGCTTCGCTGAATGTGCCTGCCTGCACTCCTTGTCAAACCAGGGGTTTTTTTGGGGTGGCGTTTTAAAACCCAGCACATCAGATGCAGCTTCTCTGATGGCTTTTTGACAACGGTTCCATTGTTGGTCGATTGTTTCGCCTGGCAGGGTTGGTTTGTCGACCATCTATTCAATCGAAAATCGACCACCATCGGCGCCACAGTTTTATGCCGACGCCGAACGATACTACTTGAACATTGACTATTATGGTTGTAAAAGTAGCGACAAATTGAGTACTCGTACGTAGTTGTTACTTTGTATCTAAATAATGGTTACTTTCGTTACTTACTTCAGAAATGATTGTATGTTAAATTTGATACTTCTGATTTTAGGAACCCACAGAGTAACGTTATATTCAACTGAAAAAAGTATTTAGGTAGGCATGAATTTCAACCCTGGTGCATTCGTAGTCGAGATTCCACAAATTCGCACAAAGATTAACCATATTAATAACCATAGTCTTTATCAGTAGAACACTTTTCATTATACCAACCTCTTCAAAAAGCAAAATGGAACTACTCTAATAATCAAATAAGACGTGCAAAAATTCGCTTTTTCAAAGGTGGCATATTCCAAACAAATGTATAGAAACTTTACTACAGCGCATCGATATCTACCGATACGAATAAATAAATCTAACCTAACCGAGGACACCATATGCATGGCGATATGATCATATTCCACACAAACGATTCTAAATACGCTCTAATACGCATTTTAGAGAGATGTGTACCAGAATAGAAACGCAGAAAGTGAACAGATAGATGTCGGTTGTCGATAGTACATGTAGGAAAAAAAGATAACGATACCTTAATATTAACGATATACATTGAGCAGTAACGTTTCGTTATATGTTACTTTGAAAGCTCGTTACGAATACATACATTTTGCTACAGTACTTTTGTCAATGGCTCAAAAAAGGTGGGCCTTAAAAATTACTTTGTCGCACCGGGAATCGAACTCGGGCAGCAATGTTTCAATTGCGTTTCCCGCAGTGCCATCGCCGCCAGCTTGCTAACCATAAAATCCTTGGAACGACGCTGAGGTGATCTCTTGAGCCGAAGACAAGATTTATTCTTCATTTGATCTCAGTACTGATGGTGATAGTACTGTTCACTACAAAGCCCCAACTATATGGAGAGCCGAAGGTATGTGCATAGTTAAGACGGCTTATACTCGTCCTGTACTCCCTTACCACCAAACTCCTTTTTTCGCTTTTGTCTCAATGGCAGCACGTTTCATTGACGGCGCGCTGTTTTCTAACAGTCACATTTATAAAAGAGGAAATAACAATTCTGACAGACAGACTAGTCGACGATGACCGAAAATAACTCTCGGTGACTGGTCTTTTTTAGCTTGTGGTGGTCGAAGCTTGTTTGTCGGGACAAAAACAGGCAAACTTTCAAGCCATTCCAAACATTTCCATTATTGACCCGACAGACAGATGACCGTGCAAACTAGGAGAGCTAGGAACGAGCTTGGAGCGAGAAGGTGAATAGCAAGACGGCACAGCTGACCTTTGTAAGAACGATGCGACGAGAGGGAGGGACTAAACTACAGTGGGTTCTCGACTACGAAAGCGCAAGTACAAAGGCTCCTAGATCAAGGAGATGAGAAGAAAGGGACTCCAAGTCATTGCAGCTTGCCACAACGAAGTCTTAAGAAACCCGCAACAGGGGACGATAGCAAATGTCGTCTTGACCACCCGTTCAAAGAGACGTAATCCTTCGATACTTCTCTCGTCCTTCGGTTAGCTTTAAAGAAAACAGTTGGCATGCGATTGCATCTTTTGGAAGACGTTTCATGTTTGTGTCCAGTCTTGGAATAAAGGCAGTATCTCAGTCAGTCCCTCTGTCAGTCCATTTCCCCGTCAGTCATTTCTCACTGAACTTTTGAACCAGAGATACGATCAAAGCTCTTGGTGTACGAGCTCGCTTTCTTTCTGTTTGCTTCCTCACGTATGCCCCCGCCTTCTTTCAACTCCCTCTCAACTTAAACGAATTGAATTAATGCCCGTTGACCATCAGTAACACTGATAAATGCATTAACTGACGCAAGTTTCAAACTTCCATCCATCGCATCGAATCCCTCCCACTCACCCTATTGTTTCATCGATAGAATTTGAAAACACGATGCAGACAAGTTTCAAAACTTGTGTGCGAACTTCCCGCCTCGTGAACACCACCTTGTGTGCGGCCAAGGCCCCTCAGCCTGAGCATCTGCGTTGAAAGCCACCACCCTCGGACAGAGTACCAGCAATTTATATCGCTGGGATTCCAGTCCTCCTCCGGTGCCATCTATTGCGGAGATGCTCGGTTTTAAAAACAAAAACATTATTTAGCGAATTTACATTGAATTACGGCGTTTTCTTCCGCCCTAATGACAACCCATCCGAATACATTGTGCAAGCACTCGCAACTTCGGAAACTTTACTCTCGTCCGGGGCTTTGTTTTGCAGCAAAAACTTTTCTACCTCCCCCCAAAGTGTATGCGAAAAATTCTGCAACAAAATGAAATTTAAATCTTTCACAAAAAAAAAACTTTTGCCCGAACGCTGCAAAAATTCACCTCACATGTGCTGTTCTGCTGTGCGAAGTGCACACATGCTCGTGCATGTGTGTAGGACACGTCACGGGTAAGACACGGGATTGAGTTCCCTCGCCCCCAGAGCTAGAAGGGGGATGGAACAGAATTATGCTTCACAAAGTACAAGCAATGCCTTGAGGGCTTTGTGTGCATTTTAATAAATTTCGATACAGCACAATATTTTGCATTTTATTGAGGTTTTTTTTCTTGTTTCTTTTTGAGGATGAAGTTTTATGACAGCAAAGGGACTCAACAGAGCTGCTGGAAAATGTGTCATTCATCCTCTCAAGTTACGTCGGTATGAATATCACAATCGATTGTCACTCGACCGCAAAGTCCAATTGGACAGGATGTCGTTAGACCTTGTGGGAATTGTAAGCGTTTTCAAACTCCAGGAGATATCGAAAACGTCGAACTGTTTCTATTCAGACAAGTTCAGCAGGTGGACTTTTTGCGAGTGCTCAGGTTTCTATGCTCGATTAGCCGTTATAGAGTATGTGGGGAGACTGATACGTCTCAGATCTGAATATGAGTAAAGGCAATGATAGTTTATCCGGTTGTCATGTATCAGCTTCTCAAATTCGCCGTTCGGAGTCGGCATTAAACTGTGGGTCCCTTCCACGCGTAAAAGAACAATAGCACGCACAACACAAGTGGTTGCTGAGAAGCTAGGCCCAGGTCCACCTCGGACTGTCACGCAACCCATATTATTATTATATTATGTATCAGCAGATGTCAGTTCCAGTTCCCAGTGACATCCGTATTCTTCTTCTTCTGCAGTCCGTGGTGAACCTGGGCCTCAGCCAACAATCCTCTCCAGGTGCTTTCAATCTGAACCAAGTGCCTCCTGTTTCGCACGCCAAGTTGACTGAAGGATTCAAAGCGATTATCTGGCGTCTATCTTCCAACAAACTTCTACTCTCACCTCCACGAAGTTAAGTCTGGGAACCGAGCACCTTCAATCTAAAGTGAGGTACCCGCCGTGGGATGACGGTTGTGCCTCCAATATGGGAGGGAAAAGATTGAATCCTTACAAAGGATCATCTCTCTTTCTGGATGACGGCGGAGGAGCTGGAGAACTGTCTGGCCAATTGCGGCATTTAAACCTCCAGTCAGCAGGAGCTACCGGGTGCGCTCTCCTTCTACAGCTTCTCCAAAAAATTCGGTGCTGAGGTCTAGAAGTCTTGGAATAGAGATGGCGGCAGAAAAACCTTTCTTAGACTAAGTCCGTGTCCGGAACACATGCCTTTAAGGACAACAATGTTAAGCCCCTTTACAGACCACGTGCAGCTGAAGAACTCGCGAAGGGTCTGGACACTGGACATCTAGAAAGCAGATAACACCACAATCCAGGAAGTGTGGTGAAATGCGCCGGGCTAAAAGACGATGAGAAACTGGTACATCTGCTACGGTGATTGCAACAGAGAGAGACGCTTATTTGGATGTGGATTTGTTGTTGGATGCAAACTTAGGCAATAGTGTTAAACTTTGTTTGTAAAGTGATCGGGAGCATCAGACTGATTTAAGCCTACGCCACGACAGAGGGCAGATACTCTCTCAAAGTTCGACGCAGTCTGCGCAGACAATCGAAGAAGATTGGAGGCTTTGCAAAGAAGCTGCCACTGATCATGTTTGTAAACGAGTCCGGGGCGTTTTGGTTCTGTGCGTTGACTCCTACTCAATTGAAACCTCACTGCCGGTGTTCGATTTCTGATAAGACCAACATTATTTTAACCGTCTCTTCGGAGTCACTGACAATGCTCAAATAGTATTTCTTGTCAAGAAAAACTCGGCCGTTCGGAATCGAAAATACCATTGTAGGTCCCTTCCATTCGGTAAGATAAGAATAGCACGCACAACACGAGTGGTTACTATAGAAGATCCACCCTGGCCCTCTACGGGCTGTCCAAAAAATAAAGAGGACCCGTGAACGAGGAGATGGAGAGGTGCTACGACAGGAATCATGTCCGAAACTTTTACAAAAGGATGAAAGGGGAAATATCACTTCTACAGACTGTTAAACAGGAAAAGAAAGACACCAATGCCGTTAAAGATAGCGATACCGAGACTGAGTCGAATAAAACGATGCAAAAGTGCTGTCTCTTTAAGGATGAGCTGGTAGGGTACACACACCAACTCATCTCTAAAATTTGATCAAAGGAAAGCACGCCGGACGAGTGGAATCTCAGTAGCGTTTACGCGATCCACAAAAAAGGAGAACCCTTCAACTGAGCCAGCTACTGAAGGATAAGTCTCCTAAATAACGCATAAAGGATCATCTCTGCCATTTTGTGTGAGCGTCTGAAACCATTCGCCAATAACCTAGTAGGTTCTTATCAGTTTCGTTTCTAGCTGAGGAAGTCCACCATCGGCCAAGTCTTCACATTACGGCAGATCGTGGAAAAACCAACAAGAGATTCAGGTTGACACCCACCACCATCATCATCGATGGTGCATATGATAGCGTGATATACAAGGCCGTGTGTTGACATTCCTACCAAACTCGTCAGACTGAGCAGTATGACGTAGGCGAATTCTCGCTGCTCGGAAGCGAACTCGGAGAGACCATCAACGTCAAAAAATGTTTTAGACAAGGCGGCGACTTTTTCAACATTATTCTTGAGAATATCGTGCAGAACTCGCTAACACACGAGACACGATCCTCCAAGAGTCCGTACAACTACAGCATACGGGGGTGACATTGACGTGATTGATCGAACTAAGAGAGCCATCAATGAAACGTTGGTTGGCCTTGAAACAGAGGAGGCCAAAATGGGTTTAGCGGTGAGGGGAAAAAAGTTGTAAATGCTGCACTCAAGAAAGGACAACGACGAAGTCATGGACATAGCGTCACAGTGGGCAGATATAACTTCGAGGTTGGCAAAGACGTCGTCTGGCTCAGTTCCACAGTAAATAGTCCGAACAACATCAGTACCGGGTTCAAACACGGAGTAACTCCAGCCAACCGCTGTTGCTATGGACTTTAGAGAATTGAGTAGTAGAGCCACCTCTCGAAGGTACAAGCTGACTTTATAGAAGACCTTGATCTTCTCAGTCCTGCTGTACAGCGCGGAGGCATGGACAATTTGAAAAGAGGATGAGGTAGTCCTTCGAGAAAAAAGTTGAGCGTGCAATCTTTGCTCCTGTTTGGGTTGGAGCCACTTGTTGGAGAAGATTCAAACACGAACAGTACAGACAGCTGGCTAGGTATCTACAGATCGAATGTCTAAGGTGGCTGGGCCATCTATGTAGAGCTCAGCCCCGTCCCGTTGCTACACCCACCGGTGTGGGAAAATGCAACAGAGGACGCCCGCGTTTAAGGTGGCAGGTGGTGCTTTGTGGTTCGTAGTTTCGTCGAATTCTCTGTATCTCAAGGGAGGTGGATGTTGTTTTAGAAAGAAGGTTAAACCAATCCTTGCGAGTTCATCTGGTTTGCAACTGCCCGGTATGTCACAGTGTCCCGGCACCCCAACTCTTTAGGCAATTAAATGATTTTTTTTTAGTTGAAAGTCTTATTGTCCAGGGACAGGAATCGCGGCCTGTCTGCTCGCACAGATGGTGATATTGTTCTTGAGCCAGGCAAGTGCCTCTTTTATCGCAATGGTGTCTGCCAGAAAACCACTACAGTGGTCAGGGAGCTCTAAGGAGAGAGCAATGTGGAAATCCATGGAATAAACAACTGAACCCCTCCGTTTGATTTGGATCTATCTGTGTTTATTCGCTGGGGATCGGCCAGCATCTGGTTGTCTGGCATCAAATCCGATCTTGGCAGGTAGATAATTACCAATTGGATGCCCTGACGGAATTGTGGCCACTGATCACTAAGATTAGAGTGTTGGGTCCATTCTGCCCATGCTAGGAAATGTTAAGTGAGACCTACTGTAGTTCTAAAACCAGAGAGAGTAATGTGTGAATCTTAGGGGGTTTTTCAATTCAGCACCGCTAAAATCGTCCAGATCTAAGAAGTGCTTCTTTTCATTGCTAAGGCTTGGCATTTCCAGAGCAGATGTTAGATAGATTATGTTTCTTCCTCGTCTCTGTAGCTTCTGCAAAAGTCGTCGTGTGATATGTTCAGTCGGGATGCTTCCACCGCCTGTAGCATAGTGGCCAGTAAGGACTCCTATTAGCGTCAGCACGTCCTTGCAACTAAAGCCGATCAATGATGTTGATCTCTTCCTACTCCACATCAGGCATAGAGCTCTCGCTGTAGCTGCAATATTCAGGCGAGACCAGTGCCTCGTATTTATGAAGCTGAGTGGCGTGGCGCCTACGCCTATGGGGTTCCTAAAAATGCTTCCAGTCTCGAAGGAATTCTGGTGGAGAATTTCTTCTCGAAGATAGCTTGGAATGGCAGGCGATGCGTGTCGTCGGGAAGGAAGTTGAATTCGTTGAGAATGAGTGTTGTGTTCGTACCACACTCGGAATGCTTTAAGTCCCGATCTCTGTTGGCTGGCTGCAAATAGTTAGTGCAGGAAGGGGGAGGAGTATGTGAAGTTGCATCCGGGGTACAGATCTTTATGGTCGCAGTATTTGTCTTGTTATGAGACCCTCCAAGTGTATCAGACGAAGTGGTTCTTAACTGTCCGGTGATACACATTAAGTCTAGTCTTTCCAAGATCAAGTTTCTACAGATTTATTTTGCCATCAATCGGTGAAGTCTTGGAAGCACTTCTCGACAACTACACTCTTGGGCATTGTCAGCGACACGGGAGGGCCGGAGGCAAAATGGAAGTTGCTACCCTCGGAATCGAACCATCATAGTCGTTGACACACATAAACGTCAAACTTCTCCCAAATCCCTTTGATTTCCTGCGCATTTATTTAAATTGACTTCGTCAGCATCTCACACAAGGTCTTCTCCGCCTTAATTAATTTTCAATTGTACACATTCTTGGCAGGAGTAACCTGAATTCCACCTGACTTTGTTGCGAATTAGAAAACTATTCCCCTTCCAAGAGAAGCTAAGCGAACAAATACCACGTGGAAAGCAATGAATACCACAGCCTGCTTCCCGCCCAAGGCACGACCAGCCCGCAGAGAGTGGGGTTGTTCCCCCCACAGATCTACGACAGTAGCACAACGTGTTTGGCATCATTCTGCTCGTGTTTGACATCTAATTAAATGTGTATTTGATCAGACTTCATATAAACCTTTCACGTAATGTAAATATAATTTAGTTTCACAAAGCAGCCGTCCACAGGGTTCGGGGTTGGCAGCAACAAAAACGAATGTATTTTCCAATTCACTCTCGACATTAGTCGAACCGGTCGCATTCAAAGGAACTCCGTTTAATTATCTAAATTGCAACGGTTTCATTATCATTCCATAATGGTTATTACACAAATTGCATAATTAATTTGATTTCCAATCCCCGAACTGCCGAACAAAAAGAAGTCTATTTATGTGGACGCATGCAGTGCGCCGCCCAGATACCCGCCAATCAGTCTGGCAGGCATAATGGCACCACCATCAGCGCCTAATCGCGCCCTGGTCAGGACGAAATTCGCATTTAATACCAATTACACTTAATAATTGTCAAAATGCGGTAGATCATTGACGTGCAGTGCGGAGCTGCGTCCGAAAACCGCGCTACCCACCGGCCAGGGGCAAAAAATTTGTAAAATTTAAATAAAATTACAATTAGCCGCAACTGTGACATTTCGCGCGAACTGAAAATTTCTCTCGCATTTTGTTATTTTTTATTTAAAACATCGCCTCGACTGGCAATGTGTAAATTTATCTGATATTAGTTTAACGCGCGAAAACCAATTATGGCGATGTCGCAGCCTGCACCCGACACCAGCAGCGGCCGGCGACGGGGCGGTAGAGCGGTAGATCAGGCGTGTCGGCCGCGACCAGGCGTCGGCGGCGGGATAACATAATTGTGTCCAATTGATATTATGCATGTAAATAAAATTGCTTTTCGATTTTCCGGCTGCCATGTTGCGCTGAATAACCCAAAATAACCGAATTGCAGATACTTTTAGCGATACATCAAGTGAATAGGGGGCGGTTGGGTGGTCGGGTGCTCGGAAGTGTGAAACAAAAGAGAGGCACATCGGTGTGATAAGAACGGTCGTAGAAGGAGGGGACGGGGACATGCTGCCATCCTGCGGGATGCAACCGAGCGTGAAATATAAATACGTATTGTCAATGCCGAGGTGTCCTCGGTCCCCGTTGCCGTGGTGTGGTGCTGGCGGTGCTGGCGGTCTGGGTGGTGATGTATTCGGTCTCCCTTTAATTACAAATAAATCGAAAAGGACGAACAGGGAAAAAAAAGGGCCCGTGTATTGTCAGAATGTAATTAGAATGGCTGTGAGTAAAAATGTGTGGGACCACAGGGCGTATACGTAACACAAAATCGATATGCACAGCCAATATTGTCTGACAATGGGAGAAACGGGGAAAAAACGACCGTAAAAACAGGGAAACAAAAAACGAATCGCAGATGAACAAGGATGTACTATCGGAGGTGGATATGGTTGAGGTGTTCCTTTTTACATGCTGTCTGGTCCGGGGGTTGGGGCACAGTGCTGGCAACAAGAAATGCACAATAATTCACTGAAATAACATGACTTATTGGAGTATGCTTTTGAAAAGTATGCTCGCCACCAGGAGCTGCATGTGGTGGAGGTGGTCTCCACACAACGGTGAGAACAAAGTGAAAGAAGATTTCATCGCTGGTGCGAGAATTGCTTTTTTGCTTGGTGCATACATCGTTTCGAAGGACATTGCCTGCTGTGGAAGTGGATGATGTCATTGAAACCAAACCCAATCCCTGCGGTTTATAGGTAAGAATATAAAGTGACAAGGTTGGTGGGGTTTTTACACTCAATTTAAAATGAGTCATTGTAGCTCGGTGCATCGTGAGTGACTTTAAATTAAAATTAAATAATAAGCGACTAGAAACTGTACCATAGTCCGTCACATAAACCCAGGAGGAGATGGATAGAGTCCCAAAGGCGATTAAACTATGCAAAGCTTATGGAAAACGGACCGAAAGATCTCCCAGCATGTAGAGGGCTCCTTCGGAAAGTAAAGTGGAAAAGAACCTCAACTGAGTTGATGTGAAACTAGGGATAGCCAACTAAATGAGAGGGCTGAGATGCTTGTTTGAAGAGGAAGAATAAGAATAATAATTTTACACAGTCCCTTTTATCACTTCATGCGAGTAAGGTGCAGAAGTTAACAGGCGGGCTGCAGATGTGAACAGCGCGCTTAAACAATAACAAGAAGCACTTTAAACTAGGTTCGGTCGTATAAATGCAACTGTAGCAACATCAATTTTGATTACGATCCTTTCTACAAATATGGTCAATTGTTGAATGGGTTCTGTAAGCACAAGGGTTTTGAATCAGCGAAACTTCAGCGGTTTATACGTGCCCAGGCGTCTGCCCTTAGCCACTCAGTTATTGTTGTGTTATTCCTATAAACATCATCATACAACTGTCCCATACAACACTACAGAAATGTCACAACTGCTCAATGAGCGTATTTGTCACACTTCCATTTTTGTCATCCTCAGAGATACTTTGCCCCTTTGAGTAGATGAATCAATTGAAGTATCAGCAACAATCAAAGTGTGCGCTGTTTCATTGATTAAAACTGTCATATTGATTTTTTGTTGGGACAGTTTTCTTTCTGTTGTAATTTATGGGACGCTTGCAGGACAATACAAGTGTGTATGTAAATAAAAAAATCCCAAATTATTTAAATTTTCCAATCATTCGTTCACAATTGAGACAACACTTGCAAATGACAAGTGATCAATTTTACACCTCAGATGATGTGGGACATTGTACGACTTCACTTTTTGAAATGAGTACCTCATACAAACTCATTGCAAATACCGGTCCTACCTAACACTACTCTCAGCCAACGAAATCTTTCTTGCTCTCGCCAGCATGACCTACCCTTATAGGAGGTCGTAATCATTTTCGGTAACATTTTTAATGTCAGGTTTAAGAGAAAGATGTCAAGTAGCGAAAACAAACTTTTTTAAAATACCCCAAAAGCAGCATGCAGACTACATTAGGAAAATAGTGGAGATGGAAAAAGCAGATTACCGAGAATTTTACTAAAGCATATTGTATAAACAAGAGGGCCCTTGATTCAAAAGTGGGAGGAGTTGGCGGCTAATTATGGTTTAAATCTTAATACTTCAGCTGATACGGATCTTTCAACAATCAGATTTACGTTCACCAATGTTTAAAAGCTGGCAGCGCAATATATAACAGATTTTTATCTGAAGCTCGGTCATCACAACATAGGCTGGTCTATAGTAGGCTGAACTACAACCTCAGTACGAGTCCTTCTACGTACTTCCTTAATCACTACTCCCTGCATATGATAAGCACTCTATTTCAGCTTCAAGGTGAACTAATAAACTTCGAGGTGAACTAATAAACCTTTACTTTATTCCACATCGACCTGATCTTCCAATTATATGCGAAATATGCAACCTTAAGGAGAGGAAGGATGTATACCATTTCGTCGGAAGATGTCCCATTTTAAAAGAATTCCGCGTGAGATATTTCGGAGTCATCTTGCTGGGCTTAGAAACTGTTATTAAAATATTGAACGGTAGCCATGGTTGAGATGTTTTATACAATTACACTGCCATACGTTACAGAAACCGTATTTTAGAAGGCGATTTTTGAATGCAAAGCATGCATAAATTAAATATCTATACATTTTTCCTTTTTTTTTACCAATACTTTAAATTATATTAGTTAAATTGTCAATCTGGTGAACGGCTAAACCATAATCGACTTTGAATTTGCAAACAAAAAATTGTAAGAAGTTAATAAAAAAAAGTCACTAAACTAAAACTAACTAAGTAGCGAAATCAAAAACATATCCTGCCTCTAACTGCCATCAATTTTAATGAAATATTGATCATTAATTTGAATCACCAATTAGTTCTTTTTTAAGGAACGTCTTGTTTGGGCTGTCAAACTAGATGACAGTTGTATGTCGTTATGAATGACTGAGAAAAGAAGGATCATGAAGCTAAATTAGACCAACTTCAGAGTAAATAGCCTACAACGACTCAAAGATAATTGGTCTGAAGTTGTGTCTAATTTAGCTTATGTCTTGCTGGTACATAAGGACGAAAAATTACCTTTTAATCAAACGTTTTTTTATAAATTTGACAAAAATTATTTTTAAAACACTTTTAGAGTAGATAGCCATGTATCACTTCGTTTGGACCAAGAAATATTTTTTTTCCGCATTTTTTTTCAAGGCGAGTACCCTTCTGCAGCTTCAAGAATTACAAACACCATCTACGCATACTGTATTTTACTTCGGGATATTCAGAGCTTAGGTCTAAAACGACTTGGAGCAGAGTCGGCGACGTATGAAGTCTACATTTAGGACCAGTGAGATTTAGGATACCTGATGAGCTCGGACTTTTCGTCCGAAGTTCGAGGACCGACCACCTAGTTGGAGATTATCCGTGAAGTAAAGATGCAACCTCTTATCCGTCTGTTGAGGACCCCCGCCATTATACCTAATAATAACAATAATATGGGTATCGCATAGTCCAAGGCAGACCTGGGCCTTTAGCCTTTACACCAACCACTCGCAATGTGCGTACTTTGTTTTTTTGCCGACTCCGAACGCTTTTTCTCCGCTCCGCTCCGAAAGCTTTTTTTCTAGACAGGAGTATGAGAATTGTGAGTGGCTCGAAAGAGGTGGAGTCCCGACTTATGAAAGTTGGTTAATTCGGAACCCAGCACCCTCTGCCTAGGAGTCGACACACTAACCCACTACTCCACGGCGATCCAGCCGATGTCTGTTAAGGTATCCCGCAATCCTCGAGTAGCTGAACAATTCGTTGATCCTCTGAACCGCTATATTCCAAGCATTATCGCTAGATCGAGGAAGCGCAATGGGATAAGTAGGATGGAAAATATTATGTTGATTGCTACAGAAAGAGGCCCTTATTTGGATGTGGATTTATTGTTCGGCTCCGTCTTAGGCAAAAAGTCATAAGCTTCGATATGAAAAAATAACCAAGTATCGTATTGTGCATCACACGGAAGATCAGCAAGGCTGACATTAAATACCTTCCCGAAAAGACATGGGATCCAGTTGAGCCAGTTTCGAAACCATGATCGTTTAAGGAGATCTTAAAGCTAACCAAGGTAAGCAGGATATCTGTCTGAATCACAGGCTGCACCACCACACACCGGACAACAGACTCGACGTATTGGATTTTGTCAGAAGCCTTGTACATTCAAATGCAACCGACAACACTCGCTTTTTCAACTGGAGACGGACCTCAGGTATTTAAGCTGGCGTGCGCAACGGAAAGCAGCTACAGCAGATGTGGCTTGATATCCTTCGGCGCGAATTGTAACGCCGAACCACGAAAAATAATGTTAAGCAGATGCCTCCGGTGCCCCCGATGCCCCCGATGCCCCCGATGTCCCTATTGTCACTGGTGAAGCTATAACCAATTGAAGAAGCATCAGCGAGGGGACACATCAGATGCAGAATCACTCTTGACAGTCGTTCCTTTCTTAGGCTGAGGTGAAAAGCTACCCTGCGGTTCATTATAGTAAACAATTTCAATATCGAACAGCAAAACAAACACTCTCCGGACATGCTTTCAAGAAAGAGAAACGATGCCAAAGGCCAGACCATCCTGTGTACACCAAACCCAATTCGAAAAGCAATTAATTTCGAAACAGTGGGTTAATCCCAAACAACACACACTAATCGGAAACTGAACGAAACGAGCGTGCATCACTGAATAGAACTGTCAAAAGATCAAGAGGTCTACAGACTCGAAAAATCTGATAAAAAAAAAATCCTGTTAAAAATAAAAAAAAAAATGAATACATTATCATATTTATCTTAGAAATCAATCGCCACCATAATCAAATCCCTTCCCCAATGCACCTATCAGCTGCCCGCCCAAAACATTACCAATGTACATTACATTGAACGTCATTCATGGGCTGTGACGCCCATTCGTAGCGCTACGCATGGTCTAAGCTAACATTCCAAAGGAATGATGACATTTTATTGACGTCTAATGCAGCGTGATTAATGTACGTTGGATTAAATCATGCGTGATATTTGAAATAGTTTAACGTTTCCCTGATTCATTATAATTGCAATTCACTTCTCCCCCTCCATCCCCTCCATCGCAAATTATTTTTCCGCTCAGCACTTCCATCAAAAGTGCTCATAACTCATCACGTGCAAAGGGCTATTGCAATTTTCAAAATATGTGCACGGCTTGCATCACAATCCAACTACCATTCGATGGATGTAAGCAATGAATCCACTTCTCAACGAAATTGCACATCCTTTCCGTGCCACCAGCCATCGACGATCTCAAAAGCACACACTCCGGTGGGCGGTCGACGCAAGCTGCTGAGCTGAAACGCAAGCGGGGTGGGGCGGCCCAACCATGGCATGCATCAATTTAAAATGTCATTCGGCTCGTTACTGCAGGAAAATGTGAACGCAAAAATTATTGACAATTTGCTCGATCCATTTCACATGGCATCGACAGTTCCTCTCTCCGTGCACATGGTTACAAGGATTCCATGGTTGGTTGGTTGGCTGGTTAGCTGGGTCGTCGTGTTGTTTGGTTGACACTGGCAGCTCCGGCTGACGCACAACCCAACGCTTTCCAGCGCTCGTCCTCATCGTTCTCGTTCTCGTCTCGTCGTCATCGGTCTGCCGCTTTGGACATGTGAAACATTCAAAACCCCTAAACGACAATTGCACCCACCGCAACGATATCGATATGTCAACCATGATTCGATTTACAATCGTTTTCGCACATTTAACTATGCAATTCAGATTCTTCTTTTCCCACTCTCACCACTCGCCCGTCCTCTCTTACTCTGTCTCTCTCACCCTCTTTCGCCGTGCGACATTTCCTTGTTGTTTCTGTAATGTCAGTTGGTTGCCGACACTGACAGCGGGTCGCATGGCAAGGATGTGGGCAATGGCGATGGCGAGGGCGATGTAATGGCTCTGCTAAATTGTCAACAACAGTTTGGAAGTGGAAAACTGGCTTGGAATTGATAAGTGCTTTATGAGGCGACAAGAAATGCATAAATTCCTTCCCAAAGAAATATGCGGAGAACTGTTGTTTACCATTTTTTCGAAGAGGTTCTGATGGAGGAGGGAATTGGAGCTGCGCGTATTAATTGAAGTCAGATGGCGGGACAATGTCAGGGATAATTGGATATTTTTCAAACAAAGAGGCTGTCTCTTAAAGCAGTCTGAATAAAGGAAGAAATATAGGGCCAATTGTTGAAGGAGAAGAACGGGCACATATGACAGCTGTCAGCTATACAGTGATCGTTGTGGTTTTGGCATTCCTGTCACAGGAAACCTGACGCCCAACGAATTCTCGCCCCCAATGAAAGTCTGTAATGAACTCATCTTTTTAGATAAGGGTTTCATGTGAAGCACATTCATCTGGCTTCCTCAAGATTGTTCTAGGGATCGTGCGAAACTCACAGAGGCACGATCTTAAAAAAGTCTGTTAAGTCTGTCTGCTCTTCTGTTAGATTATGTGGATGACATTGTCGTCATTGGAACAACGCAGCCGTCAGTGAAGTGCTTGCTAGCAGTGGGTTGAAATCGTTTGAAATGAGTACCTCACCTGACTTACGTCTTGAGTAGAGCCTCTCAGTCTTGGAACCTGCCTAGTCGCAGTAGTCAGTGACTTCGTCTACAGTGCACAAGACGAACAAGACCCCTACAGAGACCAATCGCAGAATAACTTTTGCCTACCGTCGTTTCTTTGGGTTAAAGAGGCAAACGAGCCTTCGAAGGATTAAGTTGACTTTAAATAAGTCATCCGAGTCCTGGTGTGCGAAGCAGGGGCATGGACAATCTCGGATGAAGACGTCTTTAATCTTGTCTGTAGAAAAGATCTTTGGTCTGGAGGAGACGATTCAAGCACGAAGTGTACAGCGTCATGACCCTAGTCTGCCGCCTACGAATCCAACGTGCGTGATCTGTGATCATCGTGATGCTAATCTGGAGGGACATACCCATACGTGCGGTATTGAGTACAAATTACAAGGTTTTTCGAATGTTTCGGAGTACGGTACTGGAGAGAGCCTCGAAAAAACCGGACCTTTGAAGAGTGGCAAGACAATCGATATTGATTAGGGACTGAAGATCAGGCGAAACGTGCTGATCTTACAGGGATAAAATTAATTATATGCTGACGACCAAGAAACGCTCCGTCAAACAAAAAATCACGATCAACCACAAGCCACAATTTCGTGGCAGTAAAGGAGCTTGAGTCAGTAAAGGAGCTTGAAAAGCTAGCTCGAGTCAAACATGATCTCCACAAACCATATCACAGTGGAGATCCGACGTAGAACCGGTGTTACTTCGGTTTGTCAAAACAACTGGCGTCAAAACTCCTGCCTCGAAGGACTAAGATCATGCTCTACAAAACCCTTATTTTGCCAGTCCTGCAAATGGAGCCGAAAGCTGGGCGATAAGCAAAACTGCGAAGCTGATACTTGGTGCCTTCGAATGAAAAATCCAACGTCGGATATATGGTTCCGTCTGCGAGGAAAGCGAATGGAGGAGAAGACACATCCGCGAACTCTACGAGCTGTACCAGGATGTGGATGTAATCCGGAAGGCAAAGATCCCTCGACTGCAGAGGCTTGGTCACATCGAGCGTATGGAAAACAACGCTCCAGCTAAGAGTGTCTTCGAATTCAAGCCTCATGCTTCGAGAAAGAGTGGAAAACCGAATCTCCGTCAACGTCATACTCGAACCCTCCATGGGTCACCGGCCTGAAGTTAATTATAAAAGAAACACATTAGTTTTGAGTCTGATATAAATGAGTTTAAAATGCCCATTTACCTGTTAAAATCAAATCTTTTAAGTCGAAACCCCCTTAAATCGATCTTTGCCCTTCCTTACGACCATACGACCGTGGCTCACTTAGACCAGCATGTAGGGCCCATTGTGCGCTTGATGGATGATGTCCCATGATGAGACCTTCTTATGCCACTAAAACTATCCGGTTTTTTACTGCACAAGTCCTTCAGCTCTGGAAGGAACAGCTTTCGTTTCCTTGCTAGGGCTGGACATTCGCAAAGCAGAAGTTGAATAGAGTCTATTTTTTCCTCATCTCTGCAGCTTCTACAGAAGTCGTTGTGTGGTATGTTCAGTCGTAATGCGTGGGTACCCATGGAGCAGTCCCCGGTAAGGGCTCCTATTAGCATTCGCGCTTTCTTACGACTAAAGCTGATCAATGATGTTGATGTCTTTTTACTCAGCATCGGTCACATGGCTCTCGCTATTCCTCCGATTTCCAGATAAAGCCAACGGGCTCTGGTTCATTCCTTGCACTTTGGCCGTCAGTTTCCTTCATAAATGGCTGAGTGGTGTGAGTCCGTATTGCATTGTCCGACTTTCACCTGAGCTGGGTGAATCCATTTTTCGCCAGGCTTTTCGTTTCTTTGAATGACAGTGTGCCCTGGTACCCAGCATAAGGTCATCATATTTTCCAAGGATATTTCACTGATTGCATAATCTGACTAGTTTCGACGTCATTTTTGACGTTTTATTGCCTCTTGGGTGTCTCAAAAGATTGAAACCGATATCTTGGTTACTTTGAGTTCATTCAGAGCGAGTGCTGCTTAGTGTATCGTAGCCACTTCAGCTTGAAAGACACTACAGTCGTCTCTTAGTGCCAGGGATTTCTGGAATCGGTCACATAAGATCCCTGCGCCTGTACCTGCATTCGTTTTTGAGACAGCAGGGTGCAGATGTGTTCTTCTGTGCCATTATTTCCGTTCAGCAATACAATGCAGCCATTGAAACAGTAGCACAAGTATCATATCCGAAAAATAAGGCTTAATTGGTGATTGACATTATCCAATAATTTTAGCAACCGAGACTTTTGTAATCGAAATATTGTGATAATCGAATGATCAGTCGAGATGGGCACATTCGAATGATAAATCGATTAGTACATGTCTCTCTTTGATCGCATTCTTAATGAGAACTATTTGTTACTTATTTTCACGCTGTAGTCAGTTACCGTGTGTTAGTAGTCAGTAATTAGTTAGTAGTCATTCAAATGAGTTAGTTGTCATTCGAATGATTTTTTCGATCGAGATGTTCTCGACACGTATTAATCGATTATCACTCGAATTATCATTCGAATGCGCTCATCACTAGACTCATCACTAAGACCGGCTTGTTTCAAGAGTTGACTGTGGTGTTTCTGGCAAGCAGAGAAAACAGGCTGAATCACAATGACAGCTAATATCTGACACTTCAAGACGAAGAAACCTTTTGTTGCGGGATCCCTTTGAATAAACTGTGTCGACCATACATTGATGCAGTACACATCTCATGTTCTATCGTGTGAAACAGATACCCCTACTTCCTCTCGAACTATCATTTATTTCACCAAAAAATGTCCCAAAATCGGCGTTTAATTAAAAAAAAAATAGCAGTATTTGAAAACCAAACAAATAAATCCATTGATTAGTCTAATTAAATTTAAAATCCAATTAAAATCTTTTAACAAAATTATATCTACACGTAGCAAACTCACCCTCATATCATAGATTCAGATTGAATTTCTATCTAAAGAGAGAGACTTAAATTGATTTCATTTCGAGAACAACAATGTAACACGTCGCAACGCATTTGACTGCAATTAATATTTAAACAAATAAATTAATTCATTGCAATTTGTTTATCGTGTAAACCTATCTCGCTGTGGCGTGTGTCACGTTATCTCGTTTTACCGACAATAAATTCACCCTCATTAAGTTACCACACATGTACCCAACACACCCTATACATCACCACCTTCAACCGCTGCCACCACATCGCCCCGCACACACACACACACGCCCAAAGAGCAGCAGCAGCAACTCAAACAAAATGGCGCTACTGTACACAAATTCAATAAATAAATTTGATTTATCATCAGTCCGTGTAAATACGAAATTCTACAGTAATAAATCAAGTTTAATAATGAAATTTATTCAATTTAAACAATCGACGCATGCACTGCACGACTTGTATGCACACCCTGTGTTCCGGTTGACTCTATTGTGCGAATGGAGGGGGATCCCCTGTCTCCAATTAAGCCAAAAAAATACAACGCGAACACACACTCACGCATACGTTGATGTGTAATCCCGTGCCACCGTAGGCTGTAGGCCCCTGTCAATAGTTTATGTAGTTTTTGAATTTCAACGCTTAACAGAATAATTACAAATTCAATTAGACCGTCCGCCCAAGTGTGCGTGTGTGTTGGGAGGGTTTGTCACAACCAACAAGGCAATACCTTATTGATCGCGGTGCACAGTGCCCGGTGCCATTTAGGGCAGCCCAACCTAGGTGGACTATTACATATTTATGCCGAGGTTACATTTACATTGACTTCAGCTGATGGCATGGAATGATTAAATGAGTTCCATATTTTACAGCTAAACTACATAAATTACCGTTCACTGAGTACTGTATACTCAGGGGTGTGTCAGTGATATTCCATTTTTAAGCTCTCTAGAGGATCAGATTTCATCATCAATTTGTAGAAGATGGAAATGGAATATCAATTTGTCGCATTGAAATAAATAGAAAACTTTCCCGACAAAATAGGAACGAATTATGCCTTATCTTATACACAATGCAATTGGCGATTGTACAGCGGTTGCAAAACAGACACAGGAATAAGTTTCAAATACGTCTCCTAGTGAGTTTCGACAGTTAAGGCCATGGCAGGACCAACCATTTGTGCAGGATGTGCTTCGAGGTGCATTGTGAAGACTTATTCATCTATGTACTATCGTCCCTTCAATTTTACATTTAGTTCAAACCTTGAAGACCTTGATCCCTATACATTTATAACCGGCACACACAACAAAAATTTAACATAAACGCAAATTTAAGCGAAGAATGGGGACTAAATATAGTGCTTGCACATAGCGCTCATTTGGCTCGGGCCGGACCTGGGTTAGGCAAGTGGGTAGATGGCATTTGCCTCACCTTAATCAATAGAATCGTAGCAAAAGCCATTCTGAGTTTCATACATGGATCTCGTTTGCTTGAAAAATGGAAGGTCTCACTGTAGAAATAAGTCACCCTCGAGAGAAAAATGTACCCAACTCGCTGGTCTAAGTGACTGTAGGCCACAAGGGCATCCGTAAACCTGGACAGCCATCACTGTGTGCAGTCTAAGGATCTGTTAAACAAGCGCTAGATTAAGCGTAATTGTAGTTTCCTTTTTCAAAAGTTCGTAACCAATACGAATTTGGAGGCAGCCAGGCGTGCAGCCAGTGATGACTTTGCTACTTAAAACAATAAAACACATCCTCCGTGCAATTTGTTTGTTAAAATACTAATTATCCATCGCCACTCCCAATGTCCGCGTTTGTGTTGAACAAACGTCCAGCGATCCACGACCGCGGATGTTGCAAATTTCCAAAAATTTCGCTCTCATATATCTTACTCAGGGCAGCACTGCAACTAAACGCAAAGGGATTTCATTTTGATACTAATTCTTAAAAGCTGCCGCTCCAAAAATCCTCTCCCCCCCGCATCAGCGGACTGTTTGTTGTGGCACGACCAATAGTCCTGCGTCCAGCTCGTAATACTTCGCATAGATGCTCGCGAGTGTAATTTATGGACGTTCCAACAAAACAATGGCCTGCCATCAATTGCATCCTGTTTGACAGAAGCACACATGGATTAGTGTATGTGTGTGTGCGTGCACTTTATGCTTCTTGCGTATTAATCCCACTCGGTTCCGGTGGGACTGAACGCGTCGAGAATTATGGCCGCACTTAAAGTTTGCATCTGACTTCTGGTCGCGTGATTTACATTCAATTCAATTCCACGCGTGAAGATTAACAGCGGTTTGGCTTGGTGAATTTGCAAAACAACTTATACCAGTGAGAATCCTCCCACTAACCTCATTCCACCCGTGGCATCCCCTTCGAGGGAAAGTTTGCGATGTGCCGCTCTTGTGGAGGGATTAAATTTCAACGGAAATATTTTGCCCATCGTTTGGTGTACCTTAAAGCTTATGCGGTTGTCTTGACGTTTACATCCGTGCCTTGCGTGGATTAATACCCTCAAAAGACACCCGTCCGCCTGCCGCTCGACGACCAAAAATGTTCACAAATACAGAGCACCTCCCTCACATCGCATCGTCCCGAACGTACAGCATATGTATGTACGTTGAACAGGCTCTGCCTTGTATCGGTGTATCTTCTCGGAAGCACTAAGGTATAAAATAGCAATTTCACAGATCGCTGATACGGGAAATTCCCTATTCCCTTACCAAAATACCGACATAGACAGAGGAGGATAGGCGGTGCGGGAGGACGGCCGGCTGTATGCATATGCAATCCTTCGATGCATGTTAACTTCAATTTTAAGGAAAATTAATGTACACATGCTGGAAGGATGTTCGGATAGGATACCTCTGTGCTTCTCTGTGCTCATCCTTCCTTCCTCGTCTATTTCGTATTCATTTTTCCTCGTTTTTTTTTTTTTTTTTGAAGAAAAAAATTGATATGGAAAGCGATTTAACTGAAGGGAGATGCAATGCCTTCCTGATAGCGTGTACCTTTGAAATTGAATGAAAAATGAGAGCAGTCCTGCCTGGTGCTTCCTTTTTTTGTTTTCTGTATGCACTCAGCAAATTTTATCTCCCCGTTGCCCAGCATTGAATCCTTGCTTTGCATGCAT
Source organism: Eristalis intricaria (assembly GCA_964034865.1). Classification (NCBI taxonomy): domain Eukaryota; kingdom Metazoa; phylum Arthropoda; class Insecta; order Diptera; family Syrphidae; genus Eristalis; species Eristalis intricaria. Next base: position 47,394,910 of record OZ035874.1, read on the forward strand.
TGAATCCTGAGGCTCGATGGATGCACACGCCAATTGCAGTGGTTTCCCCAATCCACGTGCAAGTAGACGCGAACTAAGCCGTCATTAGCGTTTAAAACACCGCTTAACACATGCTAATGCGCAACTAATGCCTCCTCCAGCGAGCCCATCATAAATTCACCAAAGCAACAACAACCGTAATCCTCGATACGATTAGCTTTTACTTATTGCCATTCCCCATTTGAGCCGCAAAGCTGTTTCAAATTAACATGAGCGCCCGCATTGGCTAAGCGTCAGCGGCATAATCCCAAATATACACTCTCCCCTGATCGGTGGGCGGGAAAAAAGAAATTAATTGAAATCCCTTGCGTGCTTGTTGCCGAGTTAATGACACTCGCAAATTTTATCCGCTGCTCATTATGGCGTTATGCGTATGAGCACATCAATTCAGAAAATATGTAAAAACGAGAAATATTGGCTCATCAAATTTAATTCGAATACGCGTGTAATCTGTGTGTTTTGGAGATTCCATGTGGTTTTGAGTTCAAATATTTGATTTGGTCTGCACTTGTTGTGTGGTGAGATGGAATGAGGGTGAAGAAGATATCCACTGGAGTGGATAGAGTGGACATTATGCTCTCGATGTTGTCACGGTGTAACAATCGGGTGCCTGTCTACTGGGTTGCTTGAATTCTTTAAGTCTCAGTGGTTTTCTGGTACGTCCTCATAAACAGACAGACATTTCTAAGGAAGAGGGTATGTAGATACTTGGTTTTTGCCTCACAGGAGAGGTTTTACGAATCAATGCAAAGGCTAGGCAACGGAAGATATTCAAAGGAAAAGGAGATATTCAGGGAAACGCATATTCTTGTACACTTTGAGATTATTGGTATTTCAGGATCGAGTAGGGAGATCATGTTAAGCTTTACGTTTTAACTAAATAGTTTTGACATTGATTGAAATTTGTCACGAGGGCTACACGGCATTAACGCCGAGTATTGCCTTCTGGTACCAAAATACTATTTTATAAGAATTTGAAATCATGTCTTATGGGCCACTAACCACACACTAGGTAACTATGTTGTCACTGAACCGAAATCACGAGGTTTGGATGGGGTTTTACTGAAACCTGAATTGGCATTTCCCACAGAGTTGAAGTGTTTTTAAATGTCATTACTTGTCGATTTTGAAGTGACCGGCAAAACAGCAGTTTGTTAACATGAAATAATAGCAGAAAAAGAAAAGGAGCATGCTTATATATTTTGACATCTAAAAATAAACACCAAATGAACTGACACTGTAGGCCTGTTCGGTTTGACAACCTCTTAAGGACAAATTAACTTAAGAATATTTCAACAAACTTTCGCCGAAATCACGACGTTTCGAAACCCCGTAAACATATAGCGAAACCACGGAGATTTGGAATAATTTGACAAAACCTCACGATTTCGCTTGGAAGTAACATTTGTCCTTTTTTATGAATATTTCATCTGTTTTCGTTTAGTTTTGATGTACTATTCGGTGAAAGTTTGGAAAATATCATATCAACATACAGTGGACTCTCCCTAAGTGAAATTTCTCTCTAACTCGAATGCTTTCGCCAAATTTTACATAAAACCTCCTCTCTAAGTCAAACTCCCTCCAACTCAAACAAATTATGATATCCCTTGAAAATTCAACTTAGGGGGAGTCCACTGCATTGGCAGCACTGGTTGCCAGTTTTCCTCTCGTCTTCTAACAAAGTATTGAACAAAAAATTTGTCTTTCGAAGAATTTAAAAATCTCCCTTAATCCTCACATCCTCCCTCATGGAACTACAACACGCGCTAGTTAGGTTTGTGGCCGTATGTCCTGATGGTGGAATGATGGTTAATGCAGATAAATCAGATGTTATTGTTATTTTCAGAACGCATGTTCACACTATATGTCAGTGGAGTTCAACTGAATCAGGTTGAGAATTTTAAGCATCTCGGGTACTTTTTTACGAGTGCTGAGAGGAATAATGCCGACCTTTCCTGTAGGTTTGCCTAAGCTGGATCAGTTTGGAAACAGATCTTACTCAGGAAAATCGAACTTGGTGTCTAAGCCAAGTTAGTGTTTTTTAACTCAGTATTTGTTCCAAATCTCACTTGGTGTCATACAATTTGGGTTATAACTGAAGAATAAGACCGCGAATACAGGCTGCCGAGATGGGATTTCTACACACTTTTGTGGAAGGGTGAGGAACATGGCAGTACGCGAGGTACTCAATGTTGAGGGAATACTTCTTCGAAAGAAAAGGGCTTTAACCTACCTCGATGGTTTGGTCAAGTGCCACGAATGTCCCCATCCTCGAGACCTCTGAGGTGGACCTTGTATGCCAACTCCATCCGGTAGGCGACCAGTTGGCAGTCCTAGCACGTGGTGGTTGGATCATGTTCAAAAACACACCTGGTTGCGGCTAGGCAAAGATCCTGCTCAGTTAGTGTTGATGGCGGAGAATCGAGTGCCCTGAAGATCTCTCTTGCGAGTTTTTTCGCCGCGTCTCCTTACGTGTGGAACACTGAAGCAGTATGAATGAGATTAGGTTAGCTTAGCGTTAGGTAGGGGGCTGCTAGTGAATACAACAACACACTTAGACCGTATTGGTCCATTGTGATATCCATAGTCAGACTACTAGCACTGATCGACTACGGGAAATGGTGACTGGACCAGATTTGAAAACCAGATAAGAGCTTATAAACTTTGCTTTCACTGGGATTCGAACCGGGGACTCCGCTAACCAGGGGCAGGCACTCTACCAATGAATGAGCTTTAAAACCAAAGCATACTCTCTCGAGGTTTCGTGTCACGGCACGGATTCTCGTAATTAGCCTTGATGCTCAAACCAGTTCAAAGAGATGAATCAGCAATCATAGCCAAGGTGTGAACAACAAGAGCAGCGGCAGTGGATTTCATAAGCACATTGAAAGCGGTACAGAGGTGCATTTAGGAACTCACCCATTTTGTCTCATAAAATGTATTTGGCATTTGCAATTAGATTGCATTACTGAACTTAAACAGGATTGAACCCAATTTAAAATTCATTGTGTTTGCCCTTGAATTTGAGTCAACGTCATGTTGTGATTCTCGGCCTATTACCTTCCATTTCGGATTGCTTCAGTCGAGGACTTGATGTCTGCAAAGTCAATTTAATGAATCACAAATTACCAATTACTTGGCGTGATTTCAAGGAATGGAATATCACCAGAATGTTGCATTCCTTGGATTCCGAAGGAAGGCCATGAATTTCAATTTGTCTTAGGTATGAATGTAGTTAAAACGGACTCAGAAATTCAGTGTTCAAAAGCGAAATACTCGTCTAGGGCTTTTACCGCCTGAATCAATGTTTGCCTCTCGCATTGGTTGCCTCTGTTTGAAAAGCCTTCCCAAGAAACACCAAAAATAAACTCACGGCTCTCGGACAGATTGTAGTCCACCGACCTTCCAGTCGGGCAGGCTCGTCTCCCACTTCTTTATGGTGAAACATTTATTTTATTCGAAAAAATGTTAAATTTTCCTTGGCTTACCTGAGTGTTGGCTGAATGGCTTCGCCGATGTCCGTGGCGTGTTTCAATTTGGAATTTCTGTTCATTTATGTCAGAGCTTGTAGAGCACCACGTGTTCGGCCGCAACTTCAACCCTCCAGCCAACCGTGTACCACTGCAGCAAGCCAATTGTCAAGCACACACGCACCACACACACGGAGTCATACACGCTTCAGTAAACCGACGCGACGTGGCACGGTTTTATGTACATAAGAATGTATGTAAATAAATCACTCGACGAAATGGGAATTTTCAGGGCTGGGAGCTATGAGCTGGAAATATAGACTGGGACTGGGATTCCTTATTGAATCTATACGAATGCACGCACCCACACCCCCCGCACACACACACACGTGCACACGTGAACAATCGCGATCTCGGGTATATCTGATGTTTCCGTGGAAACGGCAACGCGGGAATGCGTGCAACCAGTTCGATTAACGTTGAATGCGATGACTGAACTGACAATTGGAATTGATGTTTTTTTATTCGTGTTAAATTAGAAATTCCACAATTTATGCATGTCCATACACTCACATAGATTCATACGTACATATGTAGACAGGGCTGCCTCCAACGGTAATTTTATTTTAATTTTATTCGAAAGTTAAAGAGCGACGCAGGGTTGACTGTGCTGCCTACATGTGAATTGTTTTTTTTTTCGCTTAGGTAACATAATGTTATTGTAAGGAAATCAATTTCAAGGGGTAGGTGTAGGCACCCCAGACTGTTGTACGAAACAAAAAATGTGTACATTTTGGCAGGTGGTTATCCTGGAATTTATTGACTGCAATATATCAGTGAATTTGTACATACTCTATGAAATCTGGCACATGCCAGGTGGTCCATGCCGGATTATTGCGCTCATTTCAATCGATGTACAATTGCGGATGTGAATGGGAGTGGTGCGAATGTTCCACATTGGAATTCATTTCAGCTGACGGACTTTGTTTTTAATGCAATTTAAGCCAACGTCCAGTTGCAAAAATATACGTTAATTTCTGAAACTGTATTTAACTCAAAATTAAGTTAGAATTAGTTTTGAGTCAGTGCGTGGAGGAGAAATGTATCAAATGTTACATCAAAGACTGGAATTTTCAGAGTTATTTGATACTCCGTATACTCAAAACTAGACTCTTGGCTATCGAGCTAACTACAGTGTAAGTTCGATTAATGCAACTAGTGAAAACATGACCTGGTGCAGTAATCGAAAAGTTGCAATAATCGAACAGATATCTTAAACACTCTAAAAAAGACCACTAGATTTGACCTTGCAGGGCATTTTTCTGCGAGGTTCAGTGTTTCAAAATCGACATAATTGGACATGCCATACAGCTAAATGTTTTCTAAATCTGCAGGAATATCATACCTGTCGCTTCAGATCCTCGAGGTTCGGTATCTGGTTCAGGGACTGGCGTGGATCTGGAGTCCTGAAACTGAACGTCCTCTCTAACAAATCCACAGAGAAAAGGGTTTTACTTTACTTGACTTTGACTCCGAGCCTTTGGGATAACGCAACAGAGGATGCCCGCCTGAAATGTAATGCATAACAAGTGAGGGAGGACCTCAACCTTCCAGCCATTGCGCTTGGAAGATTGGGTAAAAGGCATTTTATTTAAAGTTAATATTCACGCACCAAAAGAAAATATTTTACAGGATGTCACTGAACTCACTTTTGCACGTAGTAACACATTCAAAACTTAAATCAATTTTTCCCCCATGATCCATTCCACTTTCGTGTTACAGTCTCTGATCAAAATGCGTAAATTGAACGCGACCCGAGGTGACTTTCTCACACCTTGAATCACGCACTACATTCGATTACATTCGATTAAGGAAGCACCACAGCACAGCGCACACAATTCGCAGCACGATGAATGAGCAAATGAGAAGGCGTTTGACTTGGACACAATCCATGATCGGACATACGTAGGAATAGTTATTGCTCACCGTCAATGACCCAATCATTTTGATTCGTAATGAGACGGAGTGGAGACCATTTTTTCCATTTGAACCCCATGAAGCAATCGATGATCAGTTTTGATTTCCTTATAAGTGATCGTCGATAATGTGCAATCATTAGACCGAGAAAAATCGGTTCGTTTTGTTCTCTTGTAAATTCGAATGGAAGCACAAATAATCTGGAGACGAGTGAGGAGCTTGAAGTGACTCTGGTGCGAGTTGTTTCAAGTTGTTGGCAAATGAGGTGTGGCTATTGAATTCCTTGAACTTAATTTAGATGACTTAAGTAACCTGGATGAATTAACAGCAATTAACAAGAACAGTTAGAGTCGGACGTTCCATTCCTTAATTCGAACCGGTATTGTCTACATTTGGAACGTCTGAAGGAAGAAATCGCTCAGAAGCGGCCAGCTTTAGCCCATAGGAGAGGAATTACGTTCCATCAATAGCCTAAGGCTTCATCGCTCTGGCTTTACAACTAACTTGTAATTTCTTATAATTATTTGTTAGCTTTTTTAAATAAATATATGAATAAATAAATAGGCCACACACACCGACCGACACGCGACTTACCAAAAAGTCCAGGAGCTTGGTTGGGAGGTCCTTATACTTCCATTTATGGCCCAGACCTAGCACCAAGCAATTAAGAATCTCTCCTTATTAAAATTAAGACTGTCTACACCTAATATTTTCGATTTATTCAAATTGGCGATACGTATGTTGTATATGCTTGGGAGTAGAGACAATTTGGCTATACGTCTGTTGTATATGATCAGGAGCAGTGGTAATGGTTTTGGGTTGGTGAAATAGTAATTCCAAATTATTGTATATTTGCAAGAGATGACGAGATACTGTCCATACCCTAGATAGATTCGCGGGCATACTCTTAGGAGTTTGATTATAACTATCCTGGAGCATTGCATACTACATTGTCCGCTTTGAAAAAAAGTGGAAAAACGCCTCGAAAATATGCAATAATGCAGTCAATTTCACTGCAGCTAGTTTTCTTAACATTGCCGGCAATATGCCCTCGCTTGAATTTGTTGCGTAGAACGATGAAATATAGTTGTGGTAATGCTAAAGAGACACTCAGCACGTCTACCCTCCTTTAACCACATATTCGCAAACATTTTGAACGATTTTCGCTTAAAGCTCTAGAAAATCACAGGAAGTCGTTGAGCCAGAAATATCTCAATAAGTGTTCCGCACATGCACTTGAAGTTATTTATACACATAAAATTGCTAGTTCAATAGAATTGTGGTTAGGACTGTACTCATGTTCAAATGCATGAATTTTTCAACATCCAATGCCACCACCCGTCTGGGCAAGTCAACCACATACACAACCCACAATTGTTTCGAATATTCGAACATTACATCAGAACTGAGCAACTCAAGGGCACAAATCATGTCCTATCCTAACTCCAGACACTCTAGTTCTCAGGTTCTGATACACACTATTAACACTATTGAGTTGAAAAGCTGAAAGCTTCTTATCGAACGGGAAAAAACTTTTGCTGTTATGAAACGTGACATTTGCAGCATCGTCATAAAATTAGTTGGCTGTCAGTGCAGCTGACCAGTCGTCATTCCATTGAATTTGGAAAAGTATCTCGTGAGTGGTACGTGCATTAAAGGACGTCGTCAACAAACGCGCGCACAATTTTCACTTTAACGAATATCTGGAGTAGAACACCGGAGTCTTACCGGGACGCCAACTATATAAACCGAAGTCGGACGTAAACAAACCATCATTCAGTTCTCTGACTCCAAAGTGTAAAGTCGATCTGTGTAGCTAAGGCAACCGGAAAACTATCGAACAATTTTTGGTTCGCGATCCAAAATATTATATTCAAATTAAATTTTCAAAGAAAAATACAAGAAATTATCTGAAAATGAGTTCATCAGCTATTATACGGTGCACCAAAAACCAGTGTGAATTAATTACAAGAATTGCCAAACAAGGTAAATTCCATCAAATCCAGTGTATTTGTGATGAAATATCAGTTGAAGAACTGTCTAATTTTTAGTTACTTAATCTAACCTCAAAATGCTTTCTTTTTTCTTGTCAATTCAACAGTGACTTGTTACTCAACCACAACATTGGACCCATCAGCAGCGGCTAATGTTAAAGTATCACCCCGTATGGAGGAATTTCAAAAGAAACTCCGTGCAAAGACACCAATTGGCCGATTGGACGAACTCACCGGCAGACATCCCTTCCAAGAGAAGGAACCACTGAAGCCGTGGCCAAACAACGTCAACCCATACACCGGTGAAATTGGTGGACCTGCTGGACCAGAACCCACCCGCTATGGTGATTGGGAACGCAAGGGACGAGTTACTGATTTCTAGTCATCCTAGTGCAAGTGCACACTAAATGAAATCTAGTATAACGCTATTATTATTGTAATGTGAAGAAATGAATTAGAATTAGGTTAGGAATCTATGTAGCTTTACTTTGTTCTAGAACTAGAGTTTGAAGTAGTTTTGGAACAGCGAGACAAAATAACTTATATTTTGAAGACTGCTTTCCTCATAATGATAGTTGTAAAAGAGGATGTTGTTTATTTTGAACAAGAATAAAATTAAGTGTGATGAATTGAAATGAAAACTTCTTGCATTTTTTATTATCTTCCTTTATTTACTCAACACGGGAGGAAGCAACATGTACATGGCTACCCGCACTTTGTTCCCCACCTGAGGAAGGGAACAAAGTGCGTACGTGAGTTTCCGACCATCTCTCTGGATGATTGTTTACATTGCCCAATACATAACGCACGAACAATGAAATCAATCAAGACGTTGTAAGCACTTATGTACCTCCCTTGCCGGCATCTGCCGACGCCGTGTCGTACATTTGTGTTTATATGTACAAATCTAGGTCACTGTTCAAAGTGCGCAACCTTAAAAGAGAATCAATGGGCGGTAGCTTCAACAATCTAGACATGTATGTACTCATATCTTGCGAGACCTTATTGAATTTTTTGACGAAGCTTTGTGCCCTGTTTTCATGGTTCTTGAACTTTAATTGATGTAATTGCTTGTGTCTGAACACTGGAGAGGGAGATATGCTGTGGAGAACACAGCTGCAGCATTTCAGATTTATTTAGCGCTGTATACCGTGTACAGTCCCTGAAGCAAAAGTACAGAATGTAATGGCATGATAAATAAACTCTCTCTCTTGAAAAATCCGAGCCACTACGCTCGAGTTGATTCCCTTGTGGTCATTCATGCTGACTTCCGTTCATTAAAGGTAACACCCTCAGTGAGTTTATGCCACATCCTTGAATGCCGCAGGGTCAACAACAGGTTCTCATCGCGAAGGCAAATTTGTTCATCATTCTGTTTGTTTACATAAGGGACTCTCCAAGGAGGTGGTTGTTCTAAAGATGAGACATTTAACAAACTGAAGAGGAATTGAACCTAGCATTGCAACCTTGAATTTATCGAAATAGGAGTGAACAGATTCTCATGAGTTCAACAAAACTCTAAAAACCACTAAATCCCGCTTGCAGACTGTTACCAAAAAGAGAACTTGTTTCGCAGCACATAAATCAGTCTTCCCAATTTCAACAAAAGTTTACAACTCAAAGCCTTTGATGATTCAATTAGTCAAACGTCCAATTATTTATGTCTAGTTGGTGATAAAGTTGAGAACAAGTATTCAAGCAGTATGACAGCAGTTTCCTGTGAAATTGACGTTCAATTTAAAAAAAGATTCAAACAATAAACTCGAGAATACCAAGAAACATTTATTGCCTTTAAAAAGAAACAAACAAACAAATAAATCTAAAAAGCATGCAAAATAAATTCATACGTATAAAATACCATAAACCAGATGCAAAGAGCATCATCACCTATTGCTGGTCAATCGCATATTTCTGAATCATGCTCTCACTCAGCTTCCATAGCTCTTCTGCTAAACCTTTATTCTGTGCCAACTTACTGGGCTCGCAGAAGAAACAATTGTTAAAATATAAGCCAGTGAGTCCGGTAAGTTCATTGGCCGTTGCACAGTAGACTGTTGTTGCGGCTGCTTGTTGCTGCAGATCGAAATCAGAAAGTTAAGATGAATCATGTACAACCGTCGCATGTATGTGTATTCAACAAACCACTGATTTAGTGAAAGGTCGCCCAATGGCAAACAGAAACCGCCAAAACCACCAGTTCCGACTGATCTTGGTCGAAACCAAATTGCCGGGATGTAGAACGAACACAGATATTCCACGGGTCTTCCATTTCTGCCGTAAACATAAACCAAACCATAAGATATCCAACATGTGTGCGTATGTGTTGAAATGTTTTAACCTACCTCAGCCAAGTGCATGGCAAACAGCACGTTGCAAAGCTTGGCATTATTGTACGCCACCATGCTCCAAAATTTTGATGCCGGTGGAGATACATGCTGCTCGGTCAAATGTTCAGCTGGTAGATTGGCGAATCTGAAGAATAAGAAGAAGAAACAAAAAGAGGCGCAACGTAGTGTAGAAAGAAAAAATGAAACATTAAAGGAAGGCAAGAGTATACGTGACAAAGTGCAGGCAGTCTCGTTGTGGCACACCACACTGGATGAGGCCTTGTGTTTGGCCGTGAGTGTTTGGAAGAGTTTGCTTCCGCTGATCATATTCTACGGTGGCTTGAATAAAAGTGTCTGATGTCTGTATGGGCGGTTTTGTTCACGCTGTGGGTGCGTGGTATGAATTAGAGATGTGTCAATGCACTTTGTGTGTGTTTATGTTTATGTTTACTTGGGTTGTGTTTACATAGGCAATTTTATGGTACCCTAATAAAGTGACTGTGCCCTAGGAACATGGGAGTGTACGTCTACGTCTGCATTTGTGTGTATTTTTAACGAAACACATAAAAAATATTTATCGTCCACATTGAGTTATGTTATGTGAAGATGCAACGAAGTGATAAATCTACATTTTATCTTCAAAAAGAAAGCCGAACGAATATGCTTGCATATGTATTCGGTTGTCTTGTATATATGACGCGTATTGCGTGGACTGGACCTTTGGGCAGATGACTTGCTCTGGCCAGCAGTGTTTTCGAATTCTTCACTTCGAAGAATTCTCGGCGTTTACTGCACGTAACAATGCTCGTAAAATATTGGAAGAAGTTAGGACGAGCAAGAAAATGAAGTAGCTGAGCTGAACTAGGCTATGTTGGGAGCACAGCTAGCGACAGATTCTGACCATTCCATCAAGGATTTAGTGTCCTTTCTCTGAAACGTATGTATGCCAAACAACAGTGAGGTTATTGATGGGATTCCTCCTCAAGAATAACGAAGCTATAGTGGCACAATTATAATAACGGAAAAACGAAATATTTTTTATGTCGTTATCCAGAGTGAACCTATTACTCCGAATTTTAACTGCACACCGAGGGACAATACCCTGACTTCACGCTGGACAATGTCTTATTGAGTGTCATGTAGCTCTGGACTAGGGCTGGTCTGGCATGGGATGCAGGGAGGAATGAAGTGCAGAGATTCGGAGTAGATTAGGAAAAGACAGTATAATATAATCACATGGTAATTACCTCTTAGATTCCTCAAAGAATGTGATTACCCATCATTTCATATTATGGGCAACAAGTGGGAGGCCACCTGGTAATTTCTAGGTAGTTTTCTATTTTCTAGAGAACTTGTGGAACTATGGATCCCTGTTGTCCTAGAACAAAAATGGAGTCAACTGATCGTTTATGAAACTTCTTCCAATTAGGCTTTGCTGTAGATTTTGATCCCAATGCTTTTGCAACTTATTGAGTGTAAAGTAAAACAGAAACATAATAAGTACAGTTGAACCAAGAGCAAGTGCCTTACTCCCTGCCATAGGTTTGGTTAGGTTAGGTAGGGAGCTGCTGGTGCATTCACCAGCACACTTAGACCATATTGGTGATACCTATAGTGAGAATACTACCACTGATTGACTACTCCTGTGATAGTGCCGTTAATTTGATCCCAATGGCCATATGGTGACTGGACCAGATTTGAAACCCAGATAAAAGCGTATTAACTTTCCTTTCACTGGGATTCGAACCGGGGACCAAGCTAACCAAGGGCAGGTACTCTACCAACTGCGCTATCTAGTCGTCTACTCGCTACCATAACCTCACCTAAATTTTGCTCGGCCATCTGACATCTCTTCATTTCAAATTGATTGCAAGCCTACATCGAGAAATCATATCAAGAGTCCGATGCCAACAACCTCATCCAAATAAATCAATCTCAATTCAGAGAGGCAAGACAAGACCCGCACGAGACCGATTTAATTAAGCGATCGAGTGGCTAGTGTGGTTCAATGGCTCATTTTTCCTTGCATTCTATTTACAAAAGAAAATTATTCCGTCTTAGAATATGCAAAGTATGTCTGACCTTAGGAATACAAGTTATTTTTTCTTGTTTTCATTCCGCATTCATTCCACAGCGAAAAGATTAATAATTTTCTTTGCAATTTTTATTTGTTTTCGTTTGATGATAGCACACACACAAGGATTTTTCGCAATCATATGACGGCAGTGACGACACCGTCACGGTTTGCCAAAAGATGATGACTAAAAAGAGAATCTCCCACAAAACGGAAATAGAAATCAAGTAGAAGTGGACATTTCATTTCAGTTTCGGATAAAAACCAGATGAAGGTAGTTCACTCAAGAACAATGGGGGAAAGTACATTTCATGAGATCTGCAAAAACACAGATATAGCCAAAAAATGCTACCCAGTTCCTCTAATTCCAAATCACACGATAAACAATCCGAATAGCGTCACCCAACCCAATGTTCACAGTTGCAAGATGAGTACGTGACTTCATTTGAATAGCCTTTGTGAACTTCTTCGCAGACGATAAACGAGTCCAATTCTGTTGCCAAGCAGTGGCCGGTTTGTTGTGAGATAGACGCACATCTGTTTTCCACTCAGTTATCATGCAAACACCTTTCCAATTTCACACATAATATTTTGCTTAAATCCTTTGACTGTCATGTTTGCAGAACAGTTGTGCTCGAAAATAACAAATATTTACCAACAACCACTCAATCAATGGCTCTTAATCACATCAATTAGTCTAAGCGGTTATCGCTCTGATTCGGTACACAGTGCAATCAATGTATCCCCATTTGCATCAATTGCGAGTGGAATCCATTGTTGTTTGGAATCGTACCAAGGAATATCGCTAAATGATTAATTTTTGCCCGTAATCATGCTTCAATTAAATTGATAACTTGCTTTGGTTTCTTGTACTATCTCAACACAATTGAACGTTCAAAGATCAGGTTGTAGACTTTGCTCGGCGCATACGCATTTGACGTAGATCCATTCGTACACACGATGAATCATGGAAAGCTCAAATCTTGGGGACTCTTATTGTTCGCGGCCGCGGGCTGAGCGGTTTTAGCACTTTAAATATCTTTTTAGCAAACGACTGAGTGATGACCTAATGAATAAAAGTAAAAGTTTGCCTTTCTGCTCCGCCTGAAGCCTGAGTTGAGACAGACTTTTTTGGCTTTTTCTTTCAACTGGTTTTCGCTTTGTTAGCGCGAAAATAAACAACGGATACAGTTGCATCGAAAACAGAGGCATTAGCTCCCAGTTAAATAAATGAGTATACACAATTCCTGATCGCAGGAAAGTCTCATTACTCCACGCCAAATGAACGATTTTCAGTTGCGATAATTTATTCCTTCCCGGACATAATAATTAATATTACAAGTGCCTGCAAGCAACTACTTGAAGACCTTGATCTCTCTTAGCGAAGTTTTGTATGGTGTCAGAATGCGGCTATGCACTTTGATACAATTTGTCGGACCTGATAGGAATCACATCACAATAAATGCAATCGCCATGCAAGTCTAACGGCAATGTCGGAAGTGATGGCTTATAAAGGAAATAAAATGAAATATTGTTTGTTTGTTCAAGTATGGCTTTTGTAATCTCTAATCGGAGAAGCTACAATCTGACTGGAGTTGATGTACACAACACTCAGTCAAGAACAAAGCAAACGTGATCATATTCACTTAGCCATCTGTTTATCTTCAATGTACTCACGCAGGCCCTATCACTTAAGGGCTGATATTTTCATAACAAACACGTTTTCTGACCTAAATTTATCGGCGTCCTTCAAGTATTCAAGCGTTGATTGATTTTAAGAGTTTCAATGCTTAGAATATATTGTGAGCATAGCACATCGCAATTCACTAACTATCGGACCTCACACGCTCGTCGCCTGGGCCTCTGACTGTAGCCGCTGTTTGCGATAAGCGCCGATACGGCACTGACAAAAACCCAAATGAATCCAAAATGTGCGTAGCCGAGCTGTTGGGAGCGATCTTGTAATATGTTTACTTGACCTCAATTCAACTTTCCCTTCAAATTTAGTTTGCTTGTTTACATTGCCCTATTAATGTTTATTTTAGGCACCTTATAACATCACGAGCCACAGAGGCACATGCTTCACGACGTCTACATCATCACGTTTCTCAGTACGTCCAGTGCATGCTCAGTCACCACACACTCGTTCAGTGTTCAAAGTTCAAATGGAATTTGAAAGCGAATGCCTCGAGCAGATGTATATGTAAGTTTGTAATAATTTGTAGTCAGCTTTCAGCTTTCAAAAGCGTTTGAAACAACTCACCTGTGTGACTCGGACGACAGAATCACAACTCGAGTCCTATGATCAAACAACGATTCCAATTGAAGAGTCAGGTAGAAATGGGATAAATGTGAAATCTGGAATGTTGACTCAAGTCCGTCTTCTGTCGCAATATATGGAAGGCCAAACACACCAGCGTTCAAAATAAGAAAATCCACATGACTGAAACGAGACCAACTGAAATTAGTGCAACCTCCTTTTGTGAGTTTCATGTCACATCTTACTTAACGGACTGCTTTAGTTCTTGCGTAAAATTCTTCACAGATTGCAGTGATCCCAAATTCAACATCATAAACCTGCATTTCCGACCGGCAGCTGCTTTTTCTTTCGCAATTATTTGAATAGCTTCTTCAGCTGATTGTTGATTTCTGCAAGCCAAAATCACCTCACATCCGTGCAATGCCATCGATCTGGCTGTCTCAAAACCAATGCCAACATTCGATCCAGTAATGACGGCCAATCTTCCAGACAAATCTTTGCCATGAAGCACTTGTAGAGCTGTAGTACTGGAATCGAATCGTTGACGCACCTCAGCAATATTCCTTGTTGGCTCTTCAGCGGCGAATGCCAAACGAGGATCGGTGTAGGTTACTTGTTTGGTTATTTTATGCGTGAATATGATGCGATTTGTTTTCTCATCTATTGTTTTCTCCCAATCAATGGGCAACTCCCCTGTGACGCGTTTCGCTTTACCAGTCCTTGGGTGAGACCATTGTGTCGATTTACTTTGATGACTGTAAGAATAGAGAAAATTATAAATAGGGTTGTTACAAATTAAACTCACAAAAAGTTTAGAGAACACTAACTTTGTGTAGAAGACATGACCATCGTCAGTGACCTTCTCCTCCCAGCCGGGCGGTAATTCGTCTTCACTGTCTGAGTCTGGCAAAAAGCCTGGCATTATTTAAGAATTAATTACCCGTGTAGGACAGCTGGAATAACTCAAGCAAAGGCTCCTTATTTATATGATTTGTATCTTTAAAAAAGGAATATTTTGGCAATATTCTTATCAGCTAGTAAACAGGATTAACCTCAATAGGAAGAAGGTATGTCCGCTTTAAGAACTAAGATGCGGCTTATTTGCAGTGTTCTTTTCATATGACTTCACGTTCAACGTTCAAGTCAATTTGCCTACAAAATGAAAGTTCATTTGTAGGTAATTATTTTAAGTGAATGGCATGAAACTGTTGCGAGCAGAATAAACTATGTAGATATATAAATAGATTTGTGTATAGTTTATGTCGCTGTTTACTAGTAACTAAACTATTGACAAATTGAAAATGTGTTTTCAACAAAAGGTTGATGTCCACGTTCAAATCAAACAGAGCTCATCAACTATTTCTGACAGTGGGCGAAATGACATTTTCACCTGAGCTGTCAACTTAACCTCAGAGTTTTTTTTTTTTTTCATTCATGTCGGCGGCGAGCAAGTTATGTCAACAATTCTTTTGAATTTGCAACCAAAAAATTCCAATCAAGCCGAAACAAATGAAAATCTAATTGAAAGATTCAACCAAAGTGATTTATCATACAATGATTTCTACTGGAATTACATGAAACGAAATTGGCCTGTTATTTTGACGTCCGTCTCCAATCAGTGGGAATGTCGTCAACGATGGACCATACAGGCGATTACATCAAACAACGAAACCACCGAAATAAATATCAAATACCTCAAACAAAAGATTGGCGATTGTAAAATTCCAGTTGCGAATTGTTCGAAAAAATATTTCAATAGTCATGAGAAATGTGAAATGCAATTTTTTGACTACCTAGACCAATGGGAAAGTAGAAATACTGAAACTGATACAAACCTCTACCTCAAAGATTGGCATTTGAAGGCTCAAATGCCGGACTATAATTTCTATGAAGTTCCTAAATATTTCGCATCCGACTGGTTGAATGAATACCTCATAGATACCAAACAAGACGACTACAGATTTGTTTACATGGGTCCAATGGATTCGTGGTAAGTTTCAAACGTATTTTTAAGCACTACAGTACGGTAACTTGTCTGCCACAAGTGAGTGGATGACAGCAAATAATATTTAACAGAGACTCACTTAAAGACTTTATTCGTACTTACTATCTTAGGATATTTAAACACACACAGTATTTGCGATTCATAGATTTGTTGCTTTTATCTTGTCCGATGCACTTCAAAGTCGGTCATCCACTGTTGATGCGCAGCGAGAAATGAATTTTCTCATTTGAACACTTCTGTTTGATTTATCATTTTAGGACACCCTTTCACGCGGATGTCTTCGGCTCCTACAGCTGGTCGACAAATATAGCCGGTCGAAAACTATGGCTTCTTCTACCACCTCAGGAAGAACAAAAGCTCAGCGACACACTGGGTAATCTTCCATTTCGCATCACCGAACAGCAGCTCAACGAGAAAAATGTGAAATTTTTTACCATTATACAAACAGAGAATGAATCTATTTTTATACCGTCCGGATGGTATCATCAAGTGTGGAACCTCACCGATACCATTTCGATTAATCACAATTGGTTTAATGCGTGCAATGTGCCAACTATTTGGCGCAATCTCGCCATCAATATGCAACGAGTAATTCGCGAAATTGAAGACTGTCGTCAGATGGATAATTTCGATGGCCATTGCCAAACGATGTTGCGTGCCAGCTTCGGGATAAACTATATAGATTTTTTGAATATTTTACAGCATATCATCTCGAAACGTGTGCAATACATCAACAACAATAACATAGATAATAATATACTTTTTGATACATTTACACTGAGTGACTTCCATGTGCGTTATGACTTAGCAGTGATAGGCGATGTTTTAGCTGCAATGCTGATGGATGAAGTGATGCAAAACCAAACGGAAATATGTGATAAATGCATGGAATTGATTGATCAAGTGGCGGGTTTCAAAATCGAGTGAGAACGAAGAATGTTTTGTAAATATAAACCAAGCAAAAATTGCTACCACCCTGTACTCATACATATTTATTAAATTTATAAAAAAAACATCACCTTTTTTTAAACTGTAACTGTTCTGGGGTCGATTTTGAAATGAATGAAAAGCAATTGGAATGTCCTTACAACATTTTCTGGTCCTGGCTCCCGTGGTTGGCCGTCTATCATCGTCGGAGCACCTGGGGATCAATTCAACAATGTACGGGCACTGTGGAAATGAGTGAATAAGATATCAGTCAGAGCGCCAACAGACAGCTTGTTGTCTGCCTTCGTCTGAAATGGCATGAAGCCATCTTTGAAAACATTCTGGGATGTCACGTCGTCGCCATTATAACCAATCATATCCTAAATAGTCGGTTAGTTGTTACCTCTCGCAAAGGCCAAACATGATCATCATGCTTATTCATGCTTATTTTCCAAAACGAGTGATCATATGGAAAAGTATCTTATTTTATTTACATTCTTTCTTCAAATCACTAAAACCAGCACCATTTTCCTATTCCATTTCCCACGTATTACTACAGCTTCCCGTTTACAGGAATTGACAAAACTCCTTCTTCGTTGAGCTTGATCACATCTTTCAATGTTTTTCCGACATCTGCTAATATTTCCGTCGCCACTTGCATTGGGCCGTCGGTTATTGGCGCCTTTACATTTCCCGGTGTCCTACTGAGTTTTGGAGCTGCCTGAGGAATAACATCACCATCGGAAGTGCGAATAAAAGATTGCCTTTCCTTATTGTGATCATGATCCGGTGCAGACTTCCAATCAAGAACTGGATATACACAAGCATCTATATCTTCGAATATTTCCGACCATTCTTTTTGAGTCTTCTCCAGGAAAGCGTTCTTAACAAGTTCTTTTGATTCTTCATTTGCATCATACTGATGAATATCGGCGGGTAAGCCCAGATTTTGAAGAAACTGGTTAAAAAATTGCGGCTCCAGTGCCCCCACGGACATGTACTTTCCATCTTTAGTCTCGTATGTGTCATAGAAAAATGCTCCAGAGTCAAAAGTATTTTTACCACGTTCTTTGCCAGACCAAATGGGTAGCTTCTGTGACATCAGCAACCAACTAGAAACGTAAGCTGCTCCCTCAACCATGGAGTTATCAATCACTTGACCTTTTCCAGAGCGATGACGTTCGAGTAGGGCCATACATATGCCCAAAGCACAAAGCATTCCACCACCAGCAAAATCTGCCAATATGTTTACCGGCGGAGTTGGTTTAGCGCCTGATCTCCCCAAAAGCGAGAGGATACCTGAGATGGCGACATAGTTAATGTCATGTCCAGCACGATTTGCCAATCGTCCTGACTGTCCAAAGCCTGTTAGACGAGCGTATATCAATTTGGGATTCGCCTTGCAAAGTGTATCTGGCCCCAAATTGAGTTTCTCCATAACCCCAGGTCGAAATGGTTCCAATACGACATCATAGGATTTGCTCAGATCTTGTACAAGACTTTGGCCTGTTGGGTTTTTCAAATTCACAGGGAGTATCCGTTTGCCAACGTGGAAAACATTAAATGGATTATGATGTACCTGAAAGTCAGTAATTTTAAATACATTTAGCATAATCAACACTTCATAGAATTACCTTGTCAATTAAGGTAACCGATGCACCAAAATCGGATAGAATTTTACCACAGAATGGGGCGGGTGCCAGTCCACAGAACTCCAGAACTTTGATTCCTTTCAGTGGCATGATTTGCATAAGAAATAAGACAAAAATAGTGCGAACTTTGCTCTTAAGCTTATCTTTGCATACTAAATTGTTTCCGTACTGTACGTCAAGTAATTTGATTTTCTTTTATAAAATTTCTATGGCATATGTTTATAGATCTCCTATGCATGAGGGGCACTAAGAAACAAACTGACAAATTAATTTGTTAATTTATTTACAATTTCGGTGTTAAAAAATTGTGCTGCAATTTGAAATTTCGTTTAAGACATAGTGCAGATCAAATGTCAAAATTTGTTTGGTGACAAAGTGATGCCAAGTCTTTAAATTTAATTTGAAGGAGAGCAATGTGAAACTGTGTATGACTGTAATCCGGGACACAAATCAACTTAGACATATTAAACATTAGTTGATTTTTAATCCGGGATTTCTATGTAAAGACAAAACAAATAAAAAAGATTTGTTTGAAAGCCGTGGTTGATGGGCCAAGCTTCAATGTGAACGCCCGTAACAACAAAACGGCAGACTTGTTTTGCTGTAGACAAATCGCTTTGACTTTTCAGCTTTAACAAATTGTCACGACATATTATTATGTCTGAACGCCGATTATTGTGCGAATCTTATAGCTTTCTGGATCTGTTTAATTTGATAAACACAGTAGAATGGACTTAACCGACATGGTCGCAACCGGAAGCAGCTGACCAGTGATCACGCTAGCTGGACAACCTTGTTGGTTAAAGCTGGAATGTAGCGCCAAACATAGTTGACCGTTTCAGTGATATTCATTTGTAATCTAGGATATGATTAGATAGAATTTATAAACGTCAAACCATACTATTTTATAGCAGACCTAGCTCAAGCTCTTATTAATGTTTTCTATGAACACGTGAATGAACTCTTAAACACGATTGTGCTACGGAATTCATCCATGCGAATATGGCTCATCATAACGCTTACACGTCACCTGCATACCACGCAGATAAAATGTAGCTTATCATAAGTTACCACTAATCTAATGATAGGCAATCTTCACAAGTGTCATTAATATTTCCAACAACTGAACTTTGGAAATGGCATTAGTAATTTCCGTCGAGTCCTGCACACATTTCACCCCAATTTGAATTCACAATACCAAAACAGAACTGCCTGGCAGTGCCGTCTCCTAAAATTTACATGAAAAACATTGACATTGCACTTAAACGTCAACAGAAACAAATAGAAGGCAAAGGTAAAAGAAAACAATTCATTTTGTTGTCTCCTCCTTTTCCGTAATGAAGAAAAGCTCAGTGTCTCCGTAAAATACGAGAAAAAACGAAAATATAATTTATAAATAAAGTTTATTTGTGTATGACTCACTTCGTAATCGGTATAAACAAATTACAAAACAAACATCGGATGAAACAACAGAAAACATATCTTCTACGCGTTTTCTCAATTCATACAGGAGCGAATTCGAAATCTTGTTAAAGACCTTGAATAAATCGTAAAAAGGAATACGTAAAAATATTATAGTGATAAATCGACGCCAACAACTTGAACTGCATTTGCAAAAGCAAGTCTATCAAAAAGTTTAAAGTTTCAATTATTTCTACCATCTGTAAGTGTGAAAGCAAAGAAAAACAAAAAACTGCATGTCCCTTGCGATTACCTCACAAAAACAACAAAAATATATATACAAGATTCCCAGACGAAGCACAAGTTTCGGATTTGTATTTCTAGATCCCTAATATTTTTTTATTGATTACGTTCAAGTTGGAATTGTATTTTTTTTCTTGTACCTTGTAAAAACAAGGTCTTTGGCATTTAAGAACATATTCTTTTTTGTGTTTCGTCGTCGCTTAGCGATCGATTGCATAGTACACTTCTCACAAAAAAATATTGGTTAATTGCATTTCAAGGATTCTCTTAGGTATCACATTCGTTAACTTTCCCATGGTAGCTGCGAGAGGGAGAAATAGTGACATTGAGACGTTTTAAGTGCATATCATAATGATATTAAATGAAGAGGTGTGCGGTTTGATTGAGTAATACGAATACATTTATATGATGCTCACATATTGTTACGGAATCCACCTTAGATAAGTAACAATGTAATCAGTCGTAGCTATCTTCAAATTCACGGTACGATGAAGGGTCATATATTGTTAATTTTTTGCTTTATATTTCTTGCGGTATGCTCGTCAAGAGTTGCTTAACTTGTTTAACGCATCAGTTCGCTTCTAATGTCATTTTTACGTTTACTATATTTCGGAAGAGTATGTCTGTTGACACACAACAAGTGGCACTCTATTTAAAGACACATCGAATGTAGACTAGGAAAAACGCGATTCGGGGAATTCCCCTGAATGCATATCGTTGGAGGTCACACTGAATTGTGGCAAAATAGTTCAGCGGAAGTATTTATATCAGCATAAGATTGTGTACATTTAATTGTTGACACATTTAGAAATTGCAACAGGATTTCAGAGAGTGTAGACTTGTTTTTGTGACTGTTCTCACTACTCGATAGCGGCATCTATGACTATTTCCACGCCTCAATTTGAATAGAATTTCAACTCAAATATAAACAAATGTATCCAGCTTTAAGTAGTTGCATCATGACGACGACCCACTTGTACTCAAGTGTACGACATAACAAAATAAGAATTCTAACGGTCATGACTTCAGAGCTTCTGATTTGATTGAGTTAACCTTTCTCTTTCGAACTTTTAAGAGCTCAACGAGCAGTTGTTAGTTCTCTGTAGAATTAATGAGCTATATTAAGCAATTCGTATGAAATCGCCTTCCAAACGGTGAATAATTATTTTTTACTTTGAATGTAGTTAAACTACCATTAGGTTGTGGATCTGTTGTACATTTCTTTGGCAACAGTCATTCTTAGAGAAAGGGTCATTAAGGTTTAGATCTATTGTACTGCTCGCAGCAGTCAAATGCATAAGCATTCCCTACCCTCTATCCAGTGTGCTGTTTCTTTGTGAGAAGTGTACTATGAACAATCTTGAATGCAACACTTTTTAAATATTTTTAATTATTACTTAATTTATTTTTCAATATTTTCTTAATTTTATAAAGTCTAAAGAAATGGATATTACAAATACAAAATATGCAGTCATAACAAAACGCACAGATCTTCGACTTGATCTTTGCATTCTACTTGAAGAAAAGGAACGTGATAAAAATCCCATCGAACCAGGAACCCTGGTGAAAGTCTTTGATAACAACACAACTGGCGGTAGCAATAATGCCGTAAATAATGTTAACAACAATATTATTGGTAGCAATAGCAGTAAAACAACATCAGTACAGATTCTTGACTACTTCAATCACAATCCAATTAGTGAGAATCTATATGAATGTCCAACATCACATTTGAAACGCATTCATCAAGACATCTGGCCCTTTGGCATTGCTATATCCGATCCATTGCGTCGCCTACAGTTCTTTCAAAATGCCGAACAATGCAAGCATATTCTGTATCTGAAGGTGAATGATCTAGTCGCTGTCGATGGGAAACTTTTTGGCAATACAATGCGTTACGATTGCATTGTACGTTACATTGGTCTTGTTCAGGAGATTGGTCCGGGCTACTATTTTGGGCTGGAACTTCTGGTAAACAGCATTGATAAAAAACAGCAGCGCGAACAAATTGTTTGTTCCCTCTGTTAATATTTTATAATAGATAGACATATATTTTCATTTTTAAACGTTTGTGTTCATATTTTGGTTTTCATGTTCGTTAATTTCACTTTTTTAGCACTTTTTTTTTGGGATTTATGTTTTGTTTGTTTTTTTGTACAAAATTTTGTTTCATGCCTTTGTGAAAGAAAAGGAAATGAAAAACAGTTGCCATTGCAAGGAACTTCATTAGCACACCACACATCGCAGCTAACACGTACCATTTCATTATTCCATCAGCAAATAATGCTAACAAATCATTAAGCGAAATCAGTCTGAAAATTGTTGGTATCATTCTTGGTTTTGTATGTGTCCAGTTCACGTTTTTTGTTCCCTACTATTAATCATGCTACGCTTAATAAAGCGTTCAGCTTCATTTTGCAACGTAATCAGGCGTGGAAATTTAAATTTATTGCTCATGAACGTGTTTCAATCACGGCTGGAGTTTAAGTCTTCACTTAAAAGATGTCTCATTGAAATGATGCAATTGGAGGAAATCGAGTTCATTATCATCTCTTGAGTGACATAAAAATTCATTCCGATTATCATTCACGTGTTTGTTTGTTTCACAGCAGCTGTAACAGTAATCGCACATTTCTAGAGGATCGCAACTCATTCGAAAATAATTTCCCACTAATACCGCACCTTTTAGACTGATTTACAAGCTTATAAAATCAATATTCAACAGCATTGTATCGTGCCTTATTTATTCTTCTTTTCAATAAATTGTAATTCTCATTCTACTCCCACAGCACATTGACTGCGGTTATTCGCCACAAGAACTAGAAATCCCATATGTTACAAAGTACATGCAATGTGAAGCACGTCTTGCACTGATAGTTTCTGCCGGTTGGATTGTACCTCTTCCAAGTGATGTAAAGAAGAAGTTCTCTGCTAGAGAACTGCTCTGTGGAACGCTTGATAAGGCTCGTTCGGCAATTGGGTTAACTGTTCGTCAATCGACGTCACGAAAAACGGAGAAGAAATCACCGAGTAAAAAGGAATCGCTTCTATTCCCCAACTCGGAGACGCAATTTTACGTGCCGAATCCAAGTACGTCAGATGGTCACGGTAGCAGCAGTGGTTGCGAAGAAGTTGACTCTGCAATGGACCGGGGACGAAGTGTAGGAACGGCACAAAATCCAAAATTACCAAGAAAAGATAAATCCGCAATAGCAACACACACGTTTTCCAAAGACGATTCGTCGAGTGCACTTATACATCACGAGCAAATGGACAAGTCTATACAAAGTGACGAGGATTTGATTCCATTGGACAACGAGGAGTATAACAAATTCGTTGAGAACTACGAGCGAACGCTAGAACAGCGACAGCAACACGAACAGAACATTCCACAAGGTATTCTAAAATCCAGTCGACCAGCTCAGGGTGGTTCGTCGGCATCGAATACGGTGAAAAAGAAACCGATAAGCACTAATATTGAAATTCCGGTTAAGCCAGTGACAATAATGAGTCTGGAAGACCGTGATATTGTTGTCATCGATAAAGCTGACATCAAGGAGTCGACGAAAAACGAAGCAAGCGTCATAGTGGTGGATAATCCACGCCAACAGAAAGAGGTCGATTTAGCAGACTTACTGGGTGGCAACTGGCCAAATAATGCCGGTGATGCGGCAATGGTTTTGAACTCCTCCGATCAAACAAAGTTGCCGGCTATGAGTAATGGGGCTGCCGGCGGTGGTGGCACTTCGATATACGTCAGTAGTAGTAGCAATAGCAGCGTGAGCAGCAGCATGAATCAGAAGTTAGATAGTAGGAGTAAATCAGCGAACCCATTATCACATGTGCTTGCTACAAAGAGTTTAGATCGAAAGAATCGTGACACGCATTGGACACAGACGGACATGGCAGCCTCGCCAACAGTATCTGGAACGGCCACGCTGGAAAGCGCTGGCAGGAAGGAAAAAAGTGAGTAGATTTGGAAGACGTTTCATTCGAATTATTGACTAATTATGAGTAGTTCTTTAGTTCTTGTTGTTAAGTGTTTTCATTCGTTGAACCGATGAGTCATGTTATTGTGTAAAGTTCGTAGGCATTTTCACCGATAAGCTATCAAGCAATTAGCCAGTTTATGAACATTCGAGCGTGGTGACACAGTTAGACATTTTTAAGCGACTGCTCATAAGATATGACTGAAGTGACTGCAAAAAGTAAACAACTTACTCAAAGATTAACTGTGTACATGTTTTTACCTTTTGCTGATATTCGGCACTGCTCACACATTCCCCCTCGCTGCACGTGGTGTGTTTACTGCACAACAATCAATTTGCAATTGTGATCTGTTTTCAGCCGGAATTCCGAGAGGGTAAACCTGCAGGATGTTGTCTACGAACTTTTGGCTTCCAAGTGAATGTTCATTGCCCCTTTTCTGACCGATGACATTTTGGTCGATGTATCAACTGGTCTCGCGTGTGCTCGAAAAATCAGCAGCACTCTGTGTGGTCTTTTCCGTGAAAATATTCAACTGCAGTCGGGATGCGAGCATGCCATCGGCTTAACTGAAAGCGAGAGAACTATTCGCGCGTCAAGCTATTTTTAGTACTCCCCATAGCATAGGCTCTCGAAATAGACAAAAGTTCTACGTTGACATAGAATGAGAGAAAAGTGAAGGCATCACATCCAAACACACAGTTTTCAAGTTTCACGATTAGTAGCTATCCATTATTGATTGGTTGGAGTTAGTGGACAATCACGGAAGGTTTTCAGTTCGTCAAGGTGGCCAATTGATTTGTGAAAAGAATAAATAAATATATTTGGCCTTGGCCAGTGCATGACGTCAGTGAATTTTCTTTCATTTTTGAAAAGCACATACATTCGATAAACAATGGAAGCAACTGAATCATTTTACTACAACAATGATATACCGCTCACAGTTTTTGAGCTATTTTCATTCGACGACACTGAGAGTCCCTCTGGCTATGGAGGTTGGGAGAAGTTTTGCAATAAAATTTTGTGTATACACACGGAACGCAGAGACTGATGAGATTTCGATATTTTTTTTTATTTCAGAACTAAGGAACACCGTTGAACCACTGTACGATAATGTCAACACACTTCCGCCACAAAATATTACCCTTGCATCACCAGAGGAGGAATTCATACAAGCTTCGCCGTTGCACGATGTTCCCGGGACCAATTTGGGAGTTGGATCAATGGTTGAGGTTTCAACCGAAATGTCCGAAGATCTATACGGAGTGATACGGTGGATCGGTTGTCCACCGAATACCAAGACTGTTATGGTAGGTGTTGAATTGGAAGACGAGCAGGAGGACAAGCGTTTGCCGCTGACTGATGGTGTTTACAATGGAGTCAGGTATGCACGTGTTTGAAGGAGCATTCCAATTTCACTGATTCAACTATTTTCAGACTTTTCAAGTGCCAGGAAGGTCGTGCATTGTTCCTGCTTCCCAATCAGGTGACAAAAGATCGACGTTTCGTGGAGATTGACACACCGCAAGCTGGGAAAGCAAACCCCAAGGCAGTGGACTCAAAGATGTTTGGTCAAGTAGAATGTCCCTCTGTCCCTGGCTCTGTTGCACCACTGAGTGCGTGAAATTAGTTTCTGTCACGGAAAGAACGGGTTTAACCTATTCATTGATTCTTACAGAAATTTACAATTTGGATGAGCTGGAGGAGATGTGTGGCAAATTTAAAGGCATTCAAGGACATCACAATTCGTGTTATTTAGACGCAACATTGTTTTCAATGTTCACATTCACTAGTGTATTTGACTCTCTGCTATTTAGGCCACCAGAACCAGAGGTGGGTTGCGCAAACATCAGTCTTATGAATAAATGCATAATGATAGTCTTCCCTAGGATATCCAACATTACGAAGAAGTACAAAAAGTCCTCCGCGAGGAGATTGTGAATCCACTGAGGAAAAATATGTTCGTACGCGCGGATCGTGTAATGAAACTACGGCAACTACTTGACAAGCTGAGTTCAGTGAGTGGACTAACGAGTGAAGAGAAAGATCCTGAAGAGTTTTTGAACAGTCTCCTGGCGCAGATACTCCGAGCCGAACCATTTTTAAAGGTAAATTCGCATTGTCGTTTTCCCCCCAAATAGAATGGAATAAAACAACTGCACATGTTTTTCAGTTGAGTTCTGGTCAAGATGCCTTTTACTATCAACTGTTTGTGGAAAAAGATGAACGATTATCGTTCCCCTCAGTGCAGCAGCTATTCGAGCAAAGCTTCCTTTCCTCAGATATTAAGCTGAAGGAAGTGCCGTCATGCCTTATCATTCAAATGCCGCGTTTTGGCAAGAATTACAAAATGTACCCACGGATATTACCATCTCAAGTACTGGATGTCACCGACATCATTGAAGACTGTAAATTTGAGTTGAAATTCACACCCGTAACCAGGTCTAACAGCTTTCCTTTCTCCTTTCAGCACCTCGCCAATGTTCCGTGTGTGGGAAGCTCGCTGAATACGAGTGCAAAGAGTGCTTCGGTATTCTGCAGTGCGGCGTGGGATTAGAAAGTACTGCATTTTGTCGAAAGTGCTTGGAGACTGTGCATAGCCATGCAAAGAGGTAAACCTTCATTCAGTCCCAATCACAGAGCAAATCTGACTGGCATTTAATATTTCAGAGCAAATCACACACCCAAAGAGATCTCAGTACCCCATGATTTTAAGATAATGGTCGAGCACCTGAATGTGCCACGACTGTTTATGGAGCTGTTTGCTGTTGTCTGCATTGAGACATCACACTATGTGGCGTTTGTTAAAGCTGGTTCTGGTCTAGATGCACCATGGTGTTTCTTCGATTCAATGGCTGATCGGAAAGGTAAGACGTTTGCAAATTACAAATCATGTTTCCAGTTTGATATGCATGATTCTCTTAAGGTGAACAAAATGGTTACAACATCCCAGAAATGATTTCTGTACCCGACTTACCGCAATGGCTCTCAGAGGAAGGCGCAAGAGCCGTAAATGAAACATCATCTAACGATAAAATGCTGCCCGAACATGCCAAACGATTATTCTGTGATGCATACATGTGTATGTATCAAAGTACAGACGTAATGATGTATCGTTAGAGACGTGAATTCGAACAACATCCACATCAATATATATGTGCGTACCACACCTATGCATAGTATTCACTGTGAACACATATACAATAGCTGAACTTAGTCTTAGGAAGTATTCATTAAGGGAAACATTTAAAAAATGCAAAGCATTATTAATTTATTAATACATACAATATTTTATCGTATTGTTACCTACTTTTAATGGTTTTACAATAAGTAAATACATATACACCACTAACTGATAATATTTAACGTGTTTATTATCGCACACAAGCGCACCTTCGATGTTGGCTTTTTCAGGTTAAACTTGTACTGTGGTTGGCGCAGCTAGAGAGCTCAGCAATCGAGTTTAGTCAGTGAATATCTGGTTTCGGCAGATTCGTCGATCGTCATATAGAGACGAGCTATACAACGAAATGCATAGTCTTGACATTCCTGTCAAATGCCGAACTCGACAGATTGTAGAGGATGATGATGGTCGGTAACGAACTCACCGAGACTTTCAATGCCCAAAAAGGACTAAGACAACGCAAAGCGCTGCCCTGCGACTTCTTCAACATCATCCTGGAGAAGATCTTACGAAACTCAGGCACCAACACTAGAGACACGATCTTCCAAAAGTCTGTGGTCGAACACAGCGAGCCGTAAGTGAAGCGTTGCTGGTATCGACCAAAATGGGCTTAGTGATGTACAATGGCAAAACGAAGTATATGCTGTCATCGAGAAAGGACGCACGACATCGCTGACACCCCCAGTACCGAGATTAAACGCAGAATAACTCTTGTCAATCGCTGTTTCCTTGGGCTCAAGAGGCAATTGAGTAGTAGGGTCTGGACAATCTCAAGAGAGAGAAAAGTTTTGCGTTTAATCGTTGGTCCTGTTTGCGTAGATGGATTTTAGAGAAGAAGATTAAAACATGAACTGTACTGTCTAGCGACATGAGCCTAGTCAGCCGTCTACGGATTCAACGCCTAAGATGGCTAGGCTCTTTAGAGAGAATAGACAAAATTGCTCCATTCCGAACAGTCTTCGACTCTGAATCGAATGGCAATAGAGGACAAGACGCTCACGGAACCGATGTCGCATACGAGTGCAAAAGGATCTCAACCAACTTGCCGTGCGACACTGCTAGCCAGAGATCTTCCCAGTTAGAGAGGCTTGTTAGCCCAGGTGCACAAGGGATTGTAGCACCAAACAAAGAAAAAGAAGAACCAGGCATTTCTCAGAAAGCACTGGACACCATAGAAAGGTGGATACATTCGTAGACTCAGACCCATACCGAACAACATTGAATCATATTACTCCACGTGCGATATCTGTGTCCTCACTAACAGTCAGGCAATAAAGGCACTGGAATTAGTTTTCCAATCAATTTATCCTTAAAAAAGTTCGGGTGACAGCTGCACCGGATGAACACCCAGGCACTCAATAACTTTGCTCCAAAACTTGACGGAACTGACTACAAAACGGAGACCACTAGTCGGCTCGAAAGAATAGCTAAGGACAGCGACTGAAGAGACAAATACGAGATGGGTAAATAGAATTTCTTGCCATACCTTCAAATTGATCTGGTCCAGACGAGACACCGATCGCTCTAAGCAGTTTTTCTCTTTGAAAAGATTACGTATACGCCATGTAGTTCCTTTTAGCATAGGAAACTGACTCTTGTAAGGTAACGTCAGAAGACGTCGCCTGTAACGACTTCGGCAGAAGTGGCAATGATGAAGAAGGGACAGCAGCTCCTGTTTAGCTCAGATGTTTCGCAAATTTAGAAACTTGGGTGCTCACTTTTTCAATGCCAAAAGTAAAAAAGTGTTTAACTCTATCCTCAGCCGCAAATGGTTACCCATCAATGGATGGATCACACCCAAGTGATGCGAGCGTCGCGATGGACAATTAAGGTCGAAGGTCTACTCGTATCGATAATCGCAACAAGAGTCGTGTCACAGCTTCTGTTCTTGCTGCATATCAAGAGAATATGGTTCCAATAAGACTTTGATTCCTGACTCCCCTCGAAGTGTTCCTGTGAGAGTACTTGAAGAAAAACACTTACCAACTTTAACCATGGGGCTTCCGTTTCAAGAAATAAAAAAAGAATAATCTTATCAAAAATATATGGTCGAGTTTATTTTTCTTTTTTTTCTCATTTTTTTATATATTCAACAACTCCTATAAAACTACTCAATTTCTTAAAAGATAATAAATGCAATGTTAACAGCCTTTTCGTTTCGAAAAGAAATTCGGTTTTATTTCTGAGCGTCCTCAATCGATTGGTCTTCTTCGTCAAAGAATATGATAGCCTTGCCCTTGATAACACTATCGCCTTCCTTGGCAGTGACGCTCTTCACAACACCATCTCGAGGTGCCTTGAGCACATGTTCCATCTTCATGGCAATGATAACCGCAAGATTATCACCCTTCTTCACCGAATCACCTGTTTTGACCAACAACCTCTCCAAGACACCTGGCATTGGAGAAGCTACGAATTTGTTATTCCCAGCTGCGACCTCTGTGGTTGATGTTAGGAATTTTGGTTGTTTGATTTTGAAGGTAGACTTCCCGCTGGGCGTGAATATATCTAAATCTTCTTTAAACATTATCGAACTGAATGTGGATATGTGTCCATCGATTTCCATTTGTATGGTGCATCGTTTTTTGCAGTGCATCAGGAGAACCTTAACACTTCTCCATTTGCCGTCATTCAATCGCATTTGGATATCGTCCGAACTGCTCTTCAGATGGACCGTGAGGTCTTGCCCTTCCGATTCTAAAAAGTAATCCCTCACAAATTCGTGGTTCATCCGGTAGCGGAGTGCGTCAAGGAATGGATCTCCTTTCGTGAGTGCGTGCATACTTGTGTTCTTCCTCATGGAACCATCTTCATTCATGAAGAGTGTGATCGCTGCACGAATTGCCATTTCTTCACTGATCTCAAGTGGGGGGAAGAGCGACGTAAAGTGTTCATCTATGAAGCCAGTGTGCACATTTCCAGAGCTAAACTGCTCGTGGGAAGCAAGACCAATGAGGAAATTCACGTTTGTATCCAACCCGCTGATGTGGTATTCTCCCAGTTTTCGTGCAAGCAAGTCAAGTGCTCGTCTCCGGTCTTCGCCCCAAACAACCAACTTGGCAATCATTGGATCGTAGTGAACGGAAACCTCATCACCTTGCCTTACCCCAGTTTCAATGCGAACATTTGATGAGGGCTCCGGATGCGATAGGTATCTGAGCAAACCGGCACCAGGCAGAAATCCATTTCTGGGGTTTTCAGCATATATTCTTGCTTCAAACGCATGCCCGTCTTTCTTGATATCCTCCTGCTTCAGTGGTAGCGGCTCGCCGGAAGCAACACGAATTTGCCACTCGACTAAGTCTGTTTTGGTTATCATTTCTGTGATTGGATGTTCAACTTGCAGTCGAGTGTTCATCTCCATGAAGTGAAACGAATGATCGTTCTTATCGAGAATAAATTCAACCGTTCCAGCACCAACGTAGCCCACAGCTTTCGCTGCTTTTACTGCAGCCTCGCCGAGCTCTTTTCTCAGTTGTTCTGTTATACCAGGAGCCGGTGCCTCTTCTATGATTTTCTGATGGCGTCTTTGAACAGAACAATCCCGCTCGAATAAATATACCGCTTCTCCATATTGATCCGCAAAGACTTGCACCTCCACATGTCGTGGAAGACGAACGAAACGCTCTAGAAGAACCGAACTGTCGCCAAACGCTTTTTGCGACTCCGTTCTAGCAGAATTCAGAGCATCTAGAAATGTGTCCATATTATCTGCTACTCGCATTCCCTTACCGCCTCCACCACGAACCGCTTTGATCATCAAGGGGAAACCGATTTTTGCAGCTTCTTCTATCAGCTTTTCATCGCTTTGGTCATCGCCGTGATAGCCATTAATTACGGGAACACCCGCTTTTTCCATAATTGCCTTCGACGTACTTTTGATACCCATATCTCTGATTGCAGAAGCTGGCGGTCCGATAAAAGCTATACCTTCCTTTTCACACAGTTCCGAAAACTCATAGTTCTCCGAGAGAAATCCGTAACCGGGATGAATTCCATTGCAGTTGGCACGTTTGGCTACTTCTAGAATTGTTGAACTCTTTAAGTAAGACTCTGACGATGGTGCCTTACCGATTCGATACGATTCATCTGCCATTTGCGTGTGCAGGGCATTCTTGTCAGCATCTGAAAACACAGCAACCGATGGAATTCCAAGTCTCCGCGCAGTCCTCAACACGCGACAAGCAATCTCTCCACGATTTGCCACGAGAATTTTTGTTATTGGCTGAATTTTCACATTTTTATGCGTCGGTCTTATCGGTATTTGTAATTGTTTGTAGTTCTGTATCGTCTTTAAATGTTTCAACATTTCTTTGTTTCAATTGATGACATAAATGAGTTGCAATCGTTATGTAATTTTTTATGGGTTTACAAGAATTTAGCGACCGAACCGAAAAGTGTGCAAAAACAAAATGTGTCGTGTGCGAAGGTAAAAAAAGAGCACACTTCAACAGCGATTAGAATTTTGTTGATGTTTTCGTTGGCAGTGGCGTGCGTTCAGCTGATTGGGTTTTACCTGTCAGTTGGAATTTGAAAAGCGCCATCTCTTTATTCGTGCAAAAATTAAATGTTGGTTTCACTGAAATTTAGTCGTGACACGCGATGAAGTCAGGGTGTGAAATGACTTTTCATGCGAATCAATAATTGTATTTGAACAGAAAAATTACTTTTACAGTTAAGATTTCAACTAGACTTAGAAAATAAAGGTTATGGCATTGGTTCAAAAATGGCGGCCTAACTGATGTACATTGTTTATTTTAACTTTCATTATTATTGTCGGTTAATTTTTAATTTGTATAGCCTACAAAGGCTGGAGCTTACATCGAGTTGTTTAAATCCAGTGGTTCTTTTGGGATGGGGTGTTGGTGTGGTAGCCGATTTCCCTTCCGCATCAAGGGATAGATGCCATGGAAGTTTTGGTTGGCCTTTTTAAGGCTAAGTTTCGAATGCCTGTTGAACTTCAAACTTTCCGTGCTGTTAACGATAAGAGACTTGACCTTTTAGTCCGTTAGGGAGCACTATCTTTATGGGTAACATTTGGCTGCTCATCTGCATCCACCTAGGAATGGTCTCCTTAAGCTCATAAGTACCGATTTCCCATCATTGATACGAATACCCCATTTGGTATTGTAGTCAAATTTGTTCGCTGTTTGGATTTCGACCCTTCGTGCGGCTGTCTGTAATGACGTCGAGCTGGCAAAAGTGGTTCCATAAAAGAGCGCAAACCTTGATAACACTTGGCGTCAAGTGATGTAATAAATTCCACCTATTTCTATTCTTTCTACTGAATGTAAATAATCCACATAATAACCGTTTATTTATATCCAGCTTTTTACGTAGACGCATGTTGGTTGTTGTATATAAACTCAGCTCCTTACTCACTTTGTACTCTTTGTGTCAAGAGTTGGTTCGTGACTTCACTTCACTCACGCTTCACTAAAGGATGGATTACAAATTGGGATACGTTATCCTATGTCGAGTGTGACCAGACCTAGTTGTTTGGCTGATGTCTGAATCTAAAGTTTAGGGTTAGAAAATAGGTAGACGTAGGCGGCCACGTCTCACTTAGGTCCAGTTGGACCCATTGTGATCAACTTCCTGCTTACTGGTGCTCTTCGGATGAGGTTGCACCTGCCTGATCCATCCACCCGGAATTCCTGACAAAGAAATAGATAAAATTGAAAATAGATGTTAGTGACTTCTGCTATACCCTGCAGATTCTGGAAGAAGAATCCTTTCAGTGTTCTACATCTCAGTAGGCAGAGAATGAGTCTTTGACAAAGGAAGTGATGTCTGAAGAGTGTCCTCTATTTCTTTGTCATTCCCACAGCCTCTGCATATGGTGTCTTGGGTAAGCCTTTTTTTTTCTGTTCATGATATCTGAGATGATTATGACCAGTTTCCGCTCCGACTACCATCCGCAGCAGCCTTTTTCTGCATTGTAGAATTTTGTCGGTTTTGGTATTATTGAACTTATGCCATAGCATTAGAAAGGTGTCACAGGTGGCTGGAAAGGTCCACCTTTCATTGGCTAAGTCCACGATGCTTATGATAAAGATTCGCACTGAACCACCCAGCATTTGTTGATCAGAGTGCCAGTAAGATCAGGGAGGATGCTGGTTGAAAAGTTCTTCTCAAATAGAAGTCTAGGTATCGTGAGGTCAGTGTCTATGGGTATAGAACTATACCTGCCGAGGATCGTTAAGTGTCCAGATAGAAGTACTTCCGACACATGCAGCAATTTCAATTTAGCTGTTTGTCTACCCACTAGATCTATCGGTGAGAGATTGAGGAGTATGTAAAGAGCTGCGGAAGGAGTTGCCCTTAGTGCTCCGTCTCACACTGTCAAAGGGTTTGAGGTTAAAATTCTTTTCGGGCGCTGTTAACCAAATCGCGACCATACAGCAGCATGGGTGTGACTACTGATACAAATAGGCAATTGGACTATTTGGGGGGTTGTAGTGCACATTTGCACCTTACGGCTTTCTTACAGCTTTTCTTACAACAGTAGTTCTTAGGATATTGAGCTTGGATACGCATG
Source organism: Eristalis intricaria (assembly GCA_964034865.1). Taxonomy (NCBI): domain Eukaryota; kingdom Metazoa; phylum Arthropoda; class Insecta; order Diptera; family Syrphidae; genus Eristalis; species Eristalis intricaria. The sequence continues at coordinate 47,429,051 of OZ035874.1, forward strand.
TACTTACTTTTGTAAGCTACTGAGCCATAATGTACTATCGCGCTGCAATTCCCCACCCCCAATGAGAAGAAAACTGCAGTTACAAGGCAAACAAATTCTTGAGCAATCAAGAAAAAAAAAAAAAAAACACGTAATGTATTAAAAACAAAAAGAAGCAAATTTATTTACATTTCTTTTTATTTATTTATTTATATACAGCAATATTGAGAACATTAATTACATATACATATACATACGTACATACATTGCATTGCATTAATTTGATTATTTCTGTAGTATTTATAAGTATACTCTGTCCACATTATAGTCGATGTACATAATTTAATCGTGTTCTCTTAAGCACTACGAATTAATAATTAATAATATTTGATATTATTTTACTTCTTGGTATATTTTGTTTTTATGTAACTTCAACTTACAAAACTAGACATTTTATTGTTAATCAATAAATAAAATAAAATATATATTTTTGGTTTGCTCGTGAATGCCTATGCACTCGCTATATTAATTAATTTGTTTATGTTTAATTGATTTTCGTTTCTTATCATTTCATTATTTCACAGTGGCTCTAGATTCGTTTTTCTGGCGTCCTTTGTTGTGGCCACTGATTTTTGTTTTGTAAATTTAAAGATACAATCTGTTTTGCACTTATTTGCTTATGGGTTACACATTAATTGATATCGTTTAGTAAATATTTTTTATTTAATTTTTTGTTTGGCTTAAAATTCAATGGGGTATTTGTTTTACGTATATAAGCGGTAAGTCTTTTTTATCTATAAGTTTGTTTTTGTTCAAAAATCTTGAAATCAAAAATAAAATCGAAAAGCTGACATTTTATTTTATGAGTCGATGATTGATTCAGTATACGTATTGACATAATTTGTGTTAATTTAGAAACAAAAATACTGTTACTCAATAATTGCTGTGAGCTGGATGCAAACATGCTTCTAAAAGACGAGCTAAGAATGGCGACAGGCGACAACCAGCCGTTTTCCCGGACTCAAGGATCGACACAAATCAAAGTATTGCTGTAATAATTTTATTGATAAGTGTTTAAAGAATTCGACGAATTGCTTGAAGACAAAATATGGGATGACGCTGGATCAGTGTGTGGGTGTAACATTTTTGGCTTAAAATTGTATTTTTGCGCAACGTCCTTTAATTAACAATTTCTTCGACATTTTCCGCATATATTCCAATAACCAGGCATCATTTAGAACCGTCAGGTATTCAAACTTATCGTTTATCATGCAGACGGAAATGTCATTGGTACCGGGATACCCTGGTATTAAAGGAAATGCCGTCGCGTGAAACCGACCTCTGAAATTGGGCCCAATGCATGAACAGATCCCATACATCACTCTTTAATGCCACAATGGACGCAACTCGTTGGACAAAGTTATCCGGGTTACCTTTCTGCAACAGCAAAACCACTTCAACCGTCCTCAAGCACAGAGTGATGGAGTTTTGGAACAACGATAGGCAACTCAATACATTATGAGTTACAGTCGGTCAAACAACCTGACCTCTTCGATGAATTTTATTGTTTGATGATGATTTAGCAGACAGCACTGAAGAGGCAGCTTAAGCTAGAGGCTCACATACGTTTTCAATCGCACGACTATTCAGTCGTAAAAAGTAGAACGCATAACTCAATGTGAACGTTCTCCCATGATACCTTACAACGGCTCTTAAAATTCAGCAATTTGTCCGATTTTTTCTGGCGACGCAATTGTCGCAAGTTAAAATGTACATACTGGCAAGAGTATGCACACACTTGCGATTTAAATCGCTGCCATTAAGAAATCGGTGTCGCTTGCGAATTTCTATCTGATGGAGTCGCCAAAACAGACATATTGCTTTATTCATGAATGCATACATAGGCAACTAAGGAAACGCAGCTATTGCAACAAACCCTATTATATACAATTTTCTGCCGCAATTTAAGTTGGAACTGATGGATAAGCATGAATCATATCGCACTTGCGACTTTGGTAGAAGTCTTGTTAACTTTAAAAATGGATTTCACGCGGAAGTGTTGTGCTGTGCCTCTTTTGAAAATCTGAAAATGGGCGTAAAAATGTATTGGGTTCATCCCGTTAAAAGTGAAAGATTACTTAAGGGACACCTTCAAAGAAATCACATCGCACTATACCGCATAACTTCTCATTTAAATCGATTACATACTATGTATATTCTTTCGACTTTTTCATATAGAAATATTTTTTGTACCTCTTTTTGTCTAATTGTTCAATATCAAGAAAAGGATTCGATCGCATTTCATCGCTTACAATTGACTGCATAATGCGTCAACAAACAAGTCGGAAGTGCCTAAGAGTTGACGATCATCCATGTGATCCAGTTTATTTTGCGGCAAGACAATTGTCAACAAAGTTCATTTCGTTAACCGTTGAGATTATTTGATCGCGTATGTATGTATTGACATTAAAACATAATAAGCTGTGTGTTATATTTTTTGCGTTTGAATATTCGCGCGACATAAGCACAATTGCGACCACGTGTCTGGCCTTATTCTCTTAGAAAAACGGTGACCGTAAGTGACAGAGACTACATTATCTTTCATGTGGAAGAAGCAGCACTATCCACCAAGAGTTAAATATCCTTAGAATCTACGATGTTGTATCTTTCTTTTGCAAGGTCTAATGTATCTAACTCTATCATTTAGATTGCGTTCCGAAAGCAATCCTTTTAGATGGATTGCTGATTGTGAACTCCAAAACAAAAATTGAAGTCTCAGTTTCGGACACTATGACATCGAAAATGGTCAAGTCATTAATGCAACGTATTGTACTGTATGAGTCTTTTGTTGGGCGACGGAGAGAAATATGAGTAATTTTTTCCAGAGCCTGAAAATAACTCTAGCTCTATTCTATACGAGTCCAAGTCCCCAGAAAGAAAACAAATGATAAAGTCATCAATCTAGAATCTAGAATGAAGCCCCACATCATCGTGATGTTTTTATGAAATCAATATCTTTGGTCAGTCTCTGTCGAAAGGGAGGTGAGGTGCTTGCTTTGATAGCTTGATTGATGACTACGCAAATCGGTGTGTGTGTATTTTCATAAACGTCAGACTCGTCACTCACCCTCAGACAGATTAACGATCAGACTAACTTAGGTGAACTGCAGTAAATACTGTTCATAAACGTCAATAGATTATCGATGTCGTTCAGATTGTTATTTTTGACTGTGAAAAGCAGTCAAGATTGGATGAAAAAATTTGGACTTGAGAGATACTCTGCAGAGCGTGTGTGTTCAATAACGCATGCGAAAATAAATGCGATTATTCTAGCGAAGATTGCCAACGTTTATGAAAACATCTTTCTTTTGAAGAGCGGTGAGATCTACACCAGATAACGTGCCTGTTACGATTTATATACACAGGGCCATACCCATCATATTTGCAAGATGTGCAAATGCACAGGACGGCAAGCGATTCGGGGATTCGGCATTGAGAAGCCGAAATAAAAATGTGTTCTATTTATTGCCATTCTTTTAATTTTAATTCGTCCAATCAACTAGCTAAGTATTTTTAACGAGTTTTTTGTTTCATAAATCTTGAACTGGAAAGTAATGAAAGTAAAGAATGGGGCGCTGAACGTAGTGTGCTTTCCCTTGGCGCTCTTTTTTACCTGACCGGGCCTGCATATATGTACATAATACATTGCAGTTATGAAAAGATATGAGAGGCTTCCGCGTTCCTTCATATTTCCAATTGAGTCCAAAACCTGAGTTCATTCAAAGAAACTTCTAGAATATTTGCCCACAGAATAGAAATAAAATATGTAACATTAACCCTTTCGACCCCAAGTTTAATTTCGTATGTTTAGCCTTACCATCAGCGTTCTTGCGAACTCTTTTTGATGAACCGAAAGGATAATGGTAGTTATATATGTCTGTAAGAAGTATGATAAATAATAACACATTGCAGTATCATTTAACAAAGTTATTTCCAAAAGACTTCACCAGTGTTGGCGAAAGACTGACATTCTGACTTTTGATTTCAGGAAGACGTTTTAAACATAATATTTGTTTGACAACTATGAGAAAAACTATAAATTTGTAAATCCAATTGTTTTCAGAAAACATTAAATTAATTATTTCAAAAAGTCAATTTGTTGAATATTGAATCAATACCAGGTGAATAGCTCAACTTTGCTCACAAGAAACAGTTTATAACGGCCAAACCGATAGTCATGGCGACATGAAATTTTGCCTTGACATTTCTAGAATACATATCAGATGATTACAAACAAAAAAAGAAACTTAAGTCAAAGAAGAAAAAGAAAACAACTGCATAATATTTCATCGACAAAAAAAGAAATAATGCTAGTACCTTAGTTTTATTTGATTGTGTGTGTGTTTCAAAGCGATGATCAATGTTAGCATTATTCAGTAAGTCTACGTATAAGCATCTACACAAGTACATACGTATATCAATATATTATCTACTTAAACGATAACATTTTGTACTATCATAACATTTAAGTGTAAACAATAATCTATGAATTGAAATTTGATTTAAGAGCTTAGAGCCTAGCCAAGTTTCGAATTTCCTCAGGCACCTTATGTACATTCAACAACGACGCCTGCTTAATTCGTTAAAATAAAATTGCACATGTTTTCCCAAAAAGCCTACAACTGACCGTTCAACGTTGTCAAACTCAAACACGCCACCACATGAGGGGTGAAGTGAAATACATATATTTGATCAACGACGAAGCCACGACGAACGAATTCAATTTAATTCTATAAAAATTAATTACATCCTACAAGCCGCCCTTGAGAGAGCGTCAATCATTTCAATTACACGGACGTAGTGTCGAACCAATACCATTTTAGTTTCAACAATTGCTTCTCTCTGTGTATTAAAGTGAAATTGTTCTCATGTATTTTTATCTAATTATCGCTTGGACGAAGGGAAATAATGCCATTGGCGCCCCACAAATTACCACCCGTCCGGATTTTTATGTAGCCGCACGCCTTAACCCACCACAGCGTCGTCAATGTAGTTCTGCTGCTGTCGGACTGCCATCAATATCAACTATGAGCGACGACAACGACGACGCCTAGACGGGCTCGACTCCAGCAACATGTGATCCAATAAAGTGCACAGCTGAGGATGTCCTAGCTTTTTGAGGAGCACATCAGTGTTGTGTGACACAAGTGAACTCATACACTGCCGCTGGAGTGTCGAGTGCGAAGAGTGCCCTCTCGGTGAGCGGAGTGTAACATAATCTTGCGATGCGTAAACACATTGCTGGTTGATTACCAGCATCATCAATATTTTCTTAAGAGGATTTCATTTAGTCGCGAACAACGATGCAGAATGTGGAGTCAATGACAGCAGGCCTTATCGGTTGGCCAGAGAGCAAGAACACGGTAATGCAATTATTTGTCTTAAGGGGTGAGGGTGAAAGTGAGTGAGTGTGAGTGGGTGTCTCAGGAAAAAAATCACAACTTCTGGATGGTCTCTATTTGCCGAGTATAACTTTCATTCGGCATCTATATGATGACTCGAAGTTGTGACAGGAGTTCCGTTTTTGAGTCAGATTCAATAACTTGTGACTAATGCTATGCTCCCACCGAACATAAATCGCGAGGTTTGGATGAACTTTTCTTAAAACCACTATAGACCGTTCCCACCGAGACTGAAGTGTTTTCAAATGTCAATAGCTTTCAATTTTGAAGGTGCCGGCAAAACATATGTTTCTTGATATGAAATAATAATGTAGAGAAAAAAAGGAGAAAATTAACACCAAAACGAACAAAATAAACTGAAGTTCACGCTGTAGGCTTGTTCAGTTTGACAACCTCTCGGACGGATGAACTCAAAAGGAATTTCAACTAGATTTCGCCGTAAGTGCGATGTTTCGAAACCTCGAAAATGTATTGCGAAACCAGGGAGGTTTGAAGAACTTGAAGAAACCTCGCGGGAAAATAGTGTAAACTGAGTATACATGTTAGTTTGCACGTTTTTCAAACGTTCGAATTTTTGTTTCCACGTTGGCAGACCAACCATTTAGACTCAAAAAAATGCTCGCACTTATAGACAGCTCAGGTAGGAAGAGAGAAAAGTCAGATGAAGCTCGAGTGGGAGTTCAGGTCTTTCAACAATTAAAGCATCACCTCCCTTCGTGGTGTGGTTTGCGGGCGGCGTCGATAGAGTAGTGCAAATGCTAAATGAATTTATGACACGACAATATACAGATTACGCACTCAATGAGAAGTTTGTTCTTTGATAAGCAGAACAAACCAATTTGTTTAAAAGATTTGAAACATTAGCGATGGATTGAAATGTGCACGTCGCAACTGTGGGCAGCAAACATTGACTGTGAAATCGAAATAAATTCTTACTGTACATATCCCTTAAATAGATAAAACAGAAAATCTAAACAAAGTGGGTTTTCAGGACTGCAACCAGTTGCAGTTAATAGAAGATAATATTTAAATATTTAAATGAAGTGAAATGATTATGGCAGATAAGATCGTGGTTGTTTTCAGAGTTGGATGACTCTTACAGAACACAAGATTATCGTCTTCCGGCATTTTGATTGAAAAAAAAATTGCGTATACGCCAAGTGGGTCTGGGCATAGTGGGTTGGTGCGTCGACTCCTACACAGTGGTTGCCAGCTTCGATACCTGAATTTACCACCTTTCAATGACAATGCTGAAAGAGTATTCCTGTCTAGGAAAGACTACTCAACTTCGCCGTTAGGAGTCTAGATTAATCTGTTGCTCCCAACCACTGGGAAAAGAACAATAGCGCAATTGCACTGTTGGAAGGGCATGAGTGCTGTAGAAGCTAAGTCCAGGTCCGCCGCGGACTGCCGTGCCATCCATATTATTATTTACGCCTAATTAAACTTGTATCCACTTTTTTATTTCATCTTCAGTTAAAAAAAAATCGGGATTTTGTTGGTATAACTATGTTTACAATGAAACGTGGGAAGTTGGCCATCCTCAAAAAGTGGGCTGAAAATGTTTGCAAAATTTCTGGAAGGGCCCTATAGCCTTATGGCGCTCACAACATATGCGAGATAACCAACACCGGGTGCACCTGGACAATTCGCCCGACGGTTGAAGAAAGCGGACAAGCCTCCCTCTGCACGAAAAAAAATATCTGTTCAGAAACGACCAGAAGCCTCGGATATGGATGGACACACTTCACGATCCCATCGAACAGCAAGGACAACGATTTTCGGTTTTGCGCGCGGCTTGTGAGGTCCCCTTACCGACCACATACTTCGACATACAGCCGAAGAACTACCGAAGCCTCTGGATTACCATATGTGAAGATATGTCCTGGATCAAGACTGGCCGATAGAGAATCCTCAGCTTTGTCTTCTAACTGATTTTACCAACACATGCGACAAATTGCGGAAAAACAAAAAATGTCATTATTTTCATGTAAGCCAACAGACAGGCTCATATATAAATATATAAATACCAAATGGGTTGATCATTTAATATTCAAAGAACATTTTTTCGTCGCTTTGAAAATGTCAAACTTAATGAAGGCCACCGATTACTCAACTCATATGCTGTATTTTTAATAATCGCCTCTTTCAATGTTAAATCTATTCAGACAGTTCGTGGCAGAGTCCATCGTTTAATTCATCATTTTCAGTGTTTTCATAAAAATGACATAATTTCATATGACAAATTCAGTTCAGTTCACATTCAAGGAACAATTGAATTGGCAAATTATAATTGATTTGAGATTTCAGTGATTAAGTCAAAACTTACCACCCTTAGATTTATGACATCATTCAATGTACTCTTCGACACTGAAAAAACAATGTTAAGACTTTCGAAGCAAAAATTGGAGTATGGTTGAAATTAAAAGAATTGGATTTATTTTGGATTGTACAGGGAAAGGCTACAGAAGCTGGAATATGAGGAGGGAAGAGTGTTTATTTTGCTATTCTCGGGGGAACATAGCAATCAAGAGAACAAACGCCCAACTTGGTATTTTGCATAATTCGTGCTGTCGAAGCCGAAATCGTATCAATACTAGAGAGAATAGATTTTTTCCTTGTTAAAAGCCCTAAGTTCCTAGCACGGGTTTGAAGGTGAAGGTAGGTAGGTAGTAGTGAATTCACCAGCACACTTAGACCATATTGGTCCATTGTGAACCCACAGGCAGACTGCTGCCACTGACTGACCACACGAGTAATAGTGCTGTTAATTTGATCGGATAATAGCGTGTTAACTTTGCTTTCACCGTTATTCGAACCGGCGACCCTGCTAACCAGGTGCAGGCACTCTACCAACTGCGCCATCCAGTCTTTTTGAAGGTGAAGCATGGTAATGTTTTCTTTCCTCTAGTAAAACCCATGCCATGAAGGCAACGACATCGCGGCCAGGAGAGACCGGATTAGATCGAAGGGTTGGAGTTAAGCCAAAACACGTACACACGTACCTCCCTCGTGAAAGGTAGTAAGTCGTTTGTAGTGGAATTCTCTTATTCCACTGAAGTTAGTTTCTCCCTGAGGAAGATTCTTTTCCTAATCCGATTAGTGTCGAACATTCACACAATATGCTTTCGGAAGTCACATCCTCTTCGAGGAAAACCCTGTCTTGTCACAGGTTTGATTCGTTCAGGCGGTAATTCAGGCCACAGTGGCCGGTAGGAAGGCTCGTTAGGAGTCTTATGATTTCTTTGATAAGAGAGAGTATTTCCTTATAGGAATAAGGACGGAATAATGGGCTGGCTAATTTGGTCCTGGTTAATCAGCGTTGTAGGTGCTGTACAAGTTCGGGAATTATGATCCGCATTCCGAGCCGCTTTCGCGAGCTCACATGCGGATTCGTTGCCTGAAATCCCTCTGTGTGCAGGTACTCAGCCAAACTTCACTTTGTTGTGTCTAGCAAGGGATTGTAGAGCGTCGTAAATACTTACAGAGGTTGACGAGGATTGTGTATGAAATCTGAAATTGGTATACCCTCGAGTTTGCCGAAATAATCGAAGAAATATGTAAACATGTAGAATATCTGTTTTATCGTGGCCGGCGTGGCGTAAGAGCATATTGCAATGTCTCCGAAGAATTTTACATTTCCCTAGTCACTGGCAATGGCTACAATGGTGAGATTCTCAATGCTTATCGACTGGACTCAAAACAAGGCATTACACAGCATGCGCATGTGAAGGAGACTCCACATCGAAGCGTAACGCAACTCGCACAATTTGTTTTAGAACATTGTGGACTACATTACCCCCGTTATAGACTTTGACAAGTCGGCGCAATGCCGGTTACCATCAGTAGAGGACTAGAGAACCCAATCACTTACCAATTACTGATCGCAGACAGACGGGTGTAAGCTAGACCGCAGTGTAATCTCAGTGGTCTCCTCGACGGATTTCAATGTCTCTAATTCTTAACGGCTCCCAGATTCAAGGCTGAAGTAGCTGCACATCTTAGTATTACCTGCCCTTATAGTAAAGCCATAAAAAAATGGAACTGTCTGCCACGACAGCCAAGTAGCCATAAGGGCCATCTCCTGAGTAGTCACTTTCTCTAAATTGATGCAACAGTGCAAAGAAGAACTCAAACAGGTGTAATATCACTCTCCTCTGTGTTCTAGGTCACAGCAAGATAGAGGGAAGTGAGATTGCCGCCGAACTGGCCAAGCAAGGAGCTGCTGGCAACGGCCTCACTGAAACGGTGGGTCCCCAATTAACCACCTCAAATACATCATCTGCCAACACTTCCTGTCCTTAGTTAGATGAAGGTGGACTAGGACATCCAAGAAAAATCTGGCCCTTGTAAATGAAAATAAGGACTGACGACCTCCTCAAAAGAAACCATTCCGAATTAGCTCCAGTAGTCGCTGAAATATAGCATAGGGCACTGCTCTGCATAGGAAAGGCATCTACGCTGCTACACGGTTTGGATGCGGGTTGAACTGCACCTCGACACTCATTCAGAGGAAAGTCTTCCTCCCATTCTTTGTGACTCTCTGGAACTAGACAAACAGGCACTAAGGTTCTTTCCTTAGTGGCCTCTCAGATAACTCTAATCAAAGTGTAACGAATGCAAGCAAATGCTTAAGCTCCACAGGTTGATAGATAATTCAAACAACCAAGGTGTACGAAGTTTGGTATCAAAACGGCGCACAATTGCGTAGCTTGTACCCAGATTGAGCCAAAAAACCAACAAGCCAACCCTTCTGTTTGATTCTTCCAGAATCTGGCTAATTTTTCACTCAACTGTTGCAGGAACAACCTTAAGGTGCGTGAGATGCACTACTTGTACCCTGATTGTCCCCAATGAAGATCAATGGCGGCTCTAGTCTATTCAGACACTGATCATCTCAAAACGCCACCACTTATCACTCTTAAAACTCCCCAATCAAGTGAGAAAACCCCCCTTCGTCCACAGCGATAATCAGACCATAATCAAGAGATATTTTCAAATACATCCGCGTGGTGCATTCCAAGCAAACAAATCACAAAACACACGCATTTCTGTTCACAAAGACCTGCGAAAAGTCCATAAGGAGCCCCTATTTACACTGGTATACCATTAAATCACAAGTTTTTGTTTTCTTTTTCGCTCATTTTCTTAATGTTTCATGTTTCTCTTATGTCCTAAGCGCTCTTACTCTACGAAGCCATTTGTTCCGATTCGACCTTTTTAATCAACTACTACAACTTCACTCGATGCCGATGAAAAGAATTCTCCTGCTTAATAAATAGTAATAATAGTAATGATTCCTTTTAAACTTACAGTAACAACTACTCTAGTGCTTTGTTTGCAGAGAAACGCGCCGCGAACGTACAGCGGCGGCGAGGTTGGGGTTTGCCCAATTTGTTGACCGTCGTGGAGCGGAAGCGAGCTTATATAAACTCCCGGAAGGGCTGGCCGTAGTTGCCGTTCGTGTCGTTGTACACCGCCACTGTGCTGTCAGCCATGACATTCATATTATTGATTACGGCCACCGGTAGCTGTTGCTGCTGCGGCTGCTGTGGCTGTTGCTGCTGCTGTTGCTGAAGATTCTGAATGATGCTTGGATTATCTGCGAGGATGCTGCAATCGAAATGCTCGGCGGTGAGGTCGCTCCCGTCGCTGCCGGTCGGGATCTCCTCGCCTCGCATCAATAGTATTACATCTGTAAGTGCCGTGATGTAATTCTTGGCCAGAGTGAGTGTCTCAATCTTTGAGAGGCGGCGTTCCTTCTTTACGTGCGGTATCACCTCGCGCAAGGACTGTGGGCAAGAGCAATGTGTCTGGTTCAAGGATGTGGCCTAAATCAATGTGTATCTTACCTGGAATGCGTCGTTCAAGCTGTGCATTCGCATGCGTTCCCTCTCGTTCGATTCCAGGCGTCGCAAGTTTCTCTCCTTGGCATTGAGAGCGCCTTTTCTCCGACGGTTTTGAGCGGAATTTGAATTTCGGCCCCGACTCGATGGTCTGACACTGCCACCGTTGCTGCTGCCCCCGCCTCCGCTGGTGTCGTCACTTTGTGAACTCGAATCGGTCATCTCGGGATCATAGTTGCTGGTGCCGTTGCCGATGATGTTGTTACTCTGGGTGCTGGTGATTTGCGAGGTTCGACGACTAGCACGTCGAACAGGACGGGAAATCCTCTCCTGTTCCGATTGTGTTGTGCCTTCGGAAAAATCCAAATAATTATTTGCGGCTGTTTGAAGAGTGAAATCCTGCGCCGAGAGTAGTTCACTAATTCGCTTCGTATCCATTGTGTTGGTGGTGGCTTTAGTCTGCTCTCCGTCGGAGGAATGCGAATGCGATGCGAACAAAGTGGAAATTTGCCGATTGGTTAAGTCCTCTGCTGACGGTGGATAAGCTTATTTGCACAAAAGTATTTGCATATTTGTGTCTGGAAGTATGAAAGAAAAAAGAATATTTTCAAAAATTAAATACAAATTATGGGTTGGGGATTTTAGAAAATTTATCTGTTTATTTCAGGTGGGGTGTTAATTTAGAAACAAAAAGGGGATCGAAAAAGAGGGATGTACCGAATTAAAGAGCGGCGAATGAAGACGACTTCGAGCTTTAGTGTCTATTGTTTTTAATCAATCAATCTCTTGTTTGATTAATGAGTTTCAACGGCGAACAATGGAGATATCCGATATTGTAGTTTTTACATTTCCACAACCAAGAGAGAAAACAGAACAGCCATGAACAGTACAAGATTACAGAGTTCCAATTCAATTTCTGACTTGACATGAGAAATACGAATTTGCTTGGTGTCTTCGACAGAGTTTTCAATCAAAGTTGAACCGAGATGCCTGGCGTCTATCTCCCTTGCCCCTTAAAGTTGTTGACAACCGTTTTTTATATCGTTTTCTCACACCAAGTTGAGCAATCAGAGAACGGGATTCACATTGTTTCGTGAATAACCTTCAAAAATTGAAGTTGAGCAATCAGAGAACGGGATTCACATTGTTTCGTGAATAACCTTCAAAAATTCATGAATAACTGTCAAAGAGGCACAAATTCGACTAGAGGGAAATCATCTCTGAAGTCGGCCGTCTCTGTAATTCTTCATTTCTGTTTTCAAATCGTCACATTTCAATTGGAAACACACATTTTAGATTAAATGTAATTTATTGAAAATGTAATACAGTAGTGTCATCAAGCCTTTCGATTCAAAACAAATGTATTAGTTTAACTTATTAAATGTATTATTTCGTACATTACACTATTAGTGTGCAAGTACTTTGGTCTCTTTTGTTAAAAGAGTAGATTCGTTAAGTTCCACTGTTTTTGTAACCGAACTATCGGCCAGTTTTGCTTTTTCTTTTTGTTACCTATTTGAGTAATTTGATGTGAGAGGAAATTTAAGTTCTATTGAGACAAAAAAAAATGTTATTAATCTTAAGTTAGATTGTTGTTGTTTACCGCTGTTTGGTTTTTTTTTTCAAATACCAATTGTAAGTTTAAAATATAACACATTGTACAGTGGACTCTCCATAACTCGAACTCTCCCTAAGTCGAAACTCTCTCTAACTCGAACTTTTTCGCCATATTTTACATACATTTCCCCCAATTTCCCATACAAAAACCTCTATCTAAGTCAAACTCTCTCTAAGTCGAAACGATTATGGTGTGGTGCAGCAAGGCGGGCGACTTTGCGATCTGAACTTGGAAGGATGAAGGTCAAGTCCTCATCGTCCAAAAAGCAGTGATCTTTCAAAACCGGTAGTCCGCGTGGAAATAGTAAAAAGTGTGGCGATAAGTGGGAATTTATAAAGAATATCCATTCACGAATCCTTGTTGAAAAATGCCCACTCTACTCCTGTACGTACTTCTCCTGGAAGTAGTAATTCACATGGAAGCCGTCGTGATTCAGTATTTCAAGAGAGTGATATGGCCAGTTTGTTAACCATCTTAAACTGGCAGAACGTTCAAGAATTACCATCTTTCTCTGTTGAGAACCGCCGGGAGTGGCCTTACTTTGAGGAGGTGTTTAAGAGGACGACAATCGAAGGAAGATTCAGCGACAAAGAGAATGTTGCGCGAATACGGAAGGCTTTGAAGGGTGAGGCCTACCAATTTGTGAGCGATCGCCTTAAGTACTTATCTGATACGGAGGCAATTATGAATTGTCTTCGTGCCAAATTTGGTCGTTACGATGTTCTCGTCCACGATTTGATAACGGATTTATTAAAACTTCCAAAAATGGCTTCGAAGAGTGATCATAAGATTCTGTTGTGGGCGGTAAAAGTGAAGGGCTTTGGGGCTGATTTAAAATCCATGAATGGAGCAGAAGACCTAACAACTAAATATTTAATGATAAGCTTGACATCCAAGCTGGGTGCTGGCTTGTATTAGGAGTGGCAAAAAGAGAAACATGCTAACCCAGGAGCCAACTTTATTCATTTCGCGAATTCTCTTATCCGATCTGTCAAAACCGACTGCTAATGTTATGAAGATGTAGAATTCTCCAAAGCCTTCTCTTCGGGTTTTAACACATCTTTCTTCGTCTTCGGTAGGACCGTCGCCTTTGTTTCAATGCGAGGGCACTGCCGGGAATAAAGAATGACTTATACGAGAGAGAAGCCCATTCGTTTTACTTGTCTGGATCCATCGAAACATGACTGTGCGCCAAGAAAAGGACGTTTGGTACAAATGGATGTTCTCGCCGTCATCACCTCCTGTTGCATCAAACAAGCACCTGGCTAGCGTGAACCGCTGATTCCGTGAACATTCCTCTGGCGTGAACACCCATTTTTTTTTATAAAAAGTACTCTATAGCGTGAACAAAGAAACCTCGATAACGTCAACCAAAAAGGTATACATATGGTTGTACATATTTATTCGTTCGTTTGCTAGGTTGTTAGTTTTTGCATACAATTAGAACTGTGCACTAAGCGTTTCTTTGCAAAAGTGTCTTTAAACAACCGGAATTCTTATCATTGAAAGAAAAAAAGTGAGATTGGAAAGTGGTTAAGGCGCGTTGATTTTGGCTCGGCAGTACGCTTTAGCCAAATTCACAGAGAGAATAAATTTTAAAGACAAAATCATAATAGTAGTGACCACTAGCCAAATCAGTTCGTTGAGAAGAAAAGCCTTAAAGCAAGGCGAGCATCATCGTATGGAATGTAAATGGTACTCAAAGCAGCGTGGTAAAAATCTACCAGTTGGCTGAGAAATGCTGGAAGAAAAAGTGAAACTATTGCATACTCAACTAAAGGAAAAAGAACCGGCTTTTAATGCCAGTTCTGGTTGGGTAAGTGGGTTCAAGCCACGATATGGAGCTCGGCTTTTACAAAAACTGTGGGAGCACACCTTTATTAGAACGTTGGCTTTAAAACATCACGCTGCGACCAACATAAGCAAACATCAATGGACAATGTTGCAAGAACTGCAAAATTATTTGGGAGCTTCCCTTGCGTGCGCTGCATAAATGGTTTAAGTAACGTACAAATTCATTTATAATGGAATTATTTCTCTTCAAAAAGTTATAAGAAAAGCGTATGTCTGTCGTTTAAGATTGACTCACCTTTTTTATGGTAATCAAATTTTTTCGAAAGTAATATTATTTATTCAAACGCGATAACTGATATTCACGCGGACGAAGTCGCGGGGAACCGTTAGTAATACTTGCCTAATGAGAAACCAAAAAATGAAAATGACACCAAACTGTGTTTACTTGCGGATATGGTTGCTTCACTAGAAGGGGGGACATGCAAGATCTACACAGATAGGTGCTTTAGCCAAGCCAAAGTGGTTGTGAAAATGAGATCATTGAGAGTAAGGAAAAATTGTTAACTTGTTAACTTATAGGTGGCGCTACAGCCCATAGAGGGCCAGGGTCCAGCTTCTACAAACCACTCAAGCTGTGCCATTGTTCTCTCACGAGTGGAAGGCGCCTATAGTTTTATGCCGATTTCGAACTGCTAATTTTAGATGCTCTTTTTTTCTAAACAGTTAAAACTTCAGCATTGTAAGAGACTCGAAAAAGGTGGGGCCGTTAAAAGCTTGATGTCCTCGGTCGTATCGGAAATCGAACCCGGGCTGAGCGGTTCAGTTGCATAGGAGTCGACGCTCAGAACCACAACGTCACAGCCACCACGATTATAATCAGAGATAAGAGAGGAAAGAGATATCTAACTTCGTCCATTTTTAAACTCCTACTCCATGACGGCATTGAGTCATAAATAATAAGAGTGTAGAGAAATTCCCTCACACATTTCACATTCTTTTAAAAGTTCGCCGGCTCACATGGGACGAAAAATCATATAAAAACCTGTAGTGTTCGAGAAAAGACATCACCGCTAAATTTGAAAGTAATGGTCTATTGCGCTATCTGACCCCAAAGGTCGTAAAAGCGCGGAGGAGAAAGGAAAAAGGAATAGGTAGGACGGATTTTTTTCTAGATGATTTCAATTTTAAAGGAGACTTCGTCGAAGAAGTTGAATTTATTTTAACAAACAATTTTTTTAAATTAAATACTCAAAAATAAATAATTTAAAATTTAAACATCAACGACATCGTTTTATTTCAAAGGGATTCATATCCAATAATACGCAACTAAAATTGGTGACCCCAACGTAAACTTTTTGTTCAAAGCAAGAAGGTCCAAGGTTTATTTTCCGGTGCGAAACAAATCCTCCAGCAACAATTCAAATCCATTGGGCAGCATGCACGAACAGCGCCATTAAATCTAACGAAAATCGCTGCCACCATTATAAAATCAACATACATATGAAATTAAAACAGCAATCAAACTGCACGAAGAATCCATCATCACCATGTCAGATGAAATCAACGGGCTAGGAAGGTAGAAGTCGGATATCTATTTCCTCTCTTACCTCTGATTACTATGATGCCCAATTTTCAGTTCCTAGCTTTCCTGGTTAATTTAATACCAATTTTAATGGCATTCTGTCCCAAAGTGAAACGCCAGCTGATGATTAAAAATTGGTACTAAACTTTTTCAGAATTTTTGCAAGCATGCAGCCGCCTTGGTCTGTTGAGTAAGTACAAGTGAGTCCAAAACTGCGTGTCTAGGCTCAATTCATGCAAACGAACAACAGTCATAATTCACTGGTTCACCTCTCTTCAGTTAATGACAGCGCCTAAAGAATATACCCGTCTAGAAATGCTCTCCGTTTCGAATCTGTTTACTCCACTTGAGCACATGCAACACGAATGGGTACTGTAGTTGATCAGCTCAGGTCCACCTGGGGCTTTGGTGCCTTTCATATCACTCTTATTATAGTTAGGGGGAGTGTGCATCGATCTATATGTGACGTAGGGTTAAATATGAGAGATAGCAAGTTCGCTGCGTGGTTGTCCTCGCTTTTAATAAAGCGAATGTCGGTGGTTTATTCACTTATGGAAGATAAATAATTCGTTTGCCGCGGTGATCTTTTCTCGGGACGTTGTCTAAACGTGAAAGTTATCGGTTTATGGTCCGTTTGGATGTGAAACTTCCGACCTTCCATCGTCAAGTTTTTATTTATCAAACGCCTTCGCTTTAATATTTCAATGTTGATAGTTCAACAATGGAGCGAAACTTATAATGACAGCTCTTGTTGAATGACCCTATATTGTGAACTCTATGTGGAATCTGATATGAACAACTGAGGAGAACACATATTGACAAAATGGTTACTGCTCACAGAGCTGGTTCAGCTATCTAGTGCAGTGCAAATTCTTATCTCTGATGAGATACCATTCATTACTTTCGTGTCTGATAAGAATCTATTGATCTGTTTGGTATTATTTGTCCCAGTCATCGTGGTTGTTGTGGCGTTTATACCTCGATTTCATTTCTTGGTCTAGTTTCATATTCATTCCCCTACAGTTGACATTTGTTGGATGAATTTATGTCAATGAGATCGGCACATTCGGCACATTTAGAATATCAAAAATCTTGAAAAATTCCTGAATAAAATGTAGCCATGTATTTTTTATTCCACATTTGGAGTAGTGGGTTAGTGCGTCGACTCCTACGCAGAGGGTGCCAGGTTCGATACCCGAATTTACCATCTTTCATATTTCACGGCTTCCACCTCTTTTGAGTCACTGACAATGATCAAAGAGTATTTCCTGTCTAGAAAAAGCTTCTCAACTACGCCGTTCGGAGTCGGCATTAAATTGTAGGTCCCGTCCACGCGTGAGAGAACAATAGCACGCACAACAAGAGTGGTTGCTGAGAAGCTAGGCCCTGGCCCTCTACAGGCTCTAGCGCCACCCATATTATTTTTAAGGAACCGAGCAATAATGGACGTAAGGACGCTTAGATTAACGCACAACATGTATTTTCATAAAAGGCTACGCTTCAAAAATCCCTCTCAAACTAAGGGAGTCCTCTTTGTGGAAATAAGTCAACTACGGACATACGGCCATAATCAAAATAATAGATGGAATGGGAAAGAGACATGGGATCCCCCCGTAATGATGTCTCTCTAAAAATACCAATTCTGTTCCCCGACAGAGACAGGTTGCTTTCGAACGCGACTATAAACGACCACGAGATTGCTCTTGTCACCTATGAATCGAAAATTTACACGTGTACTGGGTGCGAAATTCTACTCGGACACCCTGCACAAACAGGAATCATTTAGACTCCTTGATACGTGCAGTGTCTTCCAAGCTGAGATTTTTGCAATAGAAAAAGCAGCCAAACACATACAAGCAACCGATATCCCACAATCAGATTGACACATCTTTGTTGACAGCCTGCACTGAAGTCATTAGGACCTTGAAAAAATGAGATCTGCCTCGACTCAATAAAGACCATCAGTCACCACAGGATCAAACACTCCTGGGTCCCGGGTCATAGCTCAAAAGCAGGACTCGAGAGAGGGGACGAATTGGCCAGACAAGGGTCTGAAATGGACATAAGCGAAGCGGACACATAACTGATCAGTGATCTACACCGGACTATAAGTGACACCATACTTAATTATGACCGTCACACGAGAAGATCAGCGTGGCGAAACTCGATTCGTGTGCTCGTCGGAGTGATCATAGCGCACTGGCCCATGGGATGCCATGCCCCTTGGCGATTGTGGAATCTAGCGACTATGAGGAACAGACGGAGACGATCCAACATCTTCCTTGCCACTGTCTAGCTCTCTAGAATCAGCGCTGGGCCAAAGATTTTTCACAGAGTCTGCGGACTAAGCGATTGCAGATATATCGGATCTTCTAAGAGCACGGAGTGGTTTAAGGTAGGATAGGGTGATTGAATGTGTACTCCACAAATGACGGGATTCACAATGGGCCCTTAAGGTTTCCGAGTGGAACTGGTCTTCCAAAACCAAACCTAACCTTCCTTAAGTTTCGCTCCCTTTTGCTTATTTAAGTGGGAAAGAAGGCAATTCGTCCCTACGTACGTAAATGAGAGTTGATGTTTGTAATTTTGTCTAAGTTTGTAGAAGCAATTAAGGGTACTTTGATTATGAGCTCGCTTTTGACTGGAGTCAAACTGAAGTCAATTAACTTTGAGTTTGTTGTGAGTTTGAACTGAGAACAGTGTGGTTCAAATTTTCTTAAGAAAAAAATATTTCCGCCGTATTTTTAACCGAAATCGAGTGGTTTTCAAATGTCATAAGCTGTCAATTTTGAAGTGGCAGTTCAAAATTTGTTTGTGACTGAAAATAATAGTGTTGAGAAAGGGAACAGAGAGGCAGCCATCTAAAAAAAGGGGCAAGCTGTAGGCTTTTTTTCGGTTTGACAACCTCTTACAGACAGATGAACTCAAGAGGATTTCAACTACAGTTCATCGAAATCGCGAGATTTTGGAATCCCAGAAATGTGCGGCAAAATTTAGTGAAACCTAGCGATTTCGCTTGCGCGAACATAGCATTCAAGGTTTTTTGACAGGGAAATCTTTCTTAGCCAGTTGTCGGTGCAATGATTATAATGTCTACAGAATAGATCAATAAAAAGAGATGTTTAAATTACTTAATTTTACTTTTTCAATTTGACTCGTCTTTCACATGCAGTAATGGGCTTAGATATAATCTTCAAACAAGGACAAAGTTGCCTCTTGCAATTGATAGCTGCCCAGAGAGACTACGACGCGTCGTTTTTGACTTCAAGCCTAAAGTTATTTTTGCCTAATAGTAAATAACTTTGTTTACACTTACGACCAGCTATGCTGTACTAAATCGGCCACAGTGCGACGACGACTAGCCTGCGTGAGTATAGGAAACGGAGGCGATTTTGAAATTGATTCAAAAGTAATTTCGCCAACATTTCTAGGAAAGTGCATGCGGATTTAATATTTAATTTGGCAGAAAAGCAATGTCACAAATTAACTCTCATCGCAATTACCAGCCGTTTTCTAGCACAGTCCTGGCGGAGGTGCCCCGCTGGTTTTGTTTGAAAAAATACTTAAGCGAAAAGCATTTCAGATTGCCATTCACCCCTAATGAAAATAATTGATCGGGAAAAGCCTCACTGCGTCTGTCCCCCCTTTGTCTGCTGCCAGTACAACGTTTCACCCATAGTTTAATGATATTCACAATCAACCGAATCCAGATCTACGGGCGTCCCATGGCGTCGTCCCATATCACCCCGCCCACATGTGGAACAACTTATTTTGTAAAATTAAGCCAAATAAGGGGGTCCCCTCAGCGCGGATGACGTCCTCCTACCTTTCGCTGATAAACTCTCGTCGACAGCTATGCACACAAGATATTTTATAACAAAACAAAAATTGATCTGCTTAGCAGTGTTTAGCAAATCAATATGGCGCTGTCTCACATACACTCGCGCACACGAAACACAATACAAAGTAAATTGTAAGTCAAACAGGCTGTACTGTGTGCTCCATCTCCACGCCTCGTCCTTTTTTTGAAGTTGTTAATTAAGGGATAAAGATAACAGGGAGACCCTTGTGTCGCTTCACGTAAACACTCTGCAGCTCTGGAGTTATGTGACTTAAGTACAGCGAGTGGGATGGGGTGAAGCGTGTATTACGCACGGCACGGCTCCATGTGTGTGTTTGTTCCAGTGCCGATTCCGACAGAGAGTGAATTAAACGCAGACTGGGTGGGGATGGAACTTAACATGGAAATCACTTTATTGCCGCCTCCATCAGTAACTTGACGCTATATTGGCGCAACAGTTAACCGTGGTCCCGAGCAGACGAGCAGACCGTCTGACGGACGGCAAGGGGTTGCACACGACAAAGGGTGGAAATCGAGTGGAAAAGTCGGTAATTAAAGCAGTCCCTTTTACATTTGCTCACATTGACATTTTATTCATTTCCTACATCCTGTTGTTCGTCACATGGTTTCGAAAACAACACACGCGATGGCGGTGACGGAAGCTTGCCTGTTGCACTTAAGCTGCCAAATCAAGGCGAAGCCTTGGCCATGGCAGGGGGACGTTTCTGCTCATTTGGTGGTGGCACCTGATTATGGCGTATTTAATTGGGGTTTTTAAGTAGCTGAACTGCATCAGCGATATTGATTGATGCCATCTGATGGCGTGGAGAGAGATTGAATGAAGCGCTGAACTCTTGAAAAATGGGATAATTACATTTTTGTACTGATTACAGGCTCAGTGAAATTACACACAAATACAATTGAGACAGGCATCCGTTCCATTCAGAGGGTTCATCTAAATATCCTTGCGCGATTCCAGGAATCCAATCGTTGGCGCATGAAACAACTGATTTTAGGGTTGAGTGTAATTGATGGGGTGAAGAGATCACTATAATTTGCAAGGGAAAGTCTTGTCAATACACTTGCAAGGATGATAAAATGAAGAGGCCATGAAATTGAAGTGGCCGAATCATGAGTCGGAAGTGTACGGTATGAGCTCGAAAGGCTACAACTGATGTCTGGACATTTGGAGCAAATTTTAGAAACATCACGAACCAAATCCATGGATTTAACGATGAATCCGGTTTTGTTTGTCATTATTCTATGTCTATGGCATCATAATTACAGTAGGATCTCGGAAACATGAACCGTTCTATACGATGAAGAATTCGGAAAGATGGACGAATTTGTAAGACAGCTTTTTTTCTGGCGACAGTCTACCATAGAGTAATTATTCAAGGAAAACGACTTCGCAAGTCTTTTTTTTTTTTGGTTGTATGTTTTCTTTAAATAAAATTAAATGTATTTTGATGGATATACAGAGCTGTTCAAAAAAATAGAGATGAACACTCATAGTCGATATTTCTGCTCATTTACACATTTTTTTTCAACTCTTCGCAACGGTAAGTGGTACCCTTATTTGCACAGCTGCATTGCCTTTACTATGCATGCACATAATGTCAGCTATTCATTCATGTAAGTGCTGCAGTTGTGCAATTTACGGAAAAAGTGTTCAAAATAATAGGGAATTTTGTCTTCCCCTTGATATCTTTATTCAAAAAGAGTTAAAAGGTAGTTGTTTGAGTGTGTTGTGTTCTGTATGTAAGAAATGTAGTTAATTTTACGAATACCTTTGTAGATTTATTACAAAATGGGCCGTAACAGGCACTGTTCTGAAGAAGAAGGCCATATAAAGGCCATATAAAGAAGGCAATCATAAAGAAACACAGACAACAGGGAAACTCTTTAAAATTTATTGCAGACGAGTTGGGAAGATCGGTTAATTTTGTTTTCGATGCACTTTCAAGAACCCCAGCAAAAGAAATACGAGGTAGACCAAGAAAAACGAGTTCCACTTATGACTCCCGTATAGTGTTATTAGCCAAAAAAAAACCCTTTATGTCATCAAAGTCAATTGCAGCAGAAATAAAGAACATAGTCAGTGCCCCAACCAACGGTCCGGCGAAGATTGCTGCAAAATCGACTACGAGGAAGGATCGCTCGCAAAGTTCCATTGTTGAGTAAAAGGAATGTCAAAGCAAGAAAAGAGTTCGCCTTAAGTTTCATGAACCATTCAAAAGAGATATTTCGTAATATTCTCTGGAGTGATGAAACCAAAATAGATTTACATACATACATACGTTCTAATTTGGCTTCAGAAAAGATGAACGGGGCCTGTTATATATCTGTTCATCTTTCTAAGATTCTACTGTATCTCAAACAACATCATATGGCAGAGATATGTTACGGCGAAATCTAATTGATTTGAAGAACTTTGATGAAATCTCTCGATTTAGTTCAAGGCTATTAATAAATAAAACTAAACAAAATCAATAAATAAATAATTCTAAATATATGAATGTTCGCAGTTTTTGGGTTAATTGAATCCAACAATATTCGTTCAAGCATTTTTGAATAGCCCTTCAAAACCTCAATACATGACGTTTTCATGTAATACGCACAAGATGTCGCTACCAGTTGAAATGCTCAACTTTTATCTGTGGACCAAATTCTATTTATTAAGGACACGGTGGCCGAAGTACCTCACAAGCCGAGTGGACACAATTCTGTTTTTATAAGGTTTTGAATAACACGGGGTGGAAAAAACAAAAATAGTTCCGTTTTTACACGGTTTCATTCGATTCAGCACGAATAAAAATGCTATTTGATTGAAACTTTAGAGACAAATATTTGTATCACTCGTAATACAGTCTAACTACGATAACTCGAATGAAATTGGTTGGCAATAGCGCCAAGACTGAGATTTGTACTTGATTTGACTTCGATAACTCGAACTTCGATTACTCGAATGTCTTGATAACTCGAACAGATTATTTGGCGTCACCTTCGATAAATGGAATTTTGAAGAGAAATTCCCAAACTCTACTTAGTCTACAAGTTCGTTTTAAAAGGAATTGCTTTCGGGACACTGCCTTCGTATGTTCCTTTGACCTAGTTTTAACACAATTGGTTTTTTTTTTGGAATATTCTGAGCAGGGGAATTTCAGAACTGAACGCCTAAACGAAAGAAACGACGGAGAAATTCAACTGATGATGGAATTATAAGCTTAAAGAAACCAACAAACATATAATGTGTTACGTATGATGATTTTCTGCAGGTGAATGACGATATTGTTATTTAGGAGTTTCCCAGAGAGGAAGATACTGTCGAGATATTTAGATGTGAATCCGAATCTTATCAGGTCGACAATAACGATTACAGTGGCAGTGATGCAATAGGGAACGACTTGGCAATAATTGAGGATGATTTCATTCAACCACCTTCAAACGAGTTGGTTGCAAATTCATTACTCATTTTGCGATTATAGTAAAAGACTCATGAAATAACAAATGATTCTGTGTACCTACAATAGTTTATATTCCATTGAAGATTTTTTTTAAACAAAATAAAAAATCACATGTCTTAAAGTTTGCGGAAATTATACATTCTGTCAGCATTTCATTCTCAACCAAAATAAATTGTTGTCTCTAGAGAACCCCAATCCAAGTACATTCGCAACAAAAATAACCATCGCGAAGCTGAAAAAACAAAAACATGTTATGTCCTAGTATCCCAGTAAAGGAAAACATCAATACATAACCCAGAACGTCAAACGTCATGTCAGCACGTTGCCAGTGACATAAGCACGTGGTGAAAAAACTGAACACGACTTTAAGTCACCAATGAAACGCTGTCAATACCTATTCTTACTGCTTAGATAAGATTTCGAAAAATCTCACTTGACGTGCCTCTTTTTCATTCTGACAGCTTGGTCGTGTGGGAAACAATGTCACGACACGAGAACGATGCAAGCAGAGTGGAGAAAATGTTGGAAAACCTATTAAACCCTGCGGGGTGCTGGTCTTAAATGACATACTGGTGGCGACGCAAACGAGTGTTGACAACCGAGGCCTGCATTTGGATGAAATCACTTTGAAAAATATGAGTACAAAAATTATGTACAAAAATGATGTTAGGAGAAACCGAACAAATTTAGTTAACATCATTAACCAACGCGATCGGACAAGATGTCGGATCTCAGTTTAAGTTTGAAATTTGAATTTATAGTAAAATTTGAAAATTATAGCATGTGGACTGAAGCCAATCTATAGATGCATAGTTGAATGTTCCACAACATGTGACTATATACTCATCCATTTTGTCGATTTGAATGTAAATTAAAACTCTTCTATTTGTGGTTCATGCTATTATGAATGAAATACAACATCGGTCTTGAAGGACTTAATCCTGGCAAGGTAATTTCCGATTGATTTCGTCTCGGTCAACAACTCGGCCATCGCTTGTCGAATATTCCTTATCGCGGATTGTGTGCATACAATTTTACATATACCAATATTATAGTAGACGCGGCTCGACAATGCACAGTTGATATCTTCTCAAAACTGACTCCGTTTTTTAATCAAGCATACGATCATATAAACGATAATAGCTGAGTAGCTTAGAGAGGGGGAAGAAGGAGCAATGGTTGTATGTTTGGAATCTATAACAAGGCCAGTCTTTTCGGTTTGCTTTTTTTACACTTTTGCGTCCAGTACCTATACTCAGTTGCAGGATTATGTCAACAACAATTTGGGACAGAATTCAAATGTCTGTCCCAATTTTTCACAATTTAACACATTCAGCGGTTTTTAAGCAAGACATTTTGGAATCTGTCGACCCTAAGAACATTATAGAGTACGAACAACATCAGTAACAAGATCAAAGGCAGAGTAACTCGCTGTTTCTATGGGCTCAAGGGGGAATTGACTAACAGAGTCATCTCTCGAATGACCAAGCTGACTTCATATAAGACCTTGATTATCCGAGTCCTGATGTGCGGCGCTGAGTCATAGCCAATCTCAAAAGCGGATGAGGAAGACCTTGGCCTCGTCGGGAGATAAGTTCTGAGTGCGATTTCCCTTTCATTTTGCGTTGACGTCATTTGAAGGAGACAACTCAATTACGAACTGTACAGCGACATTAGCCAGGCGTCTACAGACCTAACTCCAAAGGTGCCTAGGTTGTGTAGAGCGTAACGACAACTTAGCTCCGGCCCGAAGAGTCTTCAACCGAATCTTTGGGACAAAGCACGCCCGCATTTAAAGTGGCGTACCCAGCTAAATGTGACTTCGGAGGCGTTGAAATAAAGTGAAATTCACCAATCTATTCTAAAGCGACCAACATTTTTGGAGGGTAATATGGGACACAACAGAATGTGATTGAAATTGTTTTTAGTCCAAGACGTGAAAGTAAAAAATTTAGAGCTTTAATAAACTTATTTTCACTTCTCAAAATTTAGACAATCATTATTTGTGTAGCTGTTTCTTTTTTCTCTACAAGAGAAGATACGACCTCAATGTTATCTACAACTAAAATTTGTAAATTCGATTTTTTTCATTGCTTTGCGGGACAAATCTTTAAATGCGGGATATTACGCGCATAATTTACGATGCGGGACAAATATTTATGTATGTACAGCTTTGTAAAATGTGAGACTGTCCCGCACTATGGGAGACGTCTAGTCACTATAATCTACTTTGATTAAGATTTAGTCTAAGATTTGTTCGAAGTTACAAAAAACACAGCATTACCAACTGGATGGTTGTCATTCGTCGAATCGACGAAAACTAGTTTTATTTTCGGCGGTTTTTCTCAAGTCACTCATCCCTTTTGACTGACTTTTCGTACAACAATAGTAGCAATACTGAGAATACAAGTTACGGTAACACAAAAATATGAATATCAGTTCACCATCCCCAAGCAGTAGCAGTTCCGTCGACACATCGATCCACCTTCCATGCGCAACAACAATTTCATCAACGCAGCAGGTTATAGTCAACGCGCAACAGAAGTTCCGAGTTGACAGAATCGAGGAACGACAATACTCCGCAATTTCGACTCCTTCGTCAGGTTTACTTATTTAGGATTGTTAGGTATAAGTTTATTTCTTTTTGGAGCTCTGGTGGATCCAAGAATGAATAGTATAGTAGAAAAATAAAAAGTTATTTGCAAATGTGAAATCGTGTTTTAAATTAATTTACATTTAGTTTATTCTTATAAATTAAATTTGAAAATCCAAGACTCCTGCCTAACATAGTGCAAAGAGAAGATGAGTTCACTCTCACTATCGACGAAGAATAACTTTAGTGTATACAAAATATGCATCTAACCCTAGAATTGTTTCTGACATTATGGTTTTTAGGTCTAAGGCAATGAAACCCAAAATTTCTAATGTATTTCAAATTTAATTCATTTATTGTAAACTATAAGCATACACGAGAAGAGAGAATAAAACGAGACAAGTAAAGAAAAATGGAGTAGAGAGGAAATACATATAAAAACATGGTGTTTCGATATTTATTGAAGTTTGTGCCAATTGTGGATTTGGGTTGCGTTCGTTAATACGCAACAGTTTTGATCTTTGGGATCAGAAGTGAATTAACTAACAAACTGAAGAGGAAAACTTGAACTTTTGTCTGATTCACAAAATATTTAATTCCACTTTCACTCTGTCTCTCTGTCTCATTCAGCAGATTATAGCCATTTGAATCAACAAACACCCCTCTTGGTCAGATCGGTGACAAAATGCCAGAAAATTATCGCAAGACCAATTTGAATTTGAATGTCGATACAAAGCCGTTTAATCAAATGGAAAACTAATTGAAAACCACCGACCACTGAAGCTCAGAAAATACCGAACACTGTCAAAGTATAGAAAGCAGCAGTTAATTAGAAAACACCTATTTCCGACAACGAGCAAATTTTGATGAATGTCACAGCGAACAGTTGGATTGGATGGATACTCGTGATTTTATGTTCGATTTTGTTTCGAATGAGTATCCTCTCGAGATGGTGACGACGGCGGCGAACAGTGACATTGATAACACCGCTTCATATCGCGCTTTCAAATAACCACTCATCGCTGTTATTAGGGATTTCATATTCGTAATCAGCTTTGCTTAAGTTTTAGGAGGGGGCGACGCGAACGGGTCGCGATATGGTTTTGCAGGACTACAATCCCAGTCACATTTTATCGCACACAAAATAAACCGCTGTCGCACATACCACATATATATCGTGCGCCGATAAATTATCTGCGATTAGGTGATAAGATAAATCGAAAGTGGGGTTTTATCGAAAAATGAGTTTGTTTCTCGAAATCCATGTTTTCGCCAGAGTTCGGTTTTTGGGTAATCTCTCACGGCAGGATAACGGTGTTGCAGCTATCTTATGGCATGAGTTAAAAATATGAATTGGTATTTTTGGATTTTGATTGCACTCTGACAGGCTAGCCTTGGATTAATTTTGAATATCAAATTATGTTTGACTGGCTGTCACAGGATTTCCCGTGACTGGAATATAATTTGGTTCTCTTATGAGATGTGGGAGAAACTAATGAGTTTGGTTGCCAGCCTGGTCGGTTTCATAGTTTTCGTATTATCTTTGGTAGTTTGGTTTCCTACTGCCACTCATAGTTCATAAATCTCCGGTTTTTTCTGATGATGAAATTAATGACTACTTTGTGTGACTATACCAAGCATGTGGCTGTCGTGGCGTTGTACGTGGACCTACACATGACGTTCGCTGGCACGGTTCGATTCGCGTCATTTTTCACGGCCCCACATCTTTCAAATCACTGATATTACTCAACGAGTATTAACTGAAAAGAAAAAGCTTCTCAAACTTGGCCGTTCGGAGTCGGCATAAAACTGTAGGTTCCTTCCACTGGACAATAAAGAATATTAGCACGCACGACACGAGTAGTTGCTGTAGAAGCTAGGACCTGGCAATCTACGGACTATTTCTAGACGGTTATTACTCTTTCAGCATTGTCAGTGACTCGAAAGAGTTGGGTTCGTAGAAATTATTTTTGCCGTATCGGGAGCGATGTTCAATTGCTTTGTAGTTGAAGCACCGACCTACAACGGCACGGCCACCACATGCTGCCGGGAACAATTCCGACAAATATTAATTTATGATAGATGGAATATAAATACAGTCGAAATTCGATTACTCGAATGTCTTGATAACTCGAACAGATTATTTGGCGTCACCTTCGATCAGTGGAATTCCGTAGAGAACTCCCAAATACTGCGTATTCTATAACTTCGTTTTATAAGGTATTGCTTTCGGGGCACTGCATTTGTATGTTCTTTTGACCAAGTATAAACACAGTCATGGTTTTTGGGAATATTCTGTGCAAGAGGAATTTTAGAACTTCAGAACTGAACGCCCAAATGAAAGAAACGACTGAGAAATTCAACTGCAGATGGAATTTTGAGCTTAAAGAAACCAACAAATATATAATGTGTTACGTATGATGATTTTCTGCAGGTGAATGACGATATTGTTATTTAGGAGTTTCCCACAGAGAAAGATACTGTCGAGATATTTAGATGTGAATCCGAATCTTATCAGCTCGACAATAACGATAAGAGTGGCAGTGATGCAATAGGGAACGACTTGGCGATAATTGAGGATGATTTCATTCAACCACTCTTAAACGAGTTGGTTGCAAATTCACTACTCACTTTGGGATTCTTCTTCTATGGATTAGAATTTACCTTTCGAACCGTTCAATTCAAGTTGTGTTGGAAGGGCTCAAGTCTGATATCCACCAAATAAGTGCTGGTGTTCCCCAAGGCTCAGTTCTGTCTCCGCCACTCTTTCTCATTTTTATAAATGATCTCTTGTCTGCAACTTCTAATCCAATCCATTCTAATCCTTCGCTGATGATAGCACCCTTAGCTTTTCATATTCGTTCCAAGACTCACGACTCCGCCCTTCGGCCGTAGAATTGGAACGGCAGCGAATGTTAAGCACATTGAATTCCGATCTTGACAGCATAATTAACTGGGGAAAAAACAATAGAGTGGAATTCAATGCTTCAAAAACTCAATGCTGTCTGCTGTCACTCAAGCGAACCCTTGATAATCAGCCAATATACATGAATGGCGCTTGTGTCGATGAGACCGGAAAACTTTCCATCCTTGGTATGTGTATCAACACAACACTTAGTTGGAACGATCAGATATTAAGGTCGCCAAAAATGCTGCGAAATACTTAGGTTTCCTTAATCGATGCAAGAAATATTTCACCCCTTCTGATTTGGCTTTAATTTATAAGGCGTACATCCGCCACAAGCTTGAGTATAACGCTCATATCTGGTCTAGTGCCCCCAAGACCACACTGCACCTACTTGATAGAATCCAAAAACGAGCGATAAAACTTATAGCAGATAACAATATCGCAGAGTCATTAGACTCGCTCGAACATCGAGGTACCGTCTCTTCTTTTTCCGTGTTTTATCGTTATTTCAACAAACGATGCTCAAGTGAGCTAGCCAACTGCATTCCTCCTCTCCATGAATTCACCCGCAATACTCGTCTCGACAGGATTGCCTATCAGTACACCCTTAAGCCTACTTTCGGACGGACAGTTAAATTCAGAGACTCGTTCTTCAGCCGCACTGCACGAATATGGAATGCTCTTCCCAACCTAATATTTCCCACAGACTAAAACCCGCAGATATTTAAGACGAATGTGCACAGGTACCTCCTCTCCCTTTCTCCCGCTATACCTTCGGTCTTGACCCCGGACACATAAGGGTATTAGCAATCCCTTGAGCACGCGCAAATTATAAAAAAAAATATAATAAAAGACTCATGAAATAACAAATGATTCTGTCTACCTGCAATGGTTTACATTCCATTGAAGATTTTTTTTTTAAACAGAATAAGAAAATCCGCTCTTCAGTCTTGTGTACCAGACTATTTTAAATTATAGTTATGCTCCTCTACGTTTTATGTGTTATAACACAAGTAAATAAATATTTATATCCATTTTGTATTTTACTTGATAACTCCATCTTTTTTTGTGGCAAGTGGTGGTTCGATTTATCGAAGTTCGACTGTATATAAACATATTTTTTTCGTTAGTCTAAAAATTATGATGTAGGATACTTCACGTCAAGCTTTGGTTAGGTTGGATGGGCTGACGTCTCACCAAACCAGTTGTTGCTTTTGATAAAGCAGTGGAGATGCCTGAATTTAATGCTATTTAGTACCGGCAGATTGTTAAAATAGAAGGCGTCTCAGTGACTCCAGTCGTTCTCGTCTCTGTAGTTTCTGCAGAAGACATGCCAGTTTTCCCGGGACCCCGAATTCAGCCATCGCACCGAATAACTCTGCGATGAATCTTATAGTATCTGGCTTTAAAATCTATAAAAAGGTGGAGCGTATCGATTTGAAATTCGTTGGTCTTTTCCTGGATTAGCCTTAGTGTGAAGATGTGGTCTATTGTCGATTTGCGGGAAAACGGCTTTAGACCTAATATTATGACGTGTATCCCAATGGTAAATTGTCCAGTTATAACTCCGATAATGGTTCTAAGATTCCGCCTTCTCATTATGATCACGCTACGCAAGAGTTTTGAATCGAGCGTCGGCGTCTGCTTCGAGGATGACAGATCTCCACCCGGAAAGTGTTCTAGGGACTTCGCCACCTTCACTGGAATGTCACAGTGTCTCTCACACGTCACACACATCAAACTGCCTATCACTTGCAATAACATAGTCAGCAGAATTTGACATTTAAGTTCGAACACGTTATCAAAAGTGGCCACGTTTTCTCTGCAATTGACAAGGGAAGATTCATAAAAGCGTAAAGCAATTCAAATCGGTGGAGGAATCTGCTATGGCACAAATGTATTAATTAATTTGTCGTCTGCATGTTTTTCACAGAAAGCTGATTTTCATAATACAACTGATTCAGTTGGAGACGTAGTCGTTTCGGTATGAGTCTTTCCATGATGTGTTGTCAAATAATAATGAAAAAGAATGCGTGTGAAAAAAGATCTATCGACAAAATTAGGACTAAATCAAACACGTTAGATGGATAAACTGTAGCAAAAGGATGTTCAAAGCAAATGCATGTTGAAATATTACATATGTACATAATATAAAATCAAAGTTTGATTGTGCTTTATAGTCTCTTAAAAGGTAAGAGATAGAGCACTGATGTCTTTGGCAACTTTGTTCAGAATTCTGTAAAAAAAGGTTTTGGTACTTTTTTGTAACATTCGTAGCAACGCTTGCTTTGTACAGTTAGTTTCTTAATAAGAGCTGAACCCAAATTGCCAATTTCAACTGTAAGATAATTCTTAGATACTCTTGGCTTTGTTTTACGACATTAGGTTAGGTTAGGTAAAGGGGCGGCTAGTTCCATCTGGTATCTGGTAGAGTGCCTGCCTCTGGTTAGCGGGGACCCCGGTTGGAATCCCAGTGAAAGCAAAGTTTATACGCTTTTATCTGGTTTTCAAATCTGGTCCAGTCACCATTTGCCGTTGGGATCAAATTAACGGCACTATCACTGGAATAATTAATCATTGATTTAGTCTGACTATGGGTATCGCAATGGACCAAAATGGTCTAAGTGTGCCGGTGAATGCAGTAGCAGCCCCCTACCTAACCTAACCCTTACCTAGACCATTGTGATACCCACAGTCGACCACTACCACTGTTTGCCCACTTTAGTGACTTTATTTATTGTTATTAACATTGCTTTCACTGGAAATCGAACCGGGGACCCTGCTAACCAAGGGCAGACAGTCAAACAACAGCGCCATGCAGTGCTACAGTTCTGCTTTCGCGCCATCGAAAAACATTTAAGATTCTCTTGATACGAATGTGTTTAGTGAAGTTATTTGTTGTGTGACATTCAATAAATTACTGAAGAGTATGTGTTTAGAGGCGTAGACATTTTGATTAACAGCTTATTTGACTCACGCTGTGGCATCGTTTACAAACAAAACAGGGTCCATTTCGAGATACTTCGATTAAAACCATTGCGGAAACACCACATCATCTAGGAAAAGTCACCTTTTTAGTGCAGAAACAACACGACATTCATGGGCTGATGGGCTAATGGAATCATTGGTCTTCAAAACTGATGATGTCCAAAGCTTTACAGTCAACAATTAGCGGTACGGAGGCACGGTTACTAAAGTTTTGAACATTTTGCAAGCGAACAATCGACGCATTGCTATATTGCCAAAATACAGCCTGTTGAACTGCGAAGAGTCTTGTGAATACAGTATTCTCTTGCTGATCCACCACCACAAATTCCCAAATATATATAAATAAGCGGATTTCTGAAAACTGCGGATTATAATGTACAGGAAGGACAAATTGAATTATTTATTTATTTATTGTTTCCATCTACCGAGTTTAACTCTTACATATTTCGGAAATATAGTAATAATCTTTATATTGAACGAACGATTTTTTGGTTAACAAATTATTTTATAAATAGATTAAGAAAAAATAAAATTGAATTTAAGAATAATATAATAAATAAATAACATAATAATAATATAAATAGTTATTTACATAGAATAAGAAATGAAAGAACAGAGAGCAAAATTGAATTTATAGAATTTGTCAGATTTTTGTCCTTCATCACACATGTCAACTTCTTAGCATACAGAATAAAATTTACTGATACATTTACTTAGCGGTTCCTTAAAGCCATAATTATGAACGTGTCTTGATTGAAGAAGTCTCGCGTAAGGAGAATTCTTTCCAGTGCATACAGCTTTACATATTGAAATAACTGAGGTCAATTAACACGATACGAAAAAATGTCATGAATAAACATTATGCACTGAACACTTCGTCTATTTTTAAAAGTATCTAAACAAACTAAGGCACATTTCGTTGGATATGAAGGAATTACATTGAAAAGGGAAGGAATTCAATGATTTTCAATGATTTGTCCATCTCAGCTCTTGACGACGAAATCCAGAGACATCATGGAAAATCCTGACTCGCAAAACATGACAGATTATAGTAGTTGTCTGATTGTCGAGCAGTGGTTTAGCGGGAGAATACTGACTTACAAACTTCGTCATGTACTTCGTATTCAAACATAAATGCCATGAAATGGCTTGTCAAATAAATTCATTTTCGTGATTATTACTGAAATGCATCATTCTCAAGAAGATCGTGCAAGACTCATACGTCAACACTAGAGGCACGATCTTGCGGAAGTCCGTCCAACTGTTGGCATACACGGATGACATTGACGTGATTGGCAGAACACAGCGAGCCGTTAATAGGGCCTTTGCTGCCATCGAGACGGCTAAAATGGGTCTAGCGCTGAAAGATGACAAAACGAGGCATATGATATCATCAAGAAAGAAGATACAACATCGACGTCTTGGATAGGACGTCACCATGGGCAGCTGTAGCTTGGATGTAGTCAAAGGCTTCGTGTACCTCGGCTAAGCAATAAATAGCACGAACAACACCAGTATCGAGATCAAACCGAGAGCAACCCTTGCCAGCCGCTGTTTCTATATGGGCTCAAGAGGGAATTGTGTTATAGAGACATTTCTCAAAGAACCAATCTGACTTTATATAAGACCTTGAGTATTCCTGTACGGCGCGGCGGCATGGACAATCTCTAAAGCGGATGAGGAAGTCCTTGGTCTCTTCGAGAGAAAAGTTCTGAGGGCGATCTTTAGTCCTGTCTGCGTTGACGGCATTTGGAGGAGAAGATTCAACCAAGAAATGTATGGAGTGCACAATGACATGAGCCTAGTCAGGCGTCTCCGAATCCAACGCCTTAGATGGCTAGGCCATGTAGAGCGTAGAGACAACACAGCTCCGGCCCGAAGAATATTCGACTCTGAACTCGTGGGACAACACAACAGAGGTCGGCTGGATTTAAGGTGGTGCACCCAGGTGGAGAAGGAGCTCAACCAAATTGGCGTACAGCACTGGAGGCAGGTAACCCGAAACCGAGCTAGTTGGAGAGGCTTGTTGATTGAGACCCATGTCCACCCAAGACTGTAGCGCCAAATTAAGACAACATTTAAATCACTTTTCTGTTACTTCAAATTAAAGTTAACCGCCTCTACAATTTCACGTGGCTTGCATATTTGAATTCGCAATTCTTTGCTCTAAATGCATTTTCTTCATTTCATTGACTACGGACTGTGAGGCAATGTAACCGAAGCTCCTCTAAAAAAAGGAGGACAACTGGAGATGCTGGCACCAAGGACTAACCTGGACTGCAGTGTAACATGAAAAATAATTTGGATTTCAAATAAACTCGCGCCTATAGTTATTGCTAGAATTTTTCAAAATCAGCCACACAAAATCATTCTAAACAAAATAACCGGACATGTGGCTACTTGATTGCGTTTATTCCTCCGACGGGTTTGTCCCTCTCGGCAGCACCTTCAATTGAATGAAAGCAATATTCACCGAAGCCTGTAACAACTCCAAACCGCTGTCAAGAACATTTTACAGAATCCTTTTCTTCAAACCAACGTCCACGGAGTGCTTCCCTGATGTGTCGCAACTGAACGCAACAGAAGTTTCTTGCAATATTCCACCGCAACGCAGCCATTGTATTGGTCTTCGGCAATCTCAAAATAGATTCATTAGTTTCTGAATGTAAATCCCACAGCAAAGTCTGCACTCCGAAAATGTTTATTTTTCAGCTCGTGGGACGTTTATGAAGTTCGCAACTAGCCGCAGAACTGACATCTCCTCGCCTCACCTCTAGCGATTGAAACTTAATATAACTGTGGAAGAGTGAAACCTAGATCGGGAACAGTGAGAGCACTGCCATGTGGGAGGTTAAGTACATCTTTAGGGAAAGGACTGTTTCACTTTGTAGTAAAAAAAAATACAGAAAAGAAAAACTTGTCTGTCGCATACTTCTTTATGCATCCTTTCTGTTGGACTTATTATTTTTTTTTTTAGAGTGTGTTCATGAGTGTGCGTGTGGCTGTGGTGAGCGGGTTTGGGGGGTGTTGCAGCAATAATAGCTCCCTACATGGGATCGGAATAGTTCATATTGTTTTACAATGGCCCCAAGTCATTTTTATATGACGGCCATCATGATGTCGAGCAGTACAAGATGTTTTACTCTGTTTTGTGCAGTGTAACCTTATAACCTTTTGCAACAGTTCTATGCCAACAGAGGCCACGATGACGGGCGATGGGCGATGGGCAACAGATGATGGGCGACAACGACGTTCGCTGGACCATGAGGGAGTGGGGGAAAAAAAGCGCGGCGACGGCAACAACTTTCATCTATTCAGACTTTTAAATGAACCACAAAAGTAAAGACATGAGGGTTAAGTAACGGCGTCCGAGTTGAACGCGTTCATACAACCCCTACGTACATAAGTTTACCACCAGAATGCAAACAGTATTGGAACGGAATTACAAAGAAACGTGGGGGTGGCGGTTGTGGATGGCTGTGGTGGGGTGATTGTTGTGTTTCGCTCATAATATTCCAGTGTTGTCCTTTTGCTTCCCTTTCGATTACAGAAAACGAACACAAGCCGTACAGAAACGCAGTCGAATGCATGCGACGGGTGTGAGGCTGAGGGTCGGTTATTCAACGATTACTCGGGCTCCCCGTCGCCGCCGTCGCAGACCGGATGGATTACATGTACTTACTTGGATGGATGCTTGGACTTGGAATCTCGAGGACCTGCACTTTGAAAGTCTGAACGTGGATTAGCTTCACTTCACTTTGATCGTTTTCCAAAACTAACACGCACACACGCACGCTCACCCACAGTCACTGCACAGTAATGTGAATTTTTAAATTCAAAATTATCTCTTACACTGTAGAATTTAGACACTGTTTCACTAAGTTTTAAGTGGATCGCACCAGGAAGTCAAAGACCATTGGCCAGGAAGATAGACTCTCGGGGAGCTAGCACTTCCACTTCGGTTCACTTGTTGCCGCTATGAACGACCGATTTCCGCAACAGCTGTTTGATAACTGAACGGAAAGGAGGAACTTGATTGCTTCCTCTGTCGTTGTCGTCGCACCGTTCTTCACTGGCAGACGATGTTACCGCTACCACTTGTGGAATTGTTTTGGCGTTGTACAATCAACAAGTCAACACACTACCACACCGCCCTGTGCTGGTGGTGGTGGTGGTTTGTTCTTCTTTTGGCTTGGAGGGCTGTACCCAAAAGCGAGCGCGTGGATGAATATGCCTTCGATGCGGCTTTCAGTGCGCAAGTTGAGTTACTATTCAGTTGTTGTTCGTGTCGTGTCTTTTTT
Organism: Eristalis intricaria; assembly: GCA_964034865.1. Taxonomy (NCBI): domain Eukaryota; kingdom Metazoa; phylum Arthropoda; class Insecta; order Diptera; family Syrphidae; genus Eristalis; species Eristalis intricaria. The sequence continues at coordinate 47,465,430 of OZ035874.1, forward strand.
GAGTTCAACACTTTTGAGTGGAATTCTTCGGGTTGAGTGATGGTAACTGAAACGCAGTCAGTGGCTGTCATGTGTGCACACTTGGGGTTGCAGTCATCATCCCCCATGACGGTGGCCTGTGAAGGGGCTGATTATGTTTCGTGAAGGATTTTCGATGTGAAACGCGTGATAGGTGAGCAAATATCGGTTATCTTATCGGGGGAGAGTTGAAATTCGCATATAACGGTAATGTTGTCAATGCTTTGTGAATAGAGGTTCAATTTAATTTCATATTCGAGCAAATACGACTGTCGTAAATAAATCAGTGTTGACAGTCCTAATGACTGCCGCAGCCTGGCCCTTCAAAATATGATAAAATACTCGCTCGACAGAGTCGTTATCCACGGACAGCCATGTGCTGTCCAAATGAAATCTAAATTTCCTCGGGCCTGCAAATTCTGCATTCAGTAGTCGTTGTGGTCGAAGTCGACGGGCATTGCGTGTGTAAGCACTTCCCTCACTACGCACAAATACCTTTCTGTTCAACTCCAGCTAAAGGATCTCCTTCATTGAATTAATGTCTAGATTCAGCCAATAAAGGTACAGGCGGGAAGGCGCGAGGGTACAGCACTTCGGTTTGACGTTGGAAAGCAACAGATCGCTAAGAACTTCAACGATCAAGTCTCCTCAGGAACCTGTGAAAGTTCCTTCTCAAAAGCAATCAGGAATACCATTGCTGAGTTTTAAGGCTTGACAACGAGTGCAGTCGGGAGGAAAGCTGGAAGCCTACATCGACCTGAGATTGCTGTTTGTGAAGAAGGGAAAAGACACGCGTTCTCATGGAAAAGGATTTGAAGAGGTGGCGAGTTGGAATTGCAGGAAGATCGAGCGTAAAATTAATATCCAATTTGAACATCTTCCGATATGAGGGTGAGCGGCTGGTAGCAGGGTCCCAGTTGATCCTCGCCAAATCTTTTCTGCGGGCAACTCGATCCCAAATACGATTGACATGCAGAATGCTCCACTCAATCTTGACAATTGGCCTTTCGATCTAGACGAACTCAAGGTAACAGTTTTGAATCGTATGCCGAACAAAGCTGCTGATACTTGTCGAGCGCACGCAACACCTCGTCAGTAAGATCTTGTCTGAGCATGGTATGCATCATCAGGCTTAATCTGCCCGATCCACAGGATCTCTGTGATATGATGATATGCACCCGAGTAATGAGGCCGATTAATGAGGTCAAAATCGGTCTATATTGTGAACTTCTTCTCCTTCTTACGGCGCTATAGTCCGAGCTTTTAACTCACCTAGCATGCCGCTTCAGCCGGCCCGATCTCTCGGCAGCTATCTCGAGTCTTACACACTGAGTCGACTGAGGTCCTCCTCGACTTGTGTGCTCCACCCTGTACGTGGACGTCCTCAGTTGCGTTGTCTCATAGGCTCAGAGACGAAGATCGATCGTCGATGTTGTTTGTCCTGTCTTGATGACAGCATACACTTTGTTTTGCCCTGCATTTACCGCCAGCCCCACTTTAGCCGCTTCCGTTTTAATGCCAGGAAACGCCTCATTGACGGCTTGATGTGTTCTACCAATCGCTTATTCCAGGAAGTGTACGTTTTTCTGGAAGATTTTTGGAGATGCCTCTTGTGTTGGCCAGTGAGTTTTGCACGATCTTTTCAAGGTTGATATTAAAGAAGTCACATAAACTCGCGAGGCGTTGTCTAAATCCTTTTTCCATATTGAAGGTCTCTGCGAGTTATTTACCGACCTTGATGAAGCAACGGGACACATAAAGACCTGCGAAGACCTTCATCCAAATGTCAGTAAGATCTCATATAGATGAGGAATACAACGAATATTCACACAGAGACAAGACAACAGAGTAAGGAAAGAGTCAGAGTAAGAAACTTTTATGGGCCGATTGCCGAATCTGGAATATCTCTGAATCACATTAGCTTCTCTTTCTGGACTCAGCTTCCTCATCCCAGTTATTACGACTCTTTCATTTCTCTAATGCTAATGCAGGCCGACGTAGTATTTTGTGGATGGACATTATATTGCCTGCGCTGAAAGACGACAGCAGCCCTGACGCACTATTTTGTGCCAGGCATAAGATAAATATGAGTAATAATTTCATTATATGCAAAGATATGTGATGTTTGTGGGTCGCCGTGGCGTCTTCCACTCGTGAGAGAACATTAGTGCGCACAACACGAGTGGTGGCTGAGAAGCTAGGCCCAGGTCCACCTCGGACTGTCGCGCCACCCATATTATTATTATTATTATTATGTGATGTTTTTGATATGTATATAAGTATTAAATAATATTTATTTACGCTTTTATATCAATAAGCTAAGACTAATGCAGTTTTCACTGTGCAAACTTAGGTGTCGATGAAAGGATAAACTCAGAATTTTCGTTTTCACAGTGGAGGTTTGACGATGAAGTCCACTAAGTATTTTTTTTAATTTTAACCAAAAATACATAGGAGTAAACTCATATAAGTAACCAAATATTTTATCTAGCATTTCTTGAGATTTCAGCATTTCGTGTATTGGAGGAAATTCACCTTGATATTGGTGGGTTTCAACGCAGTATGCAACCGTGCTCAGTTTCAAATTACACACAATCGAAATATAGACACTTTTTGCTCAATCACCTAAACCACACTTAAATATTCACTGTGAAAACAAAGTCGTCTTGAGTGAAGTTTATGTTCGATCCTATACTTAGCTAAGCCAGCACTTAAGATTGCACTGTGAAAACGGGCATTCGATACATACATAATTCGTGTATCTTTTTTGCTACGTCCTGTCATATAAAATGCAATATTTTCTAAATTAAAACTTTTCTTAAGACGAACTTTATCAGTCGGATATAATCACAATTTTTCTGGCATCCGTTTATTGCGTATAAGAAAAAAAAAAGAAATTTTTAGCATTTTTGAACTTTCTCATATCTGATATATACTGTATATGCTTACTGGTAGAAGGTTCGTAGGCAAGAATGGCAACGCGACCACTGGGGTTCCGTTAATTCGCCGATCCTATTCAACATTTACTTGAGTAATCTGAGAAGGTCTCTTGCGTAGCCGATTTCGTGTAGATTTGATCGATAAGGACTTCGACTGATTCATACAAAATTGCGTTGACTTGAAGTTGAAAATGAACAGAGACGAGATTAAAAAAAATAACACATATGTATGCATTTTTTTCTTTATTTGACAAGTGTGATCCCGTCGACGAACTGACACAAAGTGATCGAGTGAACTGCAAAGTTAGGCTTAGCAGATCATGTTACAAACGTAAGTATGTATGTACATTCAAGTCGTTTAGATTTACAGATTTAGGAGACAATGTGGAAACACATACAGCGAATATAAATTATGTTGCTTGTCTGATTCTTACAAAAATTTAATTCAATTTAGTCCAAAACCATTTTGTTTTTTAATTGTATGCATTATTTGCTTATTGCGTTCCTTCCTACTGAGGCTAAGTATGGATGTATGCTGTTTGTTGTAAAGCCATTTTTTCAATCCGTGCATATTTAGTTTGATTTATTCAAAGTACATACAGTGGACTCTGTCTAAGTCGAAATGTCACGGGATACCATAATGTGTTCGAGTTAGAGAGAGTTTCGACTTAGAGAGAGGTTCTTGTGCGGAAAATTGAGGGAAACATGTGCAAAATATGGCGAAAATGTTCGAGTTAGGGAGAGTTTTGACTTAGGGAGAGTTCGACTTAGGGAGAGTCCACTGTATATCCAAATCAGAATTTTGTATATTCTTTATCGTTATGAATGAGTGTGAAGAGAAGGACAAGGGAGCTAAATTAGACCAACTTCAGAGCTATTTGCTGCCAAAAGCTTCTTGCCCTGAAGAACAAAAAAAAAAATTGTTTAGCTTTTAGATGTATTTCAGTAGAAAGATATAATATCACACTATACAGTATATCAAATCTCTGAATTGTAAATTGTGCGGTGGCTCGCTTTGTAAGCTTATGAACGAAATAAACATGATTTGATTTGAAATTGTTTAGCTTCAATGGTTTTATTTCTATATTCCAGCTAAAAAACACTTTTAGAGTTGGTTCAGTCAAGTATAACTTCATCGGGACAATACAGTATTTTTGAGCGGTTTTTCGAGGCAAATACCCCTATGAGCGCTATTGTATATAGCCTCGGCGAACGTGAAATGTAATTGGCGAAAGTTCTCAGTTATTTAGACTCTTCAGACCAGAAGTGAAGTGCTACAGAGATGCCCAACTTCACAGCCGATTGTCCCCTTGCATATCGACGAATTTGAGGGACTTTTTGACAGTTATTCATACATTTTTGACGGTTATTCATGAAATAATGAAAGCCGTTCTCTGATTGATCAATTTGGTTTGAGAAAACGATATAAAAAAAGTTATCAACAATTTTAAGGGGCCTACCTCTCTTGCCCCTTAAAAGCTGTGTTTTTTTTTTGCAAGCGTATATACGCTTAATTTATAAGTGCACGAAAAAACGATCATCGGCGCTTAATGATTCATCATAAAATTTTGGCAGCAACGACAACATTTATAACATTTGCTAAACCGTCAGGGGTATAGTCGTGGAAGGTGATGGTTGATCTTTGATGGTCACAATCTTCGTTTTGTGACTGTGAAGCGTGACCATCAATTTAAAAGCAAAAACACTATATAATTATAAAATAAAAAAAATTTCGTCAAATGAAAAGAATCGTTTACGAAACCAAAACGGAATGTATAGCAGAGACACTCTGGGTATACCAAAAATTGCATACTTATGGATGCCAAAACAGTTAAAAATGATCTAATACATCAACCGCACCTGCAAATGTAAGCCACATACAGCAACCTAAACAATAAATGAATGAATTCAGGAATGAACACACAGAAAATAATGATTGGAAGCATTGTTTTTATCCGCTCTTATTTCTTAAGCGGCGATAGATATGCCGGATTTAGGATTCGTTATTAGTGTATTTTACATGCAAATTGAAATTTTAGCGTATATACGCTTGCCAAAAAACACACCTAAAATTGTGGACAACTGTGTTTTATATCGTTTTCTCAAAAAACATTGATCAATCAGAGGACGGCATTCGAGTCGGGCATCTCGGTAATACTTAATTTCTGATTCAGACTTCCTATGTGTCTGTCACTTCAGATCTCTCACAAATGCGCCGTCAAATTTACTTGCAAAACTTATTCAGTATCCTCAACTCATCAGATTGCGATGCGCACAGCACACGTCTAGCCCTGAAACCCGGTTGCTTTAGTTTCGCCTCGAAATTGATTACAGCCACATATTTTTAGATCACAACGCCAGAGATAAGTTGATTGAAGGCTCACATGTTCGCCTTGACTTAATTTCCCACCCCAGGATGGGAACACGAAAATATCTCAGCGAAGCATGTGTACGCGCTGAAAATCCAAGAAAAATATTCACACCTAAGCCAGTCGTCACGCAGTGAGCTTCGTACATCCAAACAAATTGTCATCCTAAACGCTTCGATTAATTCAATTCCGTGTCAGCGCGCGAACGTCTCTCAAAGTGCGTATGCCCAGCCTAAATAGACACATTAGCATGTTCCCCGGCCATCCGAAGGAGTCCGCCTTCATAAGCAATGCACATCACGAATTCGCACAGATTGGGGCGATCCAGCCGTAGTCTTTGGTGGAACTTCAACTCACCTGCAATGATTGTTATTGATTGAATTACAACCGACGATGCTGGCGATAATGATGAGACTGCGAGTGAGTCGAGAGAAGGACACGCAGCGCGACGCGGTGTGGTAATCATCCCTGATTCAGCGGGGGATTGCTGGCTTCTCTCTTGGAAACTTTCAAAATAGCCCTGCTGCTGCACACAGTGACAGAGACGTACAATGTGTTTGTGTCGCATCCCATGAACGAGCGAAGGTCGAAGTGAGTTTAATCGTGAGCACCCGGCTCACGGGAATGAATTATAATAAATGACTTGCAAAAGGATGTCACTTTGTCAGACGCCCGAACATGCAGCGTGACACATTATCCTGTTGTTCCAACGATGTTCTAGGTTTCGCAAAAAAAAGGAGGTATGTCCTTTCTTCGCACCGATCGGATAGGGTAGGGTGCTTGTAGTTCGGCTCCAAGTTGTTCTGTAGCTCTGGGGAATGTCAAACTCATCTCACTCTGGGGGCTTCCTTCGTCCTCAGTCCGGACACCGAACGTAGGGTGCGCAGGGACTGGCAGATGATGGCGAAGAGTCATTCGAAAGGAGGCAAAGTCCAAGCCCAAAGTAACCCGCGGCAATTAGGTCTTTGTGTGTAGAAATAAGAGCAACTTACGTGCTTAGGTATTCAGGGTGAATATAGACGATTTGCAAATAAACTCCCCTCGCACCCATTTGTCGCCGATTCGCATCGGTTTTGCCGAACTCGGGGAAGGATATTGATTTAATGCGGAACTGTTGACAATCGAAATGACACCGAAACGAATATAAAGTCGAATGAAAGGTGAAGTGAATTCGAAATGACGGACGCGAGGGCTCCTTAAACAATCGAATTTAGTGGATCCAGTGGATGTGAACTTTGAATTTCGGATTTGAGTGTGAATTCTGTGTGTTTCTGGGTTGCCGGCGGTTTATGCTTGATGCAATCCTGGAATGGATAGTGCTGGCCTCTTCTGCTTTCACCATTGTTTGTCGATCACCCCCTTCCGATACCTCGCACAGAAATCCTGACGTTGTGACCTTTTAGCTGCGCTTCCCGGCCACCACAGTAAACAGGCCGAGTGTATTTGTGTTTTACAATCCCGATATCAAATCGATTAATTCGTCAGATAAATACAAGAAGATGTTAAAATGACGACGGAACGGAAATCTTACGTCAACGCAATCAGAGTGCAGGAGGGCGGGTGGCTGGCTGAGTGCGGAGCAACCAGACCACACTCATCAACGGCACACTGAAATTATTTCTCTCGAGTATTTTCTTTTTATATCTTCATCATAAGCTGGCTTTTTTTTAGCCACTTGTCGAGAACAATCATCGGTTTAATATGTTAGAACATCGGCAGGAATATCAGCATCAGAATCGCTCGCTCTCTCTCTCTCTCGCTCACTCACTGTTCTTGTCTCCCGATGGCATTTTCAGGGCGAGTACTAGTCTTATGCACTCCTTTGCTTGGCAGCAACCAATATTTACATAATCAACTCCTACAGGCAATTCCCTGTCATGCCCCCGCTCGGGGGTTCCCTCAGCCTTCAGCTCGGTTCAATCCTTAAATCATTTTATCTGTCAGTGCACGTTTATAAGGATTTACATTTTATTTTGGTCTCGAGGAGAGAGTAAAAAAGGATTTGTGTAGTTGTCGTGCAGATGATTTCCTTATGAGCTTATTGTCTTCGCAGCATTTGTGTGCATTTTTTCTTCTTCTCTCGAGTTTGTTTGTCATAGCTTGGTGATAGTTAATGGACTTGGCCGGGAAAACAGATGTGGATGGTAGTGTGGAACTGAACTAATGCCCGACGCAGCTTGACAACTGTTGTCTATTGGATTCTGGGATTTATTGAATAATCGACTTCCGTTTATGAGGAGCTTAGTGCATGAGCATGTGACCAAGGGTTTCTGACAAACAATTGCGCAGATTGTTCAACTTAATGGAGGACACTGGAATTATGTCCACGTTGGTCGCAGTGCACTCGCATTGTCGATGAGTTACTCAAGAGGCCTGAGAAAGCCATGACATAATGTTTGTGGCTGCTAAATACGCAGAGTTCATCGTCAAGACGGGCGTCAGCTCATTTTGAAATATCAGCCTGGCGAAAATATGCGTGGAAGCTTGAACAAGGAAATGCTAAGACTATAAACATACATTAAATGACGGACATAAGAGAGTCTAAAATGTCATACAATTTCTTTCTTATAATTCCCACTTTCACAGTGAAGGCTTCAACTTAATCCCTATTCATCTGTTCATCTATTTATTGAGAACCTTGTCCACGACATACAACTTTATCTTGAAAAAATATATGACTGGGCATGGAAAAATGGCTTGAAATTTAACCCGGGTTAATGTAAATGTTAGTTTATTTCCAAAAATCCATTTACACTTGACTTGATGTTATTACTGTACACTTGAATAGTAATGTTAAATAACTGGGTCGCCGTGGCGTAGTGCGTCGACTCATACGCAGAGGGTACCAGGTTCCCCTATCTTGCATAATTCACGGCTTCCACCTCTTTCGAGTCACCGACAATGCTCAAGGAGTATTCCTGTCTAGAAAAAGCTTCTCAAACTTTGCCGTTCGGAGTCGGCATAAAACTGTCGGCATAACTCCACTCGTGAAAGAACAATAGCACGCACAACACGCGTAGTTGCTGAGAAGCTAGGCCCGGGTATATTATTATTATAATGTTAAATAATTCTCCTGTCGAATTCGTTAGCACGTCAAAAAATTTAGGACTATTTTTAATAGAAGTTTAAACTGGATTGATCACATAAATTCGGCTGTCGGGAAAACATATGGCGTTCTTCGAGATCTCTGGCTATCGCAGCAATTCATCCTAATTGCTACTTTCTAGAACAATAACAATTCCTGTACTGCTATACAACTGCGAAGCATTTCTAACCCGCGACGTCCGCAGTTTTTGAAAACTTAATGCACTTAATAGCATCGCTCCGTATGTATATGGTCTTCGAAGATATGATCACGTAACGCAACTGTCAAGAAACCTCTTAAGTATGTCTCTCGAATTTAACGAAAATTCAGAGCGCCATCCTTCGTGTTAAGAATTCTGAGACTTGGTCTACCAGTCTTTCATTGCGACAAGCTCCGTTTTCCGTTATCAGGCATGTCGTACGTAAAGTTAAGCAATTATTTTACCTAGTAAGTTCCCTCCTTTTGACGTCTGAGAGACAATTTTTTATCGCTACGCACCTATGGAACTCCCTCCCACTGTATACCGAAGCATCACTCAAAGTTTTAAAAAAACATTGAAAACTTATTTGTCGTACCAAGATAAATAATAATCTCCGCTCTCATCACTCGTACACACACGCTCTACATTTTATTTTTTACACTTATCTTTTCTTTCCTTACATGTATTTTTCTATTTCTTACCATGATAGATAATTTTATTTTGATTAAATAAAAAATAATGCTTTTAAACTATACCTGTTCATGTTATAAAAAATTGCATTGCAATTTAAATTTATCACAGATTTAGTCTGATTGTGGTAGTATATAATAATAATTAAAAATAAAATAAATATTTTGTGCGGTCCTGGAGTGCGATCACAGATTATGACAGAAATTTGAGATCTGAGGTATTAAGTAAATCAAAAAGGAACAGAATCGTTCTTAACGCTCTTATTCTTCTTTATTTGGCGCTACAGTCCGGGGTGGACCTGGGCCTCAACCAACAAGCCTGTCCAGCTAGCACGGTCTCTGGCTAGCTGTCTCCAGTGTCGCACGCCAACTTGGTTGATGTCCTTCTTCACCTGGGTGCGCCACCTTAAACGCGGGCGTCCTCTGTTGCGTTGTCCCACGGTTCCATACGCTCTACATGGCCTAGTCATCTTAGGCGTTGGATCCGAAGACGCCTGACTAGACTCATGTCGCTGTACAGGCCGTATAGATCGTGGTTGAATCTTCTCCTCCAGAAACCGTCAACGCAAACAGGACAGAAGATCGCACGCAGAGCTTTTTTCTCGAAGAGACCAAGGACTTCCTCATCCGCTTTTGAGATTGTCCATGCCTCCGCGCCGTACGGCAGGACTGGGATGATCAAGGTCTTGTATAAAGTCAGCTTGGTCCTACGAGAGATTGCTCTACTATTCAATTGCCTCTTGAGCGGATAGGAACAGCGGTTAGAAACAGTTACTCTGCGCTTGATCTCGGTACTGATGTTGTTCTTACAATTTACTGCGAGGGGGTAGACGAAGTCCTTGACTACCTCGAAGTTATAGCTGCCCATTGTGACGCTCTGTCCAAAACGTCGATGTTGTTAGTCCTTTCTCGATGACAGCATATACTTCGTTTTGCCCTCATTCACCACTCTTCTTAGCGCTCTTAAGCTTTATTTTAAGTCCTCAGAGGCCATAAACTAAAACAGCATGTGAACTTTTTGGTCTAGAGTTAAGTTCAGCTGAACCTTAAACCGAGTTGAAATGTTTGGTCTAACTCGTCCGGTTTCACAGTGAAATCTGAACTTCCTTTGTGTAATGCGATAGAAAAAATATGGTAACCCTTCCATTTCGGGCGTGCATTTGCTACTATTCTTATTGGATTTTTGGTGTATTTGCTATTTTATTTATATTATTTTTATATATTGTTACACCATTGCGAGAATGTGTTATGGCAATGGGAAAAGATCAAACACCAAGTGTGCTTTGGCTTTACAGGCTCTCTCCAACCTGCTCTCATCTTAGGAGTCGTAAATAAGTGGATCTTTGGAGTTTGATTATCAGAAGTCAGTGGAATTTCTGACGTGATCGACCGCGGATCTTTTTTAAATGAATTGATGTGTTTCACTTAAGTAAAATCAATACAAACAAAATTGAATGTGTGTTTTCACTAATTTATAATTTCAAAATGCATTTCGTGCAATCCTTTGGAACTTTTGAAGTGCATCCTTGCTGCTATCGGGAAAGAGAGATTTTGAGAACAAATATACAAAACTACTTCAGACAATCCATCCCCGATTCTCACCAGTGAAAGACAAAATGTAACGGCTGGTAACAAAAATAATGGAACACTGTGCAGAAGCCACTGAATATAAAACAAAACTTAAAAAAAGAGTAGCCGAATGTAGGACAATAGTTCTAGAAACTTGAACTAGGGGCAGAGAAGAAAAGGAGCTAGTGAGCGATACAGCGATCATTTTGTTTTCTCTAAAAATAAGATTTTCCTTCAGTAAAATAATCAACGAAGACCGTTTTTTATAAAAAGAATCGTTTTATTCTTGCGAACCCTTCGCAAAGCTTTACAATACTGTTTAATTTTACTTACTTGTGTAATTTTGAGTACTTGATTTTGTTTTTATGCAACCAACTACAAATATATGTCTTCTTAAACCATTTAGTAAAGAATTTACAATATTTTTCTTTAAGCCAATTTCTAATTACAATGTTAAACATGTTTTTCTTTTCAAAATAATGTGCTTGCTACCGGCATAAGTTACTTTCATAATGACTCTTTTAGCCCAAGATTAAGAAAATATTAAAAAACTACTGAAAAATAAAATAAATTAGTATTTGAAGAGCAGGGCATAGATTTACTGAGTGACTTATTTCAAGATATAAATTAATATATACGAAAAAGAAGCTTACGTTCTATACAAACTCCAACAATGGAATTAAGTATACATAACCTTCTTATTAAATTAAAATTTTTCAAGTTTTATGGCAAATATTTAATAGTAAAGAAATATATAATTTTAAATATTTCCGAAATTATCTCCGGAGAACATTCAATGAAGCCTTCTCATAAAAAGAGAGTGCTAAATGATCATTTCCTTGAGGCTCTAAGATTAGGGACCAATTTTGAAGGTTATCTGTGCCATCATTAATATTTCGACCTCATAGATAGTCTATATTGGAATTTGTATGGTTTGTAATAGATTTAAATCTAGTTTTTAGTAAAGGTGTCATGCCTATCATTAAAGGCTTACCTTTCGTTAAATTATACAGAGTATAGTTAGAGAACCATTTTTTTCAGCAACTCCGCATAATTGTCCACTCGAACCTTTCAAGTTCGTTTGCTGCCGTAGGTGATGAAATGGTAAGTCCAATAATTTCGAACGGTTTAAGCGAACGGTAAACCATGATTTATGAGGGTCTTAGAAATGAGAATCTTCGTATTTTGCGCCAAGTGTTTTGATGACAGTCATTTTTTTAGATGGACAGCGGCAATTTTTGCTTTTACTAAAAAATCTCTGGCTGGCTTATTGAATCGGGACTTATTTTGGAACAGAACTCCTGAGTACTTAGTTTCCATTCTTAGTGGAACATTCACGTAGTCAATACATTAAGAAAAATGTTTGTTTTCTTTAACCGCTTTTCTATGACCCCTGCCAGAAACGTTCCTTAAACAAGTAAGTCCACATTTGTTTGCATTAATGCTTAAACTCCAATATTTATAATAAAAAACTGAAAATCAGTCTTAAGAAATTACCTAGTCGTTGTACAAGAAAAGGGACAAATAATTCTTCACCAAATGTAGAAAATAAATAAAAAAACAGGAAGGAATGTATTCCACTAAAATGCTCTCGCCCTTAAAAGAGCGAAACATAATGCACCTGTGATGCAGAACTGAAGTAACGAAATGGCAGTACACTCTCGCTTAACTTAAACAACAAATTGAACTCAGACCAAGGCTTAAGGAAATTGGTAAACCGAATAAATCGTTAAACTGAAAGTGTCTTTGAAATGAAAGAATCGAAAAATCATCGTCATCAGTAGTCATCATCGTGTACGCGGGGGCAAAGTTCGCACATCAGATCTTTTTTTTCCCAAAATTCAAGGATCAAACAACTAACCTTCCTTCCAAAGCAACCGAGAATCACTCAAATTTGTCAGTCTTGGTGTAGTCGAAAATTGGACGTTCTACCCCCCTTTTGTGGCATTCCTTACTTATAAAGAGTTTCAAATGCACGCATGTGGAGCCCTCAAACAAGGACCAATCCAGGATAGGTAGACAACTCTCATTCACGAGCAGAGACATTCATAATCGACAAGAACATATCCACCTGATGGATTTGCAATCTCCGTCTCTCCATTAATGGATGTCGTGAGCCTAATTAGCGGTCTTCCAGCACGTCCCTGCACTTCGCCTTCAAAGTGCATTCAGTCGAAGCCAGCAAATCCATTTGCTACACAACGCCGGAATGCATCCCATAAATGCACCTCCATTGCCGGTGCACGTTGTAACTGACATTCGAATGCCAGCAATGAATTCTGCCCTCGATCTTTACCTTGAGTAAACCTTCGGCAAAGCCCATGCCCGGACTTATTCACCCCTGCATGACGTATTCACGCATCCGTCCCGGCTATTCCGGGACAAATCTAAACAAAACACAAACTCGTTGCGAGCGTTTTATTGTGCCAACAACCGGAACGTGACAATACCTTAATATGCCGTTCCCCCATGTGATGGTGCGCCCTTCTACATGCGAGAAGTGGGCTGCGTTGCAACAAGACAAGCGATACGTCCAATTAGCAGTGTTTCCACATATCATCGCGTATCATAGCGCCACCGTGCGTCCCCATGAATTCAAGGACTCCGGCGTGCACGGGTTACACGTCGAATCGTCACTCAAGGGTTTATGCAACTAAGTACCGTTTCTGTGGGAAGCTCACGACAATTGTAATTTCCAATTTTTCATGTAATAACCGGTAAATTGCATCCCATTGTCGTGCAAGGGAAGAGGCAGGAAGGGTTCGCCGACAAACTCACTCAGATATTCACTCAGGCTCATCCCTGGCAAGTGGTGGAGCGTCGCCCCGAGGAGGTGGAGAGCGGAGACGGCTAAATAGGTACTCACACCCCGGCCAGCGAGAGAGTGTAGTTTAGATTTCATTGAGTCCCGTTCGTGTCGTATATTTATTTTTGATTTATCCTCGCCACGGCGGCGTAGGATTACAATTAAAAGGCGAGAGCGGCAAAAAAGCAGGGCACATGAATATCAAATGACATCGGATACATGGTCATTTGGGTCATGATGGTTGTTATGTGATGCTCAATTAAAATTTAACGACGCCCTGCTTCGGCTCTCTTCAGAATTACGAGCGTCTCCGCGTCGAGGAGTGGTTGTGGATGCGACACCGAGAGTGCTTGTTGTCTCACTGGAGATGGTTATTGCGTCTGGCGCTCTGGTAAGGAGGTGGTGGATGATCTGCAAATGAAATTTAATTTCTCTGTTCCTTGTGGGCAAGGATCCGGCGTAAGGTTGATCCGCAATTTCATTACTTTCACCTCAAGGCTACTGTTGGTGTGTCTAATTGCCGGAATGAGCTTTGAATGGCTGACAATCCGGCTAAGAAGGGTAGCTTTTGCGCGGGGGTGAACGTTGCCGATTCCGGGAGCAAGGGTACAGCTCTATTCGTCAACGGATGATGATTAACTTCGCTGCAGGATAGGATTTTTCGTATTTTTTCTCTCCCCTTTGTTTTCCTCATCTTCTGGCTTCGTGCTGAGCTGTTTCGTTTCAAGCGGACGCAAGGCCAAAGAGAAGCATTTTTTCCCCTTCTGAATGGTTTGCCAATTCGGCATTGGGCGGGAGTCGGGAAAGCGAGTCAATGTCTAAGCGAAGGTCTAGGCACTTTGACATTTTAATGAACTTTTGTGGTTTCAGGTTCGTCCAGCCGACGAATGGCAACGCTCGGGAGAGCGACGATGGTTTACAATAAATTGTGTCATCTGCAGGCTTCTTTCTTGGATGACCTTTTAAAGTAAGAAATCGCACTCCTTCCAAAAAGATACACTGAATAGAGGGCATTTGAATTTTCAAACATTTCATGCAAGACTGCAGCACGGAGAAGGGCTGGAGCAATGAATTCGTAGTCTACGGACTGAACAGCAATACGTTAAAATGGATCAAGATCTGATCAAGGAACAGGGACAGGGGTAAATAGAGCACGGACAAAGTACGCATGGACAAACGCACCAGAATTTCAAGCAGAAATCTGTGACACAGACAGATGCGCGTTCAAATCAAGCTTGACAGGAAATATACCAAGTGCGACAGAGCAATAGTGTCCGACAGTCGTGCCACTAGACTCCCACATTATCAAATCCAAGCTTGTGTGGGAATGGTTACAGAGTTTAAAGAGTTGAGCAGGATAATATCTGGCCATACAGGGATGGAAGGCAATTAAATGGTCGACTCCCTAGCTAGGAAAAGAGCATCGGCACCTTTTAAGGCCCTGAACCATTCGGCTCTTTAGAAGCCCATGTCCTCAGAGAAGAATTCAAGGAAGTAGAAAGAAGGAACAGGACATGTATCAGTATGTGCAAGAACTACCGCCTTATCTTAACAGGCTCCCTAACAGGGGTCTGTAGACTCCCAGAGCACCCAAGGAATCCAGGGGTATCTAAAGGAGGAATTCCAGAACATTTACTGGGATTTTGTGAGGAATTAGCCAACAAAAGACAAGCACCTACTATCACAGGAATAATTGAATTTGGCACTCTCATCATCTCTCCTTCTTAGATTCCTGAAGGAAACTGGTTTGGGGAAAATACTCTAGATTCAATTTTTGGATTTATCTGTCTTTTGTACCTGATGTACCTGATGAGACAAAATCGATCGACTACAAGCGTTGTAGAAATATTCAGTTTTTCAAAAAGGTTCTAAACTGTTAAAACATTAATACCAACAGAAGAAAATTTGAAAAACGAAGATTTTAGTTTGGTCTCTTTGTACGAATGTCCATAATCACGACTTCCTAGGATAGCCTTGAATACGATTTCATAAGGTAGGCGACCGAACGTGGAGCCTCCATGTGGGGAAGGACCTCAACCAACTGGGAGTGCGAAACTGGCTAGCTGACACATGGAAAAGCTTGGTGGTTGAAGTCCAGGTCCACCCCTGACTGTAACGCAAACTTAAGTTTGTTACTATTCTCCTTGTCGAGTTCATTGTACTTGTAGGCACCAACAAGGGACCACAATTTATTCAAACTGATGGATTCCTCATTGATGCACGCCAGCAATACCACGACCAGCGGGCTGCTTATGATGGTTGAGAATACAAGCATGTCCATGACTCAAATGATCACATAGATTTCTGGGCATCTTCCAATTGTGGTTTGACATATTCCAATTTTTTAAAAGAAGGCCTGATCAATTGGTCCAGGCGCAACTGTCGATGGGGGCTCCTGGGCCTCACCCAACACGCCTCTCCATCTAGAAAGGTCTTATTCTAGTTGCTTCGGTTCACTTACGTTCAGCTGATTGAGGTCCCATTCCAGCTGCGTGCATAGCGTGGTCTTCTTTTACCGCGTTGTCGCTTGAGATTGGAGTCCTGCCGGAGCATTATTGTTTATTCGCTCTACATTACCTACCCATCTGAGGTGAGAGACTCGAACCTGTTTGACCAGATCACTGACGATGTTTGTCGCTTAGTCTCCTTCTCCAAACACCATACATACGGATCTAAAGATTGTACGAAGGACTTTTTTTCGAAGCGACTAAGAATCGCCGTGAGTCGCCGTGGCGTAGTGGGTTAGTGCGTCGACTCCTACGCAGAGGGTGCCAGGTTCGAATCCCCAATCTAACAACTTTTTAAATTCACGGCTTCCACCTCTTTCAAGTCACTGACAATGCTCAAAGAGTATTCCTGTCTAGAAAAAGCTTCTCAACTTTGCCGTTCGGAGTCGGCATAAAACTGTAGGTCCCTTCCACTCGTGAAAGAACAATAGCACGTACAACACGAGTGGTTGCTGAGAAGCTAGGCCCAGGTCCGCCTCGGACTTTCGCGCCACAAATATTATATATTATATATTAAGAATCGCCTCGTTGGTTAGTGTCCGTGCTTCTGCGCCATACAGCAGGACTGGGACTGTCAAGGTCTTATGGTCTCAGAGTATTTCACATACTCCACGTGGTCTCAGGACATTTCACATACGCCGTGTGGTCTCTGAATATTCCACATACGCCGTGTGGTCTCAGAATATTCCACATACGCCGTTTGGTCTCAGAGTTTTCCACATACTCCACGTGGTCTCAGAACAGTTCACATACGCCGTGTGGTCTCTGAATATTCCACATACGCCGTGTGGTCTCAGAATATTCCACACACGCCGTGTGTATACATTTTTAATTTTATTCCTCAATTGCCTTCCTACCCCAGAGACACAGTGATTGGCAGGCGTGCTTTATCCCCGTGGTGGTGTCATTGCCTGCGTTAAGTTCGGAGCCTAGGTAGACAAAGTCTTTCAATGCATCAAAATTATAGCTGCCTATATTGACGCTCGGTCAAAGATGTCGGTGTTGATGGACCTTCTTTGTAGACAGGATATACTTTGTCGTCCCCTCATTGACCACAAGACGGTCACCAACGTCCCACTGACAGCCCGTTGTTTTCTTCCGATGGTGCCAATATCATCGGCATATTCGAGCAGTTGCACAGATTTGTAGAAGATTCTGCCTCTAGTGTCCCTTGAGTTTCGCACCATCTACTTGAGAACGATGTTAAAGAAGTTGCATAACAGCGGCATTAAAGTCAATAAATAGATAATCAAGAAACTGATCCCTCTGTAAATGACGCAGTTTAGAGGATCTCCTTTCTTTAGTATCGGGCAAACGACGCTGAGATTCCATCCGTAGGGGCTCTTCTGATCCGCATGGCTCACTAAAAGGGATGCGAGGGTAAAACACACACGAGAGATCTCCAGATAACTCGATCCTCCGCCATCGATCTAAAACTCAAGCGCAACCAGGCGAGTTTTTCGACTCGGTCCAACCACCTCGTTCTGGGTCTCTCAAGCGGTCGCCTACCTGATGAAAGAGCATCCACTCATCGGGAAACGGGATGATGGGGACATTCGTGCCAATTGACCAAGTCATCGAAGCATCGCCCTTTCCGTTCGAAGAAGTAGCTGCTCAACATCGAGTTCCTTGATTACTGCCGTGTATCTCCCCCTATTCCGCTGAGAAATTCCCACGAAAAAAAATCTCATCTCGGCAGATTGTATTTGCGTTCTTTTCCTTTCGATCAGTAGCCAAATTCCATGGCCATAGGTGTGAGTTGGAGCAAATATTGCGTTGGAAGACGCTAACTTGGCTTTGGCCCCAAGCTCAGCCTTCCTGATTACAGATCTCCCAAGTTCTTTCAAAATTTTCCCAGCTTGGCCAGTCTTACAGGAAAGTCCGATAGTACTAAGCTTCTCCACCTTTTCCTTTAAAAGGAAGTTGTAACGACTAAGGACGATGTGACTACAAGATTGGTGAACTCGCCTCGTGTCAAAAATGAACACATAAATTGCAATAAATACAAATGTCGTAATCATTGTGTAATCTCGTCATGCCCTTGTGCAGGACTACGCATTCTGTGTAATCATCATGAGCACACCCATCACTTCCTCTCAGATGAAGACCTAAAACAGTGATTGTGACTATTTTGAGCATTTGTCACATCGCTCTAAGGATTCAAATGATTTATTTTCTGCCTCTCAGTGAATCCTTATAATCATCCTCGCGCTCGCACAATCATCTAATTGACGATGAACAAAAACTGCAACAGCCCTAATCAGGCGAGGGCGGCGACAAGCGCGAACGATAGAAGCAAGGACCCCTTCTGCCGAAGCAATTCCATGTGATAATTGCTTTCAAATAGAATTGACACATACCGCAGATGCGTCTCCCTGCATCAGTGACAGCATGCACATGGTATCCACTCGAAAAGGTCATTTGTGGTTCAAATTTGAAAAAAAAGAGAAGAGACGAATCAACACCTTGTGGGAGGGATGAAGGAAAAGGGTTAAATCCGAAGGACTTCCATCAACTGCCTTGACAATGGAGCAGTTCAACACCAGCCCCATCACCCTTCAGCACAAACCCAATATTCGCACAGTCACACACACATACACTCGCAACAACACCACCACCACCGCCACCAGGACCACTAGTGTTAATTTCATGGCACTTCTTGTGTTATCGACATAAAATCCTGTTTGTGTAAATAACCATGTGGGTGGGGTGTAAATAGAATTTGATTAAAGGGTAACTTGTCACTGTGGCGCCACAAATTTCCATAAGCCAGAGCAAGCAAGCGGGAGAGAAAAAAAGTACCCAGAAAGGGGGGAGGGCTCCCCGGGACTTCGGTACGAGTGCATGTGTACACTGAATAAATTTCCTTTCATTTTAGACTTCGAAAGGAGAAGCAAAAAAAAAAATAGGACACTGAATCTGATTCTGGCGGTTCAACTGGATTTTAAGGGACCCATGTAAAGGAATTAGGCTTCGTAGACAAGCAGAAGTTGCCGAGCAAGGACAAGGAACGAGTGGTGTGGTCCAAATGACTGATTGGCGTGTAATAATTTTATTGCATGGAAAAAGCTGAAATAATTATTGTTTACACAGCATTAAGATTAAGGGGATTATCCCTAATGCTAATTGTTAAGCAAGACTAACTGTTGATGTTCATTTTTGCAGTGCGCGAGAACGGCTTTGACTAAAGCTGCGCCAGGATTTAATTGTGCGGAATGTTTTATTAGAATATGATGTGAATGCGTTCAAAGGAGGCGAGGAACAGAAGTGGGTGTGGATTGAGTTGAGGCTATTTTCAGATTTGCTGCTGAATATTCATTGAGTTAACTGCGCGGCGACGTCACTGCACTCAATACATGGTGATGCAGGGATTTCAAGGCCCTTTCTGATAATTGAACATCGGGGAGGGAACTAATTGGAGTGCGCTTGTAAATTACATTTTTTCTTCTTATTTTAGATGTTCACTTTAAGATGACACTTGTGTGTACACTGTCGGACAAAATAAAGTGCAAATGGAACAGTGGAACAATTTCATTAATTTTAAGGTGCTATTACAATAATGAACATATTAATACGTATTGTATGAAAAATAAATCCTACTCATATTTCTTCCTTCTTTCTGACCAATTATATTTTTTATAAAATAAATTTTGTTTTTGTTTTAAAAGTGGTGCAAAATAATCCAGGAACTGGGGTATGAAAAATAAATTATTAAAATATTCCGCTGCTTTGCTCCGTTTTTTGCAATATTCTTATGGTAAATGGTTAACAAAATATTTAAATAATAATTATTCCTATTTCTTCTTATATATAAGATATTAAATAATACTTATGTGACCAATTACATTTCTTATAAAATAATTTTTTTTTGTTTTAAATGTGGTGCAAAATAATCCAGGGACTGGGGTTACTTTGCTCCATCCGAAACTTTGCGTAACTGTGTCTCCATTTAAAGAGCTAGAGCAACATTATCAAGAGATTTCGTAGATTATGATCGGAGGATTATTTTGCTGAAGAAAAGTGAAGAATAACAAGTCCTTTTTTTATATGAGGAAGTCGTTAGTTTCTTCGAGAGAAAAGCTCTGCGTGCGATTTGGTCCTGTTTGCGTTGAGGAGAGCTGGAGGAGAAGATTCAACCACGAACTGTACGGGCTGTACAGCGATATGAGATTAGTCAGGCGTCTCAGGATTAAACGCCTAAGATGACTAGGCCATGTAGAGCGTATGGACAACTCAGCTCCGGCCCGAAGAGTCTTCGACTCCGAACCCGTGGGACAACGTAACAGAGGACGCCCGCGTTTAAGGTGGCACACCCAGGTGGAGAGGGACCTCAACCAACTTGGCGTGCGACACTGGAGAGACATCTGGAGAGGCTTGTTGGTTGAGTCCCGGGCCCACCCTGGACACTGTAGCGCCAAATAAAGAAGAAGAATGGCTTTAAGCACAAGAATATGTATATTTTTTTTAAGTAATAGAAATAGAAGAAATGTAAGAAATAAATTTAACTGTCATCTACAATCGTTAAAATTCAATCATCAGTCAACCATTGATTGCAGCTCCATTAAGAGATAGTACCTCTGTCTTCTTCGGAGGTTGAATGGAGCCTAAAACATGCGTCCATGAGTATCTTAATTCATCCCTTTGATGGCTTTTCGACCGGCGTTCCCATTATCGGCAAAGTAAGCCCTAAAATATAAAAACCTCATGGTCACACAGGAAAACACATTATAACTTTGCTTAATGAGAACGAAGGATTATTTTAAGCTAAAAGTGCTATGTACTAAGATAAGACTACAGCTAAGAAATATATACACACTTGCTTAGTTGTTGCTGGAACCGGTGGACACAGTACATTTTTAACTAAAAAAACATACACAAAATTAGACATAAGTTTGCTCGTCAACAACACTTTCCCTATGATTGAATCTATATTGAATCTGTATGTTTGTATGTATGGCTTCATTACGTTTGCAGGACTAAGCTCTTTTCGGTAGTTGCGCAAAGTTATCCCTGCTGAGACAAAACGTAACCGCGTTTTTAGTTTCATTAAATTTTAAAATAAATGTTAGCTCTTCTGAAGAAAATCAGGATAGGGATATTTTAAGAAGACAAAATAAAGAGCAAATTCTTAAATACATAAAACAACCTTAAGAAAACTTTCTAATTTGAAGAACCTCATTTCATATTACTCACCCTCGCAAGTTTCTTCAAAATGCTGTTTATGGATTTCTTCCATTCTTTCGAAGCAGAAGTAGCTAAATATTGCCTTGAACTGGAATTCTCATATTGGAGTCAATTTTGACAAGATTGTGATGAAGAAATATTCCCAGAGCATGATTGACCCACTTCCGAGCGTTGGGGTCTTCTGACGGACCTTTGGCTGAGCTTTTCAGTGGGTCTGCACCACACTCGCCTTCGTGTTTTGGAGCTTTTTTTTTAACTCGAAATTGCAATTTTCATTCTGCCAGAATGGTTGCGGTCTAGATAAAAACTTTCCTGCTGAGGCTAGGCGCTTTTTGATTATTCTAGGACTAGGAAGGCTTTCTCTTCGCAAAAACTGTCTAAACCGCTTTCTCTGAGCCTTCTTTGGCTTGTTTTTGTTTTTATATTTAGTTGCAAGACTTCTTTTAATTTACTTATCGCCGATAAGGGATTATTCCGTGTCTCAAATTTGATTTTGTGGTCATCTGTTGCTACTGTTTTTCGCTTCCTTCCGCAATTATTTTCAAGGATGGCAACTAATCCCCGTGAAGGGAAGCTTTTGATTTGATTTGACAGACCACACTTTAGGTCCTGGAATGTGAATGCAGTTTGACAGTTGTTTCATTTCTGTAATAAATCTAAACTGATCAAAACACCAAATTTGGGGTTGTAAAAGACAATTACATTCTTCTACATCTTAATTTAATAAACAGTAAATAAGAAAACATATTATGTTTATATGTATATGCAAAATGCGCCGCAAGCACAATGGCTTTGTCTAAGGACCTGACAGCAGGGATGGCATTATAAATGACCGTGGGAATTGAAGACGAGGCGGAAGTCTTTGTTTTTTTTGTTTTTGTACAAATGACCAAAAGTTGTTGCTACCCTTTGGGACTTGTCGCACTTTTTGCTTTAACTTTTGCTCATAAGAGAATTTCACACGTTTGATAATTGCATTGCAGACATTTCTGGTCCGCTTGAATTTATTCCGGTTTTCCTCAGAGTTGGCTTTGTCCTGATAGCGCAAATCTTAGTTAACTAAGTTACGGACATTCATTAAAAATCATAATTTTAGTTAACGTTACAATGTAGACCTCGTTAAGCCTGTATACCCGAAAACACCGATCTCATACCACCTTCTTCAAGAATGATTTCAGAGGCAGACACTGTAGCCATATAAGAAACTGTGGCCCGGCTAAAAAAATTTGAGCATAGATATTGCCATACGTTCCGAGAGCCAGGCAGCGATCAAATCTCTAAGTACAATCACTTTCAGCACAAAGGCTTCCATGAACTGTCACTTGTTCATCAACGACATTACCACGTATTTTGGCATCCAAATTATGTGGGTGACGAGACACTAAATTGCAGACAACTGTGAAGCTGACGAACTAGCTAGAATGGGCACTAGGTACGGATCTAGATCTATGTCAATCGCTACTGCGAAACATCCACTGAATCTCGAAACACATGCTAATGCCTAACAAACAACTACATCCTACTTTCGATCAAAAAGACTGATCAGAATGAGTAGACTAAATCTTAGAGCTCTCTTCGGCGTGATAACCGGGCAGGGCGCCCTTAGAACAGACGTCTCCAATATCCTTCTGTAAAAGTCAGTCAGCAACTTCAACCTAACGTGTCCTAACCTATTTGTGCCGTGAGACAAGAAGTTCTAGAATTAATTATTATCCACAATTGAAATATAAAACGAAAAATACACGAAAATGAATAAGCAGCCATTTCATGTTTTATTTGAATTGCATTCGCTAAAGAATGAATAAAATTTTTCTCAAATTAGTTATAAAAGCGGCGGTTCACTTTTAAGCAAATAGACAGTCTAAACAATGAAGAAAATAAATTGCAAATTCTATTCCTGGCTGAGTCCATTCACGGAGGAACCCAATTGCAAATCAACCCAACTGTTCTAACCTTAACCTCCATCGGCTTAAGTGTTTTGTTACATAAAGGTCTGCACTTGTTTGCACTTCAGGAAACTATTTCTTTTTTCTTGCAAACCTAATTTAAAAGCCGATTTGGCAACGTGTATCCATTGCGCGTCGTAAATGTAATTCTCTACGACCCATGTACTGATTTGCAGAAAAGGATACGCATGAACCTTTTTGTCGAATTGTTCCATTTATTGGCCACAGATTCGAGGGAAACACTTTTCCACTTCAAGTGTTTAAGTGCAAGCTTCAACCGAAAAACATAAACAACAAATTAAGGCTCCTGCAGAGATCTCCCTCTCTCTGTGAGAATCCTTTTTTCAATCTCTAGGCAGACGGTGAAATTTACATTTAAATATCTGACCAAACTGCTGCGAAGTGCGAACAGATGTTGTATCCGAAACACTAATGCAATCCAATTTCGGTATCACTCTGGCGCCAGCAGGGAAGTACACACTTGTTGAACGTGCGTCGTCATTGGATTATCCGCAGCCACGTCCGCTGCTCGTTAGAGTTCAAAGAAGCAAGCGTTGGAGGAAAATGCGCCATTCAGCCGACTGCGATGCGAGTAGCTTTGATGCCATAAATGGACATTACAACAAATTACGAGTTATAATGAGTCCATTATCCCGAACACAGTTGGTGTGTTGATGAATGAGATTTGTGGCTTGTCTTTGTGTGTTTAATTCGCTTAGTCTTATGTCATTCGACACGACGAATGACACAGAGACAGTGAAGGACGGTCTACACAAATTTCAGAAGTCCGCTGTCACCCCTAACTTATTTGCCAACCCACAGTCTCAGTGGATAACGTTTACTGCTCAGCACTCCTTCCAATCGAGGACTTTAATCGTATTATAGCTAGCTTAAAAATTCATACTTGTCCCGGGAAATGGAAAATCAATTTCGAAGCAAAGGCAGCCTTTAACTCTGTCACCAGCACCAGACGCTACCGCAGTCGACAGCAGTGCAGGGGCAAGGACGAACCCCGCTTCTGATTTAAGGACACACCACCGCCGTCAACAATGCCAAACTCCCAAACGTAATTTGTGAATTCATTGAACTGCATAAGTGTGAAAAATATCAATTTAGATAAAAAAAAACATAATCACACACGTTTGTGTTGTTTGTGGTTGTTTGCGAGTGCTTGTGTGTGGGTGAGTGTCTCCAGGAGAGCTGCGACTTGAATCCTGCGGCAACAGTAACAAAGACCATGGCGCTCTTCTAGGGCAATACGTATTAATATAAATTAACGAGGCGGAAAATTTAGTTTAGTAGTTGAGGGAAATGATGTCGCACGTAGGCAGGACATCCGTCATCTTAAAGCCGCAACAGCAAGGAGAATTCCAAAGGACATATCCAGGCACACATGAATTGTATACAAAAGGACCACAGCCGCTGGTGGGTTTTTATTTTAAAGGGTGCACCTATCCAGTGTGCTAAAAATAAGCTCCATGAATTGTGTCGTATTCTGCGAGATATCAGGAATCGAGAAGCTATCGCTCCAGCCAATGTTCTTCAGCTGGTATTAAATAACTGCGTGTGCTTTCTTTTGCTTGCAGGAGCCAGCTGGTTAAAGGAAATTATTTCCACTTATTAGACAGGTTGGATTTGTGAGTGTTGTCAACAGGACGTGCTTAATCGATAATTTTAAGAAATCGTTTTTGAAATCCTCGATGGGAATGGAATTTCTTAAAGATTCGCAGTAACTTTTGACGCCCACAGACCATGGCACGACATTTTGACAAACCCTGTTTTTTGAAAACTTTCATATTTTCTTTTGGAATTTTTGAAAAAAATCGAAATCGTCATTAGATCTAAAATTCGTTTCAGTTCACTTCAAAATAAATAAACAGTTTCAAAATGAATAAAACAATGGGAAATAAGTTTTTCTTTTTAAATTAAGCTTTATTTCAATTGTTTTCTTTTAGCTAACAATTACAAATTCAAGTTAGTACAATTTAATAATAATAATGTTGGTAACGCGACAGTCCGAGGCGGACCTGGGCCTAGCTTCTCAGCAACCACTCATGTTGCGCGTGCTATTGCTCTTTCACGAGTGGAAGGGACTTACAGTTTTATTCCCACTCCGAACGGTAATGTTGAGAAGCTTTTTCTAGACAGGAATACCCTTTGAGCATTGTCAGTAACTCCAAAGAAGTGGAAGCCGTGAACTATGAAAATTTGTAGATTGGCGATTCGAACCTGGCACCGTCTGCGTAGGCGTCGACGTACAATTTACAATAATTTATTTTAATGATTAAATATGAAATACAATATGTTACCATATAGGTAAGTGGTGAATGCTATGGTGGATAGATGGATAGATTAGTTCGATTTATTTATATACCATATTTTACAAATTCATTATTTTAGTTTTACAAAAATCGTTTAAGGTTGTCTAAGCCGTCTGCCCGATTGACATGACATTGTTATTTGTATGACCGTTTCCTTTTACATGTTTGTTTGAATGGCTACACTAGCTGCACCAAAAACTAAAGCTCTCCTAGAATTGGACAGGAGAAACGTCAGTAAAGTAGTAGGCGTAATCACTGGTCACTGCCTAATTGTCAAGCAAGCCAGTAGACTCGGCGCACCCTACAACGCCTTCTGCAGAAGCTGCATGGATGAGGAGGAAGAGGACACCGTGTTACTACCTCGGAACCTGCCCAGCCCTTGCAGAGACAAGACGAAAATATATGGGACCAACTATCTAGCAACTACCAAAATAAAGGACATCCTCAAGTTTATTAAAACCACCATCTAGTTATAGGTATAATTACACACACCAAATAAAAAAGTGAAAAGACAAGTGGGAAAGTGTGTAGTAGGTCAACGAAGTGGAGGGAAAAGCCGAATAGTGAGACCTCAAAAATATAAGTCAGGCAAATACCCATGAGGGCCTTGTCAGTCACATCTACATACATACCTACGGACCTCGTTTGATTTAAAAATTTAAATTTATTAAGTATTGAATAAAGTTCGATTTCAATTAGAAACCTTCGTTAAACAGATATTTGAATTCGACAGGACATTGTGGTTTTGTAAAATGTTTAGATCTTGTTTACACTTCCTTAGCAGTTAAGTAGGGCTTTTATAGGAAAACGAGGGCAAAACAAGGTTCGTGCTACCTTCAGACCAGAGCAGGGGAGGTATATCTTGGAGGTAGTCAAGGAGTTCGAAAACAATACGAACAACATGAGTACTGAGATCAAAGACATAGTAACTCTTGCGAAGCACTGTTTCTATGGTCTCAACAGGCCTCTCGAAGACGGACCAAGATAACTTTATATAAGACCTTGATCAACCCAGTCCGGGACCCAGAAATGGACAATCTCAAAAGCGGACGAGGAAGTTCTTGGTCACTTCGAGAGTTATGCTTGCGATCTTTGCTTCAGTTTCCGCTTACGGTTCTTGAATGAGAATATTCAATCACATATTATAAGGACTGTATAGCGACATGAGTCTAGTCAGACATCTAGGGATCCAACGCTTAAGGTGGTTGGACCATGTAGAGTGTGTGGACAACTCAGCTCTCAGCGGCCCGAGGAGTCTTCCACTCCGAATCTGTGGAACAACGCAACAGAGCACCCCAGCTGTGGTGCACCTAGGTGGAGGACCTCAACCAAATAGACGTGCGAGACTGGAGACAGCTAGCCAGATATCGTGCTAGTTGGAGAGGCTTGTTGGTTAAGGCCCAGGTCCACTCCGGACTGCTGTGCCAAATTAAAAAAGGCATTTATAGCTGGAAAACTCGCCCTGGGCGAAATATCGAGTGGGTTTGAGATGGAGACATTTTTTTTTGTTTGAAAATGTGACTCGTACTTCTGGATCTGTCATGAAGTTGTTGTTGAAGATAAGCCGCCTTATTTAGAACATTTTATAGGACATACCTAGGAAATGCAAGATATCTTCGCGTGCGTTGAGGTTGCCTAAACTCCAAGAGATGGGCAAACCGTCTCGGTGTGGTCTGATGATCAGTCCTATCAGCCAGCTCTCCTCTCATTTTAAATACGGCCGAAATCAATCCGATTTCATTTTCGATGAGGAAGTAAGTCAACTCGTACATGTTGTGATTGACTCTGCTGTATATTGCTCTATACATAGAAGATGAAGCTTCGTTTATGTCGTCTGACCTACACTATACGTCCGCCTTCGCTATGAGTTCAAAAAGCTCGACTCTACGGCAAACTCCATTTTCATCCAATCTGAAGGTTGTTTGGCAGCTGCTTCCGTGATCGTCCAACTTTTTATACCAAAAGTTTCGTTTACGCATCGTTTGCAGTACAAACATTTTCGGGAGGCTCTCGTCTGGCGTATTTAGAGCCTTTACTAAATACTCGGCATGAGACGTTAGATTTTTTATGAACAGAGTGGGCAGTCCCGTCTCAATATGAATCGTGTAGTTGGAGATTGTTTTCAAGGCAGGCGGAAACACCTTTTAATAAAAACCAAAACCTCTGAAAGGTTTCAAGAAAGGCTTCGTATACAACATTATAGATTCTGCGACTGAGGCAAAAACGTTGTATTTGACGCCACAATTTATAAATTGTTGGAAAAGCATTTGCTACACTCTTAGCACTCTTATACCTTCATAAGCTTAATATGGGTTTCTGTAATGTATGTAAACAATTATTTCCGACCCAAAAGAATTATTTAAACTGGCGTCCCGGTACAAAAATACTAAGAAAAAAAGAAGACGAAACTTAAATACTGCACCATTCTTAGACACGGTGAAACGTTAAAATCAGTATCGATTGCGAATGTTCAGATGATGTTAAGTGTGCTCTGCATATAACAATCCTTTATTTCGTTGCCAAAACTGGTTACATGCAACAGTATATATCCGAACTCCAAAATAATCGTAACTGGTTCGTATGGTGCATTTATTCTTCAAAAATTTCGCAGTAGATGATGACGATAGATTTCTATGGCCCTTCAGTTATAATTTATTATGAAGTTAGTTGGAAGCGTTAAAGTAACCTGTGGCTGTGTTCGACCAAACATTTCTTGTGTCCTTTTCCAGGATCTGTCGTTGTGTGAAGATTTAGTTTATGCTGGCTTGAAACCGAATTGTTAACGAACCATCAGTTTATTCACGTATGGTTTCATGATGCTTAGGAGACTTATCCCTTAGTAATTGGCGCAATTGAAGGGATCACCTTTCTTGTGGATTCTTGTTCACCTCCTTGTCTCTTGTGAACAATTTAGCCGCCTTACCACATCGTCGCACAACACCAATTTTAATTTTGCTTTCCACATTCAAAGGTGGCTCCCGTACAAATATTGTATGTACGCGGCACATGTACATTGGTTAATATTTCACACAGTTGCATATATAATAATCCCCATACTGGAATACAGCAGATTCATCATAGACTTTTAGGTGAAAAGCTGAGAAAAATGGGACTTAAAATTAAATTCCTTTAATGGCTCAAATACTATTTGTCTAATCGTCAACAAATTGTCAAAATTGAAGGCGCCCAATCTTTCTTTATAGAAGTTCTGCCGGGTCTGCCTCAAGGCAGTCATTTGAGGCCTCTTCTTTTCAATATTTTTGTCAATGACATCCCGTACTCCTTGCAGTTTTCTAATTGTCTAATGTACAATTATTGATTGCTTAAATTTTCAAACAGACATAAATTCATTGATGGACTTGTGCATGTACAATCATCTGGAGTTTAATATTTCCAAGTGTAAGATTTTAAGTGCTTTCCCATCATTATCACGAATTTCGTTTGATTATAGTCTTGGTAACGAGAGACTTTTATTAGTAAGTGAAATTAAAGATCTAGGTCTTATATTTGATTTAAGGGTGTCTAAATCAACCTTGCCAGGCTTTCTGAAAAAAAATACTGTAGCATTTAATGATGTTTATACTCTAAGAACCCTTTATTTTTCATTAGTAATCCCTATTCTAGAATACTGCAGCGTTATTTGGTTTTCTTTTTATCATAATTCATCTAACAGGATTGAAAACTTTCAAAAAAGATTCACGCGCTTTGCATTAAGGAAACTGAGATGGTCAGAAGACTTACCGAAGTATACATCTAGATGTGCATTAATTGATCTAAGACCTTTTGAAAGTCAAAGACAAGCTCATAGCGTTATTTTTATTAAGGACTGGTAGGATTAAGTCCCGGGATTTACTAGCTCTTATGCCTCTTTATGTCTCAGAGGAACGTTCTCTTATTTTTTCCATATCATGGAACGAATCATGGTTTAAACGAACCCATAACCCGTTGTTCATTACTATTAAACTCAATTTATCATGAAGTCGACCTTCAAATGAATATAAATATGTTTGAAAAAATTGTATTGAATATTTTCAACAATATCAATAATAATTAATTGTAGTCAAAATATTATGTATCCATTGATGAATAAATAAATAATAAAATGGATATCTACTTCGCCATGGAGTATTAGTTGACTTCTGCTTTTTAGCAACCATCTGATTGAAGACAACAAAGGATAGGAGTCTATTCGTTACTGACTATCCTCTTGGAATACTTGCATACTTCGATTCCATTGACTCCAGTGGAAGAATCGTCTGCGTCTTTTAAGCAATTTTAAATGCGAATAAAAAATGGTAATAAAGTACCTTATACTTTTAAAATACGTCATTTGTAGAAGGTCCTTCGTATGAGTATGTATATATAATGAGTATATCGCATCATCATGATGCAAATACGAGATCTCAACAAACAGCAGGCGTTGCCCCAACCAAGAAAATGGGTCCTTCGCCATGAAGCCCTGCAACTCTTGGTCGGCTCCCCCTGTTCCGACATTTATATCTGCAACCTTGGCATGACTCCGATACGAATCGAAATTAGTTTATTTTTCTTTGGTTTACACTTTTTCAAGAAAATCAACCTGACATCATTCCTCTCCAATGCTAATGAGAACGGTCCAAGTACAAGGATCGATTCTTAAGCCTTTCGATGAACAAAAAGAAAATGTATTTCGTATGCAGATCCACACTTTGGAACGTTAAAAGAACTCTAGATGGTTTCACATTCAAGCGGTGCTGCACAGAATCTTGTTATTCACCATTGATCATCCATCACAAATTGATGTTCTCGTATATAAAGTGGAAACACTAACTTTTGTTACCCCCTTTGCCAGACGCACACTTATCGTGAATGTTAAAAAGATTAGTTTGCCTATAAATTCTTTGATCACCTGCGGAAAAAATCACATTTCTACCTCTGATAGACTTCAATTATTCGCCGCTGATTTGTCACTGAAGTGGAATTGAATTGATATTACAACTTTTTTATTACATTATAAATTCAAATTTCATAAAAGACCTCATTTTTGTCTTGTTAGAAAAGTTTTCTCTTTTCTTCTTTAAAAAATCTTGCGGATTACCTGCGAAATTATGACCAACAAGTGGTAATCGGTATTGGTAAAGAAATTGCTATGCATCTACTTGACACGAAAACAAATTACTCTTATTCACACTGTCCACAGGGCGGGCGTGGTGGTGTTTCGAAAATGAAAAACATCCTTTTCCGTGCAAGGGCAACTTGGAGAAATACCAACGTCATGACGGGAACGACATACAATACCGCGTAATGATAATTACTGTTTTCCTTTGCGTAGACTTTTATGTTCGTGCCTATAAATAGCTGGGGAATATCAGATTCTTCATGCGGAAGGGTCTTGTTTTATTCAAGGAATGAGAAGAACGTCATTTTAGTCATCTCTTGTGAAAAGAAACGATTTCGATTTGCATTTTTTTCAATGATTTTTTCAATGATAGGCTCTGCTGTTGATGGGATATTGCTGATGGCTTCTCTGTTACGAACACAATTTTCGCAAGTTATACTTTGTTACTATTCTCTTAACTACTCTTTGGAGTGCCTATTGTGAGTCGGACATAAGCTTGTGTTGAGTGCCATAAATATTCAATCAGTTGTTAGACATTGATTAACTTTTGTTCAATTGAATGGTCCTATCTCTACCATTCCTCAGCCGCCAGAATGAGGTTGTGATTGGTGTTGGGCATAATCAAATGATTTTAAGAATCAAGACTTTAGCAATCGAGAAATTTTAATAATCAAATGATCACTCGAGATGGGTGCATTCGAATGATTATTCGATTGATAATCGATTCTCAAAATCATTCGAATGACTACTAACTAGTTACTAGCTTCTAACACAAGATTACTCGATAAATGTCTCACTTCAGCGTGAGAACAAGCATCAAATAGAAATACTAATTGAAACAAAACTCGAATGAAAATAGAAGGCAAAGGGAATGAACTCGACTTCTCGGTTCACCAATAAAAAAAAAATAAAACAATTCGAATTGTTCGAATGATTTTGATGAGACACATTTATCGATTTATCTTGTGTTAGTAGCTGAACTATTTTGATAATCGAGATGGTCTCGATATGTTTTATTAATCGATTATCACTCGAATTACCATTCGAATGCTTTCTTCAATCTTTTCACAACTGAAACATCGGAAATTTAGATCGTTCTACTTCATATATGGAAGAACATCACTGGGGGTTCCGAAATTTATATCGTTCTTTTCTAGATACAGGAGAACATCACTGGCGGTAGAAGCTGATTGGTAAATTCAAGTTCCAAGGGAGTTCTTAAAAACGACTGCTTCTTCAATTTGGTCTTGAATCCGACAGGGTTCGAAGAATTTGTATTGAACGATACGAAGGCACTCATTCAAGGATCTGAAACTTGATTTCGTAAGCCCCGCAGCTCAAATACTACGAGCTCAATGCTAGAGCAATACGACATCAAATAATCTTCTGCAAGAAATTGTAGACTTTAATCAGCTCCGTCCATTAAATAGGACATCATTCGATTCGATTTGTTTACACTGGGAATCTGTGGAAGGGAACTCTACCTCGTTGAACCACATGCGACAGCCGCGGTCAAGCATTCATGGAATGATGGCCTCACAGCAGACTGTCTTCGCATCGAGTTGGCTTTTGGGAATACACCTAAGTCTGTTTTTACACGGTCTTTTTTTACACGGTTTTGATATAACACGGTTTGAAAATTGAATATTTTTAATTTTTTTACACGATTTTATTCCATTTAGCACGATTTGAAATTTTATGTACTTAAATTTTGTTTGTCAAATTTAATTTTTGCGAAGTATGTTCATATCACAAAAAAGTATTTATGAAAGAAAAAAGTCTGAAACCATCGATAGTATCGATAGTGCTATCGATAGTTTGCGAACACTAGCTTAAAGATTTAAGTGAATTCCCTTTTAGCGCGTACAAGCAATTTTTACTGGTCAAAGCAAATGTGAATAGCACTAATTTAGGGGAATTCCCTTTATGTGCATACAATAAAATTTACTGGTCAGAGCAATTGAAACGTGTTAATATTTTGTGAACTGTCAATGCAATAAGAATAAGAATAAGAAATAAAATAAACATGAATTCTTGTTCTTAAAAATTCTTGTTTTTCACTAATTTTAATAGGTTTTAGAGATTAGGAACAAATCACCCATTTTTGTATACGATCAATGTCTTTTTTTACACGGTTTTTTTTTTACACGGCTTCTTCTGGAACCAATCTACCGTGTAAAAACAGACTTAGGTGTAAATGTATCATCATTGCCAGGACAACAATCGGACCGTCGTGAAAAAGGAATCATTTAATTTCCGCTTCTTGCGTAAGCGGAAATATGCAAACAGGACATTTGTTTTCTTATTGGATCAGTGGCATACGGTGAAACTTCTCTTTACGGACACCCCTCTATAAGGACACCTCTCTTTACGAACACCGCTCTATAAGGACACCTCTCTTTACGGGCAATTTGTCATGGTCCCGGCGTGAAGACATTCGTTTATTTCAACGCCTTCAAAAGGGACAATGATGATGGTCCCGCTGCTGTCCGCTGTAGAGAAGTATGGACCTGAACCTAGCTTCCGCAGTAACCACTCCTATTGCGAGAATGAATCTAGGAGACCTACACAGGTTATGCCTACTCAGAACGGCGAAGTTTGGGAGGCTTTTTCTAGATAATTATACTCCCTGAGCATTGCCCGTGGCACATTTTGGTAATTTTTTTTGTATCGGGAATTGAATCTAAACACCCAGGTCGGAAGTCGACGTACCTCTCAACTACCCCCGGCCGCCACATATGAAGAGATTCACAGAAGCGAATACCGATGAACACAGAACATGTGTTTACTTCTAATGAGAAAAACTCCTGAATATCCTTAGAAGGACATAAGCTTGAAATTGTTAACCTAATCAATTTGCACACCTACTTTACCCATCTTATCCTCATCAATATCAATCTCACAACTTTTAACTTATTTACAATTTCATCGCACACATTTGTCTTTAACGGTACACGTGTTATCCGTTCTCCAACTTCCTCAATGCATTAAGGGATCGGAAAGTTAGTACACTTCCCTGCTGTGAGAGTGATTTTATGTAAAAGACTATAGGCTTCCTGTTTCTCCCTCGTTTCAAATCTCCGTCGCCCACCCTCTGACTTAACGTGTATTCATTGACAAGCTATTGTTTTTAATCACTTGAAAATTGTTAAATATGCATCCTTATTATCGGATTATTATCGAAGGAATAATGGGAACTTAAGAGTGTATATGTGTGGGAGCGTGTATCGCTTGAGCGATATTCAAACGAATGCGACATCGACGAAATGTAATTAACGGACTATACACAACGTTGAAGCTTATAAACGATTTTCTAGAATACTTTAATCGGGCGTAAGCCAGATTAACTGGGGAGTGGAGAGGAATAAAGTTTTTCTTTGGAAATACACTGACCTTTAGAATTGCTATTTATTCCTAAGCTTAGGCTTAGGCGATGGGTAGTACTTAGAAATAAGGATCCGCAGGCAGTCAAACATTGTGACGAAATTAATGGAATAATGCTTCCAATTCATTCTTGAAATGACATTATACACCAAATACTAAAGTAAAGGAATATTTTGAAGGAACGGTTAAATAGTAGAGCATTCATGTAAGAATTTTAGGTATACTACGCAGAATGAGTCAACACAATGTTCTGTTTCTTTTATCTTAGGCATTAATTATTAAAACGGATTGATGGACGAAAGAACAACGCAATGGAAGTCATTGGCGCTCATTTCGAGTGCCGACTATGAATCGTTAATTATTGATCGATCGATTTGAATTTTTATACCTAATATTAGCACCGTAGTGTATATAGATGCATTGGAAGCACTGAAGTCAGTTGATCACACACAGATAAGAGAGTTCGCAGAATTGGATTGTGTAACAAGTGGTTTCTGGACTTAAATTTAAAGTATTCAGCGATTACAAGCTCGTTTTCATCTTGATGGCTCTTATAGCAAAACGTGGGCAAAACAAAGTACGTGTTGTCTTCAAGAAAGGACATGACGACATCTTGGACAGAGCGTCATCGAGGAAGTCAAGGAGTTCACCTGAGTACCGAGATCAAAGGCATAGTAACTCTTGCCAAGCGCTGTTTCTATGGGCGCAAGAGACAATTGAGTAACCCCCTCTCGAAGGAAAAAGATAACTTTGTATAAGACCTTGATCATCCCAGTCCGGGACATAGACGGAGGCATGGACAATCTCAAAAGCGGACGAGGAAGTTCTTGGTCTCTTCAAGAGTTTTGTTTGCGATTTTCGATTCAGTTTCCGTTGACGGTTTTTGAATGAGAATATTCAATCACGAATTATAAAGACTGGACAGCGACATGAGTCTACGGATCCAACGCTTAAGGTGGTTGGACCATGTGGAGTGTGTGGACAACTCAGCTCTCAGCGGCCCGAAGAGTCTTCCATTCCGAATTTGTGGAACAACGGGTGGAGGATCTCAACCAACTTGACGTGGGACACTGGAGGCAGCTAGCCAGACATCGTGATAGTTTGAGCAGCTTGTTGGTAAATGTCAACCCCAGACTGTAGCGCCGAATAAAGAAGGAATTAATGTCTGGAAAACTCGCCTGGGCATAACTACTAATCAGTTAGAGTCGATGGCCGAGGATCGAGTGGGCTTGAGATCGAGACATTTCATCTTGTTTGAAAATGTGGCTTGTCGGGTTCAACACCTTAGGATACTCGTTGTCTCGATGTTATCGTATAATCCAGTTAATTGCACCCAAACTGCAAGATGTACATGGACGTGTCCTCAATAAAGAATCAATTGAATAAAAGTCAGACACATTTATTCAACACTATGGCGAAAAATAATTAATGTCAGTTATGTGTATTTTGGGACTGCCTTTAAGGAAAGAAAAGTAAAAAAAATGCTAAAATGGCGCACAACGCGTGCTATTTGCTTTAACAAAACTAAATTAAATAGCGATCCCGGTGAGCACAAGGATTTATAGCTATCAATATAAATCTGAGGATTTTTAAAAATAAAAAAATGCAAACTTGTGCACGTAACGTGAGTGTGTTTTCTATACAAATGTACCTTTTGTGGGGCAAGGGAAGGTTCCATTGTTCGAAAATCATCAAAAGCTTAAAGCCGCCAAAGCTTTTATCAACGCCGGCTGGTAGTACAAGACTGAAACACAAACCATCATGTCATCAAGAAGTTTCTCAAAATGTAGAATGTTTTGTTTTGAGAGCTACTGCTTCAAGTATTGATGGAGGTGACGATTCAAATCTTATTCCTCATATTCGACAGATAAGCCGGCAAATGAAAAGTGGGGAGTTTTCGTTCATCATATACGAAAGTTCGACCGAATGCCTACTTTCTGCCTGTAAATCGAATGCATTTTTTTACAAGCACGCTTAAAAATTCAACTCATGTGTAGCAACACTTTTTTCGTCTCTGAAATGTACTTATTCTATTTAAGACGTCTACGAACAAGTTCGGTGACCTGTCTGCGTTAGTTTCATTCGAATAATTCTTTGTGACTTTATTCAAATATGATGAAGACATTTACCGATTTAAGGGAAAACTTAATTGCTTGGAAGTTTATCGACGAGAGTGTGCTATGGCTTTGTGTTTATCGTCTGTGGAATATGAAGTGATGTTCACGCTACGTTCCCACCGAACTGAA
Organism: Eristalis intricaria; assembly: GCA_964034865.1. NCBI lineage: Eukaryota > Metazoa > Arthropoda > Insecta > Diptera > Syrphidae > Eristalis > Eristalis intricaria. Next base: position 47,501,571 of record OZ035874.1, read on the forward strand.
ATCAGGAGGTTCGGATGAACTTTTACTGAAGCTTCAATAGGCCGTTCCCACCGAGTTTGAAGTGGTTTCGATTTCAATTTCCAAGTTCAATTAAAAAAAATGTGAAACGCTCTCAATTTTTAAATGGCCTCCAGAACAATAGGAAATAGTAGTGATCATCAGAAAATAGAAACCCAATATGAGAAAATTAATTCCGAAATGAACACAATCAACTGAAAGTTCACTCTGTGGGCTTGTTCGATTTGACAACCTCTCAGAACAGATGAACTCAAGAGATTCTAACTCGGTTTCACAGAAACCGTGAGGTTTCTATACCCCGAAAATGAATGGCAAAACCAGGCAGGTTTGAAGAAAATTGATGAAACCTGGCGGTTTCATTTGGTGAGGACGTAGCTTCAGCTTAAAATATACGTGACATTTGTTGTCTGGAGGATACATGAAATTATCTAGTTGAAGTCCATAGGGATCTTTAATTGGCAGGCTAGGTGGGAAGCTGCTTTCACCAAGTTTCTTGATGGCTCCCAACTTGTGCATCAATGTTATTTGGGTATCTCACAGGCTTGAAGCTGATGATTCTTTCAGTCAGAACGAGTTCGTTAACGATCCTAGGGAACTTAGGATTTGAAGCCTCTAAAGACAGACAGTGTATGGCTACGTTCTACATACTTATTGTGTATACCCAAACTGTTGCGGTGTGGCTGAATTTAGAATGGGTGAGTTCGAAACTCAATCATTTACTCTAAAATGTTTAAAGCACGCATCTGATACGCTGGGTGATCATTAAATGAACGTTTGACGATTTTGAACGTGATGCAAAGGTGAGGCGGCGTCGATTCCGCAGTGATGCGTTTTTGAACACACCCATATTTACTGAAGACTTGTATGCTTCTATGAACTAGCCCTCTGAACCTCCTTTTTCATCATCAAATCCAACAGATGTGGATGCGGGATTATGCCTGAAACCCTGGCTTTCAACCCACACAATTCAATTGCCAAGCACAAAATATAGCGTCGACCTGCGTAAGTGAATAATGAGAGAGATTGAGAGGATCGTAATAAAGCGTAAAACGTAGTCCATCGCACGTCATTATTCAACATGTTGGATATTTTTTGACAGAGAGGTGCGCTGTGAGAGAGATTTTCTCCCAGATTGAGATGTTTTCTTCCAAATTGAGAGTATTTTGTGTCATTTGAGAAATTAAAACAGCTGATTAAAAATAATTTAACGACGTAAAGCCATTTCAAATTGAGTGTATACAAAAAGGCGGCAATATTTTTCATCTAGTAGATGAGAGAGAGAACAGCTGATAAATTGAGTATTTATTTCAACACAGTGCGTCATTGCACTCTCTTCGTAACATGAATTCAGCTGGGGTAGCGCACTATTGTGTTTCAGGCATTACTCCGCAAATGTTTGACGTTTCTGAACTCAACCTCTTCTCGTAAATAATACAGTGACCGATCGCGACCACGAATCTGGCGCCACGACAATGTTTGTTCACTCCCGTTACGGTTGGAGTGTATAAACTGTAAATATCGCTTCGAAGCAACTTAAGATGCGCATCTTCTGACTTAATTTATGAACAATTTCTTCCCAAATTTCCTCAATAAGGAGCGTCAAGTCATGCAATACCAATAAGGAAGAACAACGACTTTAACACCGTTAACCGCAGCTCTCATTTTGGAATTTTCAAGTGCAAATAAAACAACATTGATTTTTTATTTAGATAACCCTTTTGTATATATTTTTTGTTTTGTAAAGATAAACATACAGTTTTTAGGCTCGAACAGGGTTGTCTCCTACAGTACAGGGTGCATCTTACATATGCTGTTAAATCAAAAAGGGTTACATTTTTGTGTGTGAATATTTGGCCTGCACATCGAAGCTCAGTAGTGTCAGCAACCAACTGAAAAGGCAAAGGGTTCGGAGTTAACAGAGAACTCGTCATTGGTGCCACAATCCAGTCAGCAGCCGGCCGACTTAGCCAACAAAATAGAAGAGTCTACTGTTCGAGCATATTTTAAGATGATACGTGTTGTTGTGGTATAAAAATAATAAAAAAAAATAATTGATTTGAATTACTTTCCGTTTTCAGAAATGGAAATTTTGACTAAAACAAAGAAAAACTTTGCAAGATGTTAAAACCGAGAACTTTGCTTACATATACAGTTAGAAAAAAAGGCAAACAATTTGCAAAATGCACAACAAAAAGATCTTAACAATAGAAACATTTAGAGATGAGATATTAAAATTATTTATATTTAATTATTTATATATATATTTTCCGTTTTTATTGAAATTGTTTTGAATGAATGTAGATTTAAGAATGGGCATTTTCTTCTTGGACATGGGAAGGGGGGCGTCTTGGGGTGTTCTGTTTGAAGACATTTTAGAAACTCTTATTCTGGTAGAATTCCCGAATCAGTTTTTTCAGGTATTTAGCCTCCCGTTTGCGTTCCGCCAACGCCGATTGCAGGGCCTTGTTGCGATCGGAGAGTTCCTGCTCTTCGCTCAGGACTACTTCCATTTCCTGCTTCTTTTTCTGACGGTAACGTGTGGCCGCATTTTTGTTTTGTTCCTTTTTGCGGCTCTTACGATCCTCTGTGCCACGTCCATAAGGGCGGGTACGTTTCTTAGCGAGACTGCTGCTCGTTTGCATTTTACCACCGCAATCGCTGGAGGATGAATCTCCGATCACCGATGACGATGACGATTGCGACGACGAAGAGTTGGATGGCGACGAACGTCCCCAATCTTCATCGGTCGATTGCGGCTGTGGTGAAAGTGAGGACAAAAAGTAGCCATTGTACTCGGTGTTATCGTCGTTCCAATCGGATAGCTCCTTAGCGCGAGTTTCGACGATCTCATCGACGATTTGGCAATTCTGCACGACCTCAGACGATGGTGTGGCATTATAAACCAGTGGGGTGTAAGTAAGTTGGGATGACGATGATGATGACGTGTTGACCGATGGTTGTGGTGCTGGAGCCGCGATCGAACTGGAAATGTTCTGGTACACGTTGGTGATCGGGGTGCCTTGGACAGCGGCTGCATGATGGTGCTGCGGCGCACTGACCTGCTGCGGCGAGAAGTAATTGAAAAGCTAAGATTGAAAGAAAAAACAAAAATGAATAAAAGGAAAAAGAAGAGAAACAAAAAAAAATCCAAGAGTTGTGTAGCCTCATATCTCATACGAAGCTTGTTTTGAAATGACGGTTCAGGAAGTCACAAAAGTTAACACAAACTAGTAAACAGTACGTAAGGCAATTTCCAAGAAGCTCGGCTCAAAGCTCATGGACACCAACAATGGTACGTGCGATGAATACGATGAATCAAATTTGACAAACAAATTGTGAGCGGAATAAAAAGCGATATACCATCGCAATCAAAACAAATTTAGTTAGCAGGAGGGCGAGGGAATAATTGGTAGGAGACTTTCAAAAGGTTTAAACAAAATACGACTGAAAACCACAACTCTTGGAAAGAAAAAAATAAAGAGAGTTCAAAATGATGTGTGTACATACCTCTTTAACATCCTGGATGTCCTGTGGTGGCGATTGTGGTGGTGTTAAAACTGGCTGAGGAGGTGACTGAGGTGGTGTCAATTGAGTTAAGATTACAGCTTGGTTATATATTGATTTGCAGTGCTCCACTTCATACGGATTTTGTACTTTCGTTACCATAGATGGATGATGAAAATCTGATTCGAAGTTTCCAAAGTCTAACATGGGTTGGGGTGAAGAAGATGATTTGACAGACCATGGTTCTGCAAAATAAAAAAAAAAGAAACAAATAAATCATTAAATTAGTTCGCAAAGAGATTATTAAAAAAAAGGGAAGAGTGTGTTTAATTTATGATGCAACCTGATGTTTTTATTACGCGGTGAGCTTCTATTTTAGAAGCAGAAATCTAGTCCAAGTCAACAGTCTAATGGTAAGCGATTGCATGAACTTTCCTAAAACCTTATCAGTCGAAATATAATAAATTTATGGCTAGGGAAACACCTACGTGACCACTGAAGGAATCACTTTCTGTCTACACTTCGCCGAATTGATTATGGCACCGAATTAGTTTCTGCTGCCTTGGACAATTAGCGTCGGCATACAATTTTCGAGAATGCCCAGTAAGGAACTCTTTAAAAAGTTGCTCTAACAGAAATGCACGCAGAATACGCGATTTGGATACAAATCAATTAAGACAAATTGTTATCAAAACAGGGTTGAAATGGGTTCAAGGCCTTCCCTGATAATTCGAAAGAGGGACAGTAAAACGGCACGTAAACATTTGGATCGGTCACGTGACACGTCATATCTGTCGCACGTAAGTCTCACGTCTTACAGCAGAGTAATGGAAAGTTTTGAGCTTCTAAGAGCAGGTTGTAATGTTTTTATAGATTTTTGTTTTTAGGCAACTATTTATTCACAGTCTATTTTAGGAAAATGTATTTACATCTTCATGACTTATTAAACAGACCATCAGTGGTTAATTTGTTGGTGGCATGCTCCGTGGTCAGGCTGAACACAGTCTACTGACCCGTCTACCTCATCTGTAAGTTACACCAAGCGAAAGACTTTTGTAACTTGTTTGCTGATTCACTTAATTTTATAGTTCTTGTACCATATACTCCGCGTAACAAGTTAAACTTGTTCGCGTTGACCCCTTGAATTGTGCATCGATGCTTCAAAACCGATGAATAAAATTTAATTCAGCAAATTGGTCGCAGACAAAACGACCAAATGAATGAAATCATTCAGCAACATTTCGAAAAGGCGAACATAAAAAAAAGTCGAGAGAAAGTAAATTTTTCTGTTTGCCCAGCATTGGACCAAATAAACATACATTGATCAATAAATTTGTATTTCAATTAAATGGACAGAAAAACATGAGAAAAAACAACGTTTGGTTAAGCGATCATAAATATAACGTGATTCTTTGGCGACTTCTCCTCATTCAACAAATTCAAATTTGTTTTTCTCCTTCTCTCTGATTGACCACGCGTATATTTAGCTTCCCTTTGTGTTGGCGCTTAAGAAACGGTTATAGAGACGGATCTATTTAAAGCCTATTATCAAGTTAGGTTTGTTGCTAGGTGCTTTCAGATGAGAGTTCAGGATGTACTTAGGCATGCTATTAATGCACCAATTTACTTGGGTTTAATTGAATTAGAATATTTATGCAAATTGAAAAGTCATTGATAATGATTAACGAGTACAACTGGTAAAGGAGTTGGCTTGCTATACATTTCCCTTAAATGAATTGGACTATTGGCCAAGTTTTCAAATGTGTTAAGTCAATGGCATTTGATGAAACACTCATTGGCTCTGAAATGATTGAGAAAATTAACTAAAGGAGGAAGTAAGAGCTCGAATTCTAATACAGTCGGCCATCGATAATTCGAACTGATTGTTAAGTCTCTTGATGAATCGAACACAACCTACACAATTTGCTGCGTTCGTTAATTCGAAGTGATTGGTCGATCGGGCTGCTAGCAAATACGATGTAATTTGAAATCAGTAGGTAGTTTCCTCGCAGTAATTCCATTTGTTGCTTTGATCTCCTTACATTGTGACCTATGCGACCTGAACAGAGTACGAAATTATGCCTCGCAGGATGAATGGATGGAATTCCTAACCTTTTTTAATTTAAACGGCTTGGGATTAACTAAGCGCTAAAAGATGACCGGACAAGCGTCACAGGTACGATAAATGAAGATATTTACGAATAAGGTTCATGTCAACCACACATTGCTTGACTGTACAAATTGAGTGATCCACGTTTATAAATGGAAATGCTTGATGTCAGTGTGAAACCCGCAATATCGTCTGCCCGAGACCAAAATGTTGGGTCCATTGTGGCCTGGGAATAATGTATTACCATGAGATCTGCTTTTATTCATCATTTTGCTCCCTGTCAAAACTTTTGGAGGCTTTCCAATTCTACACCGCACAGTCGTCCAGCTCTGGAAAGTAGAACTGTTGTTCCATTCTAGGGCTGGGCACAGCATCGGTCACAGGGCACTTACTATTGCTCCAATTGCTAGACTGAGCGGATAGAGCTAAGCGGCGTGTGCGCGTAAGAGATTGCATGAGATTATTCATACTCGGATCCATTTTTCACGAGACTGTCTGCTTTTTCGTTTCTTTGGATGACAGAGTGCCCTGGTACCCAGCATAGGGTCACCGCGTTTAACAAGATATCTCACAGACCCTTTGTCTGCATAACCTGACAAGTCTCGATGTCTGAGGGTTTTGTGCTGTGCCGCTTCGTGTTATCGCAGCTACTTCAGCTTGGAAACTGCTGCATTAGTTTCATAATGCCAGGGATTTTTCTAATTGGTTACGGAAGACCCTTGTGCCCGTTCCGCACTAATTTTGGGCCGTCGGAGTACAGGGGGAACCGCTGCAGCCAGTTGCTCTTCCCATTGTTTCCGATCTGAGATAACCATGTGGGAGGCCTTCCTCGAAGGTATGTTGGTGGCAGATAGTCCATTTGATTGATGTACTGTTCTGCTGTCCAATATTAGAGTATAGAAGCGTGACCATCCTTCCAAATACCCGCCTCTCTGAGCCTCACAGCCAAGATGACGTGATTGCCCGAATACTGCAAGTCGTTGCTTGCGTTGAGACAGAAGCAGCTTAAGTGGGTCGAAGGTTGAACCAGGGAAAAGCAAAGCGGCAGTCAAGGACATCGTCTCATAACTAGGCCTGGACAATCACCCTTTTTCTACTTGTCGTTTAAAGACATGTCACTAAACGACTGTGTGATATCGATATTCCGTTTGTCCCTTAATTAGTCGTTTTACGTCACTGCGCGACAATAGCCATTTTAGTTCTGTGGAACGATAAATGGAATAGGGATGAATGTGTCTCCGTCCCCAAAGAGTCTTGTTGGTTGAAGAAAAGGGCCACCAATTACTGTAGCCCCACAAAAAGAAAGTTATACATTAATACAAAACACCAAGGCCGCCAGGCATAGTACCAAAATCAACAAATGTCTTTACTGACCAACTATCGGTACGGAAAAAAAACGGTCAGGAATTGAGAGATTGTACTTCACTGATACACTTCTGTACACACTCACACCATTCCAGGTGCTGGGCCTTTCGTTCAATCGTTGGTCCACTCCCAGTGTATAAATGTACACGAAAGAATTGTTATCAAACAGCCGTACTTCTCTCTCGATCACTCCACCAAGGCGCATGTAGACAATATAACCATAAAATTGCTTATCTTTGGTAACTTTTCGTTGTTGATGTCACTGGGAGATAACCTAATTTTTCTGAGTACACTCAAAAGTAGTTCAGAAAAATAAAAACAATAAAAACAACAGACCCCCTTCTATCACACTAATTGACTGACCTAGAAACAACGTTTGCATTGTTTCCGCTCCCCTCTCTCACTCTTATCAATTTCATGTAAATTAATAGTACACATTAAAGTCATCAATCAGTATTGCAATTGAATAAAATTAATTCGACATTTCTCTACGCCCATTGTCCAACCACAATCGCTGACCAAGTAGTGTCAACACTTGATTCGCAACTTACACCAAGAACACACTTCGCGGAAAATGAAAATGGGTTGGGCCGGGTTGCAAGAATAGCATTGAACTCATTGCTAAAATGCACACCACCCCTCCCACAACATTCAAATCGGCAAGCCATAAATAAAAATGAGATAAACTTAAAGCCACATAAATTCAATTGAACAGCTGCAAGGTCTTCATGTTACAGGCTCAGACATACGCTGTTCTTGTGATCTTGGCTGGGCTTTGAAAGCCAGTAAAGGAGGGCTCACTCTGTTAAATGGAAAAGCTGTCACTTGAGCTAAACTAAACTATGATTTATAGTGCAAGTCAATCGATTTTTCCAATTGGATCAATCACAACTAGTCAGCGATCGCGCTGCGCGGGGGGACACCCGCTAACGAAAATGCAATAAGATGCAGAAAATTATGGAATTGTAAAGAATCAACGCGTCAAACCAGTCTCGAGATAGGTTCCACATTCAAAAGAGGTGATTCCGTACCAGGTGTGGATGGTATTTAATTCTGACCACGAAACAATTGAGCGAATAAATATGACTTTTTGACAGATACCGGTTTTTTGGAACGTACCTTCAAAACACGCATCATAATGCGGGATTTAAATGTTCGCCTGAGCCAAAAAATTCCAACGAATAAATTATTCCTTATTATCTTTGAAGAAGCATTCGAATTTCAGTTTCGGAATAAGTTTTCGCCGAGGAGAAGACAAAACCGGCAAGGAAATGACTTTAACCTCGCAGCAAACACAACTGTTTCCGCGGAAGTCTGAAGTGTTAATTCAAGAAAACATCGCTTAGATGGGAAAATTCCATTGGTTTGTGACATAGAAGTCGAATCTTTCTCTGAAAGTGTATAAAATCAACTTCACGACTGTTGGGAAAGAGAGGCGCTTACATGTCGACTAAAGTGTTGCAAGCACTTGCGGACCAATTTGAAAGAAAGATCAAAGAAACTAGCCACAAGCAAAATATACTCTCGCGCCGATTGTATCTTGTCGCTTGTAAACGAATTTTGTAAAAGGTAATACGCCACGGGTTCAAATCATTTCATTTTTCTCACTTCAAGTAGAAAACAGATTTCGATTTGAATTTAAGTTACACAAGCAAATTTCCCAATCTCCTCTCGTCAAAGACAATCATTAATCATGCCAATTGTCCGTGCGAGTGTTGTTGTGGATTTGACGATTCAAATGAGTACCCATTGGGACTGCTGACTTCACATTGGATTACTCAGAAACCGGAGTCCGAATCTAATTACTTCGACTGAGAGGTTTAAACCGAAATACCAGACATAACAAAGAAAATACATAACAATGCAGGGAATGCGATGCGTAAAAGATACGAGATCTTGTCATTAGCTACATTCATCGACCTCAATTTAATTACCATCAAGCATTCCTGTAGTTTAGGGGATGGGGCCTACACTCTTACAGTGTCAAAGATGCAACACTGTATGGAATGCCAACCCTCTCTCATGTAAGCCCTGCGCAGGATGGCGCAGTTGGTTAAGTGCCTGCCCTTCATTAGAGGAGTCCCCGGTTCGAATCCCAGTGAAAGCGATGTCAAAATGCTTTTTTATCGGGTTTTCAACTCAGGTCCAGTCACCTGTGGGATCAAATAAACGGCACTATAATTGAAGTGGTCGATCAGTGGTAGTAGTGTTGTTGCTCCAGTGTTTTTGTGACAAAAGAAAAAGCGCTGCTTTTTTGACCAGCTTCTAAACCAGAAATGAAGTATTAAAGACATCTTTGCCCCTTAAAATTGTTGACAACTGTGACACATAAAATGTCGTTTTCTCAAACTAAACTGACCAATCAAGGAACGACATTCACGTTATTTCGTGAATAACCGTAAAAAATTCATGAATATCTGTCAAAAAGGCACTCAAATTCGTCGATGGACTAGGGGGCAATCAGGTGTGAAGTCGGCTTCGTTTCTGATCTTAACATTGTACAAATAGAAGCTCGAAGTATGGGTGCCACACGAGTTATCGCAAAAGGAACCCCATTCAATTTGCCAATAGTTCCAGAATCCCACAAAATCTCGACCAATTTCTGAAGTGAAGGGAAGTGACACCCGCTGTGGGCTGCTCTCCCACGGACTTGTTCTGCCAACAATTGGACCGTCTTGGCCCATAGGAGAACAATTGTGTTCGGGAAAACACCAGACCACATGCGTTGATAGTGACTCGCCAGAAGCTCCGGGAACTTGGTTCAAAGGCTCATATGCATCAAGTTCCGGTCCACTGAGAACAATCTTGTTGGTCAAAAATTCACCTCAAGAGAGGCTCGTGAAATACGGGACGAGTGTTTCTATGAGGAAGGTACGGCTGAGGGTGGTTGAACGGCAGTCAAACTTAGGCGAAAGTAGGCTCAAGAGAGAGACATAATGCCTTCAAAATGGCAACAAGTAATCAAACAAAAAGGGCGCACATTTGATCCTATGTCGAATTATTCTAACTGTAGAACTAGTACAGAATTGTTTCTATTCTTCTTTGAGGATAACCATTGTCAGTCAATTGTTCAGTTTTGCTTAAAAATGAAATTAGATACTCATCGGAAAGGGCATGCTATTTATCAAAAATAAGCAACAATCAGATAGCCCTTGAATGTCTGGTGGATACAAACTTTGGGCTGCATGTTCATCGTAAACGTTTGAGAATACTTTCAGCAGTGGTTTTCTTTGAACAAAAATAATAAGACTGAGTATCCTTGCCTTACTAATGAAGGAACTGGGCAGAACTCAGAACCCATGAGAAAACGCACCAGAATCTTACAAGAAGAAATCTGTGACATAGGTAGATGCACGTTCAAATCAATCTTGAGAGGAACTCTGAACCAACTGAGACATAACAAATGTGTGAGATTGTCATGCCGCTACACTCCAACATCATCAAATCCAAGCTTGGGTGGGAATGGCTGCAGAAGATTGAAGAGTTGAGCAGGAGCAACATAGTAAGTCTTTGATGGTTACCTGCCCATACAGGGATTGAATGTATTGAAACGACCGACTCCCTAGCTGGGGAAGGAATATTGGAACCCTTCACAGACACTGAAGCAATCTCCACCGTAGGAGACCATGTCGTCCGAGAAAGAGTCAGGGAACTAGAAAGAAAGAATCGGACAGGAACTTGAAAGAATGCTCATGGCATGAATCAGACCAAGAAACTCTTGAGTCAATATAACGAAAAAAGTTTTAGGCGTCTCAAGATAAGCAAGAACAACCTCCAAACCATCGAAGGCTTCCTAACATGGCACTGCAGACTCAGGGAACACCTAAGGGAACTGGGCGTATCAGATGAAGGTCTCTGCATATTGTGTCGAGAATCTGGGATTTTGTGAAGCACTAGCCCACAAAAGACAAAGATACATAGTCAAGCACCCGATATCAGAGAAGCAATTGAAGTCATTAGAATCACCTCTCATTCTCAGATTCCTAAAGGAAACTAACTAAGAGAGAATGCTCTAGAATGAATCTCTTCCAACCTCTGGGCAACTGGACTCCTGTTGCTCTATGTTAAACCTCAATGGAACTCTGTAAAATAACTGCTGGTGAGGGCAGCTCTTAAGGAAACATCTGCAAACAAGTCTGAGCATCGGAATCCTGTTCGGATGCAACGGGTGTGTCACGATGCTTCTATTGTCAAGGACCTTTGAAGGTGAAACGGTGCCAATCCAAAGCAAAGCAATGAAAAGGGTGCACAATAAATTTCAAGGTCTTGGTGCAATGTACAACCGATAGTAATAATCCTCACCGGGGACAGAATTTTACATTTTGAAAAAAATGTCAAGAGAAAAATAAACAATGACAAGTTATGACGTAGTGCATTTTATTGACAGATGCTTACCATGCAATGTATCATGTCTGTTAAAATTGACACAAACCAGTTATGGCATGCATTATATCAAGTACATTCTTGGTGACCATAAAATGTTTCAATGGAGGTTTAAATGTCGTAACATATTTATTCGACTGATTTGAGAAAACAAAACAATACTTGTCATATCAATATAAGCATTAATTCATTATTTGCAGCAATGTGCAGCAGTCGATGTCAACATGAAGCATTCAAAATCTTGCGTTATCAGAGTTGGTGACTGACTGTTTTCCTGGGAATTGTTGACGATGCAAAGGGGATGTGCTTTACACATCCCAGCAATTGCTGTTACACGTCAAACGCTGCTGTGTCATTCTTCGGAATAACCCATGGTTTTACATCGTAACCAATTGGTTGAATATAATTTCTAAGAAATAAATGTGGCACAGCCGCTCATGTAGCACTGTCACCGAGATAATGTGGCGATTTTGTTGCAATTTATCGCAAAAGAGTGCTCATAAATTTGTTTCTATCAAAGAACCTGTTATCATTGTCGCCAATACATATGTTATGTCTGCGGTTTGCCATACGCGCCACCTATTCACATTTTGTTTGCGTTTCTTTATCGGCACGACGAGCAGCTGTTGATTAACGTTGCTTGGTTGTATAATTGAAAACATCTGACTTAGGTGACAGGTTCACACCAACACTAATTCGCTTATCAACTGTGAGACACACCAGGTTATCGTCGTCTTGCCTTTCAATTAGAAACTCAGAAGTGCATCCAATGCAGAAGCATGAGAGCCACCTTCATAATTAATTCTTAGGTGACCTTAGAAAATGGACCTGCTCCGATTTCGCACGTCAACCTAGACCGAATTGATTTGAAGCGACAAGGCCAATTACAATATGTGACACATTCATAATGCCCTGCAATTTACAACTCTCTCACTAGACCTTTAAAAAATATGGCTACAGACTTTGTTGCAAAATTGAATTACAAAAAATTTCCACGGATTTACATGGCAAACCACCGCAGTCGATACAAAATCAGGTATGATAATTTAATTTGTTTTTTTTTTTTTTTCATTTCAAAGCCAACTCCTCAGTGCCCGACCAAACTAGAGTGGTGATACCAAAATTTGCATTTCAAATGAAACAGGTGCGATTAACTTACGATAAACAACAATAACAAGGTCAGTCGGTGTGTGGTGGGCCTCGTGAGAGAACAGTAGTCAACCCAACTAGACATTGAAATAATCAAAGTGTTGATGGAAAACAGAAACACAAGAAAATCAAGTGCGAACAATTCAAAGTGCAGCCATCATTTCGAATCGTTGAATTCCAACAAAATAAATGTACTGTGAGAGTTGAGTCTATTTTAAGTACCCTCACTGTATGCATCACATTGTTTCCAAGTGTGTTCCACCACCGGACAGATTACGAAAAGAATCAATTCAACAAATAGACAGAACTGATAACACCGGGGATGTTTTTTTCTCTTTTTTTTCACGCTGGGATTTCAGATTTCAAATGGGAGCAGCCGTTCAATTTATTGCGATAACCTTTTCGACGTCCATTGATGACAAGAAGTAGATCATGTGTATACCTGCTTTTTTTTTTCCTTCTTTCCATTCCATATTTAGTTGATTTTAGTTATCTTGTGATTGGCTGGCGACTCGAGGTTGTCAGCACCATTTAACAAAGAAATTCCCAGAAATGAGATGAGAAGAAATTTCTTTTCATTTCTCTTTTTTTGGATCTTCGCGTGAAGCGGGTGGGGGAGCGAAAAATATGATGTGGACGTAACGTGTTTTGACTGCCACTTGAATAAATTCGCAGCCATCTCACTTCAGTCGAGTGAATTTCAGATTTTGATATTGAATTTTGGCTGAGATTGAATTAAACAGGGTGTGATATGTGTATGTACATAAATGTGGATACAAAATGAGCGCAACTCCTCCTAAGAGGTTTAACGAGTTATTTTGGCCATTTTCGAACATGGAAAGGTGAAAGACTTCAAAATTCTATGTGGGATCTAAAGAATCTTTAGTTAGTTACAAATACTTTATTTATAATCCAAAAGTTCAAAATATACAATTAAAAAATCGATTCAAATTAGCAGAAGTAAAATAGGGTTTGGCCTATGGCCGCCTACCAGCACAGAGACTTTCGTTTGTTTCGATTATCGGAGAATTCTAAAACATGCTTGACATCATCAGGGATGTCCCCGGCTCAAACGAAGTAATTTTAATACAAAACGTAAATTTTGTACTAAAACCACTTAACAATGACAGGTCTGGTAGGAAACACATTCGCAGTGTCATTGTCCGTTTCGTGTTGTATTCGATTTTAGTCTTAATTTTTCGGCTGCTGAATAGGGAATTATCAATTCTTTTATTTTATCAATACTTTCCTTCAATGTTTGCATTTCCTGTGCGCTTTTAATTGTCAAAAAAGATCCTGATCAAAGTTATACCTTATAACATTTTTAACTTTGACCATGAGACAATGAAAACTGTTTCGTTTTAGGGAAATTTAGTCAAAGCAAGGCGGTTTTATGGTACAGTAATGGAATAGTAATGTGGGTAAAGTCTACATGGCCGACACGCATTGCTAGCTTGTAAGAATATTTCATCATCATCATCTTCTGATCCACATGATCCACTAACGAGGTCGCTGGGCTAAACCACGCACGAGAGACCTCCAGGCAACTCGATCCTCCGCCATAGACTCTATCTCATCAGCGGTTATGCCCAATCGTAACCAGGCGAGCTTATGGACTTGGTCGAACCATCTCATCCTGGGCCAAGTGGAGAATATTTTCTATGTTTTTGTATAGATGTGAATCTGAAATTTTACAGATTTCACAATGCTTGGAGTCACATGTCAAAAAAAATCCCACGTCGAATAGCGTTCATTCGAACAATCTGGACGAAAAAACCTGGCCAGCAAAAGGGGAAATAGAACGATCATTAAATGAGACTCATGTTATATTTGAATTATTTCGGGGATTCTATGCCATGTGGCGTTGGTTAAATTCATATTCTCGAAATTCTTGCCACGCCACTGCACAGAATATTCCCTAAATACATTTACGAACACAAATAGTGTCACAAGCTTGCAGCAGGTCATAAAGTATTCAAGTACAGTTCAAACTCGATTTACGCAACTAATAGAAATTAAGGCAGTTGCATTAATCGAGGTCGTTGCAGTTACCGGGTAACCTATTTTAGTAAGAAATGATAGTCAAAAATGGGTCTGTTTCTATAGTTAAAATGACAATGTGTTAAAACACATTTTCGAAAGGAAAGTTAATCGTTATAGTTGTCAACATTGTTTTTTTTTTGATCATAAAAAGGAAAGCTTGCAACTTACAGTAAAAATGTTATTTTTTTTAAATGAAATTGGATATATTGGTGTTGCGAAAATCGATTCTGTACTGTATAGTCAAAAAAGTATTCATAATTCACTACAAAAAGAGTTTGTACGAAAGTTGGGTACGAAAATACCAAAATTAAAATCGCCAAACTGAAATCCCCAAGTCAATATCCCCAAACCCTCTATAGTTCGAGTCGAACAAAGAAGTTTTAAGTTTGGCATTGCTTTTATGTCCATTTTCAAATCGAAATAAAGTCAAATTTGATTTGGAAACAAGGGCTAAAAGGTTAGGTTAGGTAGGCGCGCTGCTAGTGCATTTATCAGCACACTTAGACCATATTGGTCCATTATGTTGCCCACAGTCAGACTGCAACCACTAATCGACTCCAGTAATAGTGCCGTTAAATTGATCCCAACGGCAAATGCTGACTGGACCAGATTTGAAAACCACATAAAAGCGTAACTTTGCTTTGACTGGGATTCGAACCGGGGACCCCGCTAACCAGGGGCAGGCAGCCTACCAACTGCGCCATCCAGTCGTTAAAGGCCAAAAAGAAACTCTGGTGTATTAAAAGTATGAATCGCTAACAGGATTGTAACCCTTTTTTTCCGCATTTAACCACTCACGCAGCTTCGTCGCTCCGATGAGGGTACGTCAACAACTGTCAGGCAGGCGCTCGGAGCTAAAGTTAAATTATATTTACTCTGGGATGTCGAATTATGGGCATATAACCCACCCAAGGTTTGTGGTCCATTGTGGACTTCTGACCCTCCACCGGGAAGCTAATGCAGAAAAAACGGACCAACTTTTAAAAATATTTAAGAAAGGAGCCACAAAATACTTTTAAATAAAAAGGATTGTAAGTCAAGACATGCTCCAAGGAACAGATATTTTCTTTAAAGTAATTAATACAGTCCGACCGAAGGCCAGTTTTTCGGTCGAAGCCTATAGACTAGAGATAATGGAGGATAGGGATATTGAAAATTTGCTTGTTATTTCACAGCGTTTTTTATATCATGTTTCATCCTGTGTCTGTGAATACATGTGAGCCGGGAATCTGGTAACAGTGTGTGAGATGCTTGAAGGAATTACACTACACTCTTATTTTTTACTCCAGGTTCAGGGGTAAAAATGGCTGAAATTTGATAGCTCTGCAAACTAGAAAATTTGTAAAACCAATCAAACACCGAGCGACTTTCTCATACATCCTACAAATACGGAAAATATCGTCATTCTATTTTTACAGAAAATTCAACATTCGGCTTCGGCAAAATCTTCGGTTTCATTTGGCCGAAGCCGAATGTTTTGCTGAAGGTGATATTTTTAGCCGAAGGAAGGTGGCCGAAGCCGAATGTTCGGTCGGAGTCTACTAATAATACAATTTGCGTATGAGTTTCGGAAATTTAAGAGTCCGGCCGTATACTGTATACAATTTCCGTACGACGTTCTTAGGAACTACTTTTGCATAAATAAGCCCACTTTTCAGGCTCCCTGCAACAAAACAGAAATCACTGCCAAGTTAATCGCAGTTTGACATTGCTGACACATTGGTAGAGAGTCACTGCAATTTATTTGCATTTATGAACGCAAATCTTGCAGGACTGCCGCAGTATGACGTTTATAACTTGGGCCGCCATCTTCATGAAACTACGTCATCAACCCCAGAGGCATATGGATCTGAGTACAAAAATTTCATTCAAGAGTATCCTTTTATTAAGGGAATTAGATTATCGCAGCATGGCTCTAAGTGCCTAGACCTAGACCTAGCTAGCTACTGCAGCAACCGTTCGTGTGGCGACGGTAAAACTTAAAGAAAATTTTCTAGACAATAGTACTCTTTCGAGCATCCCCAGTAGATCGCTGGATTTGGTTGTTTGTCCTTCTCGACTTACATAGATTCATACGCAAGAGTTTACGCGCGTACCATAATCCATAAATTCCGCACGGAGACTAAAAATCGACCGAGCGAGCAGTGAGCCGGTCTTCCAACTATATAACCACGACTTAAGTCCCAAGTTGACCCTTTTTGAAGCCCAGAGACCGTGACACGACTTTTTTAAAATATGTACCTTCATTTTGACACTTTTTATATTTTCCAGCTACTTTTGGAGACTATTTAAACTATATATGTTTGCGTAACAGATTCGGAGTCGCGTCAGAATCAAATCAGTATCTTTTGTGAATTCTGATGAAGAGCCACAATTTTTGAAACATTTTTGAAAAGGAATTCAAAGGACGGGAAATGTGATTTCCATGATTAAGTCAAGATCTGGACACAAAGCGACCATTCTTTAATTTATGTTAGTAATTCTTTTCGAGCCCAAGAAAACATTTAAAGCACAAATATGATTTGGAAAAAATATACTTTCGGACACGAAAATTGCTCCACCTCTTCGTGTGGTCGATTTATGTAAGCAGGTAAGACACCAAGGCGTTGAAAATTACATTCCTTCTTTGTTTACTATTTTTGTTGCGACTCTTTTGGGACATTCTCAAATTTGTCAGCGGCAACCCAGACCACGACTTTAAAAATTTCTTAATAACTCGAGTCACAATTCCTTAAGAAACTGAAGTAATAATCAAATACTCATGCAGTCATTGAGAAGAAGACCCGTCTCTGACAGTCATATCGATGAATCGAAAGAACCAAGTGTTCGCAGACATGATGGATTACGTTTTACCACTCGGTAGACAGTAAACAAATAAAAACTAAGCTCTTGAAGATCAGTCATTCCAACAGAATTGATCATTAACGACGTTAGTTCTCAAGGTGTACATCAAGCTTAAGCAGTTTTATAGCGCATTAAAAATAATTGTTAGTTCATGTATCACAACTACGAATGAATTCACTAAAACCTAGTCAAACATTTTGTTGTTGAGCGTTCCCTTCCCACCAAAACTCCCACTCGAATGAATAAACAGTTTATTTACCATATTTCTCGAAATCTTCAGACAAATAATTTTATTTTTTTTTATCACGATCAGAAGCAATGTTGAATGTAAGAAAACAAATACAAGCAAAAGGACACCTGATCCGTCGAAAACAAGCACGCAACCATTGCCCGCACATGTGGGCGGCTCTCAATGCCGTCTCTTTAGGTCACAAATGTAAGATTATGCACAGAGCACAATTTGAGGCGGCACAGCAACTTTGTGTGTGACACCGTCAAGTGAAACTGGTTAGCCTACAGGCGCAGTGCATACGTTCCGCATGGACAATCCGAAGTTATGTTGTTTTTTGAAAAATGTGGCAAAATAGAGCCAGTGCTTCACTGGTTGCGCAACCATGATCTTGTTGAGGGACTGTTTGAAATGTTTACGTGGTATTGGGAAAAGGAAGTAAGCCACGCGACGATTGCATTCAGATGGCATTTGTGAACGTCGAGCCATTTAATCAGTGTTCCATCCAAGAGGATTCTAAATTCTGTTTGCGGTCACGATGCGCTGCTGTTTGGTCAACTTATTCATACAAACAGCAAATGCAATCCGATTAGCTAAATATGACCGACAGACGTCCGCATATTCATGGCAAAAACTAGAAGAGCTGGTTTTAAGGCTTACGGAAAAAACTGACAATCAAATTTCGATATGATGTAATCACTTGGAAACCAATTGTAACGAGTTCCACCTCAATGGGGGGGCAAAACATAAGCAGAAGATTAAACCTGTTTGCCGAACAGAAAACAAGCAGCTTCCAACGCTCAAGGATCATTAAGGATGAAATCTGTAACATTTGAAAACCATGTTCTCGGATAATTACTGCAGCGCTGCTACCTGGCCCACAAACAAAACATGACACCGTGTCCAAAGACACGAAATGCCAACGGAAATGCGTGCATTTGCTTAATCGCTCCATTTAAACAGATCTTTATCTATTGCTTATAAAATCATGTTTGCAGTTGACTGCGGCTGCGGTTATGATTTGACAGGTACGCCTAAGCATTTAAGTGAGACATTTGATATCTGGTAGTGACTCGTTAGACAGAGCTGAGCTTTGTTAATTTATCGGTAACATTTTCGAAAATATTAGGGGTTCCAAACTGGTCGTTTAAACCTGAATCATTTGAAAGAAAGTGACTTTCATTTTTTTTGTAATTAGCGTGTTTTCGAGGGAGTGTATGTGCTTGTCAAACAACAAGTGTACGCGGAAGAAGTTGGTCAAAAGAGACCCCTAGAGGTATGATTGTCATTTTTAATTTGGGACTAATGACGGGCGCTAATGATGGCGTAGACATTTGTCGAGTTGTATTGAGTTAGTAATTAATTAGTAGTCCGTCGAATGATTTTGAGAACCGATTATAATTCGAATGCCCCCATCTCGAGTGATCATTCGATTATTAAACTATTTCGATTACCAAAGTATTGGGACCATTGTTCAATTTTTAACGTGTAGATTCCATAGCTTTGACGTTTGATAATTGATAGGCTTGAAATATTACCATCTTACCACTGATGGGGGATAGCAATAGAACAAGATCAATTTAATTAAACACGTCTTTATTTCTTGAGTAAGTTGTTCGAACTCGCCCATATTTTATTTGCTTCGTCTTTTTATACGATTCTTGATTAAAAATTAATGCTGACCCGTTGCCTGGAATCAATATTACAACTATGGAAATGACGCCTTGGCGCATGGTGTCAGCGAGAAATTGAAACGTAGGCAATTATGGCAAAATTGTGGATACTGCAGATTGGTTGCATGTACAATTCGTACAATAATAGAGACCTGGGAAGTTATTCACTTTCGAACGATGCATTCTCACACGACTTAGCAATGAAAATTCACCGCAAAAACGACGGATGGACACCGCGGGTACTTTTCGTATAAATATAAAGGCCTACATACATTCTCGAACGTAGCAGGTTTGGGATGAACGTACTCTGTCTCGTCTTTACCGATGAGTCAGTTGAAGAGTGCGATTGAGAGCTTAGGTTGTGTCCATCCTGCACTAGAATGTACAAAGAGATCTGAGATGCTTGGCCGATTTCACACACACGCTAAATTTGTCGCAAGATTTTTTCCATATGTATGCGATTCCCAATGGCCTCACTTCCCTAGCCAACAAGTTTAAAAATTTTCCGACGAAAGTGGCCAATGAATTGAAGGAATCAAACAACGTAGGAAATTAATGAAACATTATTTGTCCACATCGTTCGTGCATTGCATTCATGGGATTTTTCATGCGGATTTCAAAAGAACAAACTTAGTCACGAGAATGGAAGAAAGTGAATGTCAGAAGATGGGTGTGGAAGTTTTCAGGCAGAAATACTTCACCAAGCCTTCACTGTGGCTAAAGGAAGGTAGGAAAAAAATCGGTGGAACTGTCTTCGACGATCTTTCTGGATATCGATAGAGCGATAAAAGCGTATTAACTTTGCTTTCACTGGGATTCGAAACGGGGGCCCCGCTAACCAGGGCCAGGCACTCTACCAACTGCGTCATCCAGGCGTTAAAATACTTGTCATGAACAGAATGACTTCTTTGGGCCCTAAAACATTGAAAAAGTCCAACCTGTTTTTCGAAAAACTGGCCTCGTCGGAAAATGATTGGTCTTACTAAGCGATGGTGTCTACAAATAACGCTATGGACATGAATTATTATTTTCAAGTAGATGGAAATTTTATAAATTATAGATTAAGACTTATGTTAGAGGTTTAGGACACACTGATCCTCTACAGCTATGAAATAGGCATATACAATAAGTCATTAGGTGTCGATTATATGAATTACTATGATTTTGTAAGGCAAAACTACTAACAAAAACCCTTATGTAAAAGAACATGAATGTCAAGCAAGACAATGCTGATGGTGATACAGTAACTAGGATTGTGTGATCCATTCTAAGTTTATGCTGGCAATTACAACATTAATTTGTGATTCACCCACAAGAAGGAATCATTAGAGCTGTAACTCACGAAACACGGTCGAAATTGTGGAAAAAAAACTAATGAAAAACTGCTTAATAAGAAAAGAGAAGAGAAATGTGTGAAATGTGTTCATTACTAACCAGTAGAATCATAAATCTATTGCACTTTTCTCTCACTCTATAGACATAATTCTTTGACGTTAATCAGAAAGGTCTTAAGAGGATTAAATGAAATCCTCTTAAAAACTGGGTGCAATGGATACAATAGAAATCCGTCGTGTTAGAAGGCATGCTTCCTCATCAGAACTGAATGTGTCAAGTCATATCGAAATACACAGCTTATGTAAAAGACGTTCAAAGAAACATGTGCATTTTCTCAGCTGAACCAAACGATTGTTTAGGAAAATAAAATTAAGAACACGACACACACACATCAAGCATGCGAATGTTTCAGAAATAGAATAGGTATCTAGAGCGGCCTTGAACCGCAAAAAAAAAAAATAACAACGATTTTCTACCGGGAAGTCTTCGATTGCAAACATCGGCTGCGAGCACGTTTTCCTCCCTCAACACAGCCAACACAGACGTTCAACATAACAATTGCCTACATCACTCAAAAGTTAATATCATTTTAATGCTCTGTCCATGAAGAAAATGGACGTGTCAAATAAAATAAAAATATATATGTATCTATCTATCACACCATTTGCGAGCAAAATACGCGTGGCAATCGAATACAGCGCGCATTAAAAGCTTAGATCTAGCATTTTCGATCACTTCGCTCTTAACACTGTTCGCTCTCTCTTAAGATTGACACAGCACAGATCAGCGACAGAGGTACACATATACTCTTGATTTATTTTAAGCTTACGCAACTACCTCAATAGCCGCGCCTTTCACGAGTGTTTTGAAACGACATGCATTTGCATACATATACTACTATGTCACAAGAGAGTGGAATGCGGCTTATCTACATCGACGCATCGATAAGGGCTGACGAGGGGTTAACGGATAAGAACTCTCCCGTCAACCAAAACAAGTTCTAGACCTATTTCGAGTCACAGGAGGCAATTGTATATCGAGCTTCCAAATCAACACACGTTTTGCTTTCCACAAAACTCTTTCTCTAGCTTTCCCTCTCTCTGTCTGTCTAACTCTCTTGCTTCGACGCTACCAACTGGAGCTTTGCAAATTCCAAAAAGAAGAGGCTAGAAAAAGCCACACTCTCTCTCTGGTACTTTTCCACTGATACTCAAAATATGCATAAATATGCGTGGTTTTATCTATTCTATTCATTTCCCCCTGTCCCCCCCACCTCCAGCAATAACAATCCATTATATACATAATGCCCGTGACTACTTAAAAAAACATAAAAACGTAATTATGACAATTACAGATACCCAGATGTACCTGCTTCTGAAATACATAAGATACAAAGAAAACAAATACTAACCGAACGTGTTTGTCGTCCCATAAGCATTCATAATTGCAGCAGCAAGATAATCACTTTTTTTCGGCGCGATAAATTACGAAAAATATATATACTGTATATATATATAAAAAAAATGTTTTGTAAAACCTAAGAAAGACTTGAGAGCTCTTGTACGAGAAATATACGCAAGCCTATGGCAATATAAATACAATAAAAGTCTATCAAAATATTTATCCAACTAAAAATTAATTAAAGGTTTTCAAAAATGCAAAATAATTAATTTCTTTGTTAATTCTTTTTTTTTTGTTTTTTGTTTTTTTGTCAACTAAACCGAATGGCTAACGAATCACAGATTTTTTATCCTCTTACTTTTCTTGTCTCAAAAACAAACGCAGTTTTACTTTAAAAAATTTCAAAAACAGTCCTTTTTTTTTGCTTTTCTTCAAAATTGTGCCCTGTTGTGCTAATATGAAATATTTAGTACGGATCTTATGAATTTTACTTAAAAATTGCGTATCTGCTGTATGTGTAGAAATTATTGTTTAAAATTATTTGCTAATAGATAGATCGTAGATATAAATGAATATTCTTTTTTTTCTGTTTGTCAGATAATTGAATTGTCTGTGCGTGTTTGTATTGTTTTCAATTGATTTTTCAGCAAATTAAACGATGATACGCGCTTGCTGCTGCAATTCTTTCGTAAACTCTTTGGTTTAACGTCTTTTCACCAATTTTTGAGAGTTGAACACAATTTCACGGTTCCATGTGTAACGATATCCGCAGTGTGGTATCATGCTCACGGTTGAGCTTTTCAGATGTGAATTATTTTTTACATGTAACACCAATGTGACAAGATGTTATTAATTCTTTAAGGGTTGTGTGTTACTGTCCTTTCACAATTATTTATAATTTATTTTGTAATCCACAAATTTGATGCGGCGTCAAGTCCTGGCTGTTCCTTTTTTAGAAGAACAAATTCAACACGAATAATAAAACAAAAAGGTTTCGCTGAATAAATGCGAGTAAAGAATTCAAAATTCGAAACGAATTAATGCGTCGTTTGTATACCACGGCCGATTGAAAGTTTGAAACTGTTTCGCTGGTACAAGTTTTCGCTCTTGTGTTGATTGTTGATGTTCGCTCGTATCGCCCCAGCTGTCAGTGGTTGTTATGGTATTGGTCATGGTGGTGGTTGCCGTCGTCGTCGACGTCGTGGCGAATTGTGTACTTGTGATGAGTGTTGCCACACTTGATGAATTTTCGTTGTGTTACCGAGTCGTGAATGGATATTCTGGCATGACCAGATTTTTCTAATGGCGCTGAATGTTATTTAAATTGTTTAAAAAAACGTTTGTTATACGAGCTATTAGATTAGTATGGCCATCGAATGAGTACGTTTTAGTTGACGTTTGATGACTACACACTGCGGATCTTAGACCACGAATGATAATCTATAAGATTGATCCAGAATTATTCTTGAATGGAATTTAAGGATTGGTATAATTTATGGTATATTCAAACGAAGATGTTCTCAATTATACACTCACTCGTGCTTTTCGTTCTATTGTTCTCTCTAAAGGGCTCCTACAACTATGAGAAACTTTCTAAAATACTATACTTGTTGAACACTAGCTGTGACGCAACAGAAGTAAAGCCGTGAATGATGGAGGCAATAGTCTCTATCATATTAGTCGACCCACATTCACAGAAGATAATGCAATACAATCCCCTTAACTATGAATGGTAGAATTTACTGTCATTGCTTCTAATTTTTATAAATATTCTGTTCAATAAACCGAATCATGAATAAGCCATTCAAACTAAGTCAAACCGCTTAGTGAAGTCTTCCAAAGATTTCAGGACTGTTCATACATGTATAGCAATTCATACAAGACGAACTTGTTTTGAACTGCGGACTGGAATATCGAAGTGCATACGATGATGTCATCCATCTAATCTAAGGCACAGTCTGTGAATTTTAAATTGGAGACAAGTTTCCTTTTTCAACAGTTAGTTGTGAATTATAAGTTAGTGTTCTGGGGATGCCATTTGCTCATAATTTTTTTTTTCTAAACGTTTCAGTTTGTTTCTTTATTACAGCATGTGAACTTGACACTTGACATGTGCATGCAAGAGCTCTTTGTCTCAGACTTGCAAACGAAAGGTTAGGACTCAGAAGACAATCACATATGTCTCACCTTCAGATTAAGTTGGCCAACTAAGGCCATGTAGTTGAGTATGATAAACGAGATCGCCATAGAAAACAGGTGTGTCGACTCTTTGCTGAGTATTTAGATTAAACTCCCGACTAGGAAAACAACGTGCATGACTTGCGGCTCCACACCTCTAAATTCATTGACAAAGATCAGAGGAAACTTCGGCTTAAATTTTAGGTCGCCTCTAATGTTTATTTAGTCAAGTTTTTAAGCTTTTAACGAAAAGTCGTTATAATTATAGATTACAAAATATGATTAAAGGTGACAAATTGAAGGCAGTCTTTTGTTTTTATTTCTTGCTTCTAACCGAAAGCCTTGGTACTTACTTTTTCCCTAAGAAGGCTTAAGACACTTATTCCCTTTTGACTAAAAACCGTACTTTCAGCCCATTCCCAAAGTCTTGATGAAATTCGAAATGCGTGAATTAGGCTTAATTTTTTCTTAAGTCAATTCCAGTACACCGTCATCATCAATTATTATCTTATTACTCTGCGCGACACTAGGCTTTGTATTGAAAATCTATACTCAGCTCAGTAATTCTTTTATACGCGAAGTAACAACATAACGAATTAGCGACATTACTCATCGCGTTGAAGAATCGAAATCATCGCTAAATCATAGATGCCGCTGACAAAAAAAGCTTGAAGATACAGCAGAATTATGGACACTGTTGTTCTAAATCTTGACATAGGATGACGTATCCCAATTTGTAATACATCCTTTGTTTAATATACAAACGTTTCTAGTGAATAAACCCATATTTGTACAAACACTGACAACCAACAGCCAACCCTAATTGAATTTTAAGGTCTAGTACAAAGAAAATAAAGTCACGAACCAACTTTTGACACGAACAAGTAATAATAAGTTCAAAGTGAGTAAAGAGCGTTTTATTGAAAATCATTATTGAGCTGAGTATAGATTCTCAATAAAACACGTCTTTTGTAACCAAACAATGACAACAAGAAAACTTGTAGCAAAATGGACTAACTTCAAATGGAGCTTGCTCGAATTGCTGTTAACTTGGGACGACGAAAATCACAATTTCTTCAAGTAAGAATGTAAAAAAAACTCCGTTCACGTTATCTAATGTCTACGCTAGCGCGAGTCTACTTTAAAGCTAAATGCTGAACACTCCAGATCGTAGGCGTGAGGCATCTAGATTTGGTAGCCTAATGCCTGAAACACAACATTGCGTTACTTCAGACGAGGATAGTCTGCAATGACGCACTACGTTAACCTGCTGATCTTTTTCTCTGAAATACCAGATGAAAAGTTTGTCTTGAAACTAATTTAAGTCAGTTGTTTTTATTTCTCAAATGACAGTTGACACGTAATACTCTCAACTTGGAAGAAAAACTCTCAATTTCAATCTTCCAGTTCCAACGCACTTCTCAAAAATTAAAAAAATCCAACATGTTCGATAATTTCGTGCTTTGGTCGTTGGATTACGTTTTATTACGATCCTCTCATTTTTTACCAATGCAGGTCGACGCGGTATTTTGTGCACGGCTATTGAATTATGTGCGTTGAAAGCCAACGGCTGCGCAATCGCAATACCTATTGTGTATCAGGCATAATGCTTCAACGAACTCTGTGAAAATATATTTCCAAAGGGAGGCCTAATACGGCTCACTGTGGTATCCAACTAGTTCCCATTACTTGTGTTGTCGATGCATCTGCTCCTGTACATATTTCATATCCATTTATAAGAACAATCATCACCCAGCGAGATTAAAGAAAGCAAAATCTTAGCAACCTAGTTGTTTTGATGATCCAGCCAAACCAGTTGATTTATTTATTTATTTATAAATAATCATGAACTGAATTTGCAAAAAAAAAAAAAAAATTCAAGTAAATCCTCATAATCAAATTATACACTTAACGGTATAGCGTCAACGCAATCACCCCATTTGCATAAACAAACGTACACACGCATGCACACATAAACGAGTGTTAACTAACCTACTCTCACCGAAACCGCACAAAGTGGGAACCCTGTTATTGGACCAATATGTTAACAAGAAAAATCGTTGTCTGGTTAGTCGTGGGACAGTATGAGTGAAGAGAGAATGTCAGAGAGCCGCAAAAACAACTCCACAGCGCCCCACAGAGGCGCAACTATACACGCGTCTCGTTGATAAGACGGCGCAGTGAAGGAAACGCGACAAGAGATTGCTGACA
Source organism: Eristalis intricaria (assembly GCA_964034865.1). Classification (NCBI taxonomy): domain Eukaryota; kingdom Metazoa; phylum Arthropoda; class Insecta; order Diptera; family Syrphidae; genus Eristalis; species Eristalis intricaria. The sequence continues at coordinate 47,528,014 of OZ035874.1, forward strand.
AGCAAGTTGTTGGTATCGTTAAATGATTATTAAAATTTAACACCACACTCCAATGTTTTGCCGTCACAACCTGAATTCAAAATTGAATAAATGTCGTCTACACACATGTATGTATACAAATAATACACAATCCTACGATGTGGTTGTTGTTCTTTTTCGCTTCTGTCATTTATTTACTTTTTGCTTGTTTCTTTTGTCTTTCTATAGACACATTTTATTTCTTATCAAAATCATTGAATTGACGGCGACGAGGAAGATGTGTTATTGAGATCACACCAACACAGGCCCACGAACAAACATCGACGAACAGTGATAAAAGCTGTATTTACAATAAGTGATACGGGCGGGCACCCTCTGTTTTTCGAGAAGGATGTAGGATGTGTGCAGCCAACAGCATCTGTTAGTTGTTAATTGAAATAATTAGTTTGAATGGTGACACTTCTAGAATATGCACAAAGACTCAATTAATCGGCGTTTAGTTAGAAAATAGAAAAAAAAATCAACTCGCACAGGCTGAACACCTTGAACCTAAGGTGAGTAATCGAGGCTGACTTGATTTTGTTTTATTAGAAAGTCGCAATATATGAATAAAACAAGGCGCACGAGAATTTGTTGAATTCACAAAATTAATAAATTTCAAGATAGGGAGAGCCGCATTGTTTCCGACAACAAGTACATCGGATGCAACCTTGTTGCCAGGTTTATGTAACGCGGATGTGCACAATTATCATCGGTCGCATGCATTTCTGAACGTGTGTATTTCTGAACACGCCCCTACATTGACGTCTCGGGCGCCATATTTGTTTTTAAACATTTCCCCAATGCAAAATCAATTCTCTGCACTCGGCACTATTTGAACGGGAACAATGAACTAATGAAGACAAACAAAATAAGAAGATGGCGTCTTCGTGTTTTTCATTAAATCTATAAAAATAAAATAAAAACATTCTTTGACGCAGCCATTGAAATAGAAATCCCTCGTGTTTGCCGGATAGACAAGCATTCCCCCAAGACAGCAGTGTTGTGGTATATCACAGGAAGAGTGTTAATTTTCTATCATAATGCGCACGCAGCAGAATAAAAAAAAAACAACAAACAACAGAAATAGGCCATTCAGCGCAATTTCTTCTCTCTGTTAATTTATTTACATTTTGAAATATTACTACCTACCCACATTCTCTGAAGGTGAAAGCCGAAGACATACTTCTCAGCTCGAAAAGGCAATAAGAGGCTTGAAATATTTAGAATTACGTGTTGTGGCTGAATGGTTCGAATGCCCTTTAAGATGTTAATTCAATGTTAACAAAGCACTAACCAGTGACATCAGAGACTACGGGCGCAAATGAAAAGACTTTCTAGGAAAAAAGGCATCGCATGTTGTGATATGACCATAATTCCTTCTAATTATCATAAATTACACCGGCCGAGAATCACGACCCACGATTTAACACCAAGTTAGTAATAACTGATGCAAATCTCTTAACATTTCACTCGTTGCAAAATGGTTGGGGAAGTCTGAGGCGATAGGTTTTAAAGTTTAGTAATAGGAATCATAATAAAATGGGTGGCGTGAGGGTCCGAGATGGACCTGTGCATAGCCTCTACAGCGATCACTGGAGTTGTGCGTACTATTGTTCTATCACGGGATTTAAAGTTGATTGCCGCGGACGAACGGCAAAGTTTGAGAAGCTTTTTCTAGAAAGGAATACTCACTGAGCGCTATCGTAGGTGGAGCCGTGAATTATGAAAGTTGGTCATTTCGGGGATTGATCCTACTTGACTTGAAGATCTCGGGCTGTGTCATAGCACGGCAATAGGTATACGACCACAAAGACTACTGTACCCTCTTGGGGATTGAACCCAGAACACAAAGCGTAAAAATCAACGCACTAAGGCAACCTTATATGATAGACTGGCCTTTTTATAGATGACATCAGACCCATCGTCTTATATGGCGTAGTAGTGTGGTGGCCCATACTCAACGTAGATACACACCTCAATAAATTAAGTAAGGTACAAAGACAAGCCTGCATTTGGATGAGTGGAGTCCACTGAACTACCCCCACTGGTGCGCGCTGGAAATCCTCTTGAACCTTGCCCTTTTACATATCAAAGCAGCAACTAAGGGCGCCGTTCGTCTGAAGGCATGTTCTCATTGGTGTGACTAAAATTATGAACACGCCGAAGTCCAAGACCTTACCTCAATTCACTTAGACTAGCTACATTTCGCATCGACACTTCCCAGAGAACAATCTCAAAACCCTGATTCCGGACAGAGACTTGTGGTGCGGTCCCTTTGACAAACCATACACTTTTACAAGTCGGAGGATGGACAGGAAATTAACGTTTTTCTATGTAAACCTGAACAAATCCATTGTTCTAGCCAATCAATCCAGCCATGTCCAAGGAAATAATGGCGACTATCGAAGCCCAGCCCTGCCCTGGCTAAGGTGAAACGTGATATCCGCCCGAGATGTCTGTAAGCAAAGCCAAGCAGCAATTAAATCCCTGGAATCGGGCAGCTCGGGAGAGAGAGATCCGAACAGTTCAACATTCGCTCAGGCCAAGTGCCAGGCCATTGGAACATCCCGGGAAACTACACATCTGATGAACTGGATAAACGCGCCACTAGACTGCCAGTTGATGCAATCTATCGTAGAACAGGTTCCGAAACAAACTTCTTCTACACACAAAAAAATCAATGCCAGGTGGTTGGCAGGCATCACTTTTCGAACCTTAAACCAAATCTGTCCACATCTCGATATAATCTCCCTAAACACATCTAAAATTAATACAGTGAAACCTGCGTAAGTTGCCAAGCTGTGGTGCAAGCATTTTTGGCCAACTTTGACTGGTGGTCAACTTGTAAGGTTGTCTGTTTCTTTCCTCTTCGCGAAGTCAGAGAAGCTCTGAAGTCATTCAGAAACTGCAGAAATGAAGTCATCTACATATGTACATCTCGACAATATTTAAATATCTGAATATTTTTTCAGAGCATTTCCCTACACACACAACAAAATACAAACGGCACAATGACGACCAGCAGACGACTATGTTTCTGGTCAACTTTCGCAGGGTATTTAGTACGAACGATGAAATAATATATCAAAAGTGCGGCCAACTTTGACTGGTGGTCAACTTGTAAGGTTGTCTGTTTCTTTCCTCTTCACGAAGTCAGAGAAGCTCTGAAGTCATTCAGAAACTGCAGAAATGAAGTCATCTACATATGTACATCTCGACAATATTTAAATATCTGAATACTTTTTCAGAGCATTTCCCTACACACACAACAAAATACAAACGCCACAATGACGACCAGCAGACGACTATGTTTCTGGTCAACTTTCGCAGGGTATTTAGTACGAACGATGAAATAATATATCAAAAGTGCGGCCAGGTTCCAAGACAAACAGGTGGCGAACATACAGAGGAATTTGGGGGAATAATTGTCTGTGAATTTTCTTGGCGCTTCGCCAGGTGGCCAACTTCACAGGATTCACTGTCCTGTAGTGCAATAATTACCGGACACCGTCTATTAGGCCTTCATGCAAAAAGATTCGGCCTCTTATCCAACGACTTCTGTTGAAACAAATCACGGCAACCCTCTCTAATAATTAAACACCCACGAGTCGGTTAGATAAGCATTTTTTTGTTTTTTCGACTACCTGCCACTTAACCACTAAGACAATGAATTCACATTACAATGCATTAATTCAAGACTCACTCAATGCATTTTAGATCTACCGGCCTGAATATTCCACCACAAAATTTTGGATTTGCTTGACGTTCAAAGAATGCATTTAATATTTGCATTTTCATCTAAACAATTGCGAACCCGTTATTCATAATCATTTAATCTCTTATGCCGAAGCACGAAGTGAACTACTTTAATCTCCCAAGTTGCTAGGCAACTATAAATATGCACATGCACATATTTCTTACAACCAAGTCAGCCAATTAAATATGATCTGTATAAGCGATGATTTAACGTTGTTTAGTTGCAAGTGTGTGGTAGTGATGACCGGTCTACAAACGTTCAAACACCAATCGCTAAGATCTGCGACATCTGCTGTTGATGCCTTTGTGTCTAGGTTTTTATTTAATTATCAGATGAGTTAATTGAGAAGATTTCCCTTTAATCTGTACGAAGGTGCTAATCAATTAAATTAAAGCATATTTATAGAAAACTACTCTACTCTTGAAGGTCAAAAAGAACGCAAGGCATGATATCCAGGGAATATAAGACTTAAGGCCCGGCTATAATGGACCTATGAAGACTTTGGTCAACTTAAGCAATCGAACCAGTACTCAGAAATTATGACTGTAACCAATTCACTCATTTTCGTGAACGTTTGTTAACTTGCACGGGAGCGTAATCAATTGTTCTCAAAATACGTTTCAAGTTGTGGCAAGTTCATGGAAACTTTGCAATTTTGCGATGCTTCCAACTTCAAAGAGTAAGGACTGTCTGAAAAAAGCTTCTCAAACTTGGCCGGTTGGAGTCGGCATAAAACTGTAGATCCCTTCCACTTGCAAGAGGACAAAATCACGCTCAACACGAGTGGTTGCTGTAGAAGCCGGGCTGCAGGACCACCAATATTGTTATACTATACTTGCTACTTGTCGCTCTTTCTGACATAAGCTTAATGTTAATTAGGAATATCTGCACCTGAGCTGAAGTTTCATTTTATGCTTGATGATCAAGGGCACTCTGGAGATCACGTTGTGACCGCGATCAGTCGGTCTTTATGTCGGAGCATCGAACGATTTATGTCCTCTAACCAGAACTTCATGCTCGACGGCTCGTAGCTGGAGTATGCGACCAACGAGTAGAGTTGACATAGAGCTCGCGGTTGTCTTTAGAATAAGTGACGTATAAAGTTTCTTCGAAAGCCAACAAACCACCTGGGCCCAAATATAATGCGAATGAGAAAACATGAGCTAGTGTCAAATTCTTGTTTGCGAAAAACACACGACTAGCCATAATAAGCACATGCGCGCAAATGCATCCGCCCGATATCCTTCCTGGGGTTGCTTTATTTATTTTTTTCATTTAATGTCAAAGAAAAACAATTTCTCATGTTCTCAGACACATGTCTATGAAAGTACACACGAATTATAACTCAATATCATCTGATTTGCCTTTTTTTCATATTTTCTAATTCATCTGTCAAATTCGGACTAGTTCATGCTTAACGAAACATTTGTATGGTTTGTGCATACAATATGCCAGCTGTTTAATTCACACATGCTTAACGAAATTTTCGCAATCGTTCGTGGACGACAATATAAATTGGCTCATGAGGGTGGGTGTATTCGCTAACTCACCCATACGTGTTTGACACTAGCTCATGGCCCCTCATGTGCATTATAGTTTGGCCTTTATGGCGGCTTATATTAAGGTGAAATTCTACCAGTCTCTCTTTCAAACAAGAGGGTAGTTTCTATTGCTTAATTGAGAAAGATACCTAGCAGGTCGTTAACCTGCTGAGATTCTGGTTCTTGACTAAATGGAAATTCAGGCGAGGAGCTAGATATCTCCTTGAAATAGTTGGTGCCACTAGCACAAAGACCTGAAAGAACAGGAAGCTGTGAAAAAATCAGGATTCTCCCAAACTATGGTGATTCGTTTAAGGTGTTTAAACAAGGGCCCAATTTGGGAGCCACACCGTGATCGTTCACTGATAGTGCGAAAGTACAAAACTTCGCTTTTCCCGTAAAAGATGTTGAAACCTTTTATGATTGGGAAGAATCGATTGGATTTTCTACCAGGGAAAATCGCAGGCATGGTCCATGCTGCAGCGAGAACTCTCCCGATAATCAAGGTCAGACGAAGATATTCTTGAACGTCTTGACCCTGATTAATTTCGTTCGAAATTGCTCTAAGTGCATACTTCACCTCACGCAGCTTTATGAAACAAAAATCGGTCCTAATGCCATGATTTTCGAGAGCGACTAAAATGTTGAAGAAAACCGTTGTATCCCTCAAGAGACGTGAATATTAACGGATATTTGAATTTAAAAAAAAAAACTAACCGCAATTCAAGGCAAAGAAACGCAGTTGATTACGTGCCATCCCTTGGTTAGTAGGGTTACCGGTTCGAATTCCAGTCCCACTATCCACAATTCAATGCAAAAAATACCATTTTCAAGAAAGCTAGAATGAGCAGTACAAATAAAAGCACAGACACCCGACGGCGCCTATTGCGAATGACTAAACACAAGTTCCTTTGTGTGCTTGGGTATTTTTAAATCTAACACAAAACAGAAACCATTAAATTCGAGACATTTTTCGTAAAATGGAGAACAAATTAAAAAAAAAATAAAAACGAAGTAATCTATTTTTACGCTCACCGTGACGTTCGAAAGCAGTGCAAATGTACAAGGCGAAAGATGTGCAGACGACAACATTCAATAACAATGATGCCCTCATAATAAAGTTTTCGATTATCTCTCAGATCGGAATACACACCTCTTTCATTATATTTTTATTTTTTAATCGCTACACGTGCCGTCTACAACCGAACACACAGGAGTCGCCCCATCCAGAGAGAGGCAAAAGCATTGACCCAAAAGCCCAAAATACGCGCACAAAATATGAAAGAGCATGTAATTATAATATGAATGGATTATAAACATATTCGGTTCAGTTGAGTGTTTTGGCTTGACTCCGGTGTCCGGCGATGTACATAGGAAGGAGGGAGCACTGACCCTCTCTGTCTCGGCAAATAGATCAATCGGGAGAAAGGGGACACGGACACCAAAGCACAACGAAATAGATCGAAGCTGGAGATATTTAGTGGAACTCACTTGAACATGTTTGGACAGCAGAAAAAAACTCTTGCGCTGAACCTCTGTGAAGTATTTCACACCTTTTTCTGATCTGGGCTTAACTGAAATTAAACTAGCGCCATCGTGTTGATAACAAACTAACACAGATGTCTTTGACGTGCTGAAGAAGAAAATCTTCAACGCCAGCTTAAGATACCGTGGGTCGTGCACTCCGTAATCAAAATGATTATAAATAAAAGTGATGAGAAGAAGTGGCATGCGCCAATAAACAACTAATCAAATTGGAGCGCACCAAAGAATGATGAAAGAAATGAAGAAATGGCAATAATCAAGTGTGGATGAAGATAGAAACGTATCAATCGGATGCATGCAAATTTCGAATAGATTCTGAAGCAACCTCGAACCGGGTCCTGATTGGACGACCGAAGGAGTGAACGCAGAAGTGGAGAAACAAAACAAACAAACACAAAACACATTTGATTTTAATTCGAAGAAAATCCCAAACCGGTAGAACCACTTTGGGAGCGCTCATTGAAATTGCTATGAATACATTAATACAGTTGCGTCAGAAAGAATTGGCACACATTTGGGGAGTTGAATCATTTCTTATGATAAAAAAAAATTCTTATGATAAAAAATCGCGGAAATGGAAAAAAATGAAATACCTGAAAATCCAGGGTCTGATAAACAGACGTCTAAGTACGTCCCGAGTTGAAGAGGCCTACAGTTTATGAACGGCCAAGTTTGTGAAGGTTTTTCTAGACAGTTATTACTATTCGAGGATTGTCAGTGACTCGAAACGTGCGGTTCCGTAAAAAATTATTTTGGTCTCGCCGGGAATTGAATCCACGCAGCGAGGTTCAATTGCGTAGGAATTGACGAACAGACCCATAACGTCACTGGAAGGAACGCTGGGTGATAAGTGTTTCAGGAGAATCGAAGGAGATCGAAGTCGTCTACACACTTCGCATGTTTTATTGCACTATTGTCTGACAGTACTGATTCTCAATAAAACGCTCTTTGCTCACTTTGTATTCACTTTACTTTTTTTGTGTGAAAACTTGGATCGTGACTTTTCTTTCATTGTACTAGACTTATAAAATTAATAGGTGTAGTACTTGGATGCCGATGTTTGGACAAATATGGTTTTATTCACTCGAAGCAGTTGTATATTACACAAATTATGGATTACATTTTGAGATACTGTGTCCAATGCTGAGATTTATCGCACAAATGTTGATAATTCTGCTAAATCTATGATTTAGTGATGGTATTTGAGGCGTCACCTGTGATTTCGATTCTTCCACGCGCTATAGTCAGTAATTATTACTGAGAAAATTTTAAAATGACAATGTGTAGCCTGAAATCAGATATGACGATAGCGACGATGTGGGTTGGAATTGTTCATTGTTCGTGGATTAAGCTGGAATGACGGAGAATGGTGCATTCGAACTGGGAAAATGTGGAAATGTGTGAAACTTTAGAAAAACTGCCAGCCGTGGAATGATTGTTTATAGCTTTGGTAGAATGACATTCTAGGAATGTCTTTCGAAAACTGTTTGTGTAGCCTACTTAAAGCAGTCCAGAGTCCCGCGGAAGGAATCTAAGGTGGATCCAAGCATTGTGTCCAGGGTGGAATTCCGTCCACATTTTTAGTTCAACCTCTGTACTGAACAGACTGCTGTATCTTCCGATTACATCTGGCGGGGGGAGATTGAATAGCGTTTTTAGAGCAAAGGGGTCAAAGGGATTGAATTTATTACCTTAAGCTTGAGATGTTTGCTGTGAAAGTTCTAAGAAAAAGGTTGTAGCCGAACTTAAATTTAAGGAAACGTTGTGCCAATCCGTTGATTGGATTTCCTATTATTTACCCATCAAATTTAAAAACATTCATCCCCAAGACAGACGGATGTTACGATGTCGCTCGCAAAGTTGAGCTATTCAGTGAAAATAAAGTCCCAGACATTTGCCGGCGCCAGTTACGTATGACAAACCACGAGTTTTTGTGGGTATTTTTATTTTTTTAACAAAAACACTTCTTTTTTTTTTTTTTCTTTAAAAACAAAAACACATTTAATTTCTTGGAAAAAAGTAAACATCTATTTTTGCTACACACTATGACGCGCTCAAAGAGGCTGTGCAATAAGACGTATAGTGAATACCAGCTACGTTTCGCGCAATTGAAGTGGTCTGAACAAGGTGTGTGTCGGCGAGAGTGTAGGTGGCTGTAGGTTAGCAACAGCTTTGCATATTTACAAAAAAGCAACTTTAATTATTCTTTATAATTATCTATCAGTTGTCATAAGAAATTCATCAGGTTTTGAGTGAAGTCATACGCGCGAGTGAAGTGACAATTTTTTTTTTAAATATCACATTAAATCCATGCACCAATTAGTTGAAAATACTGACCCACTGACACGCTCTAATAAAAGATAATGAACTCAAAACGATCCGCAGTAAAATCATGAGGAATGTCCCATGTTTATGCACAGTCTGTGCAGGAATTTCCTACATCAATTCGACAGCTCTTGCTATCCGCACGTTCATTTGTTCGTGAATCTTTCTAAATTTCATCTAACGAGGCTCTCGCTTGTGCGCGCAAAATATGTAAATGATTGCAACTCGCCGAGGCGTTTAGTGTTGTTAACATCATTCCTGAACAAATTTCCAGGGACTACGATCTACGTTAAGATGGCTTCAAGTAGAACCGCTCTTTTGAGGAGTCAGTCACACTATCATATCAAATTTCCTGAGGCAAGCATAGCTTTTTTTGGAAAGGAGACTAATTTCTCATGACTGTTCTATGAATAGACAGATTTGTGAGAGCTGAAAGAATGCAAAATAAAGGACGACATCTATGCCAGTAAACAACAACGGAAATGCGGAAATAAAAAGGTGCGGCTATTCCATGTGGCCGACCTTGTCTGTCAATGACACGCACGAGAAAAAGTTGTGAGACACTTAAGGACAAAACACAAATCAAGGTGTAATTTTTCTCGTTGCATGTAAATACTGCTGCTAGACTATTATCATAATCATATTCGCAGTGCTGGCAAATGGTGACTTGTTAACCTTCAGAGAGGTTAGGTGATGTGGCTCCCATGGATTCACTTGGAGCCGGGGTTGGCCGGCTCCTGTAACCCTTGCGTTTTTTTGAAAAACGCCATATTGATTTAACATCCTTTCCAGATATTTCTGTTAGTTCGTTTCCATTCTCACAGGGTTTGTTTCCTAATGGAGACGAGTGCAGGGAAGTTGCATGCATCTACCTACAGCACCTATCTACAGAAGTCGTTGTATGGTAATCCTATCTTTGTGGCGTGTCCTAAAAGAACTCCAACTAGGTTACTCAGGTTTTTCCTGCCTAGACTGAGTATGGCTGTGGTTCTTTGTAAGTCCATTTTTGGCCATACTTGTTTCGCATGTAGACACGTGTTAAGATTGTTCCATCTTTCACTGGCACTGTGAATTGCTAGCTCTGTGATTTTTGTTTTTTGAGTTATTATTGGTACCCTGATATCTTCAAACTTTGGTCCAACAATTATTGTTCCGTTTCTGGCTAGGTCGTCTTCTTCACACTTGCCTGGGAATATTCCTATGCCCAGGAACCCAGCACACCGTTAGGCTGCACTGTCTTGATATCCCGACAGAGACGCTTACATTACTTGGGACTCTTAAGGCGCAACCAGAATGGAAGACAGTCAAGAAAATTCAACGGGCAAAATTACACACAGTGACCATGATACCTACTTGTCTCAGTTTCGTTGAGTTTCGTTAATTTTGTCTTACTTAAGTGGGTGATGTAAGGATGGGGCTATGTTCAGATCGTAGGAGGCACCATATGTCATTACTCCTTGAGCCGTCCGATTGTGGAGTGTTGATTGAGAATTTTTCCTCGAAGCGAGATTGAGGTAAGAAGTGTGGTTGGGAGAGACCTTTAATTTACTGAATAAATTTAAAATATTGGACAAATTTAACTTATCAGACTGCGGTGGTGTTTAGGCATTCGCAACATTTCCTATGTGCTTAGAAATGAAGCGATGGGATATACATGATTGCATGGTTTATGTATTCCGATTATTTTCGTCTGAAATGCAACAGGCAGCTTAACCTGAGCAGAGAGTGAATCGAAAGATTTAAATGGAGCCTGCTTGCTGATAAAACTGATGATTTATCTTTTAGTTGCCAAATTTTGTTTAAGCTATGACAGACCACGACATTTCGCTGTATTCCCGGAAGCCGCTGTACACTTCCTACTCCATTCCTGATTCATTCAAAATATCCCGTAACTGTTCATCAAACACCCGCAAATCAGACACGTTTTTCTCAAGTATGGAGAACTCAAAGTTTGCGCAGACGATTGGATCCTCAATGCTCGACATTTGGCAGCTAGTGAAAAGATTACAAAAGGTTATCTCTTCCAAAGCAAGGCACAAGTGGCAAAAAGGCAGTACACGATGGATGAATATAGCTCCCATTTGTGTCCTACGCATGTCTTACAAGACACGTTCTTCTTCTTCTGCTATAGTCCGGGGTTGACTTGCACCTCACCCAACATGCCTCTCCAGCCGGTCAACTTAGGTTAGGTTAGGTAGGGGGGGTTGCTAATGCATTCACCAGCACACTTGGACCATATTGGTCCATTGTGATACCCCTACTCAGACTAAAGTGATTGGCCTGTAGGCATAAACTTAGGACGAATAAAGAATCGAGTAGGGTCAAGTCTCATGATCCCTGGGGCCAGTTGACGAACGCTTGGCATGTGAAAACCTAGTCGACAAATTTTTTCCTTCATAACTTCGAGCGTCCTTGGTATGTAGCGCCATCTTGTTTGGACCTCACCTCGGACATATCGATATTGTCGAGGTTTGACCACGGAAAGTCGGTCAACATCGCTGAGGGTAAGTTCCGATGGTGCCGTCCTTCCAAAAGCAGCCCCTGACACTCTAGCTTTGTGGATGCATTGATGGGTGTTAGGTAGGTAGACGATCGGCCACTCCAGTGATAGTGCCGATAACTTGATCCCAACGTCAAATGGTGACTGGACAAGATTTGAAAACCAGATAAAAGCGTATGCGTATTAACATTGCTTTCACTGGGATTCGAACCAGGGGCAGGCACTCTACCAACTGCGCCATCCCGTCGTTTTTCTCGGTCAATTTAAAATAATTGTCCCAAACTAATACCACGTCCATATCTGATCAGAGCTCTGGCATGTTATGATAAAGCATGAATCATGTAACCGATCGCCAAATCAAATTGTAGACCCGATTCAAAACGGCCAACTTTCCAAGCAAAAATCAGTTGCAACATAAACCCTTATCTCGTGATCACGCCCTCTGCCGCCTCCTTGATACAAATCATTTTCTTGATAACACCCTCGTAATTACAGGGAACTTCACACCAGACATGACCCTCCACCACAGCTTCACGCTGCACGTGTGTCAGGCGGTTACAAAACATTTTGCCAACAGCATTGTCTATATTCAACTCCACACGAAATGCGCTGAGCAACCATAATTCGTATCAAAGTTGAACGGAGCTGTCTTGGTATTCAGAGCGCCTCAATGCAATTTCTAAGCTAACAAATATTCCAATCAAGTTTACATTCGCTTTATTGATAGTTCATGGTGAGCTAGTGTGTGTGTGTGATTGTTGCGATGTGGTCAACAGCAAACAGAGACCGAATTCCGGCGCTACCTAGTAGTTTAGTACAAGTACATGGATCAATGTTCAACCACATGACCTTGATTCAGTCTGCAAAGCAATGCTGTTGTGGCACACACACTAGGGTATACATCTTAATGGACAAAGAATCAAATCACATTGTTGTGGCGTGCTGCCAACTAGAACTCGTGGTCGGTTTGTTTATTTTCGATTTTTTTCTTGCTCTCTCTCTCTTTTGTTTGCCAACAGTTGTTGCGTGACGGAAGTCAGCCCTAAAGTGAAGAAGTTGCACAATTACCCTTGGGATCCTTATTCGCTTCTGCAAATCATAAGTCAAGCAACTGTCAGAGGAGGAGAGTGAAAACTTTCATTTATCGAAAAAATGGAGAAAGTCTTTTGGTGAGACTGCCTGTTCTTGAGAAAAATGGTTTGTTTTTCTTCGGTTTTTTTCACCTTATGGCAATCAGCCCAGCCGTCTGGTTGTTACCACGGCTTTGGAGGCTGAAACGTTGTGTTCCTCCTTGCTGCACAGCCTCTACTGAAAGAAAAACGAAAACAATCAATGACAACAGAGCAACAGGTTTGACATTAATTGAATGCTTGGACGAAGGTATTAATTATTAAGAAGAAACCTCGGTCATGGCTCTGTTCGCATGAAAATTGTATGCCATTATGATTTTTATATACCTTCTGGGACGTGCCTGTAGTGAGTAATTTCATGTAAGGGCAGTCTAAAGGGGACAAAGTCTGAGGTCGCAATTCCGTAAAGTGTTGGCTTTCAAGTGCCGTCAGGTCTCTCTTTTCTCACATAAAATGGTTCGGAGGTAGGTCATTATGTGAGTGTCTCATTTCAAAGTTTGATTTCAATTGTATTAACTGTGTCTTATCGTGAGTTCCACACCAAGGCCATTTAAGCCATTCAACTCAAAAGAATCTGTGATGATTGACCTATAATGCCTGCAATCTTGAACGTTGATTATTCATCGAGAAGCTTTAGGTTGGAAATGTTGGTCATACACTTTGCATGATCTAGCAACATTCAGTGTTAGGTCCGCATACGCCTGACAGCACTTACGATTGTGGTCCGATAAGCACTTAACCTACAAAAGATAAACGAAGATTTTGTAAAAGTGGCGATTTATTTCTCATCACAGTCCCATTTGATCGTGACGACGGCGCAGGTGTGAGCCGGTGCGTTTTCATGGAAGAAGTGAAAATGCGTGAACACCCCGCTTACAAAAGTTCTCGCGGAATACGTCCGATACGCCTGAAATTTTTGACGGTAGGCCTCTACGAGAATTATAGTAACTTTATCTTGTGATAGTTGGGCTATACTGCGGTGAGGATAAGTACTTATAGGACCACACTAGTATGTCGCTGTAGAGCCTTTAACGATCGTCTATTGTAGTTCACATTAAGCGGCAGATTTTGTCCTACTTTATCTGTATACCAGAGTGTTCTTTCGAAGACTTTGAATGGGAAACCTGACAGACATACAACACCAAATCCTTGAGCGAAAACAGAGCATCACGCTTCTAATCACATTGTAGTCATTGGTAAGTTCTATACCTGCTTTGGTAGAATATGACCAATTGGGAAAAGTAACTGGAAGGAGTAAAGGGAACTTCCTACCTTCACGGAGGCTTATGATGCTTCAAGTCTTGATACGGTAATATAGTAGTGGCGGTGGATAGTGGACAAGAGTACATAATGGACGTCAAGGTGGTTGGTTGGTTCACACAGTTCTGTGACGTATTCGGTGAGAACTATTGAAAGATAACTTGAGAGCAACTGACGAAGCAAGAAAGTTAGAGTTGTGTTGTATGAGGTATTTGGGATGAACAACGAGACAATTGAACTAATCTAACTGGGACAAACAAAATTCCCAGTATATTAAGCTTTGGTTGGTTGGAAGCAGTATTTTTGTCAAAACTTCAGCATATTTGGCACTGTTCATTAGAAATTTTGATTTCAGCTTTCACGCGTAAAACGCGCACAGCACATGTCCTTAAAGGGCGTTTTGGCGCTTGAACTATATGGCCAAGTTGGAGTTTTTCATTTGGGCTTTCATTCACAAGACACTTATCTTGTATCATTGCCCACAAAGTGACTCTCGTCCGAGATAAATGTATTCCAATTTTCCACTGCCCGCTGTGTCTAATCATTGCAATCATCTTTTCTTCATTGTGTCCATCAGAAGCTTCTTTTTCAAAGCTTTTCGTCCCACTTTCAGATGTCGCCTACGGAAAATTGACACATCCACTTGGTCGCCAACTTGTGTCCACTCCCTTTGGAACTCAAAACTCGTCTTACCAGGGTTATGTCCACAGTTTCGCACGAAACCTTGACCAAAACCAATGAAACCTTAACCATCAAAACGTAAACAAATTTGCTTGTCTTAATCAGTATGCACACAACTCTAAATATTCACAGACACCTGGATGTGTCATCATAAGGGCTATATTTCCATAAATTTAAGGTTTTGTTTTTTTTTTTGGCTAAAGTGTTGTTATTGTTATTTAGCCTTCAAAATATACAAATTGAACATTATACCATATTTCATTTGAATATAGAGAAACGTTCCTCGTATGGAGCACATAGCTGTAACAGGTATCCCTTGAATGATCTCCACGCGACTCTGTCTTGGGCCAGCTTAGTCACATCCGGCCAGGATTTACTGGCCTGAAGATGTTATTTTTCAACTGTCCGTCTCCAATTTGAGCGTGATACACCCCGACTGCGCACTCCTTGCGTTGCCAATCCTTGTCCATTCCCGGTTTGCGTAAGGTGTCGTCTATCCAGCTCCACTTTCGATGTTGCATTTCTGCTGCGATGGGTTTCTGCGAAGCATTCCGGTCAGAAGATCTTCAGGATTCGTCTCAAGCATTTATTGACGAAGACCTGAAGCTTGCCCAGCAATGATATTGTTTGTCTTCCAAATCTCGCATTCATACAGCAGTAAGGATTTTACGTTGGAATTGAATATCCGAAGCCTGAGTGAGGTGGAGAGCTGGATAGATCTCCAGAAGCTGGTAAGCGAGAAGTGGTGGGCTCTATTTCTTTGCACAAAGTGCTGCCGAGGTTGCAGAATTGATTGACATCCTCAATTGGGCACCCGTTTAGTTTCGCTTCTTGAGCCAATTCTCATCAGTTTTTAAGGGTGTGGGGGTAATGCGCAATACAATGCAAGTATGTTATATCTTAGCCTCTCCTAGTCTACCCCTAGTCTGTACCTCTAAGTGGTACTCCCTGGGTGCAAGCAACCCCCAAGGAGACTGGGTATCCAACCCCTGTGGAACAATGGGTTGGTGCCTAATCGGAGAGAGGGTATTGGCTGGATGCGTGAGCATAATAGACCCTGAGTCAACAGCCTAGCCAGCGTCTATTCACCAAGAAGGTGCGGTTTGAAGTGGGTGTTGCACTTGGAGCAAGCGACTCCCTATATAAACGTGCTTGAAAGCCCGCTCGGGAACCATAATCCCGAACCGTGGGAGGCCACGTCATTGGGGGTTTTTTCGTTGGCGCGGTGAAAAAAACCAATCATCAACGAATCGGAAAACAGGGTTGATCATTAGTTTATAGAATTGGTCGCTCGCTTGTGGCCCATAAGTGACTAGGCAAAGACCTATGACAACATGACGAACGACAAATCTATATATGTTTCCTTCATTCCTTAGACCAATAACTGTAAGAGATATGTCAATAAATGCAAATATTCAGCCTTATTCTAAACGGGTTTCTGGCTGTATTATAAATCCTGTTAGCCGCGAATAATTAGAAACAGACTGAACAACTTTGACAGATCTTCGTCACGCGTAGTGTTTAAATATACAGTCTCCATAAAATTCTTATTAGACCATGATTTTGTCTTCGCAATAACGGCAAGAGTCTTCAAGAGATTAGCCTGTTATTGTTTTGCATCTTAAAGTAAGTGAGCAATAAAATGAATTGTTTCGAAATCAAATTCTGTGCATCTTCAGGTGGCCGTCAAATAGAAGTGATTGCGGCACTCTCGAACAATAAAGATCTGTATCTCTACCTATGGAGCGGCATCTTATTATGGCATATCTATAAACAAAGAAATCCGGCAGCTGTCGGGCTCATACTTTTCAAAAGTTGCCAAGGATGCAGATCCAAAGTATTGCCAACATTCTAACAAAAGACTTGGGATTCTTGTCTCCTTGAAGAGATTATTGAATTTGTGATCCTTCGACCATTACACCTTTTTGTTTTGTGAATTAAAATGTACCAAGACTTCAAGCTGCATATAAATGGATTCATATTTAATCTTGTTTCAAGTCCCCCGTCAGTCCATCATATCGAATCATTGAGGCTTGGACCATTAAATAACCAATTGAATACAGCACAATTAATTGCAACGAGTTTTTGACTCCCAAATCCGCCTGGAACCGAGATAACTGGTTATGATTGAAATTTCCAGCTAATCAGGTATATTCACAAAGTTTTCAAAAATTTATTAATTAGTTATAGACGGAGTATGGGTAGCTAGCACAAATTGCTTTTGTGTAAGATGATTATCAGCGAGCAGTTGAAGAAGATTGAGTTTCGACTGATAATTTATAAACTTGAGTGTTAACAAGTGACAGCACTTAAGAGCTTTACATTGTGATCGTGGGCCATTTGAAAACAAAATGGTAACACTACGTATTTGAAAGTGTATGCACACAGTTTGGTAAAGCGTACGTGAGCGATCGCATCAGAATCTAAAAAGTGTGAAACATCACGTTTTAGTGCATTCTCTCTTTCAAGGCAGCACAACGAACAAAGGAAACCGACTCGTTTGACTGTGCTGTGGACGACGACGACGAAGCAGTCTATGCTTGGAAAAAGAGGTTTGCATTTTTAATGAGAAGCTATCCGAAGTCAGCGGAAAGTT
Source organism: Eristalis intricaria (assembly GCA_964034865.1). Classification (NCBI taxonomy): domain Eukaryota; kingdom Metazoa; phylum Arthropoda; class Insecta; order Diptera; family Syrphidae; genus Eristalis; species Eristalis intricaria. The sequence continues at coordinate 47,545,370 of OZ035874.1, forward strand.
TATGATTTCTTGGACGTTCAACTGCGGTCAAAAAAGCCTGTGTTCAGGCGATATCAAGACACCAGCTATAGACAATGTACAAAACAATGTTGCTGTCTGCCCACCGCACAGAACCTCTTATTTGATACTGCAATGCTATTATTTTGACCGCATTTGATTACGCTGTGTTAATTGCAATTAAATAAAAAAAGCTTTTAAAGAATTATGTAATGTATCAAGACATATGAAAGTGGTTCGTTTTCGTCACTTCTTCTTTATATGGCGCTACAGTCCGCGGTGAACCTGAGTCTCAACCAACAAGCCTCTCCACTAAGCGCGATCACTTTCCCAGTTGGTTGAGGTCTCCACCTGGGTGCGTCAACCTAAACGCCGCCCTCTGTTGCGTTGCGAAGACTCTTTGGGCCGGATCTAAGTTGTCCACACGCTCCGCATGGCCCAGCCATCGAGACGGCCCTCTTTTACTAAATTGCGATTGGCAAGAGTTACTTTGCGTTCGACCTCGGTGCTGTTTACTGCGGAACCGAGGAAGACGAACTTCTTCACCACCTCCAAGCTATAGGTGCCCATTGTGACGCTTGACGTTGTGCGTCCTTTCTTGAGGACGGCATATACTTCATTTTGCCCTCATTGACCACCAGACCCATTTTAAATGCTTTCGTCTCAATGCCAACAAATGCCTGATTGACGGCTCGCTGTGTTCTGCCAATCAAATCCATGTCATCCTCTTATGCAAGCAATTGAACTGATTTCTGGAATATCATGCCACTTGTGTTGGCGTGAGTCTCGCATTTCCTTGACTTGTTTTCGTCATGATGAAGGGACGCTAAACGGGAACGAGTTGTTAACGCACAGACATTTTGGAGAGCACAACGGACGTCGGTGGACACTTATTCAGTAAATTGGAGGGAGTTGGGTCGGATAGTGCTGACAGCATTGATTGCCTGAAAACTGATCCCAACACCTGTGTGGATATGGTATTGCATATGGCAGCATTTTTTGTATTTGTATACTATTGTTCTCTCTCGAGTAGAAGGAACCCACACTTTAGAAAGGTGACATTTTAAAAGGACTTTCTGGGGGTTAAACTGTCCGGGTCTCCAGTGTGGAAGTCTACTCATTTACGAAACTGGCTATGGCTGGCTAACAACAATGCATAAAACTCCTGTAATATGGCTGGCGCAACAATGCCAGATGGACCTGGGTTTAGCTCCTATAGCAAACCCTCGTTCTGTACGTGCTATTATTCCTTCACAAGTGGATGGGATCTACAGTTTTATGCCGACTCCGAACAGCGAAGTTTGACAAGCTTTTCCAAGACAGAAGTACTCTTTGTACCATTGTCAGTGACTGCAAAGAGGTGCAGCCGTGAACTATGAAGTCGGTGATCAAATGCCACGGCAACCCACAAATAAAACTCTTAAAATCTACATTGTTTACAGCTTTTATCTTTCTGTTGGTTTGGGTGATATAAGTGAGAATTATTTGCGTCACAATGGCGTCATGGATTGCTGTTGGATTTTTGACAACTGGAAGAGAAAACTGAACATCACGATTGTTGTCCTCGACGCTATCATCAATTTTTTGTTCGATCAATTGTTGAGCATATTGTCCGACGCCTATACTGGCTTCATAGCCTGGCTAGGTCCACTGTATCAATAGTCTACTTAGGAAAGGCACTGTTCAGTTGGCAGGTATACTGTTTTAACCTTAAACCTTGTATCCTTGTGCAGGGTATGCTAAAACACACTCGAATCAATTTTGACTGCTTCTTAGCCTCATAGTCCCTCTTCAGAGCCCCTGTATAGGACTGTTATTATTGGACACGACAAACGTGCGGCTTGGGTTGCACTCAATGATCGACAGCTACTTCTTGCTGCTTTTCAACTCGATTCATCCTTTCACAATCCAATTTAAGACCGGTTCTTCAAAATATTACCAATCACTCAAACGTTAGTTGAGTTTCAAAAAGGTCTTACAAGCTAAACTTTCTACAAAACGTCCACTGACCTTTTTTAATGTGAAATTCCTGCTCTTGTATTTGCTCCTCCTCAAGGGTCAAGTTGTCATCATGTTTAATGGGGGTTATTTTAATGTCTACATCCTTAAATTCTACAAAAAAAATATCTGAAACAAGTAGAATGGAGCACAATATTAGAATTTGTCATTGGTCAGGGTTTGATTGATCGTATATACCATCTGCAAAGTTTTCATTAAATAGCCAAGACTCTTCCGATTCAGAAATCGGAAAGAGCTCGCTGCTGGGCGGCGATGTTGGTTCCATTTTGCCGTTCCAATATAAATCCTGCGGAAGGGCTAGCGACTCCAGTGTTAAGCTGTTCTGGCTCATCATTTAAGTCCGATATTAAAGATGGTGTAAGATATTGTTCAACGAAGAATTCGGAGTCGGGTCCTGATAGTAAACTTGGTTGGTGTAGGGGCGCCATGGTGGCACTGTAAAAAGGACATAGAAAACAAAACAAGAAACATAATTAAATTGCGTGTAAGAGATCAAGCATGTGGGAAACAATGAAGAAAACATAGTTGTGTCGGTAAAACTTGATAAAAACGAAATAACATATAGCAATACATTTCTAATGAATTACAATCCGGAAAATGATATCTAATCGTACAGCACAAAATACATACCCACTTTTATCAAGTCGGTTTGTTCGCTTAGACCGCCATGTGCTGGGGACAACTTTGGATTGGAATTAACACATTCACCATTGCTGGAGAACTTCCAACCCAGACGATAAAAATAAAAATAGCAAAAACATCCCAAGACTTCCATTTCGTCATAATCGCAAGTTTATAACCAAATTCATTATCACTTGTTTCACCACGGAGGAACAAATTGAAATCACAAACACGTCCATGAATAATAGGCTTTGTCGGACATCGTGGCTTTGACAAGGCACATTGTTTGAGAAGAAAACTAAACAGTAAATACTCTGATTAAGAGATTTCATTCCAGATTTGAGATACGGCGCGAGCTTTGTGAATAAGTGTGTTTCAGTACACGTGTCCACACGGAGCACGAAAGAAGATGAATTGAACACAAATTTGTGTCGACCATAGCGATCAGATTTGTTGACTTTATTACCAAGCAAGGAAGGTAATTTTATGATTCACTCAAATCACTGAACCCTGTAGCGGTTGGTACCAGCAAACAAAAATAAGTTTTCATTCAAATAAAATATTGGGGCGCTTCGGAAGTCTTTTGGCTACCACCTGAAACCAAATGCTTATTCAGCAATCCCTCCTTTCATGACTCGGTGAGGATGAGTTAACCCTCCCCTCAACTAAGCGACCGTGACCATTTAAGGCAACTTTCTTCATTCCTTGGTTGCTGCTGTGGGCCGCGTAGGTGAACTTCCCCGAGTTCCTTTTATCAAATCGACGCGAGGCTCTGTAGGTGAACTTTCCCGAGTTCCTCTTATCGAATCGAAGCGAAAGTGGCTGTAGGTCAACTTTTCTGAGATTTTCAACAGCAAAGTTTGAGAAGGTTCCTTGTAGATTCATATACTCTCTAAATATGAACTTCGAAAGAAGTGGAGACGTGAATTATAAAAGCTGTTCGTCTCGGAAATCGAGCCAAGGCATACGCTAGAGTCCACAAACCCCAGTTTTAAAACAATATCTCTGCAAGACAGATGACAGTCAGCATTTTTATTTAATTCAGTCTTTTAACGATATCTCGTCCAAACTCTGGCATCTCCATTAGCTTGGACTGTGTAAAAGAGTTATTCGTAACCAATAAAGTACTATCTATTTAACCGTGTTCCCTTTTCGATGTTATTTTATATATTTCAAGGGAATGTCGCCTAGGTTTCGTAGGATTCTCCTTTCATATGCAAATTCAACAAGAAACCGCAATAAACCAAGCTCAAAGTGAAATATGAGCTGAAAATCAAAATGCCAACATTCGTCAGCATTCCGCATACAAAGCAGAACGGCTGAAGAAAACTTGCTGATGTAGCAAATTGGAATGACAACTTCACCCATACGATCGTAAATCAAATAAAATTAAATTGGCAATATCTCGAACTTGAATCAGGTTTTCTGTTGAATTTCCTTATCTCGAATTGCCCTCGCAACTATCTCCCAAACATTTGAGTGTTCACAACGTAGCGTCTACGATAGATAGTAGGTAATTCACCTAACCAACAAAACATTTCAATTCAACGATAACAATCCGTCTTTCACAAACAATCATTTCCGCAATCCCTCAGCCTTCCCTCACGTGCGTGCCTCGGTACCCTTCTATGATGGATCAGATGAAAGACGGAAGAAAAAAGACAACAATAATATACCCTCGACGTTTGTGCAACAACATTTCGCAAGATTTGGAAATCCCATCATGACGCTGCACAGTTCAAATAATCCCCATCGATTCATGTTGACTAACTGGTTAATTGACCCATAAACCGAATATAGCGTCACGAAAAAAGCTTATGTTAGCTAGGCTAAAAGCGAATGTGTACACGACACGGAGCGATGTTCTGCACTTAAACTGAATGATACTGCAGTTATAGATGATTGCGTCATACATATTTCCGAGAAATCGAAACAATGACGACGCGAAATTCCAACGCTATCCTGCGGGCGTCATCGAAGGAATGCAAATTCTTTACACAAAAACTCTTGATGTCTATGATTTTAAATACTAAATGCAATTTTAACATTGTAATCATGTTGGACATGTCAACAAAATATAGAAATTTCGCCAACGAGTAACAAAAATGGCGGCCAAACACAGTACTTGAGGATATGGGGGATAATGGAAATTTGTTTTATTGAATTTCGCAATGATAACATGTACTTACATTATTTTTGAAAGCATTTTAAGATTGTTTAACTTGTGTGGCACGTTTTGTGCAATAGCTTGCGGTTTGCAATGCAACTAGAAATCCATTTTCACCTCAAAATAAACACAGAAAAATCACTATAAACTTTACTCTTTTTCGGTTTCATTGGGAAAGATAGAATGTCTTCAGCGAGGTTAGGTGAAAATCACTTTTAGTCAGTGATGACACTTTTGTTAACTACTTGATACTGTAGTAGTATTATCTCTAAATGAGTAAATCTTAAGTGAAGAAGCCTCTGTGACAGATCCACTTAGAACTGTATGTGAGCGCTTAAGCTTATGCACCGAAATGTGAATGATTTTCTTGGTGCAACAAGTGCAGAGAATCGGAAAAGGCCATGATTTCATACTCAACTACATGTTTCAGTACTTTTCGTACAGAGCCACGACAACTCGAACGTGGCGTCTGGTGGGGTCGGTCCACTTAAAATACATCCGATTACTAAATGCATCTCTTTAGTGGTTTTGTCTTTTAAAACTGTTCACAATTTCTTATGTGTACTATTTATAATTTCTTTTAAGATTCACATGCGTGGGCGATAAATAAAGATGAAGAATGCGAACCGACAAATGAATCAGCAACTACTCTCCAATAGATGGCACGCTGTTCGATTTTAACCATAATTTACCCTCTTCAAAAAAGTATTAATTTTAGTACTCTGGGTGTGATGTGAGAGTTCTTCGTTTCTAAAAACAAGGATACAGTCTATTCGACGACATTGATTAACGTTCATTCCCCAAAAACTCTGGGACTGCACTCCCCCGAAGTATGAAAGCAACAGGTCTCCTCCAGGCAGGAAACAAATGTCATTCCGAAGGCAGTCCTTTCTTAAAGACTCCTTCAGAATCCAAAAATTAAAATGTTCACCCTCGCTACACGCTATTTAAGGAATTCCAAGAAATGTATTTCTCCTAGCATCGCCTACTCTCCCATTGGGGCGCTGCAATCGCTAGATGACAGATAATAATGTACTAGAACATCTATCATATAACACAACAACAACAATGATTAGAAACTTCATTTTCTAAACCAAAATCAAGTGAACCTGTCCAAACAACATTTCTCCCAAATAAAAAAAAATAAGAACAAAAAAAAAACATCTCAATTCGCAAAACTGCTCAAACAGTGAAATTCCTTGACTTCTGTTTCGATTTTACATCTCGTACTTAAGTTACAACACCTAGATTGACCATTATCATCGATGAGTTTGTGCAATTAACGATAAGCAAGTGGAAAAATCAAAACATTCGACCTGAATGACATTTCCCTTACGCTCTCGGGCTGCGCCAGTCGTCGTCGTTGTCGTTGTCATTGTCGTAGCGTAGCTATCGTCTAACACCCCATTTCTCTATCTTCATTTCATTATCGTGGCCACAATACAACACGCCATATACCATCAACAGCATCATCATAATCAGTAGCATTTTAAATGAACAACCAATTCCAAAACTTCACGCACAGCTGTTTATCTGTGGCGTTACGGCTGCTTGGCAGAACCAGTCCATCGTCATCGCTGTTGTACGCGCCGCCAGAACTGAGGACGTTCGTATCGTTCGACGTAATTTGTTAATCCCCAGCTAATATTATTTTTCGTAAGAATTCGAAAAAAAAAAAAAATCAAATCAGATTTCGCATCTTTTGCATTAAGAACGTCGTGTTCGGTGAAACCTGGAAAACAAGTGTCGTGTGTCGTGTGTCGCGTCCACCACAGTACAGCGGACAAGTGTAATAATAATTTGGCAAAATATGTGTGCGCTCGCCTTGTTGTGAAAGCTACAAAATTCATGTGAACATTTATCACAAATTCCGTGATCGCCAGTGATTTTGATTAGTTTTCGAAGAGTATTTTCTTTTCGCGCGGGTGCTTGTGTGCTCTGTCGATTTGCCGCCCCAAATGTACGTCCACGTTCACGTCCTGAAGGCGTTGCAATCCGTGAAGAATCCCCAGAGAGGACGAGATTTCGTCGAAAGTAGTGCATTCCGCTAAGGAAGTGAAATATGTGCCCCAAAAATATAAATAATAAAATTAATTGGTTGTGCAGTGGTGTGGCTACATGCGATAGCTGTGGTTGTAGTTGTGGTGCCATTAAATTGTGATTTTTTTTTCTTAATTTGTATTTCTCTTCTTTTTTTTGTTGCTCATTCTCAAATAAAAAAAATATACACACCCGCTCCGGTTCGCAATTTACGAGAAAACAAACCAAAGAATCCATACAGTGAGTTACGGAAGTATTCCTACGATGTGCTGTCCATTTGTGATGCCAGTTATTTATTTCTTTTTTTTTTCGTCTGCTTCAAGTGATTTTTCACAGTTTTTCTTGATCGTTGATCTTGTTGCACGCCCCTTTTGTTTTTATCAGCTATAGTTGTTGATATTTTTGTAAAAATAGTTTCTTATCGACTCGTGGTTATTTGTGTTTTGTTTATCGTTGGACTCATCGCCGTAGGGTTGCCAGGTAGTACGAGGAACTGTTAAGATCTACATCAGCTTATGATTGGGCTTGTATGTCCTAACTGGTGGACGCTGTAGGTCAGACAATGCTTGAATATTGTCCACTGGTGAAAGAAGAATAGCGCGTAACCTACAACACGAGCGGTTGTCTACGGACTGCAGCCCCGCTCATGTAATGTACATCGTTGTCCTTATGATGGTTATAGAAATCAGTGTTTCGTCTTTCAGTTCGATCCGAATTCCGCACACGCAAGAACAGATTTGACATCTCGCTTAACGTCCAACAGTCAATTCCCTACCAAAGACTGGTAAGGTGGGAGTGTAAAGACTATTAATCTTTGTGAAGAATTAGTTGCCAGTAGTTGAACACCACTTTTATGTCCACCGTGGATAGATCTTGAACTAACCTAAAGCCTGACAGTTCAAAGTCTACTCATACAGGCTGGTCTCTATGCCCTTTTTCGTAAAGAGGTCAATGTTACCACCGTGGCCTAGAAACTTGTGCTGCTGTAAGACATTCTAATATTTCTTGTTGTTTGCGATTTCCTTGTGGAGACATTTCACACAGTCACTTGCTTAAAGAATGAATCGAAGTAGATCTTTCACTTTAAAATAACCACGAGTACATTAGAACTTGTTTACTTCCACTCCTCGTCCCTATTAGCCTGTATCAAGATAAATTTATGAAATTCCTGATTTACCCTCCCGCTCCCTTGCGTCCAAATGAACAGCCAAACATGATCAGTGGAAACTTCTGAAGCACCCATGTGTCTAACCTCACTTAATTGCATTTATAGCCTCAAAACGCAAAATTTATTCAAAATTACTCTAAGCATAGTGTGTGAGAAGTGGGAAAAAACAAAGTAATAATGCTCACTATGTCCAATTCATTTGAAATGTATCACCGCCAGCAGCAGGAGCAGCAACAACAGCATAACTCTGCTACATCAACTACCTCGATACTCTGCAATAGCAACAGTAGCAAATCAATACCAATTGGAGGTCCAGGTATGTGTGCTGGCGGTAGTAGCGGAAGTGGTGGGAACTCCCCATCCGGTGCGGGTAAAGAATCAATTCACTCCGGTCAATTTATGGTGTCGCATTTCGAAGCCGAAGAAGCTCAAGATGACGATGACAATGATAACGAGATTAAAATGCTGGATCCAGAGGATCCAAGTCTGTCGAAACCGGACGAGCCAAATGCCTGCACCGAAGTGCAACTCTACATGCCAATCAAAGTGAAGGAATACGGATCGATGAATACGATTGCATCGCACCTGGAGATTGAGACATCATTGACGAAGCTCTTCAAGTGCATGAATCTGGCGTACAGGTAAGTTGTCATTGCATTGAATATTTCTTGCCTTTGTCTTGAATATTTCCTAGAATTAGAAGAAAGGAATTGGTCGTAGCGCATGACGTGCGACTCGAATCCTCCTTATCGGAATCGACGTGCGTCCTTATCTTTTCCTGAGCAGTTCGGAGGTTAAAGGTCTTCGCTATTTCTCCCTCTCTCTCTCTATGAGAGTTGACAACAAAAGAAACGCGGTTACCATTGCTTCACTTGACGTATTTTGGAAATTTCTAGTTCTGACGTACATTCCTGTTTCTCTGGTTCCATCGCACACTGACTCATTTCCCAGCGATTATCTGCAGTTAATGGTTGATTTTTTGTCCGTTCAGAAGTTGCATGGAGAGACGATCGTAAACAAATGCTAAATCAAGTAAAATGGAATCACCCACTAGCCCTGGCATTGACCAATTTATTACCTTAAGACAAAAGTGTAAACAAAGCTATAAAGAAATCGCAGGGGGGGTAACGGGGGACAACCAAATATGCTGTTGAATTTATAATCAGTGTCCACGTATGATTCACTGCTGCCTACCTTTGATCTGTACTATCTATCGGCGGACAGCTCTAGATCGGACGATTGTAGGCTCGCTGTGTTCGATTTCGTATAGCAACCAACTACGAGGAGGTTATGTAAAGAGCAAGATATTGACCATGCGGCAGATGGGATGTAAATTATTGTACACTATCTGATGGCTGCATTAAGTGAAGCAAATTGCTTGGATGATCCTTTTGTTGAATTTAGTCAGCTTGCCAGACATGTCTTATTTTCGAAAATGTATTTGCAGAGATAAAATGCAGACACTCCATAGGTGACGGAACCAACTAAATATAATGAAACATGTGGGCTATCAGCTCTGCACGATTGGGGGATCTACGCGACGTTGCTTTGGAATGTCTAGGATATGACAAGTTGGCAGACGAATATTTTGCAATTTATTGGAACTTGAGAATTGAGAAAGGAACACAGGAAGGAGGCGGGAGCTAATTTTGTTGCGCAAATGACAAAGGCGTATATGGACGTGTATTTTCATTATATCTTGGTCGTATAGGAAGCTTAATATCTTATTCATGTACATTCAGGTCTCGAGAATATCCAAATTTGCAACCAAGCGCATTGTCTCTTCAAAGGCCTCTCTTTAAATGATACAATGTTCTGGATGTCAAACAATGACTTTTCAAACTATTTCTGTACAGAATTTAATGCGAACTCAATCGCTCATGTGAGTGACATGTGTTTCCTCTTCTTCTGATGACGCTACAGTCCGGGGTGGACCTGGTCCTCAGCCAAAAAGCCCCTCTAGCTGGAACGATCTTTAACCAGCTGCTTCGAATTTCGATCGCCACATTGGTTGAGGTCCTTCTCCACTTGCGTGCGCCACCGGTTCCATGGCTACAGGACGCAGGGAAAAGCAGTGTCCCATTGATTCGGAATCGAAGCCTCTTCGAGCTGGTGCAGTGTTGTCCATGCGCTCTACATTGTCTAGCCATCTTAGAATTTTAATCCGAAGACGCCTGTCCAGGCTCATGTCACAGTACAGCTCGTAAAGTTCGTGGTTGATTCTCCTTCTCCAAGAACCATCAAAGCACACAAGACCAAAAATTTGAGTTTGGCGGATGGATTAAATTATGAAACAGAACTGAAACTTCGGCGGAGTTTTCGAGTTTGTGGAAATATTCATTCGAATATAAGTAAAACTTTCACAATTCACCTCATAACCGCGTACATAAAGCAGTGCAAAGGTTTTATGCGTCAAGTGCGAGCTTCTATATTTGCGCCCTCAAACGCGTGTAATTGAAGTTGGTCTTGGTCATTTCTGCGCAATCCTGGGCCTGCGCCCTGTGCCTGGACCGCCCAGTTACAGCACTGCGTATATGGTCACCACACCGAATGGTTAGTTGGTATGTGCTCATATCTTTAGAGACGGCGAAGACGATAAACATGCAAAGGGTTAATTCAAACTCTCCGGATACCCTTCCGAATACCAATCTTTTACCGGCAGAACCAAACCAAACTTTTAGAATAATATATGTGCAACCCTAGAGCATCCATAGAACATTCAGAGGGACATCTAATCAAAGAGGAAGACAAGGACCTTTATAACTTGGGAAGTGCCTTCATTTCAAGTTCTTGTCATACTCGCAATTTAATTGTTTTGTTGTTTGCCTACTTGTCGTTCAAAACTCAATTTTCGCGCACCGATAGTGCGCCTCGTATTAGATGAAAATCTTAATCGATTCAACGAACACAACACCAACATTTTCATTCACCGGACCACGTCCGGCGGGCCACTAAAAATGCGCCTATTCTAATTCGAACTTTTCCCGCGAAGAGACCAGTGACAGTAGGACTTTGATTCCATCAGCGTCCTCTGTAAGGTCAACCTGTTCCGCCCAAGTGGAGAATAGTCTATTATTTAATTCTCAAAAAAACAATAGTGGCAAGAGTTGTTCTGCGTTTGATCTCCGTGCTGGTGGAGGTAGAAAGAGTCCCTAACTGCCTCAGGGTTCTACCTGTTCACAGTGGTCGATGTTGTATTTCCCTTTCTGAGGACAGGATATACTTCGCGTTCCCTGGGTTTTTGTCGACAGTACCACATCTTACATTTCATCGTTCGAACTCGATATAAATTTGCAAATTTGCCCGTAGCTAGGCACTGACCCTTCATAAGTGCCAATGACCGTGATGCCCACGTGAAGGATACATCGATTGAGGATGAATGAATGAATTTTTACGAAATATACCCATGTTTCCAGTTGGTTGTTCATCAACTGATACGTCATACTGTAAGTTATCTGGATAATTCACTCTGTTCCAAAATATCCTAATCTCGCATCAATCGCAATTCAAAAGGCAATCTATAATCAAATGTGCACCACTGAAAAAACATAAATGTCCTTGTGTACAGTCAAGGTGTAATACTTACAACGTGTCTGTCGAAGTTATTTTTAAATTCGACATTTACCACACAAATTGTATGAATGTCAAAAAGAGAGTCAGTGGGTGGTGTGAATAAAAACTAAGGGGACGCTCACAGCGAACGCTCATGATTGAAGTGCTTTTGTTAAAAAATTCCCTTTAACGAAGTTTTTTCTCTCTTTCTCCCTCGCCACTTTCAAGTTGACGTTTGAAAACTAGAGTGGAGAGGTGTCACTGTGTGAACTTTGGCCTTTTTTCCATGAAGCACGAATAAAATTGCAAACATTTTATAAAATCCTCTTCTTCCATTCCGGATGTCTTGTTTAATCCGGAAGGAATCTGTTCTCCCATTGCGAAGTGTGCTTCATCCGTCAAGAATTCAACATCCGAGACAGTATTCTCCACTTTTTAAATTATTTTATCTATTGAAATTATCTCCAATGCACATTCAACCTTCCAGTGTTCAAATGGAGAAAACAGTCAACTTTCAAATATGTGAGCGGAGGCTTTTCGTTAAACTTGACAAAATCTGTTTCATTCACACCAGATGAAGTGTTCCCAAGAAAATGTTGAGGAACACCCATAACTTCATTCTTCTTGAAATTAAAACTTGCCAAGGCATTCATTGTGTCCATTCTATCGTAAGGCTGTGAGTTGTCCAGTTAGCGAGTTATCCTCTCAAGGGCTGTTAAACGCAATCAATCCGACCTTGCAGTTTATTTTGAACTGCTTGGTACTTATTTGGAAGCATTTTCAGCTTCTGATTCTCTCGTCGACTAGACTGGCTACATCGAGCGCATGACCACCAATGCTCCAACAAAAACGGTCTTCGAATCCGAGCCCCCTGGTTCGATAAGGTGATGAAGACCGAATCTCCTGCTTAAAGACCAAGTCATAGCGAACGCAAGACAACCTGGCCCTGATAACTTTAAGCAGCGTGCCCAGGACCGTTAGCGAGCGAAGGTAGGTTCAGGCAGTCCATTGGTCGTAGGCCTGCCAATTGAGAAAGGAATTCTTTCGATAGAGTCGAGTCAAGTCGTAATATTTCCATAGAACGATATGTAGCTATGAGGAGCTGTTCGTGAAGTAACCATTATTAGCATCGATTGACCACTCCACTCCAATAGTGCCGTTAATTTGATCCCAACGATGAAAGAGAACGGTAAATGTAAGCAAAATGAGATAGAAAGAGAACACTCGAATACACACGATTGCCAAAACGTTTGCCCCCTCGCCCTGCCAATCGTTGTGTCACCGGCTCAAAGAAATTCAAAGTACTGAATAAAGTGTTTCTCAACCAAGCTTTGCGTATAGACAGTGGAACAAAACCAGAAAAACTCGCAGCAGCACAAAATATAGACCAAAATGGATCCCAGTTCTGAAAGGAGAAGCTTTCGAAATTCTGAGTTTCTGCCACGATCCAAAACCTCAGCTGGGTGCAATTCGTTGCATTTATCTGATAGCCTTCTTATCACCGAGCTTACACTTATCATATTTCCTGTTTATCTGTCCGATTGTTTTCTCTGTTCTAAGACCCTTTCTTAATGATTTGTTGGGGCACTATTCGCGTTTCTGTAACAGCCAATTGCACAACAGCCCGTGCAGATAGCGTTTCCAATTGTTTACAACTTCTCTCATCCCGCATCGGGAATTCAGTGCGATAAGAAGCTGTTGTTAACGATAACACAGCTATCTGAATCTTATCTCCACTTCAGAGCCCAAGTTATTAGCCCTGTTGCACCGGGCAGAGAAGTTTCGATCAATAAGAGTGCATCGGATGCATGTGTGCGCATTCACACATGTGTCAGTGATTGCTTCGGCGTCTGGGGAAATTCCATTGTTTGTCGCCACTATCTCTGTGTCCAATTTTTCCGCTCGCTCCAGTCACAGATCATCGGCAAGCGCAGACAAGAAGAACCACCCAAATACCCCCAATCATCTGCTACGCAGATAGAAGCCATTGTCGATGTTTGTAATTTATGCTCGGGTCTTATTCCGAGCGGGGGGTGAGTGATTTAATTGCTTACATATTGCATTAGCAGTCGCTTATCAGCGGTCTGCGTCATTTGGAACACCGTCGAAATAGTTCGGACGCCACGAACATGCGCTGAAATGCGGGAACTTCGCTCGGAAACACACCCATTTAACACGCCCTCAGAGCTGTTGTCATAAGTTTTTTGATTTGTATTTCTTTTTTTTTCTCCTCTTTGCGGTTGACTCGTCGACTAAGTGTTGATTTGCTTTATTAGACAATATTTGGTCCCACGCGCAGGCAGCCGATCGGCGACGGTCCTGGACTGGTTACAGAGCGGAGGTGAGATATTGGATGGAATGTTGAATTAATTTATTAGACTTAATCGTTATCATTATCACCGGACGGATTGCTCTGTACTCGAGTTTTATTATATGGCACTTTGGAACTTGTATTGGATTGGATTGATGGCAGATAAAAACAAATAAGCACATGGACGCGGGTCGCGTGAGAAGTGGGAGTGGGACTGCAATTTATTTGTAATTAGCACTAGATAGGTTCAATTGGCGGGGAGTTCTAGGAAAGCATTCGGTCGTTCATACATTCATTTTAGATTCAAGGCGGTATTAGCTCATGCCACTCAATTGCGTCCCGGCCATTTCGCGAGGGAGCTTGCTTGTTTGCAAGCTGTTCACATTATTTCACAGCTACTTTGGGTAATCCGTTTTTGAGATTGCCTTTCCATGCATAATGCATAATTCAAAGGCCGTCCTCATCTGGCATTGAAATCGGGTTTCTAGGGAATTTGTGTACGACTTGTCTTTTTAGACTAAAATAAGAAATACTGTGCTGAACGGCGATGGGGAACTCTTATTGCTTCATCAAGGTCTGTAGCGAACTCCCGGAGATCTTCAGTGTCAGCAAAGGGTTTGTTTTGTGACTTCTGACATCGTCTTGAGAAGAATGTGCAAACTTCACAGGTCGACACTAGAGGAAGTGCGCACAACTGATTGGTGATTTTTTGGAGCGTGCAGCGTGACGGCATTTGCGTTTGCAGCTATGCGTGGAAGCGACTTAAATGTGTCTGGCGGGGAATTAGGATCAACCCAGAAATGAAGTATTACAAAGATGCCGACTTCTATTCCTCTTTCCCCTTAAGATTTTTGACAACTGTTTTTTATAACGTGTTCATAAACCAAATTGACCAATCAGAGGATGGCATTTGCGTTATTTCGTCAAAAATGCATGAATATCCGTCAAAAAGGCACTCAAATTTGTCGATGGACTAGGGGGCAATCAGCTGTGAAGTCGGCCATCTCTGTAATACTTCATTTCTAGGATCAAACGTACCTTATGTCGTCTTCCAGAAATGACGCACATCGTGGGCAAAGCGTGACAATGGAAGGAAGGATTCTACCTCTCTCCTCTATACAAACGCAATAATGTGTCAGAATAAGTTTTGTAAACCGTTGTTTCTTTGGGCTTTCAGGGCAATCGAGTAATGGTGTGTAGCGACCACTCTCAAAAAGCCACACATTTACGAATCAGTCGGGAGCAGCACAAGCACACGCGGCACCCTCCTCCCTGCCGCCATCCGCCCATTAACCCATCATTCCGGCCGGAAGAACCCAAAAGCAACTTCAAACGGGGAGATGAAGGTTCTTACATCCTGTTTGCATCGAAACTAGACACTGTAAGTTCAAGAGCACAGGAGTCGACGCACAGGCCCAATGCTAGGTACAAGGACAAATCTGCTGACGAAAGAGGGAGAATCTCTAGAAAACAGTTCCATAAGAACAATGCTATACGCTGAAGCCTAGGCATAGGTCAAGGGTGTCCCTTCGTTGGCTCGCATGTCATACGTCTTAGCAACTCATCTCTTAAAGCGACTTCTGTCAAAGTCGCAGAAACGAAGAAGAGATTGAATCAGTTTGACAACCCAAGATTGAAGTACACACTTAAGAGTAAGGGTCTCTCATCTACCCGATAGGATCCATAAACAAGGGTTAACACTAGTATGACATAAATATAGACGTCTCCTATCTTTCAAAGAGTGCTCCAATAAAATGGCCAGCTGCATTCTACTGCTCAAAGATTTTCTGCCATACTTGGACACGAAGGAATTATCATCCGTTCATCCTTGAAGCCAATTTTGGATGTATCGCGTTACAATGGAGTCCTTTCATTAGAAAAATCCCCGAGAGCAGAGAACAAGATCATTGCTGGTTACACTCATTGTTCCATAAACATGCCTCTTATGGGTGATGGTTGTTGGGCTAGGCCATTCACAAACAGCGTCAATAAAGCTAAACTCAATTCTAGACGTTTTACCGAGTCAAACATCGCCAACTTTAAAAATTGGAAGTCATCAGTATAACGCGTCAAAAAATCCTGTAAAATAATAGGATCTACAGTTACGTTTGGTTCACTGGATATTTGCAACAGGGGATGCATGAGAACGTCGCACAGTGGAACGTCTCCGTACATTCTCATAAATGGTTCTTACGAAAGTAGGGTCCCCGAATTATTTTGAATTTGAAAATCGATAGTTGAAATAACATATAATTTAGTTTCGATATTAATTATTTTTCTATTTATAAAGAAAATGGTAAAATCAATCGCCAAAGTGCAGTGGGTCGGAATATTGATTTAACTGGATTACGAGTGTAGACTTTTCCAAAGCGTTTCCTGGGAACCTTTCATTCAGAAGTATAGTATGTGCGGCAAATATGGCCCACGTGGTTAATATGGCCCACCCTTATAATTCCTAAAAGCGGAAACGCACAGAATCAGACTTAATTTCACAATAAACTTATTACAATCGGTTCTGACCGAACCTGTCTTCTTTGGCCTAGTGCTAGAAATGTGCACCATAGGAGTATAAATGTGTTTTTTTTCTGTTTTCATTGTACTTTCTTGGTATGTTTTGATAAGTGTTTTCACAGAGAATGTTCGTGGTTTCATGATATCTTTTTTAGGTTTAGGTTAAATAATACTGAATGGGTTCTAATTTTTTTTCGCATCAAAATTAAATAACAACCTTAAAAAGCGTGATTATTTCTTTGTGGCTCGCCGTGGCGTAGAGGGTAAGCGCGTCGACTCCTATGCAGAGGGTGCTAGGTTCGATACCCGAATTTACCACCTTTGATAATTCACGGCTCCGCCTCGAATCACTGACAATGCTCAAAGAGTATTCCTGTCTAGAAAAAGCTTCTCAACTTCGCCGTTCGGAGTCGGCATTAAACTGTAGGTCCCTTCCACTCGTGAAAGAACAAAAGCACGCACAACACAAGTGGTTGCTGAGAAGCTAGGCCCAGGTCCACCTCGGACTGTCGCGCCACCCATATTATATTATTATATTATAAATTGGACATTAGTAAAAAAAATAACATTATGTTTAATATGGCCTACCCCACGTGCCTGCAATTTTGCCTAGAAGGCCATATTTAACACATGATCTTTGCCGGATGCATCTATTGGCCCAGCTTGCGTACAATGGTTTCTATGCTCAATGTGTGCACAAGAAGACTGTACACGTAACGAGCAAATTGAAGGTGAGTTTTGGTGCAGTTAAACCCAAAAATCGTTACCAGGCGATATTTAACACCAGGTAGGCCATATTAGCCGCAAGTTTTTCCAAAATACATATGAGGTTACTTTAGTATATCTTTTTGTTATGTTTTTTAAAAATGTTTATGTTGCCTAAGTGAGAAGGTAAATTGATTTTAATGATTATAAAAAAATAATTAAAATAATTTAACATAAATTGATGGTTTTATTTCTAAAAATGACAAGGGTAGACCATATTTGCAGACCATACTCTATATAGTGTTACACATTTTTGGAAAGGGCAGATCTTCAAGTACAGTGGACTCCCCCTAAGTCGACTTGTCACGGGATAGCATAATTTGTTCGAGTTAGAGGGAGTTTGACTTAGAGAGAGGTTTTTGTATGGAAAATTGAAGGAAATTTATTTAAAATATGTCGAAAAAGTTCGAGTTAGAGGGAGTTTCGATTTACTGTCCACTGTATTTACAAAAAAAAAAAAATGAAAATAATCGTGTTGTGTAATATGTAGAAGATATATCTTGTATTTTGTTTTTTTTTTTTATATTCTAACAGACATTTGACGGTTAGCGCTGTTTGCTGCTGCCTAGTTACTTGTCTGATTAAAATATTTAATTGGTCTAAATTCTAAATTCGTCTCTTTTTTTGTCTTTTTTATCGGACACACAAATTTGGCACTTGGTGACTTTCTGATAAAGTAAAATTGTTATCAATAGATATTTTCTCCTAACTGTCTATTGATCAATGACGGAGGTGGAACATCTGTAAATAGTGACCCGATGAAACTGTAATTCAACTTCTGGACACCATCTGGACATCTGGAGAGCGTTGGAGACCGTCAAAGCCTTGTAAAAAAGCAAAGAAAAAAACATAAAAAGGTTTCATTATTTCAAAGCCTAAGTGTTCAAGATTGTGTTTACCAAGTTTCACCCTTTTATCTTTAAAAACAAAAAAGTAACCGAATTTTGAGGCAGTGAATCCGTTTTCGGACCACTGTGCTTGGTTGCGTCGCGATCTGGTGGACCCCGCCAGATATAGCCACCAACAACACCAATCGGTAGATGCTCCTTAGTCGCGCAACTAAGCGTAAAGCGTAAGCTACTGAGGGCATAGACTAAGAGAACGTAGTGCTTTGTGTGTGAACAGTGTTGGTCACTTAAAAAACAAAACTGCCTCTCCACTTGAAGGGGTGCAGCTGATTGCATGCATTTGCACTGCGATCATCCCCTTTCATTGCATTAAATAAACTCCTCGAGCTTCCGCTGATAGATTTCTCCGGAAGTCAGGCAGCTGTCAGCAGGGCGATTCGATTGGAATTGCTGGAAGGAGCTTAGCTCCGGACACTCTACCATCCTTGAAAAACCAGGAAACACCGACCTCACGACACCTAAGCTCAGCTTCGAGAAAAATTTCTCAATTAACAAAAACTTCAGATCATACAGGACGTCTGCACAGCAGACGATAGACGGTCCTCTGCGAATTTTCACAGATGGCTAGATGACAGGTAAAGGCGTGGAGTCTACTCTAAGGACCTGATTTTTTCCAAATGTCAATTTGACTACCCTCTCACTGTAGAGGTCTTCAGGTAGAGACTACACCGATTCAGGAAGCTCTATCCTGGCTAAAAAGGAATTTAATATAAGACCCAGATATTGTCATCTGTTCGGACAGCCAGGCAGCGATTCAATCACTGAGTGCAGTCCTATCTAACTCTAAGACGTTCCTCAATAGCCGCTTAACTAGATGACTAAGTGATTCAGCATCCTACTCAAGTGACAGTGATGGGGATGACGGGACACAGTGACATCTTAGAGAATTGCAAAGCAGAACCACTTCAAAACCCTTTCCGAATGGGAATCTGGCATCCATGCCTATCGCTACTGCAAAACATCTACTAAAGCTTGAAACGCTTACTCACAGCAAACGTAGAGGGTCTCCTGACACTGGGTGCCTCACCAAAAAACAATTATGGTCAGCTATCAATCCAAAACGATCACGCCACTTGATCATAATTAGTGAGCCGAATCTTAGAACTCTCATAACCGGGCACTGTGGCACTGTAATTCACGCCTCCCGACTAGATAACCCCTAGAACGATTTTTGCAGAAGTTGCAGGGATGAAGAGGAAGAAGGAACCATTGCACACCTTCCTTGCAATTGCAATGCTCTCTCATCTCGCAGATTTAGTCTCTTGGAGGCTCCATATTTCAACGACTTAACTGCACTAAGTAATATGGGCATAAATCAACGCACTAAATAGTTGCGGATTAGTATCTACCAAATCCTCGTGGCACCACAACGGACCTACTTTGGCCTAATTGTGGCTACCTCTCAAGGTCAACAGCCACTACAACCTAACCTAACCTAATTCATCGGTATTAAGCCGCGTACTCTTGTCACATCAAAGACTGTAGAGATGATAAGACGCTTTTTAATCATGCGCCAGCAACAGTAAGACAACGAACGACGAAAAATAAACCCCCTCACAGATGCGAGACGCAATCCGGCGAGTGTGGTGAAATAATTTCAATTCAGAGATATGCGATCATTAGACCGGCCATTGGTTATTTCGTAATGTTGATCATTAAATTGTTTCTAAATGAAAAATTATTTTAAATGTGATAGCATATCAGTCGCACGGTGACCTCAAGGAGGAGAATACACATTTCAACGCACAGCGTGGATCGAGTTTTGAGTTAATTGGAAGGCGGTTAGTTTGAAAGGAATGCTCATGGAAGTAAGAATGTGGGCACTGGCACAGGGAGCCAGGGATAAGGGATAAACATTTGAAAAATAACTGGAATCGGAGCAGCAAATACAGCAAACTGTCAGTTTCAGCAAAACGTCGCAATTGCTTCGACTTGTTTCATACGACTTGAATCATTACTCATTCCAGTTAACAGATTCTATTCGAGTAGATTAAATGGATAAGATTTTATGTCACGCCAGTGGATGGTGACCGAGTAACGTGCATGTTCCCATCTGGTGGGCTCTAATTAAGAAAATGGTTGCTCCTCAAGGAACAGGGATCTATTGTGGAACCTATTCGACACTCGTTGTACGAGAGAAACTTCCCCATCACTGGCAACATGTCAAATGGATGTTCTCTAGAATTAATTTTCTCCTTAACTACCACTTTAAGTCAATTCAACTAATCAAATTGAAATAAAATTAATTATTACTATCTGTTATACACTCGCTGTTTGTCTGCCATCCACGTTCCAAGTTCACAGCCATCCCTGTTCGTTTGCGTTAGCACCGTATATTGCTAATCAAACAAATGTCAACATTATCACTTGGCGGATCTGTGTGTTTTTTTTCTCCTTCGTTGTCGATCGTCACTGTCATTGACGCAGAATGACGTAGGATTGAGATTAAGCACTTATAAATTACTTCCACGAACTGATAAAGATAAACATGGTATAAACTGAAATTTATTATTCGCCATGTCATTCCAGTCCAGTCCGTCCCAGCGAGTGAAAGGGTACTTCTTCCCTTCCTAGAGTGTCATCTTATTGGGCGCATGTTTTGAAGGAATCTCTCGGATACCCCCTAAATTTGCAATAAAAAAGTAACAACAGCAAAACACTTGCTGGTAGAGAGTTACGTTTGTCAAAACAATGAAACAAGGCGACCGACACCTGATGAGGGTGTGTCGTGTCGCCAAAGTGGGAGTGTTTTTCGAGAAAACAAAACATTTTACGCGCGCTGGCTGTGCGCTGGGCGGGTGTGTGTGTGTGTGTGTGTGTGCTTATAACACATGAACAACTGACAGTAGGAAATTTAGATGAGAGAGATACGGTTAGGTGCTAACACATAATTCAAGGTTAATTAATCTTAACTGACGCTGACGCTGACGGCTGTTGCTTTTAGAGAAGTTTGTCAGAAAAATATTTTTTGTGATATGTTCATACATATGTAGGTTTCAAGTGGTGTTAGTTGTGAGTTTCTTGGAATTCATTGAAATGAAAATAAATGCTTTTGAAAGTTAAATTATTTCTGTGTGCGTTTGTAGATAAGTATGTTCCTATTCATTGGTGATTAATGAACAGCAAAAACTTGAATGTGTGGCGTTGTGGGTACGCACTTGAACCTACAGTGTCTAGGTTCGATTCCTATCACGACAAAAATTTATTTTTAAGGCCCCGCCTTTTTTCGAATCAATTAAAATCCTCAAAGAGTACACCTGTCTAGACAAAGTTTCTCAAATTTTGCCGTTCAGAGCTGGCATAAACTGTAGGTCACTTCCACTCGTGGAAGAATTATAGCACGCACAACACGAGTAGTTGCTGTAGAAGCTAGGCCCTGGACCTCGAAGGGCTGAAGCGCCACACATTTTACTTTATTAAGGGGTAGTCGAAAAAGTCTTTTCGTATTTTGTCAATAGATGTCGTTGGAGTCGTCTATCTCCATTGTGCCATATACCATATGGTGTTGAAATAGTGACATTTTAAACTTGATTTAACCAAAAAAAGAAGAGAAGTTGAAAAATAGTTACAGCTGTTCAAAAATTAGTGAAAATAATGAAGAAATTCGCTATATTTTGAAATTTTTGTATAACAAGAGGAGAATGCTACGCAAGCCACCAATGAATTTTGTGAAGTTTACGGAGACGATGCTGTGTCAGTTCGTATAACACAACAATGGTTCGCTCGTTTTCGTTCTGGAAATTTCGATCTGAAAGATGCACGTCGCTCTGGTCGACCTATCTTTGAAAAAGTCAATAAAATTAAGGAAAAGATTGACCAGGACTGTCACATAAGCAGCCATGACATGGAACTAAACATTCATCATCAAACGGTTTTGAACCATTTAAAAAAGGCTGCCTACAAAAATAAGCTCGATGTTAGGGTACCTCACGAATTGTCTGTGAAAAAAGTCTGATTAGAAATACGAAAAGACTTTCTCGACTACCCATTATTAGTTAGGTTAGGTTAGGTTGTAGTGGGTGACTGCAGAAGGCAGTCACACTTAGGTCAAAGTAAGCCCGTTGCGATACCGACCATGCGGATTGATTCTCCTAACATTTAGAACCAGTTGCTGCCTGTAGCAAAGCGGCTTAGCTCATTTAGATTATTAAGGTAGTAGGCCCCTAGGTGCAGGAACCTGCGACAAGCAGAGTAGGTGATCTGTGGTTTCCGCATCCATGCAGCCTCTGCAAGAATCATTATCAGCGACACCCATCCTGAAGGCATGAATGCCAACTGCGCAGTGTCCGGTTATGATGCCGACGAGCGTCCTGGGTGAAGATCTGCTAAGTCTAAGCAGATTGAGCTATCGCTTGAGCTTCTGTGATGCTCCTTACAAGCATCTTTTGTTTTAAGGCATGCCTTCTAGCTATTTACGATTGATTGTATTGACTGTAGGTATCTTGAATAAAGGGTTTGGAAGGTGGAACTCCTTCCATTGTTAGAGAGGAGGATGAACGGCACCCAGAGAGTTCATCAACCTCACAATTGCCCGGTAAGTCATAACGTCCCGGCACCCACATGAGGTGCATATTAAAATGCTCGGCAATCTCATTAAGAGACATCCTACAATGAAGTGATGTCCAGGGACTTAATTGCGGCCTGACTGGCCGAACAGATGGTAATGTCTCTTTTGGATATTACATTGTTCTTGAGCCCGGAGCGTGCCTCTTTTATCGCAATGGTGTATGCCTGTAAGGAGCTTCAAGGAGATTGAAATATTAAAGTCTTTGGAATAGACAGCTGCCCCTACTCCTTCGTTCGTCTTCGACTCGTCTGTAAAAATGCGCAGGGGATCAGCCGGCGTCTGGTTATCAGCTAACCAGTCTGATCTATTGGGAATCTGGATCTTCTCGAAGATGGCGTGGATTGGAGGCGGTCGGTGTCACTGTGAAGAAAGTTAAATTCGTTTAGAATGTTTGGGTGGCCGAAGGTGAATTCGAACCACAGTCGGAGTGATTTGAATCTCAGGGCTGTGCTGGCTGCTAACTTTGTGCTGAAGATTTGCAGTGATGGAAGGTGAAGGAGTATGTTAAGTGCATTAGACGGAGTGCTCCTCAGTGCCCCGGTGATGCACATGCATGCCAGCTTTGTTTAGAGAGACCACCGATAAAAGTGTCGGCCAAGTAGATGATGCTTGGCTGAACTCATTTGCATCCTATGGATTCTTTACTGCTGAAAAGGGCAGAAGAAGCCTTTTTGACCCTTCTCTGGATGTTGAGTTTCCAGCTTAACTTGCTGTCGATAATGAGACCCAATAATTTCGCACTGGTAGCTAGTTGTAGAATGGTACCGCGCATCACGGGAGGGTCAAGCTGAGGGATTTTGTACCTTGATAGCACAAGATCCTGACTAGAGATGCTTGTTTGAAACGGAGGTTCACACCAGTCTGTAACACCACTCATGGCCCCTAATCAATGACTAAGCAGAATTTGTAGAAGAGAGTTGCTAAACTCCGAGGATCCAGACATGTTCAACGGAATTGCTCTGATGAATCGAATTGGCATTGCTTCATCAATATTCACACACTTTCCGACATCGTGACTCTGTAATTCTTGCAGATGCCAGATCGGCTAAGCAGTTGCAGTTCTGCGTCTACTCTCTACATTCCCAAAAGCACGTGGCCCACAAATGACAGCAATGGTTTCAATTCGCTGTTGCAGCAGTCTGAAAACTCAACTTTAGCGGCAGCAATCGATGGCATTGCACTTGAAACTGCATATCATTAGTCACAGGGAAACACAAAGTCTGACACTCCATCATTTGTCATTCTCGTGAAGCGTGATTCAAACGGCCCCCTTTACCGCCAAGGTGTAGCTTCACTTCTGGTCGTATTTCCTTTTAATAAGAAACAAATACAAATTGTTTACGCCGTGAAATAGTTGATATGTACTGCACTGAGTATGAGCCGCCGTTTTTCGCGGCTGTGTCAGCATTTGGGGGCATTTCATTGAGGAACTGCAAATATAACCTAATGCACCTTTGGAAAACGATAGCACTCACTTGGCAGAGTTGCTGAACGCCTGCAAATAAATCGCTGAGTTGTGGGAAAGCGCGGCGCACTTAGAATGGACGAGTGTGACGATAAAGTAATCCTATCCGTCCGATCTTCGTTTTTTTTTTTTTCACTCAACTCGCGTTTCGGTGTCTTGGTTGATTAAGATCCCTTAAGTGACTGAAGTACAAAGGTAAATGCGATTTCTTTTTTTATCGCGAGTCGATTTATTTCGAACTTGTGACTAGATAAGACTTCTATTTTGGAGGTAGTGCGGGAGGCGTACGCCCTGGGGGATCCCCAAGCTTACAGAGGAGCTGCTCTTGAAAGTTAATCGCTTGAGATGCTTGTGCACTTTTTAGCGTTTCACTTCTCCGTGACATCGATCTAGAGATACTTTGTATTTTCAGACGTCTGCTTCAATGTCGGCAAACAATTCATGGTCCAACACGACAATGGACCGTCAAGTTACATTTTTTGACGGAATTTCGTTGGAATTCAACTTGAACACATTCACGCGGAAGATCAAATATCATTGCAATTAGCACTGTGCTGCGAATCAGGTTATGGCAAGTCATAAAAGACGAGAGTAGGTATATGAATAAACGAGGTTCTCCAGCATGCTTTGGAACTCGAAATCATCGGCTCACGATCAGCCTTGTGTGACTGCATTGAACGTAGACACGTGCAAAGGTAAATCGTTTGAAAATTGCTCAAATTGATTCGAGGTTATATTTCGTTGACCCCTTGAGTTGTCTGTGGTAGTAATTGCTAGAGAGGCTTTCTTTAAGGCTGATCACTCAATGAACCGAAAGCCAACGTGTTCTAATATTGTTGTTAAATAAACGAGATCTAAGGCGATCCATGGGATGGAAGCCTTGAACAGCCAATATTTATGGGAGGCTCAGTTTGCATGTTATATCTCGCGACTTAGCATTTTCAGACAGTCAGGAGGGAAGGGAAGCATTTTTCTCATTCTCTCAATTCGGAAAAATAAAGCTACCGTTCGTCTCTGGATGTGATGGTTGTTCGGTTAATATTCATCTGCCACATTCGAATACAGTGTGACCTCAATAAAAGGAACCCTCGATACGTACACTTCCTCGATAAAACCATCACCTTAGGTAGGTAGCTAGGCATTAGGCCCTGACGGCCTATTGGCCGCAGCTCACTTAGAGTTGGGTTCGTTGTACCCATACTTAGGACTTATAAACTACCGTGAGCCCTACTGCAATTCTAGAACAAGACAAATTGGTGTGCGAAGGCTTTTCAAACCAACACCGCTTAAGTCCTCCAGCTCTGAAGAAGTGTTTTCCTAGAAAATGACTTCTTTTCATTGCTAGAAGTGCACATTCACAGAGCGTACATATTCGATTACGTACTTCCCTGCGACTAAAGCATCACGTTAAATCTTACCATTGTTGACTCAGTATTTGCCACTCTTCAAAAAATGATGTTTGTAAGTTTGGTCGATAGTTAAGGTTCAGTTGGGGAGATTAAATTAAGGCATGGAGCAGTCTACGGCAATACAAAAGTGCTGGAAGGCTTTGATGAACCCAAGCAATTATTACGACCAAGATGGTGTGTTGTCTTTGCCTGTCAAGGAACCAAATCCGAAGAGACCCCAAAATAATGTAAAACTAGACATAAACACTTGAAGTGCCGATAATCAATAAAAGCAACTGCCCAAATTTCTATTAGTTGCTTTTATTGAGGTCGCACTGTATTACGGCATAGAGCCCAGGTCATTTGCAGATAATTGTGAAAAGGAAATAAGCTAGCCAGATTGCAACAATCTTGCGTCATAGGGTTGTTTTTTAAGGCACTAGACCAATGTTTCCGTCGTCCCATAAAGCGCACCGAACAGTGACTTTTCTCGGGTTCCCGGTTGTGTCCACAATGGCTTCAGTTTGATTTTTTCGAATTGAACAATGTGTTTCAAAATAAATATGAATGATTTTTAACGTTGCTCCAGCGTGGGTCTATTCATTCATGATGTTGTCAATTCATCAGACTAACCTTAAGACAATCGAGAACTGTCAAATCACAGATGACAGAAAGAACGTTATCAATTTAAAGTTATCTGCTGTGACTACATACAGTCAGCGTCAAAAGCGAGTGTACAGCTAATAGGGACCTGCGTTCTCAACAAAAAATAATGTCGAACAGTCGACTACAAAGAAAAGAAACGAAACCTTTCTTTCATTGCTTGGTTGTGAGCGAATTGCAATCGAACCTTGCTGTTTCTCAGGGGCATGTGATGGTCGAGGGTGTATGTTCACCAACTGGTCTTAGGTAGGTTCCTACCTACCTGTGCCCTTACGGCCTGGCCGTGACTCATTTAGACCATGTGTTGTGTCTATTGTTTCATTGATGGATGATGTATTACAACCATGCGACCTTTTTAATAACTAAAACCATTCGGATGCATTGAAAAACTTTGGGAGGTATTTCTATTCTGAGGAACCCAACTTTCCCAAGAACTGTTTTCTTTTCCGTCATGGGGCTAGGCATTCGCAGAGCAAATGTTGGATAGATTCTATTTCATTTTATTCTCTGCAACTTCTGCTAACATCGTTGCGTGGTATGGTCGCGATGCATGCGGCACCTATGGCGCAGTGCCTGGTAAGAGCTCCTATTCGAGTTCCAACTTCCTTACGACCAAAAGTGATCGGTGGTGTTGATCTCTTTTTGCTCGGCCAGTGCGCCTGATAGTTGCTATCATCTCGTCTTTGTTGACTAAATTTGTTTTGAAGGGAATACTGAAATGGTTTGGAGAATCAGATTTCTCTTCTCCTTCTAGAAGCTTTTTACAATATTTCTCATCGTTTCACGAGCTACTTGACCTTTTCCACTGTTATAGTCTTCAACAATTATTTTTCGAAGCTCTATTGAAGTGTGACGTCCCGTTTATTCGCAACAAACGTACTCACGAAAGCTATACCTACAAAAAGGAGATACAAAAAACCAAATAATAACAGTCCACTAAGTTAGAAAATAATAGCTATGAATAATAATAATAATATAATAATATGGGTGGCGCTACAGTCCGAGACGGACCTGGGCCTAGCTTCTCAGCAACCACTCGTGTTGTGCGTGCTACTGTTCTTTCACGAGGGGAAGGGACCTACAGTTTTATGCCGACTCCGAACGGCGAATTTGAGAAGCCTTTTCTAGACAGGAATACTCTTTGAGCATTGTCAGTGACTCGAAAGAGGTGGAGCCATGAATTATGATAGGTGGTAAATTCGGGTATCGAACCTGGGACCCTCTGCGTAGGAGTCGACGCACTTACCGACTACGCCACGGCGAACCACAGCTATGAATAAAGGTTTTGACAATTGAGGGATTTTTCTTGTGAGATTATTTTTCTTATACGTTTTTATACATCTCACGCTCATTCTATCAAATCTCTCCAAACCATCTAGATTTTGCCATACTCGCGATTTCGGCGAAAGTTAGTTGAAATCCCCTTGAGTTCATTCGTTCGTAAGAGGTTGTCAAACCGTTTTTTCTCCCTCTTTTTCTTTCTTGTGTTCTCAACACTTTTTATATATTTCCTGTTAACAAACATCTGTTTTGCTAGCCACTTCGAAATTGACAGCTACTGACATTTGAAAACATTTCAAACTCGTTGAGAAAGGCGTAAAAGTTCATCCAAACCTCACGATTTCTGTTTGACGGGAACACTGTATCATTTAATTCCGTTGTTTCTAATTGAAAGGTTTTGTTTGTTTTTAAAATAGGGACTGTTGTAGTTGACATTCTCTAAGACTTCAAGTTTGAGGTGTGTTTGTGTAATTGACATTATTGTTTTATTTCTCCGCATTCTGTGCAAGATTTGTACTGCCTTACGCAATCTTTAACCGTGTTATGATTCAGATCAGAAACTTTACAATAAATTAATTTAAATGCATTTATATTATGAGCAACAACCAATTTAATCAACCTTTGATCACAACTCTCTGTCATTTTAGCCAAAAACTAACATCGCCAAAATGGAATCACTTCAAGGGAGTTCGGCTTCGATGGAAAGACAAAATTCGTTTAAACAACGTCATATGGAGGTGTTGGCACATGCAGTGTAAGTATTTTTCGCTCCATTCATTTAACGGTTTATTTAAAGTGCATTTTAATATCCTGTCCCACTCTCGATCCAAATCTCCGCGTGTTTATGACCAGTTGATGTCTTATTTGTTTTGTTCATCGAGGCGTATACATAAACTAGTTTTTTATCACCTTGACATCGAGTTTTAGCAGATCGTTATTGCATTTTAAAAGTTCGCACATTATTTCAGCCAAACCGTAATCTCTCGCAGACACCAGCTCTGTTCATGAATGTTTAACTTCGAGAAAGTGGAAGTAGTAAATTTTGAGAAGCGTATCGCAATATTAGACCAGCCATCATTTTATGGCCCATTGAAAGATGAAAGATGGGGAAAGCAGGTGCGAAACGTTAAAAGCTTTGCATTCGCGCGAAAATCGCGATGAGTGATGGGGGATGCCATTCATTATTAGAATTATTATCTCGAGGGATAAATTGATGCGCAGTGAACGAGAACGAGAACGAGAATGAGAATCAAATTATATAAGGCGCGATTTCATAACTTTTCGATGTCACTTTGGATTTGGCACTTTTCCATTCATTGGATCGTGAGCTGTTCGATTAATTCAATATTTTGGCCGACGCGTGAGCATTCACTTTGAAAAATTTTGTGAGAACAATTTTTTTGTAAAAATGTGTAGCTGGCCAAACTGTAGAATAACCAGAAACAGGCACCCTCGATCGATCGCCGAATTTCGGACGTAGGACAAATGCTCAGTTTTGGCTGTGTGACATATCTGATAGATTGGCCAATTTGACAACCAGGTGTGGCATGCATTGGCGTATAAGCAGATACTTCGACGCTAAAAATTCTGCATTCCAGCATTTATACGCACGGACACAGGCCTCTTGAGACAAATCGTTGGGTGGAAGGGAAACTAAGCGAAAGAACTTAAGAGAACAGCGGCCTAAACAGACCAGTTCCAACAGACGCAGACAATTATCTGAGACTAAAATCACCTAAAACTGCTGAATATCGAGTGAAGGAGCTGAATCTTCTGGAACTCATATGACAGGAATTCACACTCAATCAGGACATGACAAGACACGTCAGACTTTGGTTGACTGGAGCAGATTTATGATGCAATCAATCACCAATGCATCTTTTGTCAATTCCGGATTCAGCGGAAGCTAATCCAGGCCGTTGATAAAAAAAAGGCTAGGACATCTAAAATACAAACCACAGGTACTCAGCCGATACCCGAGGTGGTAATGATGATGCGAGGGCAGAACACAAGAACACAAGCTTTTTAAAGGTTGTTGTCCAGGCTTCGTGAAAGCTCGGAGCAAACTTGGAGCAGTACATTCTGTCAACTGTAGATAGCGCTTTAAACAAGCTCTGGGTTTATATTGAGGAAATACACCACTCAATCATAGCAGAAGGATCCAAATGAAGGAATGTCTAAAGATGGAGGGGAAATTAGTAGCAAGTTTATTGCACTAACTACCAAGAAGGGCGTAGACATAAAATGGCTTATTCGCAACTCTATGTAAGATTGCTTGCCACGGCTTCTTTTAAACATTCCGACTGTAAAAACTGTGAAAAGGAAAGACAAACAAGCGTACCCTTGGAGAAGTCATCGTCCACAACGCCACATAATTACCGCCGTCAATGAAATACAGATGCTGTCAAAAGTGTTTTATTTGAAAAATTCAACTAATCGACCATCGACCTTAAACCATAAAGTTTAATTCTATAAGAATTTGGCACCACTTACAATTGGAAGGTAAAGAAACAGGGAACAAAAAACATTGTATCATCCTGGAGAGTGCATTAAACTAACCTCAGCTTGGACATGATCGAATTAGCAAACTGCCCTGAGGTCCAGAATGGGAGTTCAAATTAGACTGACCAACTGGATGTACACAGCAAGTTATAACTATCTACTAACTCACGGAGTTCTTGTGTTAATCTCTCATTTCATTTTGTCTGGCGCTGCATTTCAGAGCCTCAGCCAACATGCCTGTCCATCTAGCACCGTCTTATGCCTTCCAACTAAGTACGTTTAGCTGATTGACGTCTCTTTCTAGCACTCCTGCGCTGCCCTGCTTTTACCGCGTTGTCCTTCGGGGTTGAAGTCGACGGGGCCAACGGTAATACGAAGCACCTTCCTCTCAAAGGACCAAGAATCACTTCCGGTTTAGTTCGTGTCCTTGCATCTGCGCCATACAGCAGGACTGGCACAATCAAGGTCTTCTATAGGGATATCATGGTTCTTCGACAGAACCAAGCTACACATCTGTCAATGGTCGAGGGAAAGGTTTTGTGACTTACAGGAAAGCAGGCGTATACTAAGGCATGGTGGCTTTCACCAACTCCGAGAAAACCCGATTCTCTCCTATAAATCAATCAGCAGAATAACTGGTATTATTACTTGCACTGGCCTTTAACACGTGAGGAGGAACGAGAGTTCCGTAATTAGAGAAAGAGACTATCATCCGCTACCTCTGAACCCGTCCATTCCTCGCAACCGTCAGAGAGAGGTTTCTAGGAAAGAACTGTCAGAATTAAAAGTCCACGATCTACGTACGTTAATGCATACGAACGGATTGTCAGCTCCCTTGAGAAAACCTTGATAAATCGAACAAAACATGTGTGTTTTGATGGGCTCGATAATTCGAAGTGATTGTCTTCACTAGAACACCGCCGCAGTGTTGAATGCTTAGCGCTCTTTTACAGGTACTTTAATTATAATAAAAAATAATATCTATTCAACAGAAGAATACGTGCAGCTTCTTAATCTGCTCACTCTTAGTACATAGAGCCTGATTTCTGGCGCACAGTCAAATTTAGAAGTTCGTTTCTCAGCCGCACGGCTTGATTGTTTAATAAATTGCCTTCCTCAATATTGCCAGAAACATGCAACGAGCAATGTTTCAAAACTAACGTTAGTCTACACCTCACTCACGGATAGCGATCCGTTCGCTTCTATTCTGTAAATCTCCTTTATACCTTTTCACTAGGTTAATAATCCTTAAAGGACGTAGTCTCAAATGATACTTACTTAAATCCTGTATACCCTCACGGGGTCTAGGGCCTCTACTACTCATACGCGGCATCGTGTAAGGTTTCTCGCAATAAGTTTCAGCTCTCTCCAACTCTTCTCCAGCAGCCGGGACTCCTCCTCTTTTGTTCTGCGCCATGTGCTTCTCGGTCGACCCGGTCTTCTCACGTATTCGGTTAGCGTCCATCGCATGTGCCTTTTCGAAGGGTATGACCAATGCACTGCCACTTGCGCCGCTGAATAGTGGTGCCTATAGGTTCCTGGCCCGTTCTCTGATGAAGCTGTTCGTTTGAGATAAGATTCTGCCAGAAACTCCTTAGTATGTTTCGTAGGCACCGGTTCACAAACGTCTGTAGTCTTCTTGTGATAGTGGCGATCACTTTCCCCATATAACAGCACGAACTCAACATTGGAGCGAAACAGTCTTAGCTTGGTGCTTAAGCTAATAGCATTGCTTCTCCTTATTGTAGACAACTTACTATTAGAAGAAAATATATCTACTACGGATAAGCCAACGCCCGTAGCCTTTCGCGATCCAAAGACAATTGCCCATGCATCTCCTCTCTGATTCACTGATCGTTGGCCATCCTCTCTTTCATTCAAGTGGAAGGCATATGACTCACTAGTTTATGTTGATGCTTGAGTCGATTGAGGAAAGGGATCATTTTTATTCCTCGTGCAGTATCGGAATGCTGACTTAGCTTTGGATACACGGTTTGCGACATCTGCTTCGGTTTCTGCATGCAGCACATTAAAAAGAAAGTCGTGCTGCCAGGAAGCACACTGTAATACGAAATCAGTACCCAGTTTCCTCGTTTCCTAGTAATTCGATTTTTTTTACAATTTAGCAAATGAAGAAAAGAATGTCGAATTATGGTTGCATACTTTACGTGCATATGTGTTTATGTCGTTTTCGTATTTCGCTCTAATTCCACAGTATTTCGTTAATTCCATCTCTAACCTTACCTTAAGCTTTATGCCTGAAACACAATAGTGCGCTGCGCCAGCCGACTTCATGTTACGATGACGCACTGCGTTGAAATAAATACTCAATTTATCAGCTGTTCTCTCTCTCGTCTACTAGATGAAAAATATTGCCGCCTTTCTGCATACACTCATTTGAAATTACTTTTGTCGTTAAATTATTTTTAATCAGCTGTTTTCATTTCTCATATGACAGTTGACACAAAATACTCTCAAACTCTCAATCTGGGAGAAAGTCTCTCTCACAGCGCACCCCTCTGTCAAAAAATATCCAACATGTTGAATAATGACTTGCGATGGACTACGTTTTACGTTTTATTACGATCAGAAATGAAGTATTACAGAGATGACCGACTTCACAGCTGATTGTCCCCTAGTCCATCGACGAATTTGAGTACTTTTTTGACAGATATTCATGAATTTTTGACGGTTATTCACGAAATAACGTAAATGCCGTCCTCTGATTGGTCAATTTGGTTTATGAACACGTTATAAAAAAGAGTTCAGTCAAAAATCTTAAGGGGCAAGAGAGGTAATACTTCATTTCTGATTACGATCCACTCATCCCTCTCATTATTCACTGACGCAGGCCGACGCTGTATTTTATGCTTGGCCATTGAATTATGTGTGTTAAAAGCCAACGCCAGCGCAAACGCACTATTGTGTTTCAGGCTTTAAGCTCTAACATGTCTTATGTCAATCGAAGAGTTGCTGAACCGAAATTCCTATTTCTGACATAATAGAAACCATGACAGTCACAATGGAAAAAAATTAGTTAAAATGGTTATTTGAACAATGATTGCTCAAATAGACCAGACAGCTATAAATGAACACCTTCGTGCCTGGCTCTTCCAGTTCCATTTGTCTGTACACAAATTCTTGACAGTCATCAGACCATTGATGACTAATGTCACAAATGTGTTAAATTCCTGTCGTTTTTTCATACGCTATCGATAATTATTCGATGCCAGATAAAAGTAGACTTTAGTATCAGTGCTAAGTTCTAGGCTGGAAAAGTTTACTCTCCAGCTTAAGCGTTTTGTATTTCTAACTAAGCACACGTTATACGTTGACACATGGACCCGAACCGTTACATCTTCTTGAAATAGTTACACTTCAGTTAATTTTGAAATAAAATAAGATTTTAGGTTAATTGGTGTGGAGGTCCATTAAAGATTATTAGTCGTTATTGCTTAAATCCTGTTCGGGCTTGTTTTTTGATTGTAGATTTTTTTTCATTCCCTGGTGGATTGAAAAAATGGAATATGTAGCATTGTGTCTGTAGGCGTATGTTTAGAAAATAAAAACCAAAATAATACGAGTCCGTTTATGATCCGTTTAATGAGCGCTGCTTCTGAGTTGGCAGATCTTTTATGCCTTGTTATGTACACATGAGTGGAGAGTTCCCAGGCCGTTCACCTGATCGGATGATCGAACATACATAATTAATTTGCAGCTAACTACCTGACTCAGAATATGAGTTAAACGTGGGCGACAGTGGTGCCCAAAAGTGCTAATTTCAAAATTCCATTCACATTTTCTAGTGACCACATGCCTACCACCGGCTCTAGGTTCTAGGGGTGTAGGTTTGCGAGTGTTAAGAAGTTACAGTTCGTTTTTTTCGCAGTTATTAAACCTCTACCCATCGCCTATGCTTTAACAGGTCCCAAGGTGTGGCCAATCATGAACTTAATTGGAACCTGGTAAGGGTAAGTGGATTTTAGGGTAAAAGCTTTAGCTTGTCAATGTCCTCGACATATGCGAGCAATTGCGCAGACTTGCGGGAGAACGTGTATCTAGTGTTGACATCTGCATTATGGCGATCGTCTCGTCAATGACTATGTAGAATAGGGCATCGCCTTGTCTCAATCCTTTTCTTACATTTTGCCAAGTTGATTAAAATAGAACACCGCCGCAGTGTTGAATGCTTAGCGCTCTTTTACAGGTACTTTAATTATAATAAAAAATAATATCTATTCAACAGAAGAATACGTGCAGCTTCTTAATCTGCTCACTCTTAGTACATAGAGCCTGATTTCTGGCGCACAGTCAAATTTAGAAGTTCGTTTCTCAGCCGCACGGCTTGATTGTTTAATAAATTGCCTTCCTCAATATTGCCAGAAACATGCAACGAGCAATGTTTCAAAACTAACGTTAGTCTACACCTCACTCACGGATAGCGATCCGTTCGCTTCTATTCTGTAAATCTCCTTTATACCTTTTCACTAGGTTAATAATCCTTAAAGGACGTAGTCTCAAATGATACTTACTTAAATCCTGTATACCCTCACGGGGTCTAGGGCCTCTACTACTCATACGCGGCATCGTGTAAGGTTTCTCGCAATAAGTTTCAGCTCTCTCCAACTCTTCTCCAGCAGCCGGGACTCCTCCTCTTTTGTTCTGCGCCATGTGCTTCTCGGTCGACCCGGTCTTCTCACGTATTCGGTTAGCGTCCATCGCATGTGCCTTTTCGAAGGGTATGACCAATGCACTGCCACTTGCGCCGCTGAATAGTGGTGCCTATAGGTTCCTGGCCCGTTCTCTGATGAAGCTGTTCGTTTGAGATAAGATTCTGCCAGAAACTCCTTAGTATGTTTCGTAGGCACCGGTTCACAAACGTCTGTAGTCTTCTTGTGATAGTGGCGATCACTTTCCCCATATAACAGCACGAACTCAACATTGGAGCGAAACAGTCTTAGCTTGGTGCTTAAGCTAATAGCATTGCTTCTCCTTATTGTAGACAACTTACTATTAGAAGAAAATATATCTACTACGGATAAGCCAACGCCCGTAGCCTTTCGCGATCCAAAGACAATTGCCCATGCATCTCCTCTCTGATTCACTGATCGTTGGCCATCCTCTCTTTCATTCAAGTGGAAGGCATATGACTCACTAGTTTATGTTGATGCTTGAGTCGATTGAGGAAAGGGATCATTTTTATTCCTCGTGCAGTATCGGAATGCTGACTTAGCTTTGGATACACGGTTTGCGACATCTGCTTCGGTTTCTGCATGCAGCACATTAAAAAGAAAGTCGTGCTGCCAGGAAGCACACTGTAATACGAAATCAGTACCCAGTTTCCTCGTTTCCTAGTAATTCGATTTTTTTTACAATTTAGCAAATGAAGAAAAGAATGTCGAATTATGGTTGCATACTTTACGTGCATATGTGTTTATGTCGTTTTCGTATTTCGCTCTAATTCCACAGTATTTCGTTAATTCCATCTCTAACCTTACCTTAAGCTTTATGCCTGAAACACAATAGTGCGCTGCGCCAGCCGACTTCATGTTACGATGACGCACTGCGTTGAAATAAATACTCAATTTATCAGCTGTTCTCTCTCTCGTCTACTAGATGAAAAATATTGCCGCCTTTCTGCATACACTCATTTGAAATTACTTTTGTCGTTAAATTATTTTTAATCAGCTGTTTTCATTTCTCATATGACAGTTGACACAAAATACTCTCAAACTCTCAATCTGGGAGAAAGTCTCTCTCACAGCGCACCCCTCTGTCAAAAAATATCCAACATGTTGAATAATGACTTGCGATGGACTACGTTTTACGTTTTATTACGATCAGAAATGAAGTATTACAGAGATGACCGACTTCACAGCTGATTGTCCCCTAGTCCATCGACGAATTTGAGTACTTTTTTGACAGATATTCATGAATTTTTGACGGTTATTCACGAAATAACGTAAATGCCGTCCTCTGATTGGTCAATTTGGTTTATGAACACGTTATAAAAAAGAGTTCAGTCAAAAATCTTAAGGGGCAAGAGAGGTAATACTTCATTTCTGATTACGATCCACTCATCCCTCTCATTATTCACTGACGCAGGCCGACGCTGTATTTTATGCTTGGCCATTGAATTATGTGTGTTAAAAGCCAACGCCAGCGCAAACGCACTATTGTGTTTCAGGCTTTAAGCTCTAACATGTCTTATGTCAATCGAAGAGTTGCTGAACCGAAATTCCTATTTCTGACATAATAGAAACCATGACAGTCACAATGGAAAAAAATTAGTTAAAATGGTTATTTGAACAATGATTGCTCAAATAGACCAGACAGCTATAAATGAACACCTTCGTGCCTGGCTCTTCCAGTTCCATTTGTCTGTACACAAATTCTTGACAGTCATCAGACCATTGATGACTAATGTCACAAATGTGTTAAATTCCTGTCGTTTTTTCATACGCTATCGATAATTATTCGATGCCAGATAAAAGTAGACTTTAGTATCAGTGCTAAGTTCTAGGCTGGAAAAGTTTACTCTCCAGCTTAAGCGTTTTGTATTTCTAACTAAGCACACGTTATACGTTGACACATGGACCCGAACCGTTACATCTTCTTGAAATAGTTACACTTCAGTTAATTTTGAAATAAAATAAGATTTTAGGTTAATTGGTGTGGAGGTCCATTAAAGATTATTAGTCGTTATTGCTTAAATCCTGTTCGGGCTTGTTTTTTGATTGTAGATTTTTTTTCATTCCCTGGTGGATTGAAAAAATGGAATATGTAGCATTGTGTCTGTAGGCGTATGTTTAGAAAATAAAAACCAAAATAATACGAGTCCGTTTATGATCCGTTTAATGAGCGCTGCTTCTGAGTTGGCAGATCTTTTATGCCTTGTTATGTACACATGAGTGGAGAGTTCCCAGGCCGTTCACCTGATCGGATGATCGAACATACATAATTAATTTGCAGCTAACTACCTGACTCAGAATATGAGTTAAACGTGGGCGACAGTGGTGCCCAAAAGTGCTAATTTCAAAATTCCATTCACATTTTCTAGTGACCACATGCCTACCACCGGCTCTAGGTTCTAGGGGTGTAGGTTTGCGAGTGTTAAGAAGTTACAGTTCGTTTTTTTCGCAGTTATTAAACCTCTACCCATCGCCTATGCTTTAACAGGTCCCAAGGTGTGGCCAATCATGAACTTAATTGGAACCTGGTAAGGGTAAGTGGATTTTAGGGTAAAAGCTTTAGCTTGTCAATGTCCTCGACATATGCGAGCAATTGCGCAGACTTGCGGGAGAACGTGTATCTAGTGTTGACATCTGCATTATGGCGATCGTCTCGTCAATGACTATGTAGAATAGGGCATCGCCTTGTCTCAATCCTTTTCTTACATTTTGCCAAGTTGATTAAAATACACAAAAACAGATTATTGGGTATATTTCCGTTTGTGGTCTTGTTAGTGCTGGCGCTTCGAACAATATTTTTCCGGCAACGCTGCTTAGCGGTCGCGTATAGAAGAGGGTAGGAAATTATCCACTACGAATAAGACTAAACGCATGCAGTTAGTAGCTCTGAGTCAAGACATACTTCCTCTCATTTTAACGGTGATCAGACCCATCCTCTTATATGGCGTAACTGTATGGTGGCCCATAATCAACGTCGATAAACACCTACAAATGCTAAGGAAGGTACAATGACAAGCATGCATCTGCATAAGTGGAGCCTTGAGAACGACTCCTACCGATGCACTTGAAACCATACTTCTCTCACTAGATATTCTTGGAAAGCAGATATCAGCCAATTTTATTAGCAGATTGAAAGCATGCTCCCAATGGCAAGACTACACGTCCGGACATGCCAGAATCCTAATAGAACAAGGACTTGCCTCTACTAATCTGAATTACCACTCAATTGGTTACTTCTCAGAGTAAAACTTCAAAACTAATTCCGGAAGGCGGAGTAGGCAGTGGGATTTTCACCAAACATCTTAATCTCAATAAATCAATCCATCTACCTAATCACTGCAGCGTTTTCCAAGCGGAAATAATGGCGATCAGCGAAGCCCTGTCCTGGCTGAGGTGGAACGTGATATCCGCCCGTGATGTATGCATCTTTACGGATAGCCAGACAGCAATCAAATCCCTAATATCGTTCTCTTCAAACTCAAAAATAGTCATAAGCTGTCGCACATCTCTTGACGAGATCCGATCCGATCCGGGCCATCGAGACATTATGGGAAACTTCCGAAGCTGACAAACTCGCAAAAATCCAGATGACGGAACCTTCTGTAACTTAGGTACTCCTCTAGCTTCCTTTATATTAAACTGACAAACCAAAGCAAACTAAAAGTCAATTTCATGTGGAATACAGGCACTACATGCCGAATTACCAAACAAATCTGGCCCAGTCTGATAGTTTGATCTCCTTAAAAAGACCTAAAGTCAGCACGGCAGTGGGAATAATCACCGGGCACTGGCTTTTGGGGCTACACGCGAAAACACTAAGACTATTTTCTAACGATTTCTGCAGAAGTTCTGCAGAGACGAGGCAGAAGAAGAAAGTATGCAACATCTTGTCTGCCTCAGATGGGAAAGCCACTTAAGGCTCCGATTTCTTCGATAATCTAAGTGATCTGAGAGAAACATCAATCAAGTCTATATGAGACTTCATTGACAGGGATCTGGCGACAATAACCACGCCGGCCCCACCCTTCTATTTTTAAGCAAACCCACGTGACAGTACAACGGACCTACTTTGGTCTAAGTGTCTAAGTCACTTACTACCTATCTATTTACCTACCTTCATCGGTGAACCGTTAAGTTTCGATGCATTCTTTTTCTTCTTCTGGTGGAGCAACAGTCCGGGGTGTACCTGGGCCTCAACCACTAAGCCTCTCCAGCCGGCACGATCCAACTGCGCACACCAAGTTGATTGAGGTCCTTCTCCACCTGGGTGCGCACCGTCGGTTCCGTGGGCGTCCTCTATTGCGTTGTCCCACTGGTTCATTACATCGAATAAAATAAGGATTCACTTTCGGTACGAACATCGCAAAGGCAACCTTGTGGCTATAATGCATGCTGTAACAAAACATTCGTTACGGCAAAGGGGCTATCGGACCGTCACTATATATCCACACCTAGTGCATAGTTACCTTTTAGTCTTCTTATTTCATACTTTCCTTCCATTATTTCGATTTTAAGCCCTCTATGCTTTTGCTACGCTTTTCCAGAAATTGCATTTGCTGACGACACATGAGTGCACTGCTTCGAAGCCTCCGGAAAAGGGTGCCTAGTTCGATTAGGTTAGGTTAGGTTAATGTGATTGCCACAACTGAAGCAGGTCTGGCTCACTTAGATCCTGATTGGATCCATTGTGATATCACTAATCAGCAGCTAACGTGCCGGTTCCTCTTTGGGTGCTAACTGAAAACACCTGAAGGTACCTACTGGTATGCTAGTGACCTATCCTGGATGATGCACTCCTTTGCTGGGTTACAGCCAATTACTATTTTTGATAAATTCAGCTATGTCCAGAATTTTAAATTCAGACAAGGCTTTTGAATGAATACCTGCCTAGCGTGTTTTTCCTTGTCCTTACAAGTGCTGGGTAGATGCGGAGGTAGTGAAGTATTGTTTCTTCTTCCTCTTCACCCCTAGGTAGGGGCTTCCCATTCTCCTTGCGTGTGTGCAGTGACCAGTAATAATGTCAACTACATTGCTGATTTCATTCCTATGTAGATTTAGGAATGTGCTTGTTTTTGTTTTTGGGGGCCATATTAGCCTTGAAGTCGTACAAGTATCTAATTCCATCCACCTCCGATTGACGGCGTTGATGGCATCTATAAGTAACAAAGTGTTTTTTACTTGAAGAGTGGGGTATGAGGTGTCCTGATTACTTGCCATTGGCAAACCCACCCCTGTTCTAACTAGCTCGTCGACCCTTTCGTTGCCCGGAACACCACTATGCCCAGGGACCCAGCATAGGGTTAGGTTGCATCTGATCACTTTCTCCCTAAGAGATAGACGTCAAAGTTGGTGTATCTAGAGCCTTGATGGCAACCTGATTATCTATCTATGTAGATGGCGATGAATAGCCCGTCTATCGGGTTCATTGAAAGTAAGCGGGCAGCCTCTTGGATAGCTTTCACTTCTGCCTGGAATATACTACAGTGGTTGGACAATCGGGACAGAGAGAAGGATATTTCCTGCGATGACTCCTAGTCCAGTGCCTTCCTCCGTTTTGGATCCGTCGGTGCATACTTCCAGATGGGTAGCTTCTCTGACTACGTCTGATGCCCAGCCTTCTCTTGGGATGAGTGTTTTATGTCCAAATTCAAAGTCTGCAACGGGCGCGATATAATCGGTATGCTTTGGGTTGTTCGCATTCTTGATTATTGCCATGTGACCTAAACTGTGCATTTTGCTCCATTCTCTCAACTTAATCGCTGCTTTGGTAGCGGCCAACTTCCCGTAAATGTCCACCGGCAGTAGGTGTAGCATTGATTCCATGGCGGCTGAAGGTGTGGAGCGAAGTGCACCCGTAATGCAAGTGCACGCAGATCTTTGTATACTGCTTACCATGCTAAGATTGAATGTATTTCGTAATGCTAGCCACCAAACAAGGATACCATATATTAGAATTGGTCTGACGACTGCTGTATATACCCAGTGTGTCATTTTCGGATGGACCCCCCATTTGGCACCCAGGACCCTCTTGCAAGTATACATAGCTACCGCCGCCTTCCTAATACGGCCCTGAATGTTTGGTTTCCAGCTTAGCTTACTGTCTAATATTACGCCAAAGTATTGGTAAAACTTAGTTCCTTTTTCTTCAACTTTGGTGGGATTAAAGGAAGTATTTTGTATCTTTTTGTAAACTGTACTAGTTCCGTCTTGGATGGGTTAACATCTAGACCAGCTCTTCCCGTTCACCATTCTAGCTTTCTTTAGAGAGGTTTCCATAATGTCTCTTATGGTTTTGGGGAAATTTGCAACTTTTATAATGGTTCCACGGTTCCATTCTTGAGTCACTGCCAATCCTCAAAAAGTACACAACAAATTTTTGCCGAAATCAGCAGCACATGTTGTACGAAAACGAACCAAAAAGGGTGCCCATTGCTTCGCCAAAAAATCTTTCCAGCACTCTTTATAGCAAGA
This sequence comes from Eristalis intricaria, assembly GCA_964034865.1. Classification (NCBI taxonomy): domain Eukaryota; kingdom Metazoa; phylum Arthropoda; class Insecta; order Diptera; family Syrphidae; genus Eristalis; species Eristalis intricaria. Next base: position 47,586,457 of record OZ035874.1, read on the forward strand.
TAAGAAAATAGGAGATTATTTAAACACAATTCGTACAATTTTTCTCTATAAATAGCAAAAAACAATGAAAACCAGCGACCAGCGTCGAGTCGAATTATCAACCAAAGCAGCATGTCGTTCGAAGCGATGTTCGAGCATGTGTAACACCAAAAACAAAAACGTACAATTAGAATTTGTAAAGAAAATAGTTGCCAGGAGCTGACGCATTTGCTTTTCGAATCAACAACAACTGCTATCGGCGATTATAGGCGCCAATATTTGCTCTCAACAACAAATAGTTGTTTTTCCACTCAAAACTGGCGCGTTTTCTGTCCACAGGCACTCTCATAAACGTCTGTAACTAAGTCTAGATCATTGCCCTTATCGGCAACAAAAGCCCTTCAAGTCGTAACTAGTTGATGATATCCAAGTTTATGCCCCTCTCGCTTGCGTCAGTATCATCTGTAATGCATTGCTGGCCTGGCAACTGTCTCCACTCTCCAGACTCAAACATAATTAAGTCGCATGAAAATCATAAAAGATCGAAGACGATCAGACGATTAAAACAACAACACAGCCAAGCGTTTTTTCCCTAAGTCACGTGAGCCCGTAATCAGCCGACAGATACTCTTTTTCCAATTCGACTTTGACGTGGTGTCAATTTGTTCAGCTATTCCCTGCGTGACATTACAATCTCATTTGCCAAAAATAAACGACTGGCGATTCGGTAACCACCTTAAAGCCAAACTAACACGTTTTCACCTTATCACTGACAGACACAACAACAGCATATTGATAAACGTGCCAAAAAAGGCCTTCGTAACGTGCCGTTAAATCTAAATCATGCCACACAGCCTATTTTTGCACAATTTAATGCCACCAAACCCCACCCACCCACTGTGGAAGATTCCTATCTCTCTCGGGACGTTTAATAAAAATGTTAAATCACTGATAAGCCTGAACTGAACTGAACTGAACTGAACTGTACCGAGCGACAAGAGTAACCGACGGCGGCAGAGCGAACCGAACGCTAGAACAAAAACAAATTCTCCGTACAGCCGTCTTTTATATTCGACGTATGCAGTCATAGTTCTCCCGAGTACAGTCTCCATTCACAGTGAACCCGTCTACATTCAATCGTTCAGATTCGTCTACTGCGCCTAGTGAAGGTTCAATCACAAATCGCGTTTATTCATTCCGAAGTTTTGCTTTCCAAGTGTCGGGGGTCGTTTTGAGTTTTCCATTTTCGACGATTAAGCGATAATCGTGCATCGACTGAAGAAAGGACTGACAACTAGAACTTCAACGCTTTCACTTTAAATCTCCTAGATACGAGCGGGCTCTTATCGGCGTGACTTATCTGTCTAGCTCTGTGGTGTCTGTTATTTGTGCTTTTGCTCCGCGCGGTTGGTGTATCATAATTTTTGTTTTGAAAAGTTTTCTGTTTTTCCCTCTTCCTTAAATTGAATTGAAAGCCTGTATTTGGTTTCTAACTGATGGTTACGACGTGCGCATTCTAGTGGGATCAGTTAGTTTGTGTGCCGAAGAAGCCGACATTTGCATACGATTGTCCAAGTGGGTTTGCCTTGAAGTTGCAAGAGAGGACAAGAACGGAGTCAGTAGAAGAAAGTCATCTTCTCGATCGTTGATTTGGTGAAGAACTCGGGGGTCTTGACTTGCATCTGAATAAACTGACCCATGGATAGAATGTTTGAGTACATTTTTGTGTTTTGTGTTCTACGACGAAGTCGTTACAAATTACGAGGACTTCATGGATGTCTTTAGGTAAATATTAAAACGCATTTTGTTTTTGCCTCGTGGTTTTGAGAGTCTGTCATATTTATGTTTGTCAGTGCCCTCGCATGTCCGTATCTTCCTCCTACAGTGCAAATCAATCAAATTTTCGCGGCTTTTTTGAACTGTCACTGAACACTGAACAATGACATCTGTCAAACAGCTTGTGGCTTATAAGGCAAACAGGCTTAACTGTTCTATTTTAGTTCGTAGAATATCGACATTACTGTGGCATTTGACATAATCACTTGATTTGTCTAACTAATTATGACAGGTGGTTGAACTGTAATTTTGAAGTATAAATAGAAGTTGTTGTTCCGACAGTAAGATCATCTGACATCGCCGGCTGTGTGTTCGACAAATAAAGGGACACTTTGAAGATGACTTCTTTCTTGCACTGAAATCTACTTAATGGCCAAGTTACACTTAAACATTGTGGTAAACTTTGTATATTTTTCGTTGCTTCCACAAATATTTCAGTGGAACTTACGGTTACTTTTATTTTAAATTATATGTTTGTTATTTTTAATGGGTCTGCACCTAAATTTGAATTTTATTGTGTGACTTCCATAGATGGCCAGCCACTGATGGGAACGAGGCTATTTGAAGGAAATGTTTCTTGGCATTTGCCATATCTGTCTTTGGCATTTCTTTATAATTATAGCAAAACAAATCTCGTCCGTATATTTCTCTCCGATATCAGAAATACTCTGTAATTAAGTTCCAATCACATAAAACGTTAATGTGGCAATATTTGATTGATGGGTGCAAACGAATTATTTCTTGAAAATGTACAATGTACAAATGTGTTCAATAATATTTCGTATTAGCAAATGAAAGCACATTCTAAATTTGATCTTGAGTATGTAAGGACATAACCATGATTGTCGGGTATGTCCTTGGTAGGAACAATTTTTGAAGGCTCACATCCCCGGATTCCAAAGTGGATGTGGATCTGAATACATATATATTCCCACGAAACTTCAAAGGTATGATAGGTAGCAGGAAGATACGGACATGCTAACATATTTATTTTTAATAGTAATAAATTATTTAGAATTAAAAGTTCAAAATTAGTACGTTATATCTAATAAATGGTAAAAGCCCCGCTTTTTCAGGGTCCAATCTATTTCCCAGACTTTCATAAATTAAGCCCGAGCTACTAAACAGCTGTGCACTAGGAACACTAGCTCGTGGTGGCGATAGAATTGTACGTGGCGCTATTGTTTTAGTTCATCTTTTATTTTTAATTGTCTGCTCCTGCCAATCGATAAGTTCATCTTAACCATTTCATGCCGATGGTTCTATATGGAACATTAAAAAATCTAGCCTCTGGTTTTTAAAAATTAAAAAAAAAATTATCCGGCACGGACGGGTTGACTTGTTAAGTGGAACTTAAATTGTAAATATGAGTATCAGCAAACGGCCGTTAAGAGACTTTTTGTGTTTTTTTTTTCTTGTCACGCAATAAAAGATACCTAACGAATATGTATTTGAGAATAATAATATAATTTGTTATGTCAAAATATTAAAAAATATGCGTGGAACTCAATACATTTGGGCGGAGTCAAAAAATAAAAAAATAAAGGATTTCCAATGCTTCCACTATAACTCGTCACTGGATTGTCTGCAACAAATTAAAAAATCAGTAGTTAATGCTATGATGCTCCGGTTGAACGAAGGAATTTAAAAAAATTTTGATTTTTCTAAAAATGGCGAACGTTGAAACTCAAATTTGTTGGTTTAACCCAAACTTCACATTTTAAGCGTTAAAAAAAACTGATCGTCTAAAAAAAATTCTTTCACACAATACAATTGTCACGATGGTCGATTAAAAATTACTGCCACTATTTAATAATAAACTCTTTATTCACCACGTCCTTTGTTCTCCTTCGGTTGCTTTACATCGGCTCTCATAATACATCAGTGAATAGTAAGGGTATTCAGGGAGGGAGATGGTGACTGTTTATTATATAAAAGAGAAAGATATATTTTTGATCGGATGCAATGGATTGGAAATGGGATGGGATATAGTGTTGATAGATGATGATGACACAATATAGAATAAGCGATTAAAATTTCAAAAGGATCAGCAACGCCATTCTCGGGTTACAGTGATCACCGACTTCGAAGACTTTAAAGTTTTGAGTACCTGTTGTTTGTTTTGAGTCTTGCGAGGGCTCCACTGAAAGTTGTTTATCTCCATAAATAATAATCGGATCTGGCTATTTTCAGAGAATACTTGTGAAATATAAAATCCAAATCGACGGACATAATCCCAAATGAGACTAGCCCCTTAAGCTCGTTTTAACGGCTTTTATTGCACTAACGGGGATGATTGACACTGGAAATGATTATTTTGATAAATTTTAATTCAGACTGTGGTTTCAAAAGTTCTCAAAATACAATATCCTTTTACAGTTGTCTATATTTAATTTAAGTAGCTCAAGTTGCTTCTTTCCCACATTTCTGGTAACCCTCGTCCTTTATCCTTCGTGGGGCAAGGTAATCGAAACCATTTTCAAATTTTCTTTTATGTTCCTCTCATTACGTGGATAACCCAGTAGTCCCGAGGTCTCTTGGATTGCATCACTGATCAGCTTTCGCAATCTTCTGCTAAAACACGACCATCGTGTCCATTCACTTTGCACTGGCAGTGATGTTCGATGTTCGATCGTAGACCAACTTACTTACTCATCAGGACCCGTGGAGGGTCCGTGCCTGATATACCGCTGCCTTCTATTGTTGACGATTCCAGGCGCGCTGCTTCCAGTCATCAAGACCATGCTGTCTTAAATCTGCGACTATTTGGTCGGTTTTCCTCTCCTTCTCGAACCAGGGCATTTGGACTCGAAGATTGCTGGAACCCTTTTTTCCGTGCACTCGATCTGGCCGAACCAGTGAATTTGAGGGATTTTTGCCTTCCGGACTACAGTCACATCTTGGTACAGCTCGTAGAGTTCGCGGTCACGTCTTCGCCTCCATTCGCCTTCCTCGCAGACTGGACTTGTCTTAAATATTCCACGCACCAGATGGCTACATGTCCGGTCGGTATCATAACTGCAATCAAATTGGTGCGTGTAACTGGAGGCAGATAACCAAGGATCATGCTAGTTTAATTTGGTTGAAGGACATGTGCACCGAGAAGTGGAGGGGCATGCAAAGAAGACTAATTTGTTTTAGGTCTTCCTTAAGTAGCTCATAAATTTCACAACAATTTCAACTCTCATCTTTTTTTTTATAAATTTGCGTACAACGTTATCCAGTGATGAAATAAAATGTCTGAACCCGTCAAAATTTGCTCACATAATTAGCACATAGTCCAAGACGCACCAACAATCACTAAGTTTAGCGCGCAAATTTGTTCGCCTCGCAAAAGCTTTGCTCACGTGCGTTTTATTTTTGGCGCCATTTAATTAAGCTTTAAAATTTCTCCTCACGTCTTGTTTGATTTGCGGGGACAACTTAGCTAAACACGCCAAATTTATTACTTAAACAACTCGCTCAATTAACCCAGTTTAGTCTGAATAGTTGTACCAGTAGCGCCAATGTTTGACCTTAGATTGGTTATCTTAAATAGTTTGGATTACTTTCGAATGCCTTGAGTTTGTTGGCTGTGACATGGTTTAAATCAGGAAATGGTACCAATGGGTACAAGGGATGTTAAGAGTGTTTAAGAAGTCACTACTCTTTACTTCAAAACAAATTAACATCTAGGCATGGCATCAATGAATGATAATGAAAGGCTGTAGAAGATAAACGCTGATTCAGCCGCTGACAGAAAACGGTTTCAATTGGTTTCGATTACTGCCACCTATGACATAGTAAGCAGTGGATTCCGCTTTATTGGGACAGCCGTTTAAGCAGTGGATTCCTCTTTATTGGGACAGCCGCTTAGCTGGGACGAATGAAAAAAACGAATGCATACTTCGGCTTTCCCTACTTTCTGTCCTCACTTCGTATTATTGCGACGTCCGCCTAATTGGAAAAACAAATAGCCCGAAATGTGCCAATAAACTGGAAACCACTGTATATACAGTCGCCTCTCTCTAACTCGAACAAAATTGAATATCTTGACGTAAAGGGAGACACAAATCCAATCATGGTTAGGAATGCCAACAGAAGTTTAAAGAGTTGAGCAGGAGAAACAGACTAAACTCTGCGGGGTGCCTGGCCATACAGGGAAAGAAGGAAATTAAATGGCCGACTCCCTGGCTAGGAAAGGAGCATCGAAACCCTCCACAAGCTCCAAACCATTCTGGGAGCTTGGGAGACCATGTCCTCAGAGAAGAGTTCAGGGAACTAGAACAGAAGGAACCGGACAGAAACTTGGAACAACGCTTATGGCATGAAGCCGGCCAAGAAACTCATAACCGAAAGAAGTTTAAAGCGTGTATCCAGATGATCAGGTTAGGTTAGGTTATGGAAGGGGAGTGTGATGATAAATGATTAACATAAACATCACTTCCACTCGGAAGGGCCCATTGTGAACACATCCTGTCACATGATGGCTTAAACCACGACGTTCTTTTTTACGAATCTTAGAAGATTCGATACATCTGCATTCGCTAAGTCCTCAGTGTCTGTGAAGAAACCAGCGAAGCTAGGCTTCGATTTTGGAGAGATGGGCAGTGGCAAAGTAGATGTTGGATCGTTCCGGTCTCTTTCTCGCCACCGTAGCTCCGGCAGAGATCGCTGGATTCCTCATTCCATTTTCGGAGCATCGCTCCGATGGGGCAATGTCCTGTGACCACTCCGACACGAGTACACGTATCGAGTTGCGGTGCAACTCCAGAAGCTTCTTTGCTTTGCTGTTATTAAGCTCTGGGCACGTTGATTTTGTCGTGTGGCAGTAATTTTTTGCAATCCAGGACAACTTGGCTTCTTTTCGTATCGGTGGCCTCAATGATGTGTCCGCTTCACTGATGTCCATTTCAAGAACAGCCTCCGTATCTTCATTGGCTTGCGAATTGGTCACTGCAGACTCAGTGAGCACATAAGGAAACTAGGAGTGTCAGAAGAAGGTCCTTGTAGACAATGTGGTGAATCCAATTAAACATGTAATTTGATTTTGTAAGACAAAAAAAGATATCTGGGCAAACACCTACAATCAGAGGAAGAATTGAAGTCAGTAGCTCAGAGCTCAAATTCCTAGAAGAAACTGCCTTAGAGAGACCACTCTAGAATAAATCTCTTCCACCTTATCGCAACAGGAGTCCAACTCTGAAAAGAACTGCATGTGAGGAGAACTCTTGAGAGACCAAATGTGGTATAAAACGAGGGCACAATAGATCTAAGGGTCGGGTTGCAATATTATGCCCTCTCGAATAATAATAGGCGTGTTTTTTTTTGAGGTACTCAGAAAGCTGAATGAGAATATTTCAACGCAAAGCAACAACACCCACAGAAATTTTTACTGGAAGTTAATTCTGCCTGTAGCCTTTACTCATGGTTGCGCGTTGAATAATTTCTGGTATAGGTGGCGTGTCAGATACTAGAACTGAATCACAGATGTCGCCGAATGTTTCGCATTGGTGTTCTAAATCTCAACGTAGGACACCGTAGACCACTTTGTAATCGATCCTTTGTTTAATATGCAAACGGTCTAGCGAATAAAACCATATTCGTACAAACATTGGCAACCATGAAATTTTGACGTCTAGTCAAATTGTCACCGCAGTAAAGCAAAGTCACGAACCAACTTTTGAGACAAAAGACAACTTGAGTAAAGAGCCGTTTTTGAGATCTCACTGTGCTGTTTCAGTATCTCAATAAAAACACGCCAAATAATAGAATGAGACGACTGAATATCAAAATGTGTCTTCTCTATATTTCACGCCTCGTTAGACTCGCATGAAGTTTAAACTGGAATGCTCCACTTCCAGACACAAAATTCTTTTGCTTGTAAAATCTTCTCATATCTCCAGACTCTTCAATGCCGTTCGTCTGCTTTAAGTTGCGTCTGTGTTTGAGCAAAAGCGTTTTAGTACGTACGCTTATCGTACGCACGCTATGAATCACATCTTGATAAATTGAGCGACACTAATCTCTTGGCTTTATCACCTTGGCGTCCAAACTCACATTGATTTATGACAGTGCGCAGAATAATGCATATCATTCATAATCTTTGCCTTTAAATTAAACGTTCAGACATGATTAGCGAATTTTCTGTGGAGCGTAAGTTTAGGTATACATACGTCACGCAAATGTTATGACTTGAAAAAATGAGGGTGGGTGACTTGGACATTTTTTTATTATGCATCCCTGTGCAACTGCCAAACATGTGAATAAAACGCGCCTTGAATGCAAACAATCTGAAAGATAAACTAGTGAAAGTCATGATCACGTTGATCACGGTTTTTCTGATATTTCGTCGAATGAAAAATTAATTTGAAGGGGTAGACATTTTTAGTAGTTATTCTATGAGCTGAAGGAAATAAGAAAAAACTATTCGTAGAGGAGACTGGGTACGGTTGAAACAATTTTTCTTCTATATGCCCATAACATTGGCATTATTAACCCTGGAAGGACGTGCTTATTTTTTATACGTAAAAAAATGCTTCGTCGATACGACGACGCCAAGACAAAAGTTCGTCTTACAGATGACACATCTTCTTCTTCTTCTGGTGGCGCTACAGTCCGGGTGGACCTGGGCCTCAACCAGCAACGCTCTCCAGTCGGCACGAGCTTTAGCCAGCTGTCTCCAACTGCGCTCACCAAGTCGATTGAGGTCCTTCTCCACCTGTGTGCGCCATCGGTTCCGTGGGCGTCCTCTATTGCGTTTTCCCACTGGTTCGGAGTCGAAGAATCTTTGGGCTGGAGCAGTGTTGTCCATGCGCTCTACATGGCCCAGCCATCTTAGACGTTGAATCCGTAGCCGCCTGACTAGGCTCATGCCGCTGTACAGCCCGTACAGTTCGTGGTTGAATCTTCTTCTCCAATAACCTTCAACGCAGGCCAAACGCAACCAAAGATTGAACGCAGAACTTTTCTCTCGGAAAGACCAAGTGCTTCTTCATCCGCTTTTGAGATTGTCCATGCCTCCGCAGCATAGAGCAGGACAGGGATGATCAAGGTGTTATATAATGTTAGCTTGGTCCTTCGAGAGAGGACTCTACTACTCAATTTCCTCTTGAGCCCAAAGAAACAGCGATTAGCGAGAGTAGTTCTGCGTTTAAACTCGGTGTTGTTCGTACTGTTCACTTGCGAGCCGAGGTAGACGAAGTCGTTCAATGGATATCTGTGGCTATTCATTAAAAAGCTTATGTTCAGTTTCCTGTAGTCTGTATGAAGGACCTTCTCGTGTAAGTTAAAGGCCTTAAAATCTACGGACAGTAGAAGTCCGTACACACATCATAATTCTTTAATCAGTAGGAATTTATATTTTTTTCGAACAGATGCCTGCTTTCCTAACTAGATTGTTTTATTGACTAAAACACTTTTATAGAAGAAGGTTTCGCAAGGTTATGCATCATGAATTTATTTCCATTCACAGTGAAACTTCTCTTAATGGACACACCTCTATAAGAGAAACCTCCCTTTAAGGACAATTCGTCATGGTCCAGGCATGAAGGTATTCGAGCGTTCAAATCCCTTCAGAAAGGACACCTCTTCATTACGGACAATAATGATGGTCCCGCTGCTGTCCGCTGTAGAGAAGTTTTGTGTATTAATTTTGCGACAGAGTATATGAAGACGAAAATCTACTAGCAGAAGCTACAGAACAATTTCGGCTCAAGCAAACAAGTTCACAGATATTATGTACATATACAGGGGAGTGTCCCCTAAGTCGAACTGTTATATGGGATACCATAATTTGGTCGAGTTCGAGACAGTTTCAACTCAGAGGAGTCCACTATGTTTCGAATAAAAATACCTAATTCAGTATAATTCAAACGAGGAAGAAGTTATAGCTGGCTATGGTGACGTTTTGGCCAAGTCGTCGATGTTGTGCGTCCTTTTGATGTCAGCATATACTTCGTTTTGCCCTCGTTCACCGCTTAACCCATTTTGGTCGCCTCTGCTTCAATACATCCGTCATCCGCGCATGCTAGTAGTTGTACGGACTTTTGGAAGATCGTGCCTCTAGTATTGACGTGTGAGTCGTGTACGATCTTTTCAAGGGTGATGTTAAAGAAATCACATGACAGCGCGTCACCTTGTCTAAATCCTTTTTTGACATTGAAGGTCTCGGTGAGTTCGTTACCGACCTTGATGGAGCAGCGACAGTTCTCCATCGTCATCCTGCACAAACTGACGAGTTTGGCAGGAATGTCAAAACTAGACATGGCGTTGTATAGCTCGTCCCTATGCACGCTGTCATACGCGGCCTTGAAATCGAGGAATAGGGGGTGGGTGTCGATCTGCATCTCTTGGGTTTTTTTCCAGGATCTGCCGTAATGTGAAGATGTGGTCGATGGTGGACTTCCTCGACCTGAAACCGCACTTATGTGGACCTGTCAGGTTGTTGACGAATGGTTTCAGGCGCTCACACAAAACGGCAGAGAGGATCTTATAGGCGATGTTAAGGAGACTTATCCCTCGGTAGTTGGCGCAGTTGAAGGGGTCTCCTTTCTTGTGGGTCGGGCAAACGATACTGAGGTTCCACTCGTGGGGCATGCTTTCCTCCGACCATATCTTACAGATGAGTTGGTGCAGGTACCTTACCAGCTCATCTCAGATGACTCATCTACTAAATGCTTACAAATATACAGTGGACCATAATTTGTTCGAGTTAGAGAGAGTTTGACTTAGAGAGAGGTTTTTGTATGGAAAATTAAGGGAAATGTGTGTAAAATATGGCAAGAAAGTTCGAGTTAGAGAGAGTTTCGACTTACAGAGAGTTCGGCTTAGGGAGAATCCACTGTAATAGTTTTTAATTGTTTATCTCATGAGGCATAGATATTTAAAACATAATTAGACGCAACATCGCGGATTGCGCTATGCGAAAAACGATGACAAAACAAGCATAAACACGGCAGAAAACCGATTAGATGTCAAGTTGCGTCGTCGATTCGATGAAGCATGTGCTTCCAGGGTTAAGATTAGCCATGTCGGAGTTAGGTGAAATGCAAGATCAATATTCTTTCATTGGTTTTTTAGTTTATAGTATTCTTTTCAAGCAATGTATAAATTTGTATGAAAAAAGTTATAAAGACGCCAACCACCAAGGACGGTTGAAACAATGAATGTGGTCAATTGAATCACGGTGCATTCTTGGCTAATATATTTGTCGATGTTAGCGAATTGGCATAGCCAATGGCACAATTCCATGAATATCGTAGATAGTCATTGTTTTGCCTGGATAATTTCACATCCAGTCGTCACTAGTCGTGTTCACAGTTCTTATGAGTGGGCCATAAGCGGATCAACCAGGAGGCTGAAGCTAGTGTGAGCTATGTGGTGGAAAAGATGGTATGGTTGGCTAAGAAGTGTAAGTCAAAATTTGAAATTATCCAAAAAAAACTGAGGAACGAACCATCCTGCATCCAACCAGAAGAGTTCGCAGATCTAGCTGATCCAATGGGCACATCACTTAAAAAGTTGGCTTGATACATTTTTTACATCCCATGGCACACTGGTGTTTTCCTAAGGACGCATTTCACTTTCGAATGAATCTTAACAGAGAGCTGTGATTCATTCCTTGGTTCTCTGTCGCATTCCACAATGAACTAACTGATTGCCTTCACCTCCTCATAAACCACTTTGTATGCTGACAACTTCACATTGACTCTTGTAGTCTGCCTTACACGAACTCGGGACATTTATAAAACGAAAAAAAAGAAAAAAGCACATTGTTTCAACCGTCCTAAGCCTTAAACAACGCGTTGACGTTCCTGTATTTCAATAAATATATATATGATTATATTCTGCAGTCTTTTTTGCACGCACAAAAATAACACTCTCACTTGAATACTACTCACAGAGAAAAATAAAAGCACAAAAAACGTACTTTTGCTTTTCAAAAAAATCAAGATCTCCTTGTCCACAACCAAGCAGCAGCGCGATGATCAAAGTGAGTAAGAATATCATTAATAGACTGGTTTCTGTATAATTGAACATCTTCTGAGATATTTGAGTTGTTTCAACCGTACGAAGTCTACCCTACCGGGAATCGAACCCAGGCACCGTAGTATAACTGCGTGTGAGTCGACGCACAGGCCCACAACGCCACGGCCACCAGACGAGTTCAAAGTTGTATTTGATATAAATTCGAAAAACACCCATGGGGGGCAAACACAGATAATTCAATTTAAAATTTATTGATTTGCCAATCTGTTTTGGGTCATTCTCCTGCTGGATTGAAGCCATCACACAACTCGCACTGTCCGCCTTATCAAGTTACTCTGAGGTAGCGAGGCTGCGCATATTCATCTTATCGAAAAGCACACGTTGTTGCTGAGTCATATGCATGCAATCTCTTTTGGTTATTATTTATCTGTCTCGGTACTCTTCGAATGACCCTGACTCTCAGCCAATAAGCCTCTTCAACTGGCGCGATATCTGGCGCCGCGCCGATTAAATGCTTTTGTTTATTATTTACCTAGTATTATTTCATTCTTCTCCTCTATTCGTTCAGTGTCAGTGCATACCCTTAATTTTGAGGATATACGATCCTTTGTTTTACTTGATCAACTTCAAGTCGCTTGGCAAATTGTCAGTTCTCTTCAATGTGTAACTACTTACTCGTCAGATCAGTGACCAATGAAGGGGAATACCCTTAAGTTTTCGACACAGCACGGACCTAAGGTATAGAGGGAATAAGAGGGGAGGTACCTGTGCACATTGGTCTTAAATGTGTGAAGTCTATGGGAAATATTGAGCTATGAAGAGCATTCCATATTCGTGTAGCGAGTCTCTTAATTAAACTGTGCGTCCGAAAGTAGGCTTAAGGGTAAACTCGTGATCATTCCTGGCGAGACAGGTATTGCGAGTGAATTCAGGGAGAGGGGGAATTTTTTTTTTTTTTTCGTGTTTTGGTGTGTCGGATTTTTACTGACTAAACACGCCCTTCCAATTGTTTTTAAGTTGTTCACTACAACTAGGTTTCCCTATCCAGTAGTTTTAACTTCATTATTTTTACGCGCGAGGCAGGTAGATTTTCCATAAGATCACCTGCTTTAACCGTTTGTAGCGGCCTGTGCTCATTGCGCTAAATCCAACGGTTTCATTCGTTGGAGACGGTGCAGTAGGTTTCTCATGTCCAGTGTTTTAAGTATGGCATGGTTACAATGACCATGAAGTCGAACTCTTAACTTCCTCGCGAAGTTTTCGTCCACGGTCTTTGTATATCATTATTTCGTAGATACCAGGGAGCATTCACGACAGCCCTTATTTTGGAATGACTGTATGACTTCCCTGTTACTTGCTTGAGTGCAACCCCAGTTGTATACCGTAGGTCTAAACAGGTTTTAGCACTTGATTATATAAAAGCAGTTTGTTATACGCGCTTAACTTGGAATGTCGTCCGAGTAGCCAGTACATTTCTCTATATCGATTCTCAAGTTCGTCACGTTTTCTTCTTTACGTGCGCCTTCCATTTAAGCTTAGCATCCAACGTCATCCCGAGATATTTGGCTTCATTTGCGTACGGTATTTGTGCCGAGTTAATGAAGACGGGTATATTGTCTATGTTTTTGTGAGTAAAATTAATATGCGTGGATTTGGTTTCATTTAGGGCAATGCGCCAGATTTTTGGCCAATCGCAAGTTTTATTTACAGCGTGCTGCAGTTTTACGGTAGCGGACTCGATTGCTTTACGTGCAGGTGGCTAGCACATTTGAGTATCGTTTGTTAAAAATATAAAATACGGGCAAAGAGACGGTACATAGTTGGTCGAGTGATCTGAGCCTCTACTCCGGACACACTGCTTTCAATCACTACGATCCAATTGCCTTGCATTTCTGCTTCCCGAGCAACAAAGTTCGAATTCACACATTAGTTGTCTCGGGATCGAGACGGCGTAAACGACGGATCATTGCCTTCTCGACAACACTTTACCGCTCCTGAGTTCACGGTCTTGTCTTCTGATTCGTTGGAATATAGTGGAAGCTCCCCATAAGCAATAGTCGCAGCACTATTGTCCGCCTAAGAGGGCTGTCCATCAATGGGACTGTATTGGACTTCGATTCAAGATTAACGACCGTGGGAAATTGTCCGCTCAAGGGGATTGCCCGTCTAAGAGAGTTGTCCGTAATAAGAGCTTTCACAGTACATGTATGTACAGCGAACTTGCCTACGGAAATGGAACAAATTTTGAATTTTTCGAAGGTCCTTTGAGTCGGTCGTATGCTTAAGCGTGGCGCGGCAGTACTGAATCTATTTGTCTATGATCCCGGATTCAACGATGACAACGGATTACGATCACAAGTCCTTTACATGATTTGAGAGGGTTGCCTGAACGAATGTCGCACTCGACGAAGAAGCCTTTTTGCCCTTGCGACGACTAGGAAAACGCAATGGCGATGACAAAGTAATAAAATTAATAATAATATGGGTGGCGCTACAGCCCCTAGAGGGCCAGGGTCTAGCTTCTCAGCAACCACTCGTGTTGAGCGTGCTATTGCTCCCTCACGAGTGGAAATGACCTACAATTTATGCCGAACGGCCAAGTTTGAGAAGCTTTTTGTACACAATTATTACTTTCTGAGCATTGTCAGTGACTCGAAAGAGAAAAGAGAGAAAATAGCGTGAAAATTATTTGTGGTCGAACAGGCCGGCAACCGAACCCAGGCCGCGATGAGTAGGAGTCGACGCACAAACCCACAACGCCACGCCCACCACATGATAACAAAGTAATGCTCCAAATAATGTCGAATAATGTATGCACTTCCTTGTTGATGAGGAAACGCCTGAGCTAATGACGCTCTCCACGGCGAATACTGGTTGGGCCACCTAGTGATTTTTTTTTTTAAATCATAGTTTATTTTGACACTGACAGTTGTTTCCCGCACGAAATCTTGACAAAAAGTCAGTATCATACCTCCGCGGAACGAAATGAGTTGCTGCACGCTTGAACAACATTGGGAAATATTGAAAACTTATTTCCCAAGTGAGTACTGTGTTGCCCAAACAGTGCGTATTTTGAAAAGAAGTTTTGACCGAAATGAAGCACCCACAACGACTGCTGTACGCTACCTTGTGCAAATAATTCGTGGGACAGGTATGCTAGTGGACAACATTCATGGTGTCCATCGTCGAACAGTGCGCCCAGATGAGATGTGGCTGCTGTGGTCGAGAGCGTCATTGGACCATTTTTCTTCGAAAATGGGTGTGGGAACAACGTTTCTGTCAATGGTGGGCGTTACAAAGCCATGTTGACCGACTGAAATTGAAGACTAGGACTGGGACGAACTCTGGTTCATGTCGGATGCCGCGCCATGCCACACAGCCCATGCCACAATCGATCTTTTGAGCACGAAATTCCCAAATGGTGTTATCAGCCGTTTTGGCGATGTCAATTGTCATTGGGCCGCATCGGAGCTCTGATTTGACACCCTTGGATTGTTCTTGTGGTGAACCGTGTTATGCCAAGAATCCGGAAACGATTCATGCACTTATGGCCAATATCATCCAAGCAATTCGTGAGCTCCAGCCCGACTCCATCAACAAGGTCTTGGAAAATTTGGGGTGGCAGAATAGTAGCGAAGCCAGTCTAGTCACCCACTTGAACGACGTTGTATAAATTTATAAAAATCAAAAATCATTTATTTATTCGTTCTTTATAGACTCTTAAATGGTAATCGACAGAGCACTGATGTCTTTGGCAATTTTGTTCAGAATTCCGTGGAAAAGGTTTTGGAAACAATTTTTGTTTTTTTTTTTGTTATCGGGTACAGCTAGTATTCCATAATTAATGGGAATTTTTGTTCTTACTTATAAAGCCACAATACATGCAAACAATTTAGTTTTGTTCATTTCATTGCATATTTAAAAATAAACTTGTATTAATTAAAAGTAAAATTAACGTATTTTACTTTTCATAAAAAATATTCTTTATTCGAACTGGCAGCGACTCTGCCTACTTCACAATTGAACTTACAATGGTTTCTTACTTCTACCTTAAATACTAACTTATTGCTGTGATATTTGATCCGATCGATGGCAGGTTGAACGCAGACCGTGGGAAAGGAGCTTCATCAGCAATTTGTTTTCGGCGCGTGTTGGACTGACTGCGCGTGTTCCCCGGGGGGAGTGACATTGTGCTGCGTTAACTTATTTGGCCCACCCTGTAGTTCCCCACTCTTTTTTTTGTTTTTTTTTTTAAATTAATTAAATTTAAAACATACATACTAGACACTCTACTCTTCAACGATCTCCAGCAATCTTTCTTGCCTGTGCTATGACTTAGTGGACATGACGTCGATGATAAGGCTGTAAACAGAAAGACTCCGAAAGACGAATCGTCCTACAAGTGTGCACACAGCTTTCGGCCAACTACCCACTTTGCTTTATGCATCAAAAGGACAAGTTCAAAGAGGCATTTGGGGGCGTTCACAGTCTAATATAAAGATCACACAATGCTTAGTTCCCTTGTGTAATCTTCTTCAAACAGGTTAACGAACGAACTACGAGTAACGCGACAGTAACTTAAATACCAATCGAATGGTTGGCTCTGCTTGTACTTGTGTTTGCATATTTGTTCAACTGATTAAAAGCTAATTGTTTTCCCTTCTTCTTACAGTTATATTGAAGAGACGAACACCAGTGTGCCAATTCGCTTCACCTTTGGACGTAGATATTCACAGCAATCCACAGGTGAGTCTATTTATAGAATTTATTTTTATTTTCGTGAATTCATTCAACATTACTTTAGTTATTTTTCTTTCTTTTGTTTTGCTCTGTCTTTCTCCTCTGTGTGTCGATGGCAACATGACTTTGATAACACACAAACACACAAGCACGTGACTAGAAGTTGCCAAAAACGTTTACAAAATACCCCAGTCGGATTTGCACTCGTACGGGGGGGGCAATATCTATCGGTGTATCTGAATGTTTTCAAATTGAATCTTTAAACTCTTGGCATTTGCCTTTCAATTGGTAGGATAGGGGTTTCAAAGGAAATGAGCAAGAATTCGCGGTCGGTAGCTGTGGTCCAATGGGCGGACGGAAGAAAAGGAAACACCCTTCAACCTTAGTTGAACCTAAGGACAGTACGATTTGTTTGAATTCAACCCAAACAATCATGCGCCTCGACTCAGCCAGGGTATTCACACCAAAAATAGTTCAAATTTGATGTTTGATTCGGTAGCCAACGCAGCCTGACATTTATAACAGATCTCCGTTGGCCACAAGACTCAAACGAAATACGTCACTCGGCTTGCACAAAAAAGACATCTATTTCCGAAGTTGATTGAGAGGTATACGTACCGGATGTTGGATCATTTTGGCACTAGTCCACCACTTCACGATGAATTGCTTGCCATAACTATCTGGGGAAAGAACATTGGGACGCTCTTTACGTAGAAGCAACGTTGCATGACTCAAATTAAGTTTACGACGTTATAATGTACACTCGTGTGTGTTCCTACATATGGATGTGTTCCATAATAAGGCCCACTTAGATTGTGTCTTAAAATAAATCAGAGATTGATTGGTTAGGCAAGCAGACATTAAATTGAACATGATCCCAAGTCTATCATGGTTTCCTGTTCTAATTGAACCACTTGCAATAAAGCACTCAAGCTGGCTGTTGCTAATATTTTATTGTTTTAGCCAACTCAGCACTTTATTAATCATCATCGTTTCTGCCTGGGAGACGCTAAAACAGCCAGAAAGACATAAAAAGAGAGGGAGAGCGGGGAAAATTTTAATTAAGGGACAGCCATAATTGGCTTTAGTAAACACAAACTAATATGGGAACTGAACGACGATGCATTTACACGCTTCAGCCAAGTTTCGGTAAATCTGAGGACGCCAAATGGAGCAAGTGCGAATCGACACAAAGTTAGACGATTACACAGTACACGATTGCAGGCATCTTCTGTCGAACAGGTTCGAGACGTGGCAGGATCGATAACAGGGTTCATAATCACGTCTGAATACGTGAACATGTTTTTAAACCGTCGAAAAGGGTATGCTGTGTTCCCACCAAACCGAAATCTCGAGGTTTGGATGAACGTGTACTAAAACCTCAATGCTCCGATTCCACCGCGTGTGAAATGCTTTCACATGTCATTAGCTTTTAATTGGCCCGCAAAACAGGTTTTTTTTTGACAGTAAATAATACGAGTAGTGTTGAGAACATCAGAAAAGAGAGGGAAAATGAACACCAAAATAAACTGCTGCACGTTTGTTCAGTTTGACAACCTCTCACGGCCAAATTAACTCAAGGGGGTTTCAAATAGCTTTCGCCGAAATCACGAGGAAAAATTCAAAACCCCGAAAATGCATGGCGAAACCTCAGAGGCTTGGAGAAATTTATTGAAACCTCGCGATTTCGTTTCTCGTTGGTTAGATAGTAGATTTGGTTCACATATGATCTGGATCATGCTTAGTCTTTGGAACGGACAAGGATTCAGAATGCAACATTTTGATTAAACGACAAGGTAGATTCGAATTTTTCTTCTTCTACTGGCGCTTGATCATTAGCCAGCCTCTTCTCTAAAAACCACCAAGCAAACATGATCAATAATTGAACGGAGAACTTTTCTCTCGAAAGTACCAGGGGCTTCTAAATCTACTCTACTAAGTTTCCAAACCTTAGAGTAGGCCAGGGATTATGAAGGTCGACTCGAAGTTAAAGCTGCCTACAGTGATGTTCTGGCCAAATCGTCGATGTTGTGCGTCCTCTCTCGATGACACCATATACGAGTGTGTTCCGATAAGTACTTAGCCTCACTGATGGCGCCACTATTCCAAGAGAAATTTACTATTGTGTAGTAGATTCCTAGTATATAGCAGAACTGAAGTATCACAGAGATGCCCGACTTCTACCTCTCTTGCCCCTTAAGATATTTGACAACTGTTTTTTATAACTTGTTCATAAACCAAATTGACCAATCAGAGGACGGCATTTACGTTATTTCGTGAATAACCGTCCAAAATTCATGAATATCCGTCAAAAATGCAATCAAATTCGTCGATGGACTAGGGGGCAATCAGCTGTGAAGTCGGCTATCTCTGCAATACTTCATTTCTGTTACATAGACGACTAATGTCAAAATTTCAGGCGAATCGAAGTCATAGCTTTTTTTTGACCGCTTGCCGCGGACTTTCTCTTCCTCCATGACAACGTACCCACTCACACTAACGCCGTCGCCACGGCCAAATTGGTCGAATTAGGCAACGAACTACTGCCCCATCCACCGTATTCTTAAGATTTGGCCTGTTCTTTTTGTTTTCATATTCTAAACAATTTTTGTTTCCATATTCATTTGAGTCGAATGAGGAGATTATCGCCGCCACGGGGGCCTACTTTGTAGAGCTCCAGAAAACGTATTTTTCAGCGGATGTTAAAGAAGTTGGATGGTCACTAGATCAAGTGTATCGAGACTTCTTCTTCTTCTGGTAGTGCTACAGCCCGGGGTGGACCTGGGCCTCAACCAGTAAGCCTCTCCAGCCGGCACGATCTTTAGCCAGCTGTCTCCAACCGCACTCACCAAGTCGATTGAGGTCCTTCTCCACCTGAGTGCGCCATCGGTTCCGTGGGCGTCCTCTATTGCGTTGTCCCACTGGTCCCACACTCGAAGACTCTTCGGGCTGGAGCAGTGTTGTCCCTGCGTTCTACATGGCCCAGCCATCTCAGGCGTTGAATCCGTAGACGCCTGACTAGGCTCATGCCGCTGTACAGCCCGTACAGTTAGTGGCTGAATCTTCTTCTCCAATAACCATCAACGCAGGCAGGACCAAAGATTGAACGCAGAACTTTTCTCTCGAAAAGACCAAGTGCTTCTTCATCCGCTTTTGAGATTGTCCATGCCTCCGCAGCAAAGAGCAGGACAGGGATGATCAAGGTGTTATATAATGTTAGCTTGGTCCTTCGAGAGGGGACTCTACTACTCAATTGCCTCTTGATGAGCCCAAAGTAACAGCGATTGACAAGAGTAGTTTTGCGTTTAATCTCGGTACTGGTGTTGTTCGTTCACTTGCGAGCCGAGGTAGACGAAGTTGTTCACTTCCTTGAAGTTATAGCTGCCTATGGTGACGTTTTGGCCAAGTCGTCGATATTGTGCGTCCTTTTTTCATGACAGCATATACTTCGTTTTGCCCTCGTTCACCGCTAAACCCATTTTGGCCGCCTCCGCTTCAATACCAGCAAACGCTTCATTGACGGCTCGCTGTGTTCTGCCAATCACGTCATCATGTCATGTCATCCGCGCATGCTAGCAGTTGTGCGGACTTTTGGAAGATCCTGCCTCTTGTGTTGGTGTGTTCTATCTTCTTCAGAATGATGTTAAAGAAGTGTGCCGCCTTGTCTAAAACTTTTTCTGATACTGAAGGTCTTGGTGAGTTCGTTTCCGACCTTGATGGAGCAGCGAGAATTCTCCGTCTTCATTCTGCTCGGTGTGATAAGTTTGGCAGAAAATGTAATACTAGACATGGTGTTGTATAGCTCGTCTCCACGCTGACATATGCCACCTTGAAATCGACGAATAGGTGGCAGTGTAGATCTGAACTTCTTGGCTCTAAAGTGCACTGAATGTGTCACGAATGGTTTCAGGTATGTTCGCCATGGCGTAGTGGGTTGGTGAATTGATTCCTACACAGAGGGTGCCAAGTTCAATATCCGAAATTAGCAACTTCCATAATTCACGACTCCACCTCTTTCGAGTCACTGACAATAGTCAAAGTGGATTCCTGTCTCGAAAAAGCTTCTCAAACTTCGACGTTATGAGTCGGCATAAAACTGTAGCTCCAATCGACTCCTGCTAGATGAATAGTACGCACAACACGAGTGGTTGCTGTAGAAACTAGGTCAAGGTCTACCCAGGACGGTAGTACCGCCCATATTCGTAGATAATTCAAATTAATTCTACTGTCAGCACGTGTTTAGCTTGTTTCTTAAGTTCTTATAGCAATATAACTCAGGACTTTTATGGGCGTCATCACTGGGCTATTTGAACGTACGTCTTTCGATTGAGTCTGCTCTACAATGACTTCTGCAGAAACTTCATAGACGAAGAAGAGGAGGACCCTGTTGAGCACCTTCCCTGCAATTGCAGCATCCTTTCCTCCCAAAGAAGGCGTCCAAAGCCGCCCCTAATACGCAAAGCAGACGATCTGCGCAGACATATGCACAACAACACATAGGCCTTAAAGTGCTTAGTGTTTGCTGAGAAGGATCGATTAGAATCGAGCGTGGCGCCTGCTTGCAGTCAGGGCCTGTGTATTTTTAAATTGATTTTTTTTCGATTAATTGCAGGTTTTCCCCTGACAGATCATGAGCTCATCGTTTTCGCTCTCAGATAATGTACTTCGCCCAGCGATGCTTCAGCTTCAAGATCATAACAAACAAGCACTTCTCTATCATTCAAATCACAAGTAAAGTAGTCACTGAAACAATATTTTTGCTTGGCTGGGAAAGAGATGATTTTCCACGTAGTATCGGTAATCATCGATGTGGCTCTAATTATTCCAACAAATTGATTTATTTTCACAGTCAAATAATTAAGAATTAATTGAACTAAGATAACACTTCAGCAATGCGTATTTATTTGCGAGGCATTTCCAGTGTGGCGACTGTTAAATTATCACAAGAAATGTTTAAATATAGCAAGAGGGCAGCTATTAATAGCCAGCGTTCAGCAACAGAATTGAATTGTTGTTCGAATTGATAATACTCGTGCGGGAGATGAATGTTCGGACTGAACTTAGAACGGCCGCATTTTATTGAATCACCGTCTGACTAAATAATTTAAGGTAATTATATCGAATTGAAGTTAACAGAGGGTTGGGTCTTGATGGATGTGGACTGCCCAATTTATAGAAGCCGAGGCTGGATTGGTTTTTTTTTTTTTTTTGAATTAGATTGCTTTTTGTGAGGTTATGCAGAGGATCGTGTCTATCTACAGAATCCTGAAGCGGCCGAGGCCTTGAAAATGGGTATTCTACAGGTAATGGCCTAGACATTACACTATATGCAGAAAGTCTTCGTTCGAGATCTGCTAGATTGTCCATGTTACAAAGTTAGACCGATCACTTTGTCTACTGCCGGCATCTTCTTTAGAAGTTCGAAACGTAGCAGGATCGATGACAATGTTCGTGATCACGTCTGAATAGGCATGCGAACATGTTTTCAAACCGTCGAAAAGGGTATGCTATGTTCCCACCGAACCCAAATCTCGAGGTTTGGAAGAACTTGTACTGAAACCTCAATGGTCCGTTCCCACCGCGTTTGAAGTGCTTTCACGTGCCATTAGCTGTTAATTTGTTTGAATTGGCCCGCAAAACAGTTTTTTTTTTGACAGGAAATAATACGAGTAGTGTTGAGAACAGCAGAAAAGAGAGAGAAAATTAACACCAATATAAACTGCTCCATAGTGGACTCTATTCCTAATGTCAAATTTGATCGAAATCTTAATCATGTGGTTTATTTTGTAAAACAAACAAATCCTGAATGTGAATAGCAAAATTATGAGAGGACCTCACGTTGGGCCAACTCGGTGCTGCGACCGTTCTTATGAATAGTTCGGACGAGTGTAGTCAACCCAAGCGACTATCCACCACAGCACCGAGCCTGCGTTGTCGGAAAAAAGTACTTTTCAATGTGCCACCACTGCTACCAAAAAGTGTCATTTTAAGGCCGTTTGTAGCACCCAACAAACAGAAATCTACCAAACATTTTTTTTGATGTGTATTTTAATCAACTTGTCAAAACATCAAAAAAGGATTAACACAAGACGACGCTCGACTTTTAAAATCATTCTCGAGACGATCGTACGTAACACTAGAGACACGAACTCCAAGCCTGTTCAAGTGCTGGTATGTGTCGGGCACATTGACATCATCGGACAAAGGACTACGGAAGGACCAAGGATTATACCACTAAATCTACTCCGGTGACCCGAGATGGGACACCAAGGCTTTGAATTTTACTTCATGTAGATCATGAATTATTTGGCCCTACTTCTCACTACGTAAAGAGCAAATCCGATCTTCGACGTCTTGCTGCTCTTTACGTCGCAATACATACCTTCCTATACTATTTGCATATCAGAGTAGCTCACGACAATGACAGTATAGTCGTCTCAAACTAGACGTGCTAGTATTATTCCTCAACAATCGCCGGGTTTTCGGTTTTATGCACAACCTCCACCACGCTCTTACAAGAGGAATAAGGCTTTCAGGCCACCGTGGTGCCAAGATACAGAGTCTGGCAAAGCTTCGGAATCAAGTGGTATGCCTTTCTAAGAAAATAAGTGAGCTTCCACTCAATGAGCCATAAATCATGAACCATTACAAGATTGGACTTAACTAAGTGCCACAATTTCGTCTAGGTTTTTGTAATTCAAAAGTACGCCTTGTAGTCGAGGCGTATCTAAACCAAAGACTCAAGCTCGAGGGAACACTACTGTTCAGAATTTTTTCGAAAAAGAATAGATTTATCAAAACTTATCGAGCGTTCAACTCCTCCGAAGAGTAAACAGATGTAAGCATTTTCAAACTTTCACCAGAGTGGCATATGCAACATAAAAGTACCACAGTGCCATTTCAATGAAATAGTGCCACAATGGCACGATCGTGCCACATCGGCAACGTTGCACCGATCTACCCTCGAGTTCATTATTTATTCAAAGGAGATATCGAGGTCTTTTCTTGCTCCTGAGACGGATTGGTCTCATTTCTCACTGCCCCTCCGTTGATCGTAGGAAAGAACACGCGAAAAAGCGACAGTGAAAGTAAATAATAAAAATCCTGTTTTGGGTAGAAACCCGTTTAACAATTTGAATTTACTTTCGGAACGAAAGAATGACTGATCAAGATCAAGAGGATCACTGAGATAATGCCTAATAAATGTGTATAGACTGGTCCAGAGTTAGTTTCTTCGTACAATTTGTAGCGCCAACAAAAGCATCTTCGAAAAACGCCAAGCAGTTGCAAGAAACAGTAAGAAGAGCCTTGATTCTCAGAGTTAGTCGACAGTTCTTGCCTTCTTCTCCTCATTTATCTTTCGCCACAATCCGGGTCGAACCTTAACCACTAACCAACAACCCTTTCCAATTAGCACAGTCTCTGGCTAGGTGTGACTCTCCAGTTTCGCATTCCAAGTCGGTTCAGGTTCATCTCTACCTCGGTGCGCTAACGAATATCCTCTGCTGCGTTTATTTTTCCGAATGTAGGACTCTTCGGGCCGTAGCTGAGTTGTCCATGACCGACCAACCTCAGGCATTGGATCTACAGGTGCCTGGCTGCTGTCGCTGTACAAATCGTCGTTGAATCTTCTCCTCAAAATAACGTCAATGCAAACAGGACCAAAGATCGCACACAGAACACATCTCCCCGAGAGACCAACGACTCCTTTAGCCGCGTTTGTGATTGTCCTCTTTCTCTGCGCCGTACAAGAGGAGGCGAATGGTCTGTGTCTTATATAAAGTCAGCTTCTGCTGGTTCTATGTATGTTGTTGTACTGTTCTTCGTACTGTTTAGATTAGCAGACGAAGTCCTTAACTTCCTCGGAGTTGAAGCATTGTGACGCTCTGTCCAAGGCGTCGATGTTGAATGTCTTTTCATGTTCCAAAATTATGTGTCCCCATTCACAGTTAGACACTATTATGGCGCTTCCGTCTCAAGGCCAGAAGACGCCTCATTGACGGCTCGCTGTGTTGTGCAATTCACGTCAGTGTCATCCGCGTTTGCGGCATAATCTTCCAGAAGTTCCTATCTTGGCCTCGGCCCCAGAAGTTCCTATCTTGGCCTCGGCCCCAGAAGTTCCTATCTTGGCCTCGTTATATTCAACAAATCCATCTCGATAACTCAAAAAGTAAGAGTGCTGTAAAATATTTTTGAAATATAGCCACGCGCCCGTACAAGTGTTCTTCTAGCTAAAAGAACAAGTGTGCCTAAAATAGATGGCAGTTAACTTAAAGTTCTGCTCCACCGAAATGTGATAATTTGATACGCCTCAGGCGACATCATCAGTATATAAATGCGCGCTGCCCATTTTTGTCGTACGCTTATACAGCGTTCTACTCAACCGAGTGGCATGATACTTACACCATTGGAAAGGTAATTTCAGAGATTTGCAATCGGGTGTGTAGCATCACAGATAATAGGGTTTAAAAATGTCCAATAAATGGTTGTTGCATCAAACCATTTTAAGTGTGTTGTAACAAAGTACGCAAATTTCTTTGATATTTCATTTTGCTGCACCCTTTACGTTGTTAGATGTCACAATCGATCTTGCAAACTACCATACACGAACGACTGACTGGGTTACCAAACGAAAAGGAAACAATAAACTATTGTGCTCTTTTCTTACATTCTCATAACCAATCTATAATATGCATGTAAACACAAACTCAGCTAAGGATGAGGGCAACAAATTGTCAACAGTGTCAGGATAGGCATAAAAATGGTAAAATAGTGTCATGTGTATAAACATATGTTCCCACTTGTAGAGAGAGGAAATACGCAGGAGCAATTTGTTGATCCAACATAATTTGAAAGAACATCATGTATTGTGCACGATTCTAACGAGTTCGGTCAAACAGTGACGTAAATGGCAGTAAATGGCATTCAATTGAAAAAGTGATACATTTTTTTTTACCCCACGTGCGATACATAGATATCTGTAATGTAACTCTGTCGTAGAACCTTGATAAAAACAAAACAATACAAAATTAGGTTTCATTTTTGCAATTTTACGTAACCCCTGATGATCGTCGAATTTGGACGACGAGCGAGCCTGGTACGATTCAGTTTAAACGTGTTGGAAGCAACCACAAATCAATGATTCTGTTCCCACAATTAGTTGGCAAAATAACTAAACTTGTAATTGTTCAAGATTACAAGATGGCTGTCTCGTCTTATGAAAGAATTGAGTTACAAAAACCTTTCAAGGAAAATTTATTAAAAAATGTACTTCACAATATTATAATTGCCTACATTAGTTCTTCCACAATATTGGATGTGTCTTTTATGGCTTTATTTATTGTGGTTCAGGGTCTACTTCCTTGTTGTACGTTTTACTTTACATACACGCCTTCGTATATCTTGTCAATCCTGTTAATTTAATTGAACAACTCTTATCAATTTAGCCGACTCGCTCTGTCAGCCGGGTAGCTGCTAAGGGGTGCCTACATTACAACATTTTGATCCCCTAAAGGTTAAGGTTAAGTAGAGGGGCTGCAAGTGGATTCACCAGCACACTTAAGTCCATTGTGATACCCCTAGTCAGACTACTACCACTGATTGACCATTCCAGTGATGGTGCCGTTAATTTGATCCCAACGGCAAATGGTGAATGGATCATATTTGAACACCAATTTTGCTTTCACTGGGATTCGAACCGGGGACCCCGCTAACCAGTGTCAGACACTCAACCAACTGCGCCATCCAGTCGTCCCCCATCTGATCCCCTGGTTACATCACTTTGTTATCAGGGTTGTCAACGGGCGCATTTCATTTCTACCACTGTCTCAGTTGTCCATCAACAGATGTCACTTGAGAAACTAATCAACATCATCGAATAATTTCCGCCATCCACTGGTTTCGAAAGTGCTCTTATCGATAAGTTAAGTGCGCACCTTCGAGCAGTGAGACCAATTAGGGCCTGTTTAAATTTCGGCATAAAGTAATGAACTGATAAGGTTTTTTTTTTTGCCACACTTTTGTCAAGCTTATACTGGCGACGACGCACGTTGATAAGCGCTAATCAGCCGATGTTGCTCAGATGAAATGACCGTAAAAGCTTGCGTTGGCATAGTTTTTTGGGCTGCAGTGTTGAAAGTCGAATATTTGCTGATATGATTTTTTACGAATGAACTTCGATCGCTATATGATCAATCTGGTCTGGTCGGTTGATTGATCCGATTGTTTTATCCTCTTATTAATGTTTTGATGTAGTATCGATTGTAAGTTATAGAGAGAGAGAGAGAGAAAGACAGAGAAACAGAGAGAGAGAGCGAGAGAGCGTGAGAGCGAGAGCGAGAGAGAGAGAGCGAGAGAAAGAGAGAGAGGGAGCGATAGAGAGAGAGCGAGAGAGACAGGGATAGAGAGAAAGCGACCGAGAGAGAAAGCGAGCGAGAGAGAGAGAAAGCGAACGAGAGAGTGAGAGAGAGAGGGAGAGAAAGAGCGCGAGAGAGAGAGAGAGAGATTCCCCAAAGTGACAAAGTTCATGACCATCCAAGTTCATCATCCTTGTGCCTGGATGGCGCAGTTGGTTGAGTGCCTGCCCTTGGTTAGCGAGGTTCCCGGTTCGAATCACAGTGAAACCAAAGTTAATACACTTTTATCTGGTTTTCAAATCTGGTTCAGTCAGCATTTGGATCAAATTTACGGCACTATCACTGGAGTGGTCAATCAGTGGTAGTAATCCGACTGTGGGCATCACAATGGACCAACATGGCCTAGGTGTGCTAGTGAAAGCACTAGCAGCCCCGCTACCTACTTACCAATCCACCTTACCATCAGAGATGTGGTGAGAAAGCTGACAAGATTCGCTTTCCTTCCTCTCTGGTTAAAGACACCTCACAGCGACTGTCTTCGAAGGTGAATAGGAAGGCGAAGACCGACGCTTAGCATGGATGCTTGAATGAATCGCAATGTCCACATGTGTATTGAGCTCAAAAATAAGGTAAATCCATCAGTAAATTCCGATCTGAGTGGCATCTGACTCAGCCCCGTACACTTGTTCTGAATAAGTATTACCATTCATGCTCAGTGATCAACAGTGTTTCCCAGAATTTGTTTATGCATTAAATTATCGCTTTAAGTGGCTGCAAAACCGGTTCGCATTGTTTGCGCTGCCAGTGACACACTGTCTGTCTTATTAAGAGAGATACCTAAATAAGGGCACAACGCCACAACGGATAAACTTCACAGATGGATGAGGGTGTGTGTACGGGTGTCTACCCTAAGAATGTAATCATCCAACTATCATTTCGTTTGCCGAATCAGTCTAGAGCGTGTTTATGTCAGAAACTATAGCCATCAATGAAGCTCTGTCTTGGCAATGACGTTCTGTCTGTCTTGAAAAACAATGTAATAAAGTATCGTCAACTGTTTCGACAGCCAGGCAGTTATTAAATCTCTGAGTGGAGTCACTTTCAACCACACGGCTTCCCTGAATTGCATCCATGTTCAAAACTCGGGGGCTTTCCTGGATTAACCCCCAAGTGGGTGGACACTGTGACATTCAATAGAACCGTGAAGGGACGAAATCGATAGGAAGGGCATCGGTTCCGTACTCTTTCCGAATGGATATCTGCCATGCCAGGCCTTTTGCTGCAGCAAAACATCGACTGAAGCTTGAAACAAATCGTGGCTGGTCTACTGACTGAACTATGGTCTACTCTCAATTCGAAATGCTCATGAATCCTGATCAGAATGAGTACAACTGCGGCGGTGGCGTTATGGGCACTGGGCTTATCAAACTCACGCTTCTAGAGTCTAGATCCGGCCTTCCTTTCTAGCTGCAGAGGCGAGGAGGAGGAAGAAACTGTTGTATATCTACTCTTAATTGCACCGCTCTCTCCTCCCGAGGGAGTCAGTCAAGAAGCCCACTATTTCAACAACTTGACTGAACTAAGAACCATCAGAGGCAATCATTTCCAAGACTTTATTAGCACTTTTTGGGAAAACAAATTCATATATTGTAACAATTCTGAACAACTTTCGTTCTACGCCTTCTCATATATTCCACATGGGTATGTGGCAGGTGACATCAGGAAGTGCGTGCCCAATTGGACACGCTTTGCATTACAAAAAAAATTGAAAAGATATATTTGTAAACAAACATTTTTTATTAATATATAAAGGAAAAAATATAATAAACGAGCATGAACACGATTAAAAAAACCAAAATTTGGATCAAAAAGCATCGGCGGCGCGGTACATCTCAGGTTGTGTGCAATTCCATGTAACAGTCCCTTACACTGGCGAGGCATAAATGAATTTGGCATTTCCGGAAAACAAATCGAGTTCGTGAGTTGTATCCAGGTTTGTGGCATCGAGGTCGAGTTGTATCGTGCTCCGGCCGATTGTGTCTAGCCGCACATCTTTCGGGGGCAGAGGAGCAACATTCACCTGACACCGCTGTGATTCCAAATGTGATGGGCGACAAGACTTTCTTGCCAAGGGTATACCGGATTTTATGAGACATGTAGTCACTTCCATGATAAATTTGTACAATTTTAGTGGCTTCGTAGTTTGTTCTTTACAATCGAAGTGGCGTCGATATAACATCCAAGCGTTGATGTTGGCCATATGGCACATGTTGTAGAAAAGGCGTTGTGTCTATCTGCGTGATTTGTTGCGGACGCGACATCGATCCATGCACGTCTTCATTATATCGACGCCGACTCAACAAGATGCAGATTTCGTGTCGTTTGACGTGAGAGCACACCAAAATCGTCGTCATCAATAGATTTGATTCGAAATCGTAGCGATTCATTCGAAAGGCAGCTTCAATGTCTAATTCCGGATCTTTGGCACCAGAAGTCAGGGCTGTATACAAACAAGTACAACTACCAGTACCTGGAATAACTTCGGCACTAGTACTTTATTTGAACCAAGTACAAGTCCTGTTTTATTAAAATACTTGAGCAGTACCTTGAAGTACTTGAGCAATACTTGGAAGTACTTGAGCAGTACTTTC
This sequence comes from Eristalis intricaria, assembly GCA_964034865.1. Classification (NCBI taxonomy): domain Eukaryota; kingdom Metazoa; phylum Arthropoda; class Insecta; order Diptera; family Syrphidae; genus Eristalis; species Eristalis intricaria. Next base: position 47,615,987 of record OZ035874.1, read on the forward strand.
AAGTACGAGAGCAGTATTAGTTAAAAGCAATATTTTGCGTGCATTATTATAATATTGTGTATGCATTATTTTACAGCATTTTCTGAAATTCATTACTTAATAAAGAAAAGTAATATTTAATTAAGCACAAGATAGTTTTTCAATTCTAGACAGGTTTACGACTAAAGCTTAAAAATGAATTCGCTTTTAAGAGGAATAATTTTTGCAAGTTTCGATCTGACAAGGCGTTGCGGTTCGGGGTATTCACTAATCCCGCAAATGAGAATAACCTCTCAACTGGGGGCAGACGATGCGAGCGGTGTGTTGTATTTTGAGAAATGCTCAAAGGGTATTCCTGTCTAGAAAAAGCTTTTCAACTTTGCCGTTCGTGAAAGAACAATAGCACGCACAACACGACTGGTTGCTGAGAAGCTAGGCACAGGTCCGCCTCGGAGTGTTGTAGCGCCACCCATATTATTATTATTATGAGTGAACTTATTTTACCACACTCGATGAATTTACTTCTTCGCTTCACTTCGAATATAATAATAATAATATGGGTGGCGCTACAGTCCGAGGCGGACCTGGGAATAGCTTCTCAGCAACCACTCGTGTTGTGCATGCTGTTGTTCTTTCACGAGTGGAAGGGGCCTACAGTTTAATGCCGACTCCGAACGGCGAAGTTGAGAACTCTTTGAGCTCGAAGCTCAGGGACTCGAAAGAGGTGGAGGCGTGAATTATCAAAACTGGTAAATTCTGGATACGAACCTGGCACCCTCTGTGTAGGAGTCGACGCACTCACCCACTACGCCACGGCGACCCCCCTTCGAATATGCTGAATAGTATTTTCTTACCGAATATTCAAATAATTTTCACAATTTTCTCTTTCGCTCCCGAACTATTCTTAACTAAACTCACAACGGCAATGAAGAGCAAAAAGCAATCAAAAACAAATTGCTTTCGGCGTCTCAGAACTCATAACTGTGTCGAGATCGAAATATATAAGGCAAGCTTATATTGGTGGTATTAACGGCTAAATTGCTAAGTCCTTTTTACTAAAATACTGTTCAATATTCGATATACAGTGGACTCTCCCTAAGTCGAATTGTCACGGGATACCATAATTTGTTCGAGTTAGAGAGAGTTTGACTTCGAGAGAGGTTTTTGTATGGAAAATTGAGGAAAGTGTATGTAAAATATTGCGAAAGAGTTCGAGATAGAGAGAGTTTCCACTTAGGGAGAGTTCGACTTAGGGAGAGTTTGACTTAGACAGAGTTCACTGTAATTTAAGGTACTTGAAAGTACTTATAAGTCCTTGTTTATGTACTTAAGTACTTAAAAACGAATACTTGTGGCGAATAATGAAAAAAAAAACAAGTACCATTCGACTTCATTATTTTCAAGTACAAGTACCGCCGTACTGAAGTACAAGAATCAGTACTGGGTGCTTGTATTTATAATGTACTGAAGTCCGATAATACTACAGTACTTTACAGCCCTGCTAGAAGTATTGTTTTGAAAACTTCCATCACTTTCTAGACATAATAATGAATACGGAAATATTTTTTTCGGAGTCGGATTTGACAGATTGGCCTATTCATGTGTGGAAATCACAAATTTACACAAAATTGCGTATCGTCGTCCGGCGCAGACTCAACTACATTCCAAGCTTTCAAATGCAGTTGGCTTCACAGCAACCGGTGCATACTGTTTAGCTTGTAAAGCAAAACGCAAAGAATCCATCGCACGCTGTTTTTGCTGGGCAAACTGTTCACGGAATGCGTGTCAAAAATGGACCCATGGGCATTTAATATTTTAACCCTTAAACTAACTCGTGGTAAAACAAAAGCCTATGCTGGCCTAAATGGGATTGCTGTTCAACGGCAGTCAGTCACTTCAATCTAACCTAAGCCAGCCCTCAGGATGAATCTTTACAATTTCCCCTAGACGCTTTCATTTGAAAAATCAACTTCCATTTGCTCACTCAACAAACAACGGCGTATTTGTGTTTTTTTTATATGTGTACATATTTTTAGAAACAGTTGCTGTCCATTTCCTTTATTTTGGCATTTTCTTCTTCTTTATTTGGCGTCCGGGGTGGACCTGGGCCTCAACCAACAAGCCTCTCCAGCTGGCACGGTCTCTGGATAGCTGGCTCCATTGTCGCACGCCAAGTTGGTTGAGGTCCTTCTCCACCTGAGTGCGCCACCTTAAACGCGGGCGTCCTCTGTTGCGTTGTCCCACGGGGTCGGAGTCGAAGGCATCACTTTTTACTTTTACCACTTCTAAAAATTTCTTTTTCTCGCCACATTAATAAAATTCAAATTTACAAACTTAATTAATAGAAAATGTATTTATTTTTTCTTTTTTATTTCCACAGAGCGTTGTCCTTGAAGGAAAATATTGGAAAAGACAATTAGCTGTCATCAAGGCCGAGTACAGAAAATGGCGGCGTAATTCGAAATCAAACAAGACTGGATGTATGATCTACGATACGGTAAGTCCTGGTGCCGTTGTTGTGGGCTTGCTTTCACTAGCCAGTTTCTTGTTCGTGTTCTCCATCTCCTTGAACTGCACCAGTATAACCATGTATGTGAAAATCGCTGCGAATATCTGCGAAAAAAAAAGAATTTTAATGAGGAACTTATACATGAGTGAAGGAATTAATTACATACCTTAAACAAAGTGCGCTTGTTGAGCGGGAAGAATCCGTACGCGGTTAGTATAGGCTCTTGGTGCATGTTCTTCATTAAAAATTTGTCGATCTGTAAAAAATATTAAGGTGGGGTTGTAGACATAATTGAAGTTATTTAACTAAGAACGATCAAAATCTATGTCATAATGAAATACATTTGTTCGCAATTTAGAGGAGGGCAGAAGTGATTTATTTATATGCTCAGGACTTAGGTAGGTAGAAATTGGCTTTGATGCCAAAGTAGGCACTTTGTACAACCACCTGGGCTTACATCAAGAAGGGGATGGGGCGGCGTGTTTACTACGATTTATCAGTGAAATCCAGTAGCGATTTAGTTGGTGTTTCTCTGAGATCGCTTAGGTTAGCAAAGTTAAACTATCAGATCTTTTAGGGAATAGACTGGACCAGATTTGCTTGGTGGTTTGCAAGTTTTGCCTGTATTTCATCTGGCATTGATTTCTGGTTTACTTCGATTATTGAGTTGGCATGGTGGCGATTTTTGCGAGCTTGTAAGCTTCACAGGCGAATGTGAAACTGTTCGGATATCTTTTCAGAAGATGCGCGGCAGCTTATGACCATTTAGAGTTTATCAAGAGCAATGTTATGCTCCGGATTTAAGCTGTGTTTTTTTTTCAAAAATCTACATATAGTGACGTAAAGCACATACTACAACCTACTACCTATAACTGCCTATAATAACGTCAGTGAAAAGTGACTTCCGATAAAAATTCGACTTCGAATTTTTTGTCATACATTTTGACATCAATTTCGAATTCTTTTTCACATATTTTGACAGATAAAAATCAAAGCCACTGCGAATCGTTTTTCAGAATCTTACACTATCGCTAGCTATGAAAAAAACACGGCTTTAGTCTACAATGAACCGGTAGTGAAAATAATGAGCGTTTACACGAAAACTGAGGAAACAGCAAAACAAAATCTTAAAGTTTGGTCGGTTAGACACATTGCTCTGAAAGTCTGAAGCTTAATATTTGAACAGTGTAACTGGAAAGGGCAGTATTATTCAATTGATTCTTGAACGTAAAGATACAGCGGTTGGAAAGAGTTATCCTGCGTTTCACCTCGGAGTCAAGATGAAGTCTCTGAGTACATCGAATTACACCTGTGGTCAGTATACCGCTTCCATCCCAATGCTAGCAAACGTCTCATTTACCGTTTGCGGCATACCGTCGACGTTATCTTATTCGAATATGCTGGCAACTAGACGGACGTGTAGAAGATCGTAACCGTAGTGTTGTTCTATAAGTTCTGCACGATCTTCTGAAACACATCTTCCAAATACATGATAGTGCGTCGTTTTGTCTAAAATCTTTTCAGGAGCAACGAGAACTTTCCATAATTTTTTTGGTTTAACAAAACTGTAGGCGGACTGCTGTCCCTTTCGGGAGCTCAGGAGATTCATGCGTTAATAGTAGGCGCAGATAAAAGGGTCTGGGATGAATCGCCACCCATATTATTATTATTTGTGAAAAAGGTCTTGCTAGTCTAGACTGTGGCATACAAGTGGAGAAAAACCTGAGCCAAATATGCATAAGTTTGTGCAGAGATTGCGCAAGATGACAAGGCTTGTTGGTTGAGCTGAAACACTATCCTTCTATAGGAAGTCAAACTCACTTTGCATAAAACGTCGATTGTACCAATCCTCCTGGATATGCAAGAATGTCTATAAATTTAGGTAAAATGGACTCCTCAATAGGCGCATGTTCTTTGAAGTCTTTTTCTGTAGAAAAGAAACACGCTCTTACCATTCTTTCAATCCCAGTACCCTTTCGTGACACCCTTGACAGGATTTTAGCAGTTTTATTTGCCTGGAAAGAAAAAAAATGCATTTAGTTTAAAACAAAGGAATTACTATCATTTATAGAGTAGCATTTAAGAAAGGCACGAGAAAGTACAGCCTTTGAGGGGCAATAACACCAGCTTTCATCACTCGAACACAACATCACCAAGGTGCAACTACTAGCTGCCAAAAGATACCGTGACAGTACTATCATTTCTAGACGAACGAAAGCAGCCAGAACAGAATCGTTAAATTTTCAAGTGTCCATAATTGGTTGGATTTCGCATCCACTTTGGCACAATTTAACGAAACTTAACGAAAACGAGCGAAATTGTTATCGATTGCTTGACTTGAATTAAGGAACTAAGGAGTACAGTGAAAGCTCCTATTAACGGACACTCTCTTAGGCGGACAATCCCCTTCCCGTGGATCTTGCTCCTTAGCCGGACAAAAGTGCTGCGACCGTCGTTGTCCGCTTATGGGAGCTCGCACTGTAGTTACTTCCATTATAAATGGGGTTTAAGAATTATGTAAAAACGTGACATTGAGTGGTGTGAATAAAAACTGAGTGTGAGCATTTCCTCAGCAATTTGGAGTAAAAATGTGAATAAAAATGTATTCCGTTAAGTTTAACGTATCCTCTCCGCTCATATAGTTGAGTGTGCATAGGAGGTGACTACAAGAGAGAAAAAAGTGAAAACAACTTAAAATAATGGAAAATAGGAATACTTTGACGGATTAATCGAATGGACGATGACGATTTCATCAAGTGTTTGCAATTTCATCCGTGTTTGCTGGAAAAAAAGCCAAACTCCAGACGTGAAAAGTAAAAAGTCAGTCTGAGTTAAAAGCTATGGAAGAAAAAATAAAAAAAAAATCAATGGGTTTACTTGAACATCCCGCAAATAAAGAAAAAAATTGATAACATTCCGGCCCGGTCAAATCAAAAGGTGATGAGAAAAAGAACGGGCAATCTTCCCACTACATTAAAAGTCCAAAAACAATCAAAGGGACGGCACCGCCACGGGTTTCTTCAGGAATTTTGGAAAGGAAATGAGTACTTAACCATTCCATGTTATCAAACTCGTCCCCGAAAGGACATGTGTTATAATTCCTTTGTGTATACTTTGCACCCACCTTTACCCGACTTTGCACTTACCGTTAAACGGCAAGAAGCAGACGCCTAGTTCTCAAACGTCAACTGAGAGGAGCGTACCTACTTTGAGGCAATTTTTTATTCATCCCAAATTGAGTATTTCCTTTAACGACCATACTCGACTCATGTGTTCTTACTCGGAGTATTTTCTCAGTTTTTATTCACACCAAAGCATATGAATTGTCTTAAACGCCAAAAACAAAGAACTATAATTTTGGAAGTTTCGGTACACAGGGGTAATCAGTTCCATTCCGATATTTCTGAAGAAACCCGTTGTGCTGGCGTACCAAGAATTGAGAAGACGAAAATACTCCTTCGATACATTGGTGAATCGGGATTACAAGTTGGAGTTGGTGACGACATTGGGATTCATAGACCCACAGTTTGGCAAGTGTTGTGTGCGAAAGCAAATTTCCGAGGGGGACCTGGGCCTAGCTTCTCAGCAACCACTTGTGTTGTGCGTGCTATTGTTATTTCACGCGTGGAAGGGACCTACAGTTTTATGCCGACTCCGAACGGCGAATTTGAGAAGCTTTTTTTAGACAGGAATACTCTTTGAGCATTGTCAGTGACTCGAAAGAGGTGGAGCCGTGAATTATGATAGGTGGTAAGTTCGGGTATCGAACCTGGCATCCTCTGCGTAGGAGTCGACGCACTTACCCACTACGCCTCGACAACCCACAAAAGCAAATCTTGGATCAATTTTTCTTCCACAGCTTCCATCGTTGTGATGAATGGATGTGTTGAGTTTTTTCAAGCAAGCACGGATAAAATTGTTAACAATTTATGAAATCGTCTTCTTGCTTTTTTTTTGAAGGCTATACACTCAATCCGTCAAAGTATTCCTCTTCCAAAACAGTATTTTCCATTTTTTAAACTTGTTTCTCTCTTGAAGTTATCTCAAATGCACACTCAACTTCTGCTAGAGTTCACTTAATACATTCCATCTTTATTCACACCAAAATAGAGCAAACTTCCATCTGTCAAAATACGTGAGTGCAGTGTTTTCGTGAGACTTGACGAAATTTACTATTATTCACACCAAAATGGAATTTTCCCTCTAAAATGCTGAAAAAACACGCACATTAAATTTTTATTGATAGGGAGGGATTTTCAAACACTCAAAATTTATTTAACTCACCTGCTCGTCGATGCAATCGCCATTGAATATGAAAAGAGTGGTTATTAGACACACTAGGCACCACATAAAACTGCCACCGAGCAAGGCCAAACGCATGGACACAATCTCACTGAGTTCCAACATAGTCATGATGGAGAGTGGTAGGCTTATCAAAACCAGCATCGAATGCGATAAAATTAACAAAATACAAATTCCATAAAATTTATTTATGCCACAGTGGCACAGCTCCAATAACGAAGCCCTCTCACAGAGCAGCCTGTTGAGCTCAATTCTGTAGTAACATGTTTTGAGCTCGGCTGCTTTCTGTATGGCATAATTAAGTGCCTCAAAAACGTCGTTCAATACAGTCACGAGATTCGCGTAAGTGAGCGTCATGAAACCATATGCAAGTACTTGTATACCGTGAAACAGTGATGACAGCAAGTCCACCTTGCGTGGAATATATCCCAAAAGAGGTGCTATTACGACTGTATTCGTAGAACTAAAAGCGTACAAGACGACCCAGGCGAATAACCAACGAAATAGTTTGTCGTTCCAGAACCTATTCGCAACATGCACGTACTTGGCGTCGAAGCGTGTGATTATTTGAATGATTCTCAAGTGGGTTTTGCGTTCCAGCCAACAGTGCAACATGATTCCTGTATAAGTTATCCAAGCAACTGTCGTAAGTGTCACTTGATAGATGGTTACAGTCCCCTCTTCATTCCCAAATATAAACTCCTTCCGTTTTCTCAAAACCAAAACCAACAAAACTGTCATTGAGCCAAAGGTCACGATAGACGCCGTCAAGCCAGTGAAGATGTCCGATTTTGTACAAACTATTTTAAACCGAGCGCGGTCGTATGACCACGGAATAAAACCAAGGTATTTTAGGACAGACAATGTCACCAACGTTCCCTTGCGCAGACGCATTGCGGATAAGTGTCGCGTCAAGACTGACTAGTCTGTCAGTTAGTTCTAGTTAAAACAATGTAAAACGAAGAATATGGGACTGTCGATAGATCTCCTGACGGATGTCAGTTTGTGTAAACCAATTTACTTAATTAAAAATGAAACTCCGTATCGTCGAACAGTGCATTTGAAGTTAATGAAGTATTCAATCATGTATTGGATATATATCAAATTATTGACGGCTTTATCGATAGCTGGTATTTGCATGTCAAAAGAAAAAAAGGTTAAAAATAAGAACAACTTTGTTCTAAAAGCTGTGCAACCTTTCACTGAACGGTGCAGAATTTTCCAGTGTCTATAGCCAAACCAACATACTCGGGAGTCTCATAAATTTTTGTTTGTCCACGGCCGTCGGAAGACGGTATCACTCCTTATACAGTCAAAGGGCAAATATGAACTTGTATGGCAGCTTGCAGCTTGAGACGTTGTAATCTGGTCCGCGGAAGTGCTCGTGGCTTTTTTCCAAGCCACAATTTGGCATCTACTTTGATGTTATATTCTTCTTCTTCTTCTGGTGGCGCTACAATCCGGGGTGGACCTGGGCCTCAACCAGTAAGCCTCTCCAGTCGGCACGATCTTTAGCCAGCTGTCTCCAACTGCGCACACCAAGTAGATTGAGGTCCTTCTCCACCTGTGTGCGCCATCGGTTCCTTGGGCGTCCTCTATTGCGTTGTCCCACTGGTTCGGAGTCGAACACTCTTCGGGCTGGAACAGTGTTGTCCATGCGCTCAACATGGTCCAGCCATCTTAGACGTTGAATCCGTAGACGCCTGACTAGGCTCATGCCGCTGTACAGCTCATACAGTTCGTGGCTGAATCTTCTTCTCCAATAACCATCAATGCAGGCAGGACCAAAGATTGAACGCAGAACTTTTCTCTCGAAAAGACCAAGTGCTTCTTCTTCCGCTTCTGAGATTGTCCATACCTCCGTAGACGAAGTCCTTCACTACCTCGAAGTTATAGCTGCCTATGGTGACGTTTTGGCCAAGTCGTCGATGTTGTGCGTCCTGTTCTCGATGACATTTTGGCCGCTAGGACCTATCAGGTTGTTGACAAATGGTTTCAGGTGCTCACACAAAACGGCAGAGAGGATCTTATAGGCGATGTTAAGGAGTCTTATCCCTCGGTAGTTGGCGCAGTTGAAGGGGTCTCCTTTCTTGTGGATCGGGCAAACGATACTGAGGTTCCACTCGTCGGGCATGCTTTCCTCCGACCATATCTTACAGATGAGTTGGTGCATGTACCTTACCAGCTCATCTCCAGCTGCCATGAACAGTTCCGCAGACAGTCCGTCTGCACCAGCAGCTAATTGATGTTATATTACAGTTAGTTAATATTGTGTCTATTGTAAATAAAAGACGTATCAGCCGAATCTTCGTATCCAAAAGGAAGACCAGTATAATCATCAATCTCTAGCTTCTAGCTCCTTCCCACAAGAAAGCCAAAAATTGTGCTCGATTACAACCGAAGACAATGAGGTGTTGGACAGAGAGCTATGAACAACTGCCTTTGTGAATATTAAAGGAAGAAAAGACCGAAGAGATGGCCTTCGGTTTTTTGTTTATAAAATTGTGAATGAGGCTGCATTCCGCACGGAAACACGATTGTTCCTTCAAAAGTTGAGTGAACAATTAACATAAAATTATGACAGTATCAAGCAGAAGGTTTTTTTTTTGTATTTATTCATAGTGGCACAGATTCAACAACGTATTGGATACAATTGGTTGTATAGAGATTTTGTTTGTATCACCTTACTAATAAAATATTCATATAATCTTTACAAAATATATCACAGAAAAATTGGCATTAGTCTGAAGGAAAAGCCGCTTAAAAAAACTTCATGGCAACAAAAATTCCTAATTTCATCCGAGGGAAGAGAGAAGTAGTTAGTCTTTATTTCAAGTTGCCGAAACATAGAATATTTCAGAAAACATTTCATTAAGAAAGCAAAAAATTGATTTACAATAAATCAGTAAATAAATATGTGAAAGAATGAGATAAATGGATAGATATAATATATAAACAAATAAGATAAGTAATAATTTATAAATAAATAGATATTTGTACAAACAAACAAATAATAAATAAATAAATGCATAAATAAATAAATAAATAAATGAATAAATAAACAATATAATAAATAAATGTGTTAATACATTAAATAAAGAAGTAGACAGATAGATGATTAAACAGTTAATAATTTCACTCATTCTGCAGCTAAGTTTGAAATCAAGTCCTTTTCAGATGATAAACAGGATTGATTATATTGGAGGAAAAGTTTTTACACTCTAGCTGTAACCATTTCAATGAAGTTCCGTAGTCCAGGAAAACCATGGCAGATTTATGATCATTTGTAAGAGCTTATTTTGAACTATTTGGAGTTTACGACCACAGATGACCCAGATGGCCCAATTATGTTCCAGGAGACGCATAGAACATAATTGGTTGGAAAACGAAAAAAGGACTTAAAAATCAATATTTTGTTTTCATTGCTTAGTTTGGAATTCCTCCGAATGAATGGGCAGAGAATCTTTATCCTAACGTTTATCTTTTTTATAATTTCTTGAATGTGAAGCTTAAAAGTTAACCTTTCATGTAGGTTGGGTCCGCGCACACGGACACCAGACACACTTAGGCTAAGCATTTTCATCCTTTCATCTAAATGCACCCCAAGATACTTTCCACTCGATCGGAATACCATTAAGTTGAAGGCTGCGTTCTGGAAGTAAGCAAGCTTTTCTTTTTCAAGTGAAAATGATTGATTGCGTTAATATTGCAATCTTGACAATATTGAAGGACAGTATTTACTGCAGATTGGTTTCATCTGCATATAGACCAATATTACAATTATTTAAATTTGGGAAATGAGAGGTGTATTAATATATTAAATAGGAAACAGCAGAAGGGTTGGTTTGTTGGTTTTTTTTTGTCTTAGTCTGGGTGCAAGTAGCGCAATTATGCACCGTTGTGATACCACACCTCGTAGACCGAGGTTGTTTGGATTAGCTAAATAAGAGTTTGGGAATTTGATTATGATCGATATACAATGGAGCCCCGTTAATCCGGACTCCGGCTAATCCGGTGATCTCGGTAATCCGGACGGGTACTCACAACGTCTCCAGTACTTTTCTCCAGAAACTGCATCCAGTTCACAATTGTATGCGAGGCAGAACACATTCCCTTTTCGAACGCGTGCAAAATAAAAATAAATTAACTGCGATTTGAATTGTCCTGTACTATCGTGAAAAGAGAAAGTGCCGGCATTGCGTAAACAAACAATGTTAACCATAAAAAATAAACTAGAAGTTATTGAAATGTTAGAACTTGGTATGACGTAATTTCAGAGAACTTTGGCGTTGGAAAATCAAATTTTGGTGTTATTCAACAAAACATGCAACGAATTTTGGAGTTTATAAATTGACTTTTTTCACGCACATTTTCAAATCCGGACAGCTCTTGAATCCGGAACCGCGCTTGTTTTTCGGGGCCCGGGTTAACGAGGCTGCGCTGTATGATTAACGATCTCGGTGAGGTCACAAAGGATCTTTCTTTTTTTTTTGCCGAACGCGATATATGCTTGTTTGGCTAGTGAGGGACAGTCACAGAGAAATTGAGCTATGCTTTCCTCTCAGTGGGTGTCGAGGCAACTGCGACAGAGTGGTTTGAACGGAATTCCTCGTCTAGCAGCGTCCACGCTATGGGCCAGTGCCCCGTGCTTACGGCTACGACTCTAGCTTTTGAGGAGCAATTTCTATTAAGGAGGCCATCAGTCCTTCTTTTCGTATAGGAGGGCCAGGTTTTCATGGAGAATATGTACTTGGATGACCTTGTGCACCTTCTATTAGCTACGGACAGGAAGTGTCGGGAGATAATGTATTTGAGGTGGTTGTTTGGGGGACCCACTTATTCAGTGGGGGCGTTGCTGGACGCTCCTTTCTTGGCCTTGTGCACCTTGTGCACCTGCATTAGCTACGGACAGGAAGTGTCGGGAGATAATGTATTTGAGGTGGTTGTTTGGGGGACCCACCTATTCAGTGTGGACGTTGTCGGATGCTCCTTTCTTGGCCAGTTCGTAGGCAATCTGATTTCCCTCTGTGGCCTGGAACCCAGAGGAGAGTGATATTGCACATGTTACTGACCTGTTTGAGTTCTTCCTGTTTGCACCAAATTAGAGAAAGTGATAACTGAAGAGATGGCCCTTATGGCTGCTTGGCTGTCAGTGCAAATAGCTGCGACTAACATAAGGGCAGGCGGTACGGAGAAGTTTATTCTCTTCTCTGATTGGTAGCACTTCAGCCTGGAAGATACTTGAGTGATCGTGGAGGCGATAAGATTTGGAGATGTTGAAATACGCCGAAAAGACCACTGAGCCTACACAGATCAGAAATGGTATTCCGAGGTAAGTGATTGGGTTTTCCAGTCCTCTCTGGTTGGAAATCGGCATTTTGCCGAATTGTCGAGGTCAATGGTGGGGGTAATTTAGTCCGTGGAAGCTGGGGTTAGGTGCTCAAGCCGGAGTCGCAGAGCTCTGCTATGGCCATCTGACCGGCCGAGAATGACGGCGCTGCACGTAACTACTTAATTGATGAAAAGGTCCAGTGGGTGGAAGTGTAGGAGCACGCTTCAGTGCTAGAGGTCAATGCCATCTCCTTTCGTGTTTAATCGACTTATGAACATACTCTAAATTGTCCACGACCTGGTCGTGTTGTGTTCCATTCAAGATTAAGTATAAATAGATTGCTACAAATTTTAAGCAGATTGTACAGATTTGTACGTCTTTTAAAATGTACAGCCATTTGTCTTTTGAAATCTGTAGCAACCGGTTGTGTTTTTGAAAAACTCTGACACTTCACCACCATGTCGTTAGAGTAATGAAGGAGTGTTGTTTTGGAAAAAAAATCATCCGCTGAGTACGAATCATCACTACAGCGCGAGGTGTCTCACATCGAGTGTCGAAAGTAATAAATAATAGATTTCCTTCACGGATACTCACCTGCTCGTCAATGCAATCTCCGTTGAATATGAAAAGAGTGCTCACTAGACAGACGGTGAACCAGAACACAATTCCAATGACCAAGGACAAGCGCGTAGAAAGGCTTTCATCGATCGACAACATAGTCATGATGGCCAGAGGGAGACTTGTCAAAACCAACACCGAATGCGATAAAATCAATAAAATGCAAATTCCATAAAATTGATTAATGTCACCGTGACACAGCTCCAAAAGCGAAGCCCTCTCGCCGAGGAGTCTCTTCAGTTCGATTCTGCGATAGCATGTGTTGCGTTCTGCCGCTTTCTGTATGCTAAAATTAAGTGACTCAAACACATCATTCAAAATCATAACGATACCAGCGTATGTGATCGTAACGAAACCAGATGTAAATGATTGAATTGTGTAAATTGTTGACGAGAGTAAGTGCTCCATGCGGCTATTGTAGCTTATGAAAGGAATTGTTATCAATACGTTTGCAGAACAAATTACAAAGAGAGCCATCCAAATTGAAAAACACCGAAATGTGCTGTCACCCCAGAATGTGTTCTCAACATGCACGTACTTAGCGTCCCAATGCGTGATTGTTTGAATGATCCTCAGATTAGTCGCCCTTTCCGTCCAACAGTGTATCATTGTCGCTACTTGGCATACCCAAACGATTATCGTTGTCGCGCCTATGTAGATTAAAATTGTATTGTTTTCAATTGCAAATAGTAATCTCTCCTGGTGCGTGATAACAAAATATAACGAAAATGCCGAGAATCCACAGATCACGATTAGCGCTGTGAAGCACGTCAAGATGTCGTATCTTGTGCAAACTATTTTGCGCCGCACTCTGTCGTATGACCACGGAATGAGACCAAGGTATTTTAGGGCGAACAATGTTACCAATGTTCCCTTGCGAATACGCATGGCGGGCGAGGTCGCGTTGATACTGAGCGTTCTGTCCGAAATGCCGACGATGTAGCTGTGGCTTGGTGGATAGTAATAATAGAGCGCGATGTTGCCGTTCGGTGCATCGGCAGTGAATCAACCATGCATTGGATAAATATCAAATGTGTTTGTATGAATAGACATCAATTCAATTTGCTCAATGCACTCTGTCTCTGTCTGTTCGCATAAATAGAATTGCATTCTCAATATGCAAGGCTTTGCGAGAGAAGGAGACAGACTGAAGAAACGCCCTTGCTTTCGCAGTCACCCCTTTCTAATTGATTTTGTTCATATGTACAGTTTGTGTGGTAAATTAGTTGATTCATTCACATTACTTTCAAAGTTTGAATTATAAATATTTGTGCAAAATGTTGTAGAGGGACGTTGTTCAAAGGGTCACGTCTAGGGAGGCAATGGCAATGTCCGTAACCTTTTACAACCTTCATATTTGACGACTCGGTCTCTTGGTGTTTTTTCCCGCGATAGCGTCTCGAATGTTCACCTCAAACTTGTCTAAAGTGATTGGTCTGTAGGCGTAAACTTAGGACGAAGAAGGAATATAAAAGGGCTTGACCCCTGATCGCATGATCAGTTGACGAATGCTTGGCATGTGAAAACCTAGTCGACAAATTTCTGCTTCACAACTACGAGCGTCCTTGGCATGCAACGTCGTCTTGTTTGGAGACACCTCGGACATATCGATATTGTCGAGGTTTGGCCACAGAAAGTCATCGCTGTACATCGCTGAGGGTAAGGTCCGGTGGTGCCGTCCTTCCAAAAACCGTCCCTGACACTCTAGCTTTGTTGATGCATTGATGGATGGTAGGTAGGTAGGTAGGCGGTGTTGCTAGTGAAGTCTCCAGCGCACTAAGACCATATTGCTCCACTGTACCCACAGTCAGTCTTATACCACTGACCGGCCACTCCAGTAATAGCCCCGTTATCTTGATCCAAACGGCAAATGGTGACTGGACAAGATTGGAAGACCAGATAAAAGTGTACTAACATTGGTCTCATTGAGAATCGAACCGGGTAGCCAGCGGGTAACCAAGGGCAGGCACTTCACCAATTGTGCCAACCAGTCGTATGGATGCATTTAAACTTGGTCGAACACTTATGTGTTGAGTGTGCTCTAATGCACGCCGGCACCTTTGGTCTTTAACGAAACGCTGATCCAACAAAATCAGGATCTCTCCAACATTTCTAGCCGCCAATGAATGGGCTCAAGACGCTGTTTCTGACCGATACGCCATGAAAGAAGTCAAGAGTCCAATTTGCTTGTTCATTGAAGCATACGCTTGACGGTAATAGTGACTAATAATAATAGTAATCATATGGGTGGCGCTACAACCCATAGAGGGCCAGGGTCTAGTTTCTGAGAAACAAGTTGCGTGCTATTGTCCTCTCACAAGTGGAAGAGACCTACAGTCGACCTACAGTCGACTACAAACGGTCAAGTTTGAGAAGTGTTTTCTAGACACTTCTCCTCTTCACTACTCCTTCAGCATTGTCAGTGACTCGAAAGAGGTGGAACCGTGAAAGGTTAGGCTGCACACGAGAATATACCCATAACGCCACGGCCACGGTAATACTGAATCTAGTCTGTCAGAAATTTTAATTAGCTATTCTGAAAATAGTATAATGTTTCGTTCCCACCGAACGAAATCGCGAGATTTCAACAATTTTTTTTCCAAATCTAGTAGGTCTAGGTCAGCAGGGTGTCGAAACCTCTCGATTGCATTGAAATCTAGTTGAAACCCTGTCGAGTTCATCCATTCGTTAGAGATTGTCAAACCAAACAAGCCTGCAGCGTGAACTTCAGTTTATTTCGGTGTTAATTTCGTCATTTTCTCCCTTTTTCTTTCCTGGTGTTCTCAACTCTATCATTTCCTGTACAGACAGTTGTTTTGGCAGCCATTTAGGAATTGACAGCTAGTGATCTGAAAATTAGGAGTTGAAGACATTTGAAATCACTTCAAAGTCGGTGGGAACGGCCTATTAAGTTTTCAGTATAAATTCCACCAAATCACGCGATTTTGGTTCGGTGGAAACATGGTAAGCTGGACCATAAGCAAAACTGCGGCGCTGATTCTTGGTGTCTTCGAAAGAAAAATTCTACGTCGGATATATGGTCCCGCCTGCGAGGAAGGCGAATGGAGGAGAAGACACAACCGCGAACTCTACGAGCTGTACGAGGATGTGGATGTAGTTCGGAAGGCAAAGATCCGTCGACTGCACTGGCTCGGCCACATCGATCGCATGGACAACAATGCTCCAGCTAAGAGGGTCTTCGAATCCGAGCCTCCTGGTTCAAGAGGGAGAGGAAGATCGAATCTCCGGTATAAAGACCAAGTAATCGCGAATGCAAGACAGCTTGGTCTTGATGACTAGAAGCAGCGTTCCCAGGACCGTCAACAATGGAAAGCAGCTATCGCTCAGGCTCGGACTCTGCATCATAAGTAAGTAAGGAATCATGGTATTAAACGGATGCGGTGTGACTGTCACTAGATCCCTTGAAGGCTGTCAGTTTGTGTAAACCAATTTACTTCATTAAAATGAAACTCGGTTTGGTACGTAAGTTTGTGCAAAAAGTTCGTGAAACTGGTATGTGCTGGTATGAGACTGGACTTGTGCATCCACATGGGATTGTGACTACTGTGGAATTGGAACATTTTTCTTCGAAAATACCAAATCGTGTTATCAGACACCTTGGCGATGTCAATCGACTTGACACATTTGGACTTTTTTGCGGGGCACCGTCAATGACCGACGTAATGCCAACAATCCAGATACAATTCAAGCGCGTAAGGGCAACATCAGCCAGAGAATAAATGTTAAATAAAACAGATTAAAAATCTTGCAAAATGTCAACATTTAGGAATTGAATGATTATGGAACGTTGTTGCCAAAGGGTCACGACGCAGACGCAGATGAGAGAATGAAACGTAGTTTAAGGATTTGCGGGCTTCATTGGAGCACACGTTGCAGTTTGTGTATATAAGCACCGAGTCCTTCTACTTCACTGACAAGTCTTTCAAGGTCCTCTGTTGGAATTCTTTTTTAATAATTGTAAAATGGATGTCTTGGGAGTGATGATATCATCATCATCCTCATCATCTTCTGACCTGCATGATCCACTAAAGGGGCCACAACTCGATCCCCCGCCATCGACTCTAATTCATCAGGGGTTATGCCCAAGCGTAACCAGGTGAGCTTATGAACTTGGTCCAACCACCTCATCCTGGGTCTGCCAAGTGATCGCCTACCTGATGAAATCGCATTCAAGGCCCGCCTCGGTGATGGTGGGCACATTCGTGCTACGTGACCAAACCAACGAAGCATATATCTTTCCGTTCGAAGAAGCAGCTATTCAACGTTGAGTTCCTCGCGCACTGTCAAGCTTGTCAGTCTATCCCGGCGAGTTATTCTCACAACAAAACGTCATGATATAACAAATTTAAAATCTGTGAACTTGTGCCAATGCAATTCATGTATTTAGCCATGACATTGGCTAAAGCAACAGCTGATAGACCCTGACAGCAACCCTGTGGAACCCCGTAAGTGAATTGAATTGAGTGGGAGAGTGAGGACCAGAGATGCCCGACTTCTACCTCTCTCTCCCCTTAAGATTTTTGACAACTGTTTTTTGTAACGTGTTCATAAACCAAATTGACCAATCACAGAAAGGCATTTACGTTATTTCGTGAATAACCGTCAAAAATTCATGAATATCTGTCAAAAAAGCACTCAAATTCGTCGATGGACTAGGGGGCAATCCGCTGTGAAGTCGGCTATCTCTGTAATGCTTCATTTCTGCAGAGGACCTAAAGGGAAGATGAAATAAAAAGCAAGTCCAACTAAATTCTTCCGTCCATCTTTTGTGGATGCTAAGTGATGGATAGGGACTTTTTTGCCACATGAAAGTAATCTAAAAAATTAAAATTTCGCCAAAATAACATTTAAACAAGAGCATGGTTGTCATTTGTCACAAATGAATTAGACTGACCTCAAGAAGAACTCGGTTTGACGACAGCGCAATGATGTAAAGGGAGACGTGTGGAACAACCCAGAACGTCGATATTTGAACGATTCCCAAAGAACTCATGGAATCCTTCAACTTATTATCGATGATGGCACATAGAAGAAAGTACGGCGTAGCTGGAGTCGAAATAAGAACATATCCCGAGATCAGTAACATGGCTAGACCGTAAGCCTGGTTCACATCCACCCCACAAGTTTGCAACAAAATACCGCGGGCAATGAGCAGGGCTCTTAACCCTTTCGTGCCACGATAGTCTTCATTGGAACACAATTTGTCCACTTTCTCCTCCAGTTTCCGATTGATAGTCGTAATCATTTCGCACACCGTGTTCATCATGCAAGCAAACATAATCATCACAATCCCGCAGATCGCAAAGTGCAGCGGATACACAATTAAGTACGAAATAAACGCCAGATGCGTCATGTCAGTATTGACGACAGTCTGAACAATGTTCTGGAAATAAGCGATGAACATGATGATGTAGTAGACGAAGAGCCTCACAAAAGTTTTCACTATCCTCTTATTCGGCAGAAACTCCTGATGCGATGCAATCTTCTGAAATATCCGCAGATGTGTGTGGCGGTGGAAGAACAAATAAATGCTGACCAGGGACTGCACCACTATGCACGTACTGGTCTGCACCAACAGGTAGACGTTCGTGGTCGGGGAGTATGAGGCGTGAAAAAATGATCGCGGACTCGAAACAATCGCTACACTCGCGGAAATTAAAATTGCTTGCACTCCCACTTGGGCTATGAACATCCAAAGCGAGTCACTGCGGGAGAAGTATAACTCCTTCCGAAGGGGACACTGTGTTACCGACAATATGCCGAGGAGCTTGAGGAAAAAGAGAAGCAAACGCAAGTCTTGTTGGCCGGACATTATACACGGGACTGATGGAAATATATTTAGGACTGAGGACGAGTAAGTGTAAGGAGGTGATGAAGTTTTGGGGGTTAATTGATTAAACTTTGCGTATTGACGATATGTCAACTCCCTCAAGGATGACAAGGACTATGGTTTTGTTTTTATCAAAACATCGTGCTGTCACTGGTTTTACAAGTGTTATCCAATAAAATAAAGTAACAACGAACTCAGCTGAGACCCAGTTAATTGTGATTACGATTTAAATCCAACCTTCAAGCAGTGATGCCGGGTGGACGGATTTGCCTCGTTTTTCGGAATTTTTCAATCAAAAAGGGAAAAGCGAACAACAGCTTGGAAAAGGGGGAAAATGAATCGCACTACAAAAACTTGTTACATTTAAATTTCGCAACACACGAAGAGCTGAAATACAAAAATCAGTGTACAAAAAACTGTACTAGAGAAACCCACTACAATTCATTACCTCGACTTCAAAATTTCTTATCATTTTTCGATATTTTAAATCTAGAAATGCAGGTGGAAGATACGAAGATTCACGTATTTTGAAATACATAAATCTAAAAACAATTATTGACTGTTTTTTGAAAATGGAATACAGTACTCCCCGGATATAAGCAACCCCTTTAAAAGCAACAAATTCTATTCAGATGAGATTTAGCAACGCCATTCTAAGCCTACCTAAGGTCCCCGCTTAATAGGAATATCATTGAAAACCACCTTATAGGCAACACAATTTAATGCCCATGCGTGTGTGCTATTATCAGGGGAGTACTGTACATTGATACTCTTGGAAATATTTTTGATTGACGGTTTCTTACCGCTCGATGGTCTTTATTTGTGGCCCATTTTAAATGGCAGAATAAAACCAATAGTCTTTAAACACAACATTGAAGAAATAAATTGCTTTAAAGAAAATTATAGAAATTGCTTCAAAAAAGATTCTGAAGAGATTTTAAAAAGGTTTAATTTTCCTGGGGATATTCTTAAACTTCTGGGGATATCTATACCCTTTTAGTCTGTGGTACCTTTGTGCAGATTATTTCCAAGCATTTTTAGACTTAGAGTACAGATCGCTTAGAAATATAATAAAATAAAGAATAAATATAATAAGAATAAAATATAATAAAAAAAAGAAATATAATTCAGAAAACGTGCAAGAATTGTGGAGTGAAATGTTGCCCATGAGACTAGAGATGGAAACGAATTGTTCCCCAAGATTAAAAAGTTAAGGCCCAAACCCAAAGAACCCGTCGCGTGCGTTGCGTCATGTCAATGTAAGCCCTTATGAGAGGGAGAGAGACATCAAATGCGAAATTCACCACGACAAATGGAATTGGGCAACTTTTAACTTTCTGTGCGTTTGACAGATGTTTCCATTGACATTTTATTTGTACTTTTTTTTTTTACTTAAAATTGCTTTTGAATAATTCCTAATAATTCTCCTTCTTCTTTATTTGGCGCGACAGTCCATGGCGGACCTGGGTAGAAGGGACCTACAGTTTTCCGACAAATTTGAGAAGCTCTTTTTAGACAGGATTACTCATTGAGAATTGTCAGTGACTCGAAAGAGGTAGAGCCGTGAATTATCAAAGTTGGTAAATTCGGGTATCGAACACCAGTTGCGTAGGAGTCGATGCACTTAGTCGATGCACCACTACGGCACGGCGGCCCAAACAACAAATGAGTTATATTTAAAATAATGTATGTAAAAATATGTACAAGAAGTTAAGAAAATTAAAAATGGTGAAAACGATGCGTAGGAAAGGAGATACAAATATTTTTACATATATACAAAATAGGGAATATTGCCCTGAAAAAACCCGACAACACTGTCTTCAAGTGACTAAGAAGTCCGAAAGAAGCAGTTCATTAAAATGGAACTTTTGAAGTGCTTCTCAAAGCCAACGTGAAACGAGGTATGAAGAGGGTGCGGTGCTTGCTGTAGAGCCGAAGATACATTTCACTCTTATGTAGTATCGTCCAGTTCGTTGGTTGAATTTTATATCCTCGTTACCAGGAATGAAGTATTACCGACTTCTACCTCTCTTGTCCCTTAAAATTTTTGACAACTGTTTATTATATCGGTTTCTCAAAACAAATTGACTAATCAGAGGACGGCATTCAAGTTATTTCGTGAATAACCTTCAAAAGTTCATGAATATCTGCCAAAAAAGCACTCAAACTTGAACAAACAGAAGAAGCACTAAACTTGAAACTATCTGCCAAAAAAGCACTCAAAATCGTCGATGGACTAGCGGGAAATCAGCTGTGAAGTCGGGCATTTCTGTTCTACTTCATTTATGCTCGTTATAATCACCCGTCAAACCGAACTGCCATCCGAGACAGTTTATTATCCGTCAACCATTTTAGACGTTTCCAAATCTGTCTTGGAGCTTTGAAAGCGATTTGTCTTAAAGTTGTGGTCGATATGTTTCGAAATGGATGGCCTTCTTCGTGCCATTAAATCTCACAAAACCTGTTTTACGGCACACCTTAAGCAAACAGGTCTTAAATGGATACACTTCACTTACCTCTTTTGACAAATCCTGACTGAACACCATCAGGGTAAATATAAGCGAAGGCGCCAACCACAGCACACACTCATCAACCGTTCTACGAAGACCTTCAAATATCGTCTTTGGATGCATAAAATAGACTGCGAAAATGGGTCCAGACGGAAGCGAAAACGCAATCGAGGCAAAAATAAGAATAAACGGAACCCCGAACAAAGTGCTTATGTTCAAATCACAAATTTTGAGCACTTCCATTCGATCTGTCAGCAGATTCGAGAGATGGAAGTTCTGAAATGTGCCCTTTTCCCGCGTTAGCCGCTCAATGCGTTCGTTTATTCCGCTCATAACTTCGTTCAAAACCGTCACTAAAGAGACGTAAAATGTGCAAAACAACCCGATAAATAATAGTTGCAGTATTAGGATTGCAACTTGATAGATAAATCTCTTATCCCGCCTCGGCATTCTTGCAACGTATGCAATGGCGTTTACGGAATACACGAGCCATATCACTAGAGAGAATATAAACAACCGTAAAGTTATATCCTTGAATGAACTGTCAATTGCTCTCGGCTTGTACTTGTTGTCTAAGCGTATGACGTCCCAAATAATTGCGAAATTTAGTTTCGAATTGAAGAACATCAAAACATTCGCTGTTACTTGGGTTGCAACTGCAATAATCACAGCCACCCATTGGTAGGACACGGCAACAACTCCGGCCGCTACTCCTTTATAGGGGGTAGTGAGGAACAGGAATAACAAAGTCGATAGAACGCCATTGATCAGGATAAACGAAAGCCAACAAATCGTATTCTTAGATTTGGATGAAGTTCGTTCAAGTTGAACCCTTCCGTGGTGAGCTGGAAACAAACCGAAGTAATGAAGGCACTTAAAATTAACCAGTAAACCCCTTCGAATGTACATTCTAAGTGAACTGAACTGATTTGGACTGCGACTGGTAGTAGACTGGACAAATAATGCGTGCAGGCGCTTATGGGTAACAATCAAGTCGTGTTAAACAGTCAGGCGTGACGTTAAGCAAAGAGATTCCTTATCTGTCAGAGAGGAGGTCCTTAGTTTGTCAAACAATAAAATCAGGCAAATGATGAAAGCCGTGAAACAATTTGTTAGTGCGTCAATTATAGATGGGAACAATATTACAAGCCATTCAAGATTCCAATTTCGACAGAAAAAATTATACCATACAACAGGCACATGAAAGGTTTGAACTTGTCAGCATTGTGATTCTAGTACTTACTGTGCTCTAGGGCCTCGACAATGCTTACGCGACATCGAGTGTGGTTTCGGGAAATGTGCATCGGCTCTTCCCCATTTTTTACCAGTTGATGTAGTATACATGGCTCACTTGTCACAGAAGCAGCATGATAAGGACCGGTTGGTGCAATAGCGAGCACTGAGACCACGGGGAATAGTTTCGGCACGCCGTAGACCGTAGACGCTTGTATCTTCTTCAACCGTATAATTTGCATGCGATTGTCCAGCAGAGCTCTATGTTTATCCTTGCAAAAAGGCATCCTTCTATCGCACAATCTCTTCAACACTCTAATTACTAGACACCATGCATTTTTTCCCAAGTTTGACACAAAGCTGACATAGAATGGCGAAATCAAGACGGAAACCAATAATTGACGAATGCAGTCAGTGTTATGAATCGAGAAATTGAACAGACTTAAAAAGACTTAAAAATGTCTGGAGTGAAAATAGCAGAAAACTTAACACACTCCGTCAAAACTACACTACACTCCGTCGGACACCCGGGTTTGGCCTGGCATTTGGTTTTCAAACGTTATTTACTGACATTTCTAATGAAGCTACCGACTTGAAATTCCGGATAGCTTCCTAAAATAGTATTTAAGGCACCTTCGGACGTACACACGGTGCTTGACTGGACCTCTTTTATTTAAATAAATGGAATATCATGCATTTTCACAATCGTACTTATTTGTGGCACAATTAGTGTTATCACAAGCGAAACAAATCGGTATGCAAGAGATGCAGCACAAAAATGGAATAAACTAAATAGCGATTCCAGACCAAGAATGTGGACTGATTTGAGGAGCACTGAATGAATTTGATGCATTTATTGGAATACTTTTGGACGCTGGGATATCCCGCAATAATATCCAAAAATAATCAGTATTGTAGAGGTTAGGTTAGGTAGGGGGGCATTTACCAGTACACTTAGACCATGTTCATTGTGATACCCACAGTCAGATTACTACCACTGGTGACTAGACCAGATTTGAAAACTAAACAAAACTGTATTTACTTTGCTCTCACTGTGATTCGAACCCTTTGTAACCAAGGGCAGGCACTTCACCAACTGCGCCATCTAATCGTCTAAGGGGTCAGGCTAGGCACCATGTGTTTCTAGGAAGGTTTTAAAAGAAATGTCCGACGGAAGGTTAAATGAAACCAAGTATTAAACATTCAGAAATTGTTTGCATTCGGAATGGAAAGGGCTTCCCCCTCACGAAAGAAGCGCTTGTTGTCTGCAAAAATAAAAATACATACCCCATATTTTTACACATACCTCATAATTTCATAACAAAAACATTGCCAGAGATACTAAAACAAAAAAAAATGTTGATGGGGTATGTATATTTATTTGGGCCACTGTACGTCAAAAAGTCACGATCCAATCCCTTTCTTTTTACAGTATATTTCAATTTGATAACATTTAAAGTCAGGAAGAATCCACAAGATGAAGTTTGTGCTGTCATCTATACTTCTTTCTTTTTTATTTGGCGCTACAGTCCGGGGTGGACCTGGGCCTCAACCAACAAGCCTCTCCAGCTAGCACGGTCTCTGGCTAGCTGTCTCCAGTGTCGCACGCCAAGTTGGTTGAGGTCCTTCTCCACCTGGGTGCGCCACCTTAAACGCGGGCGTCTGTTGCGTTGTCCCACGCCTGACTAGACTCATGTCGCTGTACAGCCCGTACAGTTCGTGGTTGAATCTTTTCCTCCAGAAACCGTCAACGCAAACAGGATCAAAGATCGCACGCAAAGCTTTTCTCTCGAAAAGACCAAGTGCTTCTTCATCCGCTTTTGAGATTGTCCATGCCTCCGCGCCGTACAGCAAGACTGGGATGATCAAGGTCTTGTATAAGGTCAGCTTGGTCCTTCGAGAGATGGCTCTACTACTCAATTGCCTCTTCAGCCCATAGAAACAGCGGTTGGCAAGAGTTACTCTGCGTTTGATCTCGGTACTGATGTTGTTTGTACTGTTTACTGCGGAGCCGAGGTAGACGAAGGCCTTGACTACCTCTCAGTTATAGCTGCCCATTGTTACGTTCTGTCCAACTATACTTATTATATATTATTAATATTATTAAGCTAAACTGTTTGTTTGTTTGAACGCGCTAATATCAGGAACTACTGGTTTGAATTAAAAAATTATTTTTGAGCTGGATAGGTCATTTATCGAGGAAGCTTTATAACATCACGCTGCGACCAATAGGAGCGAAGCATCAATGAAAAATTCGAAAACGGGAAAAAAAAAATGATTCCTTGTTGATAGCTTCCGTTATGAGCGCTGCGTAAACGGCTTAAGTTACGCAAAAAACAAGTATGTTGGAAATGTTCCTCTTTAAAATTTCTAGATTCATCATGACGACATTTGTCTATCTCTTAAGGTTGACTCACTATGACCTTTTATACGGTAATCAAATTTGTTCGAAAGTAATATTATTTATCCAACCGCGCTGACTGATATTCACGGACGAAGTCGCTGGGAACAGCTAGTATTGTGTAAATGTGTTTATGTGGTTAACTGTGTATCGGTTACAAGAAAGATGCCAAAACTAATTATAGTCGCCTCCACTAAGTTGCATTTTCTCGGGATATCAAAACTAGTTCGCGTTAAAGAGAGTTCGACTTGGAGGATGTGGATTTTTTAAAATGTGACCAAACATAATTAGCCTCCAATTGGAGGCCAATTCGACTTATAACATGTTCCCACCTAAAAAAGTCGCGGGATATCATCAAATTTCTTCAAATTTATTCGATTTCGCGAGATTTGGAAACTTCCGATTTTGTTGATATCTAGTTGAAATCCCCTCGAGTTCATCCGTCAGTGAGAGGTTGTCAAATCGAACGAGTCTACAGCGTCAACTTCAGTTTATTTTAGTCATTTTAGTGTTAATTTTCTCGAAAAAGCCTCTGGTATTCTGAATACTATTATTTCCTGTCAATTGACAGCTGTTTTGGCTGCCGTTTAGAAATTGAGAAATAATGACTTTAAAATTGAGAGGGAAAGATGACATTTGAAATCACTTCAACTCGGTGGGAACTGCCTATTGAGGTTCAAATCACGCGATTTCGGTTCGGTAGGAACTGGTACTAGAGAAAGTCGCAAGTATATTAATACTTTAATTATTCGGTCATTTTGTTTTTGAGCAATAAATCGACACCACATGTTCACAAGTCTCTAAGGGAAGCTTTCATCAAACAATTATTAAAACATTTTCAAATTTAAAATAACCTTTACTACAAAACGGGTGGCCGTCACTAAACAACTAATAAAATTACCAACAACTTACCTCATTTGAAAAATCCTGACAGAAAAGCATGCCAGTGTAGAAAACTTGCGCAGATATCCAGAACACACCTTCACAGAGCACTCTCATGACCCCTCCTTGCCTTTCACCGCTTATGCTCATGAATGAAATTATGTAGTAAGGACCGCTTGGAGAAATTATTAGCGTCGAGGCAACAATTAATAGTAGCGGCACGCCGTAGAGTAGATTTATGTCCTCTTCACATATTCTTATAATTTCCAATCGGTCATTCAGCAGAGTCCTTAGCTTAATCTTGCAGAAATCCTCTTTCGATGACACTGTTCTCTTGACACGTTCGTTGATAGATTCCATGACTTTCCCCAAAAGTGAGACAAGACTAACGTAGAGTGTTGAAATCATCCCGGAAAACATCACCTGCCATAGATATATTCCCACCTGATAGCTGTAAGTCGCGGTCCACTCGTTTAGAGGTATATATGAATATTGCACCACCAGGTTAGAACAGTACCCCAAGAACAATACTACATTGAACACAACAATACGCAAAATTCTATCACCGAGTAGGTGAGGACACTCGAGGTATCTGTTATCCAACAGAACAACACTCCTGATCACTTTGAGGTGAAGACTGTAGCTGCCATATATTATAATGTTAGATAGGGTTTGAAAGAATGCCGAAACCACAATCACAAGCCACTCGTATAACCTCCCCGATTCGGTGTAAAAGTCATCCATCGAAAATGGTGTCAGCATAAAAAGGATAGTGGCACCAGAAATAACAACCGTAACCGCACTGAACGTAAAAAACACAATCCATCGCTCTGAGCTTTTTGGCAATATCTCAATCTGACCATTTTGCCATGAGACAGGCAGCAGGCCACTGTATCGGAACCACTGCAGTTGGATGAGGAGTCCTCTTCGAATGTGCATTGTCTCCTTGGGACCGTGCCTTGTACTAAGTCCGGTGGTTTCAGTTCACACAAGAGTGTGGAGAGAAATAATTTGTTTAATTGGAATTGCTAGATTGACAGACTGAGTAATTGAGTTTCGGGTGGTTAGTCACATTACATTGACATTAAGAATAAAAAATGTGGCAACCATCAAAATAGACTTATTGATTTTGCTTTATGGCGACACTTCACAGGGTTTCTTACCACCACGCCCTAGGAATCGTGGTTGGAAAACAACAAATTTGAAGTCAAAGAACCTTGAAAGCATCTTAAGCCTCTAATAACTACCATCGCCTCTGGGCGGGGTATACGTTTGCAAGTGTTAAGAGGTGACGGTTCATTTTTGTTTCGCAACTTTAAAGGCCCTACCACTAGTTTAAACATTGCCCTCCCCGTTGCAATTTATTTCATGGCTGCAGTGCATTTTGTTTACAAACTAAGTTCGTTTAAAGTCGAAAAAAACCAACTTTTGGACGAAAATAAATATAAACAAATGTTTAATATATAATAAAAAATAAAAATAAAAAATATATACAACCAATTCTCTCTTTTTGCGGTAGATACGTTTCAAAACTAACCGCACAGAAAAAAATAGCGTAAAAAAAGGAATGTGTTCCATTATTTTCGCAATAAACCTAAAAAACATATAAAAAAAGACATTAATTACATTATATAATTAGGGATACGTTCCAAAATTTGTATTTTAAAATTTAAAAAATTAAAGTTCTTAATCAATCAAACGCGTCTTTACTAAACGAAAGCATTAGCTCAAGTGATAATGGAATCTTACACAAATAACATTGAACATATTTAACTATTGTTTGCTTGCTCTGTATAGAAGAGAGAAAAAAGGAGGAATCCCATACAAAATTCTATAGAAAAACAGCACATTACTTCAAAATCTGGTACAAAAAAATCAGCATAAGACTCTCGGAAAAAATCGCATAACTTCAAAACCGCATAAAAAGAATTCGCGTAAAAAAAGAATTGAGTGTATATATAAAAAATATATAAAAATAATAAACATTTTTTGTGCAGACACGATTTTCGACACAAAAAAAAAAAACAAATTTGGAAATTTTTTGTAAATCAAATTAAAAAATAATAGAAAAACGATACAATATTATCAGGAATTCTTCAAAGTCTTCTGTCCATAAACAACCCAAGGCGTTTTTTTTTTTGTATTTTGACCTCTTTTTTCTCTTTTTTTTTAGTTTTTTGTTTTTTTTCCAAATGCTGTGTGTTTTATTTATTTATTTATTAGATAACTACAATACAATTGAAATTGTAGAGTAGCTTTTGTAGCTGGAGCACCAATCTGTCAGTTTTGTTGCATACGATTTTATGAAAAAATAATTGAATCAAATCAAAAAATAAGGCATTAGAGGCTTGAGTGTGACAGGAAATGTATTGGTCTCTAAAATATTACTCCGGTGAAGGTTTCGAATAAGGATGAAGGAAGTTGGACTGCAGTAGAAGATCTCCATTCGCTAACGCCTCTACTCAAGTACCAATTCTATTCGTGCTAATGTACAATTCCTCCACTTTGCTGAGGTGTGAGAACGATTTAAGACAGCTGCCGCTCGCAGCATCTAGTTGAGTTTGCAACTCCACAACGACTTTAATCATTCCTACATCATTCACGTCTTAGACCCTCACACTCTACCCTCATTAGGAGTGATAAACTCCTCGACATGTTGGTATAGTTTCCACTTCTTCACACGACAGCCACCACGACAACCTCAACCGGTCAGACTGAGACCGCATCACGTTTCAGGGGCTCATGATCTCCCTTAATTCGAGAATATAGCCTCTAGGTGAAACTTTCCCAACCGAAAGCGTACTGCCAATAAGATGTCATAGAATTCCAGGACTCGCACTGGAGATTCAATAAAAATACGCTTCTCCACAAGCTTTGGGACATTCAAAGAACTGAGAATTGGAGAAGGATGTTTCTTAAACCAATGGTTCCTAGCTAAAGCATAAGTTGAACCACAATTGAGGCAGATTTCTTACGCGATTTTCATCGCATTAGACATGAAATAACACGATAGTGCTCCATAGTCCAAGAACGATGCGCGATTTTGCTGAAAGACGAGAACGACTGGATCAAAGTTGCGTATTCAGAGCGCAGGGAAATAAAGAACCCTTAATGCAAATTCATGTGTAAGTTGAATTCAATGAAATATGATGCAATATCTGAACTTAATGCAAAAGATAACCTGATGGTGCAAGAGCCAAATTAAGAAACAAACAGCAAGCGAAAGCAAAACGTCACGTTCCCATCATTTGACAGCTGATAGAAAAAGATCTGTCAGTCACAAATCTCCCATAGGTTGCGCTGTTGTAGTTAACTTCTGCAGTTCAGGTAAATACACAACAAATAAGCTCAGGCTATTTAACTTAATCAACGTACAAATTGACAAACATTCAGAAATTATTTACACGAAATTAAGATGTCGCTTACATATGATCGTTCAATTTATTGATATGCCACAAGTAGAAAAAGCTTAATCGCAGGTAGGGTACTTAGGTAAGTTGAGTGCCCCGACGGCCTACTGGCTAACTTGTTGACCAAGTTTGAGAGTCGTTAAGCTACCGTGAGACGTACTGTAATTCATGTTCGAATTCGAGGAGGTTTTTCAAACCAACACCGGTTAAGTCCTCTAGCTCCGAGAAGAAGTTTTTCTTCTAAAATACTTTCTTTTCATTGCTAAAGCAGATGTTGGATAGCTTCTGTTTCATCATCTTCTCTGCAGCGTCTGCAGAAATCGTTGTGCGGTATGATCAACCGCATTGCATGTGCAACTATGACACAGTGTTCGGAAAGAACTCCTATTAGCGTACGTACGTCCCTGCGACTAAAGCCGATCAATGATGTTGATCTCTTTTTGTGCAGCTTCGACCATAGGATCCTTGCTGAAGTACTCTGGTTGAGCCAGTGAGTACCGGCTCTATACAGAGCTTCGTTTTCTAGCTTCTACGTTACCCTGAGACTAGGTTAGGTTAGGGTGATTGCCACCGCTGTAGCAGTTGTGGCCCACTTAGATCCTGGTAGAATTCTTTGTGCTTAGATCCCTGAGACTAAGGGGAACGTCTGGGAAAGCTCTTCTCTTGAATGTCTCTGTTTCATAAATGAATTTAGCAAGGATTTAGGCGTCATCTCCCTTTTAAACCAACAGTCTTGGCTTCGAAGAGTCTCTTAATAGAAGCATTCGTGGCCATTGTTGCAGATGGCCACACCTACTTCTCGTTCGGACTGTTCGTGGTTAAGTCTTCTGTTGCATGCTGATAGAACCTCATATCCGAAATAACAATTTATTGTTTTGCTTATCGTCTACATTTCGGCGGTAAATGGCAAAATCATGGTTTTGGTTCGAGCCGAGAGTTTTACAAAAGTTTCAAAATGGATATAGGGATTCCACTGCCTATTTGAGGATCATTCCAACAACTCCGTATTTGTTCCAACTCTCACCTATGGGCACGAAAAAGTCAAGAAAAATGACCGAACGAATAAGATCGCGAATACAAGCTGCTGAGATGAGTTTTCTTCCTGCTGTTGTGGGAAATACTCGCCGGAGAGGATGAGAAACACGACAGTGCTAGAGCCTGCTTCTTCGAATGGAGGCGGGCTGTGGATGCGATTCCATCAGATAGGCGACAACTTGGCAGACCCAGGATGAGGTGGTTGGATCAAGTCCAGCTCCTGGTTACGCTTGGGCCTGATGAGTTAGTGTCGCTGGCGGAGGATCGAGTTGCCTGGAGATCTCTCGTGCGTGGCTTACCCCCGCGACCCCTTTAGTGGATCATGCGGGTCGGAAGATGATGATGATGATGATTACTCTAAAATAAGCAACAAAACCGTGCTACAAACTTTTCATAACAAAGCGCTAAGAGCCATTGGCAACGCACGATACTTTGAAAACTGTGATTTTTGCTAGTTTACTGGTTTAGTACTAATTTATTTGAGAGTAGGGAATTACAGGTGGAAATGCAAACCACGATGATTTAAGTGAAAATACAGCTCAGAAACTGGTTCCCTAAATGTTGCAATTATTGAAGAAACACGATGGTCTTAGACAGTCAAATGCCCATAAGCCAGCATGCCTTAAAGCTAATAATAAATAAGCCTGATCTAAGGTTATAATGTCCAGCACTCACTGGCCACCAAAGCGTAGACACATCCCATTTTCAATCCAATTTGCGAGAGCTGCCTAAAAGATCGCAAATCATTGTCACACGGCGTCCCTAAAGGACGGACAATTGCCTTATGGTAGCCCCCACCGACCAACTAATAAACGCAAATTCAAACTTAAACTTACCTCATTTGAAAAATCCTGATAGAATATTATTCCCGCGTAGATAACTTGAGCAGACATCCAGAACAAACCTTCGGCGAGTGGTCTTATCACCCCCCGCTCCAGTCCACCATTTATGTCTATAAATGAAACAATATAGAACGGGCCGCTCGGAGAATTCACGAGTATTGATGCTATGATAAATAGTAGCGGCAGCCCGTAGAGTCTACTTATGTCCTCTTCACATAACCTTATAATTTCCAATCGGTCATTCAGCAGAGTCCTTAGCTTAATCTTGCAGAAATCCTCTTTCGAAGACACTGTTCTCTTGACACGTTCATTGATAGATACCATGACTTTCCCCAAAAGTGAGACAAGACTAACGTAGAGTGTTGAAATCATCCCGGAAAACATAACCTGACACAGATATATTCCCACCTGATAGGTGTACGACGGCATCCATTCAGAACTTATACGTGAAAACTGCGCCGCCAAGTTAGCGCAGTACGCCAAGTATAATACTACACTAAACACAACAATACGCAAAATTCTATCACCGAGTAGTGGAGGACACTCGAGGTATCTGTTCTCCAACTGAACAACACTCCTGATCACTGTGAGGTGCAGACTGTAGCTGCCGTATATTACAATATTAGCCACGGTTTGAGTGAATCCCGAAACGATAACCACAAGCCACTCGTATAACCGCCCCGATTCAGTGTAAGGCTCGTCCAACGCAAATGGCGTCAGCATGAATAGTACAGTGGCCGATACGAAAGCAACCGTAACCGCACTGAATGTGAGAAACACAATCCATCGCTCGGACCTTTTTGACAATATCTCTATTTGGCCATTTTGCCATAAAACAGGAAGCAGGCCACTGTATCTGAACCACTGCAGTTGGATGAGGAGTCCTTTGCGAATGTACATTGTCTCCTTGGGACCGCGTTTCGCACTGAGTCAGAGGGCTTCGTTGCAATCGAAGAGTGGAGTGAATTTAATCTGTTTAATTGAAATTGTTTGATTGACAGGCTTCGTGTTGGTGCATTGTTATTGGAAGAAGAGTGCCACGCAGAAGGGATTTTAATTATTTAAATGAATTTTGTTAAGCCATAACCCATGGGTGCCATTTTATAGTATCCAACAATCATTGTAGCGCCCCGTCAGTCCTTCTAATGTTCTTAGATCCCTCGATATCACACTAGCAAGACAAACCGGAGGAAGACGTCTTGGCGTGATGTGGTTAAGGTAGTTGCTGCTAACGTGGGTCGTATTTCTGCGAAGAAAGATCACACTGCATCAACAGAGTGGATTGTGGATTGCCTCCTCCTTTTCCTAACCTCACTTACCTATGGCTTCCAGGGTTGTCTAGCTGGTTTAGTCTAGTCTATTTTTTTCTTTTCCTCTTTTCCTTTTGTGGGGCAGGAGAATTGCCTTATGCACCATGAGGAGGCCTGTTTGCGTTGACGGTCCGGCTCTCTCAACATGCTTTACTTACTGGGATCGCCCTTCGCATTACTTCAATGGGCTGTGATCCTACGCTGTTTCGGACTCACGTGCTTTTTCGGTATTCTTCTTCTTCTCTTATCTTTCTTCTGAGAATATCTCCCGATGGAGAATTCTCGCTGCTCCATTAAGGTCGGTAACGAACTCACAGAGACCTTCAATGTCAAAAAGTTTTTAGACAAGGCGACGCGCTGTCATGTGATTTCTTTAATATCATCCTGAAGATAGTGCAAGATCGTGCAAGACTCACACGCCACCACTAGAGGCACGATCTTCCAGAAGTCCGTACAACTGTTAGCATACGCGGACGACATTGACGTGATTGGCAGAACACAGCGAGCCGAATGAGGCGTTTGCTGGCATTGAGGCGGAAGTGGCTAAAATGGGTCTAGCGGTGAATGAGGGCAAAACGAAGTATATGCTGTCATCATGAAAGGCGTCACAATGGGCAGCTATAACTTCTTTGTAGTCAAGGACTTCGTCTACCTCGGCTCCGCAGTAAAGAGTACAAACAACATCAGTACCGAGATCAAACGCAGAGTAACTCTTGCCAACCGCTGTTTCTGTGGTCTCAAGAGGCAATTGAGTAGTAGAGCCATCTCTCGAAGGACCAAGCTGACTTTATACAAGACCTTGATCATCCCAGTCCTGCTGTACGGCGCGGAGGCATGGACAATCTCAAAAGCGGTTGAGGAAGTCCTTGGTCTCTTCGAGAGAAAAGCTCTGCGTGCGATCTTTGGTCCTATTTACGTTGACGGTTTCTGGAGGAGAAGACTCAACCACTAACTGTCTTCGGATCCAACGCCTAAGATGGCTAAGCCACGTAGAGCGTATAGACAACTCAGCTCCGGCCCGAAGAGTCTTCGACTCCGAACCCATGGGACAACGCAACAGAGAACGCCCGCGTTTAAGGTGGCGCACCCAGGTGGAGAAGGACCTCAACCAACTTGGCGTGCGACACTGGAGACAGCTGGCCAGAGACCTGGTTGAGGCCCAAGTCCACCCCGGACTGTAGCGCCAAATAAAGAAGAAGAATATCTTCCACAAACTGGCAAATTGTTCCGCAATTCACGTCGCTCGTCAGCGGTTTGTTAACTTTGTATTCTGGCTGAAACCACCAATGATACATTCCGTTGGCCATCCCATCTTCTGCAGGCCAAAACCTTGTGATGTGCGTCGTCTGTTGGGGAATCGCTCTACTGACAGTGTGGGCTATCCGTTTTGCCGATCCTATGGAGAAAGGCGTTGAAACACCCGTGTCCGGTAAGGCACTAGTTGACGAAGTAGTTGTCTAGTACTAGTTGACGAAGTAGTTAACCTCACCGTGTTTCCGGTCGTTCCACTCAGCCACTTATCAGCCTCACCTTCCTCTGCTTTCCGATCTCCAGCGCTCTTGCCACTTCCCTCTCGTTTGCTGCTCTTCTTGGTCGATTGCCGCTTCCAATCCAATGTCCGCCTTGTTGTCGTGAACTTAGTTCCTTTGTACCTTTAGAAGATCGGCGGGAGTCACTTCAGCGACTAAAAAGATTCCCTTCTTTAACCATCAGTCTTGGTTCTTAGCAGAAGCATAATTATTTATGTGAGTGATATTTTATAAATATTAAAATCTATTACGAAACGATGATTTTTCCAAATCTACTTCGAACATGTTTTCAAAAAGTCCCATCCCTTACCCTACGTCCGGGACGGACCTGGGAATCAATCAGTAAGGCTCTCCAGCCGGCACGATCTTTAGCCAGCTGTCTCCAACTGCGCACACCAAGTCGATTGAGGTCCTTCTCCAACTGGGTGCGCCTTCGGTTCCGTGGGCGTCCTCTAATGCGTTGTCCCACTGGTTCGGAGTCGAAGACTCTTCGGGCTGGAGCAATGTTGTCCATACGCTCTACATGGCCTAGCCATCTTCGGCGTTGAATCCGTTGACGCCTAACTAGGCTCATGCCGCTGTACAGTTCTGTGTTGACCCGTACAGTTCGTGGTTGAATGTTCTTCAAAGATTGGACGCAGAACTTTTCTTCCCTGATCTACTGACCTTCTAATTACGATCGAACAGATGTGGGCAAACAATACTTTGCGTCTATGCATGGGTGAATGTTGCCAAATCCACTCACCGTGCAAGTATTTGTCTCCGAATGATTTAAAAATTCGAATTCTTGAAATACCACTGACTGTCCCATTTACTGCTCTGCTCACTTATCTTGTATACATCTTTAATTGTGTGTTTAATTTTATATCATTGCAGAAAAGTGAAATTGATATATTTGAATGGTCATTGCCAAATGACAGAAATTTAATGCTTCCTTACGACTGGACGACGGACACATTATTCTCAGCAATTAATGGACCATTTCCATTTCCCGATCAAAGAGAAATAGGTGAGAGTGTACATTTTTTTTTGTCTTTAATTCATGCGAAGTTGAAACTTATCTGCTTCTATTTTTAGCCAGAGGAGCTGGAAATTCAGATTTTATTCAACCCAGTTTGGGGCCATTGCAACCCAATTTAGACGAGATTGGTTTAACATTTGAGGGTAAGATCATTCATTGTCAGACATTTTGAGATGTTCCTCTCACAACCAATCTTCTTTGTCAGAGCTTCTTCTACAAAGCACTCGTCTTCCGCCAGTTCCCGAAGAGGTTAGCGACGATATGTTGAAAAGTGTTGACTATGGTTTTCCGGCTTTACTGGGTAAGAGAGAGAAATTTGGAAACAACAAAAAGAGATGCTTTAATTTTCTATCTGCAATCGATGAATCAGGGCCGGATCACATGGATTCTACAAACATCGTAGACGTGACAAATCAAAATCAAGGAATGTCGAATGGCGAGGATACGAATATGATGGAGTTGAATACACCGTTGAGTGCAATGCAATACTCCGATTTGGAACGACAATTTCAAGATAACGCAAACAACTCACTCCTGGGCAGTCAGTCAGATCTTAGTAATTCATTGATGATGAGTGGAAATCAGTCGTCCGATTCGGATTTTAATAGTTCACCGAAGCGACCTTCGATTAAGACGTTTCCAATTTCATTGGACAGCTCTACGAATCAATCGTCTGGAACGATAGGGAAGAGCGTGATTAAGGGACGCATTTCGAAGACTTCACAAAGACCCTTTAGGTAGGTGCTTCGTTAATATATCACTAACTCGCATTTAATTGATTTCCTTTTTCCAGGCGTGAACCACACAACTATGATAAAGCACAGCCAACTTTACATCAAACAGAGATCTATCAGCGACTGATGGCCGAGCGTCTCCAACAACAACAGCAA
Organism: Eristalis intricaria; assembly: GCA_964034865.1. Lineage (NCBI taxonomy): Eukaryota > Metazoa > Arthropoda > Insecta > Diptera > Syrphidae > Eristalis > Eristalis intricaria. Next base: position 47,651,641 of record OZ035874.1, read on the forward strand.
CAGCAGCAGCAGCAACAACAGCACCAGTTGCAGCATATGCAACACACGTTTGGCCTGCAATTGCAGCCACCATCCACACCTAATCAATCCCACCAAACAAGCATGCAAATGTCTCAGCAATTCTCACAGGGAATGTTGAGCAACAGCAACAACAATAACAATAGCAATAACTACACAGTGCCTCAGGCTCAGAATCTGCTAAGCCTACCAACGAATGCAAGCCTTAAAACATATCCGATATCCACCAAAAGCAATCTCTTGCCCAACGTTAAACTTGAAGCTTCACAGTCAGCGAATAACAACGTCCTGTCAATGTTTAACATTACCTCTGCATCCTCTGGCGATGCAGGCTTTCACCACCAGGCGTCGTCCAGTATGGGCAACCTATCACAGATTTGTCCATCGAATGGTAGCACTTCGACCATTTCCTTTAAGGCATACCCAAATGTACAAAGTCCCTTCCAAAAATCCGCATCGACTGGGAACTACATAAATATGCGCGCTTCAGATGCGTCCAACGCGGCTGTGTCGCAATTGAACGCGCTGTTCTTAGAGCAACAACAGCAACAGTCGCAACATGTCCAACAACATTCTCAGTCGTTGCCATTGCAATTGCATCCAAATCAATTGCTCCTCCCAACATCTGCAACGAATAATTCTTCGTCATCTAGTCAGCAACAACCGCAACAGATTTTACCCAAAGAAATGTTCCGTTCCAACAGTCTCCCGCTGAATTCATCGCTGCAAAAGCTTGAGGCTCGAATCGAACATTTTGCCGTGCCGAAATATCAGGCAAAAAGCAACAACAAATCTCGTTCACGCAGCAACTCCAACTCCATTCAGCAACAGAACGCGCCATCATCTATGGTCAGTGGAATGTCAAGTGGTGGAGGATCAACACTGCAAATTTCCCAATTGCAGGGTGCCACAAGTGATCCGATGCTAAATAGCACCTTAGCGCAACTCTTGACAGCCCCCAGTTTGCCGCCACCCACACCCAATGCCTTGAATACAAATACAAACTATTCACCATCAGCCACTGGTTCGCATGCAACTAGCTTACAAGCCCAGCAGCAAAGTCCACAGCAACAGCACCATGCGCAGCATCAAACAGGGCAATCGCTTCCCAAGCCTATATCGCCAAAGAAGTCCAATTCATTGCCCGTACCGGCACCCGCACTTATGATCCACAGTCCACCTGGGAACAAGGTTCGTTGTTTTGCTGATTAATGCCTGCTGTCTGTCAGTCATTACCTTTTTGTTTATTTTTCTCCATTGTCCAGATGCTCAGCTTTCCTCCGCCGTCTGGAGCTCATATGCCAACAAATATTAGCCTCTCACCGGATTCCTTTCACGAACAGGACTCGCCTCTTTCGCCTACGCATAACCTTAAATATCCACGCGACACACAGCGACGTGCCGGCCATATACACGCGGAACAGAAGAGGAGATGCAACATCAAGAATGGATTCGATATGCTCCACTCGCTGATACCGCAACTGCAGCAGAACCCCAACGCTAAGGTGGACATAAGCACACCCGCTTTCGTTTGACGTTTCCTAACAGAATGTGTGTTTGTCCATTTCAGTTGAGCAAAGCTGCGATGCTTCAGAAAGGCGCTGATTACATCAAACAGTTGCGTTCGGAGCGCAACATTCTGAAGGAGAAGATGGAGGCCCTCAAGCAAGAGCGAGACAGTCTGAACAGCTCGCTGTCGTAAGTGAAAACCATTTGTGTGTCCAACACATGTTTATGCATTTCTTTGCAGACATCTGCATTCGATTCTGCCTGCCAACGGAGCACCGGTTACTCGTCAACGCACGGAACGCGTTCGCCAGCTATACGAACACTATGTTCGATGTCGCACTATGCAGAACTGGAAATTCTGGATTGTAAGTTGCCTTTATTAAGTCACCTTTGATGTCTTTGAACTGTTTTGTTTTCTTTCGCGTCTCAGCTCGGTCTTATACTAGAACCCTTATTGACCTCATACACGACATCGGTGTCCAGTGCTAGCACGGATGAACTTCGTCGTACGGTTTTCCTCTGGGTGGATCAGCACTGCTCACTCGTTGATCTTCGACCAGGTAACCTACCTCGTCTTGACTCATTCATTCATGCTCATCCACTTCCAACTCATTTCAGCTGTTTCAAATAAGCTACGCTACCTATCGACAACAACCGACATCCTATCAGACCCGCCATCAACACTTCAAGAGGAGGTGGCAAAGGCGATCAACAACACTCCAGGACAGCATCCGAATCTAAACGGTTCATAGTTGCAACAGAGCAAGGACACAAAACTGAGAGAAACTGATGCGAAAATTAGAAAAATTAAACAAAAAAAAAAACAAAGTACAACAAAATTAGAACTACATAAATCGGAAAAAATATTAAAAACTTGATCGGTCGTCTGTTAAATAATTTCCCTCTGTAATCAGCAAACGTCTACGTTCTGGGAAAAGTGTGCCTAATCGAAAATAAGAGTAATAGTTAGCTACAACCGATTTTATTAGCCATATATGTGTATTGTATATTGTTGATAAGATATTCGCAGACTCTGTGAACCGCGCAGGCTTGTATTTGTTTTATTATTCCTTGAATAAGACAATTCGATGTTTTTTATTTGTCCTAATAATCGATTAATGCTTTGGAGATGGAAGTGCCTTATCAGACAATGCAATCGTGAATGCACTGCAAAATTATCGGTTTTCTAAGCTGCCTACATGTGTAGTGAATGTAGAGGAGGACGTTTCAAAAAAAAAAAAACAAACAAATGTTACAAATAATTGACTTTGGAATTATATAGTTTTTGTTTTACCCTTTTTTTCCTCTTTTTTGTTTAAAGTTTTTTATATGTATAGAGAATTGTAACAATATTGAGATGTTATGAGAATTGAGAAATATTATATAATGTTTATTGATAAATTGTAGCAAATGATATTTATATAAATAAATATTTTATATAAAGAACAGATTTATTTTAGTATTTCTTAAGCGACCACAGGGTCAGATTCGTCACGAATTTGATGTCTGCTCCGCGCAGTGAGTTCTTCTCTTGGGCAGCTTTGTGTGTAAAAAGTAATTAAGGCGCTTATGTCTGAAACTAAATAGTGCGTTTACGCTGGCGTTGGCTTGAAAAATCACACAATTCAATGGCCAAGCACAAAATACAGCGTCAACCTGCGTTAGTGAAAAAATGAGAGAGATGAGAAGATCGTAATAAAACGTAAAACGTAAGTAGATCGCACGTCATTATACAACATGTTGGACATTTTTTGACAGATGGGTGCGCTGTGAGAGGGATTTTCTCCCAGATTGAGAGTTTTCTTCCAAATTGAGAGTATTTTGTGTCAACTGTCATTTGAGAAATGAAAACAGCTGATAAAAAACAATTAAACGACCAAGTAAGAACTTTAAGTCATTACCAACAAAGTTTACAACAAAAGAAGTTAACAATCGTTTGAGCGCAAAATCTTAAGGTAGTGGGTTATAATGCACTTATACATTTTATCCGTATCGAAGTGTTGATGAAACTGTAGCACGACGAGTCTCGTCTATTGTCCTCAAAAATATCAAAGCAAATAAAACCCATTTTCGACTAAAAACAGAAATCCTTTGCAAAACAAATGAAGTAATTTAGTAATTTTCTATTTCGAAATTCGATTCTATTCAATCAATTCTATTGCGTTACGCGGTGCCACGAATTTGTTAAAGTTCAATAGACTTTTATATTCACAGACTCTCGCAAAAAGCCCCTAATATAGTCCTAACATTCACCCGTATTCTGTATTCGAATTTTTATAATTCCATCTGTTGCTCTTGTGACTACTTGAGTCCTAGCAAGATCAACAATAGCTATCCAGCGCGGATGTGCAGTGTCAACTATACAGTTGTTAAACTCCACTAAACAGGACATAGAGTGAAACTTCTCTTCACGGACACACCTCTATAAGAGAGGTCTCTTTGCAGACAATTCGTCGTATTCGTGTATTTCAACCCTTTCAGCTTTACATTCTGAGCTTTGTGAACATTTGGTCCTTCGAGCCGGACAGAGATCCAAAGAGAACATCAATCAGAAAGGAGATGAACACCATGGGGACTTACTTATCAGGCTGCCAACCCATTCAGGGTCCGAGCCTGACCGATGGCTGCTTTTCATTGTTGACGGTCCTGGACACGCTGCTTCCAGTCATCAAGACCAAGCTGTCTTACATCCGCGATTGCTTGGTCTTTATACCGGAGATTCAGTTTTCCTCTCCTTCTCGACACCGGTGGCTCGGATTCGAAGACCCTCTTAGCTGGAGCATTGTTGTCCATGCACTCGATGTGGCCGAGCCAGTGCAGTCGACGGATCTTTGCCTTCCTGACTACATCCACATCCTGGTATAGCTCGTAGAGTTCGCAGTTGTGTCTTTTCCTCCAGACGGGACCGACGTAGACTTTTTCTTTCAGAGGCACCAAGAATCAGCTCCGCAGTTTTGCATATCGTCCAGCTTTCGGCTCCATATAAATAGAAGGAGTGACAAATTAAGAGTTTTCTAGAGCAAGACCTTAGTCCTTCGAGTCAGGAGTTTTGACGCCAGTAACATCGGTTGCCAAGTGCCACACTGCGTCGGATTTCCACTATGATGTCATTCGTGGAGTTCAAGTTTGTCCCGAGGTAGACAAACCACCGCTTTTTTTTTCTTCACTCCCACACAATTTTAGCTGTCGATTGAAATGTTTTGCCCTAGCAGGTTCTTGCCTGACAACATATATTTCATCTTATCCTCGTTGCCCTTAAGACCAGCTCCTTTCGCCTGTTCTTCAATCGACGTGAAAGCTTCCACTACCGCTTGTTGTGAACGCGAGATGATGACGATGTCATCTGCACAATCCCACATTTGGACGAAGTTGTAGAAGATAGTGCCTTCCACGTTTACAGCTGCCCGCAGCGCCGCACTATCTTCTCCACTACCAAATTGAAGAAATCACACGGCAGCGCATCTGCCTACCGAAATCCGTTGCAGGTTTTAAACGGCTCGGAAGTCCTTGAGCCGAACTGTCTAAGTGTAGTTCAGCACAAGCAGATACATTTTTTTCCCAGGATCCCGAATTCGGCTATCGTTCCTTGCGATGAATGCTGTCGTTTGCGGCTTTAAAATCTCCTAGGATAGAGGGATAAGTCTCCTGAACATCTCTTACAAGACCTTCTCTGCCGTTTTGTGTACTCGCCTGAAGCCGTTTATAAATAACCTGATAGGTCCATATCAGTGTGGCTTCTGGCCACTGAAGTCCACCATCGACCAGATTTTTACACTATGGCTGATCGTGGAAAGACCCAAGAGATGCAGATCGACACCCCCCACTTTTTTGTCGATTTCAAGGCCGCATGTGACGGCGTGCATAGGGACGAGCTATACAACGCCATGTCTAATTTTGACATTCCTGCAAAACTCGTCAGGTTGTGCAGGATGACGATGAAGAATTCTCGCTGCTCCACCAAGGTCGGTAACGAACTCACCGAGACCTTCAATGTCAGAAAAGGATTTAGACAAGGCGACGCGCTGTCATGTGATTTCTTTAACATCATCCTGAAGATAGTGCAAGATCGTGCAAGACTCAGACACCAACACTAGAGGCACGATCTTCCAGAAGTCCGTGCAACTGTTAGCATACGCGGACGACATTGACGTGATTGGCAGAACACAGCGAGCCGTCAATGAGGCGTTTGCTGGCATTGAGGCGGAAGCGGCTAAAATGGGTCTAGCGGTGAATGAGGGCAAAACGAAGTATATGCTGTCATAATGAAAGGACAAACAACATCAGTACCGAGATCAAACGGAGAGTAACTCTTGCCAACCGCTGTATGGGCTCAAGAGGCAATTGAGTAGTAGAGCCATCTCTCGAAGGACCAAGCTGACCTTATACAAGACCTTGATCATCCCAGTCCTGCGGCGCGGAGGCATGAACAATCTCAAAAGCGGATGAGGAAGCCCTTGGTATTTTCGAGAGAAAAGCTCTGCGTGCGATCTTTGGTCCTGTTTGCGTTGACGGTTTCTGGAGAAGTAGATTCAACCACGAACTGTACGGGCTGTACAGCGACATGAGTCTAGTCAGGCGTCTTCGGATCCAACGCCTAAGATGGCTAGGCCATGTAGAGCGTATGGACAACTCAGCTCCGGCCCGGAGAGTCTTCGACTCCGAACACGTGGGACAACGCAACAGAGGACGCCCGCGTTTAAGGTGGCGCACCCAGGTGGAGAAAGACCTCAACCAACTTGGCGTGCGACACTGGAGACAGCTAGCCAGAGACCGTGCTAGCTGGAGAGGCTTGTTGGTTAAGGCCCGGGTCCACCCCGGACTGTAGCGCCAAATAAAGAAGAAAGAAGAAAAATATCTACCCTTGACCATCACATCAATCCAAATTCCAAAGCTTTTGCCTCACCAAACTAATGAATTTTTAAATCTTCTGCGAGTTTAAGACGGTTTATCCTGTGCTTTAGGTAAGGACCGGCGTTGCTCTGGAACATCTTCCGAAGTAGTTTTCTTCTTCAAGTCTTTTTTATATTGTTGGGGATTAGACTAGTAAGTTTAATTCAAGCACAATCTTTGCAACTGATTTGAAGGGGCTTTCCATGGACAGACCTTTAATTTGGTTATCATCTCTTAGCGATGTTTTTCGTGGGTGCTTTATGGCATTTGATATTTTGATGGCGGTAGAAAATTCAAAATTACTTCAAAAATAAAATAAAAATTACCCCGGTCTTATTATTTTGTTGGCGACATCATCGGAGTCAATCTGAACCAATTTATCTACCCCTTCATCCTTCATGGTATCCTTTTTGCTGAGAACAAGGTACCGTAAACAACAAAATTGAAACATGTTTGATTGCAATTTGTTTTGTAGGTATAGTTTTCCATTCCATCTTTAATTACTGGAAATAAATTCAATTAAGGGAACATTGTCATTAGCAGCCGTTTCTATTATTTTCCATTCGTCTCTCTCCATTAAGTTCTTCAATTCACTGTGCATTGTGGAAAAAATCTGGTAAATCCCACAACTGTTGGCAATTTAATTTTAGCATCTAACAGACCAAATACTTCTGGAATTTTAATACATAATTCAATATGATATTATATATATATCAGAACAATGCTAGGGATATGTTGAGCAGTGGGGAAAATGTGGTAGATTTAGAGTTGAGGTTGGTTGGTTTTTAGGAACTACCATTTAATTGGTAGAAGTCCCATCACTGCAATTTGCACACACACACAGCCGGTATTGGCTTGGCTACCTTGTGCGCCAATCGCACCCCTTGCCAACACAATCGTCTTAGGATACACATAGAACACCGAAAACAACTCGAAGAAGAATTGGACAATACAACTCGACTTGCCCCATTCCAGAATCCACATTTTTCGCCTTCGGTTCATCGTCAAACCGAGTTCTTCAACCCGGGTTATAACTCGGTCTGTTTCTATTTTAACCCGGGTTTGTAAAACCTTCTGGTTAGCACAACACATTTCGACTTCCAAAATTTTGCAGATGATCTGGCGCATGCTGCCTACCAGAACATCGCCACCGGCCTTAAAGAGATCTGATGGTAAGCCACCTAAACCTGTGGCTTTGTTGTTCTTCAGCTTATTACCTAATTTTTCAAAGCTAGGTGGGAGGACTACTTAATCGACTGGAGTTGGGATTTCTTGACTCCTTATCACTCTCTCCTGGTCAGGTCCTCTGAGTAGCTGTTGGAAGTGTTGCTTAAGCGCCAGTCAGTAACTAGATTACCCTCACAACTTCGGAGAGCCTGTGTGCCTTTCCTAAAGCCTGAGACAAGGCTTCTGGCTATATTTTGTAAAAGTTTCACACAAAAGCAGCATAAAAATGGGTGGTTTAAAAATAATATTGCTCTATATATTTTCAAAATACGCAACATAACAAAATATATGTATAGGTATATAATATATAATACATACATGTATATATGTAGGACATTTTAAACTTTTCTTTTCTTTATCGTTTAACAAATGGTTTTAACAAAACAGTGGAACGTGCATCTAGATTAAATAAACTTATTTTCCATTTTCATTTTCTTCGGCTTCACTCAGCTGGGTGTCGGAAATTCAAAACAAATCCTCGGACAACCCCTAAGTACACTTGATTCAATCAATACAAAATTAAAATTCATACACATAATTAAATGAACAGCATATGCTCGTCAAGCATCTGTGAGGGCACTAATTGATCTCGTTGAACTAGGTTTGTTAACGTTTCTCTACGTCTAACTTCAGCTTTAAGTGTAAGGCAATTTGACTATAGCAAAGTCTTTGAATTTTATAAAGATTCTGATTTGTGTTGTGTTTTTCTTCAAGACTAAATGCTTTTTATCTAGTTTAAAATTTGTTCATCGTCGTCATACGAATTGTTTGCATATAAAAGTTTCACATTAACTATTTATTCTACTCATCACTTGGATTATCTTTAAAAAAAAAAAAGAAACTGTTCGTTGTCAGGATAGCACTCAATTACATATTTTGTAAAAAAACAAATTGAAAAGCTAAGTATTATAGTTTGTTTAAATCTTATTGTTAAATTATTGCGTTTCATCTCTTCTGTTTGATTTTTGTTTTTTGTTTGTTTTTTTTTTTTCAATTGTCGAAGTGAACATGTGCTGGCTCGGTGATGTTTGGTTTTTGTTTAAGTTTATTTTGTGTAAATTAGTATTAGTATTAGATTGCTTATAAAAAGAGCATCACTTTTGAGAGGGACGATAGTAATTGTAGTGATTGGTGCTATGCACTTTTGTTAGCCCATTTGAGGTCGTCATCGCGTGGCTTGCATCCGGTCAGGCACTCAATCAACACCTCCATCGCTGGCCAGAACCTTAAAGCGGGAAGAAACCATTAATTGCTCCTTGCGATGAGGAAGAAGTTTACCTGAGCTTTTCCAAGGGCCAGTTCAGCCAGCCAGTTGTTATGCAGAAGTACGTTTCATGCGGTGCAACGTGATGAATTCGATGATGCTTCCGTGGCAGAACTATGTGATGATCCTGCAGGAACTGCACCCACTTAGGCAGGCCCCAGTATGTGTGCGACCACTTGTGTATCTGCAGGTGAATGTGTCTTCAAAAAAACCGTCTACACAGTGTGGTGGCTCATTTCTTACCTGATTGGTCATTGCAACAAATATCGAGCAGAGAAACAAGTATGAGCTCCAGCCAAAGTCCGTCTGAATGTCCTGCGGGGACTTCGTCATGAAGTTGTACGCCAGGATAGCTAATATTGGAATGCTGAGCATGAAATTATCACCATTGGTTTCAATGAAATCGTGTCGGGTTATCGATGTTGGGTCGATGTGATGCTCGCGGAAGGGTCGTAGGAAATTCTGAAAAAATAAGCAGGTACTTCATATCTCATTCAACCCGTCGATGATGACTTCTGTTACCTTCCCTATGATTGGCAAGTCAACACTCCCCCACGTATCGGCAGCCCAATGGACCAGTCCTGACCCGAAATCAGCCGTCACAATTCCGAAGAACGCCGACACACAAGCCACGCTGATTCGATCGAGACGAAAGTGTTTCACTATCAAAACTAGATCGATTACCATCAACGCTATGCACGTGCAGACACAGATAATCTCCTGCGCTCGTTTTCCTTGAAATGGGGGGATTATTAGCTTTGGGTTGACGAAATCCAATTTTTGAAACTTACCTGGACCGTAAAGATTGGCCAGCTCCTGTGCACCTTTGTGCTGTGGTCCCCATCTAGGCGCCTTCTTTTCGGATACCACTTGCTCAAATATCGAGTTGGCATTCGGATCATCTTCGATCATAGAGTTCTCCAAGATTTCCTTGTCCGACTTTATGGGGTTCTAGAAATAAAAAAAATGAGCACGTGTCAAAGATTTGCTTAGATCAATTGCAACAGAATTATAAACTTTTATTGACAAGAGAATATTCGTGTGAGACACATGCTAGGTAGGTAGAGAGTGGTTTTAATGCACTCAGGCCAAAGTAGGCCCATTGTACCGCCACTTGGATGTTTCAGATTAAGGAGGATTGCCGCGAATTATGACAGCCAGCCTCTTTTCTCAACAAACTCTAGGAGTGCGTTGACCGGTACTTTGCAGATTATCCCCGAAGAAGGAGCCTGTCGTGGCTTTCCTAGAGCTGGACAGTTGTAGAGGAGGTGTTGAATTCTTTCTTCCTCATCTTCGTCCAAGCAGCTCCTACAAAAGTCTTTAGGGAATAGGCCTGGTCTCTTTTGTGTAATAAGCAGAGTCCCGAGGAATAATCAATGCAGTGCTAATTTTGTATCTTTTAAAAGGAGATCAGGCTATTTGATATTTTGGGGTCTAGATCTGGCCACATCTGTTTTCAGATTTGATGCCTGTCAACCATCTGTCATTGGTTTTCCTTGTGTACAGATTATTGAGCTGTAACTTGAAGGTGGCTTCAGGGATACCTTTCTTACGAGAGGTCCAGAGATTCCATCAAGTGACAGCCTAGTGGCGTGTTAAGCGAGTTCATCAGCTTTCCAGTTTCCCGGGATGTCTCTTTGGCCTGGCACCCAGCACAGGAGAAAGTTTAACTGTTCGGCTATCTCATTTAGAGATGCTCGGCAGTCGATTACTATATTAGAGTTTATAGATAACGATTCCAGGGATTTGATCGCTGCCTGGCTATCCGTAAAAATAGAGATATCGCGGGCGGATATCACGTTCCGCCTTAGCCAGGAACCTCGGGCCACGCTAATCGGCATTATTCGGCTTGGAAAATAGTGCAGTGATTTAGGAGACGAACTGGTTTGTTCAGATTCAATTGGTAATCGAATCTTTTGTCAATAGATGTCGTTGGAATCGTCTATCTCCAGTGCTACCAATCACATTGTATCATACCACATGGTGTTGGAAAGGTGATATTTTAAGCTTCATTTGGACATTGGCACAACCAAAAAAAAAAAAATGATATGGAAAGTAGTTGCAGCTGTTCAAAAATGAGTGAAAAAAATGAAGAAATTCGCCATATTTTGAAATTTTTGTGTAAAAAAGGGCAGAATGCCACGCACGCCACCAATGAAATTTGTGAAGTTACCGGACACAATGCTGTATCAGTTCGTGTAGCACAACAATGGTTCGCTCGCTTCCGTTCTGGAAATTTCAATGTGAAAAATGCACCTCGCTCTGGCCGACCTATCGTTGAAAAAATCGATGAAATTATGGAAAAGATTGACCAGGATCGTCACATAAGCAGCCATGAAATCGCCAATGAACTAAGCATTCATCATCAAATAGTTTTGAACCATTTAAAAAAGGCTGGCTACAAAAAGAAGCTCGATGTTTGGGTACCACATGAATTGTCTGTTTAAAAAGTCTGATTAGAAAAGACTTTTTCGACTACCCATTAGTAATTTCGAGAAAACTCCACTTCCAACTTCATCTTCCCCCTCGGATCCATCTAATTAAAAATGTTTGGCTCTACCAAAGGTTATAGTGCCGCCGTACCAGAGGTCTTTGTCTGGAATCAGGGTTTCGAAGTTATTCTCTGGGAAGGTTCTTGGTGAAAGTTAATCCGAGTGTAACGAGGTAAGGTTTTGTTTGTAAGGAATTTTGACGTATCCGTAGGTTAAGACGAACTGCGCAATTGGCTGCTGTTTGATTACCAAAGATGTCTTATGGTGTAAGGTTCAAGAGGAATCCCAGTGCATCACTGGGGTTAGTCTCAAGGGCTCCACTGAGGTAGATGCAGGTTTGTCGCTATACCTTCCTTAATTTATTGAGGTGACTACCAACGTAGAGTATGGGCCTCCATGCATATATATAAAGCCAGTGAGTGATAGATGTTTGAAGACCCCATTTGTTACCAATTACTCTTTTGCTCATAATAATAATAATAATATGGGTCGCGCGACAGTCCGAGGCGGACCAAGGCCTAACTTCTCAGCAACCACTCGTGTTGTGCGTGCTATTGTTCTTTCACGCGTGCAAGGGACCTACAGTTTAATGCAGACTAAGAACGGCGAAGTTGAAAAGTTTTTCTAGACAGGAATACTCTTTGAGGCATTGTCAGTGACTCGAAAGAGGAGGGGGCCGTGAATTATCAAAGGTGGTAAATTCGGGTATCGAACTTGGCACCCTCTGCGTAGAAGTCGACGCACTTACTCACTACGCCACGGCGAGCCTCAAAAGAGATGGGACCGTGAAAATTTTTTTTCGACGAACCGGCCGGAAGTCAGACGCAGGCACACAACGCTGCTGCCACCACCTGTAACAACGAGGGTAAGAGGTATCAGCAGACAAAAGCATTGCTAAGGGCCAACTATAACGCGCATGAAGAGACATGAGCTAGTGTCACATTTTAACGAAATGCTTCGTCATGTTTGCGAAAAACACATGAGTAGCCATAATAGGCACATGCGCGCATATCCATCTGTCATGAAATTCTTCACCAATTTGCTTTATTTTCTTCATGTAATTATAAAAAAGAGAAACAATTTCTCATGTTTTCATATTCATGCATATAAATGTATAAATGAATTATAACTCAATACCATCAGATTTGCGCATTTACAGTTCGTTTACGTTTTATATTGGCCCATTTTCATATTTTCCCTTTGATCTGTCAAATTTGCATATGCACGGTGCGATTGAATTCGTACTAGCTCATTCTGAACGAAACTTTTGTGTGGTTTGTGCACACAATATCCCATCTGCCAAATTCACACATGCTTGACGAAATTTTTACAATCATTCGTCGACGACAATTATAGGTTGGCTCATAGGGGTAGGTGTATTCGGTCACTCACCCATGCACATTTGACACTAGCTCATGCGCATTATAGTCAACCCTTTAGACTAGGAGCGCACATGCATTTTTTCACAGCAGAGGTAGGAAACTCGTGGTCGCAAAACAAATTTTAACATGCACGCACTTGTGGTTTTTTCATCGCAATCGTATGAATCAACCAAGTACAATGGTTGCTGTGGGTTCTACAGACAGTGACTCAAATAGTTGATCACATGTTTATCAAAAAACCTGATTTTTGATCATAACTTTTTTATTTACAAAGATAATTTAATGGAATTTTTGACAACATGATAAAATAATTTTATAATTCATTAAAAACCCAGAGAAATCGAAATTCACTTGAAAACTTATTTTAATTTAAGATAAACAATAATAGGACACTTGATCAATTAATAATAATAATATGGGTGGCGCTACAGCCCGTAGAGGGCCAGGACCTAGCTTCTCACCAACCACTCGTGTTGTGCGTGCTATTGTTCTCTCACGCGTGGAAGGGACCTACAGTTTAATGCCGACTCCGAACGGCGAAGGTGAGAAGCTTTTTCTAAACAGGAGAACTCTTTGAGCTCGAAGCTCACTGACTCGAAAGAGGTGGAGTCGTGAATTATGATTGGTGGTAAATTCGGGTATCGAACCTGGCACCCTCTGCGTAGGAGTCGACGCACTAACCCACTACACCACGGCGACCCACTTGATCAATTAGTTGACCTTTCTAAACTGATATTTCTTAGTACTTCGTATGGCTTCCTTTTGCCTTGAGAACTGCTTTAATTCTTCTAGGCATGGATTCCATTAAAGTTTGGCCTAGATTTGGATTAATATTTTGCCAGGCTTCTAAATTTGGACAATCTCCTGGCAAATTTGTAATGGCACGTTTGACTTCAACCCAAAGATGCTCAATCGGATTGAGGTCTGGAGATTGTGGTGGCCATTCAAGTACCTGAAAATTGTTACTTTGCAGCCACATTTTGATATTGTGGCTTTGTGTTTCAGATCACTATCTTGCTGGAAGACGATGTCCGACACATTTTTGTTCCAGCTTTCAAGACTTGTTAAGAGACCGCGTTCTAAAATGGTAATGTATTGAAGGGCATTCATTCGAACTGTTACCCTACCACATTGACCAAGCCCATCCAAGCACGTGCATCCCCAGATCATGAGATTTCCACCTCCAAACTTTAGTGTTGGCTTGAAGTGACGGTTGGCTCACCAGGCATTCTCCACAGCCATTGGCGTCCGTCGGACCCCAAACGGTTAATTTTTGTTTCTTTATTTTGGCGTGCCATGAAACCCGTTCTTGCGCAAGATTTTTCGAACAGCCTCAGTTGTTACAGTAATTTGGTTATTCTATAAAAATCTTTATTTATCAGGGCCTCATTGTCATACTTTGTTTGTTGCAAAATATGCATTTACGAGGGAAAACACACACACAAATTCTTGCGCATTTTAGATATGGATCCCAATGAATCTCGGAGTCGGTAAGTTTTTGAGATATTTCTCTGTGACTCATTTTAGAAACAAGTAATTTGTCCACTTCCTTTACTTGAGATCTACCAAGTTTTCTCATCTTCTACTAAATATAAGACAGTTAAAAATGCCTTCTAAAACGGAAATTTAACTGTGCACTTGCCTTGTGTGGGATTCGAATATTGTTTTTTTTTTTTAATAACATAATTTTAAAAACACTCTAAAAATTGATCAACAAATTGATCATATGCCTTCTCTTATAACGTATAAAAGCACTCACGAAAGCACGGTGTATTTGGAGCCCCTTTTCCTATGCTCATTCTTAATCTCTCCATTTGTTTTGAGTGAAAGTTTGGGATTTCTAACAGTAAAATTGGAAAAGTTACATTTTCTTCTTATCATTTGATGAAAGAATTAAGAAACACGTGAAAGAGTCAGAGTATCTCAATTGTTCATTGGACGTTTAGGAAGAAAGATCTGCGATGTGTGCCCAAAAAAGGCAGATTTGTAACTTTTTTATTTATTTGTTCTTTTTCTCCACACGAACAAGACACAAACAAGCTGTTGTTTTTTTGTTGTAATTGAGTATAAATGTAATTTTGTGTGAGTTGGGGTTTTTCTTTAAATTTTGTTGTTTGTCTGAGGTTCCATGCAGGGGCAAGTTTTAGCATTCTTCTTCTTCTTCTTTATTTGGCGCTACAGTCCGGGGTGGACCTGGGCTTCAACCAACAAGCCTCTCCAGCTAGCACGGTCTCTGGCTAGCTGTCTCCAGTGTCGCACGCCAAGTTGGCTGAGGTCCTTTCCACCTGGGTGCGCCACCTTAAACGCGGGCGTCCTCTGTTGCGTTGTCCCACGGGTTCGGAGTCCAAGACTCTCCGGGCCGGAGCTGAGTTGTCTATACGCTCTGCATGGCCTAGCCATCTTAGGCGTTGGATCCGAAGACGCCTGACTAGACTCATGTCGCTGTACAGCCCGTACAGTTCGTGGTTGAGTCTTCTCCTCCAGAAACCGTCAGTGTAAATAGGACCAATGATCGCACTAAGAAGTTTTCTCTCAAAGAGAGGAATCGGCTTTAAGATTGTCCATGCTTGTCCGTGCCATGATGTATAGCAGGTCTGGCATGTTCAGTGTCTTATGTAAAGTCAGCTTGGTCCTTCGAGAGATGGCTCTACTACTCAATTGCCTCTTGAGACCATAGAAACAGCGGTTGGCAAGAGTTACTCTGCGTTTGATCTCGGTACTGATGTTGTTTGTACTGTTTACTGCGGAGCCGAGGTAGACGAAGTCCTTGACTACCTCTCAGTTATAGCTGCCCATTGTGACGTTCTGTCCAAGACGTCGATGTTGTATGTCCTTTTTTGGTGACAGCACCCTCATTGACCGCTAGACCCATTTTAGCCACCTCCGTCTCAATGCCTTTTTTTTTTTTAGCATTAGTCCGGGGTAATTTGTAACATGTTACAACCTTGATTTTGTTTACCGATCACTGTGGACACGAGCACTGTTTACAACGCCCATAGGGACTACAATGAGCTTCTTTCAGTCCCGTGGTAATAAAGCCTTAAAATCCGGTACGACAGAGAAGGGAGGATTCTTTGAGAAGGAAATGAAACAACAATCATTAAGAAAAAAGGTTTTAGATTCCTCATCCGATGAAGATGGGATGGATCCTGTACCCCTCTAGCAGCAGGACATTTTTTTCTTCTTCAAAATTGCAGAACTGTGACTCTGATTAAATTAACGAACAATATTGCAACTCACCCCCATTCTCCAAATGTATTTTTCTCAAATATGAACAAGCACTACAGTTTTGGTTCTATGCGTCATGGAATCAAAATGACTATCTAGTGGAAAACGTGTACTTCCAGCACTCTTATCCTTCAAGCACCTTAACGGAGTGTGAGTCTTATGAAATCTAAACCATTTCGCTCCTGTTAATAAATAGAAAATATGTACACCGCTCGAACTCAACAGTTGTTAGCACGTCAGCGTGGAAAGGTCAAAACGAACTAAAGCATTCGGAATCAGCAGTCCTACTACTGGGATATGTTATCGGTTCAAATGCTGGATGTTCTTAATTATTTAACACCGGGGAGACACCTGTACACGTTCACAGAAGTAAATCGAAGTAAGTCATTTCGAATTCAGACTTTCATGAGAGTGTTACCCTGTAAATCGATTGAAAATCATCAGCCCCAAGTGCGGTGTGAACTCACATATTTATATGAAATAGACAATTAACTTGGGAAACGTATACGTGGTGTGGTGGAATGTTTTTTTTTTTTCCTTTATTAGTGGAGTATGTAGCTGCGTCGAATCGTACGCTGTTAGCCTAAGTTAAACTCCAGCCTTTTCAGTTTCCTAGCAGCATTGTTTTTAAGGCTTTCAATCGAGGGTGAGGTATCTCCTGATTTGGTGCTAGCGGTAGACTCGCACTCTTTCTTGCTAATTCATTGGATCTTTCGTTGCCCTTGTGCCCCGGGACCCACCACAGGGTAAGGTTGCATAGTCGGCACAGTTTTATCGTCTTCGAATTTATAGATGCTGTTTCCAGAGCCTGCATGGCCGTCTGACCAGGGATAGGACTTTTACCACTTATGTGGTATTTCCACCACTTTTTCCAATGATGAAAAACCTGCCAACCTTAACTCTAAATCTACCACATTTTGCCCATTGCTCATCATATCCCTAGCATTGTTCTGATTATCTATTAAGAATCGAGAAAAGTTTGTTGTGTTAGACGCTAAAATTAAAATTTTAAAATACCGAGATCCAACAAGTTTGTAGCTTGAACAATGCCACCTGTTGTGGGACTTATCAGATTTGTTTCCACAAAACACAGTGAATATTGAAGATCTTAATGTGTAGTGGATGAAATTTATAAGCGAATGAAAAATAATAGAAACGACTGATGATGAATGTGCCTCAATGGATTTATTTGGAAGTATTAAAGATGGAAGACTATCGTAGGTCGCTGTGGCGTAGTGGGTTAGTGCGTCGATTCCTACGCAAAGGGTGCCAGGTTCAAATACCCAATTTAGCAACTTTCACGCAACTCCACCTCTTCCGAGTCAGTGACAATGCTCAAAGAGTATTCCTGTCTAGAAAAAGCTTCTCAACTTCGCCGTTCGGAGTCGGTATTTAATTATAGGTCCCTTCCACTTGTGAAAGAACAATAGCACACACAACACGAGTGGTTGCTGAGAAGTTAGGCCCAGGTCCGCCTGAGACTGTCGCACCACCCATATTATTATATTATAAGGAAAACTATCCCTAAATCCCTGCAATGCGTTGCATCAAACTTGTTGCAATTTTGTTGTTTACGGAACCTTGTTCTCAGCAAAAAGGCTATCATGTAAGCATGACATGGCAGAGAAATAGCTTCAGTTTACGAGATCGACTCACAAAATGGTGCGTACAACATAATAAGACCGGGGTACGTGTTTTTAATTTTTGGTTTGTGTCGGGTTATTTTTATTTTATTTTTGAAGCCATTTTTAATGACCTACAGCCATCAAAATATGGAATGCCATAAGGTCCACCACGAAAAACGTCGCTAAGAGATGATAACCAAACTAAAGGTCTGCCCATGAAAAGCCTTTTCAAATCAGCTACAGGGATTATGGTTGAATTAAACTTATTAGTTTAATCCCCAATAATAGAAAAGAAAAAGACTTGAAGAACAAAATTTCTTCGGAAGATGTAGGTGAGTAGGAAGATGTAGCCCAGAGTAGCGCCGGTCCTTACCAAAATCACAGGATATTGATAATACACCTATCCCTCGTTTTACACGCTACTCGTTCTGCACGTTTTTGATCTTACACGCTTTTTAAAATCAAAATTTTAAAAAGTAAAATTTTTAAAAAATGCCAAATTTTGACTGCACGCGAATTTATTTATACATACTTAATTATAAATCTGGTAACACTTCAGACGTATACATGCTCTACTGTCATAAACTTATATATGTATGTATATGTTGTTCTTTGATAAGAACACAAAATAAAATGGGAATTCCCCTTTAAGTGTCCAAAGCCAAATTGTATGTGTTTATGAATTAATGGATTTTATACAACAGAACGAGTATCATCATTGCTTACCTACACATTTTAAATTTTTTATTTTTCATAATTTCGTATTAGTTTTCACAATTTACTATACATATTGTGTAAATTATTTGAAGTAAGTAACTAAATAAGAATTATGTTTTAAAACATCCTTTTAATTAATTTTAAATTTTAGTTTTATCATGGCAAAAGTAAAAATTAACAAAACAGAGATTAAGAGAAAAATTATATCTTTGGAAACAAAAATTGAAATTTTGGACCGTCTAAGATATAAAGAAAGGATAGTAGATGTTGCTAAATTTTATTTTATGAATGAAGCAACAATACGAACAATAAAGAAAAACGAAGACTTAATTAGAAAAAGTGTAGCAGCTGGAATGCATACGAGTATGAGTACAAATTCACATGTAAGAAATGTTACGATGGAAAACATGGAAAAGGCTCTAATGGTATGGCTAGAAGACCAAAATCAAAAAAGAATTCCAATTGATACGTATGCCATACAAAATAAAGCTTTAAAAATTTATGAGAAAATTCAGAATCAAGCACCGTCTACTTCTGCGAATAAAGTGCCTTTTCACGCGAGCCATGGTTGGTTCCAACGATTTAAGCAAAGACATTCCTTGCATAGTCTTAAATTAAAAGGTGAGCAAGCATCTGCTAATTTGGAAGCAGCACAACAATATCCCCAAAAATTTTCTGAAATTGTTGCCGGAAAGTCTTACAGTCCTGACCAGGTTTTTAATGCTGATGAATCCGGATTATATTGGAAGAAAATGCCTGAGAGGACCTTTTTAGCAAAACATAACAAGTCAGCTAGCGGCCATAAGGCAGCAAAAGATCGCATAACGATTCTTCTCTGTAGCAATGCTTCTGGTGATCATATTATGAAGCCATTGGTAATTAGCAAAGCTAAACGACCACGTTCGTTTAAAGGAATAAATATTAACAATCTTCCCGTTTATTGGAATGCGCATAAGAAAGCTTGGGTTACCGCCACGTTGTTCAATGATTGGTTCCATAACTTTTTCGTGCGAGATGTGAAAAATTATTTAAGCAAAAAAGGTTTACCTTTTAAAGCCCTTCTTGTTCTTGTTAATGCTCCAGGTCACCCTCATGATTTGCAGCATGAAAATATTGAAATTGTGTTTCTACCACCAAATACAACTTCTTTGTTGCAACCACTAGACCAAGGGATAATTTCGACTTTCAAGGCAATGTATATTAAAAAGGCATTCAGATATATTTTAGATCATATGGAATGTGAAGGATCTCTTTCAATTATTGATGCCTGGAAAAAATTTACTATTTTAGATTGCGTCAAGCATATAGGAATGTCATATGCCGAGATTAAACAATCAACGCTCCATGCGTGTTGGAAAGCAGTATGGCTTGACATATTTCAAGGTAAAAATTATAGAACATCTTTGGAGCAAGAGTATTCTCAGATAATTGAGTTGGGTCAAGAATTGGGTGGAGAAGGCTTCGACGATATAGCTGAAGCAGATATTGCTGAAATAATGGAATACCAAGAATTAAATGAAGACGGCTTAATTGAAATTATCAAAAATATTTGTGAAAACGAAAATGATGTTGAATCTGACGTTGAAAACTATGAACCCAATGCTTTCACAGCAAAAATCGTTAACGAGGGACTTGTGTTAGGAAGAAAATTAGGAAACTTTTTTCAAGAACATGATCCGAATGTTGAACGAGCTCTCAAATTTCAACGAGATGTTAATAAACTTTTAAGTCAGTATGAAGAAGTCTACAAAGATATAACAAAAAATAAAAAACAGATGCTTATTTCAGACTTTTTTCCTGACAAGTCTCAGCAAACTACATACGGCAAAAATCCCTACAACAACTGTAGAAAGTGAATCTAATGAGATAATATCCAGTGATGAATCTGATATTATACAATTTCGTAAGAGAAGACTTATCGTTGAAAGTGACAGCAATTAAGTTTGATTAAAATAAGGAACATAAGTCTTATTTATAATTATTATTATGAATGAAGTCCAATACATATGTATATTTTTTTTTGCTATGAAATAAATTGTTTATGCTTTTTTTTTTCATTTTACAAATAAATTTAATTGTTTTTATGTTTTCTATGATTTAAATGATACTTTTATATTTTATTAAGTGTTTTAGTCATATTTTGTGTTCAAGAAATGTCTAAAAAAAAGCTTGTTTATAGTTGTTTTCGTTTAACACGATTTTTCCATATAAAAATTAATTTTTCGAATTACACGGTTTTTGTCAGGAACGTATCTACCGTGTAAAACGAGGGATAGGTGTATAATAATAATAAAAAGCAAAAAAATTAAAAATATTCATTAGTCCGGTGAGACAAAAATGATTGATATGACGGTCAATGGTAGATATTGCATCAAAAAATTTCAGCATACAGCGTTTTGGAATGGAATCTACTAAAGATTGGCGGTCCTATTCTTTTATCCGTAACTGCACATATTCATTCATATTCATATCATCATATTCATCATCAAATAAATAAGTGCATTAACATGGAAACCTTTTTCGTCTTTTCTACTACCTTTTTTCCTGCTTAACTACCACCATTATTAATTTTCCATCACTGCGCCTGACACATCCATGTAAATAATGATCATCCGTCTATCGGGGTCATTGATGGCCGGAGGGCTGCCTCTTGAATATCTGCTACTTCTGCCTGTCGTACATGCACTCGTTTAAGAGGCGCATAGCTAATGACAAATCAGGCGATCTTGAGTATACACCGGAGCCTGTGCCTTTCTCCGACTTCGAGTCGCACAGATTTTCTTCATCTCACTCTACTCCTGGGAGTATTATTGTTTTGTACTTTATTTCGATGTCCTAAATAGTCCGATTATTTAGGAATCTTCGAGTTATGAAGAGCTCTATATGCCCTCTGACGTGGGATATCCTCCATTGTTTACATTCCATTGCCGCACGCGTAGCAATAAACTTCCTGTACAAGTCCATGGGAGGGAGATTAAGTAGAATTTCGAGGGCAGCCAATCTTTGTATCCTGCTTATTCTGATCAGATTTAGTTTAGCTTGTAGTGCCGTCCGCCATATTAAGACTCCGAACAAAATTCTTTCTTCTGCACTGTAGATTGAGGTTAGGTTGAGGTGGCTGACTGCCGCGCATGCGGACACTTAGGCCAAGCATATGCCCATTGTGTTACCACGCGGATCTTAGGCTACCTATTCCGCAATCCAAGTTGTGCTTTTGACAAAGCGGAGACGAAGGATGATTCTGATGCTGCTCAGTTCAGCCAGATTAACTTGGCCCCCAGAAGTCTGAATCTACGGGATGAGAGAGCACTGCAGCTGCATAGCCAGTGTTCAATGGTTTCTTCCTCATCCTCGTCCATGCAGCTTCGACAGAAATCGTTGTATGGAGGGCCTAGTCTAGAGGCGTGAGTTCCGATGACAAAATAATAATAATAATAATATAATATTGGTGGCGCTACAGTCCGAGGCGGACCTGGGCCTAACTTCTCAGCAACCACTCGTGTTGTGCGTGCTATTGTTCTTGAACGAGTGGAAGGGACCTACAGTTTAATGCCGACTCCGAACGGCCAAGTTTGAGAAGCTTTTTCTAGACTGGAATACTCTTTGAGGCATTGTCAGTGACTCGAAAGAGGAGGGGGCCGTGAAATATGAAAGGTGGTAAATTCGGGTATCGAACCTGGTACCCCCTGCGTAGGAGTCGACGCACTAACCCACTACGCCACGGCGACCCATGCCCTGTTAAAACGCCAATAAGAGATCTGAAGTTTGGCCTGCATCTGATCAAGTTAAGTGATCGCTTGGGATCGATCATAGACCATAGTTGTTTGGTAAGATAATGTGCCAGATATCCATCCGCGATTTGTTTGAGCAAGCGTTTCAAGCTTTAGCAGATGTTTAATGGTAGCGATAATCATGGAGAGTGGGTCTCCACTTGGAAAAAGCACGGGGGTTTGTGGCCTTTCTAGCGAGTTCGTCCGCTTCGCAATTCTCACGCACATAAGTTGGATGTTAAAATACTTGGCCATCTCGTTAAGAGATAGGCGGCAATTAAGGGAAGTCTTGAAATTAAAAGTGACTGAATTCAGAGATTTGTTTTTTAGCCGGACAGGACGACTGGATGGCGCAATTGGTAGAGTGCCTGCCCCTGGTTAGCGGGGTCCCTGGTTCGAATCCCAGTGAAAGCAAGGTTAATACGCTGTTATCTGGTTTTCAAATCTGGTCCAGTCACCATTTCCAGTTGGGATCAAATTAACGGCACTATCACTGGAGTAGACAATGGACCAGTATGGTCTAAGTACGCTGGTGAATACACTAGCAGCCCGCCTAGCTAACCTAACCTAAGGAAAGTCTTGGAATTAAAAGTGACTGAATTCAGAGATTTGCCCGATATTACATTATTTTTTAGTCAGGACAGAGCTTCCTTAATCGCTATAGTTTCAGCCTGAAAGACGCTACAGTGATTAGGTGGTCGGAAAGATAGCTGGAAATTTAGGTCCTTGGAATAGACACCAGCACCCACGCCTGCATCTATCTTCGGTCCATCTGTGAAGATTCGCAGTGGACCTTCCAGCGTCTGCTGTTCAGACTCCCAGTAAGATCTGGGCGGTATGCTGCTTGAGAAATTCTTCTCGAAGAGGAGTTTAGGTAAAGTGAGGTCTGCATCTATGGGTATAGAGGCATACTTGCGTAGCATCGTTGAATGTCCAGACGGCAGTTCTTTCCAGCTGCTCAGCGATCTTAATCTGATCGCCGTGCTAGCTGCAGTCTTTCTGCCAATTTGTTCTATCGGAGGCAGGTTGAGGAGTAT
Source organism: Eristalis intricaria (assembly GCA_964034865.1). NCBI lineage: Eukaryota > Metazoa > Arthropoda > Insecta > Diptera > Syrphidae > Eristalis > Eristalis intricaria. The sequence continues at coordinate 47,674,800 of OZ035874.1, forward strand.
GCTGAGTGCTTCGGAGGAGATAGTCGTTAGCGCCCCGCTAATGCATACGCATGCCATCCTCTGGACTCTAGCGAGTGGGATGATGTTGATTTTCTTATCTGGGGCTCAACATAACCCAGCCTAGGCTCATGTCGCTGTACAGCCTCTATAGTTCGTGGTTGAATCTTCCCCTCCAAATGCCGTCAACGTAAATAGGACCAAAGATGGCACTAAGAAGTTTTCTCTCAAAGAGAGGAATTGGCTTTTAAGATTGTCCATGCTTGTCCGTGCCATGATGTATAGCAGGACTGGCATGTTCAGTGTCTTATGTAAAGTCAGCTTGGTGCTTCGACAGACGGCTCTATTTCTCAATCGCCCCGAAGGTCCATACAAACAGCGCCTGGCAAGAGTCACTAAACGTTTGATCTCGATGCCGATGTTGTTCGTACTATTCAATGCGGAGCCCAGGTAGACTATGTCCTCAAAGTCCTCGAAGCTAGGTGCCCATTGCGACGCTCTGTCCAAGATGTCGATATTAAATGTCCTTTCTAGGGAACAGAACTTGTACAGTCCCAATCCCATTCAGCTCCATTTCCCTCGATGGGAAAACAAACAAATAAATAAAATAAAATAAATTCTCCAGGCTTAGATTCTAATTAATTCAATCAGATGCAAGCACCAAAACCAAAACAAGCCAATACCCGTGCCACTCGTTTGTTTATCTCTTTGTTTACAAAGCAAACAACCCTCCCCCACGAGTAGACGGTTGCCGAAACCTTTCTAATCGCAGACCCTACCCAGACCTTACCCTGCGCATTCTTGTTCACTATTCGAAGGAAACCAGTCCACGGCAGACATTGCTTGTAAACAGATTCTTAGAATGTGTTCTATTTCACGTCGAGGATAAGTGCCTGTCCAATTCCCCCACAGTCATCGGGTGAGTGAACGAACATTTGTTTTATTTCTCAAAAGACGATACGATACTCACAGGTCAGTCACAGATGGTGGATGGGTGAGTAATGCGTCCAGTGAACGCTTACATGTGTTCACACGTAAGTTAATTCCAAAATCGATGGAATGGATTTACGGAGGGAGTCAGATTCCATTTCGTGGCAGCCGGCCGTAATGGCATTTTGTACACATGGTTAATTAGTCAGATGGTTAACGGGGTGAGTATTTGCCGTCAATGGTGAGCATTGATTTCGACTAACATTGTGTTTGTTCGTCGGTAATGATTAGTTCCTCGAGACTCGTTTTCGATTAATCAAGGATTGAGTGGAATGGCAGCTAAGTGGAGCGTAGTTAATGACTTCTTGACAGCATTGTTACTTCATAGGATCCAAAGTGTATCTTTACAATGTTCTTATGTAATCAGTCGACCATAAAGGAATGTGTCACTGAATTGTGAATAGGCCACGATTGAATCTCATGGCGTGGTTGGACAATTTGTGATGGCGATGTGTAAGTTGACTTTGTATGAAACCCCTGTCCTAGACGGGCTTGAGTCCAGCTTATCTAACAATCACTAGTGATACGCGGTCTGTTGTCCACAAGTGAAAGAGAAAGTTTTATGACGACGACGTTAAATATTGCGTCCGTGTGTCCGAAATGAAATCTTGACTTTCATCGTAGGGCGTACCACAAAGCCACTACCTTCACCGACAACTTGACGATTTGGAACAGTACCACTAACATCAGTACCGAGATCAAACGCAGAGTAACTGCGGGCTCAAAAGGCAATTGAGTAACAGAGCCCTCTCTGAGAAGACTAAGTCGACTCTGTACAAGACCGTGATCATCACCGTCCGGCTCTACGGGCTAAGAAGCCCTAAGAAGAAGACAATTTAGATAGCAGCATCACCACTCTAAATTAGTTCAAGATAGGACTCTACAAATTCATCGAATACAAAGCGGATCCCATCAAATTGAGCAAATTTCACCATTCGGTCCACCAAAATTTCTGAGGGTATGTTTGGCTTTAATTTATAGGGCTTCCAACTGCCCAAGCTTGAGTGCAACGCTCATGTCTGGTCTGGTACCCCCAAGATCAACCTACGCCTACTAGATAGAGTCCAAAAACGAACGATAAAACTAAACAATATCGCAGAGTCATTAGACTCCCTCGAATATCGACGTACCACACCTTGTTTGTCTGTATCTTATCGCTACTTTAACAAACGATGCTCAAGTGAACTAGCCAACTGCATTCCTCCTCTCCATGAATCACCCGCAATACCCGTCTCGCCAGGAATGTCCATCAGTATACCTTTAAGACTATTTTCGAACGCACAGTTAAATTTAGAGACTCGTTCTTCAGCCGCCCTACACGAATATGGAATGGTCGGTCTTTCCAGCCTAATATTTCCCACAGACTACAATCCGTAGACACGTCCTCTCTCTTATAAAAAAAAAACATGGAACATAAGACCGGTGAAGTATGGAAGCAGGTAACTGGCCATAAATGGAGCTTTATGCATTTAACTCTCAGAATAAACAAATACAAAATATAACAATTTGTGTGCATATTGGGATGGGTTGTTCCCATGGAGCAGATAACGGTATCAGGGATTCTGAGAACGATTTCCACGCAGCTCTGTCTCAGGGTAGCCTAGAATTTGACGGCCGTCTCCTTCTGAGGTCTAAAAGGCTGGGACCTTTCCTGCAGCACTATCTGCCTTGGATCTCTACTAGGATTGGGTTCTGTCTCCTTCCGGTTTTCTTTTTTCCTTCGTCTGTCTATTAGAGGATTACAACTGGTCAATATGCGTTGAAATTCATGTCCGTGTCCGTTATAAAGAGCGTCCGTTGTAAAGGGGTTGAAATACACGAACAGATGTACAGATAAAATCCACAGAAAGGGGACTCTTTAAAATCCGTTTGCAATAGAGGCATCAGTCTTCAGTCTCAAACAAGATCTTATCTGCCTTGTTGTGTGAACACCCAAAGCCGTTCGTCAACGCCATACTCTGCAACCAAACTCGGTTCGTTTGTATAGAATGACGACGGAGACTGGACGCTGCTCCATTAAGGTCGGTAAAGACATAACTGAGACCTTTGAGGTCGAAAAGGATTCAGACAAGGAGGCGCGCTGCCGTGCGACTTCTTCAACATCATTCTTGAAAGAACTGTTTATAGCTCGCACGTCAATACCAGGAGAACAATCTTTCAGAACTCCGTCCAACTACTCGCGTAAGCCGACAATATCAACTTTATCGGAAGAACGCAGCTTGGTGTCAATGGCTCTCTTGTGAGCATCGCGACGGAGGACCCGAAGATGTGTTTAACGATAAATACGAGAGAAGGGCCTCCCAACACCGACGTCTCGGACGTCACAGTAGACAGATATAACTTTGACGTAGTCAAAGACTTTGTCTACCTAGGAACCCCTATGAACTCAGACAATGACACCAGCGCGCAGAAGTATGGACTTTGTTAAAAGCAGACGATGTTGCCCTTGGTTGCTTTGAGAGGAAACTTTGATTGATTTTCCGATTCCGATCCCGTCTACATAGATGTTGATCGAAGGCGATGATTTTACAAAAATATTTACGAACTGTGTACGGAGCCGTTAGGGTTCAACGATTGGGATACTAGGTCAAGTTGAAAGAATCGAAACCAATGATTTTACCTGGAAAGCCATCGAATCCACCCCGAGTTTAGTGGAGAAAGACGGTAACTCAGTTAGAGCACGCAAGTAGAAAGGGACTTCAACCAACTATGCATGCCAAAGTGAAGGCAGCTAGCTTAATATGGAGCCGGCTGTAGACGCTTGTTAGTTGAGGCCCAGGTTCACTGGAGTGTCCCCTTAACTAAGTAAGTACACATACAAAAAAGTCTAGTAACCAACTCATTACCGTGCCTCCTTTGCAGAACATAAACATTTATTTTGTTCCAGCATATGACCCTCAAAACCTAGACAATAACATTGGTTAACAATGACCTCTAAAAATACAAATAACCAAAGTTCCCCAACTAGCCGCCGTTATTGACTTATTTTCACAATCAATTGTCGCGGCTGAATGTAGATAAGGGCTATCAGTTTTACTATCACGAAATCGTAAATAAAACGAGTATCACAGTCTGTTACCTTTTTCCTCCATCGCAAATGTGTTGTAAAACTTTTCAAACAGTTGCTACTATAATCTACGTTTCTGTTGACAAGTGTGACAGGAAAACTGAGTCCATGGTGGAAGGGTAATAAGTTGTGCTGGACAGTTTGTCAAAACCGCCATATTTTTGTTTTGTGACGTCACTGAGGATCTGTTTTTGACATTGGACAGATGTGTTGCTTAAGCGTACATCACAATTCGATTTCGTAAGTAACACAATGCTGTATAAGAAACACGAATTGAATTGCAAATTGATGTAAAATGAAAGAATTAAAATCATATAAATGTATAGGAAAACATAGAAAATGTCATCATGTGCAGTGAATTAAAAAAAATACAAACTTTGCAGGCTTCTACCGACAAGCTTGTATAAGATACTAGAATCTTATCTCGATAACAGGATATTTATAGTAAAACACGGAACTGAATACTCCGAATTTACAGAGATCCAAGCAGGAGTCCCTCAACGGAGTGTTCTTGGCCCTACATTGCACCTGTTGTACACTAGAGACATACCTAAAACTGAGGGTACACTTGTGGCTACATTTGCGGATGACACAATCATCCTGGCAACGGGAAGTTCAGTTGAGTCCTCAACTGAAAAATTGTAACGAGCTCTGCACAAAATAAAGGAATGGTCAAAGCGCTGGCGCATTGCTCCCAATGAGACCAAATCAACGCACATAAATTTTACCTACAGATATATTGAAAGTTTCATTAATTCAGTACAAATACCGTACGCTAATGAAGCAAAATATCTTCTTATGACTCTCGATGCGAAACTCAAGTGGAAGGCCCCCGTGAAAAAGAAACGAGATGAGCTCGAACACCGGTATAGAGAAACATACTGGTTACTTGGAAGGCACTCCAAGTAAAGCATGTACAACAAACTGTTAATATACATGAAAGTACTGAAGCCGTTACGGACTTACGGCATACAACTATGGGGTTGCACCAGAGCAAGTAATGGAGGATTTATTCAGTCCTTTCAAAATAGAATTATACGGGATATTGTGAAAGCTACCTGGTATCTCAGGAGTTGTGATATACAAAGGGACGTAGGGATAACTACCGTCGACGAAAAATAACAAACTCCGCTCGAAAGCTAAGTATCAGACTCCGTAGTCATTGTAACAATGTCATCCTCCAAACTTTGAACATGAGGCGTTTAGTACGCCGACTACAGCGTACGAGACCGCTCGATTTGGCACAATAGTAATAAACCATCCTAACGATGATCATGGGCCTGTGCATCCAGGGCAAAGTTGTTGACTACACTCTACTTTGCGAGATTCCAGCAACGATCCCTGTTAAATGCACAGGTAAAGTTGACATACAGCCTCCTCTGGATAGCCTTTACAGCAACCGCTTAGAGGTGAACTAATGTATGCAGGGGTCCCCTTGTCCAGGGTTTTAAGCCAAGACCTGGTCCTCCAGGTTCGGGAGTTGCGCGTGGGGTTATCTTCCCGGCCGTGTAAAAAAAAGATGCCACGGATACGGATGACCCTACTGCTGACGACCATGGACAACGAAATAAGGACAACGATTTTCGGTTCTGCACGTGGAATGTGAGGTCCCTGAACAGACCACGTGCAGCCGATGAACTTGCGGAAGCCTTCGAAGCTTATAAGGCAGATATCACCGCCATTCAGGAGGTGCGGTAGAATGGGCCGGGCAAAAAGAGGATGAAAAACTGCGATATATACTTCGGCGATTGCTACAAAGAGCGAAGGCAGCGCTTATTCGGATGCGGGTTTGTTGTTCGAGGCAGTCTTAGGCAAGAAGTCCTAAGCTTTAAATACATAAGCGAGCGCCTCATAACAATCCGCATCAAGGCTACATTCGGCAACATCAGCCTGATCTGCGCCCACGCCCCAACGGAGGATAAAGATGACGACAGCAAAGATGACTTTTACGATCTCCTAGAAACAACATACGATCAATGCAAGGACAGGGGCAAGGAAGACATCTTTGCTATAATCATCGGAAAGCACAGCCTGCACGACAAACGTCCGAGAACGGACTCAGGCTTTTGGACTTCGTAACGGTGCAAAACCTCTTTGTAGCCAGTACGGGGTTCCCTCAAAATCAACCGTCAACCCGATTGATCACATTGCGATCGACGTCAGACACTCCTCCAGCATTCTCGATGTCCGAGCATTCCGAGGAGCTAACATCAACTCGGATCACTTCCTTGTTGTAGCCAAGGTAAGAACACGGATATCGATAGGACAATGGAGTGGAGCAAAACCAAAACAGTTTGACGTCGGCAAGCTACAATCGCAACTGACCGCTAGCAACTTTGCCGATCGAGTCTCCCTAAAGCTCTCAGAGAGTTCAACCCTGCCAGGCGAAACAATCGACCAACAATGGAACCGTTGTCAAAACGCCACCAGAGAAGCTGCATCTGATGTGCTGGGTTTTAAAACGCCACCCCAAAAAACCCCTGGTTTGACAACGAGTGCAGGCAGGCACATTCAGCGAAGCAGCATACAAGGCAACGCTGGACAGAAGGACGAGAGCGGTTCGTTAGCTCTACGAACTTAAAAGAAGGGAAGAGCACTGGCTTCTCAAAAAGAAAAAAAAGAGCATGAGAAGCGCGCGATCGCTGTTTCTTTGGGCTCAAGAGGCAATTGAGTAGTAGAGTCTTCTCTCGAAGGACCAAGCTAAAATTATATAACACCTTGATCATCCCTGTCCTGCTCTATGGTGCGGTGTCATGGACAATCTCAAAAGCGGATGAAGAAGCACTTGGTCTTTTCGAGAGAAAAGTTCTGTGTTCAATCTTTGGTCCTGTTTGCGTTGGTGGTTATTGGAGAAGAAGATTCAACCACGAAATGTACGGGCTGTACAGCGGCATGAGCCTAGTCAGGCGTCTACGGATTCAACGCCTAAGATGGCTGGGCCAGGTAGAGAGAGAAGGACCTCGATCGACTTGGTCTGCGCAGTTGGAGACAGCTGGCTAAGGATCGTGCCGGCTGGAGAGGCTTACTAGTTGATGCCCAGGTCCACCCCGGACTGTAGCGCCACCAGAAGAAGAAGAAGAACGATGATCATGGCAGGTGATTTTACCGAAGGTCTACCTGCAACACGCGAAAACATCCTTAAATGTAAGCTACTAGATAAGGAATCTTTGTTGTAGTGTGTTTTTAATCAGACACTACTATGTGGACACGGGTCACATAGTGTCTTGTTGAAGATTTTCACCAACCCAAGTAACAGAGATAAAATGTGCAGTGAATTGTTGCAGAAAATGTTTGATGAACCGTGTTGTTTTTAAGCGTGTGAAAATTGTTCATTTGCTCCCCCCTTTAAATTTCTGTTGACACACAAATTCCCGCGATGACGTCTTCAATAGAATTGTCCAGCACTCCTTATTATCCTTACACCATGAGCTGAATCTACGAAAATGTATTTAAGCATTAACAAACAATTACTAGTTCCTCTTCTTCTTCTTTGAGTATGTCACGAATTGAATCAGGGCTTCCTAATATCCCACAAAATCTTCAGAATTTCCAATCCATCAGCACTGTTGCCCTACATATTTCGAGTCGAAGATTTTTTCGACTGGTCTGTCGTCTCTATTCACGTTTTCCTATGTGGCCTTGAGATTGACGAAGATGTTTCCTCCCTGAATGCAGGCAAATAATGTTGGTTTGCTGTCCCCCCATTAATTCAAGAACTCAAGGAGATTTGAGGCGTGTTCGTAAACGGAGTTTTATCATTTAGCTGACGGTCTGAGGCAGGCTCAGTTCGATTGGACACAAATAACGAAGATCTTTGGCATTTAGTCTGATGTTTACAAAGACGGCCTTTCTTTCTTGAGAAACGGGAAAACACTAGGGAAAATCTATTCGTACAGCATGAGTTCCTTCAAGAACTGGTGCGTGCGTTCCAGAGATGTCAGCAGGCAATAAGCACGGACAACTTTGTTGGGCGTTAACATCATTAAGTGATGGGCTTAATAGAAAGATAATCGAGATCTTAGAAATCGACTTTAATAATCGAATGATAGCTCGAGATGGGCGTATTCGAATGGTCATTCGAGTGATAATCGATTAGTACAACATGTTGGCTCTTAAAATTATTCGAATGACTAATAACTACTAACACTAAACACTTTGTTACTTACAGATGCCATCAACCCCGCTAATCGGAGGAATTAGATACTTGAAGGACTTCAAGGCTAATATGGCCTTCAATAAATCCCAAAAAAAACAAGCACTCTCCTAAATCTACATAGAAAGGAAATCAGCAATGTCGTTGACATTATTACTGGTCATTGTCTATTAGACACACACGCAAGGATAATGGGAGCCCCCTGCAATGACTTTTGTAGGAGCTGTAGGCACGAAGAGGAAGAAGAAACTATACTTCACTACCTCGGCACCTGCCCAGCACCCGCCAGGACAAGGAAAAACAAGCTAGGCAGCTATTCATTCAATAGTCTTCAAGGAAATGTCTGGCATAAAAATTATGGACATAGCAAAATCTATAAAAAATATTAATTGGCGGAAACCCAGCAAAGAACGACTGGATGGCGCAGTTGATAGAGTGCCTGCCCCTGGTTAGCGGGGTCTCCGGTTCGAATCCCAGTGAAAACAAAGTTTATACGCTTTTATCTGATTTTCAAATCTGTTCCAGTCACCATTTGCCGTTGGGATCAAATTAACGGCACTATAACTGGAGTAGTCAATCAGTGGTAGTACTCTGACTATGGGTATCACAATGGACCAATATGGTCTAAGTGTGCTGGTGAATGCACTAGCAGCCCGCCTACCTAACCTAACCTAACCCAGGAAAGGAGTGCATTATCCAGGATATGCCACTAGCATACGAGTAGGTATCTTCAGGTGTTTTATTTAGTTAGTACCCAGAGGTACCGGCACGTTAGCTGCCGATTAGGGACAATGGCTCCAATCAGGATCTAAGTGAGCAAGAACTGCTTCAGCTGTGGCAATCACATTTACCTATTCTAATCTAACACTCGATAAAAGTATCTTCAGCGCTAGAGCAAGTAACGAATAGTTCTTGACGAGAAACACTAATCAGGAGCATAAACTGAATGAAAGAAAAATGCAAAGGAATAGAACTCAAGTATTGCTGGTTCATTAAAAAAAAACAGAAAAAAAAGGATGCGACACATCTATCGAGTTCTCTTGTGTTAGTAATTAGTTAGAAGTCATTCGAATGAATTAGTAGTTAGTAGTTAGTAGAATGAATTAGTAGTTCATTTTGACAATCGAGGTAGTCTCGCGATGTTGTATTAATCGATTATCACGCGAATGACCATTCGAATGCTTCCATCTCGAGTTATCATTCGATTATTTAAGTCGATTACTAAAGTCTCTATTCTTAAAATCATTCGAATGCGCCCATCACTAACATCAATGTTGCTACCTTGATCTTGTCTAGATTGATTCGAAGGGCACAACACTCCCATCCATCATTGTTTAGTTTGATTGAAATATCGAAGCGATAAGGAATGGAGACTGTATGAAGCGATAAGGAATGGAGACTATGTCCCAGTTCAATGTACGTGTTTGAGGTATGTAAGCAATGGAAGTGCCACCCTGTCCTATGAAGGGCAAACAATTTTCTCTTTCACATACACCTCCATTCGAAAGTCATAGTGCGGCATTTTAAGAACACAAAAACCTCCTCTGCCCGCAAATAGAGATATTTAAATTCCCCGTGCAGACAATTTGAGAATGACATTTAGGCCTCATTAAGTAATTGCACTTTATTCCAGCAATTAGACGAGATAGCGTGTGCGTGCATGGCGCTATAAAGGTACTGACTGTCGCAGGCAGTTAACATTTAGTTGATTTACATAAAAGGATTCATCGTACTGTCGTCATTAAACCTTTGAGGGAGTTTATTTAACTGATTCTGATTTGTTGTAAACAAATCTGACACCGTTTGCCGTTTAATGGCTAACAGTTCAGGAATGTCGAAAGCTTTTATATTCTACTTGAACATGCGCGTATTTACAGTACCCTTATCAGCGTAGATTTGAAAATATTTATGACTCAACAGCGATAAGTGCGTCTTCACTTCTTGATTGTGTTGTGCACTGGAGGATTTATTCTTTATTCTTCTTGAAGATGAATGCATTTTTCCATTCTTTTGAAGTTGGGACGAAACACGTCTATGGTTTTGATTTCAGTGTTTCCTTCTGGTGTCGAAAATGTTGAGCATGCACTTCAACATGAAATCATTGAGTACCAAATCAGATCTGCCCACACGGAAGACCCAGCAATTTCATAGTTTTTATTTAAGCCGTCTCCTGAAATCATTCGGTGGCTGTGTTTGGATTGCTGACCTTTGCTACAATACATGCTTCGTAACTCTTCTTATCTGTCTGACGATGTCATCTGACAGTGTCCGTTTGTCAGATTATTTGAAGTAGGTGAGTTACTGGTGCAGTGCTGCCAGGTTGTAGTAAATTTACCATTTTGTGGCAAATTTCAACTTCCATTCCACACATTTGGTAAAAAGGTATTTCCATACAAAAAAAAGAAATATTGCTTTTGGAAAAAAATTCGCTTGTATTTTCTAACATATTTTCGCAGGAACTGTCACATTCAAAAGAACTAGTGCATTATGGCTGAAACACAATAGTGCGTTTGCGCTGGCGTTGGCTTTCAACGCACACAATTCAATGGCCATGCAAAATGAGAGGAACGTAATAAAACGTAAAACGTAAGTCCATCGCACGTCATTATTCAACATGTTGGATATTTTTTGACAGAGGGGTGCGCTGTGAGATAGTTTCTCTCCCAGATTGAGAGTTTTCTTCCAAATTGAGAGTATGTTGTGTCAACTGTCATTTGAGAAATGAAAAAAGCTGATTAAAAATAATTTAACGACAAAAGTCATTTCAAATGAGTGTACGCAGAAAGGCGGCAATATTTTTCATCTGGTAGACGAGAGAGAGGACAGCTGATAAATTGAGTATTTATTTCAACGCAGTTCGTTATCCTTAACATGAAGTCGGATGACGTAGCTCACTATTCTGTTTTAGGCATTTACATATTGTTACATTTAACGGAAATGAGTTGACGTAAAATTAACCAAATTCTCTACTTAATGGGGTTCGATCACTGGATTGTAACACAAATATTCATTTATCCAATATACACCCGAATGTATTTACAAACTCCTTAAAGACCACTCTTACTTTACTAAAAAACCGAACCGATTTAAAACTTTGAACAGTCTATAATTTCCAAACTGAACTGTGTTAATTAACAAACTGTTCTGTAATAATTCCCCAACTGAACTGTGTTAATTCTGCCGCCGTCCTGATATTTATAGCTCCCAATATTCTTCTGGCGTCAGTTGGCTATGGAATTTCCCCGCTCTCGATTATGTCCATAATTCTTAGTATTCCATCTGTCTATACTTACTTACTTACTTGGATGGCGCTAACTCAACTAACAACCCTCTCTCTCCTGGTACGGGCCTTAGTTGCCACAAGTTGCGCACTCCAAGCCGGTTGAGGTTGCCTTCAACTTGTGCGCGCCACCTTAGACGAGGTCTTCCTCCACTGAGTTTTCCATCTGGGTTCTCTTCGAAGACTCTGCGGGCCGGAGCATTGGTGTCCATTCGCTCTACATGACCTAGCCATGATAAGGGACTGATGCGCAGATTTTTGATCAGATCAATTTCGCTGTACAGCTCGTATGGTTCGTCGTTGAATCTCCTTCTCCAGAGCCCGCCAAGGCATACGGGACCATATATTTTCCGAAGAATTTTTCTCTCGAACCGACCGAGGATATCCTCATCCATGGCCGAGGATATCCATTTCCATGCTTCAGCTCCAAAAAGTAAGACTGGTATGATCAAGGTCTTATAAAGGATCCCCTTAGTTCTTCGAAATAGTCAACTGCCTTCTCAGTCAGCCATCTGTCTATTGGTGGCGGGATTTTCATAACCGTGTACAACAATCATTTCGGGAATACTCTTTGGAGTTAGGAACAGTTTCTCCACTTCTGTATAGATGGCGGTCTGTGGTGTGGTCTCAAAGGTGGTGGAGTGATTTGTGGACTGAAAGTTGGTGTCCACACTTCATACTATTCACGCCGCAATCTAAAATTACCGCTTTTCTTAATTTGATTGGATTAATGTGTTTTATTGATTATCTATTGTGTTTTAAAATCTGTTTTCATTTTTAAATAATACCCCATTAGCTTTGATGTGGTAAATTTTAAGGAATATGATAATTTTTCTTCTCGATTGTGGTAAATTCCACTTCAAAATACTGGCAGTAGTGGCCCCTGATATCGAGACTGAAGTCGAATAAAGCTGCTCCGCAGAAAGTCCGGAACTCTTTAATGCAGCTGGAGATGAGCTGATTGCGTGCATGCACCAGCATCTCTAAGTGGAATCCCAGTGTCGGTTGTCCAATCCATAAAAAGAAGACATCTTCAATCTTGTAACTGCAAAAAGTTGTTCTCCCCAGCTGATGTAGATTTACATACTCTTAAGCTTGAACACAACTGACACATCTGGGCTGGTGCTCCTCAAGCGGCTTTTTGGCGGTATCCAGAAAGAGTCTTCAAAATGATAGGAGACAGATCCATCACTAAAACAATTTCATCTCTTGAACACCGTCGTAATGTTTCTTGTCTCTCTCTATTCTATCGATACTTCCACAAGCAATGCTCAGCCGAAATAGTCTAAGAATGCCCATCGTTTTACTATCCAGCCCAATTTTGGGCAAACGGTTAAATAAAAAGATTCTTTTTTTAGCCGTACCACACGGATGTGGAATTCTTTTACCCAACTCTATCTTTCCCTCTCATTATGATGCTCGGATATTTAAAACCAATGTGCGTTGGTATCTCATTTCTAATCGTGTCCTATTTTCTTAAAGCTTGTACTGTGTTTAACATATTGAGGGTATCCCAAACCCCTTAAGTGCGTGCAAATTATAAAAAAAAACTGCGCCAACTGCCGAGGGATCGCTTATAAGATCTTCTCTGTCGTTTTGTGTGAGCGCCTGAAACAATTCGTAAATAGCCTCATAGATCCTTCTCGGTGTGGTTACAGGCCGGAGAAGTCCAACATCGACCAAATCTTCACACTATGACAGGTCCTGCTAAAATCTCCAAGAGGCGAAACTCGTCCCACCACCTATTCGTCAATTTCAAAGCTGCATATGACAGCATGCATAGATACGAGCTATACAACGCCATGTCTATATTTGACTCCATTATCATCATCACCTTCTGACCCGCCTGATCCACTAAATGGGTCGCATGGGGTAACGCACGCAATCCTCCGCCAACGACTCTAACCCATCAGGAGTTATGGCAAAGCGTAACCCGGCGAGTTTTTCGACTAGACCAACCTCGGCAGTCGTGATGGTGAGGACATTCGTGCCACCTGACAAACTCATCGAAGCCAGATCTTTGCCTAATTTTGACATTCCTGTCAAAGTCGTCAGATTGCGCCGGATGACGATGGAGAACTCCGGCTGTTCCATCAAGTTCGGAATAGAGCACACCAAGACCTTCAATGTCAAAAAATAATTTAGACAAGGCGACGCACTGTCATGTCATTCTTGAGAAGGTCTTGCAGAACTCACACGCCAAGACAAGCGGCACGATCTTCGTACAACTGTTAGCATACGCGGATGACATTGACAAACACATTGAGCCGTAAATGAATTGGTTCAGCGGTGAACGAGGAAAAAACCGAAGTATATGCTGTCATCGAGGAAGGACGCTCAACATCGACGACTCGGCCAGAAAGTCTCCATAGGCAGCTATGACTTTGAGGTAGTCAAGGACTTCGTCACCCAGGATTTCCAAGTTAAACAGTGCAAATTGTACCACCCACTAGTCCCGTGATTTAACCCACAATACAGTCGCAACCATTTAAACAAAACTTTCGGTTATATGCAACAAGAAATTTATGACGGTACAACAAAGTTGCCTCCATCCGAACATGGTTGTATAAAAACTCCGCTTATTTGCAACACATTTTCTGAATTTTTTGTGTTGCAAATAAGCGGAGCTGATTGTACATCTTGTCAATCGCTGTTCCTTCGGCTCAAGAGGCAATTGAGTATAAGAGCTCCCTCTCGAAGGATCACGCTAACATTTTATAACTCCTTGATCACCCCCATTCTGCTCTATGGCACGAAAATATGCTTAATCTCAAGAGCAGGTGAAGAAGCCTGTCTCTTCGAGAGAAGAGTTCTACGTTCAATCTTTGGCCCTGTTTGCGTTGACAGTTTTTGGAGAAGAAGATTCAATCATGAAATGTAGAGTCTGTACAGCGACATGAGTCTAGCCAGGCGTCTACGGATTCAGCGCCTAAGATGGCTGGGCCATGTAGAGCCCATGGACAACACCGCTCCAGCCTGAAGAATCTTTGACTGGCAATAGACGACGAAAACCGATGGCGCTCACAAGTGGAGAAGGATCTCAACCAACTTGGCGTGCGAAATTGAAGGCAGTTGGCTTAAGATCGATCCAGCTGGAGAGGCTTGAGGCTGAGGCACAGGTTCACCCTAGACTGTGGCGCAGTTAGAAAAAGAAGAAGAACAATCCTTGGGAGCACATTGAGTGAGGCGAATATTTTCTTCAAAGCCATCATACGCCATTAAAGTTAAATTCGCATCAACCAACTATACTCAAGCAAATTAAAGCTACAAACTCTCCTTTCCAATACGCAGTAAAACAATCCCCTTTTCACGCACTTTACGGTCTGACGAATTTGCGAATCGCCAAGGATACACCCAGCCCTCTGGGCAAATAAAACCGAGAACAAAACATAAAAAAATCGCAGGAATTTCCCTCCCCGTCAAAGGGATGAATGTCTTGTTTTACGATTACTCGCAAGTCAACGGGTGACATCAGTGCATTGGCCTCAGTCCAAAGCAAGCTCCCTTGCGAATTGCTAAGTTCAACAGCCTACAAAATTTGCCACAACTACCCCAAAAATAAGTTCAGCTTTATGTTCTGCCCCCGAGCCGTGGAGCCGCGGTGCCGGCGGCGGCGGGGTGCCACATGTGACTTGCCCTGCTGCTGGCAATGGCACACTCATGCGCCCAGAATCTGCCTAACAGTCATTCTAACTTGTGATTCATTGCGAAAAAAGTAAATGGAGTGAATTGAATTGCGTGATTGTGTCGCAGTAATTAACCAAACTACGGAATCAGTTGCTCGGGGTGTGCATGAAACACCTTCAGTGCCCCCCCACCACCCTCTAAGGGATATGCTCACCCTCCACACATGCACAAGGCACGAATATATTTTTGCGATTAGGTCAAGATATTTGTGTCGACGAGCTGCCACTTGCTGCCACAATGTCAGCTAATAAAATCAAGATAACAACTAAATCAGTGGGTTTCTTCTTGCGGGCTAGGGAGGAAGGCTTTAATAAATCTAAATCCACAGTGGTGTTGTTTGGGTGGCATTCGTGCCCACGAAGCAGAAGTTATTAGCCAACTGGGTCATGTAGCAAGTCTGCGTGTTTCAAATTGTAGGTGTTGGTTTACTGTTGCGAGCTTTGTCGGTTTTTGGATATTTTTTTGCGAAAATAAAATAACTTGGCGCACCGTTGAATATGTAATCAAAATAAGTAAAAACCTAAGGAGGCACCTTCCATTCCAGAATGATTCATAGATTTGGTGGCGGTAATCCGGTGAAATGCCGTTGGGAGCGTTTTGGCACAGTCGAGCTTTGAAACGATTTTCCGTCTCGATTGTGGTAATGAAGACTGTATGAGTGCTTATTTATTATCCAAATGGGATTTTAAAACATGGCTTAATGTCATGAAGCGTTTTTTTTTTGGTTTTTGTTCATTTGCGCGGCGTTGTTATTGAGCGATTTTATTTGGTCGAGTAAATGAAGTGTGTTGTGTAACTGTACACCTATTATTGGAACACCAACACGTAATCGATTGAGGGAGGGAACTGCAAGCACATTGCAATAAATGATATAAATCAGAATTTGTATACTTTCAGGTGGAAACATTTAATGACTAGCTACCCACCGTGGCTCCGCATGAAGACACTTTATCAGTGTGGAGTGGGGGCTACAGTGGAACTTCTCTATAGCGAACATCGGCGGAACCATCACAATTGCCCGTTGTGTAGGACTGCCCGCTCTAGGGGGTAACGTAAGTTCTTTCTCCAAATCTGTAAATTCTTTTTAACCATCCACAGTGGACGAACAACTGTGCCATTTGCTGTGTGCGAAGTCAATACACTGCCTTGCGTGCGTCTAGGAAATGTTGTTTCCAGTAAATTCATGTTTGAGATATGCGGAGCTTTACAGACCAAGATTACATTTTTTAGGAGGTATATAGATACATAAGCGATGAGAGATAGTCTCATAAGTCCGATTCATGGCCCCGTCTATGAGGAAAGTGAATGGAGGAGGAGACATAAATAAACTCTACGAACTGTACCAAGATGTCAGACATCAGAAAATCGAAGGACCTTGATCGAGTGTCCTTTAGTCTTATCGAATGCCTTCGACACGGTTGACCACCATATTTTGATTTCCAAACCACTTTAAATTTTCTAAGTCTGCAGCAAGATCTATTGAAATCATAATCAAGTGGGTGAAAACAAGCTGTTGTTGTAGATAGATAGATAGATTTATTTCCAGTGGGTATAAATTTCATACATTATAAAGTGTGCAGAGATTTGATACATATTTATCTTGCTTCTGGAATATAATTATCAAGGTTTACAATTTTTAGTAGCTCGTGAATGTTTTTGAAGGAAAAAAAATGGAAAAAAAAGCCTTCATGTAAATTGTATTGTATATATATATTACAATTAGTAATAAGTAAGTAAAAAATAAATAAAGAAAGAAATATAAATATAAATAAATAAATAAATAGATAAATAAATGAGTAAATAAATAGATGAATAAATAAACAAATAACTAAGTACATAAATAAATAAATAAATAACAAAAAAAATAACAGTCAAACAAGAATAAATATAAAGCTACTATGAACATGGCTAGTCATATATTGATGCTGTGCTATGGAGGTGCCTCCTCCGTTGCTAGATTAAGTTCTTTTATGAGTGGGTTATCGGCAAGTTGACATCTCGATAAAACTCTAAGATAAAGTTTTTGAGCTTTTTGAAAAACGTATTCAACATTCGCCCTTCTGTGCAAATCTTGTGTTGAGTGATGCCAGGGAAGATTTACCATCATCTTTAACAGTTTGTTGTGTGATATTTGCAATTTCTTAATGTGATATTGCGCGCAACGTCCCCATACTTGACATCCGTATAAGATTATGGCTTGGAAAATTAGCTTATGATTAGATTATGTATAGACAACCTTGATTTTCGGTTTATAAAGAGGTAGAGCATTTTAATTCCAATGTTCAATTTGTTTACTGTTCTTGTAACATGTTCCTGAAAAGTCAGTTTGGTATCCAGATATATGCCTAAATATTTAACTGACTTTTCCCAATTAACTACTGTACGAAGCAACTAATACCTCACCATCAGTTCGGGTTTCGAGCGAAATACTCGACAATTGACCAGGTATACAGAATAACGAATGAAATTGAAGGAGTATTAGAGGAGAAAAAGATCTGCTCCACCGACCTACTTGACGTTTCCCAGGCCTTCGACAAAGTCTGGCATGAAGGCCTAAAATACAAACTAAGCATGCTTCTACCGACAAGCTTGTATAAGATACTAGAATCTTATCGCGATAACAGGATATTTAGAGTTAAGCACGGAACTGAATAATCCGATTTTAAAGAGATCCGAGCAGGAGTCCCTCAAGGGAGTGTCCTTAGCCCTACATTGCACCTGTTGTACACTACAGACATACCTAAAACTGAGGGTACACTTGTGGGTACATTTGCGGATGAGACAGTCATCCTGGTAATGGGAAGTTCAATTGAGTCCTCAACTGAAAAACTGCAACGAGCTCTGGATAAAATAAAGGAATGGCCAAAACGCTTGCGCATTGCTCCCAATAAGACCAAATCAACGCACATAAATTTTACCTACAGATATATTGAAAGTTTCATTAATTCAGTACATATACCGTACGCTAATGAAGCAAAATATCTTGTTATGACTCTTGATGCGAAACTCAAGTGGAAGGCCCACGTGGAAAAGAAACGGGATGAGCTCGAACACCGGTATAGAGAAACATAATGGTTACTTGGAAGGCACTCCAAGTTAAGCATGCACAACAAACTGTTAATATACATGAAAGTACTGAAGCCGTTACGGACTTACGGCATACAACTATGGGGTTGCACCAGAGCAAGTAATGGAGGATTTATTCAGTCCTTTCAAAATAGAATTATACGGGATATTGTGAAAGCTACCTGGTATCTCAGGAGTTGTGATATACAAAGGGACGTAGGGATAACTACCGTCGACGAAAAATAACAAACTCCGCTCGAAAGCTAAGTATCAGACTTCGTAGTCATTGTAACAATGCCATCCTCCAAACTTTGGACATGAGACATGAGATTTAGTACGCCGACTCCAGCGTACGATTTGGCGCAATAGTAATAAACCGCCTTATCGATGGTCATGGCTGGTGATTGTACCGAAGGTCTACCTGCAACACGCGAAAACATCCTTAAATGTAAGCTACTAGATAAGGAATCTTTGTTGTAGTAAAGAAAAACCAAAACGGAAGGGTGTTCTTAATCAGACACTACTATGTCGACACGGGTCACATAGTGTCTTGTTGAAGATTTTCACCAACCAACGCAACAAAAAAA
Organism: Eristalis intricaria; assembly: GCA_964034865.1. NCBI lineage: Eukaryota > Metazoa > Arthropoda > Insecta > Diptera > Syrphidae > Eristalis > Eristalis intricaria. The sequence goes on from OZ035874.1 coordinate 47,693,627, forward strand.
CATCCCAAGCAACGAAACAAATTATGTGACTTATATTCTATCAAACGAACTCGAGAATCACTCGCGGATTCGCCGTCCTCTTCTGTAAAACCCAGCTCGCCCTTGCACAGGCTCAACACTCTAGAGTGGAAATTTGTTGCTGTACATAGATATATGTATCAAGCAACACACAACCAAAATGCTGTGGTTGTGTGTGACGTGGTTTATCGCATTTTTATTTGCTCTATCTCTGCGCGATATATTTGGCTGGGCTTTGCCTATATATCTAGTCAACAATAAATATATAAATTGTATGAGAATTTGGTAACGCAAGTTTTTGCGGTAAAATTTGTTACAAGCGAGACATATTGTATGAGAGTTTTGTGTGGTGAACGAGAATACCTTTAAAATACAGACGTGAGTTAAGGAACACAGTCTCTTCATGGCATTAAAGCGAGCGTGGTAAGTGTGTCATGCAAGTGTGTAGAATTGTTATTTATGCCATTGCAATTACTCTTCGTCATTTATTGCATTTTGCGTATAAAATATATTTCACAGAAATTCTTGGGTTAGCGCCGCTAAACTAGCTAACTGAGAGGAATCGCCACTGTCCAGAACCCACAGCGTAGGAATGTACCTATCCACTGCATCTTCTCCAATCACTGACTTTGCTCTGAGAGTAAGCAAAAGGAAGTAGTAGTAGAAGGACATATAATAATAATAATAATGTGGTTGGCGCGACAGTCCGAGGCGGACCAAGGCCTAACTTCTCAGCGACCACTCGTGTTGTGCATGCTATTGTTCTTTCACGCGTGGAAGGGCCCTACAGTTTAATGCCGCCTCCGAGCGGCGAAGTTGAGAATCTCTTTCTAGACAGGAATACTCTTTGAGGCATTGTCAGTGACTCGAAAGAGGTGAAGAATTCGACGCACTTACCCACCACGCCACGGCGACCCAGAAGGACCTATACATTCAGTATATTCTGTGAAGGTAGCCCTAAGCGACAAACATGCTTTTTCGTGTTCGCTATGTTTTCTCGTGTAGGAGCTGCTTCGAGAACTGTTAGCTGTGGGGGAAAAATTTCGATTTTTTCGTGTTCGTTGGCCATGTTCGCGACCAAACCTCATTTTTGCTGTGAGCGTCTCGTTGAGTTCATATCTTTATCGTACATGTTTACACTGTGAACAACACGAAATGAATGTTCGCCGAGTAGGGGATAACGCAAACGAACAGGTTCTGCATGCATGTTCGTCGTTTAGGGCTACCTTGAAAAAAATGAATTAAACCGACGAATGCTGTTCACCAACATTTTAAGTAATTCGCAAAACATAAACAAACACTCATCTGTCATCTGTCTGCCCTGGCTTCGACTGACACCACAACAACCACACTGATGTCGATAGATCGATGAACGTCCTTGACAGATCGATGGCAATCTGAAAGCGACTGACAACACAACACTTCCCTCTTGAAAGTGGGACAAAAAAAACCCACCCCAAAAACACATGTATTCCCAATCGAGTTTCATTTGGCCATCAAATACCGAAATAGTCTCTCCTCCCAACACACAGTCAAAAACATGAAAATAAAAGCAAGCACTCACCGTAGTCAGGAAAGTGGTGGAAATCTTTATGGCCGGCCCAGAAGTCTGACACAGCATTTTCTTATTCATTGGATTGCCCATGTTAACCTTATGTTTCATAGTGCAATGCGATACTATATCCATGTTCCTTCGATACACCTCTACACGAATACTCGCGAATGTGTGCAACTTCAACGAAAAAAACCGAATCTTCACAAGAAACTAAATCTCAAATTCCGAGCCATGCACATTCTTGTTCACATTCATTTTCTTCTTCACGATTGTTTAATAACTTAATTCGCTTAATTCACTCCTCCTCTCATTGGTAACTACAAAGTGGCATGTTCCACACACAAAAAGGCACTCTTGGCTTACAAACTGATTACAGCAACACTGAGGGGACCTCGGGCAACCGACTACGCGAAGTGGTCTTCTCTAAATTGACTCGAGCTTCTAACCGATGACAACATGTGAAAACTCCTTGACTGTTTGTTTTCTGTTTTTCTTCTTCAGTTCCAACTGTGTGTCGTCGTCGTCGTTGTCGTATGTGGCACGAAACTGTCTACGTTTAGGGGGCAAAAGGGCTAACTGGTGGTGGTGCTGTTCCTAGCAGTCCCGCAGTTCAAGGGGTGGTATATTTAGAGTTGAAAGTTGCCAGTGACGAGGCAAAAACAAAAAAAAAAACAAAAACTGGGTGAACTAACTTCGACCTCTCTCAGTGTGTGTCGTCATTTATAATTAATTTCTTCAAAGCCCCCGCCGCCGCAGCGCCGCGGCACTCGTCTCTATATGGAGCGAATCGATAATATTATTTCAAAAACTTTGCGCGAATGTTTTGCTTTCTTTTTTTCCCACCAGAGGGAGAGATGGACGCAGGGAGGGAGTTTAAATCTGATGACCAACCAACACCGACGTCTTAGTCAGATAAAACTTTCTCACTCTATTGCTCACTTCACTTCGCACTGTCCAACTGACCGAATGGACAAAATCTAAAGTTTAACACTGTACGACACTAATTCAGCCCAAGAGGGGGTGTAGAACAGCAATTAATCAATTGACAGGCGTTTGTTGTTGCTGCTGCTGCTACTGTGCGACTCGTTAACTTGACTTTGATGACCCACTAAGTAACTATGCATCTGCAGTCAACACTCAGGTACTCACACGAGAACAACAAAAACAAGCGATTCTCTCGCATTTAAAATTAGATGAGAACAATGAAATTCATTTATTTCATTTGATTCACTTGATTTGATTGTTTTCTTGTTCATCTAATTTAAAAATAAATCAAGAATATACTTTGACATGGCACCGGGCTGCCCGCTGGCTGTTGGCTGCTGGCTGCTGGCTGCTGTCACTTCGTCGACCAACACTGACTACAGAGGCGCACCGCACAGCACGCGTGAGCTAAGTACTGAACAAGCCGAAACAACCTGCAGACTCTAGTGAACACGGCCAACACCGAAAAACTACCCCAATCGCTACGGGTGGGTAGCGGGCGGCGCCGCGTGGCTCTGTGTGGTGGTGGTGTATCGTGAATTGAACTTCAAAAGAAGTCAGTGGAATAGATTTTTGTGAATCCGATGTGAGTAGTGGAAGCGTGGAAGAGCTTAACAGCAACAACAACTGTTGTGACTACTGCCAGAGTCATATGGCCAGAGAGTGATTTGTTTGAATTGTCGCTCGAATGCAAATGTGTGCGTGTGCGGAGAGAGGATGTGTATGGCCCGATGATTTCATTGCTTTTCTAACTTAGTCGGCTAATGTCTGCGCTAGACCGTGCTGTGGCTGGTCGAGAGGGAATGGAATGCAAAAAGCTCAAGTGCTGAGAGATGAGCAATGCGATGAAAGTCGCAAGGCGGCATCGTCGTCTCCGTCGTCGTCGTTGTCCGTGTCCGTGTCAAGTGAATTAAGAAATAAACTTAATCAGAGTGAAGGGCGCCATGTGGAACAGTGAGTCGAGGAATGCCTTCAACGTACTCGATTTAATTTCGGCTTTACATTCCACATTTAAATTTAGTGTGGGATGTAAAACCATAATAAATCAAAATGAATGTGGGGTCAACCTTAAAGTGAACTGACTCTCCGTCACGCTGAGGATTTGACGGCGTAATAGCGAGTTGTTAAGGAGTTGATCACCAAAGAGAATGTGTAGTTTTGTTAAAATTGGACCTAGGCCTAGTTTCTCAGCAACCACTCGCGTTGTGCGTGCTATTGTTCTTTCAGGAGTGGAAGGGACCTACAATTTAATGCCGACTACGAACGGCGAATTTGAGAAGCTTTTTCTAGACAGGAATACTCTTTGACAATTGTCAGTGACTGGAAAGAGGTGGAGCCGTGAATTATCAAAGGCGGTGAATTCGGGTATCGAACCTGGAACCCTCTGCGTAGGAGTCGACGCAATTACCCACTACGCCACAGCAACCACGTGTAGTTTTGTTAGTTTTCCAAATATCTTCAGGAAGAAATAAGAACTGTCTAAGGGCCATTGAAATAAAAGGTACCTACTGGACGCTTGACTGCAGTCCATGCAAGGTCTGAAGCTGACATCGTTGACAGTCCACAGGGCACGCTGTTTCCAGTTATCATCCCTGAAGGTTCCCGGACATAGAATACTTTACCAGAAATAAAGTATTACAGAGATGGCCGAGTTCACAGCTGATTGCCACTTAGACCAACGACGAATTTGGGTGCCTCTTTGACTGATAATCATTAATTTGTTGACGGTTATTCATGAAGTAACGTGAATTTCACCCTGTGATTTGTTTTGAGAAAATGATGGGTCCACCCCGGACTGTAGCGCCAAATAAAGAAGAAGAAGTAGAAGAGAGGTCGCGTTCGCCTTACGTTTGACATTTTAGTAGTATTCTCTCGTTTTGTTAATTGATTGCTATTGATGTACGTGTGTGAAAATACGTCGGCAGCAGCAGCGCAACATTGTGTCACAGGCATCAAGGCCTATATGTTTTGCGTCAACGGCGACTTTGCCTTTAAACCGGAGATTACATCTTCGTCTTCTTCTTCAACAAGCAGGCTTCAATACCCTCTTTGGTTTCCATTACGCTCGATGTGACTGAGCCAGTCCAGTCGATCGGTTTTTTTCTTCTGGATGACATCCACATCTTGGTACAACTCGTAGAGTTTCCTTGTCAACAAAGGAACACCTAATGTTCACCGAGCTTATGCAGTGATTAATATTCAAGACGTTATAAGCCTAAGACTTACATATTTAACGATTAGTGCGACATCCTTCATTTATGCCCCTTAGCTGCTCATGCTTGTAACTCAATTAGCCGCTTCAAGAACTCTCGCCACAAATTACTGCCAATTACTCCTCGATGAATGTCTGTCGTGTTTCCTGCTTCTTTCTTGCTTAATCTGGCATATTTCGTTCACACCCCTGAAGAGCAGACTGACACAAGACTAGTGCGGAACACAAGTGTGTGCTTGTTTTAAACTTGTCCGCATTTCAGCAAAACTAAAAGTGGAACAAAACTAAATCTCCTCTGAAAGTGAAAAAAGAAATGTAAGTCCACAAACAAAGACGAATCTAAGGAAGAACAACAAAAAGGTGGAGAACATAATCGGATAAATTGAAGAGGCCACCAACGCAAAAAGAAAAATTATAAGCAGCTCTTAGTACTATCATCCCCAGACCGAACTTGAATATAAGTTTGTTACAGCCACTTAAGTTGTTGGATGACAACAGCTTGCGGGTCCCCTTGAACACGAATTAACACTTCAGTGGGAGCAACGACCCCAATTTACCGAGCTTATTACTAGCAATGAACTTAAACAATCTAAAATTGCAAAACTAATGCTCAACCTAGATAGATAAAAAGAGAAAGAGAGAGGCTATATATATATTCTGAGACCACACGGCGTATGCGGGATATTCTGAGACCACACGGCGAATGTGGAATATTCTGAGACCACTCGGCGTCTGTGGAATATTCTGACACCACACGACGTATGCGGGATCTTCTGAGACCACACGGCGTATGCGGGATATTCTGAGACCACACGGCGAGTGTGGATTGTTCTGAGACCACTCGGCGTATGTGGAATATTCTGAGACCACACGGCGTATGTGGGATATTCTGAGACCACGCGCCGTATGTGGAATATTCTGAGACCACATGGCGTATGTGGAATATTCTGAGACCACACGGCGTATGTGGAGTATTCTGAGACCACGCGGCGTATGTGGAATATTCTGAGACCACACGGCGCATGCGGGTAATTCTGAGACCACACGGCGAATGTGGAATATTCTGAGACCACGCGGCGTATGTGGAATATTCTGACACCACACGACGTATGCGGGATCTTCTGAGACCACACGGCGTATGCAGGATATTCTGACACCACACAGCGTGTGTGGAATATTCTGAGACCACACGGCGTATGTGGAATATTCTGAGACCACACGGCGCATGCGGGTAATTCTGAGACCACACGGCGAATGTGGAATATTCTGAGACCACGCGGCGTATGTGGAATATTCTGACACCACACGACGTATGCGGGATCTTCTGAGACCACACGGCGTATGCAGGATATTCTGACACCACACAGCGTGTGTGGAATATTCTGAGACCACACGGCGTATGTGGAGTATTCTGAGACCACACGGCGTATGTGGAGTATTCTGAGACCACACGGGGTATGCGGGATCTTCTGGCACGACACGGCGTGTGTGGAATATTCTGAGAGCACACGGAGTATGCGGGATAATCTGAGACCACACGGCGTATGTGGAATATTCTGAGACCACACGGCGTATGCAGGATATTCTGACACCACACGGCGTGTGTGGAATATTCTGAGACCACACGGCGTATGTGGAATATTCTGAGACCACACGGCGTATGTGGAGTATTCTGAGACCACACGGGGTATGCGGGATCTTCTGAGACCACACGGCGTATGTGGAATATTCTGAGACCACACGGCGTATGTGGAGTATTCTGAGACCACACGGCGTATGTGGAGTATTCTGAGACCACACGGGGTATGCGGGATCTTCTGGCACGACACGGCGTGTGTGGAATATTCTGAGAGCACACGGAGTATGCGGGATAATCTGAGACCACACGGCGTATGTGGAATATTCTGAGACCACACGGCGTATGCAGGATATTCTGACACCACACAGCGTGTGTGGAATATTCTGAGACCACACGGCGTATGTGGAATATTCTGAGACCACACGGCGTATGTGGAGTATTCTGAGACCACACGGTGTATGCGGGATCTTCGGAGACCACACGGCGTATGTGGAATATTCTGAGACCACACGGCGTATGTGGAGTATTCTGAGACCACACGGGGTATGCGGGATCTTCTGGCACGACACGGCGTGTGTGGAATATTCTGAGAGCACACGGAGTATGCGGGATAATCTGAGACCACACGGCGTATGTGGAATATTCTGAGACCACACGGCGTATGCAGGATATTCTGACACCACACAGCGTGTGTGGAATATTCTGAGACCACACGGCGTATGTGGAATATTCTGAGACCACACGGCGTATGTGGAGTATTCTGAGACCACACGGGGTATGCGGGATCTTCTGAGACCACATGGCGTATGTGGAATATTCTGAGACCACACGGCGTATGTGGAGTATTCTGAGACCACACGGGGTATGCGGGATCTTCTGGCACGACACGGCGTGTGTGGAATATTCTGAGAGCACACGGAGTATGCGGGATAATCTGAGACCACACGGCGTATGTGGAATATTCTGAGACCACACGGCGTATGCAGGATATTCTGACACCACACGGCGTGTGTGGAATATTCTGAGACCACACGGCGTATGTGGAATATTCTGAGACCACACGGCGTATGTGGAGTATTCTGAGACCACACGGGGTATGCGGGATCTTCTGAGACCACACGGCGTATGTGGAATATTCTGAGACCACACGGCGTATGTGGAGTATTCTGAGACCACACGGGGTATGCGGGATCTTCGGAGACCACACGGCGTATGTGGAATATTCTGAGACCACACGGCGTATGTGGAGTATTCTGAGACCACACGGGGTATGCGGGATCTTCTGGCACGACACGGCGTGTGTGGAATATTCTGAGAGCACACGGAGTATGCGGGATAATCTGAGACCACACGGCGTATGTGGAATATTCTGAGACCACACGGGGTATGTGGAGTATTCTGAGACCACACGGGGTATGCGGGATCTTCTGAGACCACGCGGCGTATGTGGAATATTCTGAGACCACGCGGGGTATGCGAGATATTCTGAGACCACACGGCGTATGTGGAATATTCTGAGTCCACACGGCGTATGTGGAATATTCTGAGACCACACGGAGTATGCGGGATAATCTGAGACCACACGGCGTATGTGGAATATTCTGAGACCACACGGCGTATGCAGGATATTCTGACACCACACGGCGTGTGTGGAATATTCTGAGACCACACGGCGTATGTGTAATATTCAGAGACCACACGGCGTATGTGGAATAGTCTGAGACCACACGGCGTATGTGGAGTATTCTGAGACCACACGGCTTATGCGGGATTTTCTGAGACCACAGGGCGTATGTGGAATATTCTGAGACCACACGGGCTATGCGGGATATTCTGAGACCACACGGCGTATGTGGAATATTCAGCGACCACACGGATTATTCTGCGAACACCCGGCGTATGTGGAATATTCTGAGACCACACGGCGTATGTGGATGTTCGGACACCACACGGCGTATGCGGGATATTCTGAGACCACACGGCGTATGTGGAATATTCTGAGACCACACGGAGTATGCGGGATATTCTGAGACCACACGGCGTGTGTGGAATATTCTGAGAGCACACGGAGTATGCGGGATAATTTGAGACCACACGGCGTATGTGGAATATTCAGCGACCACACGGATTATTCTGCGAACACCCGGCGTATGTATAATATTCTGAGACCACACGGCGTATGTGGAATATTCTGAGACCACACGGGCTATGCGGGATATTCTGAGACCACACGGCGTATGTGGAATATTCAGCGACCACACGGATTATTCTGCGAACACCCGGCGTATGTGGAATATTCTGAGACCACACGGCGTATGTGGATGTTCGGACACCACACGGCGTATGTGGAATATTCCGACACCACACGGCGTACGTGGAATATTCTGAGACCACACGGGCTATGCGGGATATTCTGAGACCACACGGCGTATGTGGAATATTCAGCGACCACACGGATTATTCTGCGAACACCCGGCGTATGCGGGATATTCTGACACCACACGGCGTACGTGGAATATTCTGAGACCACACGGGGTATGCGGGATATTCTGACACCACACGGCGTGTGTGGAATATTCTGAGACCACACGGCGGAATATTCTGAGACCACACGGCGTATGTGGAATATTCTGAGACCATACGGCGTATGCGGGATATTCTGAGACCACACGGCGTATGTGGAATATTCTGAGACCACACGGAGTATGCGGGATATTCTGAGACCACACGGCGTGTGTGGAATATTCTGAGACCACACGGCGTATGCGGAATATTCTGAGAACACGCGGCGTATGTGGAATATTCTGAGACCACACGGCTTATGCGGGATTTTCTGAGACCACAGGGCGTATGTGGAATATTCTGAGACCACACGGCGTATGTGGATGTTCGGACACCACACAGCGTATGTGGAATATTCCGACACCACACGGCGTACGTGGAATATTCTGAGACCACACGGGGTATGCGGGATATTCTGACACCACACGGCGTGTGTGGAATATTCTGAGAGCACACGGAGTATGCGGGATATTCTGAGACCACACGGCGTATGCGGGATATTCTGACACCACACGGCGTACGTGGAATATTCTGAGACCACACGGGGTATGCGGGATATTCTGAGACCACACGGCGTATGTGGAATATTCAGCGACCACACGGATTATTCTGCGAACACCCGGCGTATGTGGAATATTCTGAGACCACACGGCGTATGTGGATGTTCGGACACCACACGGCGTATGTGGAATATTCCGACACCACACGGCGTACGTGGAATATTCTGAGACCACACGGGGTATGCGGGATATTCTGACACCACACGGCGTGTGTGGAATATTCTGAGAGCACACGAAGTATGCGGGATATTCTGAGACCACACGGCGTATGCGGGATATTCTGACACCACACGGCGTATGTGGAATATTCTGAGACCACACGGCGTATGCGGGATTTTCTGAGACCACACGGCGTATGCGGGATATTCTGACACCACACGGCGTATGTGGAATATTCTGAGACCACACGGCGTATGCGGGATTTTCTGAGACCACACGGCGTATGCGGGATATTCTGACACCACACGGCGTGTGTGGAATATTCTGAGACCACACGGGGTATGCGGGATATTCTGAGACGACACGGCGTATGTGGAATATTCCGAGACCACACGGCGTACGTGGAATATTCTGAGACCACACGGGGTATGTGGGATATTCTGAGACCACACGGCGTATGTGGAATATTCTGAGACCACACGGCGTATGTGGAATATTCTGAGACCACACGGCGTATGCGGGATCTTCTGAGACCACACGGCGTATGTGGAATATTCTGAGACCACACGGAGTATGCGGGATATTCGGAGACCACACGGAGTTTGTGGAATATTCTGAGACCACACGGCGTATGCGGGTTATTCTGAGACCACACGGAGTATGCGTGATAATTTGAGACCACACGGCGTATGTATAATATTCTGAGACCACACGGCGTATGTGGAATATTCTGAGACCACACGGAGTATGCGGGATATTCGGAGACCACACGGCGTGTGTGGAATATTCTGAGAGCACACGGAGTATGCGGTATAATTTGAGACCACACGGCGTATGTATAATATTCTGAGACCACACGGCGTATGTGGAATATTCTGAGACCACACGGGGTATGCGGGATATTCTGTGACCACACGGCGTATGTGGAATATTCTGAGACCACACGGCGTATGCGGGATTTTCTGAGACCACACGGCGTATGTGGAATATTCTGAGACCACACGGCGTATGCGGGATATTCTGAGACCACACGGCGTATGTGGAATATTCTGAGACCACACGGCGAGTGTGGATTGTTCTGAGACCACGCGGCGTATGTGGAATATTCTGAGACCACACGGCGTATGCGTGATTTTCTGAGACCACAGGGCGTATGTGGAATATTCTGAGACCACACGGCGTATGCGGGATCTTCTGAGACCACACGGCGTATGTGGAATATTCTGAGACCACACGGCGTATGCGGGATATTCTGAGACCACACGGCGTATGTGGAATATTCTGAGACATCACAGCTTATGTTTGCTATTCTGAGACCACACGGCGTATATGAAATATTCTGAGACCACACGGCGAGTGTGGATTGTTCTGAGACCACACGGCGTATGTGGAATATTCTGAGACCACACGGCGCATGCGGGATCTTCTGAGACCACACGGCGTATGTGGAATATTCTGAGACCACACGGCGAGTGTGGATTGTTCTGAGACCACGCGGCGTATGTGGAATATTCTGAGACCACACGGCGTATGCGGGATTTTCTGAGACCACAGGGCGTATGTGGAATATTCTGAGACCACACGGCGTATGCGGGATATTCTGAGACCACACGGCGTATGTGGAATATTCTGAGACATCACAGCTTATGTTTGCTATTCTGAGACCACACGGCGTATATGAAATATTCTGAGACCATACGGCGAGTGTGGATTGTTCTGAGACCACGCGGCGTATGTGGAATATTCTGAGACCACACGGCGTATGCGGGTTATTCTGAGACCACACGGAGTATGCAGGATAATTTGAGACCACACGGCGTATGTATAATATTCTGAGACCACACGGCGAATGTGGATTGTTCTGAGACCACGCGGCGTACGTGGAATATTCTGAGACCACACGGCGTATGCGGGATTTTCTGAGACCACAGGGCGTATGTGGAATATTCTGAGACCACACGGCGTATGCGGGATCTTCTGAGACCACACGGCGTATGTGGAATATTCTGAGACCACACGGCGTATGCGGGATTTTCTGAGACCACACGGCGTATGCGGGATATTCTGACACCACACGGCGTGTGTGGAATATTCTGAGACCACACGGGGTATGCGGGATATTCTGAGACGACACGGCGTATGTGGAATATTCCGAGACCACACGGCGTACGTGGAATATTCTGAGACCACACGGGGTATGTGGGATATTCTGAGACCACACGGCGTATGTGGAATATTCTGAGACCACACGGCGTATGTGGAATATTCTGAGACCACACGGCGTATGCGGGATCTTCTGAGACCACACGGCGTATGTGGAATATTCTGAGACCACACGGAGTATGCGGGATATTCGGAGACCACACGGAGTTTGTGGAATATTCTGAGACCACACGGCGTATGCGGGTTATTCTGAGACCACACGGAGTATGCGTGATAATTTGAGACCACACGGCGTATGTATAATATTCTGAGACCACACGGCGTATGTGGAATATTCTGAGACCACACGGAGTATGCGGGATATTCGGAGACCACACGGCGTGTGTGGAATATTCTGAGAGCACACGGAGTATGCGGTATAATTTGAGACCACACGGCGTATGTATAATATTCTGAGACCACACGGCGTATGTGGAATATTCTGAGACCACACGGGGTATGCGGGATATTCTGTGACCACACGGCGTATGTGGAATATTCTGAGACCACACGGCGTATGCGGGATTTTCTGAGACCACACGGCGTATGTGGAATATTCTGAGACCACACGGCGTATGCGGGATATTCTGAGACCACACGGCGTATGTGGAATATTCTGAGACCACACGGCGAGTGTGGATTGTTCTGAGACCACGCGGCGTATGTGGAATATTCTGAGACCACACGGCGTATGCGTGATTTTCTGAGACCACAGGGCGTATGTGGAATATTCTGAGACCACACGGCGTATGCGGGATCTTCTGAGACCACACGGCGTATGTGGAATATTCTGAGACCACACGGCGTATGCGGGATATTCTGAGACCACACGGCGTATGTGGAATATTCTGAGACATCACAGCTTATGTTTGCTATTCTGAGACCACACGGCGTATATGAAATATTCTGAGACCACACGGCGAGTGTGGATTGTTCTGAGACCACACGGCGTATGTGGAATATTCTGAGACCACACGGCGCATGCGGGATCTTCTGAGACCACACGGCGTATGTGGAATATTCTGAGACCACACGGCGAGTGTGGATTGTTCTGAGACCACGCGGCGTATGTGGAATATTCTGAGACCACACGGCGTATGCGGGATTTTCTGAGACCACAGGGCGTATGTGGAATATTCTGAGACCACACGGCGTATGCGGGATATTCTGAGACCACACGGCGTATGTGGAATATTCTGAGACATCACAGCTTATGTTTGCTATTCTGAGACCACACGGCGTATATGAAATATTCTGAGACCATACGGCGAGTGTGGATTGTTCTGAGACCACGCGGCGTATGTGGAATATTCTGAGACCACACGGCGTATGCGGGTTATTCTGAGACCACACGGAGTATGCAGGATAATTTGAGACCACACGGCGTATGTATAATATTCTGAGACCACACGGCGAATGTGGATTGTTCTGAGACCACGCGGCGTACGTGGAATATTCTGAGACCACACGGCGTATGCGGGATTTTCTGAGACCACAGGGCGTATGTGGAATATTCTGAGACCACACGGCGTATGCGGGATCTTCTGAGACCACACGGCGTATGTGGAATATTCTGAGACCACACGGCGTATGCGGGATTTTCTGAGACCACACGGCGTATGCGGGATATTCTGACACCACACGGCGTGTGTGGAATATTCTGAGACCACACGGGGCATGCGGGATATTCTGAGACGACACGGCGTATGTGGAATATTCCGAGACCACACGGCGTACGTGGAATATTCTGAGACCACACGGGGTATGTGGGATATTCTGAGACCACACGGCGTATGTGGAATATTCTGAGACCACACGGCGTATGTGGAATATTCTGAGACCACACGGCGTATGTGGAATATTCTGAGACCACACGGCGTATGTGGAATATTCTGAGATCACACGGCTAGTGTGGATTGTTCTGAGACCACGCGGCGTATGTGGAATATTCCACACGGCGTATGTGGAATATTCTGAGACCACACGGCGTATGTGGAATATTCTGAGACCACACGGCGTATGTGGAATATTCTGAGACCACACGGCGTATGTGGAATATTCTGAGACCACACGGCGATCTTCTGAGACCACACGGCGTATGTGGAATATTCTGAGACCACACGGCGTATGCGGGATATTCTGAGACCACACGGCGTGTGTGGAATATTCTGAGAGCACACGGAGTATGTGGGATATTCTGAGACCACACGGCGTATGTGGAATATTCTGAGACATCACAGCTTATGTTTGCTATTCTGAGACCACACGGCGTATATGAAATATTCTGAGACCATACGGCGAGTGTGGATTGTTCTGAGACCACGCGGCGTATGTGGAATATTCTGAGACCACACGGCGTATGCGGGATCTTCTGAGACCACGCGGCGTATGTGGAATATTCTGAGACCACACGGCGTATGTGGAATATTCTGAGACCACACGGCGTATGTGGAATATTCTGAGATCACACGGCGAGTGTGGATTGTAATATTCTGAGAGCACACGGAGTATGCGGTATAATTTGAGACCACACGGCGTATGTATAATATTCTGAGACCACACGGCGTATGTGGAATATTCTGAGACCACACGGGGTATGCGGAATATTCTGAGACCACACGGCGTATGCGGGATTTTCTGAGACCACACGGCGTATGTGGAATATTCTGAGACCACACGGCGTATGCGGGATATTCTGAGACCACACGGCGTATGTGGAATATTCTGAGACCACACGGCGAGTGTGGATTGTTCTGAGACCACGCGGCGTATGTGGAATATTCTGAGACCACACGGCGTATGCGGGATTTTCTGAGACCACAGGGCGTATGTGGAATATTCTGAGACCACACGGCGTATGCGGGATCTTCTGAGACCACACGGCGTATGTGGAATATTCTGAGACCACACGGCGTATGCGGGATATTCTGAGACCACACGGCGTATGTGGAATATTCTGAGACATCACAGCTTATGTTTGCTATTCTGAGACCACACGGCGTATATGAAATATTCTGAGACCACACGGCGAGTGTGGATTGTTCTGAGACCACACGGCGTATGTGGAATATTCTGAGACCACACGGCGCATGCGGGATCTTCTGAGACCACACGGCGTATGTGGAATATTCTGAGACCACACGGCGAGTGTGGATTGTTCTGAGACCACGCGGCGTATGTGGAATATTCTGAGACCACACGGCGTATGCGGGATTTTCTGAGACCACAGGGCGTATGTGGAATATTCTGAGACCACACGGCGTATGCGGGATCTTCTGAGACCACACGGCGTATGTGGAATATTCTGAGACCACACGGCGTATGCGGGATATTCTGAGACCACACGGCGTATGTGGAATATTCTGAGACATCACAGCTTATGTTTGCTATTCTGAGACCACACGGCGTATATGAAATATTCTGAGACCATACGGCGAGTGTGGATTGTTCTGAGACCACGCGGCGTATGTGGAATATTCTGAGACCACACGGCGTATGCGGGTTATTCTGAGACCACACGGAGTATGCAGGATAATTTGAGACCACACGGCGTATGTATAATATTCTGAGACCACACGGCGAATGTGGATTGTTCTGAGACCACGCGGCGTACGTGGAATATTCTGAGACCACACGGCGTATGCGGGATTTTCTGAGACCACAGGGCGTATGTGGAATATTCTGAGACCACACGGCGTATGCGGGATCTTCTGAGACCACACGGCGTATGTGGAATATTCTGAGACCACACGGCGTATGCGAGATATTCTGAGACCACACGGCGTATGTGGAATATTCTGAGACATCACAGCTTATGTTTGCTATTCTGAGACCACACGGCGTATATGAAATATTCTGAGACCACACGGCGAGTGTGGATTGTTCTGAGACCACACGGCGTATGTGGAATATTCTGAGACCACACGGCGTATGTGGAATATTCTGAGACCACACGGCGTATGTGGAATATTCTGAGATCACACGGCTAGTGTGGATTGTTCTGAGACCACGCGGCGTATGTGGAATATTCTGAGACCACACGGCGTATGTGGAATATTCTGAGACCACACGGCGTATGTGGAATATTCTGAGACCACACGGCGTATGTGGAATATTCTGAGACCACACGGCGTATGTGGAATATTCTGAGACCACACGGCGTATGTGGAATATTCTGAGACCACACGGCGTATGTGGAATATTCTGAGACCACACGGCGTATGTGGAATATTCTGAGACCACACGGCGTATGCGGGATCTTCTGAGACCACACGGCGTATGTGGAATATTCTGAGACCACACGGCGTATGCGGGATATTCTGAGACCACACGGCGTGTGTGGAATATTCTGAGAGCACACGGAGTATGTGGGATATTCTGAGACCACACGGCGTATGTGGAATATTCTGAGACATCACAGCTTATGTTTGCTATTCTGAGACCACACGGCGTATATGAAATATTCTGAGACCATACGGCGAGTGTGGATTGTTCTGAGACCACGCGGCGTATGTGGAATATTCTGAGACCACACGGCGTATGCGGGATCTTCTGAGACCACGCGGCGTATGTGGAATATTCTGAGACCACACGGCGTATGTGGAATATTCTGAGACCACACGGCGTATGTGGAATATTCTGAGATCACACGGCGAGTGTGGATTGTTCTGAGACCACGCGGCGTATGTGGAATATTCTGAGACCACACGGCGTATGCAGGATCTTCTGAGACCACGCGGCGTATGTGGAATATTCTGAGACCACACGGCGTATGCAGGATCTTCTGAGACCACACGGCGTATGTGGAATATTCTGAGACATCACAGCTTATGTTTGCTATTCTGATTCCACACGGCGAATGTGGATTGTTCTGAGACCACACGGCGTATGTGGAATATTCTGAGACCACACGGCGTATGCGGGATCTTCTGAGACTACACGGCGTATGTGGAATATTCTGAGACCACACGGCGTATGTGGAATATTCTGAGACCACACGGCGTATGTGGAATATTCTGAGATCACACGGCTAGTGTGGATTGTTCTGAGACCACGCGGCGTATGTGGAATATTCTGAGACCTCACGGCGTATGTGGAATATTCTGAGACCACACGGCGTATGTGGAATATTCTGAGACCACACGGCGTATGCGGGATCTTCTGAGACCACACGGCGTATGTGGAATACTCTGAGACCACACGGCGTATGCGGGATATTCTGAGACCACACGGCGTATGTGGAATATTCTGAGACCACACGGCGTATGTGGAATATTCTGAGACCACACGGCGTATGTGGAATATTCTGAGACCACACGGCGTATGTGGAATATTCTGAGACCACACGGCGTTTGCGGGATATTCTGAGACCACACGGCGTGTGTGGAATATTCTGAGAGCACACGGAGTATGTGGGATATTCTGAGACCACACGGCGTATGTGGAATATTCTGAGACCACACGGCGTATGCGGGATCTTCTGAGACCACACGGCGTATGTGGAATATTCTGAGACCACACGGCGTATGCGGGATCTTCTGAGACCACACGGCGTATGCGGGATATTCTGAGACCACACGGCGTGTGTGGAATATTCTGAGAGCACACGGAGTATGTGGGATATTCTGAGACCACATGGCGTATGTGGAATATTCTGAGACCACACGGCGTATGCGGGATCTTCTGAGACCACACGGCGTATGTGGAATATTCTGAGACCACACGGCGTATGCGGGATATTCTGAGACCACACGGCGTATGTGGAATATTCTGAGACATCACAGCTTATGTTTGCTATTCTGAGACCACACGGCGTATATGAAATATTCTGAGACCACACGGCGAGTGTGGATTGTTCTGAGACCACACGGCGTATGTGGAATATTCTGAGACCACACGGCGTATGTGGAATATTCTGAGACCACACGGCGTATGCGGGATATTCTGAGACCACACGGCGTGTGTGGAATATTCTGAGAGCACACGGAGTATGTGGGATATTCTGAGACCACATGGCGTATGTGGAATATTCTGAGACCACACGGCGTATGCGGGATCTTCTGAGACCACACGGCGTATGTGGAATATTCTGAGACCACACGGCGTATGCGGGATATTCTGAGACCACACGGCGTATGTGGAATATTCTGAGACATCACAGCTTATGTTTGCTATTCTGAGACCACACGGCGTATATGAAATATTCTGAGACCACACGGCGAGTGTGGATTGTTCTGAGACCACACGGCGTATGTGGAATATTCTGAGACCACACGGCGTATGCGGGATCTTCTGAGACCACACGGCGTATGTGGAATATTCTGAGACCACACGGCGTATGTGGAATATTCTGAGACCACACGGCGTATGTGGAATATTCTGAGACATCACAGCTTATGTTTGCTATTCTGAGACCACACGGCGTATATGAAATATTCTGAGACCATACGGCGAGTGTGGATTGTTCTGAGACCACGCGGCGTATGTGGAATATTCTGAGACCACACGGCGTATGTGGAATATTCTGAGACCACACGCCGTATGTGGAATATTCTGAGATCACACGGCGAGTGTGGATTGTTCTGAGACCACGCGGCGTATGTGGAATATTCTGAGACCACACGGCGTATGCAGGATCTTCTGAGACCACACGGCGTATGTGGAATATTCTGAGACATCACAGCTTATGTTTGCTATTCTGAGACCACACGGCGAATGTGGATTGTTCTGAGACCATACGGCGTATGTGGAATATTCTGAGACCACACGGCGTATGCGGGATCTTCTGAGACCACACGGCGTATGTGGAATATTCTGAGACCACACGGCGTATGTGGAATATTCTGAGACCACACGGCGTATGTGGAATATTCTGAGATCACACGGCTAGTGTGGATTGTTCTGAGACCACGCGGCGTATGTGGAATATTCTGAGACCACACGGCGTATGTGGAATATTCTGAGACCACACGGCGTATGTGGAATATTCTGAGACCACACGGCGTATGCGGGATCTTCTGAGACCACACGGCGTATGTGGAATACTCTAAGACCACACGGCGTATGCGGGATATTCTGAGACCACACGGCGTATGTGGAATATTCTGAGACCACACGGCGTATGTGGAATATTCTGAGACCACACGGCGTATGTGGAATATTCTGAGACCACACGGCGTATGTGGAATATTCTGAGACCACACGGCGTATGTGGAATATTCTGAGACCACACGGCGTATGTGGAATTTTCTGAGACCACACGGCGTATGTGGAATATTCTGAGACCACACGGCGTATGTGGAATATTCTGAGACCACACGGCGTTTGCGGGATATTCTGAGACCACACGGCGTGTGTGGAATATTCTGAGAGCACACGGAGTATGTGGGATATTCTGAGACCACACGGCGTATGTGGAATATTCTGAGACCACACGGCGTATGCGGGATCTTCTGAGACCACACGGCGTATGCGGGATCTTCTGAGACCACACGGCGTATGTGGAATATTCTGAGACCAAACGGCGTATGTGGCATATTCTGAGACCACACGGCGTATGTGGAATATTCTGAGACCACACGGCGTATGCGGGATATTCTGAGACCACACGGCGTGTGTGGAATATTCTGAGAGCACACGGAGTATGTGGGATATTCTGAGACCACACGGCGTGTGTGGAATATTCTGAGAGCACACGGCGTATGCGGGATATTCTGAGACCACACGGCGTGTGTGGAATATTCTGAGACCACACGGCGTATGTGGAATATTCTGAGACCACACGGCGTATGCAGGATCTTCTGAGACCACACGGCGTATGTGGAATATTCTGAGACATCACAGCTTATGTTTGCTATTCTGAGACCACACGGCGTATGTGGAATATTCCGAGACCACACGGGGTATACGGGATCTCCTGAGACCACACGGCGTATGTGGAATATTCTGAGACCACACGGCGTATGCGGGATATTCTGAGACCACACGGCGTGTGTGGAATATTCTGAGACCACACGGCGTATGTGGAATATTCTGAGACCACACGGCGTATGCAGGATCTTCTGAGACCACACGGCGTATGTGGAATATTCTGAGACATCACAGCTTATGTTTGCTATTCTGAGACCACACGGCGTATGTGGAATATTCCGAGACCACACGGGGTATACGGGATCTTCTGAGACCACACGGCGTATGCGGGATATTCTGAGACCACACGGCGTGTGTGGAATATTCTGAGACCACACGGCGTATGTGGAATATTCTGAGACCACACGGCGTATGCAGGATCTTCTGAGACCACGCGGCGTGTGTGGAATATTCTGAGACCACACGGCGTATGTGGAATATTCTGAGACCACACGGCGAATGTGGATTGTTCTGAGACCACGCGGCGTGTGTGGAATATTCTGAGACCACACGGCGTATGTGGAATATTCTGAGACCACACGGCGTATGCAGGATCTTCTGAGACCACACGGCGTATGTGGAATATTCTGAGACCACACGGCGTATGCGGGATCTTCTGAGACCACACGGCGTATGTGGAATATTCTGAGACCACACGGCGTATGCGGGATATTCTGAGACCACACGGCGTGTGTGGAATATTCTGAGACCACACGGCGTATGTGGAATATTCTGAGACCACACGGCGTATGCGGGATCTTCTGAGACCACACGGCGTATGTGGAATATTCTGAGACCACACGGCGTATGTGGAATATTCTGAGACCACACGGCGTATGCAGGATCTTCTGAGACCACACGGCGTATGTGGAATATTCTGAGACCACACGGCGTATGCAGGATCTTCTGAGACCACACGGCGTATGTGGAATATTCTGAGACCACACGGCGTATGCGGGATCTTCTGAGACCACACGGCGTATGTGGAATATTCTGAGACCACACGGCGAATGTGGATTGTTCTGAGACCACGCGGCGTGTGTGGAATATTCTGAGACCACACGGCGTATGTGGAATATTCTGAGACCACACGGCGTATGCAGGATCTTCTGAGACCACACGGCGTATGTGGAATATTCTGAGACCACACGGCGTATGTGGAATATTCTGAGACCACACGGCGTATGTGGAATATTCTGAGACCACACGGCGAGTGTGGATTGTTCTGAGATCACGCGGCGTATGTGGAATATTCTGAGAAAACACGGCGTATGTGGAATATTCTGAGACATCACAGCTTATGTTTGCTATTCTGAGACCACATGGCGTATGTGGAATATTCTGAGACCACACGGCGTATGTGGAATATTCTGAGACCACACGGCGTATATGGAATATTCCGAGACCACACGGGGTATGCGGGATCTTCTGAGACCACACGGCGTATGCAGGATCTTCTGAGACAACACGGCGTATGTGGAATATTCTGAGACCACACGGGGTATACGGGATCTTCTGAGACCACACGGCGTATGTGGAATATTCTGAGACCACACGGCGTATGCGGTATATTCTGAGACCACACGGCGCATGTGGAATATTCTGAGACCACACGGCGTATGTGGAATATTCTGAGACCACACGGTGTATGCAGGATCTTCTGAGACCACACGGCGTATGTGGAATATTCTGAGACATCACAGCTTATGTTTGCTATTCTGAGACCACACGGCGTATATGGAATATTCCGAGACCACACGGGGTATGCGGGATCTTCTGAGACCACACGGCGTATGCAGGATCTTCTGAGACAACACGGCGTATGTGGAATATTCTGAGACCACACGGGGTATACGGGATCTTCTGAGACCACACGGCGTATGTGGAATATTCTGAGACCACACGGCGTATGCGGTATATTCTGAGACCACACGGCGCATGTGGAATATTCTGAGACCACACGGCGTATGTGGAATATTCTGAGACCACACGGTGTATGCAGGATCTTCTGAGACCACACGGCGTATGTGGAATATTCTGAGACATCACAGCTTATGTTTGCTATTCTGAGACCACACGGCGTATGTGGAATATTCCGAGACCACACGGGGTATACGGGATCTTCTGAGACCACACGGCGTATGTGGAATATTCTGAGACCACACGGCGTATGCGGGATATTCTGAGACCACACGGCGTATGTGGAATATTCTCAGAGCACACGGCGTATGTGGAATATTCTGAGACCACACGGCGTATGCGGGATCTTCTGAGACCACACGGCGTATGTGGAATATTCTGGGACCACACGGCGTATGTGGAATATTCTGAGACCACACGGCGAGTGTGGATTGTTCTGAGATCACGCGGCGTATGTGGAATATTCTGAGAAAACACGGCGTATGCGGGATCTTCTGAGACCACACGGCGTATGTGGAATATTCTGAGACCACACGGCGTATGTGGAATATTCTGAGACCACACGGCGAGTGTGGATTGTTCTGAGATCACGCGGCGTATGTGGAATATTCTGAGAAAACACGGCGTATGCGGGATCTTCTGAGACCACACGGCGTATGTGGAATATTCTGAGACCACACGGCGTATGTGGAATATTCCGAGACCACACGGGGTATGCGGGATATTCTGAGACCACACGGCGTACGTGGAATATTCTGAGACCACACGGCGTATGCAGGATCTTCTGAGACCACACGGCGTATGTGGAATATTCTGAGACCACACGGCGAATGTGGAATATTCTGAGACCACACGGCGTATATGGAATATTCCGAGACCACACGGGGTATGCGGGATCTTCTGAGACCACACGGCGTATGCGGGATCTTCTGAGACCACACGGCGTATGTGGAATATTCTGAGACCACACGGCGAATGTGGATTGTTCTGAGACCACGCGGCGTGTGTGGAATATTCTGAGACCACACGGCGTATGTGGAATATTCTGAGATCACAGGGCTAGTGTGGATTGTTCTGAGACCACGCGGCGTATGTGGAATATTCTGAGACCACACGGCGTATGTGGAATATTCTGAGACCACACGGCGTATGTGGAATATTCTGAGATCACACGGCGAGTGTGGATTGTTCTGAGACCACGCGGCGTATGTGGAATATTCTGAGACCACACGGCGTATGCAGGATCTTCTGAGACCACGCGGCGTATGTGGAATATTCTGAGACCACACGGCGTATGCAGGATCTTCTGAGACCACACGGCGTATGTGGAATATTGTGAGACATCACAGCTTATGTTTGCTATTCTGAGACCACACGGCGAATGTGGATTGTTCTGAGACCACACGGCGTATGTGGAATATTCTGAGACCACACGGCGTATGCGGGATCTTCTGAGACTACACGGCGTATGTGGAATATTCTGAGACCACACGGCGTATGTGGAATATTCTGAGACCACACGGCGTATGTGGAATATTCTGAGATCACACGGCTAGTGTGGATTGTTCTGAGACCACGCGGCGTATGTGGAATATTCTGAGACCACACGGCGTATGTGGAATATTCTGAGACCACACGGCGTATGTGGAATATTCTGAGACCACACGGCGTATGCGGGATCTTCTGAGACCACACGGCGTATGTGGAATACTCTGAGACCACACGGCGTATGCGGGATATTCTGAGACCACACGGCGTATGTGGAATATTCTGAGACCACACGGCGTATGTGGAATATTCTGAGACCACACGGCGTATGTGGAATATTCTGAGACCACACGGCGTATGTGGAATATTCTGAGATCACACGGCTAGTGTGGATTGTTCTGAGACCACACGGCGTATGTGGAATATTCTGAGACCACACGGCGTTTGCGGGATATTCTGAGACCACACGGCGTGTGTGGAATATTCTGAGAGCACACGGAGTATGTGGGATATTCTGAGACCACACGGCGTATGTGGAATATTCTGAGACCACACGGCGTATGCGGGATCTTCTGAGACCACACGGCGTATGTGGAATATTCTGAGACCAAACGGCGTATGTGGAATATTCTGAGACCACACGGCGTATGCGGGCTCTTCTGAGACCACACGGCGTATGTGGAATATTCTGAGACCACACGGCGTATGCGGGATATTCTGAGACCACACGGCGTATGTGGAATATTCTGAGACCACACGGCGTATGCGGGATCTTCTGAGACCACACGGCGTATGTGGAATATTCTGAGACCACACGGCGTATGCGGGCTCTTCTGAGACCACACGGCGTATGTGGAATATTCTGAGACCACACGGCGTATGCGGGATATTCTGAGACCACACGGCGTATGTGGAATATTCTGAGACCACACGGCGTATGCGGGATCTTCTGAGACCACACGGCGTATGCGGGATATTCTGAGACCACACGGCGTATGTGGAATATTCTGAGACCAAACGGCGTATGTGGAATATTCTGAGACCACACGGCGTATGTGGAATATTCTGAGACCACACGGCGTATGCGGGCTCTTCTGAGACCACACGGCGTATGTGGAATATTCTGAGACCACACGGCGTATGCGGGATATTCTGAGACCACACGGCGTATGTGGAATATTCTGAGACCACACGGCGTATGTGGAATATTCTGAGATCACACGGCTAGTGTGGATTGTTCTGAGACCACGCGGCGTATGTGGAATATTCTGAGACCACACGGCGTATGTGGAATATTCTGAGACCACACGGCGTATGTGGAATATTCTGAGACCACACGGCGTATGCGGGATCTTCTGAGACCACACGGCGTATGTGGAATACTCTGAGACCACACGGCGTATGCGGGATATTCTGAGACCACACGGCGTATGTGGAATATTCCGAGACCACACGGGGTATACGGGATCTTCTGAGACCACACGGCGTATGTGGAATATTCTGAGACCAAACGGCGTATGTGGAATATTCTGAGACCACACGGCGTATGTGGAATATTCTGAGACCACACGGCGTATGTGGAATACTCTGAGACCACACGGCGTATGCGGGATATTCTGAGACCACACGGCGTATGTGGAATATTCCGAGACCACACGGGGTATACGGGATATTCTGAGACCACACGGCGTATGTGGAATATTCTGAGACCACACGGCGTATGTGGAATATTCTGAGAGCACACGGCGTATGTGGAATATTCCGAGACCACACGGGGTATACGGGATCTTCTGAGACCACACGGCGTATGTGGAATATTCTGAGACCACACGGCGTATGCGGGATATTCTGAGACCACACGGCGTGTGTGGAATATTCTGAGACCACACGGCGTATGTGGTATATTCTGAGACCACACGGCGTATGCAGGATCTTCTGAGACCACACGGCGTATGTGGAATATTCTGAGACCACACGGCGTGTGTGGAATATTCTGAGAGCACACGGAGTATGTGGGATATTCTGAGACCACACGGCGTGTGTGGAATATTCTGAGAGCACACGGCGTATGTGGAATATTCCGAGACCACACGGGGTATACGGGATCTCCTGAGACCACACGGCGTATGTGGAATATTCCGAGACCACACGGGGTATACGGGATCTTCTGAGACCACACGGCGTATGCGGGATATTCTGAGACCACACGGCGTGTGTGGAATATTCTGAGACCACACGGCGTATGTGGAATATTCTGAGACCACACGGCGTATGCAGGATCTTCTGAGACCACACGGCGTATGTGGAATATTCTGAGACCACACGGCTAATGTGGATTGTTCTGAGACCACGCGGCGCGTGTGGAATATTCTGAGACCACACGGCGTATGTGGAATATTCTGAGACCACACGGCGAATGTGGATTGTTCTGAGACCACGCGGCGTGTGTGGAATATTCTGAGACCACACGGCGTATGTGGAATATTCTGAGACCACACGGCGTATGCAGGATCTTCTGAGACCACACGGCGTATGTGGAATATTCTGCGACCACACGGCGTATGCGGGATCTTCTGAGACCACACGGCGTATGCGGGATATTCTGAGACCACACGGCGTGTGTGGAATATTCTGAGACCACACGGCGTATGTGGAATATTCTAAGACCACACGGCGTATGCGGGATCTTCTGAGACCACACGGCGTATGTGGAATATTCTGAGACCACACGGCGTATGTGGAATATTCTGAGACCACACGGCGTATGCAGGATCTTCTGAGACCACACGGCGTATGTGGAATATTCTGAGACCACACGGCGTATGCAGGATCTTCTGAGACCACACGGCGTATGTGGAATATTCTGAGACCACACGGCGTATGCGGGATCTTCTGAGACCACACGGCGTATGTGGAATATTCTGAGACCACACGGCGAATGTGGATTGTTCTGAGACCACGCGGCGTGTGTGGAATATTCTGAGACCACACGGCGTATGTGGAATATTCTGAGACCACACGGCGTATGCAGGATCTTCTGAGACCACACGGCGTATGTGGAATATTCTGAGACCACACGGCGTATGTGGAATATTCTGAGACCACACGGCGTATGTGGAATATTCTGAGACCACACGGCGAGTGTGGATTGTTCTGAGATCACGCGGCGTATGTGGAATATTCTGAGACCACACGCCGTATGTGGAATATTCTGAGAAAACACGGCGTATGTGGAATATTCTGAGACATCACAGCTTATGTTTGCTATTCTGAGACCACATGGCGTATGTGGAATATTCCGAGACCACACGGGGTATACGGGATCTTCTGAGACCACACGGCGTATGTGGAATATTCTGAGACCACACGGCGTATGCGGTATATTCTGAGACCACACGGCGTATGTGGAATATTCTGAGACCACGCGGCGTATGTGGAATATTCTGAGACCACACGGTGTATGCAGGATCTTCTGAGACCACACGGCGTATGTGGAATATTCTGAGACCACACGGCGTATGCAGGATCTTCTGAGACCACACGGCGTATGTGGAATATTCTGAGACATCACAGCTTATGTTTGCTATTCTGAGACCACACGGCGTATGTGGAATATTCCGAGACCACACGGGGTATACGGGATCTTCTGAGACCACACGGCGTATGTGGAATATTCTGAGACCACACGGCGTATGCGGGATATTCTGAGACCACACGGCGTATGTGGAATATTCTGAGACCACACGGCGTATGTGGAATATTCTGAGACCACACGGCGTATGCAGGATCTTCTGAGACCACACGGCGTATGTGGAATATTCTGAGACATCACAGCTTATGTTTGCTATTCTGAGACCACACGGCGTATATGGAATATTCCGAGACCACACGGGGTATGCGGGATCTTCTGAGACCACACGGCGTATGCAGGATCTTCTGAGACAACACGGCGTATGTGGAATATTCTGAGACCACACGGGGTATACGGGATCTTCTGAGACCACACGGCGTATGTGGAATATTCTGAGACCACACGGCGTATGCGGTATATTCTGAGACCACACGGCGTATGTGGAATATTCTGAGACCACGCGGCGTATGTGGAATATTCTGAGACCACACGGTGTATGCAGGATCTTCTGAGACCACACGGCGTATGTGGAATATTCTGAGACCACACGGCGTATGCAGGATCTTCTGAGACCACACGGCGTATGTGGAATATTCTGAGACATCACAGCTTATGTTTGCTATTCTGAGACCACACGGCGTATGTGGAATATTCCGAGACCACACGGGGTATACGGGATCTTCTGAGACCACACGGCGTATGTGGAATATTCTGAGACCACACGGCGTATGCGGGATATTCTGAGACCACACGGCGTATGTGGAATATTCTGAGACCACACGGCGTATGCAGGATCTTCTGAGACCACACGGCGTATGTGGAATATTCTGAGACCACACGGCGTATGCAGGATCTTCTGAGACCACACGGCGTATGTGGAATATTCTGAGACCACACGGCGTATGTGGAATATTCTGAGACCACACGGCGTATGCGGGATCTTCTGAGACCACACGGCGTATGTGGAATATTCTGAGATCACACGGCGTATGTGGAATATTCTGAGACCACACGGCGTATGCAGGATCTTCTGAGACAACACGGCGTATGTGGAATATTCTGAGACCACACGGGGTATACGGGATCTTCTGAGACCACACGGCGTATGTGGAATATTCTGAGACCACACGGCGTATGCGGTATATTCTGAGACCACACGGCGTGTGTGGAATATTCTGAGACCACACGGCGTATGTGGAATATTCTGAGACCACACGGTGTATGCAGGATCTTCTGAGACCACACGGCGTATGTGGAATATTCTGAGACCACACGGCGTATGCAGGATCTTCTGAGACCACACGGCGTATGTGGAATATTCTGAGACATCACAGCTTATGTTTGCTATTCTGAGACCACACGGCGTATGTGGAATATTCCGAGACCACACGGGGTATGCGGGATATTCTGAGACCACACGGCGTACGTGGAATATTCTGAGACCACACGGCGTATGCAGGATCTTCTGAGACCACACGGCGTATGTGGAATATTCTGAGACCACACGGCGAATGTGGATTGTTCTGAGACCACGCGGCGTGTGTGGAATATTCTGAGACCACACGGCGTATGTGGAATATTCTGAGAAAACACGGCGTATGCGGGATCTTCTGAGACCACACGGCGTATGTGGAATATTCTGAGACCACACGGCGTATGTGGAATATTCTGAGACCACACGGCGAGTGTGGATTGTTCTGAGATCACGCGGCGTATGTGGAATATTCTGAGAAAACACGGCGTATGCGGGATCTTCTGAGACCACACTGCGTATGTGGAATATTCTGAGACCACACGGCGTATGTGGAATATTCTGAGACCACACGGCGAATGTGGATTGTTCTGAGACCACGCGGCGTGTGTGGAATATTCTGAGACCACACGGCGTATGTGGAATATTCTGAGACCACACGGCGTATGCAGGATCTTCTGAGACCACACGGCGTATGTGGAATATTCTGAGACCACACGGCGTATATGGAATATTCCGAGACCACACGGCATATGTGGAATATTCTGAGACCACACGGCGTATGCGGGATCTTCTGAGACCACACGGCGTATGTGGAATATTCTGAGACCACACGGCGTATGTGGAATATTCTGAGACATCACAGCTTATGTTTGCTATTCTGAGACCACACGGCGTATGTGGAATATTCTGAGACCACACGGCGTATGTGGAATATTCTGAGACCACACGGCGTATGTGGAAAGAACGGGACTGAAGTTGGCTGCAATGAAAAGCTTTCCTGAGATGAAGTAGAATGTATAGTCCATTGCTTAACCAAACGTAATATTCTTGACACCGGTGGGTTGTAGCCGTAATTTGTAGCCATACCGCAATATGTTATTTGATACTGTAGTGTCCAGGAAAATATTTAATAGGTCAACTTTTAACTTTTTGTGCGGTTGACAAATATTTCCATTGAAATTGATTCTGGTACTCCTTATGTGATTCTTTTTATAAATGAAGGAACTCGTTTTGTTTGGTGCTACGACATTTTGCCAACTGGTAAAAATTGGAACAAGGCCCCTTTAATGTGTCATCAGGTCGAATTTTTTCCACAATGTTGCACACTGTCGCTTTAGTAAGACGAGCCAATTTCTTAGAAACGAGATCTTCATCTGCTTTTAAGATTGGCCAGGCTTCCGCTTCATAGAGCGCTACAGGAATGATCAATATGAACTTGGTCCTTCGATAGAGACCTCTGCTACTCAATTACCTATTGAGTCAAAATAAACAATTGGCAAGAGTAATTTTGCGTTTCATCTCAGTACTTGCTTACTGGGTAGCCGAGTTGAACGAAGTCCTTCACGAATAGGTACTGGAACTCCTTGGATTTTCCTTCGATGGTGGACGATTGACGAATAGTTTTGGGGGTTGATACTAAACGACAGAACGAAAGATGTGGTGTGTGATAAATCTAGCTGACGTTTTTGTGAACAGCATACCAGCTAAATGGATTTCGCCTCGTGACTAAATCCACCCACCGGATGTGTTGTCGTGCAGACTGTGTTTCGAGTTGACTCTGCCAAAGATGTCTTACACAGCTTATTGTTGGGAAATCCTAGAATGATCTTGTGCCTTCCTGGAGATCATAGAGCTCATCCTTGCTGTTGTGATGATTCTTCTCCGTAGTGGCATGAGCCTACATAAGCTTGAGGTTTACGAAGCTAATCTTGATTGAACTCCTTCATCCGTACAGACATAGATGGAGGATCAAGTCATGTCCAAGCGCATATTTCAAGCCACCATCAACTACCTACCCACCTTCCTCGATACCCTTCTTTTGTCAAAGAACACACATGTTCCTAAAAGTTCATAGAATAATGGATGAATAATTTCAAAGGCAAATCGATAACCAATTAAATCAGTCAACCCCGGAATTTTATTAAGGCTGTGCGTAGAAAGTGGTAACAAACTTAACCTTGAAATGTATATCATCCCAATTCCAGTTGTTTCTTACAGCTGTTATTCACACGAAACAATAACTTCTCCTCTACACAACTACTCATCTGACTTCTGCCTTTATTATTTCTTAACGACTCATGGGAGAGTTGAAACCATTTTTCTAAAACAGACAAATTAAAACACAGCGAAAGTGACAGGGACGCCCCTTAGATGTTATTAAGGACACGCACGAGGGAATTAGTACAAGAGGCATTATGAAAATGTATTGATTCACATTCGTTTAGATACGTGCAAAGACACATTGGTGCAAACCCTTGAATCGAATGGCTTAGGACACGTTTTGAGAGATTCAAAGATACACAAGCAGGGAGAAGGGCAAGCAGGGGAAGCATATTAAATAATCCCCTCAGTACGAGTAATGAATTCCCAGAGTGGAATTATTGATCGCTTCTTAAATTGTCTAATGGTCTAAACCTTGTGGATTTTTCTGTGAGAAGTATCGATACTTCAGAGTGATATCACTACTCAATAATATAATAATAATAATATAGGTGGCGCTAGAAAGCCATGGTCTAACCTCTCAGCATCTACTCGTGTTGTGCGTTCTTTCATGGGACCCTACAATTTTATGCCCACTCCGACCGGCCAAGTTGGAGAATCTTTTTTTGGACAGGGACCGTGAATATATATTTTTTTTGTCGTACCGCCCGGGAATCGTACCCAGGCCGCGAGGTTAAGTTGCGTAAAGGTCGATGCACGTACCCACAACACCACGGCAACACCCACTATATGGGCAACTACTTATACGATCTTAAATGTGTCCGTTTGCGTCTTTTGTTGGTTTTTCCACAGGTGTCAATTGATCAAAGAAGTTATGGCAACACCACTTCATCTTTCTACGAGAGCCTGCCAAAAAAACGTAGTACCTGAAGTTATGAGCTATCCCGAACTTTCTTCGAGTCTGAGCCTGTTGACAACGCATGCCCTCATCTAATTTAATGCACATAAGTTGCAGAAGCTTGAAGGAACAATACAGAAATCGCGCTTGTTTTTTGAGCCCCAAAACCGCCACTGATTGTATCGGATCACAAAGCCGAGGAAAAAGACAAACTAGAAGAGGAAACAGAATAAACGTCGAATTAAAAAACAAAAACCTAGGAGCAATTTCCTAGCTTTGACGTCAAAATCGTTCTTGATGACTTCAACACAAAGCTGGGCAACGAGGGCATCTTTGGTAGCGCTGTTGGAGAACTAAGCCTACACGACATCACCTCCGATAACGGATCAATGTAGCAAACACACGGTTCCAACACCTTAACATCCACAAAGGAACAGGGCGGTCTCCAGATCAATCCACCATCAACCAAATTTATCATATTGGGATTGACACGAGACATTCCAGCAGCATTTTGGACGTCCGGACGTTCCGAGGCACCAACATTGATTCGGACCACTATCTATGTGTAGCCAAACTCCGAATGAGAATTTCCCGAACCTTCGGACTTCGCACGGCTACAATCGCAAGAGATCGCCAGAGAATTTTCCTATCGGGTCTCCCTCCACCT
The DNA here is from genome assembly GCA_964034865.1 of Eristalis intricaria. Taxonomy (NCBI): domain Eukaryota; kingdom Metazoa; phylum Arthropoda; class Insecta; order Diptera; family Syrphidae; genus Eristalis; species Eristalis intricaria. The sequence goes on from OZ035874.1 coordinate 47,725,385, forward strand.
CTCACAAAGACCTATACCGCCGAGGAGACTGATCGATGGACAGCGACATCGATCTGGTCAAACGAGTTCGAGTCTCTCGCTTCAGATGGCTAGGCGAGTAGAGCGAATGGACATTAATGATCCGGCCCGGAATGTCTTCGACTCCAATCCCGATGGACAACGCGGAAAAGGAAGACCACGCATCCGGTGGCGCACGTAGCTGGACCTCAATCGTGCGTGGCTGAAAGCAACTAGCACAAGACCGTGCTAGATGGAGCGGCACGTTGGCTAAGGCCCAGGTCCACCCCATCATAATAGCAAGTGATATAAGTAAGCTAAGCATCATGATTAACAAGCTCAACAGGGTGAGCAATAACTGTGGATTAAGTATAAACACGGCCAAAACAAAGTTCATGGTACTTGCTAGAAGGCAAACAATACCTAATTTGGAGCAAAAACTAGACAATAAAATCATAGAAAGAGTCAGAAAACTCAAGTACAGTAATTGAAAGCAATGGCAACCTTAATAAATATAGAGTGCAGTCTGCAGAGTAGACCAAGTGAGGGCGGTCTTCAGCAAAACGACAAGAGTATTTTGTAATTAGAAATGTATATCTCGGTCGGTGCTGCTATACAGGGTAGAAACCTAGACCTGGAATTCGAAAAATTTGGCCTTGAAATTATTCATCCATTTCTTGGGTTGACAGAGGCAGGAAAAGGGAGCTGCTGTACACACTTAAAGTAAAGAAGTTATGCTACCTGGTTCACATCCTGCGAAATGACAAATACAAAAATCCTTCAACTTATCCTGCAAAGGAAGATAGAGTGAAGAAGAATGGTGGGACCACATAGACTATTATTGATATCTAAGCTGCGATACTGGCTGAACCTTCCCATGATTCAATGCATAAACAAAAATGTACTCTCATCGATGATTTCGAACCTCCACAGCGAAGGGGAACGTCTAGAAGAAGAAGCTTAATTATTTATTAGAATTCTTTTTATTCAATTTCATGATTCTCAAAAACCCATTCAAACTCATGATTCAAAGTTTCCTGTCGAAGTGTACAACCGTAGTTCACAATTGAAATTTGCGTAGACATCTGACAATCAGTGACTTCTACCAGCTGCTTCAGCCTTCAACAACCGGCAGGCGTTTTATAAACAAAACCTTTTCCTATCGAAATTTAAATCCTTTTTTGCATCCGACACATTATTTGTAACACAAATATGACTAACGCAAAGGTGCACATGGATACATCTCAATTTAACAAAGAATTCGAAGTAATCGAATATCCTGCCGATGTTCAGAACGTTGACAAGATGCTGAAGACTCTCGGCGGAATAGTGAAAATTGCACAAGTAATACAGGTTGCGAAGTTCAAACCCAGTTTCACTAAACATTATTCTCTGTTTTTTAGGTATTCACTGGAGAACAAAGGCGATTGGAATTAAGATTTCAACCAGACAATCATCTGTGCAAGTGCATAAATGGCGACGTTCAACAAAATGCTGGGCTTTTGCTTAAAGTGCGAGTTCGACGGTCAAAAAAACATCCTGAAAAACCATCCACCAGTTTCGTAGAAGTCCTAGGCCATTGCAAGAAATCCTTCGTATTTGGAGGTAAATTTCAGGAGTTTGTTGACAAGGTTGACTACAATTTCGAACATTAAAGGTCTTGCTGACTACCAGTACCTGCCTATTATGAAGGACAGTGAAACAGGCCGTGCACAGCTCATCCATGATGAATTGGTCCCGAAAGACGTTGTGGACATAAATTACTTTTCGTAATGAAGCATGCCTTAATTTTGCTATACTTTATTAAATAATGTCGCTTGCAGACGAGTGTCTATTCCCGCGCTATGCATCCCGTATCAGTTCGCCCGATCGGACATTGTGCACACAAACATCCATCGAATTGACCTTAAGGACGATGGCCAATCTGATATATTGGGAGTTCTTCAGAAACCTATCTACGATAGCCGCGAGATCATACCGTTCTCCTTAACAGAGCCGTTCCCGATGCGCCCTGATCCGGCTGTTGCCAAAAGAATGCGCATCAAATATGTATCTGATGAGCAATTAATAAAAGTTACAAAGGTAAACACATCCCTGTTGCAAATCGTATTTATCTCATGCAGATTATCCGCAGCTCTTCGACGAAATACCCTGTTGGACAAGGTTCGCCTTGCTCTATGAATCTGGAGTCAATCAGGACAAACTGAAGCACATTATGCCATCGGTGTCGTACCTATTTTCAAATGGGCCTTGGCGAAATATGTACGTTCGATATGGATACGATCCTCGAAAGGATTTCAACAGCAGATATTATCAAACATTTGATCTGCGTGTGAGCTATCGCACGGGCATGGCCGAGTTTGTAAGTAACCTCAAGCGCTGAGTCAGAAATTGTAACCCATGTGAATGCTCTTCAGCTGAGGGTACATAAGCCGCACAAAACCCAGGAAAAAGAACGTCCAGTGGCTGATGGGGATTATTTGGTTCAAGAAGCTGACTATCCGTATCTGGAAGAGGGCAAGCTTCCGCGATCAAGGCAATGGATCCTACGAGTAAGTGACGGCGTCTAATCGATGACATTTTATTGTACTCTCTTCCCCAGTATCGTGATCTGAGAATAAGCAAAATCCAAGAAATGCTGGATAAAATTCCAACACCCCTTGCTGGTGCAACGTGCAACGAGAAGTCTGGATGGCTTCCGCTTGGATTTGATGCACAAGTAAGGCAAATCATCAACAATTCATTCAGGGAAACCATGCGGGAGTACTACCGAAAGCAGAACCTGCAAGACAAAACCACTGAAGACGATGTAAGAATCCAATTGTATTCTGTGGAATTCCTGGGGACTGACAAGGACTTATTTATTTTAGGAGTACATCAGTGATGATGACGAACCCGACAAGGACTCGGACGAATATGATGAGGGCAGTGAGGAGGACTTGGACATGGAAGTAGATTGTGTTAAAATGGAAGATTTGCAAATGGAGGAGGAGGATGGCGATTTGTAATAAAGTTTGCGTGAAAATTTGTTGTTTTTTTCCTTTTTATAATTCTTCATACCTTTTCTACAAATGTAGTTCCCAGCCTTCCTGACCACATGCAAGTCAGATGCCTTTGCAATATTTCGATGAACCAACCTAAATGAGTGAGAACACCGTCAGGCATTTTTCACAGCAACTGCAAACAAGTTCAACAGCGAGAATAGTCTTATCACTGCGCCCTTTTACCACCCCTTACACCCCTCTATTCCCAGTAAATTCCAGATTCAGATGTACTCTAAAAGGTCAAATGAAAAAAGCTTGCTTCGAAATATCTCGTACATTCCACGAGTGCATATTCAATTGTGTGCAAGTGCTTTGTACGCGTCTGCGCGTCAATGTTTTGTTTTCCCAGGCGATTGCAGGGACGCAACCGGGATGTATGTCTAAATTTAAATCAACCTTGACTTTTGCAATACATCCTGTTGCCATCTGACCAGCGCACACACAAACACCTCGTTGTGTGGGAAACCGCTGCTACATAACCTCACTCCATGACAAAACCACAATCGAAAATAAGACCAAAACATATTTTGCTTATTTTTTGATATTTTATTAGTACACCAATAAGTTTTTCATAATTAAAAGCGGATTAATATTCCATGCTTAAATGGTTTCTGTATGCGTATAGAAGTTTAAGATCGATAAATGCAAAGCGTGATGCATGTGCCATCCTTTGCGTCGGGACCTGTTTAAGGCTTACATCTGTCCAAGAATCTGGGGTACAGACAGACTTCGCGAATGTGATAGCGGTTGAGCAACCAGCACAAGAACCTCTCCAATCCCAGTCCATATCCTCCATGGGGTTGAGCTCCGTAGACTCTCTGATCTGTGTACCAGTAGTAGGGTGTTGGATCTATTCCTTCGCGGGCGTATCCCTTCAGCAAATCTTCGCTGTCCCAAATCCTCATTGATCCGCCTACAATCTCGCCCACATTTGGAAGGAGAACATCCACGCTCTCGGTCAGCTCGTTATCCTCTGGACATTTGGACATGTAAAACGACTTAATGCCGGCTGGGAAACGGCACAGCATAATCGGTTCATTGATTGCGTCAGTCATCTTTCGTTCAGGTGCCTCGGGAATGTCCTGGAAATGAAAGAGTTACCAATCTGCTGCTGCAAATAGCGAGCGTGTGCTTACCTCTCCGAACTCGTAGAAAGTTCCGTCATCCTTAGTCACATTGTTCTCCTTCAGCCATTTAATGGCGTCGGCGTAGTTCATTCGCCTGAATGGCCTCTTTGGCGGCTCGAAAGTAGGATTGAGTTCCTTTACCAGATAACCTTCAGGGGACTTCAGTACTCTGTCGACAACATCGCAAACCAAGTCTTCCAAGCGGTCAAGTAGGTCATCGAAGGAGATGAATGGGCATTCGCCCTCAATGTGAGTATACTCGGCTAAATGACGACGTGTACGACTCTGTTCTGCACGATAGCTCTGAGCAATGCAAAACACATCGCCTAGCGATGCCAGACATGTCTCCAAGTACAACTGAGAGCTCTGAGTCAAGTATGCTTCCTCACTGAAATGATTTGCATTTGTTAAAAAGCAAAAAAACAATATTACCGCGATTTGAAATGACTCACCCGAAGTATTTAAGCTTGAAAAGTGTTGCTCCACCTTCTACCTGTGTCTGTACAAGAGTTGGTGGAGTCACCTCAGTGTATCCTCGATCGAAGTAATGTGAGCGGAAAGCTTGCATAACAACGGAACGCATACGGAGGATCTTTGAAGTGTTCTCTCCGCGAATCATAATGTGTCTGTTGTCGAGCTGAACGTCTGGATGGGCCTCCTCGTTGAGAATGCTTTCTGCTCCACCTGCTGGAGCCAGACCAATCAGCTCCCAGTAATCCACGTGCAGTTCGTGTCCCCCAGGTGCCTAAACAAAACCACACTGTACAACAATTCATTTGTGAATAAGTTGAAATATTACAGTTTTGCCCTCGGGAACTGCTTTCAGGGTTCCAAACAATTGCACCGAGCTCTCGGTTGTCAGCACTACAGCGTCATACACCTGACAGAGGTTGTCGGTAAGCACACATTGCAAGAAACCAGTTCCATCGCGCAGAGTTATAAACATCAAGCCCTTTCCTTGCCGTCTCAATCGATGTACCCAGCCATAAATTCTAACGCGAGTGTCACGAGTTTTCGCTCCGTCTTGAATATGGATTCTCTTTGCAGCCGGCCAACTAGGATCCTCAGAAATAACAATCTTTTTGGCATCCTCCAGATTTTGTTTCCTCTTCTCGGCATCCTCACTTTCACGTGCCTCCTTATCAGCATTTTTGTTAGTTTCACGGATGAAGATTTTATGAATCTTCTTCAATTGAGATTTTGTAGCTGGTTCATATTTCAGTCCATCTCCGGGATTTTTTGCGTCCACATAAATTGTCGGGAATGGATCTTGCTTGGCATGACGCATCGCCTGCAGTATCGTCTTGTAGGGGTTTTCTTGAGTACCCTTACCAGTCTCATCGTTGCCGTTTGCCTCAGAGGTATATAGCGCCTCTGAAAGTCCGAGAATAGGTTTTTTTTTTATTTTGGTGTTTGCCTACATGGCATACGAGAAAATCTATAACCTCAAACTCGTCGGTCACTTACCTAGGGTTAGGTTTTTCAGTTTTTCTGTGGGCATCTTGATTAAATTGAATCACACTTCGGACACAACTTATTTCAAATAAATTTATTGGTTTTACTAATCACTTTCTAATCACTATTAATTCTTTCCAAAATTGCATCAGCCGTTGTCTCCAAACAAATTCTGCAACTGATGAACGAAAAATGGTGTGCGCACAGTGAGAGGTGCAGTAGTTGGCCTTCGTGACAACACGAGTGTTGCCAGCAGAAATAAAGTTTTGCCAAATCGTGGTGAATTCACCCTTTCGTTGGGAATTGTGTAAAGGGGTAAAGGGGAATCTAGAAACTAGTAGAACGAAATATGGAGAATTTGAAATAAAATCTAAGATTATTGCTGCTATTGAGAAACAGTGATGCCTTACCTTATGCTATTAATTACCCACAGGCCGTAAGTTCAAATGCAATAGCAAAAGCTGAAACATTCGTGCCTTGTAGAAATTTGGTAGGACCCGCTTTAACAGCTACAGTCGATGAAGGTAGACATTTCGAACGGACAGTTTTTGAGGTTTGGCGCGATATAGAGACCTACCAACAAGTAACGCCACTGAGATGAACTGATTGATGATGAAATTTGATTTTTGTTTGAAGTAAAGTAAACAATTTTCATAATACCGTCATTGTTCATAGAAAAATTTCCGAGGGGAAGTCATGGGGAAACTCATCAGGGAAAAGGGGAAATTTGAAGCCTGGGAAAGCTTAAGAGATCTGGTAACACCGACACAATGAGGTAGGACTTATAACTTGGCCTTCGTCACAACACGTGTAGTCTACTCACTCATGCAACTGTGCTATTTACGAAGGGTAGGTCGGAATTAAGTGACATTTAATTGTTAACGTCATTGCGGTCCAATACAGCAGAGAACAGAACCAATTGGAGACTAAAATCTCCGGCTGCATTTTTCCAAAAGAAAATGATTTCATTTAATGTATTTCATTTGTCACCCCAAGTGATATATCTGGACCATGTCCATATTCGGGAGAAACGTTCTCCACTCGATAAGATCAACACTAACTACGAAAATGTAGAGTTCTAAAAACCGACTGAAAACTTAAATGTCACCTCTTATAAATTATAAATGCGGGAAGCTACAATTGACATTAAGAGACTTCTATTTCAAAGTAAAAACTTGTTCAGCATTGCCCACATCTAAACCATAAAGCAATCAAATAGAATACCCTCGATTGCTACTCCCATTTATTAAATTCATCTATTCAGTCCATCTATGAGTACAATTCTGATTGGTACAAACATAATACAATCTCATTTCCTCTTCAGCGCGTCGTGTCTGAGCTTGGAAGAACACCGCCTCACGATGTGTACACTTTGGACAGGCATGGTCTTCTGTTCTCGGCAGAGTTGGATCAGAAATTACATCGGGCACAATATGCGTCAGTTCGCTAAAATAAAATAATTTGCCTCATTAGACACCCGTTAACCACTTGAGATCAAAATGTTGACTACTTACTCAATTTCGTGCATAATTTTGTTCACGTAGATGCAGTTGGAGTCGGCTTCTTGTTTGTAATCACAATTTCTGCAGGCATAAAGCAGAATTTTGTTTTCTTTGTCTTCTTTTGGATACAACATGTTATTGCTGTAATGAAATGAGTGAAATATTTACTTTACACATTTAATCGCGACCAACATACCATTCCTGACAGAAACGAATGCCAACAAATCCTGGTCCCTCATTTGCACCCACATCAAAAGCAGCTGTCATTTTATACGATATCTATTCCCAAAGGGGTTTTGCAAATTATTTCAATCAAAACTGTAGTTAATTACTGAAACTAGTTAAAATAAGAATCTTTTAGCGTTTGAGGACCTTCTTGTGAAACAAATTACGATGCTGATGTTGACAACTGTCGGCTGTCATACGTCTGTTAGGCTTCTACTACAATAAATCGTAATACTCCAATAGCTTTAAGAAAGTGCTGCCAATCCTATTTTTCATGAAAAAGAAATTTAGAATATTTAAAACTCTGACCTAAATGGGCAGTCGATGTTGTTTCAAACAAATTTTCGAAGGAAATTGCCGAAATTACTCAATTTTGTCTAGTGGGAACATACTATATGATGGAAGCATTATCGAGCTTCACTTCAACACTCAGAAAACATCTTTCGGTCAAATTTTTATTCGTTTTTTTTTAAGATTAACTGCATCCACACTTGTTGTCACGATTTTCTGAAGTTGAAAAGTGAAAATGGTTTGTCCACCGCAAAACAAGTCTGCCGTTTTATTGTAACGAGCGTTCACATTGACAATTTGGCACATCAATCACGGTTTTCAAACAAATTGTCGCGACAAATTGTTGAGTGTCAGCGACGTCTTCAATTTGGTATTGTATAATTTGTTTCAACGTCTTGTTTCGTAACGTTTCGTCAAATACGAGATCAAGTCACAGCCAAATGTGGCTTCTGGACTACTCACTTATGGCAAAAAATCTCTCCAAGCCAAAGCAAATCAAAGAATTTAGTACTCGAGCGTTGTTGTGATGGAAGAGAAGACATTTAAGGTAGGTCGTTACGGACTTTAGCATATGGTCATTACCTTCCACATCCACTGTGCATAAGGTCAAATCACATAATAATATTATAGACGCGTTACATTTCGAGGCGGATTAGAGCACAAGTAGTTCAGCGAGCACTCGTGTTATGTGTGCCACTGTTCCCTTACGAGTTGAAAGGACGTATAGTTTTATGCCGACCCCGGACGGCGAGATTTGTGAACATTTTTCAACGCAGCTGTACTCTCTGAGTATTGCCAATGAATCTAGAAAACTGGAGCCATGAATTATGAAAATTTTCGTGGTAAGATCTTAACCTAAACACTCAATATATGAATAGATTCATCTTATCCCAGGTGTCCCAAGTATCGTGACTCCCAACTGGGGGTAGCATTTGCGGCTCGGATCTTGAGATTCAACCAATTGGGCTCTTCAGCTTTCCTTTATCTTCAGAGCTGAAGATTTATTCGATTACACATTTCTTTGCTTATTTCATTTCAATCCAATTTGAATCTACTCATACTTTGTACGTAGATGGAAAGATCATGTTATTGCCTTTGACCGAGCCAACCGCGAATGCATCTGGAAATCTTAAGATAGGAGAAGGATTCCCTCGAAGATGTTATAAAGGAATCCTATCACACCGCAATATGTTTCGTTCTGCATAATGGACAGATTTCTGACAGTTTCGTTGTACGACAGGGAGTAAGGCAAGAGGATATTCTGTCGCCAATCTTGACTTTACTGGCGAAAGGTGATGTATTGACTGTCAACGTAGGTGCAACCGGATACCATGTCTATCCAATGGAGACCGTTTGAGAAGTTAAGCCACCTGGATTATGCCGACGATATATGCTTCCTGGCAAGTACCAACAGCAGGATGAACGAGGTGTGTCAATCACTGCAGGTGAATGGAGAGATGGCTGGTCTAAACTTTAATTGCGTCCAGATCAAAATCATGCACACCGGCCACTCAACACATCAGCAGTTTATATTGAGACAAGCGCCCATTGAGGAGGTCAAACAATTTTACTATCTAAGCAGCTTTATATCGCCCGATAGAGGAACCGACGTGGATGTTAGTAGCAGAATAAGTAAAGTCCGCAGCGTCTTTGAAATGTTGTCTTCAGCATGGAACTCCAGTCAAATATCTGTATGCACCAAGCTAAAGCTCTCCGTATCCAATGTCAAATCCATACTGCCTCCACCTCCATCTCGCTAGCTTCGATACATTCTTAAGATCCGATGGCCGCAAATTATATCGAACCAGGAATTGTGGCTCAAGCTTTTGAATCTTGAAATTAAGCAGTGGAAGTGACGCTGAATTGGCCACGCGGCGAGGAGACCAAACAACAACTTTGCGAAGCAGTCCTTCGAATGTAATCCTCAAGGTAAACGGCGTTGGCAAACCAAGAACTACTTGGAAATCAACAGTATTGGCTGAAGCAACAACACAACTTAAAACGTGGCCACAGCTGAAGTATCTGGCAGCAGGTCGAAAAGGATGGAGGAAGTTTATCGCCGCCTAGGGTCTCATGTATATTTGGTGCATTCTGCCCCACAGTTTGGAATATTCTATTTCGTTGCAGACCTACGATTCGAGGGAAGAGCAGAAAGAGACGTAAAATGAAAATGAATCCTTCATCCGGCGGATTCTACGTCATTCGGTGTCAAATACTTATTACAGTACCCCCCGGATATAAGTAACCACTTTAATAGCAAAACCCTGTTAATGGCAACAAATTAAATTCAGCTGAGATGTACCAACGCCATCCTAAGCTTATCTCAGATCCCCGCTCAATAGGAATTTCATTGAAATCCCGCTTATAAGCAACACAATTGTATGCCCATGCGTATGTGGTATTATTCGGGGAGTACTGTATTTATCTATATCTAGATTGCATAGTCCACACTGATGTGTGCATGTATACACTAACCATCCGCCTTGCAATGACCGTATTTAACACTCTCATCGAAGCAACCTTCCCCGAGCTGATCTCAATCAGTTCTTCTCATTGAAGTTAATCATTTCTCCAAAATTCGCAATGCGTACGTACGTTTCTGAATGGGATGCAATGCAATTTTGTAATATTTAATTTATTCTCAGCTCCCAAGGATTGAGTTCCTTCGTTGAGCAGGTTGATGGGTGGCGGGGAGATGATTTCCAGGGGAGATGATCGCAAGAGCATGCCGTACAATCGACGCGTTCTTTTTCGTTTTTGATAAAAAGATTGCGCTGCCATCACACTCTTGCAAAAATCGACTTTGACGCGCAACCGGTTTCATCGCAAGTTCGTTGCGCTGGCCGACAAGCGCCGGCTGGGGGGAACGAGTTGACAAAGGCAGCACGGGATAGGGGGATGCATCGCACAGGCACGTCCAATGTTTTATTTCTGGTTTATTGAAAATAATTTTTGTTTTTTGTTGTGGCTTCGCCCGTAGGCCGGTCGGCGCGGCGGTGGTGACGACGGCGGCGACGGCGGCCGGTTTGCTCTGCACCGAACAGATGCATCGTACTGGGCTGTCTGTGTGTGAACACTTTTTCGCCTTTTTTGTGTTTTGATATTATTAAAGATTTCTTCGGGTGTTCTGCCTTTTTTCTTTTGTTTATTTATTTTGCGAAAAATAAAAAGAAATTGCATCGACCGAGAGATTGAGAGAAGAAAAGTTTGTGCAGCAGCAGCTGCTGTTTCGCGACGAGTCTACCATTTCTGGGCGCTTGGTTGAATGAGGATTTGCAGAGGACAATAGTGCGTCTAATGGTGACCCTTGAGGAGTGATTTTTAGCCTCGATCGGGTGGATTTGTCGAGTGTAACCTTGAATTTCAGGCTCCTCGGAGGAGAATGAAATCCTTGAAATGGATATGCATGCAGCCGGCGGAGAAGACATTTCGCTGGTAGTCCATCCGTGTGGTGGAGGAGAAGCGAAAATCATCGCCTCGAATGTGTGGTAGGCTTTGCGACTGCAAGCACGTGTCTCTTCTCGTGTTGTTGCTTTGTGGCTGTTGCGATTGTCAAAGTTGCGAAGTTCTTTCCTGCAATTCGAGTGCCGGTTTCGTTCGGTCGCTCATTCGTTGTTGCCTTTCGAATGAAAGTGGAACTGCATGCATTTTCTGTGTGATGGGCTTCAAGAAATGGCATATGGAATGTGTCTTGGGAGTGTAAGCATTTCTTGCTAAATTATGCCATGTATACTGATGATCTTGTGGATTTCATGGGAAATTGTTTCTTTCTTTTTCATCAATTTCTTTGGCTTGTTATATTTGAGACTGAAAGCGCTGTTGTCATTTGAAGACAGTGAAAGGTGTTAGAAAATGATTCGAAAGGATCGAGAGAAGATCTTTAAAGACCGGATACAGTTGAATTCTGCTCTCCTTAGAGACATGGATAGAATTTCCTGCAATCGGAGCCTTTGGCTTTCAGGCATTGCATGTTTTATTCGCTAAGGGACGGATGTATCTCGCTTTGCGTTTCTATTGACATTCACTGATGCGATGATCCACAGGAAAAGAACAAACATTCTTTCAACCAGAATCGTGTTCTCCTTGTGGGCTAGCTAGCTTAGGCGTTGAATATGTGTAGGATGTGCTCACATCACAATCCTGTTCGCAGAGATAACGAAGGAAGAGAGCAAGGGCAATAAAAATCGTTTTTTTTTTTAATTAATTTTTATTTCAGAAATTCATGACAGACTTACATACTAGACAAAAATGCTTGAAACTAGTTGGACGTACATTTTTACTTTTCTAACTTATTAACCCTCGGCGGGCACTCTAAGCTAAACATAATTTTATCCTATGTCTTTCGACTTAAGCTAGCAATAAAAATCGTTGATTTTTACTAATGGCATTATCGAAAGACGATAAGCGTGAAAAGTACTGCGATCAGAAAGCAATAAGAAGTCCTTGCTTGTCCTTCGTATCCTTTATTTTCTTTTTAGTTTTTTCTCTTGTCCCTTAAAATGTCTGACAACTGTTTTTTATATCGTTTTCGCAAACCACCAATCAGAGAACGGCGTTCACATTATTTCGTGAATAAGCCTTAAAAATGCATGAATACGTGTCAAAAAGTCGCTCAAATTCATCCATGGGCAAGGGGACAATCAGTTGTGAAGTTGGTCATCCTTATACTACTTCATTCTTCTCTTGTTAATGATTTTTTTTATAAAATAGGGATTCAGGATATTTTATTTACACATTTAATAGTATCGATGTTCGATTATTGGAACTTTTCGATTATTGCAGCAGGTCATGTTTTCGCGGGGGTGAAGCATGCACGACAGATCTCCAAGCAACTCGATCCTCCGCCATCAACTCGAACACATCAGGAGTTATGCCCACCTCATCCTGGGTCTGCCAAGTCGCAAGGTCGCCTACCTGATGGAATCGCATTAAACGCGCGCCTCGGAAGTCGGGATGGTGGGAACATTCGTGCCACGTGACCAAACCACCGAAGCATGGCCTTTTGCGTTCGAAGAAGCACCTGCTCAGCGTTCAGTTCCTCGCGCACTGCCGTGTTTCTCACCCCATCCCGGCGAGTAATTCCCACAAAAACACGGAGAATCTCATCTCAGCCACTTGTATTCGCAATCTTACTCTTTCCATAATATATCTAATGGTGTGAAGAAACTTTCTAAAAAAAGATAAATTCATTTACATAATATGTCAAACTCGGCAGTTGTTTTGCAGAAGATCGCTTGGCAGCAGCTTTATCAGCATATTTTGCTATTGCGTAATTTTTTCAATGGTTATGTCATTTTGTTCTGCCCGCTACAAGCATATAGTAAAGCCTTTTATCACGGCTTCTGTATTACTTCCATTTCCGCACTATCATAGGAAATTTCTTCTTCTCCGGCTTCCACGTTTTATAGATCTTCGGAGATCCATTAAGTGATGTCTTCACGCCAACATCGTGAAGCCTGATCTTTCTGACTAATTTGGATCTCGAATTAAAGCAAAGGAACAGTCTTCTTCCTCCCAACAATCAGAGTTCTGAGAAGTGTTTGCCAATGTTAACTGATTCTTAGCTGATTTGAACATTCTATTTACATGCAAGAAAACAAAAAGTAGCGAGGAGAAGTATTTCGTGAATAAACGTCAAAAAGTCACTCAAATTCGTCGATAGGCAGGGGAACAGTCAGCTGTAAAGATGGCCATTTCTCAACAGTTCTCTCTAGCTATTACATTGCATAGTAAAGTGTGCACACATGTGTATCTGAATGTTGGCATAGTTATATTTTGAGCCGTACTTGTAGCCGCAAAAATTGAAAATAGGTTCAAAAATGTCAAAATCGAGTGTTGCAGAAAACGAAGTTGCAATAATCGAGACTGCACTGTATGTAACACTGTTATTCTTGTAAGTATATACATTTTAAAAATATGCTCCTCACATTTCATATGATTTTTATCAGCGAGCCTCAATCGGTGCATGAACTCTGGACGTTATCAGCGGCACGGGATTAGGGATCTCTCTCTCTTTCCTTTAGAATAAAAAAACAAAAAGAATTTTGCATCGGCCGGGAATCGAACCCGGGCCGCCCGCGTGGCAGGCGAGCATTCTACCACTGAACCACCGATGCTTGAAATTTCTTGTGTGCATCCCACGCTGTTAGCACCCACGACTCTCTCATCTATCAAAACAAACAAAAATCAACCCCAACCTCGCTCCATAATCCAACTCTATACTGCGCATGTAGCTCCCCAATCAAGTGTATCAGAAATCATCAGCAGCACCCAGCCAGCAACAGTCGAACACCATGTGAAGTGTGTGTGTGATCCCCGATTCACACAGACGCACAGCTTGTAGCTGCAGCTGAGCGCCTATTCGCAAACGATTAAATTCAGTTTAATCATCCACTAAGCAGCGATTCCTCCGGGCCCACCATAAACAAATTGAAAGCCCCAACCAGCAAATTGCTCCCCATGCACGCCAAATTAAGAGAGCTGAGCGTTAGAGATAATCCCCGCCTGATCTGCTGCCATTTCAACTTAATTTACGGCCAATAAAACTCATTATTATCGTCCCCCACCCCTTTCTGGCAAGATTCACACGAGCAGTGTGTAGCGCCACCCAATCAATGTGCGCCTTCTTGCTAGTGTGTACGTCCGTTTCTTTCCCTCATTCTACACGACCGCTTCTCGAATCTCGCCCTGTCTCATAAACGAGTTTCTGTATCTAATGCTCTTCTATTCAGTTTTCCTAGGAAATCTAATGCCGCAGCGATACTCTATCCTGTTGTCGTCGCTTATGTCATCCTGATATCGATGTTTGTCGAAAAGTATGAAAGAAAGAATGAAATATGCGATGTCCAACAACAACCACCACTCGTCGGTCGTCGTCTTCACTGAGAGCGCTCCGCTCTTGGCTATCGACGAAACGAGATAGACAATAATTCTCCTGCTCGGTTGCGAATGTTTGTCGTGGGGTGTGGCGTGTGTGGTTAGTGGTTAGTGGTACCACTTCCAGGACGGCGAACGAACGCGGGAAGTTGGATCCGAGATACATCGTCAACCGGTCGCCTGTTGTCTGCGCTGGTCGCCCAGCATAATGTGGAACATTAGACGTGCTCGACGGTTGAACGCGGTTTTTCTGGTGCTCGTCGCGCTTCTCCGCGTCTTCTTCGCTGTCATCCTCTCGGCCAGTAGTTGACACTAGCAACAGTCCGACAAACACCGGCAACCGGCAACCCGTCATTTCCAAACAACATCTCTGCATCAACATTTGCACAGGGTTGCAACGGCCGGCATGGAATCGCCTCGAATCAGTTGGCAGACACGCGCGCTTCCACTAGTCGATGTTTTTTTATAGATTCTCTTCCACTGGCGCTTGTAGCGCCGTTCTATGCGGCTGATTGCCTGTTTTCGCTTGGTCGACAGCTACCAACTGGAATCGAACGAGTTGTGTGGCGGCAGCAGCATCGACGCTTCTCTCTGTCATCTTTCTTTTCTTTCATCGCATGCATGCACTTCTTTCGGAGTGCTTCTTACCGCAGCGCGTGAAGAATAGAGATGACACGATGCCAGGCGGCTTTTGTGTCGGTTCGCTGCTGCGACGCAGCGTTGTCGTCGTCGCATGTGTCGGTTGGAATCCAAAAAACCTCGAAGATACACCGAATTCTGTGCGAAATATGACACTAAACACCAGGCGACCAGCTCGCCCAGCAGCCACTCAAGTTGTTTGGTTTTCTCCCGCCTTTCTTACGAATTAGTACTTGATCGTTCATCTCGCTCTGGCTCACTGAGGACTTGAAACGGATATAGCACTTGATTTCGAAAATAAACTACCAGTTGCGCTGACGTTTGGTCGTCGCTGTGTGTGTGAAGGGGGAGAGCATCTTGTACTAAGTTCTGGTTTCTTTCGTTGACTGGTGTGCTGGCGTGTGGAGTGGAGAACGACATCGGCTGACTCACTCGTCGTTCTGATGAGATGGAGAAGGTCATCAGACAAAGAAAAATTCAACCTGTTTGTTTCAGTTACTATCAATGTACTAGGTGCGCAGCAGACGCAAGATGTCCGGCCGACGCGCTGGGCCGGATAGTTTGTGTACAACTTGGATGGACATGTTTCAACTACTGCAGGGATAAACAGTTTTATTTTTAAACCCAAAGGAGCCGATGCCACACCACGTGTCTTTTTACATGATGCGGGTGACGGATATCATGAAATTGAACGCGCATCGAATTCGGGACATTTCTGAATGTTGGCTCGCTTCGAAGAATGCATTCAAATTGACTTGACTCGAAATGAGTAATAAGTGACGTAATGATGAAGTTTGTTTTTTTGCTTTAAGAAATGCGATGTAACATACCCATACGGTGTTCATCGGTCACACTGTTACGTCACATGATTTTGGAGGGTTTTAGGTTATGCCTAATTTAGCTGGGTCTGGGTTTGTAGGAAGATTCGTTTTTTCTATGAACCATAGTCGAGTTAAAGCCCTGATCAGCACCTAATTTCCCTGTCCTATACGCATTCGATTTCCGAAGTGTTGATGTTGCCTTTTGAAGGGTAAAGGTAGAGGGGTACCCGCGTCGTTCATGCACATTTATCTAGATTCTTAGAAATACAGTATATTCTCAATTATCGCAACTAATAGAAACTGGAGTAGTCCCAAGTATCGAGGTTCTGTCTCTTGAAAAGTTGCCATTACTGCGTCAATATTGATAAAAAATTAAATTAAGCTGTTACGAAAATGGAGGAGTTGCGTTAATCGAGAACGTGCTGTACACACACACTTAGTCTTTATCAACGCGAGATTTACAGAACATGCAAATGCTGCTGCAATGCTCAAAGAGTATTCCGTTCTAGAAAAAGCTTCTCAAAATTCGCCGTTCGGAGTCGGCATTAAACTGTAGGTCCCTTCCACGCGTGAAAGAACAATAGCATGCACAACACACGTGGTTTCTGAGAAGCAAGGCCCAGGTCCACCTCGGACTGTCGCGCCACACATATTATTATATTAAATGCTGCTACAAAGGCATGCAATTCCTTTCAGATGGTCTAGAATAGAATACATTATTAAATTGAATGGAATCTCTCCACGCTGTCAGTTGACCGAACCAACCATAAATTCACCTGAACAAGAAATCGGTCACACGGAGACATCCAGCACGAAATTCGTCAACAGTGTTTTTATGACATTTCCACGGACCAATCAGAGAATATTTCATGCTGCAATTATGACGTACGTCAATTCGTAACTATTTGTCAAAGTCATCGGAGGACGAAGTTGAACTAAGTCCATCCACATCTCATTCTACCTCGATCTAAGTTTATCCATAATTAGCATGGACATTCAAAAATGAAGTAAAACGTTCATTCTTTCGAGCAGTCATATTTCTATATCTTGATACAAATGTGAACAGACCCAAAGAATGCCGCTTAAAGACTTGCCAAATATCACCCTGTTACACATATTGTGTAGTTCCAGAAAGACACAATTAATAAATGAGGGAGTGTATGACTAAAATACCAAACCAAACAAAATCGAACAAAAATCAGTTCCTTGTGCAAAAAAAAAAACAACCACCCTTCAAGCTAATTTATCACAGTTTCATTACAAATTACTCCTCCCCTCGCGCATAACCGATGTCAACAACCCCGTCCGTTCTGTCAACTAACAGAGATAACAAGAGCCCATTTTGTTAACGCCGGCTGTCACTGCACTGTCATCGCTGTAAGTTTTACGACCTCAAAAGTTCGCTGTCACTCTTCGAAAATACCCGGTTGTCAGCAAAAATAGCACGCGCCCCTTTTCGTTTCGACCGACAAAACAAAAACAAAGCACCACACACGTGCCAACAACGACCACTGCCCCAGCCAGTACCATCCACCAACAGCAACAGCGTTGTATGAGCGAGCATTCGCCTTGTTCATTCAACCGAGTGAATACGAACACGAGCAGTTTTCGTATCTCGTTTGCCTGCTATTGTTGCTGGTTGCCTACTTAGTTCGGCGCTGTCATTTCACAATGACCCACCTTCATACATGCGAGAGAGCAACATTTTGAGGACCCCACGGCCGCCACGACCGACGGCAACAACGCCGACGATACAAAATACAAAAGCTATGTGTCGAGAGTCGAGTGTCGAGCTATGCCTGCGCCGAGACACATCGACAGCGAAAACAACTACATCCGCGACACACGACATGCGGCTGTCGGTCGTTCTCTCAACAACAAAAAACCAAACAACAGCAACATTTCGAGCAGGCTCTCATGCGATAGAACAAGCGCATCGAAGCAGTGGCCGTTCACTGGGATTTTACATATTTTCCTCTGGGAGGGGGTGTGAGGGAGAAGGGGTGTGTTGCCGACCAACAGGCACTCACAGTTGGTTTCAAGGGCGTTTTGAGTGAAATCGAGGCTGTCGTTTCTCCTTGACCGCGTTAGGGGAACTATGCTACTTGCCTCGGCTTCATTGCCAAATGAAGGACATCCCCTTGAGTTTCAAGGATATCCGAGTCGCTCTGGGGGCCATTCACCATCGAGTCAGGGACAAATTTTGGCGAAAACAGACGAACGAAGGCCATCGCCTCTCGTCTGGGATCCGAGAATCTGGGTGAAGGTTCCCCTTAACAACAGCGCCGCATACGTCACACACAACAGAAACGAAATCGAATTCGGCTTCGGTGATACCACCAAGTTTATTTTTGGGTTGAATTTGGGCATTCCACTGGCGCTGGGGGCCAGCCGAAAATTGTGTGTGGCGGCGCGTGAGTGAGATAAGAGGAGACTTTGTGTGGTGTTGGGGATACGGCGGACACCTTTGCTGGGTTTCATGAGCGCCTCGTCGTTTCACTAGACGTTTAAGCTTTTTTGGGAGGTTTTTGATGTTTTTCTAAATGTCAACTCACTCCAGAGGACATTTCCGATTCTCGACTCTTTCGTTGTCTCTCACAGAAAAGCCTGAACAAGTGGGGGGTGGGTGGTGTGTGTGTTTTGTTATCGAAATCCTGGTCAAAAGATTCTGTCTTTCTCCGTGCAGGAGACTGGTCAGTTTGTCGGTCAGTCTGTTCGTGTTTTTGTTTCTTCACGCGGCTGGGGGGCATATTAACCGGGACTCGCTTTTTTGTGGGGAGCCACGGCGTGACGGTCAGCTTCGGCCCACAATTTATTTCAAATATCAGGCGAACAAGAATATTAAAACGACTCGGACGTGAGTTTTTTCATTTCCCACTTGTCTGGTCGTCATCGCTGTTCTTTTGTGCGCTTGTGGCTGGTCGTGGACCGGTTCGTTGTGAATGAGGGGAAGAATTCATTTCTGTGACGGGGGAAAGGTGGGCCCTTTAAAGATGAAGTTCTCTTTTTATTGCTTGTTTTGTTTATCTTTCGTGTAGTTTGTCGGCAGTTGAATGGGTGGACGGTTTTATCGAAACCCTTCCTGCGCTCGCTGAGTACCTAGTAGGTTTCTTGTGGGAAAGTGTTGAACGCCCACAACCTTTTCGAAATTTTATCCTAAAGAAAAACGAAAAGGATGCCGGCGAAGGAAGGAGTTGTGTCGTTCACATTGTGTCAGCAGTCAGCCAGCCCATGGCAGCATGTCTGTTCATTGGAGGGGGAGCGGCGTGGGACTTCGTTGGAATTGCTTTGGTCGCGAACTTGCTTCGCTCTTTGAAACCCCGGTAGATTGCGTTCATTCAGTGCATTAGTACCAACAATTAGGATTATTCACTAACTATGAAATAAACACTCAACTGGGGCACCCTATTGATGGGATTTTGAATTGTGTGAACGTCGTGCGCCTGATACTGATTTCAAGTGCAACCAGTCGAACAGAAATTTGTAGAGCATTGAGTGATGTGATGATACACCGTGTGTTGCACTGGGTGGTACGCGTTGGTACACTTTGGTATGAGGGGACGTATTTTGATGTTGGTTGGATGCGACGGAGTTTCTGTTTAGGTAAAAATTTCAAAGACTCTTCATGCGATTGTTTTGTTTTGCTTCGTACTGCGACTTTAAAAATATGTAATGGACTTTTTGGTTTGTCTTACGCAATCGGGAATAGTGTGCCGTGGACAGTGTCTGTTGGAGATCTTGTTCGAATATTTCATGCTTACTATAACGTTGCTATAAGGTCCACACCCATAGAGACAATGACTTTGCTTTTGTCAATGATTTCGTGTTGATCCGTGTTAGAGCCGCAGTTTTGCAGGTTTTAAGTTACACGGCGTCGAATATTCTGCTATACTTTGTCGCCTGAGTGACGCATGTAAGACGTCCGAGACGGATACGAGACACTTGTTCATATGTCCTAGCCTGTATATGTACATAAATATATGAGCAAATGTTTCCGATTAATAAAACGTGTATTTGAGCTTTACAGCCTCTCGAATCAGTTATTAAACTCAGGCATGATGTGCAATTAGTTACCGAATGTTAGGTCTTCTTTCTGTTTTCCTTGAGACTTTGAGACTGCAATTTCGAAACATTCCACACATGACCATTACTCGAACTCAATCACCTTCATCCTTTCTAAACCACATTTCGGTGTTAATCAAGTTGGTCTAGAACAACAATCGGTTTTAATTTTGGCCTCTATAGGACAGGCTAGGTGAATGGTTTTTAGAACACGCTCCGTATCTTCCAACTCGATAGACTTGAACACATGTATGTCGACAAAAAGTGGTTGCCAAACTTTTAGTATTAGTCTGTTTCCCTCTGTTAAGTGTTTACATGCTTTTAGGCAAGCAACACGATTGAATCTATTCATTTGAAACCAACAATCTTTCGGGACCTTCATTTTTTGCTGATAACGAAAGTGTTAGAATTCTACTGACGGTTCTTTTCCGCTAAGGGACCCATTAAAGGCGGGGGCATTTACCCGTCCTGACACGAAAATATAACGCCACTGCATCGAAGGCATATGAAGTCTTATCAGAGACGCCTGCTTTCGCTTGAAAGTTGAGTAATAAAATTGCTCCGAACAATCGTTAGCTAGTTGAAAACGCAATAAAAACATTATTCAGATGTGGGCTAGGGATTAATCGGCAAGAAACAGAGTCCTATTTGGGTCCTATTTTTTAACTAAAGGGTTATTCCTCAATTCCGCCTACCCGTAATTGATGCCACTCCCCTCAATCTGACTGATGGAGAAACACTTGGATAATCGGAGACAGGAAACTCAACTGGAAATTAAATGTCAGTGAAAGAGTGAATGAACCTGAGCAACAGGACATGTGGTAAGAAAACGGGGACCAAATCCGTACACAGCATGGTTTATGGCAGATTGGTTTCTAGGTGGGCGTACCTAAGGACTACAATCACGACCTTAATACACTAACCAGAATCCAGAGACATGAATACCTTGGTGTTACAGGCGCATCTATAACAGATTCCTCTACCTCGGACTTGGAGGAGGGAAACGACTGAATGGAGGATGGGAATGCCATAAGGATACAATTCGACTGGACATGTAATTAGATATACTACATGGACTAGAAATTAATCAAAAGTCAATTTTTTCAAAATTCACTTTCGATGGTATTTCCCAACAAATGAGGAGTGGACTACAAATTTACCCATCACGAGTTCGACCATTCATTAATGAGTGCTCTAAACTATTGCACATGGATTGCTATATCAGGCGCTTGACAGTGTTCTTCCAGCGGATGTCTTGGCAGTCATGGAAGAGGCCAAAATGATCGCGACGAGTTCAAGGTTCTCACCACGAATTGAATACTTAATAAGGATGACATATTCAAAAAGATAAATGAGGATGAAAAAAAGTAAATACAAATAACACACTTGCACACTTAACACATTTATTTTAAGATTATCTTATACACTAGCGGGGAACATGTCAGGTTCTCTTCGTACTGGAGACTGCCACGAGTGTTCACACAACTGCATCTCATGGCTTTCATAATCGTCCTCGCACAATGAGCTCAAGTTGTTAGTCCCTTTCTTTATCTCTGAATGTCCCTTCGGAGCTTCAGTGGATATTATTTACTTGACAATTATTTCATTAAGTGATCGTATGACTGCATCGAACTCAGCATCGCAGCACTCTATCACTCAATGATGGGTCTCAGGACATAGGGACAAGACCGGCAATGAATTAGCAGGATAGTTTTTTTTTTAGGAAAAGAAGCTAAAACCTACACATCCTAGGCAATCCAATGAATCACCTCTTGCGGATGTCAAAAACAAGTTATCAGAGAAGAGGGTAATAAAAAGATTCAACCACCTTTGAGACCACTCGGATAGTATAGCTCAAGTTGAACAGTGCACCGACCGACAAAATCCTTCATTGCTATGAATTACCTAACAGAGGCAGTTGTTCCTCTTAAAATCATAAATTCCTCCTCCTCACTGCTGCCTCCAATGTCGCACGCCGACTTTGTTGAAGTCCTTGACGCGTAGGTCCTCTATTGAAGGTTAAACACATGCATACACACTCCAATAAAAAGCTATCAGAATGTGTACCTATCCACACTCTTGCGAACAGTCAACATCTTCTTCGTTCTCTCGTTCATCTTCTCGCGTCATTGCTCCAGAAATTATTCAGTTGCATTAAACATGTACCTACAGAATACATAAATACAATGTAAATCTGGAAAAAATAAAGATCAAGCATGACCCGGAGGCATTCAACTTTTTTCCCTACTCTACATTTGAGTCTACTCCACAACTGTATGCCACACACAACCACTTAACAGCTCTCAGTATGACCTATCCCTCGTTTTGGGTACGCCCAAATTGGGGAAGAATGTGAACCTTATTTCTATTGCGTCTCCTTTCCACGCCCATACGTGTGCTTGTAGAGGTATAGACATGTGCATACAAGCTTAAGTTTACTAAACAAACACTTCTTTGCTGCCAGGGAGACAAGCAGCTCTTGGACAAGAGCAAGTCCTCATTCGGTGACATTGTCCTCTCGTGACGTCTATTTCATTTCATTGACATTGAAATAAATCTAACGGCTAATAAAACACAAACACATCAAGTGTGTCCTTCAGAATCCTCTTAACACAGCCACCCAATGCCAGACTGAAACAAAAATTCATCAAGTGACGGCATTCTTCGCACCCGAGCGCAATTCGCACACACAACCAGCACACATCGTCCCTCAAACACGGTCTAGCGCAAGAGAGATTTGTAAATTAAAAGTTCGCAGCCTGCTGCGGCTGAGAACCCAGTACTTATTCCTCAAATAAGCAAAATGACGGGCACAAAATGTCACTTCAGGTTTGACACATACCGCCGGCCGCCATTTCTTTCCAAACGAATCCACCAGCAAAAACCACCTCCGCACACCCAATCTTGCACCAACGACGGCGACTACGACGACAGCGACGCCAACGACGCTCCCAAGAGTATGCCCCTCTCAAACGTCGAGTGCCCGCAGCAACAGCTACACCGTTTCGATTTTCAGCTGCACAAACAAATACCAATCAAACCAATTCACTCAGTCGCACTCAAGCAGGAGGGGAAGTGCTACGTTCTCGTGAACATTGGTCGCACTCCTACTCTAACGTGCCTCGTATCTGCCCTAGCGACGTCGAGTCAGAAGCCCGCGAACGCCTTCTTGACTTTCTGCGACCCGCATAAATGAGCAAGCATTATGACAAATATTCGGGGAAATTTGAATACCCCGATCAACGTCGGCTTCTCGCTGGCCAACCAAAATCGAGTCGCGTAACTTCGCCTCCACCACCACAGGCCGGCTGACCGTGAATTCGAAGAAGGAGAAGCGTGTAGAGTGCCGGCAGCCGGAGTAGAAAGCAAATCGAAATCAATACACGCCACCATTTCACACTGTACCAATTTCCCTTTCTGCCGCGCGCTGCACACACGCACATACACTACCTCAAGCGACTGACGGCATCGTCAGCGCACCATGGAAAGGAGGAAACTTTAACGCTGAACCCTCCTCACTTCTCCGTTAACGGATACAAGCACACAAGCACACACCACGTGCCCGGCCTTCTATGCCAATCGCAGCCGCACAACAAGTGAGCAGCACTCCGGCCACGCCGAGCAGCGACGTTTCAGCGTGTTTCGAACAAGGTTCGCTTGCTGGGAATTCTGGTCGCCTGGTAGAAAAGAGGGAAGCGAAACTCTTTTGGCGGGGTCTTTGTTTTTCCTGGTTTTAGATTAGCCGAGCAATTGCCGGCCGGGTTGCCGGTAAATTCTGCGTTGTTTCCCGTTGGTGAGCGAGAAAGTACCACTGGTTGTGCTGCGCGTCCTTCGGCCAAGCCCCGTGCACTAGCTTTCAGTGTACATGCCTTGGCGAAGGGGTTTCTCCGTCCCCTTAAATGGCTTTGTGTGTATGGTTTGAGAACGAATCAGCTCATCCATTGGTTTTGCCGCTGGAGAGTGAGAGGGGGTGTGGTAACCTTATCCGCCACAGCCACAGCCTCAGCCACGGGCACTTACGTCAAAGAGAGAGAAAGCCAAGGGAGGTGTCGTGATTTTCTGAGAATCGGTCGGTCGTGTTCGTGGTTCGTGGTTCGTGTACTGCTGCAGCAACGTAACCACACCGGATGGGCGACGACAACGACGACGTGTGGCCAGCGAAGTTCGCCGCGCGTTCCTTTAAAGTGAGACACGGACGGCACACGGCACGCGACACACCATTTGTACTGGGCGCGCAGCATAAACTGTAGCCCCTGTCTGTTGTGTCAGTTCGTAGAGATTCGTTATTCCGCTTTGTGGGAAGCATGCGTTCGTGAAACAAGATTGTATGATGGTGTTGGTGTCTGAATTCAGAATTCCGATGACGTAGTTGGCGATTATGAATATTTTCACGTGACAACTTTACTTTGTGTGCAAATCGGATTTAGTTGAGCGCGTTTCATTGGCTGCACTGATAAAGAAAATAATGTGTGTAGCTGCATGGGAGATCTTGGGTACAGTTTCTTAACCTTCAGCCGGTTCGTTTTTGTATACAAATTTGGGCTTGTTTTGTCAAATTGATCCGTTTCTTTTGGCTTGTTAACAAGGAGTGGATTGTAAAAAACGTATTTTTATTATTATTCTATAAAAGGAATTCATTAGAGAAAAGAATTTTGTATTATATTGTATTGATTCGTATTAAATTGACACGATTTGAGATAAATATTAAAGTTAAATCAAAAAGTACAAACAAATCCATAAAAAGAAGAAACGAGAGCATTTTATCAGCAGATCTTTTACAAAACTGAGAACGATGTTCGGTGCAAATATGATTCAAGCATTTATGTATAACAGCGAATGTTTAATGTGGTTTGATCATATTTACACATAAAGCAACTCGCTCGTTTTTTAGTTCTGGATGAATTTTTCAGGCAAAATGGTGTTGAAGGTGAACTTGATGCTAAAGGTTGGGATTCTGCTTCTATTTTTTGCACACTAAGAAAACAGCACGTACATTTTTGCAACAGGTAACATAACGATTTATCGAAGTCAATAAGGAAGAGCCAGCGTCTTAAATTTTGTCTTCGTAATATTCCATTTAGGGTTCAAGACCGGATCCGGATAGGAACATTGTGCAGCGATAAACGCATGTGTGGGTATAATCAATGCAATTTAGAAATAATGAAAGAAAAAAAGAATTTACCTAGAAGGATATCAATTGAACGATACACACTAGGATGATCGCCAGTCAATGGATCTCGTTGCTTCTTCTCCTAGCTGCTGCTTTTTCTGCCAACTTCTAGCGGCAACTCTGATCAATAATCCATGTCAGGATCATGACTTTCACTTTGTCTATCACTTTCATCTGGCAAGTATTCTTCATTATCGTCAGTAACAAACTACTCTGAATCATCAACTTGGATATTCATCGAAAAACGAACTCATTTTGGCATTCCTTATTTGTATTAAAATGAATGAAAGTAAACCAATCGCACTTTTTTTATCAACACACAAGCCTATAATGACGAAAAAAATTAGAATGACACGAATTTATATTTAGAGTCAATAAATAATATACAGCCCGGATTAAGAATATTATTTGTAAGTCGCTTGTGGTATTCTTCGGCCCCATTTTTAAAAATAATACAAAGTTTATGTACGTTTTATATACCACTGTGTTTAGCCTTATCTTAAATCATTTCTGCCAAAATTTACCTTAATTTCAGTTTGCAAGTGATTGAAGTTAAAAAAAGGGTCAAATTGACCATAAGCTCGGATTAAGGTTAAAAGAGTGTTCCTCTAAAATAAGCTCAACCATAACATAGATGGTTACTTATTAATGTGTGAGTATCAAGATAGAGTGATAGAGATTTGTCGGCATTGAAATTTTTCTGCTGATAGTTACATAACCGCCTACCAACAACCTGATGACAAGCCCCTTGTCAATGTGGCTTCAGGGCGAAGGGTTTAAGATTGGAAGACAAAATTTTTGACATTTTCAAGACCGACATGCCTTGCTTTAACATTCCTGCCAAACTCGTGATTTGTGCAGGTAGACGATGAGGGTTTTAGAAAATAAAAGGAAGCGCTGAAATTTTACTTTTCCATAATGGACCTTGAGAAGATCGTACAAGACGAACAGGCCAACACTTGAGGTACGATCATCTGATGCCTGTTCAGCTGTTAGCATATGCTAAGATGGGTCAGGCTGTGAACAGGGAAAAATTCAGTTCATGAAGGACAAACATTTTGTGTAAAACGCCACAAAGGGCAGCTAGCTAAAACTTCAAGGTAGTCAGGGATACCGTCTTCACCGATGTCCCAATCGATGGCTAAACCAAACTGGATACAGCCAAGAGTATAGGCAAATCAAAATCTGCGTTTGGGATGTTATCCACAGCTTGGCGATTTAATGCAATAAGCTTAGACAGCAAGCTACGACTGTCCCGTCCCTACGTTGAATCCGTGTTACTATGTATATGTGGTACTTGGAGTGTGACTAAAAGAGGAAGCTGCAAACATTTGTCAATAGGTACCTACGCTACATCTTAATGATATTCTGGCCCAGTCGTATCTCTAACGAACGTATCTCTAACGAACACCTTTATCAGAGAACGGGATAGGACCCTATAGGCACAACCACAACCACGCTCCGAAAGGGTGACAGGTCCATAGCTAGCCAAGCGATGAAATGGAACTCGCTTCCTCAGGATGGCAGGATGCGCGGCGGTCCTAGGAGTACGTGGCGCAGAGCAATCGAGAAGGAAGCGTGGCAATTGGCAAACAAGTTGGGGAGATCTGAGGCACTTTTCCCGAAACCGCACTCGATGGCGCATAGTCGTTGTAAAGGCCATAGGACCCACAAGGGGATACAAGGATACCGTCTACATTGGCCTATAATAACAAAACTAATATGGATAGCGGTACAGCCCTTAGAGAGAAAGGGACTAGTTTCAACCGAAACCGTGTCAAGAATCAAGATTTTACCGTGTTGACCGTGCTGTTGCTTTCTCACGAGTGGAAGGGACCTAGAGTCTTATGCAGAATTCGAGCGGCCAAGTTTGAGAAGCAGTTACTATATGACAGTTACTACTCTTTGAGCATTGTAAGGGAATTGAAAGAGGAGGGGAGGGTGTGAAAATTATTTTGGTCGTACCAGGAATTAAGCCCAGTCAGCGACGTTCAAGTGCGTTGAAATAGACTCAAAACCGCAACCACGTTGGCTTCATATTACTAAATCTTATGTATGAGCTACGCATTTCTCAAGCTGCTTTTAAGAGCTGTAAAGGTTTCTGCAATGAAGGCAGAGTTTTCACGATTAAACTGTGTTTTTCCACCATCATTTAACGAGTAGCTATTTTTTAAGCTGTTCAGAACTCTCATTCAATTAACGTGTCTCAGCTTATGGAATCCTTAAGTAACCCCGAAAAATGAAGAAATGCAGTTCCTAAGTTTATTTTAAATTGAAATAAAAATTAAATATTAAAATTTTCTTAAGTTAATAAAAATCTAGTCTTTTCCACATTATCAACGTATTTACGAACGCAATCGAATGCATTCTGAATAATCTATTACATTCTAAATCGCAACGAATTTTCTGTACTGAAGCTACGAGTTGTCAAATACTCCCGTATGGCCGTCGCTTTGCTTGTTGAAAAGAAACACTCAGAAATATCAGATTTATATTTTTCTACTAAATTGCAATAATTCAAAAACATTTTAACCTGTATGACGGCAAATATAGTACACAATGGGGGAACCTTTAAGTGCTGATGTATGGAAGAATTTCCAAAAGGCTGGGAGAATAGAATTGTAAGTTTCCACAATTTTAAGTCGGTTTCAATGTATTCTGCTTTTTTTTCTGTTGAAAAATTACGCGACCGAAGTCACCGCCAAATCTGTGTTTGAAATATATTTATCACAAGTGATGTAAATCATTTATGCATTTGTGTTTCATTTTGCAGATTGAAATATTTAAAAGAATCCATAAAAGATGATGAAAGTCCAGTATTTACAAAGGACAATGATTTTAAGAAGAACGTTTCAAAGGTGATATATGAGTTCATATGGCAAGCCATCAGGTGCCATATCAAGAAGGAAGTCATGATTTCCACTTTGGGGGAAGTTGTTGTAAGTGAATTATGCGTGAAGTGTTATATTCAGGTAAATTGATTTTCTCCTGGATTCAGGCCATGCACGCCGACTATCCATCAGTCATACTGGATATAATGAATATAATCGATGCTGAGACTTCGCTTGCTAGCGACAGTGCACAAGATGAGCGCACTACATTTTGTCAGATACTCAAAACTATGGAGAAAATAATTCCCGAGACATTGATAAAGGAACGCATTGAAATTGACACGCTACAGGAGGCCGGGATTGTGAAGAACAAGATTTTTTACACAAAATTCATTAAAATCAAGACGAAGCTTTAGTAAGTGAAGTTGTACACAGTTCCAGATGATGTTTTACTAAGTGTTTCTTGTGCAGCTACAAACAACGACGCTTTAATCTTTTTCGAGAAGAAAGCGAGGGCTATGCGAAGCTGATTACAGAACTGAATCAAGATTTTACAGATGATGTTACACCAAATAGTATAATGGACATAATCAAATCGCTGATAGGTAAGCTTACCGAAAATCAGATCACGTGGTTTTTCTGATTGCCCCCGAACGATCACGAAATTTTACTTTGTAGGATGTTTCAACTTGGATCCGAATAGAGTTTTGGACATCATAATTGAGTCGTTCGAAACTCGCCCGGAGCGACACAGTTTGTTCATACCTCTTCTAAGACTGTATATGCCAACGGGGTCAATTATCTGCGAAGTTCTTGGCTACAAATTCAGGCATTTCGCAGACGGGGACACCCCATCGTCGCTCTTTCAAATTTGCGCCCTCTTGCTCAAGCACGGTGTAATTGATTTACAAGATATTTATGTTTGGGTATGTGACACCTCCTTCAAATGTTGTCAGATTGAAAATGATTTGTTCGTCCTTTTAAGTTAAATCCATCGGACAAGGCAATCGCCACGGACTGGGAAAAGGACTTGAACAGCGCCAAGGAGTTTGTGCGGAAGTTGAATGTCATAGTGACCAACAAGGACAAGGAACCAGAACCAGAGCCAGAACGAGAGGACAATGAAGTGAGTTCATGATTTGATTTGCTTACCATTCCTTTCATGTGGTGTTCTTCATTTAAAAGGATAAATTCACTTCGAATCAAAAATTCGGACTGTGCGAAGGTCTACTAAAGGTGGGGGATTGGGAGAACGCTACAAAAATCATCAAACGGTTACCTGAACAGTCGGTCATAGTGCATGAGCCAATAGCAAAAGCTCTTGCTTCACTAGTGCACATAGCCATCGATCATGTCTATACGAAGAAGGTTTTCAAATCTGCTACTCACAAGAGGAGTAAACTTCACAATGACAGCGATCTGGTGGAAACGATCCAAGCACGTGACTTCTCTGAATTACGGAATCATGCCTTTCCAATGGCGATTACATTGGGACCTTCGTTGCACTACGACACGGTTCTGATGTACAAGCTTATACGTACGCTAAGGGCGATTATCGTCGATATGGGAGTGGATAGCCTCAATTGCCCACCTGCAAACACCGAGTCGGAGAAGTTGTACTTCGAAGTGATTACAATTCTGGACGCAGCGATTCTGCCCGCACTGTCGTACTTGGACTGCAACTGTTGCATGGCAGAGGAGATATGGACCGTTGTCAAATTCCTCCCATATCATTTCAGGTAAGTCACTTGGTCGGATGAAAGAGTGGAATTCTCGATGAGTAAATTCATCCACAGATACAGTACGTATGCTCGTTGGAAAAACGAAACATATCTGGTTCATCCGCAACTGATTCGACGACGAGGTCACGCTCAAAAGCACATCAAGTCGCTCATGAAGCGCGTAAGCAAGGAAAATGTGAAACCTGTTGGCCGACTCATTGGAAAACTGAGTCATTGTGCTCCGGGATTCCTCTTTGACTATGTAAGTCTCCGCAGCCGATTTGACAAACCTAACTTCAGTGCCATTCTTTCGTTTAGATCTTATTGCAAATACAAATCTATGACAACCTTATTGGGCCTGTTGTCGACTCACTGAAGTACTTAACCTCACTGTCATACGATATGCTTGCATATTGTCTTATTGAATCACTTGCGTCGGCCGACCGCGATCGGTACAAACACGATGGCACCTCCATCTCGGTGTGGCTGCAGAGTTTGTCCAGTTTTTGTGGATCGATCTTCAAGAAGTACAATATAGAGCTAAGCGGATTGCTGCAGTATGTGGCTAATCAGTTGAAGGCACAAAAGAGGTAAGATCAAGGCGAGCACAGTCACCGCATTGTCAGTAATCGTTATCCTTTCGTAGTTTGGATCTGCTAATCCTGAAGGAAATCGTGCAAAAGATGGCCGGCGTTGAGTCTGCTGAGGAAATGACAAACGAGCATCTGAATGCAATGTCTGGTGGGGAACTCCTGCGCGGCGAGGTGAGTGTTGATGATGATACCATTTTTGTTGATCTAAGGCTCTCTGTTCATTTTAGGCGGGGTATTTCAGCCAAGTTCGGAATACAAAGAAGTCGTCGCAGCGTCTGAAAGAAGCTCTTGCCAACAACGACTTGGCCGTCACACTGTGCCTGCTGATGGCACAGCAGAAGCATTGCGTAATATATCGCGAAACAGCTCAGAGTCATCTGAAGCTGGTCGGCAAACTGTACGACCAATGCCAGGATACCCTGGTGCAATTTGGAACATTTCTTGGATCCACATACTCCGTGGATGAATACGTTGAAAGACTGCCCTCAATCATTGCCATGCTGCAGGAGTATCATATAAACGCCGATGTGGCGTTCTTCCTTGCCCGTCCAATGTTTTCACATCAAATCAATGTTTGTACAGACCACATATCGATTGTTGCTCAGCATAATCAGTGCGTATTTTATTCCACAGCAAAAATATGACCAACTACGAAAGGCTGATCCCAATGCCAAAAAGTTGACCACCAATCAAAAGCTACAGAAATACCTGGAAGCGTCAACGGCCATCATGAACCCGATCGTTGAGTCGGTGCGTCCCCTCCACGGGCCCAAGGTTTGGGAGGACATTAGTCCACAGTTTTTGGTTACATTCTGGTCGTTGAGTATGTACGATCTGCAAGTCCCCACGGACAGCTATCAGAAGGAGATCACTAAGTTGAAACAGCTATCAGTGTCCGCCGCTGAATCCAAGGAATCGGTTTGTCCTCCGCCCTGTCGATTAAATATCACGCATTCAGATGAATTCCATTGTAGAATATATCGAAGAATAAAAAAGAACAGGAAAGGTACATAGCCCTCATGGACAAGCTCTTGGACGAGAGGAAAAAGCAGCAAGAACACGTGGACAAGACAATTCAGAGACTGGCACAACAGAAGGATAATTGGTTCCTCTCGCGATCGGCAAAGTCGGCGAAGAACGAGACAATCACGCAATTTTTACAACTCTGTCTATTTCCAAGGTAAGACTGCAGGTGAATGCTAAATGGGGCAGGATTAAATGTGCGATTCCATTCTCACACAGGTGCACCTTTACGGCGTTGGATGCTCTGTACTGTGCAAAGTTTGTGCATACCATCCACAACCTGAAGGCGGCAAATTTTTCAACACTCCTTTGTTACGACAGGGTAAGTCTTAAAGTTGAACCTGAAGGCACAGTAATTGAGCATCTGTTCGCATGTGTAGATTTTCTGTGACATAACCTATTCGGTGACATCGTGTACCGAGAATGAGGCCACACGTTACGGAAGGTTCCTCTGTGCAATGTTGGAGACAGTAATGAGATGGCATTCCGACCAGGCGACATTTAACAAAGAATGTGCCAACTATCCCGGCTTTGTTACCAAATTCCGTGTCAGTAATCAGGTAAGAACCACCAGTCCCCCTTGCCCCTTGAGAATGGTTAATTCTTACCCTTGTTGCGTTTAAATCTTGCAGTTTTCTGAAGCGAATGACCATGTTGGGTATGAGAACTATCGCCACGTGTGCCACAAGTGGCACTATAAGATTACGAAAGCAATAGTCTTTTGCCTGGACTCAAAGGACTACATGCAAATTCGCAACGCATTGATCATCCTCATGCGCATACTGCCACACTATCCAGTCCTATCAAAGCTAGCACAAATCATTGAGCGGAAGGTGGAGAAGGTAAGGGAACACAAAGACTGCAAGTCCGTGTCGAATCGCTCACAAACTCTGAACATTTTTAGGTTAGAGAAGAGGAGAAGAACAATCGGCCGGATTTGTTTGTAATTGCATCCAGTTACATTGGTCAACTAAAGAACAGAGCGTCCCACATGATTAAAGAGAGTGATTTCCATCAAGTATCCGAGAAGCTGGTGAAGGACATCGTCGAAGTGAAGACCGTCTCGAATGGAGAAGCGAAAGTTGGTGAGTGTTAAAGGACAATATGCCGCCCACAACAAACACATAACGAATATTTTGAATATTTGAAGAAAAACGTGAAAAGGAACGTCTTGAGAAGAAAGTCATCAAAGTGATCTCGACGGTGTTGTCAACGAACAACGATAAAGAAATTCGCATTGATTCAGTCGAACGTACAGAACGTACCGAGCGTCCAGAGCGTCCAGAACGAATAGAGCGCACCGAACGAGCTGAACGGGCAGAAAGAACAGAGCGTACAGATCGAACGGCAAGGGCTGAGCGTGCGGATCGCGTGGAGCGAGCCGAACGCATCGAACGTGTCGAAATCAAGGACGAGATTAATGACCGCGAGCATCGAACAATGAAGGACATTAAGAAAGAGGAGCGTATTCGTGAGAAGGAACGCGAACGTGACGACGAAACAAGAAAACGCGACAAGGACAAGAGAAGAGACTACCGCATAGAGTCACCAAATATAGTGGAAGTCACGGACAAGCATGGCGGAACCCAAGAGTACTACGAGTACGACGCAAAAGACCACGAGAGAGAAAGGGACCGGGACCGTGATCTCAGTTCAGTGTCAAATTCAAGCAATGGATCGCTGCACCGTCGTAGTCAGGATATCATTGAATATGAAAAAGGTAAATCTATGAGAAATTCCCCTCGCCACCATCCAACTAATGCATGTTCCTTCTTTTCGCAGCAGACTCTAAACGACGCAAAATGGAATCTGCCAGCTCAAAGGTTAGTATCATGGTGTAGCTCAGGAATAAAATTACTGCCACTACTCGTAGTTAAAAAAAAAAAAAACAAAAGTCTAGGGGATACTTTACCAAAAATTATCCATCTCCTTTGATATATTCAATAAGCGCATGAGTGTATATTAGTGTTAAGCGATCTTTGGCTGCAACGAACATGGACGTCTTCATTGCCGGGGAATAGTGTGTGAAGAGTTCGCAAAAAAAGCAAATGCAAAACCAACCACAAGGAACATTCTCCCATCTCAGTGAACAACAACCTAAAACCGATTCAGTGCACACGAATGGACACGCATGTGAAGTGTTGGTGTTTAATGTTAAAGTGTAAACAATGCTGTGCATCGAAAAAGAACAGACACGAGACAAAGAGAGCGAAAGAGAGAGAGAGAGATAGAAAGCTCGGCTAAAGAAGAATGCTTTACGCATATAAAAAAACACTCAATGCGTTCCTTGTTTAACTAGCGTTTAGGGTGAGTACTTGAAACCTGCTCTAATGTGAATACTGTTTTTGTTTTTCATCAAATTTTAGTTACACTAAAAAGAAAGAAGCCTCTCTGAAGCAACTGCTTTTTTGTTTGCTTTGAATTTGCTTTCGTACACACACGTTCTTGCGAAACTGTGAATACAAGTTAGAAGTTTATTTGTTGATCATTTAAAGTTAATAAAAATTGAGTTCTTTAAAAGAAACGCCTTTTTGAGAAAAATCGAAAATTTATGAAATACTTAGCTTGTTGCAAATGTTTACAAAAGATGTCGCAAAACTTGTACAACAAGGGCCATAACATTTTTTTTTCTTAAGTTAGACGATATCTGAATAAAAACAGTTAGGAATTTCATGAATTGGTTGATACAGAAAGGCTCTCGGCTCTCCTTTAACGACAGTGATAGTTTTAATCGGGTTAAAAAAAAGGTGTTTTGAGTTTGTCATAGTCAATTAAGCTTACACTCTCACTAA
Organism: Eristalis intricaria; assembly: GCA_964034865.1. Lineage (NCBI taxonomy): Eukaryota > Metazoa > Arthropoda > Insecta > Diptera > Syrphidae > Eristalis > Eristalis intricaria. The sequence goes on from OZ035874.1 coordinate 47,759,554, forward strand.
CGACTTACTAAAGCGGTAGCGGCAGGGAGTACTACGTTCACATCGAATGTGCATTATTCACTTTGAGGATCTGACCTAACCGTGGGAAGCTGGGAAGTATTGTGGGTGGAACTTAGTTTGGAATTCGATTGGAAATTGTCTTCATCACAAAGCTGGTTTGGATTTATCAGAAGACCTGGGATCTGGAGGAGCAAAAATGCAAACAGTAATGAAGAACGTCATTGGAATGGATTGGAGGGGGAAGAAGCCACTTGTTCGAATGGAACAATTCAATCAGCGTCACATCACATCTGGAAAGGCTTCTAGCCGAATGGCCACCTAATTCGTGACACAATCAGCGTCACGTCACATCTGGAAAGGCTTCTAGCCCAATGGCCACCTAATTCGTGATTGGGCTCAACGTTGGAGAATATATTGGAAAATGTTCCTACAAGCGGAGTGGAAAAGGATATACTAAAAGTGGCCGTGTTCATGGAGTGTAATTGCTTTTCTGGAAGTGGAAATATGCCGTCAACTAAAATTCAATGGAACCTCTTGAGTAAGCAGATGAAAGTAAGGTCTAAGAAGAATCACGAATGGAAATACATACTAGAAGTCATCATCATCGCAAAACATTACCTTGTTGAAGGGCGAAGCAGAATTGGAACATATTCAACGACTGGAATAAACATCAAAAGGAAATCCAGTTCAATCGGGACGAGTTTGTGCTCAAGGAAAGTCCCTCTTATAAATGCAACCCTCATTAAACGGTCCAAATGAAAAATTCTGCCAACGACCTTATAACACGAAGAGACTAACATCCACAAACGAACGAGGAATCAACCAAAAAACCAGCTACATCGGCGCATTAAGGAATTACATCACTAACATAGCAGTAAGGAGCATCTCAACTTAAGTAAAATATATTTGCGAAGCGCGGACGAGGCGAATGCAATGAAGACTAGTTTAACCTGTCAGTGAGTAAATAATGACTGTGCAATTCATGTGTGTTTGACGAGAGAGATACCCTAGGCTGGGGTAAGTTGTTGAAAAAATTAAAAAAAAAAAAACAGAATAATAATAATAAAACACCGTCCTTGAAAAAAAGCAATCTTTTAACACAAAGTGATTATAAAATATTAGACAGATTAGAATTTTGAAGAAATTTCAAGAGACTCACCTAGTCACCTTTTCCGACAGAGATATACTGACAACATCTATTTCATATCATGTTTCAGAAGCAAGAGGAACCTCTTGAGGGTTCTAAGAAGGAGCGCAGTTCAAAGGCCAAAGCCGATCGCAAGGACAAACTCACCGATGAAGAAAAAGACGCGCGAAAGGAGCGCAAACTTGGTCGAAAGAGAGAGCGCCTCGAAGAGAGCTCGTCCACAGAGCACAAACGACGACGTGATGGTATGCATTAATTAACTGACTAGTAAAACATTACTAATTCTATTCTATTCATATTTCAGTTCAAAATGGCGATGACGATGTCAGAGAGAAATATCATCTCAGGGTAAGGAACAACACAAACAAAGTTCATTCAACAAGATTTTTAAATTCAACTTAATATGTTCAGGACAAGTCACCTCATGTACGCGATGGCAGGGAGAGATCGCATGAGAAATTTGAAAGAGAAAAGCAGTATGGGTTCTCGAAATCTTCAAGATCGAGAATCAATTATTGACCTTCTAATGATAGAAGAACTAACTAAACAAAAAATGAGAAACAAAAAAAAATATCTGTTCTGTTTTAAGTAAAGTCAATAAAATAATGATCCTTATAAAAATAGATTGTGAAAACAAGAGCTTAGGTTAACAAAAGAAAACAAAACAAAAAACATAATTTTGATTCAAATAAATTTATAAACAAAAACCCTATTTTAGTTCTAAATTAATTGTTTTAATTCTTGAATTGGTTCGTCGTTCACGGGGCGTTATCTTTTGCTAGCAAGCGCATGGCTAAAGATCGTGTCAGCTGGAGAGGCTTGTTGGCTGAGACCCAAGTCCACACCGGACTGTAGGAAGTGGACGATCTCTTGATCAATTGAACGTCAACCATATATCCTGTGGACACAATCAAACATATTAAAATTGCTTCCCTTAAGTTTTATCAAATTCTGATGCTGTCTCGACAATCAGTAGATAATGGGAGATCGTCTTCGCTGTGCTTTTCCGTTCTTCAATTCGACATTTATTCAAAACAAATCCGGTATGATACTAGTGCAGGCATGTAACAGGAGTACATATACTGCTATTAAACTGTTAAACGGTATTATATTTTTGTTCCTAATTTTGTGCATTTTTCCCCATTCTGTCTTTTCAATAAGACCGAAGAATCTAGTTAGCTGGAAAGGTGCTCGAACAGACATAATCAGAGTGATTAAATTTGTCGTTTGCCGTTTAACGCGACTGTAGAGTCGTTTTTTCGAAATTCCGTACCCCACACGACTTGCTATACAAGTTTAAAAAAGGGATTATTCGTTGTAATATAATTTTCTACGTCCAAAGAATTAATATAGACTGTAGCACATGCACAGCGAGCAGGTCTGCAGGGATTTTAACTCGGCAATCTATACCGACGGCTCTAAGATGGGGGGCGTAGTCGGTGTGGGTGTAAGAGGGTTCGATAAATACCTTGCCTACACAAGCAAAACTAAAATTTAGGAAAAGTGACCATTTCTTTCTCAACATAGTGTCCATTTAGCTCGATACGCTTGAAGCAGCGATGCTCGAAATTCTTTAATCCATCTGGAAAATACGTTTTCTGGAGGTCGGCAAAGTCCGTGGCGGCGATATCTTCCTTGTTCGACTCAAACGTCTGCTGACTTTTTCAAGTTTGGAAACAAAAAGAAGTCGCACGGGTCCAAATCTGGAGAATACGGCGGGACAGCGGTTCGCAAAGTTCGAACAAACGGGGCATCCATCGCGCAGACAGTTTTCTCATGCCTAATATTTCATGCAGGATATGACCCACGCGGTCTTTTGAGATGCCTACTGTCTCAACTAACTCGCTCAACTTATCGGCAGTCTGCTTATACGTGATCATGGATTTTTGCCACGTTATCTTTCGTGGTACCCTTTTTCGGAGTACCTGGGCGTGGCTCATCAACAACCGACGTGAGACCACGTTGGAACATGTTAAACCAATTCCTGGCGGTCGCCAGAAATCTTGGTCTTTCGAGTCAGGCGTCTTGAAACTTGTTGTTTTGACAAACCGAAGTAACATCGGTTACCAAAGCCGATTCTGCGTCGGATCTCTACTAAGATGTCATTCGTGGAGTTCTCGTTTGCGTCGAGGTAGACAAACTCCTTCACGTCCTCAAAATTTCCCCTTATGCTCACTGGCTTTAAGACCACCTCGTTTCGCCTGTTCTTCGCCGTGAAAGCTTCCACTACGGCACGTTGCAAACGCGCGACGATGTCGGTGTCATCTCCGTATCCCAATTGTTGGACTGAATTCTAGAAGATAGTCCTGTCCGTGTTTACAGCAGCTCTCCGCACTATCTTCTCCAGCAACAGATTGAAGAAATCACACCAGAGCAAAATCTGCTTGCCGAAGTCCGCAGGTTTCAAACCAAAAAGCTCGGAAGTCGCGTGCATCACGTACGTTTTAGTGTGGTACGACACAACCAGATACATTTTACCGGGACCCTGAATTTGGCCAGAACTGGGTACGTCCGTAATAAAGCGTATTTATCTAGATTAATTGCCAAATCATACCCAAAATACTCACCGTCATGAATCGAATGCAGTGAAACTTTTCTATAGCGGACAACCTCGGGACCATAAAGATTGTTAAATAGAGGTCTCTGTTCTGAAGAGGTTGAAATACACGAATAGTTTCATTCCCGGACCATTAAGAATTTTCTGTAAAGATAGCTGTCCGGACACCCTTCTAGTCCGTGAAGAGAAGTTTCACTTTTATCCGCAGAAAATCCCGTCTCTCTAGCTCTCTCTCAGCTTATGATTGCCTAGCGAGGTTTGTACTCAAAATACGTTTACCTTTAAAATTAGTTGCCACAAATTAATTTCCACAAAAATTCTAAGCAATAAAACCCCGAAAGTATTCGTTTATTTCATTTATTGATTTTCAACTTCGCGTTAACATTCATTTATTGCGATTTTTCGGACTTTATCCCAGATACTACAAAATTTTGTCTAAGAGTATTTATTACGTGCAACCAGCAATGTCCTTTGTGCTTTAACAATAAATATTCATTTATTTACTACAATCCATTGTCTAACATTAAGTTATGCATATTTTAACCAAGGCTCTTAATCGTAAAAAATAAAGACAGATTTTAAAATGCGATCAATTTTTGTGTTTATTTAAAAAATTAAACGTATTTTCCGATACTTAAGAATGTTGTGATCAACCAAAACGTTTGCATTTGCTACAAAGTATGTCAACCAAAAGACTTACAAAAATCATCTGAAGGACTGAGTCGAAGAAACGGTGGCGGCCGTGGCATTGTGTCTGTGCATCGACTCCTACAAACTTGAACCTACAGTTCATAAGTTCGACTCCAGGCGTCTATAGAATCACTGCTAATGCTCAAAGAGTAATAAATCTCTGTCTAGAAAAATTCTCCTCAATCTTAGCCGTTTGGAGAGGGCATAAGACTCTAGGTCCCTTCTACTCGTTAGGGAACCATACTACGCACAACACTAGTAAATGTAGTTAGGCCATTGTCTCTACTGAAGATTTATTTTAAGCGACAGAAGTTTGAAAATAAGTTCCTCTGAGATCAGGCATTAACATCGAAGGTTATCCCGAATAATGAAAATGGTTCTGCAGCAGATTTTAAAGGACGAAATCAAACATACAGTCAATCACAAAACACAGCATAAAGTTGTCGGTGTTTTGAACAAAAAATATTCTCAGATGGGATCCCAACAAAAATAATCTTAAATGCAGTTTTCTAAAGCAATTAGTTATGTACTTGTAACAATATGAATTAAATGAATTAAATTTTCCTCCATTGCTTGGTTTTTGCACAGCAGTGTATGTATATTTCATTTTGAATAATGTACATATAAACAATATAATTCCGTGAGAGTTTTTGTTTCGAGAAATACTTTTGTAACTTGGACAGTGCGTCACTATGGACAGCTATAACTTCGACATAGTCAAGGACTTCTACTTCGTCTACCTCAGCTCCTCAGCAAATAGTACGAATATCAGTACCGAGATCATGCAGAGTAACTCTTGACAGACGCTGTTTCTATGGGTTCAAGACTAATAGAGCCACCTCTCGAAGGACCAAGTTGACTTTATGAGACTTTGATCCTTCAGTCCTGCTGTGCGACGACGGAGGCATTGTCAATCTCTAAATCCTTGGACTCTTCGAGAGAAAGGTTCTAAGTGGTCCTGTTTGCGTTGACGGTTCTTGGAGGAAAAGATTCAACCCCGACTGTACAGCGACGTGAGCCGCATCAGGCGCCTAAGGATCCAACGCCTAAGATGGCTAGTTCATGTAGAGAGTGTGGGCAACTCAGCTCCGGCCGGAAGAGTCTTCGACTCCGAACCCGTGAGAGTCGTAACCGCGTTTAAGGTGGCGCACCCAGGCTTAGAAGGACCTTAACCGACTTGGAGGCAGCTAGCCAAAGACTGTGGTAGTTGGAGAGGCTTGTTGGTTGAGGCTCGTGTCCTCCCCGGACTGTAGCTGTAGAAGAAGTACTTTTGTAGCAAATGCAACTTATCTCAAGGATCTCTTACGCATTTTTTCAAATTAAAGTCTCAATTTTGGATTCGAATGTAGCATCGAACGTTTACGGTCTTTCTTCGAATCGGAAATTGGAATTAGGTTCTAGACAAACACAATGATCTGTTATTTTCTTCTTCTTGCAAATCAAAGAAGGAGCAATAGCTTAAGTCAACGATACACTTAAGGGTTGTGCACGTATTTTTCAAATCACCCGGCTCAGCATTTCGACTATTTTCGAGTTTTCGCTTTCCTTTCTTGTCTTGTAAATATGTACGATTTTCGAAAGATTCGATACATTTGAAAAATTCGACATGAAAAAGAAATCATATTCATATAAAATTCCAGTGTGTGTATACATATAAAACCAACGGTTATCCCTAAATATATTTATTGTTTCTAATTTCCTAGATAATTTTTTTTTGTGTGTTCTCGTATTTTTGTGTAGTTTATCGTCTAAGGCAAAGTTTACATCGATATGAGTTTAGGATAGATATGTATGCTTACGATTGGCTGCGTTCAGTGCGCCAAGGTTAACTTTAAGTGAATTTTCGTATTTTTTTTGTTCGTTCTATTTTTTTCTTCATTTTTTTTCATGTTTGAATGAATTTTGTTTTTAATTTCGTTGTGCGATTATTTGAATGTTTTGGTGTGTGATTCGTAGAAAGCCAATCGATTGAGGCTTTCCTAGGCAGTGTCATGGTTCTGCTGTGGTTTGTGGTTTGTCGTTTTCAATTGGTAGCAACACTGGAGGCACTGATGAGTGGCTCTCGTGAATTGACGGACGTGTTCGATGGATCCAATTGTATTTCATTTGAGAGATGAAATTCGGTCGATGTTTCGACGGAATCATGCTGACTTTGGGTTTGTTCGTGACGTCGAGGCTTAGCGGCTTCCCGTGGGGCTTCTCCTGTTGCAGCTGGATAGCTGGATACGCGTTTAAGGGCCTTGAAGGATAAACATCATATTAACTAAATGACTGGTGTAATAGCATATTTATGAAGGCTAAAGTGGAAGGCATAGTGGAGGGCTGATGGACAACAGGGACGAATAAAAGCGTCTAGTGTGAGTTTTGAAAATGAAAGCTTGTGTGTTTCACATCGAAATGGTTGGTTACGTTGCAGAATGTGAGATAATTGTGTATGTTGGCACAACGCCTCAGATTTGTACTTAATGGCAGCTGGTGAATCAACCGAAAAGAGTCCCCGTGCCTTATGTTTCGATGGGTATTTTATCGCCTGTCGATGGAAGCAAACGTATCAAGCCACATGTCCGAAAAGAAACCAAACAAAAGAACGCAAACAAATGAAATCAAGTATAGAGTAGTGATTTTGGAAGGAATGACTGCAAGTATGTGAACCGATCCAACGCAAGTGTGTTTCGATGTGGTTCAATGCCAGCGGTTGAGTAGGATGAAGTTGGCGGAAGTCTACGTGCACAAGAACGGACGATTCGTACTGAAGTATGATTGATGAATAAATAACTGAGAATTGGTAACACACACAAACTGGTACCTGATACTGCTGACACATAGTGAGCAAGAAGTTGTAGTCCTAATTTACAGGAGATGGTGTGGAGAGTGGTGGTTTAGAGGTGAAGTGCATCGATAGCAACATAAACAGAAAACCGTTTTTTTTTACATAATATACAAAACCTTGTCATTGAGTGATTCAGATGTGGTTGTCGAAATGGACTCTGTTACCGGGCTGGTGTTCTTGCTGGACGAGAACTTCTTTCTTTTCTTTTTCAGGGCTGCAATCGCTGTTAGTCCTGCAAGATGGTTGGAATGTCAAGAGATGTTTGATGAGCAGCTAACTATTCTTACCAGTTGAGGAGTGAAAGAAAGTTGTGCCGCTGCTGCTGTTGCTGTGGCAAGGGCTAGCTTCGCTGGGTGTCGAGTCGCCGCGATAGGTTCCACAGTTTTGTGCATAGGTCACATGAACCCCGTGCACTGGCGTTGGTGGCATCGAGTTGCACACCGAGTCCTCTGACTTGGAACGCCCGAGCATCTTCGAGACATTGCCCACTTTGGCAGCTTCAATAAGGGTGCCTGCAAGAAAGTGTGATCACAGTTTAAAAGCATCTCGGAGAGGGCGACAGATCTACGATACCCCATCGCTTTTTGTGTCCACCTATTCGCTTGTTGTACGGCTTGACAGTGGTCTTGTTGTATTTGTTCATGGCCTGGACGTGAGTGGGGGAATCCTTAAGCAAATTCGTCGCGTACGCCGTGTTCGCACAGCAAGGACTCAGCTTTTTCTGCATGAATGTGGGCGTGAACATGTTCGACAGAGTTGTGCTCAGCATCTCGTGTTGGCTCTCATATTGATCCAGGGACGTTGAGAACTCTGCAACTGGGGCGAGAGAGCCAGTTGATCCGGGTGGAGCGATGTTGAAGCCCTTCATCAGGCGACGTTCCTTTTGGCGATTCTTCTTGCCACCACCACCTGGAAATGCGTTCCAACTTAGAATTCGTTGAATAAAGTGAACATTAAGCGCACCTCCACCTTGTCCTGCCGTAACGTTGGTGTCCATTCCACTGTTCTTCAAAATCTCCACCAGCTCGCAACGGAACGCGGAAATGTCCTGCTTGATTTCGTTCACGTCGTCCTCTGTGACTCCTTGCGACTCTGCCTTCCTCTGCTCCACGGTTACATAGCGCCGAACGAGATTCCTCATGATTTGCTAGAAGGTACCCAAAAAATTCAGTCAACAAGGAGGGATGACGTAGAAATACGCTATCACCTGATACTTGAAGTCCCGGTCGTTGGCCTGCTGCGCTTTCCTCTGAAAATCAGAATGTGAGTGGACCAACATTTCACGGTCATCGTCAGAGAGCTCACCCTTATCGTCTTCAGATGTTCCCTCCTAGCCGCCGAAGATCCACTGCAGAATATCCGCCGAGCCCACTTGAAGGCGTACCAAATCGATTTGGGAGTTGGTATAATGTTGAACGGTGGAGGGCATGTGCCGCCTTCCTCGAAGTAGCTAATCCAGAGCTTTGAACGAGCGAACTTCCATTCGACATCGGCGCGTTCCTTTGGGAAAAGAGATTGAAAAATGCACCCTTCAAAGCAAAACATCTTGTGGGTGCTTCATACCGAAATGAGTTGATACGAGTGATTCATCATGGCGATCAGAAGGTTCAGCAGAACTACGATGTTGATCACTGAATACGTTCCAAACATGAGCATGCCCCAGAAGCGAGTGAAGATTTTGATGCCGTCCAACTCGAAGCTGTCCAAGTCGATGAGGCCGAAAACAGCCCAGAAGAGGGTCTGTGTAGTTTCGAAAAGACTGCGAAGGAATTGTGTTATCTAGAGATGAGGGGAGATGTGGTGGGTCTTACTTGGAAAACCTTCGCCAGACAATGCAGGCGTTGGGGTCTGCGGTGCCATTTGCGTTGAGAATCGCATTTGAAGAGACTTCTGGACAGCGCTTCTTTTCTAAATCTGCGTAGTACCTAGAAAATTATTGAAATTAAAATGTGCAAAAGGGCTTAGAGGGTAGGTGCATTTCGCTGATTTAATATCGTACAAAAAAGGTGTAAATGTCGGTGAAACGCAGCTCTTAAAAAATTCACCTCATTAGGATAATTTACTGTCAAACCTCCTGCAAGATATCTCTGCATTTGGATGGATTAATATCTTAGTCTTTACCAGGAAGTCACTGGTAAAAAAGTCTACTGAACTTGAAATCTTAATGTTAACTGGATACGAAGGAATATTACGGAGACTAAGGCTATCGGACTAATCTTTGAGGCATACTTCTCTGATAAAATTTATCTGGAAAGTGTGCGTTTAACGGCATTGCTCCCACATATGCATTGCTTAAGTTGGAGCTGACAGATCTGCTGTAACCCACAAGAACCTTGAATCATGTAATGGGACAAGATTCGCAAGTTCGCGAAAATTGGCCACATAGTGATGAGAAAATATTCACCATTGAAGAGTGGTGAATTTTGGAATTCATCATTATTTCACGGCATCAGAAAATTCGCAATATGTTAAGCAGGCAACTGCTAACGAATGTTTGTAGCTTTCTTTCGATAGTGGTGAGGATAAAACAATGGCGCGAAACAGTTTCAGCCGATTACCAGGGATATGTTTAGGTAAGTTTGTCTCTTTTTATGGTCAATCGATAGATAGTATCGACTTTGTGTGGACTTTATGAACAAGTTTCACGTCCCTCTGATTATCATCTTCTGACTCGCATGATCCACTCACGCACGAGAGATATCCAGGCAACCCGATCCTCCGCCATCGACTCTAACTCATTCCCTAAGCGTAACCAGCGAGCTTCTGGACACTAACATGGCCACCCTCATCCTATGTGCAATTCAGGAGTTTCAGGTGCGTTGTAAGAGCTCACAGAATGCCAGTAGACAAGGCTGCACATTACTTAGATCGGTGATAAGATGTTACCGTTGTCTCGAATTCCTCAGATACCCTGCCTACATGCAACACGTGGAATTTGGATACGTCGTGTGTAGCCCTGATAATACTTATTAGTTTATCCGGAATATGCCTCCTGCGTAGGACACTTCAAATAACCTCTCTGTTCAGCTATGTCAAATGCTTTTTCAAAATTAATTAACAGCATGTGCAGTGGAGATGTATATTCAATCAATGTGTTTAACCCATATGGTTGACACAAAAAGAGCCAGCTCGGAATAGAAGCTTGGTTTTTCGGTATCGAACACAACTTTCGATTTCCATCCCCGTCACAACTTCAAATGAAAGAAAAAACTCACCACAGCAACTGATTGAGTCCGCTTCCGAACGCGAACAAGACCAAGACGTACAAAAAGAAGAACTTCATGATGTCCATGACCATTCGCGACAAGGACACCTGTAGCGGTCCCAAATGTGGGTTTACAGAGAATATGTAAACCAGTTTCAGCGAGCTGAATATATTGGCCGCGCTGAAGAGTCCTTCGGATATCAGCATCGGATCCCACGTGTCCCACTTTTCACGCGGCAAATCCGCAGCGGACTTGTCCACAGTCATTTCCTTTTGGACCTGCAAATATAAACGAGTCTAGTTTGAGGCTTTCAGGCTCGCGTGTGGAGAAGCTTACTTGAAAAAATGATACAACGCGCAGCGCGACAGTTGCCACATACAGCGAATTGGTCACAAAGTCGATCACATTCCACATGTCGTTCAGGTACTCCTGCAGGCCGACATCCCAAAGCTGCTTGACCTCGCTCCAAATGAGACCTATTGGGGAACAAGACATTGGCGGGTGCTGTGAAGCTTGAAGAGATGATTCCGCTTACCGCTGACCCAGGCAAGTATAAGCCACTCGATGAAGGTGGGCTTGGCTCCTCGTTTCGTGGGGACCTCTTCGTCGGTCATTATTGCCGGGGACTCCTGCCAAAACCATCCGCCAATGAAAGTTTCAATGCGCTGCGATGCCAGCATGAGGAGGACTGCGGAATAATCCCGATAAGCATTCAAACTACCGTGTCGTCTCGAACTCTACTTACACAGGAAGGTGAAATAAGACGCGCTGTGGCAGATGAACTTGATGAAGGGCTTCCGCATGGTTTGTCCGATGTTCGAGTAGGGCGCGAGTATGTACGCCAGGGAGAATATCGGGAAAAGAATTCCTGGAAGTCAACTTTGGCATTAGTCAAGGTTATGGAACAAGTTTGGGACCTATTCGTTACCGATTCGAATGATGTCCACTGCTTGAAGGGCCATGTTCTTTCGGCGGAAACCCGGCAGGCCTTCGTACCAAATGCTGGCCAAGAGCTGTTGGACGTTTGAGTGCGCAACAAACTGGGAAAAAAAGCAGAAAGATCTGAGATTTGTTTCCCCGGCATTCGTGGAATGACATCCATACCTTCTTCTGCCTCAACTTGATGGCTAGCTTGAGTCGATTTAAGTGCATCCTTTCCCCGTGTTCGTAGACTGGTCCGGTGGGATCGTGGTTCAGCAGTATCTCCAATTCGTGGGACGTCCTGGTGTGGTCGAGGAGGGCGGTTGCAAAATCCTGACACTGCTTCCTCAGCTCCTGGTATTCGTTCTGGAAGCAGACGGTTGCAGATGATCGCGAATCCCGGAGAATGATCAGGTCGCTTACCTTGAATTCGTGCTCCAAGAAGCTCAATCGTCTGAGCTCCCAGGAAAGCTCAAATGCGGTTAAGATTGGGTCCTTCGAGGACAAGGCAATAAGGCTTGGACTGGCTAAAGCTCGGTATGCATTAATCCTAGATCGTGAATGACGGAGTGAGTCCTCTTGGCGCGATTGGACGCATTCATCGCAGCCACATCTGCAGAAGAAGAACCATACAATAGGAGACCGAGAGAATGCGCTGCAAAGCAATGAAGTTACCGAACATCGTGCGGCATTGGCAGGACGGATCCTCGATCAAGAAGGATTTTAATGATTTCGTAGTTGTCCCGATGTGCTGCCAGAATCAAGGGCGTTATGTCGGGCGTGAATGTCGATGTATCCTCCGGAGCGGACTCCCAGCTCTGTGGGGGAATTTAAACGATTTATTTGCTCTGATTCACCTCTTCAGCGAAGCCTACTCACGTGGCTGCCTTCGTTTTGGAAATTGATGTCCTCGTGGTCGAGCAGGACCTCCACGGCCTCCACAAACTCCTCCGAGATGGAGTGCAGCAAAGCGTCCTTCGTATCGACGTTGTAGTTGATCAGCAACTCAACCATCTCAAGATTCTCATTGTCGATGGCCATGAGGAGAGCTGTTCGCCCCAGTGGATCCACGCAGTTGATGTTGATGTACTCTGTGTCCTGGGCTTTCTGGAGCATCCTGCGGGAGGAGAAAATCTTTAGGTCACTCCCGAGGGACACAGCCGCAGACTTACCGTCGAGTTCCGGCCATATCGCCGCGCTCCACTGCAAGCAGGAATTTCTTCTCTTCGAGGGTCAACTGTCGGATCTCCTGGTGAGGACGGATTATGTTTTCCTCTTCCATCATGCCGTGAATGCTGTGTCTCTGAGGAGGTAGAACGGGTGAGCAGCATGTCACACGATCGATGTCAAACCAAACGTCTTACCTTGACTTTCTTGGCAGCTTCAATCTGAATGGTTGTGTGGCCGTCCGCCTTCTTTTCGCTGTCCGAATCTGCTCCATTGTTCTTGATTTTACTGAGGATGGGCGCGAGGACGGACTTTCGCCTGGCTGGGCTGACAAAGTGAAGCTTTTTTCCTTCGTCTAGAAATGCATAGAGGCTAGGATTTATTGATTATGCGGGACAACTCAAAAAGTAATCGCTCTTGGGAGAATAGATGAAAATGTGACAAGGTGCTGAGAATGATGACACTTTGCCCAAAGAAATGACGTCGGAGGATACAGACAGTAAGTGAGCAAAAGGAGGAAACTGGCTAGAAACCGACTTCGAAAACCAGCTGAGAGGAAAATAATGGAAGAAAATTAAAGGCCGTTGGGGAACTGCGTACACGTAACATTTTGAATGATGGCGATGAGGCTGTTTAAGGGCTGCCTAGGACGGAGGCGTATACGTAACATTTTGAATGATGACGAGGAGGCTGTCTTAAGAGCTGCCTAGTAGGGCCACGGAGGCGGATGTGTAACATTTTGAATGATTGCGAGGATGCTGTTTAAGGGCTGCCTACGACGGAGGCGTATACGTAACATTTTGAATGATGGCGAGGAGGCTGTTTAAGGGCTGCCTAGTATTGCCACGGAGGCGTATACGTGAGGCTCTTTTTACAGTGTAACATTTTGAATGATGACGAGGAGGCTGTCTTAAGAGCTGCCTAGTAGGACCACGGGGGGAGAGATGCCTAGTTGGACCACGGAGCCGTATACGTAACATTTTGAGTGGTCACGAGGAGGCTGTCTTAAGAGCTGCTTAGTAGGACGACAGAGGCGTATAAGTTACATTTTGAATGACAACGAGGAGGATGTCTTAAGAGCTGCCTGGTAGGGCCATGGAGGCGTATGTGTAACATTTGGAATGATGACGAGGAGGCTGTCTTAAGGGCTGCCTAGGAGGGGTATGGAGGCGTATACATAACATTTTGAATGGTGACGAGGAGGCTGTCTTAAGAGCTGCCTAGGAGGGGTATGGAGGCGTATACATAACATTTTGAATGGAGGCGTATGTGTAACATTTGGAATGATGGGGAGGAGGCTGTCTTAAGAGCTGCTTGGTAGGGCCACGGAGGCGTATGTGTAACATTTTGAATGATGACGAGGAGGCTGTCTTAAGAGCTGCCTAGTAGGGCCACGGAGGCGGATGTGTAACATTTTGAATGATTGCGAGGATGCTGTTTAAGGGCTGCCTACGACGGAGGCGTATACGTAACATTTTGAATGATGGCGAGGAGGCTGTTTAAGGGCTGCCTAGTATTGCCACGGAGGCGTATACGTGAGGCTCTTTTTACAGTGTAACATTTTGAATGATGACGAGGAGGCTGTCTTAAGAGCTGCCTAGTAGGACCACGGGGGGAGAGATGCCTAGTTGGACCACGGAGCCGTATACGTAACATTTTGAGTGGTCACGAGGAGGCTGTCTTAAGAGCTGCTTAGTAGGACGACAGAGGCGTATAAGTTACATTTTGAATGACAACGAGGAGGATGTCTTAAGAGCTGCCTGGTAGGGCCATGGAGGCGTATGTGTAACATTTGGAATGATGACGAGGAGGCTGTCTTAAGGGCTGCCTAGGAGGGGTATGGAGGCGTATACATAACATTTTGAATGGTGACGAGGAGGCTGTCTTAAGAGCTGCCTAGGAGGGGTATGGAGGCGTATACATAACATTTTGAATGGAGGCGTATGTGTAACATTTGGAATGATGGGGAGGAGGCTGTCTTAAGAGCTGCTTGGTAGGGCCACGGAGGCGTATGTGTAACATTTTGAATGATGACGAGGAGGCTGTCTTAAGAGCTGCTTGGTAGGGCCACGGAGGCGTATGTGTAACATTTTGAATGATGACGAGGAGGCTGTCTTAAGAGCTGCTTGGTAGGGCCACGGAGGCGTATGTGTAACATTTTGAATGATGACGAGGAGGCTGTCTTAAGAGCTGCTTGGTAGGGCCACGGAGGCGTATGTGTAACATTTTGAATGATGACGAGGAGGCTGTCTTAAGAGCTGCTTGGTAGGGCCACGGAGGCGTATGTGTAACATTTTGAATGATGACGAGGAGGCTGTCTTAAGAGCTGCTTGGTAGGGCCACGGAGGCGTATGTGTAACATTTTGAATGATGACGAGGAGGCTGTCTTAAGAGCTGCTTGGTAGGGCAACGGAGGCGTATGTGTAACATTTTGAATGATGACGAGGAGGCTGTCTTAAGAGCTGCCTAGTAGGGCCACGGAGGCGTATACGTAACATTTCGAATGATGGCGAGGAGGCTGTTTAAGGGCTGCATAGTATTGCCACGGAGGCGTATACGTAACATTTTGAACGATGACGAGGAGGCTGTCTTAAAAGCAGCCTAGTAGGGCCACGGGGGCGAGATGCCTAGTAGGGCCACGGAGGCGTAAGTGTAACATTTTGAATGATGACGAGGAGGCTGTCTTAAGAGCTGCTTGGTAGGGCCACGGAGGCGTATGTGTAACATTTTGAATGATGACGAGGAGGCTGTCTTAAGAGCTGCTTGGTAGGGCAACGGAGGCGTATGTGTAACATTTTGAACGATGACGAGGAGGCTGTCTTAAGAGCTGCCTAGTAGGGCCACGGAGGCGTATACGTAACATTTCGAATGATGGCGAGGAGGCTGTTTAAGGGCTGCCTAGTATTGCCACGGAGGCGTATGCGTAACATTTTGAACGATGACGAGGAGGCTGTCTTAAAAGCAGCCTAGTAGGGCCACGGGGGCGAGATGCCTAGTAGGGCCACGGAGGCGTAAGTGTAACATTTTGAATGATGGCGAGGAGGCTGTTTAAGGGCTGCCTAGTATTGCCACGGAGGCGTATGCGTAACATTTTGAACGATGACGAGGAGGCTGTCTTAAAAGCAGCCTAGTAGGGCCACGGGGGCGAGATGCCTAGTAGGGCCACGGAGGCGTAAGTGTAACATTTTGAATGATGGCGAGGAGGCTGTTTAAGGGCTGCCTAGTATTGCCACGGAGGCGTGTACGTAACATTTTGAATGATGGCGAGGACGCTGTTTAAGAGCTGCCTCGTAGGGCCACGGAGGCGTATACGTAACATTTGGAGTGATGACGAGGACGCTGTTTTAAGATCTGGCTAGACTTCATGCTGAATCAAATGAGACTACATATTCTGATTTCGATGTGATTCACCGGTCTTGAGATATAGAATTACACAAGGTCGGAACTACAAGAACTACAAGAGGAAATATGTAGAGAGTGCAAAATGACGCCAGTGTTAACGGACAAATCTACAAAATGTTGATTGGTTGCAGATTGGTAGTATCAGACGGCTCTAAGTCTTAAAGAATGTCTGGGTAATTATGATCGGACATTGAGGCAGTGTATTATTATCAATGGATCTGTACTACTGAATTGTCCCTCTAGAAAACATCGATGGACAAGGCAGATGTACGAAAATAGTATAAATTGACTCTTGATTGAAGTCTCGACTTTGCTGAGTGAAGGCCTCGTTACACCATTCAAAAATAACCAGTATCGCTCCATAGACAAAGGAAAGCATATCCTCTCAAGATCTCACTTGAAATCCCTGATTCGAACAAATCTAAACTCCAACAGAAGCTGGAGCAGTCTAAAAATAGAAACCACAAAAAGTCACGTGCCACATTGGCTGGTAACTTCCTTCAAATTTGCGAAGACAGTTCTGAAATCGCTACTATCGTCGTCACCACACACACACAAAAAAAACAGAGAATTAATACAAAAAGCACCGCCACAATGGTGCGGAAAAAGGAACAAACAACACATACAGCAACAAAAAAACGGTTCGAAAAGTGTGTCAAAATCAGCGAACGTGAAAGTGTGCCTTCGCTACGAACCATGTTTCCAGGTCAATCAATACAATTGCATATCCGTGACTGAAGGGTTATTATATTTTTTCCCACAATGAAACAGAAGGGTTCAACGCCCGGACGGGAGTACGCTTTCCTACGATGCACGATGGGTGTTGTGTAATTGAACTGGAGGTGGTGGTTGGTGGCACCGTTTACAAGGATATCTCCCCGACCACGTTATAGTTGTTTTTTTCTTCTTTTCTTTTCTGTTTCGGTTCCCTTCAAAGTTTACCCACCCACCAAGCGGTGTTCATTGTCTGATGAGTCGAGTCGTATTTGCTGAATACTTTATGTACATAAAATGCCAGCGACTAGCCGTTGGGAGGTGAATTGCTTCTGGTTTGCAGAGTTCAGTTTCTTCTACAGTGAGCGACGCTTCTATAGATTCTTTTGATTTTTAGATATTTTCTGGGATGTTTTAATTTCAGTACGTGTTATTAATTGGTAGGGGGAGTAAGAAACTGGTTTTAGAGAAATCAATAATTCTACAGACATCACCATCCGCTGAACAAATTCGTTTAAATTTGACAGAGAAATGCAGCAACTTCTTTGAATTGGGGCGTTTGAAAATACAGGACTTAAGTAATGTTGAAGCGGGCTAAAGGGGTAGCCTTTTGCTTTGCCTATGCGGTTGGCAAAATCTAGTTAGTTCCGGCCATCGGTTGAGACAATACTCCCAAGGTATTGAAAACTCTCTACTCTCTCAACCGTCTGTCCAGTAATAAATTTATGAATTGATGAGCTTGGTAATTAAATTAATTTTCAGCGCAACGACATCTCTCTTCGAAGTGACAGGTCCATAGCTAGCCAAGCGATGCAAAGGAACCCGCTTACTCAGGATGGCAGGATGCGCGGCGGTCTTAGGACTACGTGGCGCAGAAGACGAAGCACAGAAACGGGTAAAAAGTTAAGAGAGCTGAGGCACATTTCCCGAAACCGCACTCGATGGCGCGTAAGAATTGTAGAGACCCTATCACCCACATGCGGAGACAGGACATAAATAAGTAAGAAGGTAGCTTCAGTATCGAGGAGGAGGACGACGGTGTATGACTCAGCTCGGGGTGGTTCTTGTCCCCTCGCTCGTACACTACCTTTTTGCAAGCAAAAAAATGATCGTGCCTGTGAACTGGCTAAGACGACTGGATGGCGCAGTTGGTAGAGTGCCTGTCCCAGGTTAGTTAATACGTTTTCATCTGGTTTTCAAATCTGGTGCAGTCACCATTTGCCTAACTAGCTAAGATAGAAGAAGAGATGAAAAGATAGAGAGATGCGAGCCTAGAACCCAGATGCAGACCGTGACGGTTAACTATAGTTGTGACAGGGATCCAAGGGAGACCAAGGGAAGAGACAGTAAATATGCCGATGGAATGTGTGTCAGCCTATGCCTCTACCACCAAAAGAGACAGGGAGATGGCTCGTGAACCTAAGCGACATAACCTAAACTACAATGCAGCCTAGCACTGTGCTGGGTGCCTGGATATAGAGATATTCCAAGCAACTGCAAAGCAGACGAGTTAGCCAGAAACCCAACAGCAATCTTTGGACAAGAGATGGCAAACATCTGGTTGCGAATGCAAACTCAATAAAATCAAAGATCGCAGAGCTAGCGATCGGCAGTGCTCGCGAAATATGGAATAATCTTCTTAACACATGCCCTCATGCGAAACAAGTATGGCCAAAAATTGACTTGGACAAATGGACAAAGAACCAGGGCCATCCTCATTCTAAGAAGAAAAAGCCTGAGTAACCTAGAAGGAGTCCCGACATGATATTGCGCAATGAGTAGACATGAGGCAAGACTAGGAATTCTATAGCAAATCTCCTTTATTTGTGAGTACAATGCAATTAAAGTCAGCGAATTGGTCATATGAGCACGAGATTGTGTTCATTTCCGACCGATGCATGGATGAGGAAGAGGAGGAGCGAAAGAATTAACGCACATAGGAAGGGATGTCCAATCAGTCTAGACATTCGTCCAGAAAACAAAATGGTTCCAAGAGTTAAGGACGGTTACCGGCTCAGGGGCAACACAATGGATGGACGCCCATCGCTCATTATGGTAATCACATTACATAAACTAATTAAGCAAAAGTGAATGGAACCTAACGACACTAAGCATGCGGTTAGTGTGGGCGCAGTATCATCTCTGCGTATGCGCTCGATCTTAGTGACTTAAGTCGCCTTTATTGGATGAGCACTTCAGCAATAAACACGTAAGCTATTAGTGGGATACAACTTTCTTTTAAGACAGACTAATGCAAGTGTTAGTCGGTCGACTCCTATGCTCAGAGTGCCAGGTTTGATCCCAGATTTTACCAACTTTCATAATTCACGAGACGACCCCTTTCGAGTCACTAACAATCAGAAATGAAGTATTACAGAGATAGCCGACTTCACAGCTGATTGTCCCCTAGTCCATCGACGAATTTGAGTGCCTTTTGCCAGATATTCATGATTTTTTACGGTTATTCACGAAATAACGTAAATGCCGTCCTCTGATTGGTCCATTTTCTTCATGAACACGTTATAAAAAACAGTTGTCAAATATCTGCGGCAAGAGAGGAGAGGAAGAAGTCGGGCATCTCTGTAATACTTCATTGCTCAAAGAGAATTCCTGCCCAGAACAAGATGCTCAACTTCGCCGTTCGGAGTCGGCTGTAGGTTCCTTCCACTCGTGAGGGAACAATAGCACGAGTGGTTGCTGTAGATGCTAGGGCCTGATCCACCTCTGATTACCACGCACCCATTTTATTATGTATATTGATTTAAGTAGTTCCATGGCACATTCAATCCCTAGACTAGTTCAAAGCTGAATTTCCTTTTGGTCGCAAATGGAGACAATCTTGTGCACATATGAAAAATTCGCTGACTTTAATTGCATTGTACACAAAAATAAAGGAGATTTTAAAAATGATGAAATGACAATTATGCGATGAACCGCTTCCTCACTTCCCCGCGTTGTTTGATACAAAAAAAGGAACAAAAAAAACATGCCAGAAATTGAAATTGAATTCAAAGCAAACATTTGATGCGGCTTCTACGTGTCGGGAGACGTGTCATGTCACGTCACACGTGTGACTAATCCCCGATATCAATCTGTTCCAGTTTGGCGTGGCTTACAGAATTGACCATGGTAAGCATAGACTGACAAGAGCGATGAATAACCTCGATGGCGAGAAGGTGACCGACCTTCGGCGAGAGTGACTGGATGCACAAACTGATGAAGTGGACATATAGATGTGTTGCAGTAGAGGGCGCAGCTAACAATCAATTCGCAAAACTGGGTCAATGGCTGTTGGCCCCGGGGTCCAAATAGGCGTTAGGTTGGTGAGACGTTCTTTCATTTATTATTCCTTGACTGTAAGGGTTTTACTGGAGCAATTACTTTGTGTCGAGTGGGCGTGCCACGTACGCAAACTACCACCACCGGCACCAACACTGAGTGAACGTGAAAACAATGCATTTCGCAAAGGAGTAGAGAAATCATTAAGAACGCCGAAGCAAATAGGGCGCCTCGCGAATATCACACGGATGGTAACAGTTAGGTTAGGGGCGGCCTAAAGTCATTCCACCGCGATTGGTGAATTGAAAAATTGAAAAACACCAGGAGCGTGGGCTATTCAATCAGTTCGCTATTCGATTAATGAACACCTTCCCACGGTGTTGAGTGATATTAGACAGCTTTCTGCCGTTTAAATTGGCGGCCAAGTAACCGAGATGGGCCCATTAAATATTTGCACATGGCTACAGGTGGCACTCGACAACGTCAAGTGGTGAAATGCGATAAAGATGTGCATTCGCGTTATCCTCTCCGACGGTGTCGCCTGGCGTAACGTGTGTACGCGGCACAGAAAGGGTTTTGAACTAGTTCTTCAGTCAGGTGGATACATACTCCTCTGTCGTCCTTGATGCTAGACTGGAATTTTAGTTTGCATGGAAAGCAGCTTAAGCTCTTCGCTTTGCCTTTTCGTGTCTGCTTGAGGTTTTGGATTATATTTTTCCGTCCTCTTTTTTTTTTTTGCGCCCATCATCGTATGTTACTTGTCGTGTAGTTTGTTTCTTATTCTTTTGTTTCTTTGCTCACAAAGGGAAGTGCCACGAATGAAGTGGTATTAGCGCTTTTCTGTGTGGTGGATGGCGTTTCTTTGTGAATGCAAGGGTATGTACTTACCTCCTTCTTCGGCTGTTTTCGTGTCGCCCCATTTTGTCAACTGCAATGAAAGATTGAAATATTTGAGAAAGAGACTCAACAATGTGATCCTGCTTAATGCGATGTGGCAGAAATGTGTGTCCTAACCTCGAACTGGTATACAGTGGAATCTAAGAAAGATAAACGGACTTAAAAAATGCTCCGCTCATCTTTTCGAGAGTCGCATTCAGCTTAAAAATAACGTAAGCATTGTAAATCTACCAAAAAAAATTAAATATATCAAACAAGTTGACCCGGCGAGCATCGTCTCGCCCGAATTTAACACCTTCAGATATAGTCCAGAGTGATAGTTTAATTTTCAATGTGATTTATTTGAATTGAATCGAAATCATTAGAGAGCGATAATATAAAAAAAAGGTTTTTCGAACAAGGATGACGGTTTGCAAACACGCGAACAGACAACGTACAACAAATTCGAGATTAATCAAAAGACTTCTAACGATTGACCTTGCGATTTATTGATTGTGATCGCAAAAGCCAATCGAACGGGAATTGAATCAGCTTAAAGTGGAATGGAAAATCAGTTGGAAAAATCGGAATTCGTGGGATAAGGACTTTCTCTCCTTTGAAATTGCCCTTGATGATCGTCGCTTGACTCACATTGTTAATCAGTTTCGTGACGGACAACCGCGTATCGTTGCATATTTTGGGATGTTTCAAATACCCCAACATGAATATGATCGACCCCCCTTCAGCGGAGGCGGAGTTCCTGGCTCATCAAGCGAGCTTAAAAATTAAGTCGTGTAGTTGGTCGCTTCATCCTCCTCGGTCTCGCTATCAACGATTTGTACGAATGCATTTCTGCAGCGATTTTTTCGTATCGACGTCCGTATTTCTCGCTGCTAGTATTGCCCGTTCACTGGTGGATGAGTCAAAACGGGCAATTTCACCTTACCACCAGCGCATCATTAGCCGAGAGTTTCTGACTGAAACTTCAATACATTACAGTGCTGACATAAAATAGACAATTAACCGATATCAAGGCAGCCAATATGTTTATAGCCGATTGCGGAATCGTTTCCGAAAGCAGCGCGATTCAAATATACATTTACGACTGGTCTTTTTTTTCGGAATTCATGAAGACTTACATTCTTCTTCTTCAGGTAGCGCTACAGTCAGGGGTGGACCTGGGCCTCAACCAGTAAGCCTCTCCAGCCGGCACGATCTTTTGCCAGCTGTCTCCAACTGCGCACACCAAGTTGGTTGAGGTCCTTCTCCACCTGGGTGCGCCATCGGTTCCGTGGGCGCCCTCTATTGCGTTGTCCCACTGGTTCGGAGTGGAAGACTCTTCGGGCTGGAGCAGTGTTGTCCATGCGCTCTACATGGCCCAGCCATCTTAGGCGTTGAATCCGTAGACGCCTGACTAGGCTCATGCCGCTGTACAGCCCGTACAGTTCGTAGTTGAATCTTCTTCTCCAATAACCATCAACGCAAACAGGACCAAAGATTGAACGCAGAACTTTTCTCTCGAAAAGACCAAGTGCTTCTTCATCCGCTTTTGAGATTGTCCATGCTTCCGCACCATAGAGCAGGACAGGGATGATCAAGGTGTTATATAATGTTAACTTGGTCCTTCGAGAGAGGACTCTACTACTCAATTGCCTCTTGAGCCCAAAGAAACAGCGATTGGCAAGAGTAATTCTGCGTTTAATCTCGGTACTGGTGTTGTTCGTACTGTTCACTTGCGAGCCGAGGTAGGCGAAGTCGTTCACTACCTTGAAGGTATAGCTGCCTATGGTGACGTTTTGGCCAAGTCGTCGATGTTGTGCGTCCTTTCTCGATGACAGCATATACTTCGTTTTGCCCTCGTTCACCGCTAAACCCATTTTGGCCGCCTCCGCTTCAATACCAGCAAACGCTTCATTGACGGCTCGCTGTGTTCTGCCAATCACGTCAATGTCATCCGCGGATGCTAGCAGTTGTACGGACTTCTGGAAGATCGTGCCTCTAGTG
The DNA here is from genome assembly GCA_964034865.1 of Eristalis intricaria. Lineage (NCBI taxonomy): Eukaryota > Metazoa > Arthropoda > Insecta > Diptera > Syrphidae > Eristalis > Eristalis intricaria. The sequence goes on from OZ035874.1 coordinate 47,782,347, forward strand.
TTGGCGTGTGAGTCTTGCACGATCTTTTCCAGGATGATGTTAAAGAAATCACAAGACAGCGCGTCGCCTTATCTGAAACCTTTTTTTGACATTGATGGTCTCGGTGAGTTCGTTACCGACCTTGATGGAGCAGCGAGAGTTCTCCATCGTCATCCTGCACAACCTAACGATTTTGGCAGGAATGTCAAAACTAGACATGGCGTTGTATAGCTCGTCCCTATGCACGCTGTCATATGCGGCTTTGAAATAGACGAATAGGTGGTGGGTGCCGATCTGCATTTCTTGGGTTTTTTCCAGGATCTGCCGTAGTGTGAAGATTTGGTCGATGGTGGACTTCCCCGGCCTGAAACCGCACTGATAAGGACCTATCAGGTTGTTGACGAATGGTTTCAGGCGCTCACACAAAACGGCAGAGAGGATCTTTTAGACGATGTTAAGGAGACTTATCCCTCTATAGTTGGTGCAGTCAAAGGGGTCTCCTTTCTTGTGGATGAAGACTTACATACTAGACAAAAATGCTTCAAACTAGTTGGACGAACATTTTTACTATTTCTAACTTACTTTCATTTTTTTTCCTTTATTTACAGCTTACATCTACCTTAAAACTACCCTAGGCTATGTAGGTCAGCCATAGGTTGCAGCTTATAGATTTGCATCTAATTGCTGCAATACAGTGACCGACTGCTCCCCCCTCGGTGATACGTACTACTCTTTCTACCCCGGGTCTAAAGGGTTCGACTAGGGAGTTCCATCTTCTTCTTCCCAGCCACCAGAATATTCGATGTTGCATTGCAACATCCCGAACATCTCTCCTTGTTATTTTTGCAAGCGTATATACGCTTAATTTTCAATTTACATGTAAAATACAATAACAACGAATCCTATATCCGCTTAAGTTACTCATCGTATCTATCGCCGGTTAAGAAATAAGCGCGGATAAAAACAAAGCTTCGAAACATTATTTTCTGTGTGTTCATTCCTGAATTTATTCATTCATTAATTAGGTTGCTGTATTTGGTTTACATCTGCAGGTGTGGTTGATGTATTAAATCATTCTTAATTCTTTTGGCATCCATAAGCATGCAATTTTTGGTAAACGCAGAGTGTCTCTGCTAAACATACCGTTTAGGTTTCGTAATCGACATTTTTTTATTTTATAATTATAAAGTTGTTTTTGCTTTTAAAGTGATGGTCACGCTACACAGTCACAAAACGAAGATTGTGACCATCAAAGATCAACCACCATCTTCCAAGACTGCACCCCTGACTGCTTAGCAAATGTCATAAATGTCGTCGGTGCTGCCAAGTTTTTATGATGAATGATTAAGCGCCGATGATCGTTTTTTTGTGCACTTCAAAATTAGGCGTATATACGCTTGCAAAAAAACACAGCTGTTGTGCGAATTAAAGTCCATCTTCATGAACTAAAAGTGTGGTTTTTTGCAAGCGTATATACGCTCAAATTTAAATTTGCCTGTAAAATACGCTAACAACAAATACTATATCCGCTTAAGTTACTCATCATATATATCGCCGCTTATGAAATAAACGCGTATGAAACCAATGCTGCCATTATTTTCTGTGTTATCGATAATTCATTCCTGAAATTATTCATTCATTCATTGGTTGATGTACGTATTCACAATATTATGCGCCTCAAAGCATTTTTTCCTGTTTTTTGATGTGTCCTTGTTTTTTGATTGATTCTTTGTATTCTTTCAAAATGTGTTTAAATTGATAACAATTAAGTATTCTTTCATTTCGAGGTATGTTCACGCTACACAAACGCAAACCGAAGATTGTGACCATTAACGATCAATCATCACCTTCTACGATTCCTCCCTTAACTGCCACAAATGTCATTAATGTCGTCGGTGGTGCCAAGTTTTTATGATGAATTATTAAGCGCCGATGATCGTTTTTTGGGCAAACAATCCGTTCATATTTCCGACCCTGTACTGTATTTTTAAACAATTCTAAAACTGCATTCAATTGTTATGATTCGGGATGCAACAGGAGTTCATTCGGTCAACTAGTCAAAGTATCTGTATAAGAATCCAGTTTGTCTGAGTGCAGAACATATGATTGTCTAAACGAAAGAAGCTCATGACAGTATGCCTAATTCTGTGATGGGCACTATGATGCACCTGCTCTGAGTTATGGACGTTGTGTTGATGAACTTTTCAAATAGATTTCACTGAACAGTGTTCAATTAAACAAAACCGCGTGAGAGCTAAGAATAGGCAGGATTGCAAGCAGCACGTCGTCGTTGTTGCATCGAGTCCACGGCAGCAGCAGAAGATTCACATCTGCGGCTGGCCTTCGAGTGGAATAACTCCTGTCAATTGTATGCTTAAAATGAGGCTACGTCGAACTTGAACTAAAACACAAACATAAGTTCCCAGTCACCGTCGAAACCGAAAATAATACGGATTCGCTGGATTTCTTAGAGCTTCGACAACGATATTCCGATGAATTGTGAATCATGAGTCTGATGGACAATTTAAGATTGTGAATCGGTTATGGGGCTAGGTCCGAGCTCCTACAGTGCCTGAGGCTATATTATGTTTGCCTTTCACTCTTGATCATTCTGAGCTTGCTGATTCTGTGCTTCGACTTCTTGCATAGATGAAGAGGAAACCTTGTGTCTGTCCCGGATAATGGGCCTTCTTCTTCTGCTTTTACTGCAGGAACTTTTACTGCAGGAACTTTTACTGGGAATCAATGAGTATTGCAGAATATGCGCCTATAGTGAACTTGTAAGTACAGTGGACTCCCCCTAAGTCGAATTGTCACGGGATACCAAAATCTGTTAGAGTTAGAGAGAGGTTGAGATAGAGAGAGAGAGGTTTTTGTATGGAAAATTGAGGGAAATGTATGTAAAATATGGCGAAAAAGTTCGAGTAAGGGAGAGTTTTGACTTAGGGAGAGTTCGACTTAGGGAGAGTCCACTGTATATGGTGTGTGGCTTGAATTTGCGGATATCTTTAATCGACAAATGACAACAACGGACACGGACAGACTTTGAGACAGCACGTAATATGATAAAAAGCCGCCCGAGGTTCGCTCGTTTCCTTTAGTTCACAAAGCAACCTGGCGATCTCCGGGCGGTCGAATCGGGAACCAAATCGTCCACGTGGTCATTGACGCAGGGCATGCATCCTGGATACGTTGCTCTGACCCTTTCCTCGTAGCAGGACGATTGAGAGCTCAACTGTCCAAAGTCAGAAAGCTGCACCAACCAAGAAAGAGAAGTTTTGATGCCTGAGCATACCGGATATTGCCAGAGCCTACGAAGAGCAACTTAGTGAGAGACTCTGCGGTATGCCTCCTTCGACCATTAGCGCCAACGAGATGTGGTTGCATTGCTGCTCGGCCATCACAGAGGTAGCCGAAACTACTTTAGGCTACCGACCACCTCAGACAAGAAATCCGTGGGATGATGACGAGTGAGAGTAGAAAAATACCAAAAGTCTCTTAAACGGAAAACAAGTGCAACACAAGGGGAGCACCGGGCTAGAAGACTGGAGGAGCAAAAGCGTCTACGCTTGAATAAAAGGTCTCTCGCAACCTCCTAGCTCAAGGATATCGAAGAGTCTAGGGACAAGCAGAAAATACGGGCCTTTTATAAAAAAAAAAAGCCAAAAACCTTGCCGCTGGCTTTAGGAAATCCTCTTTGAAACAGACCCGATTGAAATAATGGATGTGTTTAAGCAGCACTTATAATAGCTGCTTAATGAGCCAGGAGGGGGTGATATGGAAATCAAGAGAGCCAAACTCCAGTCGATGAAGTCTTCCTCCCACTAAAAAAAATTCTGAACGATAAAAGAGCCGCAGGCTCAGATTGCTAACCGCCAGAGCTCTTCAAGGCCGGGGACGATGGTCTGGTAGAGAGCATGCACCAGATCATCTAAAGAATTTAGGAGGACTAAAGCATGCCCGACGACTAGAATATTAGCTCCATATGCCCATCCACAAAAATCCACGATCCTAATTCTTGCAACAACTATAGAGGTCAATACCTGTTCAACGCCTGTAAGATCCTGTCCAGCTTACTGTATGAATACCTGAACCCGTTTTGCACCGCACTAAACGGAACGTACCAGTGCGGCTTCAGGCCCGGCAAATGGACTACATTCCAAATCTTCACACTAACGTCGATCCTGGAAGGCGACCAATCTTATACAATCTTTTTATCGATTTAAAAAGCTGCGTACTACGGTATTCCTCGCAAGGAACTATTCGAAGCGATGGCCGGAGTTATCCGGTTGTGTCCCACCACGATAACACACACGCGGTGCATCGTGCAGTTCGGTTCAAGGACTACAGAGCCGTTTGAAACCTGAACCGGCTTTTGGCAAGGAGATGCTCTGTCGTGTGATTTCTTTAATCTGGTACGGAAGAAAAAGTAAGGCGGGCAGCTGTAAACACGGAAAGCACTTTCTTCTAGAATTCAGTCCAACAGTTGGGATACGCAGATGACATCGACATCGTTATGCGTTCCCAACGTGACATGGTGAAAGTTTTCACGGGGATTGAAGTACAGGCGAAACTACCTTAGGTCAATGAGAATAAGACGAAATATATGCTATCGAGCAAGAAACGATCCGCCGAACACCACCTAGGTGTCAATCTCATCCACCTCACAATCCGCAGCTACAATTTTAAGGTAGTGAAAGAGTTTGTCTACCTTGGGGCAAACGATAACTCTTCGAACGACATCACAGTGGAGGTCCAACGTAAGATTACCCTTGGCAACAGTTGCTACTTCGCTTTGTTAAAACAACTGGGCTCTAAACTCCTAACTCGAAGGACCATAATCATGATTTGCAAAGCACTAATTATAATTGTTCAGTCCTGCCGAAGGCTGAATGATGAGCAAAACTGCGGAGCTGATTCTTGGTGCCTTCGAAAGAAAAACTACGTCGGATATATGGCCCCGTCTGCGAGGAAGGTGCATGCAGAAGAAGACACAAGAGCGAACTCTACGAGCTGTACCAGGATGTTGATGTCGCGCAAATCGAGCGAATGGACACCAATGCTCCAGCTAAGAATCAGAGCCGAGGCAGACCCAATGTTCGGTATCAAGATCAAGTTATCGCTGATGCAAAACAGGTTAGTTTTGATGACTGAAAGCAGCGTGAGCCGGACCTTTAACGATGGACGGCAGCTATCAGGCTCAAGATCAGACCCTCCAACTGTTGCAAGCCTTGCAAGTGAGTACCTGTACCTGCCCTGATTTGAACCAAAATTCGACAAAAAATGTGACCAGTAAATGGAACGAATACAAGTTTCTGCTAACTCAGTCGTAAATGCTCTAGTGAGAGACTAGTAGTTGCGTGGGAAGTGATACCACCCCTCTGAAAAATGCACGAGATATGTGAACTTATGCCGAAGACTTTATATCATATATGTACACATCTCATTCTCACATATGCATTTAAAGCTTTCGAATGTCCATTGAATATCCATCCAACATATCAGCATTAGTTATTCGTAGACAACATCCTTTGGGGAGATGTTTGGCTTAATAATTTAATTATGTACAAAGCACCTTGAGTTTCTTTTCCCCTGTTACAATGTACAAAAGTTGTGGTGCTATCGCGTGATAGCCGAATAAATACCCAATTGCATGCTGATATGGGATAACACAGGGATACGGACGTGCACGGTATTCAATCAATAAGATAACAAAGTGGGGAGACGATTTGAATTGATAAGGAGAACAGAACAAAAAGGCTTCGAGTGTTTACCCAAAAAATATGTTTATGAATATGGAGCAGTAAAAAGTGGAATTGATTGTTCATCTGGTTAGCTGAGAGCCTCATAAAATGAAAGCAAAGTTTTTAATCGTTTCAAAATCTGCAAGAGGCTTTGCCAACTAGGTTCATTGTCAAGTCAAAAGTCGATCTGTTATTCTGCATATGAGACAAGAAGTCAGACACAGTTAGGTCAGAAATGAAGTATTACCCAGATGGACGACTTCACAACTGATTGACACCTAATCCTTCGACGAATTCGAGTACCTTTTACAGATATTCATGCATTTTCATCGGTTATTCACGAAATAATGTAAATGCCGTTCGCTGACTGGTCAATTTGGCTTGAGGAACCGATATAAAAAGCGTTTGTCAAAAATATTTAGGGGCAAGGGAGATAGAAGTCGACCAGCGTTTAAAGGGGAACCTCACTTTAATAAAGGATGCAGCATAAAAAAGGTTCACCGATAGGTCGAAATCCGAAGATAAAGTTGGGGCTGGTGTGATAGCATCAAGATATAGCCTACACATTTCTGTCTGCATGGAAACAACAATATTTCAAGCTGAATTAATTGCAATCAATGAAACTGCTTATCGCATTAGCGCCAGAATACCCAAGAACATACGAATGTATATATTCCCAGATAGCCAAGCGGTAAGGAGTAAAGCTGTAAGGAGTACACGTTTAACTCTAAGGCTATCTGGAAATGTCACAAAACACTAAATACACTGGCAGAAAATAAAAGACTAAACCTAATCTCGGTACCAGGACATGACGACCAAGAAGGTAATGTAAATGCTGATACACAAGCCAAGACATGTGCTCAGATACCCTTCATTGGGCCATCTCTCCCTTATGGAATCAACAATACGGACACTAACCTGCAAATGAACCAGTTTTGTAACAGTTAAGAGGGTATTCACCACTCAAGGAAGTTCATGAAGCAAAACTTCAATCCCAAACGAGCCAAAGAAGCTCTAGAATATATCAATGCTGACCTAGGAGTGGATGACTTACTATTACGTTTGAAAAGCCTTTCGATGCCATTATGCATGGAACATAACATCATTCAGATGTACCTCGCGGCTTCTCTGGGTGGCGCATATCCGAAACATCAATTTTGCCAGGACTCTGGCTCATTAATCAGGCTGAACTTGACCGAAGACATGGGCTATGCTGGGTTTGAGTGCCGCTTAGGATTGCGGCTCATTCGCATAGAAAAACCCACAAGAAAAGTGTAACGGGGTGAAATCGCTTGAACTCTGTGGCCAGGTCACATCACCTGCACGTGAGATGACGATGCCTTCGAATTGCTCGCGCAGAATTTCGAATGTGCCTTGATCTGTGTGGGATGTAGCGCAATCCTGTTGAAACCACATGTCTTTGGTGTCCATATAATCAAATTCAGGCCAAAAGAAGTTCCAGTGTGTTCTCAAAGACATTTGGGTCAATGACAGCACAGAATCCACACTAAACAGTGATATTTTCGGGATGTGTTGGACGCACTATGATCTTATGTAAATTGGCATCGTCCCAAATTCCAAATTTATTCGAAGCGCGAGAAACTTTGTCGGAACAGAACAACCATTTTGATAACACAATTTTATGTCTAAGTCGTTCCAAGCAATATAGACTGAAAAAATGAAGCCAATTTGACAACTTTAATAATTTGACCGCTATCAACTGTCAAATGTTAGAAGTCCCTATTGGAAGACCATTTAGTATACATGGAGCAGGTCGTCACAAGTTCAAGTAAATGCTTTTAATCTGTGGCTCTTATAGTCCCGATGATGATGTTAGAGGAGTGTCATTTATCCGGCCAATCTATGCACACTTAACATTCATTGAAGCACATTTGCAGCATTTAACTTAAATAAGAAATTTGTTTACAATTTCAGACAAGAAAACAAACCCTTTAAAGCGTTTCTGTGTTGGGGCACGTTCCGGTGTCTATATTTCGAATCAATTTTATGGAATATACTGCTGATTGCTCAATTCTTTTAATTTGAAAACTGGCAAATGCTTGCGATTGGACGATCGCCTTTCGCGCAGAAGATGAAACGAAAACATAAATTTCTTAAATTATGTCGAAGAAATTGAATAGTTTCATACAAGAAGCAACACACATTGTTCATCGTCAAATTTAGACACTGAGTTGGAAAGGGAAGGCTTTTAATAGGTAAGTTGTCTTGAACAATTGAACTATCTCCTCTTTAAAAGGATGTAGACCAGACCCTAGGCTTTATTTGACAGCGCCGAGACCTCTTGAGTCGAAACAAATTTAATAAGCTCTGACAAAAAAAAAAAAAGAGTAAGAGATACATAGATTGTGTCCTAGGTAGAATATTTTGGGTTTGAGGCATGAATTAGTACTTTTCCACGCATTGTTTGGAATGGTCGAGTTTATTGAACAATTTTATCGGAGCTGCGATGATTAGTTTGTCAGATGACATTGTGACGCCACACCTAGCTAGTTCGTCAAATGTTTTTTTTTTCCCTGGGTTCCTATGTGCTTCTTCCTATGTGTTCCTATTCCATAGGAGGGAGACGGTGTTGTTACTCCTACTAATGCAGCCCATCCATTTCCAAGCCATTTGTGTATACCTTAATTGAGTTTTCCGACTCAGCTTAGGGTTCTGACCAGTGTTCTCTTGTTGGGATCGCAACGGCGAGTTCATGCCTTCAGGCTTTGATATTTTCAGCAGGATACATACATCATGTGTTCAAGTGGAAATGGGACGGTCGTGCGTTGATTTTTCACAGACCGTAATATCGTAAGCGCGGGCACAACTTTCTATGTAGGGCTACCCTCCAGTCGCTCGGGCTTTTTGACATTTGCAAAACAATTTTTTTTAAATTCGTTTCTTAGTTTGAATTTTTGGCAAACTGAGACGATTGTGAAAGCATCTAATTTTTTCTACTGAGGCTGCCGCTTTCTGACACAACAGACAGCGCGATAAAACGCGTAGCAAATCCTATCAAACATCGACAGCGCGAACGCATTGTTGTGATTTATGCCTAAAACACAGCAGTGCGTTTGTCATTTGAGAAATTAAAACAGCTGATTAAAAATAATTTAACGACAAAAGTAATTTCAAATGTGTGTATGCAGAAAGGCGGCAATATTTTTCATCTGGTAGATGGGAGAACAGCTGATAAATTGACATTTCAACGCAGCGCGTCATCGAACTCTCTCCGTAACATGAAGTCGGCTGGCTTCATGCTTCACGCATAAAGCCCAAACCTATAGAATCCGTCGCGTGAGTTGATTGAAAAAATTAACAACTCATAAGGCCTTATGAGACGGAGAGAGATCAGAAGAAATTAAATTCACCACAACGGATGGAATTGGGCGACTTTTAACTTTCTGTGCGTTTGACAGATGTTTCCATTAAAATTCATTCGGGTGCTCCTTATGTGACTATTCTTACGATATTTTATGAATGAAAGAATGTCTTTTGTTTTATTTAAAATTGCTTTTGAATAATTCGTAATAACTCAAGAACTTTAAAATTTCGAATTTCTTAGATTTATGCAAGAGTGGATTGAGCACGCAACGTACTTGTTTGGCACCTCTTTGCAATCTGGCAACTAAGATTTCTGAGATTTTCAAACACAACGTACCCGACGCATTCTATGGGTTTGGGCCTTTAGCCTTTATTATAGCAAATTTACGGTCCAAGCGGGTAACTTTGACAATTGGCAATACAGTAAAAGCTCGTTAATTGGGAATGGTTGGTGGATGGTCAATAATAAAAATACTTTTTTTAAAGTTTTTTTTTCCGACGTCTCCTCCAAATTAACGAGTTTTCCTAATTAAAGGGCTTTTAATGTATTTTTAAAAATACATTGCCCAAAAGTTCTTTTAGTCTTAGTGCCGATTTAGCAGCGAATACTTTGGCAAATGGACTCCAGGTGTAAAATCAGTTTTAGTAACTGATTAGATATTGTTTTTATAGCTCCCATTATTCCAATGCACATGAGGCGTTGGTATAGTGTCAGTGCATCTTTTTCAGGGGGTTTTGAAGCAAACCACAATAAGATTGGTCTTAATACGGAACTTCCATGTAGGTAAAGCCATTCATTTCACTGGCAGCAATGTGCAACTCAAAGATCCATTTTCGGACGTCCGAAAGACAGTCACTGAAAACTGTCCACACAAAGATTAAATTTCACCAAAGTCTTATTCTCCGCAGAATGATATACTTGTCAAACTTATTTCCATACACTGAATTACCATGTAAATGTGCCCACAAAGTACATCGTATGCAAAAGCATTCACTCTCGCAGAAGCTGTCTGACGCACCCTCAAAATTAATTCTCGAAACAATCAACCATGAAGTCCCAACCCATCCATTTAGCAACACCCAACGCTACACCTGTTCTGTCGCCACAAAATTGCATTTCCCACACTGTGAAGTGTCACAGGATGTGACCAGGTTAACACTTTGCCTGTCACCTTGTTTACAACATTTACATTTTCACCTCTGTCTAAAGCGGGCATCCTTGAATGGACCACCGCCTCGTTTGGCCTTGTCACCTTCAATGCAAAATTCACTTATACACAAATCCCTTGCACTTCATTCACGCGCCTATCATTGCACCCCAAGCACTCGTCTCTCTTTCACGTTGGCACTCGTGGATGCACCGCGTTTAAGGTCTGTTCACCTGACGGCGCGGCGCGGCACGGCAGTGGCATCTTACCTTGACTGCTCCACTGAACTACAGGAAATCGAAAAATCAAACAGGAGCGGATGCCGAGGCGCGCTTACCTTGAGATGAGATTTCCTTCGAAGAGCTGCTATCGATCTGGATTGTTGCCGTAGCACCTCCAGTGCAATGGACGGATGGGCGGCCGATAATTCAGGCAGTGCTCTTCCTTGCCGCTACCACCAGCAACACCAACACCACCGACACCACCACCAGCAGCAATCACAAGCGGAAGACGCGAATGTGGGCCACAAGGCTCTGCCTGTGTGTTACAAAACTGCAGGCGATTAAAGTTTATTGCCCACAAGGAGCTGCGCGGGGAGGCAACGGTGCCGTGGGTGGCGGCCGTTCTATACGGCTTTTCGAAGGGAAGCAACTCACCCCTCAAACGGCGCGGCGGTTAGTTAAGTACCCCACTTAGGAAAACACGGTGTGATTTTGATTTAACCAACTTTTCCCAGATAAGGGAGCACAATTTTGGAAATTTGTAGGGCGGCACAGTGAGCACACTCGATCTTTTCTCAGTAAAGGGGGAGACTTTGTTTTTGGGGTTTCTATTTTTTTTTATAGCGTGTGAACTCGCGCACGACTCACCACAAAGTTCGACCGTTCGGGCTTGGCGAGAGACTACAACTGAACTGGCAGCAGGAGGACTATCGAGCATTTACTCCCGCAGAACTCTTTGGGGCTGCTTTTATGAGAAAGCAGTTCAACTGAGTGCATGATGTGCATGTTGTGTGCACTTTATTGCGAAAATCCCTCTCTTTAGCGTGCTCTTAGCATGCCTCTGGATGCACAGGGTCGCTCCACTCGGACCGGCAAATTATTTTATAGGCCGTAACGATACGAATAACGGCTATCATTAATGTGACATTGTATTCGGAATAGAGCACCGTTATAAGACGGTTTCTTTTGGTGTGGAATTCGTGAACAATGAATGACACACGAAACTGTCAGACATTGTTAGCATTTGATACTTGGAGGGGGATGGAAATGTTTATCCGGTCGTTTGTGATACTTTGAATGAAATTAATGGATTCGGGTCAGAGAACTAGACACGTTCCAGACACGTCCCCTTGTTTTTTAAGCGGTAATTTTTTGGAGCAGGAACAAGTTTCATTTGTCAAATGGTGGAGTTAGTGAGCCCTCGTGAATCGGAAAGGAATCATTTGTTCGTTGGTGGTTTCTGCACCGCTTTGAAGCAGAATTTTAATTGACTCCCTCCTTCTGAGAGGATTTATACAAATTATGAAATGATCCAGGCGTGTAGCACTGGACTAGGTTGGACCAGTTGGCTGGAGTTACTTATCTTTCGGAGAGATTTATTATTCATAAGAGGCCTCTTCATCTTCACACCTCAATGTCACCATAAATGAGACAAAGACACGTGAGTAACTTATGTATTTATCACGATAATTGCGCGGTCGAGGAAAGGGAGATGTGCTACGGTAGGAATGATGTTTTATCACAGGATAAAACAGTTATCCAATGTGGAGTCCGAATCGTTCGGTCAGAAGGCTGCCGCGACGAAAATGGAGAACTTGTAGTAAACTTACAATCGGTACTGACAATCTGGAAGGATCACTTTTGTAGAGGACACATGGTGATGAGGACACAAATACCGCTGTCAGCCATAATGACTCAATCAATATTGACTAAGATCGATGAAAATGGTTCCACGATCAACGAAAAAGGAGACCCTTTTGACTGCCAACTAATTAGAGATAAGTCTCCTTAACATCACCTACAAAATATGTTCTGCCGTTTTGATCTGATAGGTCCTTGACAGTGTGGCTTAAAGCCAGGAAAGTTAACCAATGACCAGATCTTCACACTATGGCAGATCTTAGAAATGACGACGGAGAACTCTAGCAGCTCCATCAAGTTCAGTAACGAACTTACCCAGACCTTCAATGTCAAAAAAAGGTTTTAGGCAACGCGACGCACTGTCATTTGACTTCTTTGACATCATTCCGGAGGAGATCGTGCAGGACTCACACACCAAAACAAGAGGCACGATCTTCCAAATGTCCGTACAACTGGTAGCGTACGCACAGCGAGCAGCCAATGAGGCTTTCCGTGGCATTGAGATGGAAGCGGCTAAAATGGGTCTAGTAGACGGAGTTGCCAAGAACTGACATACAACTTGGACTTTTTGGATAGAACGTCGCAAATGGGCAGTAAGAAATTCGAGCTGGTTAATGAATTCTAGCAGAGCAACTCCTGTCAACCTCTGTTTCTACGGGGTCAAGAGGCAATGCTCCAGAAAGGGAAAACAGAATCCAGCGATCTCCGCCGGGGTTGCGATGACTAGTAAGAGACCGAAACGATCCAACATTTACTTTGCCACTGCCTAGCTCTCCAGAATCGGCGCCTAGCTTCGCTGAGCCAAAGATTTTTTACAAATACTGCAAGCTTAGCGAACGCGGATATATCGGAAGCGGATCTTAAATTAGAATCAGAATGTGTACTCCACAAATGAAAGGATTCACAATGGGCCCTAAGGCCTCCGAGTGGAAGTGATGCTCAATCATGACATTCCCCTTTGCAAATCTAACCTTACCTTACCTTAGATTGCATCTAAGGAGTCTTGTACTGCCATCAAACATTCCCATCATTCTACCAGTTATCACTCTGCTGCAATATGATGGCGCTGAGTGATTATTTGTTAGATTTTACATTTGGTTCTTATACTCATATCACAATAGCGTCTTCGTTGGACTTTGACATTTTAAGTGGCATACACGTCAGTCAATTAAAAATGTCACAATACAGCGGTCGGTCGGATATTTCACAGACCGTAAGTCCAAGCACAAAGCTCCAGTTAGAGCTACATCTACTCCCTCGGGCATTTTGCTTGTTTTGAAACAATTGTCTAAACTAAATCTAAAACTTGTCAATAATTTAAGTACAGTCGTATTTTGATAGGTCGAACTTTTATAAGTCGAATGAAATTGGTTGGCAATAGCACCAAGACTGAAATTTACATGCAATTTGACTTCGATAACTCAAACTTCGACAAATCGAATGTCTTGATAACTCGAACAGATTATATAAAATTCTGATATATATAATAATAAGAGAAATTCCCAAATTCTGCGTATTCTACAAGTTCGTTTTTTAAGGAATCGCTTTTGGGGCTCTACGTCTATATGTCCCTATAACATATGTGTAGGATCTTGGTATAAATAGTATATACAAAATTGTGGTTTTGGTGAATATTCTGAGCAGGGGAAAGAGGAAGAAATTCCTTTGATTTTCACAACTGGACGGCGAAATGAAAGGCATGAGGGAGAAATGAACAGCAGATGGAACTTGTAGTTGGAAACAATACCTGAAATATACAAGATGTTACGTATGATGATTCTCTGCAGGCGATATTGTTACTTTGGAGTTTCCCAAGGATGAAGACATTATCGAGATATTTAGACGTGAATCCGAATCTTCTCATAGGGAAAGACTTGGCTATAATTGAGGATAATTTGATTCAATCGCCTTCAAATGAGTTGATTGAAAATTCATTTTTATACTAAAGGACTAATAAAACAACAAATGATTCTATGTATCTATAATGGTTTAAATTCCATTGAAGACTTTTTTACAAAACAAAATAAAAAATTAGAACTCCAGTCATGTGTAACAGGCTATTTTAAATTATAATTATGTTCCTCTACGTTTCATGTATTAAATCACAGATAAATAAATATTTATATCAATTTTGTATTTTATTTGAAGTTTGACTGTAATTAATTCTGTTTAGTATATTATAATTTTAATTAGAACTACCTAGAGCACCAAAGTTAAATAATTGCATGTTTTTTCCTTGTAAAATGTATTTCAGAATATTTGACTTGTAAAACGGGTGCGTTCTACTGGGATTTGGAAAACTGAGGTTGCTGAGCTTCGACAAACATAAGCTCGATGAAACGCGTACCAATGCCTATTAAGGGCTCGACTGACGAAAATGAATTTAAACCATTTTTTTAGATCGGATTTATGATTTGTAAATGCATTCTACTCATTGCAATTTTTCAATTAATCCGCTCCTGGCATCCACGTGCATTCTCTTACGCCACTCACTATTAATTATGACACCTCCCATTCCATGGCAGTCAAGAGTAAATGCAGAGCGTTCCTTCGAACCCAAACGAAGCATAATTCATGCGCAGGCTGGCTGCAAATGTCTACAAGTTCAATGAGAGAAGTTGATCCAACCGAAATCCCTAGACATGTAGTAACTTCGACGAACAATTTGTTTCTGTTTCCCCTTGATCGATAGTTGAAAGAATAGGGGATTCATAAAATAATCACCCACTAGTTGCGTTCTATTGGCTACGTGTTGTCTGGACCAACCGACGAGGCGACGCGACGCTACGTGAACGGCAGTTTAATGTGAGACTATTTTCGAACGACTTTAGAAAGTAAATAATATTTCATGATGTTATAATACTGTGAGTGGCACTCACGGAATATAAGAAAACAATTCCACATTTTATCGCAATGAATGGCACGGTTACTATATTTAGACAAATGATCCATTCAACTGTGGAATGGATATATGAAGATGTGAATATGGTATGTTTGGTTGAATGCAATTTCAGTTCGGTCTAGATTGGAAATCACTCAATTGTGTCTCGCTTTGTTGTGTAGCTATGCATGGTTTAGCATAGACATTTCGAGTAGTTAATGCAATCAAAAACAGTTGAAACTGTCTGTTTATTAGCAGTGTGCACCAAAAGATCCATCCTCAAGGTCGGAATGGACTATAATCTAGTTTGTGTGTTTGTTTGATCATCACAGGGCACACACAAATGTGCCCTCTGTAGCGCTCTATACAGCAAGTCTTTGAACCTATTTGAATTGATTGCGGACTTTATCGGCTGTACAGGGACATGACGGTGAACAGTCGTCTATGAATCCAACGTCTGAGGTTTTTTTTAATGTTCTACATCATTTAGTAGGAATAAGTCGTTAAGGTTTATTAACCCAGTGACGGAGAGAAAGGAAAGGGTATAAAGGAGAGTTAAGGACTAGAAGTGAAAGGATAGCGTGTCGATGCGACGGTTTGAATCTTTGCAGGTTGTATGTGCCTTGGGATATTGAGGAAGGTAATTTATACTACAATCGAGGTGTGCGGCCGAGAAACGAACTTCGAAATTTCACTGTGCACTCGAATTCCTACACTATGTAATAAGGATGCTGAGAAGAACCTGCACGATGCATTTCTAATGAACAGGCGGACAGGCGGGATACGAGCTTGTAGTTCAGCCGAACATTTTTGGTTAAAGTACCTGTATGGGAGCGCTAAGAATCCATCATAGCGGCGGTGTTCTATTGAAAGACAATGGGCTGCATATTGTCTGATCAGCTATTAGGCTACATTCTACTCGCTGGACAGGGTCTAGCATACTCACACACAGACATCCGATTTATGGTCTAGTTCCGGTTCCGGCTGCTTTCCCAGCTCGGCCATTTGATTGCATTCTATACCTCTATGACCAGCAGACCTTGTCTCTCCTGCCCTAGTTAGCTGCTGTAGGAATTCCCAGACAAGCTTGGATTTCATAATGTAGGTGTGTACTGCCAATATAGTGGCACGAACCTCCGACATTTATGCACATTTATGCACATTATCACAGTTCGAATAGTTCCTGTCATGAACGCTTCTGTCTATGTTATAGATTTTTGTTTAAAAGAAGCTGATGCCTTTACCCATTGATCGGGATTACTTTTGCCAGGGTACAAATACTTTGTGCCTGTTCCCTCTTCGGTTCTTGATCCGTCTGTATACCATTTTACCGTGTTCCTGCTCAGTCTGTGGACTGTGGATTCATTGGTGGCAAGATTCTTTTGTAAATTTAATTTCCTAATCACGTCATCCTTTGGAATGGCCAAGAGTGATAGCTTTTTGACAGGTGTATCGAATTGCTTCCATGTAATGGACCTGTCTTTTCCTATTTTTTTTCGTGATTTTTTTGTTTGTACATTCTGAAACCACTGAATGCAAGGGAGTCAGCTCCAATAGCACCTTCATGGCAAGAGTTGGGCAATTTCTTATGACCCCTGTAATGCATGCACACATTGCAACTTAGTCCATGCTACTGCACATTTACATTTTTTGCAACATCTACTATTTAAAACAAAATGTTTCAACAATCGTTATTTGTACCCTTCATATTGTCGAACCCCGCGAACACAACCAAATTCCTTGAGATTACCATGGACAAATTCACGATTTTGCTTACCACCACCATTAAAGTGGTGGATTCTTGCAGCTGTCACATTTGTTTACAAACTGAACAAATAAAACATTTTTCAGGCGAAGAATGGAATGTTGTGATCAGAGATAACCTATAATCCATTATCTCTGGTTGTGATTTTTTACCGAGCCGAAAGACAAAATAAGATATTATTCCTCAATCATTACGAGATAACAAGTGCTTTTCTATATCATTCTCTTGCCAATAAGTAAAGAACTTTTAAAACAATTTTCGATACTCGTTGGATTTTGTACGCTCATCCATTCTCAGGTACAGTATATCTGGGTTCAAATACAATTTACAGAAAACCTCTGTTTTTAAGTTATTTATGCCTTTGTCGTGGAATCTCCATCTCTTAACAGAATAAACTGACACTTATTGGTGGACATATGCATTTGTACCTAGAATGTATGAACTTTGTTTAGTTCTACAGTGCAGTTCTTACAGTTTCATTTTGCAAATCTAATTCCCTGTGGAAGATTAATCACTTTTGGAACATAATGGTGTAGCATTTCAAATACAATAAGTTGAGTTATTTGCAAACACAAATGGAGTTTAATAAATTGGCAAAATGATCTTTCCAGTGAGGCACTTAAATCAATATTATTGGCTACTAATCTGGTACTTAAGTGAGTAAACTATGAGCTTTTCAGCACAGCTTTACAACACAATAAAAATTACCAAAGAGGGATAGACATGGTAGATACATGGGTTTCAGAGAAATGTATGGTAGATACTCATATAGTCAACTAACGTCAATAAGCACTTCCTAGGGCCCTTTTTTTGCCAGACTTCATGGTTATATTTTTAAGAAGACACCAAACGAGACATTCTTTCTGTTAAAACTTAGCGATTGCTGATTGTATCAAGACTGCAGCACCTCAGCTGGAGCTATGGGAGCAAATTGAACTATGTAAGTGATGAATCAGTTCCTCACTGACTTGCTCGGCCATTTCCGAGAAGGATTTCTTAGTCATTGAGAGACATACAGGAAGACAAACAAATGTGACTCTGTTATGGTGGTCCTGTCAGCGATGCAGTTCATTGCAGAAACTGAAAGGACGTCTGCAAACCATCTGCTACAGGCAAATCGATCTAGTGAAATAAGACCCAGAGGTTAAGACCGAAATGGCGATGAGACATATAAAGAGAGCATCATTCTTGCTGCTCTCTACTTTGCACTACTCGTTCTCCAAATGTGCACCACTCAGTTAAACTGGGCAAGAACGGGAATATCATGTCTTCATCATTCGTTGTCGGCCTCCCTCTACTACTCACTGTAATTTCACTTGTCTAGACTACAAATCTTGTAAAGAAGAAAGCTCAAAACCTCAAGCTTATCACTGTCTTTTGCTAGTGGATGATTTATTTAGTTCACTTTTAGCTAGAGGATTGTGGTTATTTTTTTTTTTCTTCTCAATCGCTCTTTCGAGCTTGTCCATTATTCTTGTTTCAAGCATTTAAAAAAAAGGAAACAAATCAAAGTGGAAATAAAGATCAAAACTGTAAAAAATTGGCTTAAAATGTGTGAAAATAGTTTCTTTGTAGGACAACCTTGTGAAAACCAAACACTTCCGTACCACAGGTTAAATTGTTTATTAAAAATCTGAAATTTAGAAATCCGTTCAATGCATTGCTCTTAGTTCGTGGTAAGATCAGTTTCATGCAAAGGTAAACAAATTGACCTTGCAAATGCGTCTTGAAACATTTCTCAAGCATAATTCAGTGAAAACCAGTATGCAGTCGTTTGTTTAAAATGACCTATCCGAATTATTAATGTATAATTACAAATTCGTATTCTCATCTATTCTCACTGATACTTGTGGAACAAACTAAAAATAGTGAAATATTTTATATCTCATTTTTCTTTAAATACAATCATTTCCTTGTGTTCCCGCCTTAATGACACGAAGAAAAAAGAAAACAATTCAGTTGACAGCGAGCAGCCCTGGAACCGGCTTTTGCACAAAAAGCCTGTTAAATTTGAAAAATCTCGCTCGGCATATAGCCATCTCATGTCGCACACCACCAGCGTCCAATAAGTGAGACAGTGAGAACAGTACATTCAGTGTTCTATGTTTTTCCATTCCTCCCTTGACTTTCACAAATCAATGAACGTCTCTTGTCATTCGCGATTTTTCCATCTACCAGTTTTCAGTTTTTCATCGGTCCTCCTGATATATTGTGGACTGTAGGTGCTATTCTGGAAAAGAAATTATTTTTCTGTTTCTCTCTCTTTCTATTGAACAAATAATTCAAATAGTTACAAAGTGTGAAGATTTTAACTGAATTGTGTTTTTTTGGATTTTGACTGCACACCCATTCTCAGGTACCGTATATTAGACTTGGATTAAAATTAAACATTTCAAGCGATTCCTCAGGAGACAAGGCGTTAAGTCGGAAAAAGTGATTTTGATCTCCGGCGAGCGAGAGGTTGGAACATTTGATGTCGGCGGCGATGTTTTTTTTGGCGCAATTGTTGCATATACCGCAAGTGAGAGCGAATGAGATGCCGCATAAAATGTCTACCATTAGTCAACAAAGGAGAGAAAGACAAAGACTGAGATTTTTCAAGTTTTTTTTTCTCTTCACATTTTTGATTGTTAATTCCTCTCAGATAGTCATTTGGCGAGTTGTGAGTGAAATTTGTAAAATTATCTTCTCAAGATGAAGTGAGTTTTCTTTTGTCCAACACAATAACGGTGATGGAGTGACGTGATAAAGTGAAGGGCAAATATTCGATCTGCCGCCGCCCGCATAGTCATATATAAGGTTCCCATAGTTTTTTTTTTTTTTTTGTTATTTCATCTTCCTCTTATGACTTTTTCTTTCCATTGGCACTGCGTGATTTTTCGTTATTCTTCGCCAATGCGGTGTCATTGCCTTTTGTGGACAATGCGCGCTCCACAAGGTTTTGCCGTGTACCATAGTCGTCGTCATCATCATTGTCGTCGACGTCTGTTGCTGTCCGCCGCATCGGTACCCTTGCAGTTTGCCTAGTCTGGTTTTCTACTGTTTCTTAGTTTTTCATTGCCACGACCTACGATGAATGGCAGCAGCAACAACATCAGCTTATCGTCATCCGATTGCCGTTTCTTCTCTAGCTACATACATCTGAATCAGGTTTGCAGCGGTGGTGAGTTTTGTTCTGTTCTACCAAATTTAAGAGATGTAAAATTCCCTCTAACCACGACCACGACGATGGTAATGAAGAAGAAAATTTTGTATTCATTGTCATCATCAACTTGTCCTCTTGTACGAGTTTTTATCACGTACCTACACGAAATGTGATGAAATGGATATCAAATAGAAATGGACAGTCGGGTCAGGTATATGTGCATACGTATGTCCTATAAGTCGACCGTCATTCCACAGTTGATGCCCTCTTGATTGGAAGTTTCGTATGCATGTGTGTTGCAGTCATTCTTGCAGACATTTCCAATGAACAAACTTAATGTTTCCTCGGTGTAATTATTGGTTCTCCTTGGAATTGGTCACATCATTAGTTTTTCATTTCAATTTTAATCGTATTTGTCGGGGACAAATTATGCTTCTCTGCGTTTCAGCGGACACCACGGGTCACATCTGTCAGAAGAGTACGATTTGGTGAACATTGTTCTTTGCTTCTTTTATAATTAACACGTGATGTGCACTATAATGCGGTATTTCTGATTGGCTGTGAACATCTGAACATGTCGCTCAGACATTGCCGCTCATTTTTTCCGGCTAACAAATTTTCCTCACAGTCGCAGTCGTATCGTTGCTCCGAATGAGTTGAGTGGGCTGTTGAAACAAGTGCCACTGTTCTTGGAAATCGCTTTCAGAGACGTGTACGCGTACTTGGACATATAACCTGATTGCGCGGGGATAAGTGACATTTTGTCGGAATTTGATTTTGCGGTACTTCTTAAACGGTACTTTGTATTGTGCTCTTACACTTATGCCGGTATATGACAAACGCTATGGCGTCTCTTGAGTGAGGTTAGGCAAGGAGATATATGTCAGGCTTTGGTGGATTTAACGAGGTGTCCTGGAAACCATTGCAGACATTTTGTGCTGTATAAGGGCTATCATCTTTAAAGTTGTTTGACTTCAATGAGCTGAACAAGATATTGAAACACGTCGATGATGTCCTGCATGGAAAATGTCATTGTTAGCAGCCATTTACCCTTGAAACCAATCAAGGCGTACATTTCAGTCCATCCTAATTGAGAGAAGGAAACGTTCTTATGTTTAGGGACAGCTACTTTCTAATTTTTGTGTATTGATCTAGGTTAAGTGGAAAACTTCGTCTCGTCCCTTCCATGCAACAACATTCTTCAGTTGATAGCCTTGCGTTTACCTTTTAGTAGAACGCCACCGTCATTCGTTGGCATAAATCATTTTTATGAGCTTCCGATTATCGTGCTTGAATGCTATTAATTATTTCAAAAATAAATGTCTCCATTTCGGTGTCTGTATCGCATGAGATATGCAAGCAACTCCATGTCAAATTTTATTATTCGCCTTGCTTTATGATGTTGAATTTATATAATTCGAATCCTTCCACCCCGCCGTTGCCAGTAGCATGTGCCAAGTTCAGAGAGAACATTTTCTCTACATTCTCAGAGGAGTTTAAAAAAAAATCGTTCTTCAACAAAGAGCACGATTCAAATACGAAATGAGAGTTACGAGTGCCACGGGGAAACTTAGAATCCATGCATCTCGGTTTTGTCACAAGAATCATACTCACATTCATCGGCTGGTAAGTGCTTCGTTGTTTTTTTATTGTTGCTCACCAAATCGACCTACCACCTTTCTAGCACAATCCTACCAACACCTCGCCCGTCACCTGTGCTGTCGTAAACTATAACCATCTTCGAATTGCATGGGGCGAGTGAAGTGAAGGAAACTAAAGCACTTCTTTGGCCTTTGGCATCATCGTGTCTCACCATCTCTTTCCATCGCTCTTTGGGCAAACTTTTCGACCGGATCAGGATGAATTAGTCACTGTGGTGCGGTGCGGTATTGCCCGCATGTCTGCCCTTAGAGCAAACAAAGTTTGAACAGATTCTCGATACAAAGTTGCGAAGTGCAACTGAGAACAAATGCTCAAATCATCCTGGAAAAAAAATTCGATAATATTCATTTAGACGCAAAAGTGGTTGGAGAGCTGCTCTCTTAAAACAAGAAAAGGTCAAATTGGCTGTGGAGAAAAGTATATATTATCTCTACAGTGGAACTATACTACGCTTGTGCATTCGAAATCAGCGAGAGCGGCAAAAAAGTGACATTGGATTGGAATATATGTACATGCGAATATTTTTTTCCTTTTTTTCCTCCTTTGCGCTGCTGCTGCTGCTGCCCTCGTCGATTTTTTGCTTTAATTTCCTTTTTTCCTCGTGTGCAAAACTTGAAATGCAGGAATATGTGAAAGAAGGAATACAACCTCTTTATTCAAGTCGTTGCGATGGTAGTCGTTGGCGGCGTTCAGTTCGATAGAGGAGATATACTCCTGGCTCTCCAGCAGCACCGCATTGGAGCCGGTGAATCTTCGTCTCGCAAAAATCAATCTTGATCCGGAGGTTATTTTACTTAATTCATTTTTTTTTTATTCTTCCACTACTGTGTTCTCTCCTCGCTCACATGGACTATATGTACATCTGTATGTGGTTTCCTCTAGTGCAGTTGGTGGATGCACTGTGGCGGTCGGTCGTTGGATGGTCGGATGCCCAGCACAGATATGTAGACGGTGAGGACATGGTGTGGTGCAGCAAATGAAAAAAAATGAAATAAAATAAAACGTGTATATATACAAAAAAGAGGAACTTCAGCTAAAAAAGCAATCCGGCCGGGCTCCTTGGAAAATTGTGTCTCGAGAGAAAAAGTTTTTGTAGTTGCTAAGCGATATTTTTTTTTTCGTTTCGTTCGTTCTCTTGTTCCTTCTTCGTAGAATACTTGTTTTTGATTTTGAGGAAAAGAGGCTGAAAATGGCGAAAATTGTACTAAAAGTGCGTGTGCAAAAGGTGAATTATAAAAAAAAGAGATGAGATATAACCAAGCGCGATATACAGGGCATAGAGGTTGGGGTGTTCGGAAATCAACGAGTACGCGTCGACGACAATCCATTGTCATACATTCATCCGTGGTGGTCAAAGCTCCCCGATTCCCGATTTAACTAGTTTTTCTTCACATTTTTTAAGTGGCCTGTTGAGCAATATCCCTTGCATTACTATGGTAGTTGTTTAATGGGTAGTTTGTCTGTACACCCACACTATTTCAATCCTAAGAATCATGTTTCCTTTGAAATTAACACAACCTCCCCATGTGTTGAATATTTCTTTCTTTTAACTCAAAAAAACAAAAAAGCACATCATTCTCTTGACTCTGCTGTTTCAGGCTCTCTTTGAATTCGCATTTATTCAACAGAATCCAACGCGCATAACAGAACGAAGAAAGGATACTCATTTATACTATCCATCTATTTCAGATATCCTGGTACAGTACAAAAAACTTCATCCGTACGAATGCTCCCGTGAGAGGAGGTAGTATACGACACTCCGCCAGCTAGTGATGTGCGCTTAGCTGATTTGTTTGTGCATTGTTTTGTCGTAAGTGTGAAAAGTGGAGTTATTTTTAATGGTTACGAGACAATTGAAAATCTCTAAGACAAACGTCCATCGACAAACGAAAGCATATCTGAGGATATCAAATAGGAGAACACACAAAAACGCAAAAGAAAACGGAAGAACAAACGCCGAACACAGAAACAATGTCCTGCACACAAAATGGCAGTAATCGCGAATTCGTCGAAGGTTGGACACTTGCGCAGACTCTGGGTGAAGGTGCTTATGGCGAGTGAGTACAACAAAAGCATATACTTATGTATCTATGTTATTAGAGTTTTCTTGTTGCGTTCATCTTTCAGAGAAAAAAAAAACGTATAATTCATCTCCCAACTACATCTCCCTCATCCTACTTCCTCCACATCTTCCACCACCCTTGCGCAAGGCAACACACTTTCCCGCAGATTCCTCTAAACTCTCTGCTCTCTCTCTCTATCTCCTTCTCTCATATCTGTCGCGCTTGTATGTAAAGAAAAAGCATAAGATCCTGTGTATTTATTTTCGAAAGAATTTTATCTTGTCCATTTCCATTTGTGTAATTAGTGGTGAATCCTTGAAATTGTGGTAACATTGAATTGCCTTTCGATTTGCAAAATGCTGCTCTCATCCTCATCCGTCGTTCACTCCAAGTGTGTGGATGCCCTGGTGTCTAAGCGGTTCCTTTTCTGTGTGTTACCACGCCTACGCGCCATACGACTTGAACTTTGATGCCAGCTCCTCAATCATTGTGGCGAATGGATACATGTATGCATGTACAAATGCTACGTATATTCATCCGCTTAAAAAATACCTGCCTGATGCCTGTGCAGAGCACACCACTTTTGATGCTCTGATCCACTTGGAAGTTTTGTGAAAACTTTGCCGGGGCAAATGGTACGGTGATGGTGCTATTCATTCATTGGAAAATAATTGTTATGTGAATCTCCTCTAAGAGGGTACACATTTTCCCAGGACATTGTGATTTCTGCTGCCTGCAACTTGAGTGAACACGGACAATTCTTCGCCACATCCACATTCATTGACAGAGTTACCAGATTACACCAGGATTTAAGCGCATCATTGCTAATGTAAGGCACTCAAGAGCTAATGAATTGGAACTTTGTGTGCGGCCAAATTGACCAGATTTGATTGAAGAAAGCAAAATGGTTATCATTGGAATCCCTAATCCTCCTCCTAATCCCTAACCATCTATTGTATCCTCCTTATGAAACTCTCTCCGCGAGCATGTAACATCGTGTGTATGTGTCCGTACATATGCATGTTCATTTTCCACACTGTGCGCATCATAATCTCCTCATATTTGCTCTCTCACTCACTCTCCGGTGAGATTGAATCTTTTCGTTTTTCCTTATAGCTATGTGTGTTTTTTTTCTCATTCTCAGAGTAAAATTGTTGATTAATCGGCAAACCGGCGAAGCTGTTGCTATGAAAATGGTCGATTTGAAGAAACATCCGGATGCTGTGCTGTCCGTACGTAAGGAAGTATGCATACAGAAAATCCTTCAGGATCCGCATATTCTGCGTTATTTCGGGAAACGTTCACAGGGTGATATCGAGTATATATTCCTTGAGTATGCCGCTGGTGGTGAACTCTTTGATCGAATTGGTAAGTTTGGCTGCTGATGCACACGCACATCAATTAAAAACCTATCCCAAAAGTGGTGCTTAAATTCTTATTCAATTAGAAAATTCTCTACGTTCGTCCTTTGCGAATTCTCTTCATCATTGCAAATTGTATTCATTAGTGAACGAGTCGAGGATGTGTGTATGTGTGTGTGTGTGTGTGTGTGTCCCCTTTAGCTCCTTTTTTTCTACCTTCTTTTGCTCGTGTACTCTCTGTTTATTTAAATATCGATTTTTTACTCCCACACCAATGCCGAAAAATTGAACTCTCGGCTTTCGCGACTACACCACGATAGCAGCAGCAGCAGCCGCCGCAGCGAGTGGCAACAATGACGACGACGACGACGACCGCCGCGCCGACCGCCTATCGTGTTTGGTATTTTATTTTTTCGCTCGCTCCGCCTTTTGAATTAAAACCCCCGTAAGTGTAACTATGTACAGCTGTGTGTGAGTGCTCCTTAACTTTTTTTCCCTATTGTTTGTTTCTGGGATTGTTTTGTCTAGCTTTTTTTTCGGAATTAATAGTCTGATTTATATATACATTTTATGCATTCCAAACATTTCATCTGGATTTCATTGTTCCTTTGTCGCTGCTGCTGGAAATACTCTTCGTGTGCTAACACTTCCAGGGCACACAATTAGCAAATGCATCAGAGACGAATGTGCGGCGTACACCGAGGTGGAGAGAGTATAGTGTTGGTGGAGCTGGTGGTGGTATACATACCGCGACCATTCGCGGTGTGTCCATTGTGGCTGTTGATGGTGGTAATGACAATTGAATGCTGATGGAATGCAAAATTTAATTACTATAGTTCACTTAAAAATTAATATCCACCCGGTGAAAGGTGCCGGCAATCTTCCTCCCGCCTTCGAAGGAGTTTCCCTCGACCCGTGAATGTCCATCGAAAATGTTCTGGTTGTTCTCTGTACACTCGGTGAACGCGATGAGTGCGATGTTTAAATAGACAGTTGCCTTGTCTATTTTATTGTTAATATTTGCTATTTAGAGTATCGAGGCTACTGGAGAACATCGTGAGACACAATGAGAGAAATTCATCATGGGGAAATTTGTTCTTTGTGTGTATCCATTTGTTTGGTTCAAAGAAAAAGGTGTACATCACGCAAATTTTGTTGTGATGAGAGCGAGTTTTAGGGGGTGTTTGGTGGTACATAACGGTTGTTCATTCGTGTGTCTGCAATGCGGTTTCAACTTTTCGAGTTGAGGAGAGTAAAATGTTTTTTAATGCTTTGTTGTTGGTTGACGAAATTATACTATTTTTAAGTTTTCTCTGTTTCTTAGATGTGTGACTACATCCACTCCAGTTGGTATTGTCTCATTTTGGAAACTAACATTTCTTATGAGATCAGTTTGTCAGAGTGTACTTGGTGGCACTTAAGCCTGGATTGGATGTGGGCGGTCTGCAAATCTCTTCGGCTAGCTTTAAAATTTGAGGTTAAGGTCTTTCCTCACTATGCGGCCCGTAGAAGCGACTCGGAGTAGAAGAGACTGTGCTCAACTAAACAAATAAGCCATGGCACTTTTATATTTGAAGACGTCTGATAAAAATGTATCGTTTTCAAGCTCCAGTTGACCATTTGTAATCTGAAACAATGGCTAAACTACACGAACAGTTCCTTTTATTATGAAGCTTTGAGTGCGATTCCACCAGCTCGGCGACCGCTGGGCAGACCCAGAATGAGGTAGTTAGACCAAGTACGCCTGGTAACACTTGGGCATAATTCCTGATGAGTTACAGTCGATGGTGGAGGATCGAGTTGTCTGGATGTCTCTCGTGCGTACTTTATCCCGACGACCCCTTCATTTGCGGGCAAGAAGATGATGATGAACTATTTTTGTTGTGGTGTACGTCCGAAAAAGGTAATACAGTGAACCTTCTCTTTATGGACGGACACGACTGGATGACACAGTTGGTAAAGTGCCTGCCCTTGATTGGTGTAGTCCCAGGTTCGAATCCAAGTGGTTTACAAATCTGGTCCAGTCACCAATTGCTGTTAGTATCAAATTAACTTCGCTATCACTGAAGGGGTCAATCTGTGGTTGTAGTATGACTGTGGGAATCGCAATGGACAAACATGGTCTAAGTTTGCTAGCAGTTCCCCTACCACGAAAATTATAGACATGAAGGTATTCGTATATTTCAGCCCCTTCACAACGGGCAATCACGCTGCTCTTCGCTATAGAGAAGTTTCACAGCACTCCTTGTTCATCTTCAGTTGTTCTTTGCTTCTAGGTTTCGATTGTGTTTTTCAGTGCATCAAAAGTCCAACCAATGTTTGATTAACGTCACAATCCTCTCTTTCAAGAATAAAATCTTCACCAGTCCATGTCCATCAAGAGTGTAGTACTCCCAAATGTACGCTGCTTTAAAGTAATTGACACCCGTCTTGATTTCTCCAAAATAACACTTAATTCCACTAGCCGTTGACACGAAAGGCCACGGCCAGCGTGCTACGAAGAGAAAGAAAAAAATAAAATAAAATAAAAAGTGTAACATGAACTCAACTTTATTCTTATCGTTTTGTGTGTAGAACTAGAAAGTGGTAGAACCCTAGACAAGCGTCTTTTATTAGGCGAATCAAAGTTATGAAAGGCAAAAGACAACGACGATGACGGGGTTAACGCGATGACGACGATGATAATAATGATGACTCATTGAAGCACGTACAGCCACTTAATTGTGCATTCACTGTACTTAAAGCCTTTCAAATGGTAGCAGAGTTCTTTGGCTGTGTGGCCTCTTGCGTGTGGTGTGCTCAACAGGAGGCAAACCGACGAAAATGTATGCACTGTTGCATTTTGCCTTTTGAACGAGTGTAGGAGTGGGGCTGGCTGATGGGAGGAAGTGAGATATTTTCCTTGTGCATGTTGAATGTCTTTCCACACCCCGTTCTCATAACCCCATTTTCATGGACTTTTTCTCAAGTGTGTCTTGTGTCTTGTCTTTGCTCTGTTTTTTGGGATACATTATGTAAGTGAAGTCAGCTCTAGGTTATCAGATTTGCTTTAGATTGAGTTGGAGTTCAATTACGGCCCCATCCATGTTGGGGAAGGACAAATGAGATCTAATTTGTGTCAATTAACCAAGTATTGATTATCAATTTGTACTACTGACCTTCAATAACAAAAGGGAATCCCCTACCGTCATTAGCACATCATGTACTCCACTGATTATTGACAAATTTGATTGGTATATGTTCTGACTATGTTAATTTCGTATTGTGCTTGATTTCCATTCTAGAACCCGACGTCGGCATGCCACAACATGAAGCACAAAGGTATTTCACACAACTATTATCAGGAGTGCAGTATTTGCATTCGCGGGGTGTTGCTCACCGTGATCTGAAGCCGGAGAATCTGTTGCTGGACGAGCATGACAATATTAAAATCTCAGACTTTGGAATGGCGACCATGT
This sequence comes from Eristalis intricaria, assembly GCA_964034865.1. Lineage (NCBI taxonomy): Eukaryota > Metazoa > Arthropoda > Insecta > Diptera > Syrphidae > Eristalis > Eristalis intricaria. The sequence continues at coordinate 47,810,739 of OZ035874.1, forward strand.
TTAGGTATTAGGTACACCACATACTAATTGAAACATAATCGAGCCTGTTGAATTGTACTAACTGAATGATTTTTCTCGTCTCTCCATTCGCTGTGTACTTGCCGGTTATGCAGAATGAAGGGTAAGGAACGACTGTTGGACAAACGCTGTGGAACGCTCCCTTATGTGGCTCCCGAGGTGCTGGTGAAACCATATCACGCACAACCAGCGGATATTTGGTCTTGTGGTGTGATCCTGGTTACTATGTTGGCTGGTGGTAAGTTGATCATGATTTATTCTCTCTCACTTGCACTTTGTTTGAATGCGTTCTATCTACTGAAACACAACACAGCGTTTTCCTATTATTTGCATAACAATCAATATTTCTGGCACTACTTTTTTTCTTCCTATTTTGCATATCGTTTTTCTTATGATTTTGATTTTGCGTGTGTATTGCGTTTGATTTTGTTTTTCGTTTTTTTTTTTTTTTTTTTTTTTTTTTGTTGGTTTGTCATTGAATATTTTTGCTGAGTCTTTGGTATTCTAGCTGTAGATTTTATATTTGCAATCATCTAAAGCTTTTGTACCAAAGCTCCAGCTTAAATTGCTTGCTGCACATATTATTCACTGTTTTTTGATTAACTCTGACATGTATTTGATTTTATTTTTATTTTTAAATGATTATTGTTTGCTCTGCAACGCTCGTTCGCCTGTGTAATTCCACTTTGATTATGTTTTATTTTTACTTTTTTAAGTCGAGAAAGTCGAAAAAGCCTTGAAAGTGAACGACTGCACGCAATGAGTATCGTTTGTTTGTTTGAATGGGGTTTTCATTTTGTTGACAATAAAAAAGCATCGACTGTGCCACGGTGAAGACTGTCAAAAATGAAAACCTGATGTTTACTTAATAATAATCAGAAATGGAGTATTACAGAGATAGCCGACTCCAGAGCTGATTGGCCCCTAGTCCATTGACGAATTTCAGTACCTTTTTGACGGTTACTCACGAAATAAAGTAAATGCCATGCTCTGTTTGGTCAATTTGGTTTAAGAACACGTTATAAAAAACAGTTGTCGAAAATCTTAAAGGGCAAGAGAGGTAGAAGTCGGGCATCTCTGTAATACTTAATTTCTGATAATAATATGGGTTGCGCTACAGCCCAAGCAAGCACTTGTGTTGAGTGTGCTATTGTGTTAAAACGAGTGAAAGGGACCTACAACTTTATACCGACTCTGAACGGCCAAGATTGAGAAGCTCACTACTGTTTGAGCAATGTCAGTGATTCAAGTGGGGCTGTGAAAATTATTTTGATCGTACCGGGAATCAAACTCAGGTATCGTAGCTCAAGTGTGTAGGGGTCGACGCACAGACCAACAATGCCACCGCCACTCCTGCTTGGTTACCCAGATCTTTTCCTTTAAGCGAATTGGTTGAACTGTGACATATATCTTGAGAACTTGTAGTCCTGCGGTTCTTCCGCATGGATTTTGACATTCGAATTCTCATCCGCAATAATCAATGCAGACGTTCATGCGGATGCAAATGTCGAAAAAAAGATTAAAGGAGTAGGCAATGATGAGTAATAAGCCAAGCGACTTGTATCCAATTCGATTGGCCGATTGTTTCGATTCGATTTGTTTGAGTTAGAGAAAGTTTCGACTCAGGGAGGGTCCACTCTATGTCTTCGCGAACTACCTACACCCTCGTTATAACCAAATTCGGTTTACCGTAGTGAGGAAAAAAACAATTAAATGAAACGTCTGGTTCGATAATAAAGTTGTGCTTCAAAAACTATGAAATCATGGTGGGTTCTTCAATGAAGGTGGACATAGAGACTCTAGAAAATTGAAGCACTGGAAATTTATTTATGATGGAATGCTGTCATATAACGATAAAAAGATACCACTTTAAGCGAAAATTCACATAAATGGTCGAGGGTATATAAAGATGAACTGAAACAATGGTGCGTAGATTTCTATCGCCACCACCAGATAGTGTTCCTAGTTCACAGCTGTATAATAGCTCGTGCTTGATTTACGAGACTCTGGGAACTCTGAAAAGTTTCGTTAAAAATACATTTAGAATTCACAGCCGTACCCGCAGATGTGAGCCTTCAAGTTTGTTAGTGACGTTAGAGTTCTACGTAAAGGTAGAAACAAGTATGCATGTAAGAGTTCCTGATTGCAAAGAGAAGTGATACTTAGGCCAGTACACAGATTAGGTTACTCCTATCCAGAAATTTCTTCGAATGGAGATGTGCGTCTGAGGAGATGTGTAAAGGTTTCCTTCTCGTCGTCTCTGAAACTTCTGCAGAAGTATTTCTAAAGTCACCCATCCTGAAGGCGTGTGCAATGAGGGGCAATGGTCCTGTTACACCGTAAAAAATTACAAGTGCGACTAGTTTAGCATAATTAGTTGAGTGTTTAGAATTGAGAAGGTAATATTTCTTTCGTAATGAGACACGTGATTGACGCCTTCAAACGATCATCTGCTGTTAGAGGAATGAATCGTGTCAAGCATAGAACATTGTTTTGTTTTATCGAAGGGCTGTATGGAAAGGGGTGAATTCTGAAAAACATCAATCCCGCATCTCGTTCATAAATTCAAATTTGGGCATCACTGCCGGACGCTCCTAAGAATCATTTGAGCATCGTTAAATTGCCTGATGGGTTTTGTGAATAGTGGTTGATGGGAAATGCGGAATTAAAAAACAACTTTGCATAAAGTGTGGGATAAGATAAAGGAACAAATCAAACACTGCTCACACTGCAAAGTAAGTCATGCTTTTGCATACAATGTCAAATTGCCGATGCTCTGTTTGCACAGTAGATCTGTTCACAATGCGTTTGAATGAGTAGCCATTGACATTACCTTTTTTGTTTGCGTTTTGAATTGGTTGCCATTGCAGCATTAGAGCAATGATGCGTGGATATTTTTAAATTTCCAAATTAGAACTCCAATTCACCCCACTACTAAGGTTGGGGAAGGTTATCAGCTCTTCTCAAGAGCTCACATGTATTCACAGACACGGGGCAATAATCGTATAAAAAACGCTGTCTGATGAAATCAAGAGCAAGAAGTAGAAGTTGGATATCTGTATTATCCTTAGGGGCAGAAGCCTTAAGTGTTTTCTTTTGGTTTCATACATGTTTAGCAAAAACGGATTACTTGTGTCAATCAATAATTTTATTTGAAGAACTTTCATATTGATACAAAAAAGTTTAGAATAGACAATGCGTTCGGAAACGTCAACAAACAGTTCAATCAGCATCAAGTATGCATCGAACCCCAGCGTTTCTGAATTCAGCCAAGATCTCCAAATGTAGGGAGTGATGAGCCGATAACAAGTTTGTCATGTCAGTCTTCCTTCTTTGGGGCTGGTAAATAAAAACATTGTTTGAGTTCTCATGCAGTCTCACTGACCGGCCAGAGCATTGTAATCGACACATTGCCTTTGAAGTAGGCATCTTGATACGGCTCACTGGTTTTGGAGTTTGTCATTCTTCAACTTCAAGTAACAATGTAGTTCAAAACGTTTGTAACACTGTAAATAATACATATTTAAACAGATTTGTAACCAATGTTCAGGAATGAATCGTTGGACTCCTGAGTGGAGAGCATATTGAGTCTGAGTTAAATGTGTATCAACACAACACTTGGTTGGAACGATCACATACATATTTGATGTCGCCAAAAATCCAGCAAAATGTTTAGGTTTCCTTAATAGATGCAAGAAAGGTTGGCCGTAATTTATAAAGCAAGGCTTATACCCGCCACAAGGTTGAGTACAACGTTCATATTAGGTTTGGTGCCCCCAAAACCTACTAGATAGAAACCAAAGCGAGCGATCAAACATATAGGAGACGCAGTCATTAGACTATTGAACACCGACGTGTAGTGTCAATCTCTGTCTCTGCTTTATCGTTATTTTAACAAACAATGTATCATTGAGCCAGGCAATTGAATTCCTGCTCTCCATGAATTCAACCAGTATGCTCATCAGTTTATCCTTAAGCCTACTTGTGCACGCACAGTTAATTTAGAGTCGTTCTTCTGCCGCGTGAATAATGCTCTTCCCAGCTCAATATTTTCCAGGTTACAATCCGCAGCTTTTTACGACCAATGTGTATGGGTACCTCCTCCCCATTTCTCTCTCTATACATTCGGCTCCTGCTTTGTTTTGACTGCGGACACTTAAAGGTAATAGTAATTCTATAAGCGGGCTTCTCTTTAATGACGAGTGTGCATAATAACGATGAAAAATTTGCACAGAAAATTAGAAGTGTCACCTTATGTCAACTATAAATAATAAGACACCTGCCTTGCACCAAACATTGTCCATTTAGATGTTCAAAGTATTTCCTTCCACCCGAAGCATCGCCTCTTGATTTACATTTCACTGGTCGCACTTTTTAATCACCCACAACTGCGCTTTTGAATGTTTAAACAGAATGCCAATTGCGGAAATATACCCACGCTCATGCATTGTTTATTTTCACTGATTACAAGTTAATTTCAAATATATTTAAGCAAATCATGTTTAAACACCTTCCAAACATTAACTAAATTATATCACTTCCTTTACTTATAGAACTCCCTTGGGATCAACCATCGTCCAGTTGTCAGGAGTTCGTTAATTGGAAAGAAAACGACCGATGGACGACCAACACACCCTGGAGCAAACTCGACACATTGGCCATTTCCTTGCTAAGAAAAGTCTTATCCGTAAATCCCGCCCATCGAATAAGCTTGGAGAAGATACTGGATCATAAATGGTGCAACATGCAATTCGTCGACTGTGGTAAGTCCCGTCATGATTCATTGTTTTAATCCCTTGTTCGGCGTTCTTGATGTCTAAGACTTCACATTAAATATTCGTTTTTTTTTGGTAACATTTGTTCAGGTACTTAGTGACTCTCAGTGTATTTGAAAAACCTGAGAGATACTTTGTGCCTAAGTGAAAGTTGCCACCGCCGACAACAACCACGACGACGATGACGCCGCCGACGCCAACTCACACCATAAATAGTTATTGAAAGCGTAAGAGAAGTGAATACTAATCGGTTAGATTGTAAGCAAAAAAAAAAAAATAAATTAGGATGCATTGCATGTTGTGTGTGTGCTGCTGCGCCCCCTTCATTTCACTTCAGCTGCGTATGTACAACAGATAACACATGTACATATTTGTATGATAATAAATAACACTGAAGTGATGACTATAGAACGGTCTTTTCTCTGTTTGATATTATTAAATGAGAACTAATTGATTCACAGGCAGATTTTCATCGCTTTGGCGCTTTAGCTGTATGATAGATTGTTTACTTCATAAAGCTAGATTACCAAAGCATTGAAGGTTTCGCATTTCCATCAAAATTAAAATCTGCTAATTGCATACACCCTCGCCGCAATCACCGCCGCCATCAGATTCCAGACAATTTTCGCTCCTTGCATTTATATCAATATATATCGTAAACATATATGTAACATCAACTTCTCTCTCTTTTAACATTTGCTTTCCTTGTTTCTTGAGTTTTGTTCATGATTCATTTGTTTCAAGTTTTGTGTGTTCTCGTGTGCGATTTGTTTCATTATCTGGTTCTGTTTATTTTATGATTTATATATTTTTTTTTGGTTCGCTTTTATTTGGTCTTTGGTGATTTTAGCTGTATGGTTAGTTGACTGAATTCCATAGAGCTTTATCACCAAAAACCAAATGCTTGTGATTTTTCGTTTTCTTATACACACTTCAGTTTTCAATCTTGATTTTGATTTGCTTTTATTTTTGAGAATCATGCCTGTGTGTGTATTCTAATCAGCTTTGAATATCTCTTTCTCTCTCTTATCTTGACAGACTTAAAATCGCACGACGTTACCGATGGAGAGATCCGCTCACCAAAGTCCAAACGCCAGCGGTCAAGTGCAAACTTCTCAAATCCCTTCGATGACTCCATATCACGAGTGTACTGTTCGCAGCCCATGCCGACAATGCGAAATGATGTTGAAATCGACTTTGCCCGCGGTGGTGGTACCAATCGCAGCACAAATAATAATTCCGCATTTGAGGCACGCAACGGATTCTGCTTCTCACAACCTGCATTGCTAGATGATTTGATTCTGTGCACACAGATGAATCAAACGCAGTCGGCTAGCCAAAATGTATTCCAAAGACTGGTGCGACGAATGACAAGATTTTTCGTGACTACCCAATGGGACGATAGCATTAAACGATTATTTATAACACTAGATAAGTTAGGATACACACGAAAGATCAATGATGATAGTGTGGTCACAATATCGACAATCGATAGAAGAAAATTACGTCTTGTATTTAAGGCGCACATCATTGAGATGGATGGTAAAATTCTGCTCGACTTCCGTTTATCAAAGGGATGCGGATTGGAATTCAAGAGACGTTTCATTAAGATCAAACAGAGTCTCGAGGATATTGTGTTGAAGGGGCCGACGACATGGCCCATCGCGATAGCAACAAATTCTGTGCCTTAAGTTGTGCTTTAAGTCTAAATAATTTTTTTATATGCAACATTTTTATGATTACGTAAATGCATTTTTAGTAGTTTTTTGTTTGTTTTTGTTTTCATGTTCAGTTGATGCGTTTTCATAAAATAAACGAATAAAAATACATTTATAAACTAGAATGTGAGAGTTGTTTTATTTCCGCCGTGGGTGGATAAGAATGGTCGTTTCAACTTGACCTTGCTTGAGTCTGCCTTGCTTACTTCATGTTAGTTGGCTCGTTCACATTCCTAACGGGAACCATTTTGCTGCATTTGATGTTTGAAACGTCTAAAGGTCTCTGAGGTAAAGGAGTACGAATCTCCAAAATGATTTGGTCCTGCACTAAGATTTGGTACGTTTGAACGAAAGTTGTGCTAAACATTAAACAGTTCCTCCTCATGTTGGCTGGAGATGGACATGATTAGGTGGAGTTTACAGAACGATAGGACAAAGTTTCGGGGGCTATAAATGTCCGGAACGACGGAACTTTAGTTTGAACATTCCTTGCGGAAATATTTTACATCATCCACCCGTTGAATGAAAATCTGCATTTTTGGCGTACTTGTCACTGAATTTCGCGGACTGTCGTACGACTCCAAACAGATTCTGATTTACCAGATTCTACATCGAAAGTAGAAATTACTTTAAGTCGGAAAAGGACTTCTGGCGCTACAGTTCGGGGTGCACCAACAAGCCTCCACAGCTGGCACGATCTCTCTCCTGCTGCCTCCAATTTCGCACGCCTGGTTGAGGTCCTTCACTTGTGTGTTGCATCGGTTCCGTGGGCGTCCTCTATTGCGTTGTCGCACTGGTTCAGAGTCGAAGACTATTCGGCCTGGAGCAGTGTTGTCCATGCGTTGAATGCGTAAACGCCTGGCTAGGCTCATGTCGCTGTACAGTTCATAGTTGAATCTTCTCCAAGACCCATCAACACAAACATGACCAAATACTGAACGCAGAACTTTTCTCTGGAGGAGAACAAGGGCTTCTTCATCCGCTAATGTCAGAAAAGGACACTACGGCGTAGGTCGTTCGGGTTGAAAGACATTCCTAGTAGATGTAAATAATTCTTCAATAAATTTTCTGAACAATTTTTCCATAACGGGTTCCAGTCTTATGACCAAGTGGACAGTCTGGAAAGACACGATTTTCTTTATAATGTTAGTTGGACACAATTTGCCTCTTCGGTTTCGGTACGAACGTTCACCGAAGAAATACGAATAAAATTGGTCAGAACTGGTGAACCCCAAGCAACCATAAACATAAGTATTTCGTTTAAAAAATATTGAAAATAAACCCATTTCTTATATTTATCATTGTGACCGAATCACACTGTCCAACGTAAATATCGCACACCATAATTTCCTCATCACCCTGTGCTGTAAATGTCACTTTTGTTATGTCAAAACAACGAAGTAACCTCAAAGAACTTTAAGCGGCGAATGAAAGGAAACGTTTGCATTTGTTTACTGCCAATTTATACGAAATATAATTCGTTAAACTTCACACATGGCGGATAAAGCGAAGGTAAGACATCGCTGCATAACTCTACAAATAGTTCTGATAATAGATTCCCTCTAGCCCACTGGTGGAAATGATAACAAGGAGAAACGCCGTCGTGAATCCATCCTGGATCTCTCCAAATATCTGGAGAAAATGATTCGTGTTAAGTTTGCCGGTGGACGGGAAGCAGCTGGGATCTTAAAAGGCTACGATGCTCTACTCAACCTTGTACTTGACAATACAGTTGAGTATTTGCGAGACGCCGATGAACCCTTTAAGCTCGCCGAGGACACACGCAGTCTGGGTCTTGTGGTATGTCGAGGTACAGCGCTGGTACTCATTTGCCCACAAGATGGTATGGAATCGATACCAAATCCGTTCATATCTCAAGACGCATGAACAGATCGGCAGGAAGAAGAGCAGTTCGAGGATGTTTTATTTTTACTTTTGTATTGTTTATAAAGTATGAAAAAAAGTAATCTTTAATGTAATTCACTTAGATTAGGTATGTGAAAATAAATAAATTACAATCTAGGTAAATCGAGAGCGTATTCTCTAAGCCAATCCGAATTCATTTCTTAGCCATGGGTACTGTGGTGGACATTCCTTGCATGTGTAGAAGTATCGATCTTGTTGCAGCACTCGGCTGCGGAGTTTGCAAGTGTTGGGGATGTTGCAGACAACCTCCTGTGGTTCCAGGGGCTTTGGCTTGCAGTGCCAAGCGTCGAATTGATGCAGCTGATTGATTGGAGTTGGATTACGCATCCATTGAATCGCTTGGTGGTTGGTCACGAAGTACACATCGGGCAGTTTGTGCAGATCATCCATGAATTTCTGGAAACAGAAAACGGTTGAAAACCTTCCAACGATCAGTATTTGCTTTTCTTACCAAGAACGCGCTTAAATAATCAACCTTTTTGAACCAGGTTGAGTGGAAGAAGAGACCGAAGGGTGCCCGATTGCTTAAGTAATGTCGCTTAAAGTTGTGGGTCAACATGCGGTAAATGTCGTCTCCGTTCAAGTGAGGAGGACAGCTGTCTACCATGCCACAGGTGTATTCACCTGCTTCGAGCTGATTCATCACCATTTCCCAAATTCCCGGATAACTTCTCGACGGACAGTTTTGATTCATACCAGTGCAACTGTGGGGCATCTTGTAGTCCAAAGTGTACGGCCAAAGCGGAGGATTGGCGAATGGTGCAACCATGGATGAATCGAAGACAAAGCCAAATTCTTTCATCATCAAAAATTGACGGTTCCATCCAACTCGCAAGAATGGCACTCGCATTCCTCGGATCTCCTCCATTCGAACTGAGGCGAATTTATTGATAATGTTCGCTTGGCCAACCATTTCATCAAACCAGTCTTCAATTGTGGCGTTCTTTGACCACCACATCTCAGGACCACGATGTCTATTGAAAGAATGACTAATTAACTGTTCATGTCGGGAGTGAGTGATACTTACGTTACAGAGTGTACTGAAATTTCGTGTCCGTCATTCCACAATTTTTGGACGTACTGATAGTTTGTGTACTGATGTGAGACGTAAAACGTCCCCTTGATGGGACACCCATTGGGGTTCTTCCTGTTTTGAATAAACAGCACTTTGGAGAAGAGCTCCCAGTTGTCAAAGTTTATAGCGTCGTCGAAGGTCAGCAGAATCATTTGGGGAATATTGATTGGATCCAAACGGCCGGGTATAATCGTTCCATCCTTAGAGCAATGACAGTCAGGTAGCTTACAAGCTGCAGGGTCGCAAGGACCTGCGGCATTTGGATCATTGTCTACGTCGCACCAGCCCTGTAAGTAGTATTTGAAAACAACTGAATTCAATGTGTCGACGTGTAGGTACCTCATCAGATCCATCGGGACAGTCGACGGAGCCATCGCAGAAATATTCATTCGGAAGACAAGTCCCATCGGCGCAGCCTAGTTGACTATGGTCCTCGCAGTCAGCGTCCTCCAGGAGCGGCTTTGGCGCACGTGTCTCTGAGAAAGGGGAATGGAATTACAAAAGGCCCACTTCATGCATATGTGCCACTTCATTTACCAGCAGAAACATCACAGTTGTCTACGTTCTGTCGGAAGTCGCAAATCTGCCGTATCACATCGAAGAGCAGTCCTTCAGAGCATTTGAACTCAAAGACTTCACCTTCTACACAAAGGTAATACTTCGAGCATTCCGTGTTTGTCCAGATTTTGTGCACCGCTCTATCAGGGTCCCTGTAAAACCTCCCATCCTCTTGACACTCGACTGTGTTGCGTATACTCCGCTTGGTCACGTTTCTCGCCGATTCGACTGAAAACAAAAACACAAGTATCCATTAGTCTACGCCTGAAATGCGAAACAAATTTCATCATCTTTATTATCGATCTCGAAATCCAGTGAGAGAAACAATGGAATAATTGACAAGCTCATTAATTTTGAATGGTGCACCGGGTTGGCCGGATAAGAGGAAGATCTTCCACTCGATGCAAGAGCTCCATTCATCCGAAACAAGGTGAAAAACAAAATTCGACAAAACACCGTAGTCAATTGCGTAGTGAACAACTGTTCAGTAAAGCCAACGGCGACGGTGGCGGCGGCGCGTCGGCGCGAAGAAGTGATTCAGCCTCTGGGCACGATTTTGCCTTGGTGAAAAATGAGTCGTTTAACTCTTGCTACCGATTCATTTTACTTTTACTACTGTGCTGCTCGATTGATATTTGTTACATGCCAATTCGCTTTCGCGATTTAACTTACGCATTTTGGATAGAAAAGATTTACCAGACAGCAGACACCACTTGTAGGGGATTGCTATCGCTGCGCCGTGCAGCGTCGGTTAGGTGGAATGGTTTGGTAGTGGGGTGGAATAATTTCAGTCGACCGATGGAAACACGTTCGTCGGGTCGGGTGATCGACGAAATTTCCTTTAATGTCAAAGCGGCTCATGTGTTCCAAGAAAGTGAAGTTGTTTGCAGACTGGCCATTTGTGGGGAAGCGTGTACTGGTGACTTGCTTATTGCAGCAGATAACTTAACGCCTCAGCTTTTGATTTTATCTTAATTCAATGTGGATTGTGGTATGTTGTTCGATGGAAATTTTCTTATGGATCTTATGCTTGGTAGGTGTTAAATAAGAGCATGTACCTAATTTATTGGGTGTCATATATCAAGTGAATGTTCGAATGGTACAGTTTTAGGGAGTTCGAATGACTGAGCTATATTCTGCTTAGTGATTGCCATCAAAATCATGAGGGTACAAGAGCCAGTTCCCTGTTTTAATGTCGGGGTGACATGGGGAATGGCCGAAGGTTATTCCTTGTCGCAGTAAAGAGCTCTAAGTTGGAGATCGATGTCATTGTAATAATTGAGTAACTATCGGAGCCATGCAGGTGAACGTCGGAAAACACTGCGCAAAGGAGATTACAAACATAATCCACCTTAAATCAGGATTAATTGGCGACCAAAGGTAAACATGGTGAACAGAACTGACATATGAAGTTTGACGCAGACGTCGGAGATTTCCACCTAAACTCGTCTGTCGGATCGGAGGGGAATTGTGCATCGACACTTTCACACCATCTGGTTGCAGGCAAAGATATTGTTGCTCAGATGTTGGGTTGCCGTGGCGTAATGGTTCGAAATACCCAATTTATCAACTATCATAATTCACGGCTCTACCTCTTTCGAGTTACTGACGATGCTCAAAGAGTATTCCTGTCTAGAAAAAAGCTTCTCAACCTCATTTCGGAGTCAGCATGAACCTGAACGCCACTTCCACTCTTGAAAGAACAATAGGACGCACAAAACGAGTTGTTGTTGAGAAGCTAGGCCACTTGGGACTGTCGCGTAACCCATATTATATTACATTAAACAGCAATTATTTATCTGTTCTGATAGCCAGGCAGCGGTCAAATATCTGTACTCAGTCACATTCAATGCCAAGACTTCCCTTAATTTAACGAGATGGCTAAGTATTTTGGCATTAAACTTATATGGGTGCCTGAACACTGTGACATTTCAGAGAATTGTGAAGCTCTTTCCTCCCTCCATTCCTATCGCTACCATACAGCATCTTTTAAAATTAGAAACACGTTCTCAAATGAATCGCAGATTATCAACTGACACAGGATGCCTCATTGCCAAACTACTCTGGCCTACGCTCGACCCTAGGCCATCGCTTAGCCTGATTCGATTGAGCAGGCCGAATCTTAGAAATCTCAATAGACTGTGCCATCGGAACTCTCGCCTCTAGACCATGCCTTCCTTACAACAACTTCTGCAGAAGCTGCAGTGACAAGGATGAGGAAGAAATCATTGTAAGCTTGCAATACAACGGTAGTTCTCTTTCATCCCACAGATTTAGACTTCTGGAGGCCGATTACTTGGATAACCTGGCTGAACTAAGAAGCATAAGAGTCAGCCATCTTCTTCGCTTTATCAAATCACTAACTGGTTTGCGGAATAAGTATTCATAGATCCGTATGGTAGCACAATGTGCCTATAATGGCCTAAGTATTGCTCCTTTCCGTGTAGCAGTTACCCTCTTCAATCTAAGCTTACGTAACGTTAAAGTTAAATCCGGGCGAACAGACATATCTAATCCATTGAATAGAGAAGACAAATCAGACATTTGAAAAGTGATTTTGTATACAAATGAGTGAGAAAAAGAATAGCAAGAATAAGCCTGCGTCCAATTCAAAACTACGACTAACAAGCAAGAACTTTCAATCTTCGTCCAGAGACGAAAAAGGTTGATCAAGAAACTTGTGTTGGGCTCCTTCCTTTCTACCGCTTATTTCTTACGGCACAATCTTTGTAACATTGTGGAACATAACCCATCTGGCGTCCTTACTATAACCTTCTTCCACTCCTGTTCATTCTTGTCTTCTCTCCATAACAACGCATGATACACATCACCGCCGCGCCTCTCCGAATGATGTTTTTCTTCTTTGCATGGCGCCACAGTCCGGGTGGGTCTCAGACTCAAACAACAGCCATATGCGCCTAGTGCGATCTCACTCACCTTCATCATCGCGACAGCTGGGATCCGGTCCTGGCCACCATCAACAACTCCAGCATCGCACCCCAAGGCTTCAGGCGTACTGATCTACGCCATCTCTCCAGCATAATCATGGTCTACCACGCTGTCCTTTACCATAAAAAGGGCTACAAAGAACTTTTCGAGCCGGTTCCTCTTCGCTTATGCGAGATAATTGTCCCCCCCGCCGAAGTCTACCGAGCTTAATCTCGGCATACATCTCGGGATTGTAGCGTTTCCGCAATCATCCTTCCTCACAACAATTATCCCTTAAACTTTTCTCTGGAACGCTGTTAAGAGATCGGAGTGCCTTTTACTAAGCACGCAAGTTTCTGATCCATACATTAGTACTGGTAGCACCATGGTCCTGCAGCAGTTTCGAGGTTATGGGTAGATCTCTGCATTTGAAAAGCCTTGACGGACTATAACAGACTCTGTGGGATTGAAGAAGCCGCCTGCGTATTTCTTCTTTCCCATTATAATCGGCTGCTACTATTGACTCAAGGTATTGGAAGGATGGCACTACTTCGAATTCATGCTCCTCTAGCATGATCGTTAAACAAACTGTTCTACTCGCAGACGAGGCCACCATGTACTTTGTCTTTCCTTCACTAAGCCTTCACTAAGATTTCGTCACGCCAGCCCGGTCTGAAGGAAGGATTAAGTTCATTTCTTCCGATGATGTCGATGCCATCTGTGTAAGCCAATATCTAGCTGGACCTGGTCACGAGACGATGGTCCCTCTAGTTGGCGTGTCAGAATCCGCGACTATTTTCTTTCTCCGAAGTCAGGTTGAGGAGGAGGCCATTCCCCTGTAGGAGTCCATTAAAATCCATATGTTGATAACAATCCGGCTACTTGAACTTGGCTTGTTACATTTGCCACGATCAACTTACATAGTCGTGCCAATTTATTCTGAATGCCGAACTCTCTCATGGCTTTGTATAATTCTACCCTAGCAAAGTAATCTAAGGCGACTTTAAATTCTGTATGTCGAAGCCAGGGATACAGGCATTGTACCCCTGATGCGGAGTGAGTTACCCAAGTGCTCTACATAGCCCAGCACATGTTCGTTGTCTTCGTATATGTCTACCAAGATTCATGCCCCTGCAGTTCCTGATTTAATCACCTCCTCCAGAGACGGTCGGCGCAAACAGGTTTGCAATTTCCAATGATTGCTTTTCCTAAACAAAATCAATACTGAATCCGTGAAAGTCTCAAAATTGCTGACCTCCTTAGAGCTTCTTGCTTCAATTATTTTCAACAACCGGCTGAACTTAACCCAGAGAAGCTGTTTTGTTCATGCTTCAAACAACAAATACAATAGATTTCGGATGCTTGCTGACTAGTGATTCGCTTCGACTCCAAACAAGCCAAACATTTCACGTGCTTTCTTTTATCCAAGGTCGCTGATGTTAGTTAGTCAGACTCTCTCACAGTAACTTGTTGAATAATAAGAGGATTCGACCTCTTTCTCCTTCGCGTCTTTCTCCAAACGTTGAAATGATTCTTTTTATGTAAGGTGCGCATCATTATCTTGAGTCTTTTGAAGACTTCTTTGAATAATGAGCTCAAACCACATAATTATGAGACCCCAACCAAGTTAGCCAGCAAAGCATTGCGTCATAAAGTGTATACCATTTAAGTCAACTTAGCAATCCTCTTGCCAAAAGCATTCACTCTCATTCCGCAGAAGATCTAAGCTGGCTTAGGTGCCGGAAAACAGTGCATATGACATAAACAACAATTGCGACTCGACGCAAGCGAGAGAGTGCGGCCCATTTACTTCGTTGCTGTGGTTTAATCTTGACCACAAGTAGGTTATGTTTGGAGGCAGAGTTAAAGGCTAGAAATGTTATGCAAAAGCACGGAAGTGTAAGCAAAAGTATAAGCACCATTTGCACATTTTGCGTTTTTTGGAGGAATGAAATGGCACTAAACTATTCTGCACAACTCTTCACTTAACTGACTTCACTGGCAATGGTCCTTGTTAGCGGAATCTGCTGCCACGAAGGACAGTGACCTAACGGACTACCACGAGGTGACTGGCAAGTATTACATGCCAAAGCTTCACAACGATCTGGCCCAGAATGTATCCCGGTCATTCTAGGCTGATTCTTTCTTTGATGAGATTTATAAGTTATGAGGTTAAAAGACAGTGCCTCTTGGGATTAAATTCCTGGAAACGGTATTAACCGTTGCGTGACAGCACTAACAGCTAACATTTTTTAGCAAAAGAAATATAAACAATCAGTTGGATTACGTGAGTCAAATTGATCGTGTTCGTATAAAGTAGCAACGTAAGTTTATAGTAGCACACTAACTTAAAGTAATATTTAAAGTATTGTTTTTGGTTTTGAGTTTGAACCTTTTACGACCTTAGCAAATGTTAGTAGTTATCGTCATGCTTGATGTCCTTAGGCTTATAAGTTTTTCTGCCTATTGTGACTTTGCGTAGGCTTTTTCAAATGTCACCAAAATGTCCCCAATAGGTGGCGCTACAGAGGGCCAGGACTTAGCTTCTCAGCAACCACTCGTGTTGTGCGTGCTATTGTTCTTTCACGAGTTAACATAAAATTAAACACGTTTCAGTACATAATCATGCGCCAGCAGATTAGAAATATAAATTCTAGTGTGTAGATATAGATATAATGAACAGGTTTTTAATTTCATAAGATCCACATTGTCCGAGTCCCGACGAATTTCCCCCTAGTAGAAGTCCCGATGAAGACGATGATGAGAGCGACAAATTTCAAATTGAAAACAAAACTTAAATAAACTTAACAAATAAATAATTATAAATTTTGCTGATCTTGTCTTGGTGATTGATGGACGTAGAATGTGTCAGTTTCATCAAAATAACTTGGAACGTATTTGTGTTAATGGATTGGAGAAAACTATTTTTATGGTCTACCATCTTTGTGAGCACAAAATCGGTGCAGTGGTATTTTTGTTAGATACATTTCTATCCGTATTTAGCTGGACTTATGGAGGATGGATGAAGTGGGGTATATGCCCCTTATCACACATGTGATACTTTACTTTATAGTATCACATTTGTACTAGGTATAATCGAAGAAATAAATCCAACCAAGCGCACCACGAATAAACTTTGACAAATTGCACACTGTGCGGCAGGACAATGAGTCAGCCAGGTCTACGTTCCATCAGTCACCTCAACCTAGGTGGACTGAATTGTTCCAAAATGTCATGATCAAATAGTGTTGCTCGGCTGCTCTACGTTTCTTCAGCTTCATCATCATCGTCATCTTCTGACCCGCATGATCCACTAAAGGGGTCATGAGGATAAACCACGCACGAGAGATCTCCAGGCAACTCGATCCTCCGCCATGGACTCTAACTCATCAGGAATTATGCCCAAGCGTAACCAGGCGAGCTTATGGACTTGCTCCAACCACCTCAACCTGGTTTTGCCAAGTGGTCGGCTACCTGATGGCAACGCATTCAAGGCCCTCTCGGGAGTGTTCCTAAGACGCATGACATTGGCTTTTAAAGAGCAATACATCAGTCAGAAGCGACGAATTGAATAAATATTTAGCTGGAACCGAGATAGTTAAGATTTTGCCCACTACACCACCTGTTCAATGGAAAAGTACATTCCACGCATCGATTTCAGTCAATTTGTCTGTTTTAAGTGATCACTTAAGGATGACATTCAGATCCGCTGCATGGCACTGATTCATCAGCCGTCTATGAAAAAATAATGATCTGAACGAGATCTGTTCGCCTTAAACCAGATTCACGATCGACAAGTGGGCGCTCGCAGCTGCGGCGACCAATCATTATCTGAAATGTGTACATATGTATTTGTTAACCTTGTTCGGCCATTGACTGACTTTGATGAAGAAGAAAAAAAATAGATAAAACTAAGACGAAACTGCGCAAGAGATTTTAATTGAAGGCCAAGTTCCATGTTGGAGTTCACGGAATCCAGGGCTTTTAAAGAAAGTCTCTACAACTCCACCATCAGGACACACACCAAATCCTTTCATTCTTAGCTCAGCCAGTTTACTGAACCACTTTATCCAAAAGAAGCCAGCTACAGCTCTACTTTCTCAATTGGTTAATTAATCAAACATTTGTCATATTTATCACCACCAACCGGTTCCCGAGATTCACTTTTATCTGTGCGCAGGTTTCTACGAGACGCGATGATAAGAGAAATTTTCTCATGGGTGGATGAAAATCCAGACCACATAAAGAACAACCTACGTTAGTGGCGATAGGCACACACTGCAAGGCGTTCCTTTCTGAAAACTCATTCACACACTCTCTTCAGCGACGGACACAATTAGCCTAGTTAAGCAGGGAAACAGGAAGTACGCAATTAGAGTCATGAACAAGTCAATCAATTCCCAGGTATGTCCAGCGAGACAAGTCAATCTGGTTACACAATCAACCACCACATCTGGCACTTCCTGTGGGAGAAATTCGAAAGGCCGTTGTTTCCGTGTTTGGCAATTATCTAACCATCTCGAATCTGGCGCCCATTCTATTTTCTGCACGAAAACTCTCAACATCACCCGCATACGCACGCTTCGGAACGGAATTCAGGGCTCACCCAATTCGCCCCAGCGTGATAATTTATGCGATGCAACGAACGTATTGCGCAATCAATTGTTTACACAACAGCAGCACCGCCATCAACAAAAACCTAATTTGTTTACTTAACCGCTTGGCAAATGTTAACGTTCATATTCAAAAACATTGAAACGGCAACGGCAAACACAAAAACAACAACCCAACGAAATGGCATAGACAACTTTCACACGTGAAAATAGAAACCAAGCGACGAGTGGCACGGTGGCACGGAGGCACCGAGAAACGTCCAAAAGAAATACACATAAGAAATTACCATCCACAGCGGCGCCACAAATCAGAAGAAGTGCGACTGGTATCCTCCACATGACACTGAATCGAGCACCACGAATCTGTGCTTGTGAGCGACACTCTTGAACTGAATTTGACCTTGAGTGGAAAACTTTCGACAATTTCCCACAAACACACTCTCGCGAGCACTTGAACACACGCTGCAACGCACTGCACTCTGTCACTGAGGGTGACTGCTTTTCACCAAGCAACGGTTTTCTTTTTGCTGTATCTTCGCTTTTTTTGTTTTGTAACAACTGTGATAAATTTTCTTTTTGCTTTAAGCCGGCGTTTTTAAGTTTTGGCAAAGACCACGAAGCGAATGGACTTGGGAGACGGCAGCAACTGAAAGCGTTCGTCAAACGGTGCAGATCTTTTATAGACTTTGGGGCCAGCTTGATGGAGCCAAAAGATGCAGCTGTGCTTGAAGAGCAAAACTACTTTCATTTAAGAGATGTCCAGGTGGTGAGCATATGGGTGGTGAAGCGGTGGTCGCACCACAGCGTGAGAGACTCTTGCAGAACCGGTGCGTTGTCGTGTGGTTAACACTCCGATGGCATGCGACTTAAATGGAATACCGAGAGCCGATGTTAAGCAAGTGTGACGGAGTACGCTTGTTTTGGATCGACACCCGAGGTCGGATATCCTTATTCTGATCAATCGGTTTCATTTAAGAACTTTTCACTATGGACAGATCTAGTAAAGTGAATACCCAGAGGAGAAAATTATAGTCGATTGCTTGGTAGGGGTAGTGGGTGTGGGCAGATGTGCCTTTGGTTTTAAAGTATTTGGTCTGAAATAAATAACCGTCCTTTGGCACAAACTCTATGAAGCAAGAAAAAAGCCGCGATAGAGTTGAACGGGTTGCAGTTTAAGCATGGAACCGAATCGTCTGGCCCAGGCATAAGCAGATAAGGGGACTGCACGATTCAAATGGTAATCATTCTCACTTAGACCAATAGGTCCATTCTGTTGTCACGTGAGGCTTTTTTTTTACACATTTTTCGACCTTGCTGTTGCTGTATTGCAGAATGTCCTTTAGATCTATGTTATTCCGATCTTCGAGACAGTTGGATGGTTCGGACATCCTGACAAGGATATTAAAGCAGTCGACCCTGACGAAGTTCCAAACGATCTTATAAAGCTTATCGATGGGACTAACATCCATTAGAGACTAACAGACGTGTTTAAGTTGGCTACCCTTCTAAGTTGGCCACCCTTCGAAGTTAGTCACCCTTCTAAGTTGGCCACCCTTCTAAGTTTACCAGTGTATAGTAACACCAAAAAAATTCCATACAAATATTCCCCCAAATACCTCCTTATGTCGGCCACCTATCTATTTTGGAATTTGGCCCCACTCTTGTTTATATTATTTCATCTTTCGTACTAAATAACGTGCGAAAGTTGGCCTGCAACATTGTCGTCTGCTGGTCGCATTGTTTTGTGTATACATAAAAGAACTCAACAAAATCTTCAGGCAGACACTTCGTGGAGAAAAAAGAGAGAAAGAGGCACCCTTACCTGCTGGCCAACTTATGCAGGTTTCACTGTTAGTTCCGGAGGGATATTTTATGAAGCATTGGATGCAGTCGAATGGGGAATCAATATCAATGGAGGGAAGATCAACAAACTGTGGTACGTTGATGTAATCATTGCAAGAAGTGAGGCAGAACTACTTTCAATGAATAAAATAAACCAAACTAACTTAGAATATAGTCTTAAAAAAAATGCTTCCAAAACCAAATTTATGGTCATTTCTTGTCGAGATGGAGTTGATGCCGAACCCCATATTGGCAACATCAAGTTCGAACGTGTTTATAGTATGAAATACCTCTGAACACAATTTCATAAAATTAAAATGCCGAATCGAACAGGCTAGAATGGCATTTGGTAAAATGAAGAAAGTAATATACAATATCGAAATCCATGGTCAACCTTCCAAACCTGGACTATAAAAAGTACAGTACAAATTCGGAAGTTAGAGTATCTCGGTCACGTTATGAGGAATGAAAAGTATCAGCTACTGTAAGTCATTGTTTAGGGAAGAACTGAAGGAAGAAGAGCTGCTGGCGGACAAAGAAGATCATGGATGCAAAATCTGAGCGAATGGTATAACATCCCGAAAATCGGGCTGACACATCAAGACAAAACACCAAAAGGATGTTTACTGAGCTCCCAAGAGGAGAGGCACCTTAAGAAGACGAAGTTGAATGCAATTATTTCGTTTTGAACATTCTGGGGTTCAAGGATCAACTGTGTTTAGGAATGAAAGTAGGACCCAATCTTGGTTGTTGTGCAAATTTTGATCCAGCGATAATAGACAAGAACAGGTAATAGTAATCCATCTACTGGAGATGAGTCTTCCGCTACTCACGATGTGCCAAGAGAATGTGTGACATAAGTGATGATTTTCCCTCTCGTGTTGTGTTTCGGGATATGGGCTGTAAAGCGAACACTTAATTTAGGCCCTAAGATTGAACTTTGAGGGGCCCATGCTGTAACAGACAAGATTGGACACATTGCTATTGTGACACGTTGGGGAAAAAAACGTGTCATGATGCCTTAGCTCGATGAGGACTTTAAGAAGAAATGAAGTATTACAGAGATAGCCGATTGCACAGCTGATTGCCCCCTAGTCCATCGACGAATTTAAGTACTTTTTCGACAGATATTCATGAATTTTTGAAGGTTACTCACGAAATAACGTATCTTCTGATTGGTTAATTTGGTTTAAGAAAACTTTATAAAAAATAGGAGTCAAAATCTTTAAGGGGCAAGTAAGTAGAAGTCGGGCATTTCTGTAGTACTTCATTTCTAACTTTGAGCTTTGTTCTGTCATCCCCATGTTTTGACAAATCTGTAAAAAAAAAAGAAGATCTGCAAAATATTGATTGTCATGGAAGAAGTACTCCCCCAGGGTTTTACTCAATTGACGTGCAATAGGGGAGTTGGAGGTATGTAATGGGAGAGTATCCTATATCCTCACGTTTGTGGGCGGTGAGCGGATAAGGCGGCTTGTATCTACGAACCTTACAAATTCCCTTTTGTGGTCCCAGGATACTTTATACTTTTACAGTTTCGATTGTGGCTCACTTTTTCTGTTTCATACCCTTTCTCACACATGTGTCATCTCTTTCTCCCATATGAACAGAGAACATAAGAAAAAAAACAATTCGAAGAAAAAACGGAAGGAGATAAATCCCAAGCAAACACTCTGTGCTGGACCTAGGGCGGTCCCTAGGCAAAAGATGAGGATGGCGTAAAAATTGCCAGGACATCATTTAATTACACGCATACGAGGGCGCAAATATAAAAGCTCGCACCGGGCGCACAAAAGCGTATTTACAGCACTGCCTACATATCTTGCGACCAATTTTATGCGTGCTTTACTAGCATCGCTAGCCAATATTTTTGCATTGAATGAGCTATTTAGTCTTAGCGCTGCTAAAGCAAAGATCTCTATCTGACAGGTGGTTAAAAGCCACCAACTTTTGTTCGTCGACTCTACCTTTCGTCCACTTCTATGGTTATTTCATCATCTGTGGATAAGGTCATCGGCTTTTTCACTGCAAGTTATGTGCCTGATATCAAGAACCTTGAGTTCATGGCAGTTGGATGAGACATCGAATATCGAGCTGCTGATATTTCCAACATTCATCATTTCTTTTCAAACATATCCTCTGCTAGGTACAAGCGTTCAACCATAGTTCGTTTTTATTGATTCCCTTGATAACGATTTTATTCAAAACTAAATTTCGTTTCGTTGTAACCATCCCTGTGTAGTCGGTAATAATTCGCCGGCCACCAGGAGCGCTGCAGTCACTAAAATTAACATTGTCTGACAGTAAAACTGTTTATCAAAATAATCGACCGAAATTTCTCCGGTTTGGCACCGCTTAGTTGGTATAGATACTAGTTAGATGATAACAAAGGCTAATCAATTCGGAAAGCACAGCGATTCAACAAAATGAGTCCTCTTTGGACAACACTGCAGTTCGTCTTGCTAGGACTTGCCATTTTCAATCCAGTCTCATCAACTATCGCACCCAATAGCAAAGTGAAACATACCAAACCATTAAAAGTGAAGGAAGGTCCGCAACCGGATAGTGTCTTTGATCGTGAACTGATTGACGAAGAACCAGCAGCAAGAGATATACTAATCGAAAGTGGAGGTTATTACAAAAATACCGCTCTAAGGAGATTCAACGGGACGGTTTTAGGTTACGTGACAGCGGTATGTATGGTCATGTATTGTTAGACCTGAAATAAACTCTGCTGGTTTGTTCCACAGTGGAACTCGCATGGGTATGATGTGGCCAAAACCTTTGCGAAAAAGTTTGACATTATTTCACCTGTGTGGTTTCAAATAGTCAAAGCCAAAATTGGATACGACCTCATCGGGAAGCATGATGTTGACATTGGCTGGGTGCGAGATATTCGCAAAGCCGGACGGTTGAACAAGAAAAACTTAAAGGGTGGGCAATAATTTTGTGGACCTCATACGGAAAGTGTTATTATGTCAAATGCATTGTTACAGTTTATCCAAGAGTGATTTTTGACAAATTCACCGAAAATGACTACTCAAAGTTGCTTTCGTATCCAGGGGAGAGGATAGTAGTGAATGACTTGATCGTGAATATTTGCCAAGTTCATCAGTTCGATGGAGTAGTGCTGGAGATATGGTCGCAATTGGCGGGTCGGGTAGAGGATGGATATTTATTTGCACTAGTCATTGAATTGTGTATGCAATTGTCTGAGATGTTTAAAGTACAAAAGGTAATGTTGCGTTTTTTGTACTTTACAGCCAAGGAACTGAAGCAACAGGGTCTGAAGCTTATTCTAGTGATTCCCCCAATGCGCGAGGAGATGCACAATTTATTCAGTGAGAAACACTTCAAGCGATTAGATCCATATGTGCATGCGTTCTCATTGATGACGTATGACTTCTCCAATTTGCAACGTCCAGGTAAACTGAATAAATTAAATTTGATTCGAAGTTCATCACTAATTGTTCGTTAGGTGCAAATGCCCCGCTGCATTGGATAAGAGCGTCGATTGAGAATATCGTTCCGTCAACTTCGGAGAATTATCTTACCAAGCGAAAGAAGATTCTAGTGGGTATGAATATGTACGGCAATGACTATAGACCCGATGGCGGTGGACCAATCATTGCTGGTCAATATCTGGATCTTGTGAAGCACGTTAAGAAACGTCTTACATACGACGAGCATGACGTGGAGAATTTCTTCGAAGTCAAGTAGGTACAGATATATTTTTCAAATACCTCATCTGATTGTATTCTTGCTTAGAACATCCAATGGCCGTCATATCGTGTTCTACCCTACATTATTCTCCATCAATGAGCGCATCAAGTTGGCCGAGGAAATGGGCTGCGGAATATCGATTTGGGAACTAGGACAGGGTCTTGACTACTTCTATGACTTATTCTAAGCAGAAATCAATTCTTAGTTTTTCGCTGTCAGTGAAGCACTTTAAAGCATTTCAGATTGAAGTAAGAAAATTGGTTCCACGATTTTGGAATCCACGTATGCATTCCTACACACAATTAACATTCTTTTGTATATATAAATTAGAAGCGTAGCCTCTAAGTTTTTCTGTTTCAAAGCAGTTTCTGGAAGTACATTTTTTGTGAAACTTATTCAAGATGTAAATACTGGC
Organism: Eristalis intricaria; assembly: GCA_964034865.1. Taxonomy (NCBI): domain Eukaryota; kingdom Metazoa; phylum Arthropoda; class Insecta; order Diptera; family Syrphidae; genus Eristalis; species Eristalis intricaria. The sequence continues at coordinate 47,834,330 of OZ035874.1, forward strand.
AGCCGACTGATATATCTGGTCTCAACCAGAAATTAATTTTTGTTTCGTTGTTTTGATTTCTGGTCTTAGCACAAGAATTTTTTTATGTTAGCGTCAATTGACGTTACTTATGTACGTTTCCGTGAAGTCGTGGGTGTAAGTGGAAACGATATAACATTTTTTATAATATGAAATAAAATGATATTCGCACAAATTAAATGGCCACTTCTTTGTATACGAGTCACGAAAACATCATCCTACCCCTCAGGGCAAGGGCAGTCAACTGTACAAGTAGTGAAGTACTTTCGTCACTTGGGTCCGATGGACATCTCAAGAAATATTGCAGGGTACGAAGAGAATTGTCCAATATTGCTGGCAGAGATGTATAGAACACAGATCTAGTTCAATGGAGAAGATGCGCATTTTTAGGCGTGGGTAAAGAATAGTAAAATAACTTTGTAATTCATCGCAGACTTAAGTTTTACATTTTAACATTTTTACAGTTTAACATTGGCTCATCTCTTCGGTAATGACAGCTGACTTATGAATTTAAAACAACAAACGTTTAAGGCCGCTTTCACACTCGCTAAATTCGTGGGCGATTTTTCAATGTTATAATCAAGGCAGGTAAAGAAAAGGGAATCAAAGAAAGGAGTATACACAGATATGAAAGAAATCGCCGACGATTTTAGCGAGTGTGAAAGCGACCTAACGAAAGCAATATCAAGCTGGTTAAAACGCATGTTCGTTTGTTTTCTTTTGTATCAGCAACATTTTAATAAGAATATATTGAAATGTGTACATTCAGAGCAATAATTAACTACTAAACTAAAAAGGCAGGAACCTTTACCCATTTAAAATGCAAATCCACAGACACCAGAAAAAACTGTCATAGCAAATGTCATTGCTATCATCGTTACGAACACACCCACGAACAATTAATTATCCATAGTATGCTGTTTGACATTCTATGATAATTTATCGCGAAAAATTCACATGTTATTCTATGAATATTTGCACGTCACATGTTGCAGCAGTTTTACTTAAACATTCTCGTCGCTTATTATCACAATGGCTCAGTGGCAAATGAGCGAAGTAATTGATTTTATAAATAGTTATCGGCAACTAGAGTGTTTGTGGAATTATAAAAGTGAAGAGTACAAAAGGCAGGATGTGACTAAAAGTGCTTGGTTGGAATTGTCCAAAGAATTTGGCAGAAGCATAGCAGAGTTGAAGAAAAAGATAAAACACTTGCGAACAGCGTACGTTGTGGAGAAGAAAAAGGTGGACAAACGAAAGAAGTCCACATCATCGACTGAGCGGCCTTATCAACCGCATCTCTTCTACTATGATTATCTCACATTTTTGGATCCGTTCATTGTTCTAAGGAGGACAAGTAACGAATACTTGGTATTTAAATTTTTTGCAATAAATCATTTCTTATCATTGATGCGTCTAATTTTTACAGGACGAAACAGAGTGTTCTACAGAGTTGGTGGAAACGGCAGACAACTGCTTAACTGATGCTGGGTCTATAGAGGAGGAGGAAATAGTCAAAAAATCTAACAAAAGGAAGGTTTCTTCGTTGCCACCACCGTCACCTAGGTCACAAACATGCCCGATATCATCGCCGACACCGTCGTCAGTTGCAGGCAATCACAAGCGAAGAGCCCTGGAAAGCAACAAGAAGGACGACAAATTTGATAATGCAGTTGAAGCAATTTTGAATTTCGCCAAAGGAGAAGATGACAGCGTTTACGCACCATTTACCAAGAGCATTGCGATGCAATTGCAACAATTAACCGCGCTAGAAGCGTCAGAGGCGATGGGGGAAATACAGCAGCTCGTTACCAGGAAAATGGTACAATCCATGCAAGCCAAGAGAAGTAAGTCGTCTGTGACGAATGGTGCGGGGAAGAGGTTGCAAAGAAAAGCGCAGAACTCTGGCCGATCCGTTTCAATCGATCGAGACGACACGTCCGCTAAAGACAATCAAAATCAGTGCGGTTGTGGTGATGTAGAAACCAAAAATGAATTCGAGTTGCATACGAAGTCATGGGCTTCAGATCTGCGAAAGATGAGTTCGGTTCAGCGGATTTATGCAAAGCGCGAAATTGCCGAAGTCATCTATCAAGGTCAACTGGGTTCACTGAATCCAGAATCGAACAGGAAAAGTCGCTTCCAGAAGGGGTCTTACATGGAAAAAGAAATTGAAAATTGCGAGATTGTGGAAATGCAGAAGGATAACCCGGAATATATTATATCTTAAGATCAGTAATAAAGCTGTTGACTGTAAAGTTGAAATGGTTCTTTTACTTACTCTCTCTTTCCCTCCTGAGTTGTCAAACTCACAATTGTGTGAAAGCCGAGCAAACCGAATCATTTGTTTATACATAGTTTATTTTAGGGCAACAATTCGAAAGCTCACAGTCCGTCGTTCGTGGAGGGAAGGGAGTATACATTTCTTTTTCTAGAGATTTGAGAATTTGTCGCCATACATTGTGTTGTGCTAAATATGATATTAGACTAGGAGATTTCATGGCCTCCGTGGCGCAATTGGTTAGCGCGTTCGGCTGTTAACCGAAAGGTTGGTGGTTCGAGTCCACCCGGGGGCGAGTAATTTTTTTTCCAATTCAAGAATGGATTGCTGGCTTGATGGATGAGGTGATTATTTAAATATTAAAAGTTTGGTTGTTTTTATTGTACGCAAAGTTACAAATAGGTTGTGGTGAGGAAGCAAAGAAAGTGATGCAGTCGACCAGATACGAAGATGTCTTAGTCCTGGGGCTGGGAACATCGATGTGGATAATGGCACTACTCCAGGTCATGGGTTGTCTAAGTTAAGTAAAATTTGAAGGGGTCTGGAAAATGATTCTTGGATGTTTAAGTCTTCGGTACATAGAATACTTTACTTGCGTAGCGTCAGATTATACGTACACGCTATAGTATCTGACGCAAGGGGATGACACAATGAATACTTCAACGCAAAGTTGATTTCATTTGACAGTTTCAAGTTTGAATCGATAATTCAAGTTTTTTTTAAAAACTCCCGAAACTCCCCTTACTCGAACTTTTTCGCCATATTTTACATACATTTCCCTCAACTTTCCATACAAAAACCTGTCTCTAAGTCAAACTCTCTCTAACTCGAACAAATTTTGGTATCCCGTGACAATTCAACTTAGGGGGAGTCCATTGTACAAACATTAATTTATATTTTTATCTATTTTGAACGTTGCTACAACGAGAACAAACTCCCAAACTGTAACATAAAATTCGAATTCTCTTGAAATGCCACAATGTGAGGATTGTCAACGCTGAAGGAGAGAGAAAAGTTAAAAGTTGAGTAACTATATCCGTCGCGTGGGCATCAGCGTTGGTCTATATATTACCTCGCATAAGAACACATGTATTTTATGTATCTGCAAAGTATTACTGACGCTCACGCATGTAAAGTATTCTATGTGCCGGAGCCTTTAAAGAAAATGCTTGATACCAATACCCGCAATTGATCAACAGGAAATAATAGATCATGGGCCACTTGAGGGAAATCCAGTCGCTGAACCGCTCTTGAAAACTTGGTGGCGTCAACAGCAGGAATCGAGGTTAGACAATAATGCCGATTATGGAAAACGGCGAATTGACTGCGGAGGGAATATTATCGCATACGTTTATTTTCCCTATTATTGAAAACGCAATTGAGACGCAAGTGAGCGGATGTCGGTAGAGTGAAAAGCGAAAAGCAACTCACCTGCACTTCATACATTTTATCACGTTTTCAATTCGAAGCAAATTGGTTGTGGAGATCTAGCAAGAACATTGAGTCAGTTGTAACAGCAGTTTGAGGCAATGTGATGTGTGTAATGCCATGATAATCCAGACAAAACTTTACCATGAAAGACTACCTGAATTTGTTCAGTGAATTTGAATTTGAAACAGATCTCGGATTTATTTCCCTTCTGATACATAAGTAGAACTGCAGGGTTTTCGAAAACTCTCTACAACTTGATTTATTTCTTCTATTGTCTTCATCATTCACTTTGTAATAAATGCGTATGTATGAAGTGTAGTGCTAACATTAATAATCTCTACAGCTTGTATTTTTTCAAACGCCGATGGTTCGCTCTACCTTATTACGACCTTTACTATGGGGACTATTGAGCCTACTTTTTGGATTACCGACACCAGCTTTTTTAAATGGTGTGATAGGTCATGGCGACAAAGAATATCCAGCATCGCCAATTTTAAAGGAATATTGTAATGACATCTCTTGATAATACATGTATACATCTGTGGTCACAAAGAAAAACCACTAAAGTCTACTTTAGATGACATTGACAATTATGGCGAATTATGACGAATTATGGACAAGATTCAGGATATCAAAATCTACATACACCCAATTTAATATGTCGCTACGGTTCAAATTGTAGAAGTTATGAATACTCAAAATTAACTAAAGTCGAAATTTGCATACAAGTAAGACAAAACCACTTCAGCGGTTTTCCTTTATGAAAGTGATGAACGAAAGATCTTGCGGTATCCATACAAAATCCTACGCCCTACTCCTTATTTTCCAACGAACTTCCCGGGAATTATTTCCTTCCCTTTCTAAATCCATAAAAAAGGCAATTGTATATACACACTACAGATAACTATTCTTCAGGACAATTAAAGCAAGAAAATTCAAATTTGACTCACAACTGCTGATAAAAAGGTTTTGCGGCCCGATAATGTGTTTCGGCGGATGCGGATCGGATGTCCCTCAGTCCTTCAGTAGTCTATCCGCCGTTTTCCTCAATTGGCATGAATAATTGTGTTGAAATGCGTGGTGTCCACTTGATCAGTATTAATCGTGGAAAAGGCACTAAAGGAGTACCCTTTTACCTCGGTACCCCTTGAGGTTTTCTCAAAAAAGGCTAACACCTCCCATTGAATTACACTTACAACAGCTTTTCTCAAATTTTGTTTTTATTTCGAAATTGTTCGGGTATAGAATTACTCATTTTTCTATCAAAATTTGTTTATTACAATTATACCGAAAATGGCATACACACAGTCTTTCCCCATGGAACTAGAAGCTTTGTCTTCTCATACAATTTCATCCATTTTAAGCTAGTCTTCGTTTGATTTGTTAAACCAACATTTTAAAATTAGAAAAGTGTATTCTTTGCTTAGTTTGAATATGTTTTCTTAAATCTACAAAATGTTTTGACGTTTGTCTTATCCAGCGGCAACTTTGCCTCTGCCCTTGAACAATCTCATGGATTCGGGACCTCGAATGACACGTGACATCAACTCCCAGCACATTTTTGACGGCAGCATGCTAAAAGAAGCGAAAGAAATAATTTAAAAAGATCCCCTACAACTGTTTCCATCAATTGTACCATTTCAGTGGAACCAAGCCTCTGATGTGATTTGGCAGCACTCGCCAATTGACATTCCTTCGCATCGCACTGGTGATTTCGTCGGCAACGTACTGCGGCTCCAGCATTGGGAAAGTCCTCGGCTTGACTCCAGCGAACATGCCGGTGTTGATGTAGTACGGACAAATCAGTGTCATACCAATGTTGTCGTACCCATGAGTCCGCAGATCGGTATAGAGACTCTCGTGGAAGCCATTGCAAGCGAACTTCGTGGCACTGTAGTCAGAGCAGCCGTATGTTCCCAACAGACCAGTCACTGACCCCACTGTCACAATGTGACCGCTATTGCGCTTCATCATTTCCGGCAAGAAGGCCTTCACTGTCCAATAGTGCGAGAGAATGTTGATGTTGTAGGTGTTTTGAATCACCCTGTCGGCGAGATCCCAAAACGGCTTGCAGCACACGACACCGGCATTGTTGATTAGCACCTCGACATCACCGATTTCGTTTTTGGTCTGCTGGGCGCGTTCGTAGACCTGCTCGCGATCGGATATGTCAACCACGTAACCTTTGCATGTGAAATCGTGCGCATAAAGGAGGTCTATTGTGGTCTTCAGAGCTGTAAAAAATAAAGAGTGAAATTTTAATTGCAATTCGTTTTCTTTTCTTTTATTTCATCATAAAATGTGATTATGTGCTGCCTTGCGCTTTGCCACCAAAATGCCGTAAAATTTGTCATCTCGAAAATGAAATTGACGCATGGTTCAGAGACTCAATTGCGGTTAGGTTAATGAATTCTTGGCTTGGCAGCGGTTCAAAGGTGTTGATGTTCAAATGGATTGGCAATGACTAATGTTGTTTTGAAATTGATTTCGAACATTGGCGAGTTAGACGCTGAGAGCTAAGTAATAAAAATAAATCTTCCATGACACTTTCAATGCTGTTGCTCTGGGAGTAATGACACTGGAGTTCATCGCTTTACGACAACCCATTTTAGGTACCCTAGTACGAATCATCTTGTAGTTTACTCGTATCTGACAAGAAAATGAAGGTTCATGATGCTCGTCTTACTAACCAACGACGAAATCTCTTGGTCAAGGTATTTATGGGAGCATATCTCACAGAGAAAGTTATTAAACACGGGCGATAGTTGCTCCAGACTTTGTTTAGCTAACTTCTTAGCCGAATTTCACCGCTGTTTACATTCATTCACACGGTCGTGTGACACTACAAAGCGGCGGCAAATAACATCTAATCAACGTGATAATTGCTTGTCAAATCAAAGAATTGTATTTATTTACTAGTCAAGTGTGGAATTGAGTTGAGTGACCTGGAATGTGTTGAGTGTAAGCGGCATGATCTGAACAGAAACCAGTGAACCAGGAAATGATGCACGCACTAATTTAATTGTTTCCTTTGCTGCATGGCTTCTTAAAACCACATGTTGCCTGTAGTGTCAACTCACCAGTTCATCCTCACTTGCTGGTCACATCACAACTGCCCTGAGACAAGAATGGACATGCACACAAGACAAGAAAGATAAATGCTATGACATTTCGAGCATTATGACATATCGGAGAGCACTTCCACGCTCCCCCCTCTATCGTAGTGTTACTAATATTTGCCACATTATATTTTGCCACATTGACTATACGTCATCTTCGCGATCTAGTCTACACAATATCATACAATTTGGCAGAAAAAAAATGTATGATACTGATATTCTCGGTTGTATTTTTAAGAAATGATGGTCCAAAGATGTTTGAATCCCAAATTAGGCACCAAACAGTGGTTGCATTTGCTTTTCAACGACCTCACGTGAATTATCTCAACAAAACTTTTGAACGGTGAACCACGCAATAATAGTATAGCAAGGTATCGCCAAATTTCTTCAAACCTCCAAGGTTTCGCCATATATTTTCGGGGCGAAATAATATCGCGGTTTCTGCGAAACCTAGTTGCAGCCAACTTGAATTGATCCGTCCGGAAGAGGTTGTTGAATCGAACAAGCCTACAAACTTCATTTCAGTTTATTTTGTCGTTAATTGTATCTCTCAATTTTCTGTTGTTCTCACATTATTATTTCCTGTCCACAGACAGCTGCTTTGGCAGCCATTTCAAATTTAAGAGCTAATGACATTTGTTTTGGCGGGCACTTGAGTGCTAACGACATTCGTAATCGCTTCAACTCGTTTCAAACGACCTATTGAGGTTTCAGTAAAAGTTTTTTCAAACCTCGCGGTTTCGGATCGGTGGGAAAATATCATAAAGACTTCGTATCGTATCAATCCATTAGTGTGACAGCTGGTCCAGCAAATTAACTCGAGGTCAATTATAGACACTCAGATTAATCTTGAAAAAGGCTGGGCAGGTTGGTAGGTAAATTGGGTGCCCTGACGGTTTACTGGCCGCGACTCACTTAGAGCAACGTGTTTGGTCCATTGTGCCCATGTTTGAGGGTATAAAGCTACCGTGAGACCAACTATAGTTTTAAAACCAGCCAGATTCTGGCTGAATAGTAGGGTACACCGCTTAGGTCCTCTAGATCCGAGAAGAAGTGTTTTCCTAGAAAATGTCTGAGGGGCTGGATATTTGCAGAGAAAATTTTAATATGTTTCCTCCTTGTCTCTGCACCTTTGTTGTGCTGTATGTTTAGACTCATTGTATGCATTGCCTATGGCACAGTGTTCGCTCCTTTTAGCGTGCGTACGCCCCTGTGACTAAAACCGATCAATGATGTTGATCTCTTATTGTTCAGCTTCGGCTATAGGGCCCTTGCTGTGGTTGCAGCGTCCAGTCTGTCCATTATGTTAGGTCGAGAGCCATATATTAAGATTAAGTTTAGCTTAGAATGCCAGTAAGTTAGAAATGAGAACATTGTTAGTCTAACTGGTTTTAAGCATTTTTGTCTAGTATGTAAGTTTATTATGAATTGAATAGTAAAAATGAATTAAAAAAAGGGTTCCAGCTGGGTTCCAGCCTTCTAGCTTCTTCTTTATGGAGCTGAGTGGAGTAAGGGAAAAGCCTAGATTTAGATTTAAATCTATTCGATTTCGAGCCGGATTGATGGCTCTCCGCCAAAAATTGATCCGAGGTTCTATTAATCTCACTTCAAAAAGCTAGTTCACACACGTGCACTAGTTCGGTTCAAGGATATCTGATCTTATGGTTACCCGAATTCTAGCACGGAGATGGGCTGTCGGACTGGTTTCTTCAATCTGATTCTGGAGGAGACATTGCGCAGGCTTTATGACTTGGCACAATATTTTACAAATCTCTAAGTCTAAAACGAAACACAGACAACATCGACATTTGGAGGGACTCATTCTCAACGTGTTGGTCTAAAACCTTTCATGACGATTGACGAAAAGACGCAACGCGTTGGTAAGAAATATATATATATATACTATATATATATTTGTTGTATGTTGTAAAAATATATGTTGTAGAACAAGAATGGATTAGTTGCACTCCAGGACAAACAGTAAGAATCGACCAGGAAACGGTAAGAATGATATCAATCTTGGTAATACCACCGGCGGCATTACCACTCCAATTGACAGTCAAGTCGCCAGAAATTTTGGCAATAGAAATCAAAACTGTCGTAAAGAGCTCAAGGTTCTCCGCGCGCAGCACTCGATAGCTAGCAATAGTAGTTGTAGCACTAACTGGGCATAATCATCTGAAGTACCATGAAATTAAAATGGGACTACCAATGACCAACGAATAGCCTGCTGCGATGTGGAGCAAAAAGAGGACACTCTGCCTCCACAATTAAGATATGTACCACTTTTGGGAACATTTCCAAGACCTTCAGGATCTAACAAAATTCCCCTAAATTTTCTTTTTCGGTTTATTTACAACACGTAAACACCAACATGGAGTGTGACGAAGTAGGAACAAAGAGGTTAAATTCCACAAATTTGCATCCCAATGGATTCCCAATGGTTCGACGTTGCTTACGCCCATCTATCCACCTACCTAACCAAACACATACACACATCAATTCTCCAAGCCAAAAATATTACACACTGAATACAAACCTTCTTGATTGATGTCCCAAATAACAACTCTTGCGTTCAGTTTCGCGAAATTCAATGCCAGCAATCTGCCCACTCCGCCGCCACCGCCAGTGATTAGGACCACTTTACCAGCTACATCCTGAAAAAAAAAGAAAAGAAAGAAACGCCATCAATTATAAGTTAAATCAGTTTCGCGTGTGCAGAGATTTCCAAAGATATCTCCCGACGCGTTAGTGTCTGCAAGAGAAAGTAAGCCGCAACCTTCGGTGGGAAATGTAAGACACTGTATCGTCTTAATTGAGATTTAGTTGTTAGACATGTGACCACAGCAATCAGCAGTCAGCGGTAAAGCAATTATGGTGCCCACACAATAAGAGAGTTTGCATGTTTTTTTGGTGTATGTTGCTTGGGATGTAAGCTGTCTAGGTATTAGCGATGCACGTTGTATCTGAAGTTCATAACGCTTATGAAATAAGAGTTAAGGCGCTTGTCAGTTAGCCCACCATTTCTTGGAAATTATGTTGTGGAGCAGTTGATAGCCTCGAGAGAGATTGACAATGGCAGTGAAAATAAATGATTGACTAATATTTTGTTGACCTATTTCAGTAGTTTTATCGTAAAGTAGGTTGTTTATTCATTGCTCATAATAACTTTCAAAGTCAAGCCTCTTGATGATTAAGGAAATACTAGTTCCATTTATATAGATAGAGATAGAGATAGAGATATTTTATATAAAGCCGCTTATTCAGGGAATCAATAAGACTCGATATTCTTCGTATTTTCAGACTAAACAGAGTAGGTTTGAAGATACTCTTTTAATAAGGAGTATTTTTGTTGTTTATGCGTTTGAAGTGACGGCGACAGTGCCGATTAATTGCCGACAGACAAATTTGAATTTGAATTTTAAATTTTGGCGAGTTTTACGTTTGACCTGAGACGGTTGACGAACTTCGAGTAATCTCTTACACTTCAAAAAATGTTGGCAAAGCACCGTTATACCAATTACTCACACTCACACGTGTATACTTTCGACTCGCCAACCGTTATAGGGGGGATTGTTTTCTGTGACAGCTGACTTGACAGTACTCGATTGTCTTGAGATCGGTTTGACAACTTATCACGAATAGACTCACGCAAGACCAGTGTCTGTTAAAAAATCAGAGAAATGAGAGGATCGTAATAAAATGACGAAAACATGTCATAATCGAACATCTCTGATATTTTTTCAGACAAAGCTGTGTTCATCTGACACTTCTTCTACAAATTGAGACAAATTGATTTTCTTCCAAATTGAGAGCTTTTTTTGTGTCAAAAGACTAGCTACAGATGTGTTGAGGCCTAAAAAATACAAGAAATTAACGCTCCGCAGAAAATATGCTTGATGTTGGTGATAGTGTGCAAAACAGATCCACATCTGTAGATTTCACGAAAAGAACAGCACTGGATCTGGTTTCTCTGGTTCTGGTTCTGTGTTAAATGAAGACGAGGCTTCTACGGATCCAACGCCTAAGGTGGCTGGGCCATGTAGAGCGCATGGAAAACAATACACAAGTTGGAAGACTTTGAATCCGCAACAGTGGCGAACACTTTTAGAGGACCCCCACGAACCCGATGGGGTGCACAAGTGAAGAAGGACGGTCCTCAATCAACTTGGCGGCGTAAAGTAGAGACAGCTAGGTAAAGGTCGTACCAGCTGGAGAGGGTTGTCAGCTGAGGCCTGGATTGTAGTGCCAGAAGACGAGAAGATCACGGAATGTGTTCTTCAAATCAGCGTTTGATCTACCAACTTCCGCACCAGATATTCTTCAGCTCATTCTGCATTCGATATTTACGTTTACAAGCAAGATGGGAAAAGTGAAAATGCACCTTCAATTGTCGACCATTGCATGCTCATGAAGTCACTGATCACAGTTTGAGGAAGCAATAAATATCATCGGCTATTATCACCTCTTTATACAAATGGTAACCGACGTTAAAGACTGTGTCACACCGCGCACAACACGACCCCATCTGGCTTCATGCCAAGCAACATTTCTTGGACGAGTTATTTCATGTTTTTCTGATATGAGCCAGATCGTCAGCATGTGACGACCATACTGACTCCTCTTCTTCAAGTTATGGCCGAGTTATTGCCAGTGTCAGGTGCCAAAAAATCATAGAAAGTTACTTTGTCAGAAGTCACGTTTTACTCAAATTTACTATTGAAATCAAAAATTGGACGACGCTGTAAATGCGATTGACAAGATGGATGATGGATCAGTTGACAAATATCAGCTGTGACAATCTACACACGTGTTCTGTTGTCAGTGGACATCGCATTTCTCCATTTCAAGAGCACTTGCCTCGCGTTCCCTTATGCAAGTGCAGGAATGACACCACACGTGCTTATAATTAGAACATGTAAATTGGTTTACATCTTCCCATTTTATAGGCCATGTACACCGTGGATCTGGTGAACACTCAAAGCCGTACCCAGAAGAAACAAAACTTACACCTAAGTTGAGTTTCCCTTTGCAAAACAAAGGTGCAAGTGAACTTTTTCGTGAGTTTCTCATTAAGATTTCTTTTTTTCTTAGAAGTGCGGAGAAACTACTAATGGGAGCGTTCTTTTTACGACTTCTCCAGTTCATCGCATATAAATGGCGTAATTATGTGGTGCCGAACGAAGCGTTTGTTTCGTTTTTATCTCTGTGAACTTCCTCCCATTGTTTGCCTGGCTCTCTGTGCAGCCGCGCCGAGCCGCTCCGTGTGCGTTATGACAAATGCCCAACGCTTCTCGCAAGACCACAAACTTTATGTGCGTTCGTTCGATAATGTTATAAATTAATGTAATAAGGGGGATAAATTCAAATAGCCACGTTCATTCTATTTGCTTTGCATTTTGATGAACGCCGAAGTCAAACGAGCGATTAGTTGTCGTCGGAGATGAACGATTTCAATGCGATGTGGGGATGGCTTTAGCATTTTAATCTTTTTTGTGTGATGAAGACGGTTTATTTTCCGGTTTGACATTTTACAAGCCCACGACACACAAGTCGAATGTCCATAAATATTTGTAATGAAATTCAGCTGACGCTCATTGACATTGTTGGCCTCAATGGTATGCGACGCCGTAAGCCAAGGTCAAATAACTTACATCAAGATCAAGAAGAACATCGTGGTGAACACGAGGTCTGAATGTGATCCGCTATATGACCGAGTCTGTGTACGTCCAAGGCAGAATTCATACCTGATGACTTAATAGAACGCTGGGCGAAGTGGGATCCCGCACGGAAAAAAAAAAACACTTCAGATCGGACCTTCCATGTGGGCATTGACGCAATTACTCACCACTCCACGGCGACGACACACCTTACGATTTGTTCATAGATTTAATAAAGGGTAGACAAAATGCGCATATTAAACTATCATCCAGAAACCAAATAAATATTTTACTTCTGAAAGTTAAGCATCACTAGAAAAACATCAGAGAAAAAAACTAATCAAAAAACTGATCTCACTGCCCTTGGTAATGGCTGCTACTTCACGAGGAACTGATCGCGTAGAAGATCAACAAAATGTTTAACTTGCAAGTTTGCTTTGTGGAATTGAATGTTGATAAGTCAATAGAATGAACGAGGGTAACCACAAAAGGCAGTGAAGATTTGAAGGGCCAAAATAATGATGTACAAGATTTTGCTGAAAAATAGTTCGCCATTCTTGTGTCACTCTTATACGGATGCATGTCCGAATCCAATCGCATTGACTCTCTGGCCATGCTCAATTCAGCTCAATTCAATGTCTTCTTCGATATTTGCTATTTTTCTTTATTTCGCATCAGTTTTAGTCGAGTTGCTAACTAAATGTCCAAAAGAGTGACCTCACGCTAGAACTCTTTTTCGATGCATCGAATTCGCTGCACATTGAAGCCATGGTGACGACCGAACCTCACGACGAAATTCAAGTTCCGTATCTATAACTGAGTCGGATTGGACTTAGACTTGGAACGATGAATGATTAAATGGCGAACATTATTGAATATTTTGACAGCAAGACATCATTGGTCCACTTTGACAGCTGTTGAAACATGACGATTCAAAAAACTCTCTTTGTTACTTGATCACTCTTTATGTTAGATATTTAACGGTGTCTCCGGAAAAGGAACGATGTGAATATAGGAACATAATGACACACAAAAGGACCTCCCCCATTCTCGGTTTCAAAAAAATCAATATTTCAATTTTTATAATCCGAACCTATAACAAGAATTTTCTTTTAAAATTTCATGTTTTTTATGTTTTCAGTGAAAATTTCAAAATCTCTTGAAGATATAGCCGATTTATTATTGAACGTAGGTAGGTATTATACCCAAGAATTTGCTTCAGTGTTTTTACGACTGGCGCATGAGGTTGCTCAAAAACTATTAATCTAATCGGTTCCAAATTTTAATAATTTTATGCACATATATCCTAGTTATATATTTTATGAACTAGGATAAATAAATTCGGTGAAGATCTTCTTTAATGTTTGTGCGAAATTAATAATCCTAGTTCACACCAGAGCCAAACATGTACTCTTTCTAATCCCTTTGGCATTTTTGGTTTCAGATGTTCCAGTGATCGGAAATCACATGCGCCGCAGAAAAGAAGGACTTTCGTTTTATCAGAAAAAACGGCCTAACCACTCGAGTTGTGCTTGGGAGTGGTAGGGACCCACTGTTTTCAGCCGACTACGAACGGCCAAGTTGGAGAAGCTTTTTCTAGTCTTTGAAGATTGTCAGTGACTCGCAAGAGGTGGGACCATGAAAATAATTGTTGGTCGTACCGGGAATGGAACCCAGGCAGCGATGTTCAATTGCGTAGGAGTCTGCGCACAGACCCATAACGCCACAGCCGCCACCTAATGGCAGATAGGCCCCCGAAACAGCTTCCTTAGGACCACAACCTCATTTAGAGCCACGCAGACTGCAGCACCACATATGACATATTTTCTAGAAGGTTAAAGATCATACAATCCGTGCTTTGTTGATGATGCGTTGATGACTTTAAGCCCCTCAATTTAATTGTGTTTCTGGTTATTCCATATACAAGTCTAAAGACTGGATAAAACGTGGAAAACAATAAATCAGGATGTTAACAATCACGTTGTATGTGATTTTAGTCTCCCGTGACTGAAGGGGCCGACTCAAAATGGCGAATTTCAATAGCATACCACTGATAAGCAGGCTTAGATAATTGACAGCTGCAATTCGACCAAGAGAATGTCTACATACGACTTGACGCATTATGCAAACCCAGCAAAAGTTAGTCTAGTTGCCCTTAGCACAAACGGTGTGAGTCCCAGTGAAAGTAAATAGTTCAGTCACCATTTGCCCACACCCGCTTCATACGGACCTACCTGTTGTAAGGAGATGCTGAAGACAGCCGTGTGAAGACTTGCGTCAGACATAATCTGACATCTGCCTGAACTACTTGAAAGTACATTAGATCCTAATCAAACTGTCAACACTCTTTGCTTGGATAAAACAAAAATTAAAGCTTAACCCGGCGAGTATGAGGCAGGGTATCTCAAGCCAACACTGGCGTGCTGGAGGCAATTGTGTGTATGGGACGTCTGTCAGAATAAATGTCACACCCTGCCACATACCACATACTTTGCATGGAATTATTGTCTTTTAGCCTCAATTTTTTGTTCCTAAAATTACATTAATTATGAAGTACGTAAATAAATTAACTATTATTTTACTTTAAACAAAATATGTTTTATTTAATTTCAATAACAACACCGAAGTCGCAAAATGCAATTAACGAAATAACAAACTATTATTTTTGAATCATTTTATTTGGTGGGGTTTGTCATACCCTGTCTCATACTTGGTGTTACGTTTTCTTACCACATACTCGTCGGGTTAAGTATGGGTCGAAGTATATTGTTTAAACACGAGCTGCGATCTACGACCTGCGAACTATGGTAAGCGTAACTTTTACTTTACTTCACGTGAAATTGATTCTGAAATGTTTGGTCCCACCTAGTCGCGAGATTTACTGCGAAGCTATGCACTTGTCTCAGCTAGGAAAGCCACTCTGGACTCCTAATTCTTCGATAATATTGCCGATCTGAGCAGAAATGAAGTATTACAGAGATGCCCGTATTAGTCGGCCTCTCTCTTTCCCCTTAAGATGTTTGGCAACTGTATTTTATAACGTTTTCTTTAACCAAATTGACCAATCAGAGGACGGCATTTATGTTATTTCGTGAATAACCGTCAAAAGTTCATGAATATCTGTAAAAAAGGCACTGAAATTCGTCGATGGACTAGGGGGTAATCAGCTGTGAAGTCGGCTATCTGTAATACTTCATTTCTGGATATGAGAAAGACATCAATAAAATCGGTATTAGACTTCATTCACAGATCTGACTGGCTGTCGTAAAAACCAGGCCGGTCCTATTCCTCTCTTTTTAGGCAACTCCACGTGGCAGTACAACGAGCCTACTTTGGCCTAAGTACATCTAAGCCACTTATTACCTACCTAATTTCCCGTGGGTAGAGACTGAAGTCAAGGAAGTTAATAAAGCGAAAGGTTTACATTGCTTTAAACTATAAAAAATAAAAGGAAAGTCCTTTCCATCTTCGCATACTTAACATCTTCAACATTTGCTAATGGACATTTTGAATGTAATCCACTTGTCAAATCTCAGTCAACTCAAAAGTTTGTCTGTCTCACAATGGATATTTGCAATGCAGTGATTTATTACCGAATTATCTTAACAATTTTTTTACAGCTTGTAGCTTCTAATTACTGGTCACGGGTTAATAGCCGCACGAAATGTGCAAGAAGCGGAAAATCATCTCCAACCACGGATTGCATGTTTTACTGAATAAACTGCCAACTTCTCGTTAGGAATGAATGAATGTTTGGAAAGAATGATTAGAGCAGATTAAAGGGTGTACCGTGTGTTAGTAGAAAACACAGATTTCAAATTGGAAATTTTATATTTTCCACTTTCGTGTGATCATTGATGTCACAGCTAATTTGTGATTAAGTTAACTTAATTAAATTCTCTACACTTAATGAATGTGTTCACATTTTGTTTTGGCTAAAAAGAAAGTATCTTATGTCATGGCATGGAGTTAGGTGGCCGGAATGAGAACGGAGTTGCTAATGAAAATAGCGTGCAGTCACTTATTAATGCGCTCCGAAAAGTGACCCCTCCTCTTTTCAACCTTTACACATGGGTGGCTATGTGTAAAGATGTAAAAGCAAACCCAAAGCTAGATATCTGGAGATTCCCTGTAAACCAAGTATCCGGTGCAGTGAAAGCAACCAAACGACGACTGAATGACTTCAGAGATTAGCCAGATTACATGCTAGAAGGCAATAGTCCGTCATCAAACGAATTTCACAGAAGTGCTTAATGCCGAGGGGAAAATGAAACTCTTTCTGACTTGTAAGCAAGCTCCGATAAAAACCGCAAGAGCGCGCAAAACAAAGCAAAGCGAAGCAAAAAACAAAATAAAAACACATTTTCTTTTGTCGTGTGAGCAGTCGTTTATAAACGAGTATCTAGTTGTAACATCTAGGAAATGGGGCGTGGTTTTGTTGCGAATGACGGCGGAATGGATTGAAGAAAATATCTGCACTCAAGATACCGCCCGAAAATGAACTGAAGTGAAAGGAATTACCTACAAGTTGTAAGTGGGCTTACGATGAGATGCCTCGCGTATCTCTTTGCTATCTTCCATTCGATTTGCAACAAGTGTGCTGTGTGAAAATCAATGAGGCCTTGGAGATTATCAAATATTGGGCCACTGTATCCAATTTGGTAAAATTCCACAGAAGCAGTTTGGTGTGTAAACAAATGGCATTGCTTACAACTCGAATCGAATTGGAACTTTGTGTAAACTTTGTTGACTGAGATGTGTTTGAATGGCATTATTATTATGTTTGCGACTGAGATGTGCAGGGGATAATACATTGCATTTATTTATTTATTTTGTTATGAAAGATTCCAAGCGACGAAGTCAAGGAAAGTGTTAATGGTTAAGGCTAGATTTGATTCATGGGAATGAGGTTGGGAATCCTATTCATCGCCAATATTTCAATCGGATCACAATTCCTCGCTGAGTACAGGGAGAAGCCACTCTCCCTTTACTTAAACTGATGCTGCTCACACTTTTTTGGAAACAATTCAGGCGTTTTTTTCAATTAAAGCACATGCTTCAACTACAAATTAATGTGAACCTTTTTCAGGATAAGACTCTGAAAAAAAAAAAACGTCTTGCTCTTACAATCTGCCCGTTTTAACGAGAACTTTAAAAGAAATAAAAACCACTTATTTAAGACAATACATTTATTAAAATTGTGTTTAGAGTCGTCATCCTCAGCTTTTTGTACTACAGACATATCTCACACGGTACCCTTTAAGAAACTGTTGATTTTCTCGATTTCCTAGTACAGTGAAACTTCTCTATAACGGACAGCAGCGGGACCATCAAGATGGTCGGTATGTAGGGCTGTTCGTTCAGAAGGGGTTTAAGTACACGAATGCCTTCAGGCCGGGCCCAGGAGCAAGTGTCCCTAAAGAGAGGTATTCCTTATAGAGGGGTGTCCGTTAAGAGAAGTTACACTGGAATGTGCTTCTTTCTTTGTTCCGTCTTTGGATAAGTCCTTATTTACAAAAAAACTAATTGTAGCCACTACCGGCCTAATAAAAAGTGCTCATGTTCATAGGATAAAACCAACGGGGTAGGTTGTAACACGTTCCAAATTACCCCCGCATGGAACTATACATAGATAACAAAATTTACAAGAAACCGCAACTCACACAAAATTCCTTTTACCTACACAGAATAAAAACCAAACGCCAAACGCAAGCATGATAAAGAAACAATCATCCCGTCTCTTTCGTGAGAAGAGGGGGACCAAAACTGCAAAAAAAGAAAAAGAAAGTAACAAACCTGCATTTTTTGGGAACCCATAGGAGGGGTGGAATCAAAACCGCATCCGTGAACGAGTGAATCGCTATCGAAAATCGTGCATTTGGGTTTACATACCACGTGAACGTATAAATGTGAACGTAATTTGGGATCATACAACATGTTTCGTTCAATCCAATACGTTCACGTGCACTGTAGAACGTATTGAACTAAAAGAAACGTCATTCGATCATTAGACAGTAAACGTATTGATTTGAATAGAAAATTACGAATTATTAAATTAATAAATCATATGAGTAACAGTTAAAATTTAGTAAGTACATACATATAATACAATGACTACATTTTTTGGGACAAACTGGGACAAAATAAATCCCCTGCAAAAAGAGCCATCCATCAATTAAATAGTCGATACTAATTTCAGCACAGGAGAAGAAAATGTGGGTACTGTTCGAGCTTAGGGAGAACATGTCTTAATGCATCCTTATTCAAGTGAAAATAATAATAAAATAAATTCGTATTGTGTTTCAAATCATTCTCAGGATTTGCTTGATTGTTCCATAGGGTTACATTAATGTCTTAACTGCCTTCGGATCAATCATTCAATAATAATAATATTTTCTGAATCAGAGGAACTCGAGTAAATTGTTTCAATCGTTACATAAATTATTTCAAATATGACACATATTTGACGTTTAACTATTACATTTACTAAGTTCCACTCTATTACAATATTTCCTACACAGAATATTTGCGATCCGTCAACATTCGTATGACATGATCCCAATACGTTCGTTTGTATGACGAGTAACGTAATTTCTGTTCGTATAATGGATGATCCGTTCACGGATGCGGAAATTCGACCCCAGATCTTTCCTCCTTGACGTCCAATAACAAATTGAAATAGACGAAAGGTAAAAACAAACATTTTTCTTGTTTATTTTTTTTTAATTCCTGCCATCGGTTCAAGGTTTGATCCCCGGTACGAAAAAAATGCACGGCACTATGGGGTTTATAACTCTCCAGAAAAAGCCTATCAAACTTGGCTGTTCAGTTCGGAGCAGACAACTTTAGCCCCTCTAATTGTGAAAGAATAAAAGCAAGCACAACACTAGCTGTAGAAACATGGCCCTGGCCCTTTACGGGCTAAGGCGTCACACATATTTTATCATGGAGTCGTGATTAGTTCAGCTAGGAATGGACTTGAAAAACTTGGAGACGATCACAGTAACTCTTACAATGGATCCATTCGCGGTCTAAAGAGATAAATCAACCCCGTCTTCCAACACTAATAGCAGAGCATGGTAGTCAATCTTATCGAAGTCGTGAAGCAATTAGCTTGTTTTTCTTCAGTGGTACAGTGAAACTTCTCTATAGCGGACACCAGTGGAACCATCAATTCGGTAAGAGGGGTGTCCGTTCTGAAGCTGTTGAAATAGACGAGCACCCTCATGCCAGATCCATGACTAATTGTCCATAAAGAGAAGTCTCTCATATAGGGATATGTTCGTAAATACAAGTTTCACTGCATATTCAAAGTTTCAGCAGAATGTGGATTGTAAATATTTCCGCTTAATTGTTAAAAGTCACACATTTGTAACCGGTGATGTTGTTTTTCTTTCTTTCCGAGAAAAAAAGTAGATTGCGCAACAGTAAAGCACAGAAGCACCTAAAAACGTTGTGTTTGGATTAATTTATTTTTGCAACATTATGTCGACACGCTTTACAACTTGGCAAGCATAAGCTTCCTTGCGTTGCGTTGCAAACCGCGAAGCTGCAATTATTTTTCTTTCTTAATGATTTTCCACAAAAGCAACAAATGCAATACACACGCACATGCAACTTATAGTGAAACACGTTTAGGATATCTGGTTGCCAGGGCCGATTCGAGACAAGTGAGCGCCCTGTGCAAGTTCTACGTTTAAAGCCTCCTTCTTCAAATTGGCAGCTTAAGTCGTTTAGATGTAGGCGGCATGGCTAATCCTCGGTAACCAATTTGTTATAAGGACATCATAGGTTGAGACTGCAGCGCAGAAGGACAGCAAACACACTCAGCTCAAGTGAAGGTTCATCACAGTCTAAAGACTTTAATAAATCACTTTCTATTGACATTAGAAGCTTACCAATCTTTTTGAATAATATTTGTCCTGTGGTAATTTTTTATGGAAGTATATCGATGAATTTCGTTCGTTTTATTAAGGCTCCAGAATGCGCCTCTAATAACTTGGCGCCCTGTGACGGTGCACATTCCGCACATGCGGTAGGTCCGGCCCTGCTGGTTGCAAAAACAAAAAACATGGATGTGGCTGATCACTGCACGTGTGGCAAGACACGATGTTGCAAGGTTTTGGCGTCTAACTTAAACCTGACTGCCAAGCAAATGCATATCGCATCGACTACCGATAGACAGGATAATCTCAACCATTTTGAAATTAAATCTCACCGCCATCCATTCTGAATTTCATTTCAGGTAAATCACAGTGAAGACGGCATAAGTCATGTGGAATGTGGAAAAAGTAGTTGGAGATTGTTTCAACGAAGCTGGCTCGTTATATGTACGATTTGTTGTTATCTGACCGAAAACAGATGGTCAAGTGAAGACGCAAATGAGGCACTGATCGATGCAAGGCACGCTTCGAACATGTACGTGGACGCACTGAAGTCAAAGCAGCCAGCGATTTAAGCTAACGTCATGACCTACCGGGAGCTTATGTGAACCATTGGATATGCTTTACGAATGGCATTCTTTGGCGACACGTTTGTCAAAATGTAATTTACTATTCCAGACGGGGAATGGGGTAAGCGTCTTGAGTTTTAAGCAGCGGAATGAATGAGGAGAAGTTTATGAAGTGGTTTGAATAAAGAGGATGATGTGCGTTGATATAAAATTGGTTTCTTTTAATTTTGATTTTAATGATGTGTGGGGGAGGGATGGAGGGGGACTGCAAGAAGAAAGTAGTCGTGGTTATTCTTGACGGAAGATTGCAAAACATTCACACAGTATTCAGATGTCCCAGCATTCGATTGAGATGTTTTCAATTTTAAAGTTAAGATGGGGAGGCTCTTTAAAAATGTCTAGTTCTACAATGGCTTTGACTTCAAAAAATGTCTTTATAAATTTCGGTCATGTTCATTGCTTGGAAATTGTTGGTGTGACGGATATCGCTTAAGCCGAATCTGTAAATGGGACACTCAACACAATGGAACACTCATTTAAATCTGTTTCAGATGGATGTCATGGAGATGGGAATAATCCAGATGAGCCTTTAGAATGGCGGAATAACAGCGAAATCTTCAAACACTTTCAGGAAATGGTACTGGACAGCCAAAGATGAATGAAGGTTAGACGGCAGACTGGCGGCATGTAGAAAGAGTTTAGATCTCCTACAAGAGATGCCATTTTAAATGCTTTGTAAAATGTGCCACTTAATGTTCTCACTGCCCCAGCATTTCGTACTAACACAATAAATATAAATTTTTACGGACACCCTCTATAAGGGATACCTCTCTTCACGGACAATTCGTCATTATCCCGGCATGAAGGTATTCGTGTATTTCAAACCGTTCAGAACGGACACCTCGGACCATTACGGTTCCGCTGCTGTCCGCAATAGAGAAGTTTTACTGTACCTCCGTGAGAATACGAATAAGAATGAAAAAGAGCAGTGCGATTTTTTTTAATATTTCCACGATATTTTTGCTGTCCTTTTTATGAATAATTAAACATGTTTTGAGTATAAGTGTAAATCGATGCAAATATGCAAGTCTCAAACTTTAAGCAGAAATCAGTGAGATCCCCGACTTCACATGTGACTCCTCCCTTGTCCAACAAATTTGAGTGACTTTTTGACATTTAGTCACGAACATGCGTCATTGGTTTGGGCTTCCTAAGACGGTTGAGCCTCTCGAGAACACAATCGGATTGTGGCATGCCTCTCCAGGACGCAGACAGACCAAACGCACGCGCCCTAATTTTCTATCATCTCTTGACAGAAAATTCAGCAGACGGCGTACTAACGGGACACTAAACCTTAGCCAAACATCTAAGTGTGCTTGGCCTAAGAGACGAAAACCTGCACGACGCCTGCGGAGACGACGACGACACAGGAGAGCACTTCCTCTGTCAGGTGGCGGGGTGCCTTTTCTCCGATCAGGCGGCAGGCTTTCGGTGCTGATGTGGTGAGAGCTGATTATGTAGGCTCCCCATCACAGAAGCGCCAGCTGGTTTTTCTTCCCATGAAACTACCATGAAATTACAACAAAAGTTTGTTGCTGCCTGGCAGTAGAATGGATCAGTTTTTGAGTCTGAGTGCTCCAGTGTAGTGTCAAACGAAGGTATTTCCTATCAAGACCGGTCAACAACATCAACCGTCCACAACATGAAATAACAGCAGAAATGTCGATGTGGCATAAAAGCAAAGATTATCCAAGAAGACACGGTCAACCTTTCATTTGGTGTATGATATGGAGGAATCAAACAATAAAAGATGAAGCCGGCCAAAGCGTTTATTTCCCATGCTGAAGATGAAAATACGGTTAACTCTCCCTAAGCGGAAACTTTGTTTAACTCGAATTTTCATGTTTTGAATACAATTCCCTCATTTTTGCATACAAAAACCTGTCTCTAAGTCAAACTCTCTCTAACTCCAACAATTTGTGGTATCCCGTGACAATTTGACTTCGGGGGAGGTCCACTTTATGTACTCTTCACCGTTTAAGGATACATATATATTTATACTAATATTTTAAAGCTGAAGAGTTTATTTGGTGGAACGCGCTAATCTCGGGAACTACTGGTTTGAATTGAAAAATTATTTTTTTGTGTTGGTTAGTTTTTATCGAGGAAGGCTTTATAAAGCTTTAGGGTTTATAACATCACGCGACGCGACCAATAGGAGCGATCAATGAAAAATGTTACAAAAACGGGAACAGAATTATTCCTTTTTGGGAGCTTCCCTTGCGCGCTCTGCGTAAACGGCTTAAGTTACGCAAAAATCATGTGTGATGGAATTGTTCCTCTTTAAAAGTTCTATAAAAAAGTCCTTGACATCTTATGTCTATCTTTGAAGATTGACTCACTGTAGCCTTTTTTGTGACTCACTTTAACCTCTTTTGTGGTAACCAAATTTGTTCGGAAGTAATATTATTAATCCAACCGCCCGCGAGGACGAAGTCGCGAGGAACAACTATTGTCAAGATACGTGATCGTTGAGCTTGTTGGTTGTAACAACATTAAATCATGAGTCTTACAGTGAACATGTTCCTGCGGATTGACAATGTCCATGCGACACAAAGATTCTTTGAGAGAAAGACTTCAGAGATGATGCCGGCCAAATCTGTACAGTCAACGAAAGCGCTTGGATCAAGGATCACTTAAATTTTCGTTACCCACGAATCCATCTGAACAATTTTTTGATTTCGACGAGATACTAAACATCACACAAATGCGCGACACAGCCAATTTATTGAATGGACATCTAATGAGAGCATAATATCGTTGACTAAGATAGAGAGTGAAGGGTTAAGGTCATAGAATATTATACCTCTGGACTGCTTTCTTTGGGGATGTGTAATGTCGTGTACCATTTCGAAGCTTACATTAGCCACACTGTGTATTCAGTGATCTCCCCTAAGTCAAATTGTCACGGGACACCATAATTCTTTTTAGAGAGAGTATGACTAAGGGATTGTTCGACTTAGGGAGAGTTTGACTGCAATCTTTTCCAGTACTAAATTGAAGAACCCACACAACAGAGCATTTCCTAGCCGAAGTCGGGTGCAGGTTTCAAAGAGTCGGAATTCTTGAACCGAACTACACGGTGCAACATGTATGTGTAGCGTAGTGCGACACAGGCGGGTCAAAATTTCCGGGACCTCGAGTTCAGCCATCGGATATAATCGCTCCATTCGATGAATGTCGCATACGACGGGCTTAAAATCGATAAAAAGTTGGTGTCTATTGATTTGAAACTCCCTGGTCTTCTCTAGGGTTTGCCTTGGTGAAAAAATTTGGTCAATAGTCGATTTGCTGAAAATGCCTTAGACGTTCACACAGTACGCTGGACCGGACTTTGTAGGTAACTTTGAGCAGTTCCGACTTAGGAGAGTCCACTGTATATTCAAGTATTCGGAATGGGAGTTTTTGTCCATATTCATAGGACATTAACTGAATACAGTCGCCTCTCTCCGATTTTTTACGGGATATCAACATTAGTGTAAGTTAGAGGGATGCGACTGTATTTATTATTTAATAAATACAATAGCAACACAGATAAGAATGTAACTTCTTCAGATCAGATCGAGTCTCGAAAACACTTCTTCCACTACACCGTCAAGTCATCCGAGTTCATGGGAAATTCAAAACTTCACGAAGGAACGTCCACTTTAAAGCCACCCGCACATTCACGCTGGATTAACCTCACAATTTTGAATATTTAAAAATAACACCCTAACACTTTCTTAAAGTTCCACTTAAGTGACTTATATATCTCACCTTTAAATTTCTCCATTTGTCGGGGATAATTGAAAAGTAGACAGCCTCTGCTATGTAGCCCACGGATTTGAACAAGAACACAATCAGGTCAATCAAGAGAAATATGAATCCTTTCAGAGGATGACCATCCAGTAGTTCCGCCATATTTTCTTTTCTATCACAAAACCAGAAACACTTCCCCGATCAAGCACAACACAAGAACTGCGACTGGTTAAAGCAACACCAGACTGTTCGAATCTAAATCGAATCTCCACCGATTGGAGTGAATGCCTTCGGATTTTGCGCTCGACGAACCAGCAACGACGATGTCTCGCGCGAGACTAACACTCAATTTGCGTTGCCTAAGACCACCACTGTGCCTGCTATCACTAACGTGGGTCTACGATCGTGTCGGCCCAATGCTCGAGACTGGTTTGTTACATTTCCATTGTTATTGCTGGGTGAAGATGGTCAGCAGTCAAATTGTGCAGAGGTGAGGGAGTCAGTCCGGGTTTATGCCGAAAACGAGGGGGTTTCTTCTCCCGTCGCCATGTCGCACTTGTTTTATGAACCTCGGGTGTGTCGGGTTCAAACAAACGCAGGCGGCACCACTTTGTCACAAATTCGGGCCTATCTAACCTCAAATTCAACAAGTTTAGGTACACACGTGTGTCGTCGGTCGGCTACATATTGCGAACATTTCATTTGGGAATGGTAACAAATGCAAATCTCTTGTGCAACGGAGTGACACATTTCATGCTTAATTTGGCTTTAATGAGTTTGAATAAGATGCTGCAGTGGAGAGTCTTCAAGTCCTCAGTCGTTCCGTAACCTGGTTGATAGACGATCCAAAGATGACCACGTTGCCGATAAAACGGCTCGCTCTAGAGACAAGCGGGCCATTGTGGCTAATCGCAGACCAACCACTCAAATTTATGCTAATGGCGATGGTCTGCCGCTTAATTATTGGCTAGTGTTATGAAAAGGGAAAGTTGTGAATTTATTCATGTATTGACACAGTTTATATTCTACTTTATATGAGAGCGTAGGTTTGGGAGGTTTCGGTGAACTGTGAAATATTTGATGACGACAGCTGTCAGAGGGAACAAAATAAAGATTGACTATCATCTGTCAGATGTTGGGTGGCTGCCTGCTGGTTGTTTTTTTCTTAAGACAATGAGGCATATCCAAGTGTCATTGATTGATCGGAACCTTTGATCGATTGGGGAATAGTAGTCGGAGAGTGGCTAGAGCAGTCATACTCAGATCAATTTGCTCTGGCATGTGTAGAGGAGTTACCCACTCAATCACACTTGTGTGGTGTGGCAATATTGAAGGCAAATGTTTGGGAATATGAGTTACCAATGAAACGATTGAATTGCATTGAAGAACTTGGGGTTTGTCATACAGAGACTAGTACTGCGATAATAAAGATCTATTGTACCTCCTTCTTTGATTTAGGATTTAAGTGCTGCCTTCATAAATTTGACAAATCTCCTAGATGGGATTTTCTGAAAGTTTCTCCCTGTTGCGAGTGTTCTGTTTATCATTTTGAATCTTTCAATGCTTGGCAGTCTTGGGCAGGCTTGGGCAGTCGATTAATAGTTTCTTCCATAGTGATCCACAGTTTCTTTCGCCTGGCAGCAGTGCCGGCAGATTTAAGTACTGAGGGATTATTTTATGCACCTGTGACCTGTTGGTACCTAACCTAACCTAGCATCCTTATTATAGGTTAAGTAGAGGGGCCTAGCACCTAGCATCCTTAGGTTAGGTTAGGTAGAGGGGTGCTAATCTATTCACCAGCCCATTTAATGAACCATGTTCGTCCATTGTGATACCAACAATCAGACTACTACCACTAATTGACCACTTCAGTGACAGTGCCGTTAAATTGATTCCAACGGCAAATGGTGACTGGACCAGATTTGAAAACCAGATAAATGCAGGGGCAGGCACTCTACCAAACCAATGGGGTTTTAGTTTTGTTCCATTAACGTCCTAGAGTGTTTAATACACTCCTGATTGTTCCAAAAACGGGATAGTTTGTTTAATAATCCATTTGCGTTTATAAAGATTTATGTCAAAGTTGTTGGATCCATAAAGAGGGGAGTGACCAATGGAGGGCTTTATGATATTCCCAGATAGCCTCACAGTAAACCTAGGTAAGCGGTGCTAAGAATATTTTTATTTTGATATTATTGCGCAACAGAAAAGAAAACATGAAATTGTCTACTGTTTTTAACTGTCAAATAAATGCCTCAGTCACGCCAGTAAATTTATTCACAATAGTCAACATTTTATCAATCCAGTTACACAATTCGGAAATCGTTTTAGATTGAAAAATGTATCAAACGTTAATTGATTGAAATTTGACACTCGGGGTGATAATCTAAAAAAAATTGTAAAAATGTACAAGTGTTCAAATAAAATTCTTAAATTAGTCTTTAAATCACGTGAATTGTGTTGCAAAATCAGCGAACATTTGGCAGATGACGTTCGTTTCGAACATTCGGCTGAACTTTAACTGAAGCCGTCCACTGTTCCGCGCGTGCTGCAGCTTTAATTCAACTGGAGCGGAGACGACTAGTATTTAGGTGACACTAATGGTCTCATAGATTGATCAGAAGGAATTCGTTTTCAATGGATTCATGGCCGTGTGAACGGCAAAGCAAGAAGTTATTGTTGCTTGGCGTTCAATATTCATGAACTGTCTTGACGGCACTTTTTGACTGATTTTTTTCAATGTACACACCAAAGTCCAGGTTATGGTTAAATAAATAAGAGGCCTTGCTTAACATTTGAAAAAGATTCAATTTAAAATTTCCGGTGGCTACAAGGCACAGTAAACACTCAAAGCAACTTGTCAACTTGAATTTATCTTCAAACCACAAATAGTAAACAACTGTCTGTGCCGCTCGCTCGCTAGCTAGATGAGTTGTTGCGATATTATTTAATTGAAAAATAAAACGATGTTAACAACAAACTCTAGCCTATCACGTACAAAGCAACATATTCACTTTTCCGGCATTTAGAAGCATCACAGTTGAACTCCTCCACGCGGCAAGCAAAGCTATTTCTTGTTTCTCGTTTTTTAGACACATATGTACAATAGCACACTTTTATATTCCCGTCACGTCCTTTCAGCTAATTAGTATTCCTTATGCATTAATTGGCATTTAATCCGATGTAACGTGGGGCCTCGCATGCAGATGTGCGCGCCGGATTTGCCTCAATAATTCCAAAAGTCTCATTTGTCTTAGATTTCTGTTGCCTTTCACAATAATGCGCAATCCACAACCTTTGACGAGACCTTCTTGCAGTCGTTGACAACCGTCATCAGTTGGTTCAAGCAAAGAAAAGAAAACGAAATTTGCTAAAGATTGTCTTGTCAAGCATTTTGCGACAAGATTTCATTTGATGTGGTCCACGCTGAGTACCACAATATTCGTGTTGTGTTAATTTGAAACTGGATGCAATTAAAGCACACATTTCATTCACACTGTTGTGAATGAATGACCTGTTATGTTAGGCATGTCTACAGGGTAGACTGGCCTGGCAGAGACCTCGCCAAGCTTCGGGTCTTGTGTTCATAAAGAGGTCTTCAAGGGAGGTAAGGCTGTTTGTTTCGCTTTAATGCAAGAAACACTACTTCTGTAAATTAGTGTTCTCTCTAGCCGATGGTTAACACACGTCCGTACTACATGGCTTAGTTTTTAATCAAAAAAGGCTTGGAGAAGAAATTAAAGTCCATTCTTCTGATAGATTTTTACTCATTGAGTGGTCAGGTATTATTACAAGAAAGCCATCTCGGATATCACGAGTGCGAAGGCTTCTGGCTCCCAGTTAGGTCAAAAATGCCCTGTCAAAGGCGTGTATCCATTGTGGGAACGTCGTAGCGGTTGTACATTAAGCCCAATCGCGGTGATGACTGAAGATTAATGCTAACACGGCAACTAGTTTGAGAAGTCTATCGTTGTGTACGACTATGATACATAACATAAATGGTTTAGGAAGGTATTGCGACGTCAAGCAAAACGTTTTAGATTGGCTTCGCATTTTACCGAGTAGAAAGTTTGTCCAATAATTCATAAGCGTCATTGGTACCTGAAGTAGAACTCATGTCATTGATTCGCCGTTTCCGGTCCTCATGGGCAAGTGGATTTTGCAACATGAGACTTAGCTTGTCAATGCCCTCGAGCTTATCCGAGTACGTGCACAGACTAGTGGGAGTTCGTAAATCTAGTCTTGACATCTGAGTTAAGCAGAATCGTCTCGAAAGTTATTTTAAAAAATAAATATGTCAGCCTCGCTGTATCTAACCGAGTGTCGTAGTCGAGCTCGAGGGCAACTCATAAACATAGGCTACTGCGATATGGTGTACACTATAGTTATTAACAATTATCTGATAATTTTTAGGCAATTTAAACCAAATTTTTAAGCTTTATTAGATTCGATTTATTTAGTAGTATTTCTGAAAGAAATCCTAAAAAGCCCATGTTCCAACGCGGGTTCGATCAACTGCGGTGCGGTTACGAGGATGTTTCTGGCTTTATTTCTTTTGAAAAATAAATATGAGCAGTCGTCATCGTCAACTGCTCCAGAACACAGTCAACGATAACATGACGTGTTAATGGTTATTTTAAATCAGCTCCTGAATGAGATGGAGTATCAATGGATGTTGTAAATGACGCCAAGTTGAAATTTGCGAAAGGCTGAGTTCTTGCGGCTCTTCTTCTTGCAATGAACAACCACGATCTTTTAAGGATACCCCCAATTCTGTTTTTACACGGTTTTGACTTAATATGGCTTTGATCCCATTTTCACACTATTTCAATCGATAAGCACGATGATGATAGCGAATAGAAAAGGAATCATGTTTTTTTTTTACACGGTTTTGCCTGGGACTTAGTTACCGTGTAAACAGAATTTCGTTAACTCACGAGTGTTTTGTTCACTGAAACGGTCAACTTGCTAAAACGTCAAATGCGCGTAACACGCGAAAGCTTACATCGGTCGGTTGTATGCCTCCGTGAGTATTATGTTTCCGAGTTTTAACCTTTTCGTTTTATTTCATTTCAAGCCTGGGAGTGTGCATCACGTCGTCTCTCGCCGCGCCATTGATGAATTTTGAGATGTTTGTGGAATGTCAAGAGCCGCACAACTCCACTCAAGAATGTCACTGTGTTTGCTAAGAATGTCAAACTGAGAACGCAGAAGTAACGAACTGTGAACTGTGCAGTCGATTAAGGTTGAAAAATAAAATGTTGTTAACAACAAATTCTATTCTATCACGTACAAAGCAAGATATTGCTAGGTTAGTAAAATAGCTACCACGGGTTAACCAACGACCGTACCCTTTAGCGATCCAAAGACGATTGCCAACAGAGATAATGGATGATAGAGATATCCAACTTCGGCCATTTTTTCCCCTAGCCCACAACGAATATGTAGTGGTAATCCCTTGTATTTCACTTAAACATTTACAACGCTCGTCAATTCACCACAATATGGCGGCCGATTCGTGAATTTTGTGGGAAAAAAGCGGCAGATTCATGAATTTAGTGGGAATCCATTTACTTTCCATGTAACGTACATGGGTATGTTGTTCGAAGGGTGTTCAAAAGTTGACTAGTATTTTTAAGGGAATTTTCTTACATTGTTATATGGACTTTCGTGAATAACAATGTATTGCAACGTCCATTTAACTGGAACTATTTGACCTTAAATTAATTCTTAAGTGTATATATAGCCTATTCATAAACCATACCTGACAAATTAACTCAAAAAATGAAGCCCGCTTTATACACTTAAATCATGAATTCTGAAAAACTCATGAATTCAATTTAAACAATTTGATAAGAACAATGGCAATATATTGCAACTTTTACTAATGCTAAAAAATGGTTGTCAAAACATCATTTTTGTGATTCACGCTTCAATAATATTTGTATTATTGGTTAACTGAACGTGTGAATGTATTATTAATTTTTATTCATATGAAACAATTCACACTATGTTGTGCATTCATTAATTATGTCCAAGTATTTCAGATTGTAAATTGCTCAAAGTTTTAATGAATCGACTTCATGAACATAAGCTTTGTTCGTTCGTTTACCCCTCCATACTGTGTTGAAAATTGAACACCAAAATTTGAAAAAAACGTTCAAATAACGAGCGAATTTTCAAATAAGAACTGTAATTCACCCCATTACTAAGGTGGGGAAGGGTATCAGCTGTCTCCACAGCGGTTCTCAAGAGCTCACACGTATTCACAGACAGGGCACAAAAAGCGTATAAAAAACGCTGTCAGGTGAAGTCAAGGGGCAAGGGAGGTAGAAGTTGGATATCTCTATTATAGGTTATCTCTGATTGCCAATGCATGTCCTCTCTCATTCACCCGATCGTTGGCCACCCTCTCTTTCACTCAAGAGGGTAGTTTATGTTGATGGTTGAGTCGATCGAAAAAAGGGATCATTTTTATTCCTCGTGTAATATGGCTCAACAATATTCACTATTTCTATGTCATGCAGAACGTAAATACAAAAATGTTCTTATTCCTTTTTTGGTCACATTCTTCTCAACGTCGGCATTTTTCCAATTCCGATACAGTTTAATTGTGTTTTTGTTACTCTCTCTTTCCCACACACACGTTGTATGCTTCCACTACGCTGCAAGAACACAGAAAATAAGGTAATTCAAAAAAGAGAACATGAACAATCTTCAATCACTGCTTACACGAATTATCCTCAGCACTTCACGTTCCTTACCAACAATCTGCTTCAGTTGTCGCCGCCATCTTACGAATTACGCGTGGTTTAGTTTAATATTTTTAATTTATTAATTTAAAGCTGGTATACAATAATATTATAAAAATATATATTCAGCCTAACAAGCGAGGGCAGCGAGTGCCTTGAGCTTATGGTTTGGTTTACTAGGATTGTCAAAAAAAGGAAATCTATCCATTGCTTACTATTCTCCGCTCCTCACCTCTCTCCATAGCAATATGAACAGACAAACTGCTGCTGTAGATTCTATTCATTCTTAATGCATAAGGGAGCATAATACAATTGAATCTACACACTCGACATTTTAACCCTGGATGTCATCTCTCTCCTTACCTGATTCCGATTTTCACCGTCACGTGCCTCAGTAAAACAAGTCCCATCCTAAGCAGCAACCACTCGCAACAGTACTTGTACCATTCGCAGTGCACTCTACAGAGGGCGCTCACAAATAGTCATATGCACAAACCATTTATGAAAAGTGTGCTCACCTGAGATATAAATGGAATTCTCCCCTGACAGCAATCTAGTTTCCTTATAATTCACATATTTTCTTTCAGGCCATGCCATGCTAAGTAGAAGTTTTGAATAACGGTTCGACGGAAGTGTGTGTCTTCTGTTTGTGATGGCACGTAGCTGGACATTGATCGCTAGAACCGTTTTTCAGTGTTTGCAGATCTGCTCAGTGGCATCCGTCACACTCCTGTTTTTCTCAGTAATTCTCTGGCAGATTAATTGGGGGCGTTATCGCCGAACTCCCGTATGCATGGCGGCGGGCCAAACGCACGGTCGCAGGCGTCGAGGTTCCCCATACTCGATTGCTTGCACGAGGTCAGCGACACTCCCAAGGTCTGCCACTTTCAAAATTTCTTGGTTAAGTAACTTGTAGCTTAGCTTCGGATTTTCGTAAATTTGCTGTTCAGAACACTTCCATAACAGTGGCATTGCCGAGCAATTTGCCCATAATTTTTTTTTTTTTTTCTTCAGAAGAATATCTTTTTTTTGTCGTTTGTGTGAGCTCTGTTTTTGCACAGTTGTGTGGCTTCTGTTGGCTTCATGGTGCGTGGAGTTTGATCATTTCTTCTTGTAATTAACTGAAATGTGTTGCAGGATGTGAACATGGCATTCTTGTGGAAATGCGATGGTTGGGGCAAAGAAACACTTCGTTTTTTCTTCTAAGTCGGAAGAGTTGACTAGTGTTGACTGAGTCATGTATTTACTCTACAAATGGTGTTGATGCTGTTTTTCGGGAACGGAAGGACATCGCGAACAAGTGAACTGACGAATGGAGCGTCAATGTTTTTCTATTTATTGATTTGTGGAGATTTAGTAAACTGGATGTTAGGAGGTTGGTGTAGGTTGTGTGTATGGTTGGTCAAATATTTTCCACAGAGACATCAGGCCGATGTTCTATTCGCTTTTTAATGTCCAACAAGACTGCTAGTGTTGAACTTTTCGAAGCAGCTGGCGATGATTTGGTTGGGTGGATATACCAACTCATCTGTAATATCTGGTCGGGTGAAACTATGCCTGATTGTTAGAAATAAAAAAAAATCACTAGGCTTAAGAGCACTTCAATGTATATTTTATTTTAAACTTTATAAAATAAACTAATAAAAAAGCAAAGCAAAGTTAATCAAAGCGAAGCGAAGCGCTTCAAAACTTCTAGTTGACCTGCGTCGATGATAGTCTTTTCGCAACTGCACCCAAATACCCAAATGCGTGTATTTATATTCGCTTGTTCGTCTGCATATATGGGTTGACAGAGTTAGCAAGAAATAAGGATATTAAGTAACACCGATATATGAAATCTCTCGTTTTTTTTATTACCAAGCACTTACCACGGTTTTGAATACCCTTTGAATGTTAAGAACATTACGAGCGTTGAGGAAATGGGAAAGGATCAGAAAGGAATTACCGATGCACTTTGGAGGGAAAGATTGATTCGAGTCGGGTAAAGCTTTCCACATCCGCGTGGTACAGCTCAAGAAAGAATCTCTGTATTTAACCGTTCGTTCAAAATTAGGCTGGAGAGTAAATTTAACTACACGCATATGCATTCGGGTTGGTTTGTTCAAGAGGAGGAATACAACTAGCCATTTCAGCTGGGAATTGTTTGTGGAAATATCGGTAAGATAATGAGAGACATGAAACATCACATTCAAGGGATGTAATGTTTACTATCATTTTGAAGGGCCTTTCCTGGATATCGTCCCAAAGGCGCAACTGAGTTGGAGGAGCCACATGCCAGACGTGTGGGTTGTATACAAGTTTTCGACGTATGCAAGTCTTGTATTTTACAGGGAGATCAGATTGGGAGAACAACCTTATTCAACGGCGAAGGAAACCCAAACATTTCGCTGGATTTTTAGTGACACAATATGTCTGGCCGTTCGGAGTCGGCATTAAACTGTAGGTCCCTTCCACTCGTGAGGGAACAATAGCATGCACAACACGAGTGGTTGCTGAGAAGCTAGGCCCAGGTCCGCCTCGGACTGTAGCGCCTCCCATATTATTATTATTATATGTGGGACGGCCCATTGCAAATGATTAGCGACTCGCATACCAAGAATCAAAATCTGTTCAGTTTCTTCTACAAACTCGTCGCGTGACAACGGGGGAAGGTTTCGCGTTAAGAAGACAGCATTCGGTCTTGTAAGTGATGTTTAGTTCCCCTAGCATGATTTTATCGATATTTGAATTTAATATGGTTGGTGGTCCACAGGAGGATGAGGACGATTGTGTGTGAACCAGTAAGGAAACCTGAGCTTGCTGTTGTCCGCAAATCAACTCAGTGAATTAGTAGTTAGTGAGAACAGCGCTTATAAAGAAGAGGGCTTGAGACACACCTGTATGTTAGTTGATTTTTGAAGAATGCAGTTGCTCTTCATCATGAGTCGCCGTGGCGTAGTGGGTTACTGCGTCGACTCCTACGCAGAGGGTGCAAGGTTCGAATCCCCAATCTACCAACTTTCATAATTCACGGCTTCCACCTCTTTCGAGTCACCGACAATGCTCAAAGTGTATTCCTGTCTAGAAATAGCTTCTCAACTTTGCCGTTCGGCGTCGGCATAAAACTGTAGGTCCCTTTCACTCGTGAAAGAACAATAGCACGTACAACACGAGTGGTTGCTGAGAAGCTAGGCCGAGGTCCGCCTCGGACTGTCGCGCCACCTATATTATTGTTATAGTTGCTCTTCATCGTTGCTCATTGAAACAGTATTGGAAACAGTATCGGACCTAGTTCAATGGTGATGATCTTTTTCGAGAACAGAGATACATCTGAACCGCTGAAAAATAAACTATTACCCAAGCTCAGGTGTGTCGTTGACTTCCCAGAACTTTTTTAAAGCATACAGTGTATAGACTGCAGGTGACAGAATAATCATTGACAGAACACTTAATGGTCCATGTATGCAATACTCAACACGTCTAGCTTAAAATCATATCACTGGAAAATGTGCTGCATAGTGTTGTTCGTGATATTGAGGGTACATTGAATAATAAGAAATTGACAATGTCAGCCTACCTTGATATCGAGGGTGCCTTCAACAATGCAAACACAGAAGCCATACAAGTAGACGAATCCATTGTATCCTGGATCGGTAATATGCTAAACAGCAGAATTCAATGGGTACAGTTCTATAAGGAAGGTGACAACTAGAGACAAACCACAGGGTGCGGTTCCCACCCCCTACTATGGCTTCTTACAGTTAACAAAATCCTTAAAATCTTCATAGAGGAAGGCCATAGCATATGGAGTGGAATTAAATGCTTCAAAAACTCAATTCTGTCTGCAGTCACTAAAGTCAGTCAGTCATTATCCATGATTGGCGCTTGTGTCGATTAAACCAGAAAACTTTCCATGGCCTGTGTTGGAACGATCACATATTTGAGGTCGCCAAAAATGCTGCGAAATGTTTAGGTTTCCTTAATCGATGCAAGAAATATTTCACCTCCTCTGATTTGGCCCTAATTTATGGCTTACATCCGCCCCAAGCTTGAGTATAACTCTCATATCTGGTCTAGTGCCCCCAAGACCACTCTGCACCTCCTAGCGAGCGATAAAACTTATGGAGACCGTAATATCGCAGAGTCATTAGACTCTCTCGAGCATCGACGTACCGTCTCTTCTTTGTCGGTGTTTTATCGCTATTTTGACAAACGATGTTCAAGTGAGCTAGCCAACTGGATTCCCCCCCTCCATGAATTCACCCGCAATACCCGTCTCACCAGGAGTGCCCATCAGTACACCGTTAAGCCTACTTTCGGGCGTACAGTTAAATTCAGAGACTCGTTCTTTAGCCGCACTAGACAAATATGGAATGCTCTTCCCAGCCTAATATTTCCCACAGATTACAACCCGCAGATATTTAAGACCAATGTGCACAGGTACCTTTCTCTCCCTTTCTCCCTCTATACCTTCAGCCCGTGCTGGGACTTAACCCCGGATACATAAGGGTATTAGCAATCCTTTGAGGACGCGCAACTTATACAAAAAGAGATGAAAATTTCCATATTTACCTCATATCCTTGTCTGACAACAGCTTGTGGAAATTTCGAATCTGATGGATTTTTCTGCAGATCGAGGCCGTCTGCGGAAACCTTTATATACATCTAACCATTGGTCATTACAAAAGAAATTTACACGACACTAAGCCTCAATCTACGAACACTGTCTATTCAAACTAGGTAGGATAACCATCGGCGTCCTTACTAGCGACTGTGAAATAAGATTTCCTACAGAATGACTCTTGTACAAAGTGCAAAGACGAGGAAGAGGAGGAGACCATAAATCATATTTTCGTTTTGTCAAGTTTGTCAAGTGGTACCACTGCTCATCGCCCTAACCAACCGACGCAATGTTCTTATCTTGCGACTTGTAAGTTCTCTATTTTATCTTATCTACATATCTTATTGCCAAAATCTTTGATTTGTGGTTTGACATGTTATTATTTCGGGCATCATCGTCCACGGCTTAATCTCAGGCTTATAATTTGAGTTACTTACTGTAATGTGACATCTAAAGCCACTTGTGCCATTTTCTGTTACCAAATGAGTCACATTGAATTTTGACAGTTCTCCTGCGGTAATAAATGTGCACAGTCAGTTGCAAAAGTGTTGTTAACTTTGTGCTTGGCGTTTTTTTTTCTTCTTAATTCGTCCTCAACAAGAATTGGTTTAACTGGTTTTTGCTGCTGATTTTATGGACCCTTATTTATTTATTCCCTACAATGCCTCTCATACAATCGCACAGGCACTGGAGGAACGTAGAAGCAGAACTTGTAGCATTAATAGACTAACTACTCTAGAGTAATTACAGTGGACTCCCGCTAGGTCTTGTCACGGTATACCAAAATGTATTGGAGTTAGGCAGAAATTCAACTGTAATCGAGAGTCCACTGTAACGCTACTCTGGGAAACCCCTCCACAAAAGGTTCGAACAGAATGGGTTCACCTCAAGGAGGAGTACTATCCCGTTTTCTCAGAAACTTGCAGTGAACTGCTACTTCTGCTGTAGAAAACGGGGTACAAAATGATTGCCTATACGGACGATGTCGCCAAAACCTTCTCGGGTATCAGGAATATATCCCTAAGTCTTGAGGGATCTTACGCAATATGGTGTCAATCTACTTATCAACTGAGCGACTGATAATGGTCTATTTATTATTTCTATCGCTGTACTTCAAGAATCGTATGTTATTTTACTAGAACAGGAACATTATAACATAAAATATTATTTTGCTTGACATGATTGAAATTATTGATTTCAAATTACTTCAATTATAATTTAAGAGTGTAGAGTTGTGATTTTAAAATTTAATGCAATTAGAATACATATGCGTAGAGAAAGAGTTAAAACTGAAGTTAGTAGGAATTATTTCAGTTCGAGCGGGAGAAACAAGAGTTACAAAATTGTCTGTGTTCGGTCTTAGACCCTACGTGAAGGTAGGTGGTTCCATAAATGAAAGCATTTATGAAAAAGTGCCTGCGTGACATTAGACAAATATGATTGGAGGGTTTCAAGGTAATATTACGACTTTATATATATATCGACAGAAGGGGATCTTTTCATATTATGACGTAAATAAATAAATTCCTAGTGTGCTGATATGCACCCGCCTAGGTCTGTATCGAGAGGCCTCTCTCTCTCTCTCTCTCTCTCTCTTTTTCTCTCTCTCTCTCCAACTTGATCTTTCTCAGAAGATAGGATTGGAGAGAGCCACGCTATTTAAGCCTACTGCATTGTTTAAGTTAATTTAGTCTTAAGTCGTAAACCTACAAGTGGTATAATAAGGATATAATTAATCTTTTCTTACCAAACGGAGTTCTTTTTTTATTATGGAAATAATTGTTATCCTGTTTCTTGTGAATAATTTTGAAGAATAATATGCACGACCGGTTGCATAAAAATGCGTTCAATTCGCATCCTAGGAGGATGCAAGGTTGTTCCGAGACATGATCAAGTCTTCGAAGGTTAAAAACATACCGTTCAGCCGCGTTGATGGCTTTTGTCAATTTAAGGGAGGACGAATAATCACAGTCAGCGAACAACTCAGATCCATTTGTCATGAGTGCTCTGGCAAGTTTTAATTTTGCGTTCACAGGGAGAATAAATTTGTTGATTGATAACATCAACTGCGGTCGAGTTCAGTTGTATTAGCGGGAAATTGGACAAGGAAGGCGATTGTTTCGATAACGGGATGACTCTGGTTTTGTTAGGATAGAGCATTAGACCATTTTGTGTAAACCAATTGGCAATGGAGTCCAAGTCCTCGTTTATTTTAGCAACTGAGTCTTCAACCATACCAAGAGGGAAACTGAAGTAGATTTAGACATCGTCTGCATAGATGTGGAATTTAAAATAGGATAAAACTAGTGGAAGGTCTTTGATAAACATTCAAAATATTAACGGACCGAGAATGAAACCTTGAGGAACACCATAACGTAAGTCGCAAAAGGATGACAGTTTAGATTTATGGAAAAAAGCTTGGACTCGGTTAGAAAGATACGAGAGAATTAATTTATTAGTAGGATTACAGAAGTTTAATTGGGTGGACAGTTTATGACAAAGTATCGTTGGGTCTACGCCGTCAAATGCTTTCGAGAAGTCGAGTAAGGTTAGTATGATCGTTTTGTCTTCGTCGATAGCTCTTCAAATATCGTCTGTTACTATTAATAAGGCTGTAACATAGCTATGTCCTTTGCGGAAACCTGATTAAACACTTCTAAGATAAAAGGAAGGATTGCAATAGGTTGGAATTCAGGTGGATTGATTTTCTTGGGTATTGGGTTATCTTAGCTTTCTTCCACAGTGTAGGGTAGCGCGTCATGATTATTGTGTTAATGTGCGTAATATGATGAAGTATTACTGGAAGCAATACTTTAATGAAGTCAGGGTGGATATTTTCTAGATCCAGAGATTTTGACTTGATGGCAAATACTGCACAACCGACTGTGCAGGAATCGACTCTTGCGAGTTCAAAGGCATTTGCTTGAGTGTTGTTTAAAAGTGTTGGAGGCATTCATTCGGAGACTGCGGGACCAGTAAAAGTGAATCGATAATTCAAGTTAATGTTTATAAAACTAAAATCAAGGAAAATAAAATCCCCCTCCCTAAATGCGAAATACCACGACTTCATACTGGATAGAAGACTAGCCCGGAGGCTTAATACAGAAGAGTAAGGAAGGCCATTACGGCCTTATATACTAGCGAGAAAGCCTTTGGACACAAATGGGGTCTTTAACCTTATATGACACACTGGCTTTTTATAGCTGTCATCAGACCCATCCTCTCATACGGCGTAGTAGTACTCGGGCACAAACTTAACGTCGATACCCATCTAAATAAATTAAGCAAGGTACAGAGACAAGCCTGCATCAGTGGATCCCTTGAAACTATTCCCACTGATGCTCTGGAAATTCTCCTGAAGCCTGTTAGATACCTTTGGTAAGCAAATAGCAACCAATGGTGTATCTTACCGGATAGCCAGGCAGCAATCAAATACCTTGTATCGTTCTATATAAACTCTAAAATAGCAATCGACTGCCACGCATCTTTTAAAGAGATATCAGAACAGTTCAATATTCGCCTGTGCTGGGTGCCAGGCCATAGTGACATCCCGAGAAACAACACAGCTGATCACTCACTGATCAGCGCCATCATTAATCAGGACAACCCTACAATGTCTCACATATTCTCGACTGAACTACGTTGGTCTGCTGATTGTGCCTGATGTGAAAGTCTGCATTCGTGTACAAGTGAAAATCAACAAAGCATAAAACACTACTGTTACCCAATTTGGAAGCTTCTGGAATTCTGGAATTCAGTGCTTCAAAAACTCAATGCAGTCTGCTGTCATTCAAGAGCGAACCCTTGGTAATCAGCCATTATCCTTGGCTCCCATTGGTTGGTACATGTATCAACACAACACTTAGTTGCAACGATCACAACTAAGTAAACTACCCTAATTCGAGCATTCATTTAGAAGCCATTGATCTATCAACAAGAAAAGAATGGACGCAAATATACAACGTTATTTATTTTTGTTAATTTATTTTTTAAATAAATGAGTTATAAAATAACGACGATTTCATTTTTATGGTATGATTAATATGGGAGGCTCGTTACTGGAACGCTAAGGGCTCGAATTATTAATAGGGGGGCTCGGTACTGGCTCATGTCTCATTTGTACTTTATTTAAATTTATAAAATTTGAGTCCATTACTTACAAAAAGTTTTTGTTTATATCAAACAGTAATACATCAAACTTTCCTTAAATGACAAAATTGTTTTCTTTGAAGCCAAAACTTTTTGAAGTCAAAACATTCCTTAAGGAGGCTCGCTTCTGGGTAGTTTAATATTTGATGTCGCCCAATATGCTCCAAATTTGTTAGGTTTCCCTAATCAATACAAGAAATATTTCACCCCCTCTGATTAGGCCGTAATTTAAGGCCCGTCCCAAGCTTAAGTACTACGCTCATATCTGGTCTGGTGACCCCAAGGATCACCCTGCACCCAGTAAGATCCAAAAGCTAGCTATTAAACAGGAAACAAAAATGTCGAAAACTCGCTCGAACATCTACGTACCGTGTATTCTTTGTCCCTGTTTTATTGCTGTTTTAAACGATGCTCAAGTGTGCTAGCTAATTGCATTCCTCCTCTCCATGAATTAACCCGGAATCCCCCGCAAACCCTAATGCTCGCGCAAATAAAAGCTGACTCTCCTTTATTAGTGAAACATTTTAATTATATACATTTCATCTTTACGACTAATTTATTAGTTTCAATCGCTGTCCGTTTGATTCTCATACTGCGAAATGTTCAGTCATGTGCTTTACAAGTACGTGTGTATAAATATGCAGAACAAACTCGATTTACGCAAGGTTACGTAAGTAAATTAGCAGCTTGAAGATTACATATTTCCAACTATTAATCACTTTGATTATCCGCAGTCTGAAACTCAGCTAATCTAAGTTCTAGCAAATTTCCTTCAAATTATTCGTAACCACTCTACCTAGATTTATTTTTAGCTGAAAACATTCCCCAGATCAACATGTGCTATTTCAGAGCAGTTGTCACAAGCCTCCGTGGCGCAATTGGTTAGCGCGTTCGGCTGTTAACCGAAAGGTTGGTGGTTCGAGTCCACCCGGGGGCGACTATCTTTTTTTTTTAATTTTTCTCAGTCAAGTAAGAAAATGTATCAAAGAACACTGCCGAGGAGAACTTGTGATGGTGGGTGATAACGAGTAAAGAGAGTGGAAGGGATGATGAACATTTTTATTTCTTTCCTTTTGAAGATTTCCGCGGTGGTTTTCTTTCATTGACGGCGGTGTGCTATTTCTTAAGTTGTGTTGCTAAAGAAATGAATCACCGTTTATGTGTTTAGTCCGAATTATCATCAAGTAATAATTCAAACAGAATACTGTATGTCCGTGTACAGTGGAGTCCATTTGTCACGGGATACCATAATTTGTTCGGGCGCCTGGCTGAGAGAGAGGTTTTTGTATGTAAATGGAGATGGAGTGGAGGGAAATTCCCCTTGGAGAGAGTCCACTGTATTTGAAATTGTACTTGCCCGTTTTCAGTGTAAGCCATTTGGGAACTTGTAGTTCTGTACTTTTCAAATTTGGGACACCCAAGGCAAAGCAACCATGTAAAGGGGTTTTAATAAGGACTTGACAACTTTTTTGTAAGCAAAACGCAAACCATTTGAGATACTTCAAAAACAAATTTCAAACTTATTGGGTTGAAGAACAATCAAAACATTTATGAATGGAACTTGTCTTCGTTCATATGGCCACCGCGGGCTCGTTTGCAGCGGTCGATTCGTTAAATCCCATTTTCAAGGACTCGACCACACATTTCGGCCGCAACTGTCGCTATTTCACGTTCAATGTTCGCTCAAAGTTCCTCCAACGTCGTCAGCTTGTTGACATAAACCAATGACTTAACGAAGCCCCACATAAAATAGTCAAGTAGCGTTATATCGCACGACAATCGACTGACCCGTTTCTTGAGATAACCCGCTCACCATACTTACTCTTCAATAAATCGATTGCAATGTGTGCTGTGTGGCTTGTGGCACCATCCTGTTGAAACCACATGTCTTCCAAGTTCATATGATTCAATTCGGGCTCAAAATCATCGGTAATCATGGCGCGCGAATTATAAGTTAAAGTAAAAAAAATGAATTTTTATTCCTTCTTTGTTGAGTACAGAACAAGAACTAAGTTATCACCTAATTACAACATTCCATGTCACCTAACATTTACAAAAGCGATCGGTCGCCGGAAGCTCAGCAGACGCTGATAAGTCAATTTTGTGGCGATCACCTTTGCAATTACATATCGGATTACTTTCTGGCGGAAAAGTACCAGACTGTTGACAACGCACTATTCCGCTGCTGCTGCTGTTTGGTTTCGTGGTGTTCGATTGCTGAAGATGCACTTTGCTGTTGTTGTTGTTGGCTATGGTGGTGTTCTCGTAACTCGCGCGATAACGCTGACCATTCACAGCAACGTGGCGATCGTTATAGTCGACGAAAAAACGTAACCCAATAACGCCGCCGGCATGCAAACCGCACCAAACAGTTACTTTTTGTGGATGAAGTGGTGATTCATGAAGCACATGTGGATTTTGACCCGGCCAATAATTTGTAAACATTGAACTGTTATTTGTCATTGAGTTATTGAGTCAGCCTGATCTTGTAAGGGTGAAAGCAAAGATTCTTACGCAAAATACGCCATAATGTGGTCAGAGCGATGCTCAATTCCTGAGAACGCCGTGGAATTGACTGATCTGGATCGTTTGCTACGGACGTCTAAACGACGACACTTCGACAAACCCGTTGTCCCACTGACACTGCAACATCACACAGCGAATATGTAAACTCAAATTTGTACACTAAACTTGTTATTGCCTGTCTACTAGGGCGAGAATTACGACCGAAAATTTGAGTTAGACGCTCATAAAGTTGCGGGCACCGACTCCGAAAAATTTTACAATTCGCAGACGTTGCTCGTTTGTGTGCCTAACCATGATGAGTTTACTGAATAAATTGACAGCGACAGTCTAATGATAAGTGAAAGAGTGCGTTCACAAATTAAATTAAAAGTTGTCAAGTCCCTATTGTAAAACCCTTTAGAAGGACAGCATCTCACCCACTGGCTTAGAACAAGTAGGAAAGGAAGAGGAACTTCCATCCGTACAACACGACATTTAAGGAACTCACAAAACACTATTCGAATGCATAACGAGAACCATGACAAGTTCACTTTTACTTTAATTCTACCAGAACTCCACCCGACCGCACTGTTTGAGTTTTCGAGACGAAATACAATTCATGTCCACAGGTCCCCGTCATCATTTCGCACAATGAGCACCAGTAATGTGTGTGTATTCAGCTGTGATCCTTTTTGCCTGACGGCACACAGTCGTCCTTTTTGCCTGGCGGCACACAGTCGTCGGACACTCCTTTGATGTGTCGCGATGTGCAGTCCCCAGATAACCACTATCTATCCAGCGAGAGATAAGGAATAATGATGTGTCTGTATGCACTTCTGCTGACCAGACGAGTGCGTCCTGTTGCAATTATCCACCTAAACGCGATGTCGCGATCCCCAATTTACTAACTCTCACAATTCACGGCTCCACCTCTGAAAATGCTGAAAGAGTATTCCTGTCTAGAAAAAAGCCGTTCGGAGTCGGCATAAAACTGTAGGTCCCTACCACTTGGACGCAATACACGAGTGGTTGCTGGTAACCTAGGACCAGGTTCACCTCAGACTGTCACCCACTCCATATAAACGCCATGTCAAATGAACGAAAGTAATGCCTTGAGAAAGCAAATTTTA
This sequence comes from Eristalis intricaria, assembly GCA_964034865.1. Lineage (NCBI taxonomy): Eukaryota > Metazoa > Arthropoda > Insecta > Diptera > Syrphidae > Eristalis > Eristalis intricaria. Next base: position 47,878,225 of record OZ035874.1, read on the forward strand.
GCTTCCATTTTCAGACATGTTCTGCTCGGTGCATATTTCTCAAATGGTCTGCAGCAGAGATCTCGTTCAACGCATTTACTTTGGGTTTTTTTACCACTCTACCTCATTGATCCTTCAGGAAATATTCATCGTCATCGCATGCATGTGTTCAGTTCATGTAGTCATACCAATCGAAGCACAAGGCGATGTTTGATCATTTGTTCCCTCAGATCATAGCGATGAGTGAGAAATAGCGGCGCGAGTGTTAACCGCCACCGAAATTGCTTCTACAGTTTTGCATATGTATTTGTGCATACCTTTTTAAGTCGATGCATCCTACACTACCGCAAGTTCATATTGACATAGCGGTGGTATGGGTGACCGCTTATGAATAAGAAAAACACTGCATTCATGACTCAAAGACAAATGATTTTCGAAATTTTATTTTATTAACTTTATTTTCGTAACCACAGCTGCACCTAATACGTACGTATGTAAATATGTGACATATTATGTCAATTGCGTTGCTTTTGTCATCTTTCTTCAAATCGTTGGAGTAAACAAAAAAAAAAAAAAATCACCGAAACTAGGGCCGCTTAGGCTGCTTTCACACCCGCTAAGATTCGTCGGCGATTCTTTCAAATTCCCTTTTGTGATTTCAAGCAGAGATAACCTTTAATAGAGATATCCAACTTCTACCTCCCTTGCCCCTTGATTTCATCTGACAGCGTTTTTTATGCGCTTTTTGTCCCCTGTCTGTGAATACGTGTGAGCTCTTAAGAACAGCTGTGGAACAGCTGATACCCTTCCCCACCTTAGTATTGGGGTGAATTAGAGTTCTCATTTGAAAATTCGCTCGTTATTTAAACGTTTTTTCAAATTTCGGTGTTCAATTTTCAACACAGTATGGAGGGGTAAACTAACGAACAAAGCTTATGTTCATGAAGTCGATTCATTAAAACTTTGAGCAATTTACAATCTGAAATACTTGGACATAATTAATGAATGCACAACATAGTGTGAATTGTTTCACATGAATAAAAATTAATAATACATTCACACGTTCAGTTAACCAATAATAAAAATATTATTGAAGCGTGAATCACAAAAATGATGTTTTGACAACCATTTTTTAGCATTAGTAAAAGTTGCAATATATTGCGATTGTTCTTATCAAATTGTTTAAATTGAATTCATGATTTAAGTGTATAAAGCGGGCTTCATTTTTTGAGTTAATTTGTCAGGTATGGTTTATGAATAGGCTATATATACACTTAAGAATTAATTTAAGGTCAAATAGTTCCTGTTAAATGGACTTTGCAATACATTGTTATTCACAAAAGTCCATATAACAATGTAAGAAAATTCCCTTAAAAATACTAGTCAACTTTTGAACACCCTCCGAACAACATACCCATGTACGTTACATGGAAAGTACATGGATTCCCACTAAATTCATGAATCTGGCGCTTTTTCCCACAAAATTCACGAATCGGCCGCCATATTGTGGTGAATTGACGAGCGTTGTAAATGTATAAGTGAAATACAAGGGATTACCACTACATCTTAGTTGTGGGCTAGGGGAAAAAATGGCCGAAGTTGGATATCTCTATCATCCATTATCTCTGATTTCAAGCCACTTTCACACAGGAAATCTTTCAGTCTCTCCAATTGAGATCTTAATTCTGAACTTTTACTGTTTCCTACCCTCTCTCACACATGCGTCATCTCTTTCTCACACATGTACAGCATGCTTCCAATACCGAACATTGAGAACATAAGAATAAAGCAACTCAAAGGAAAAACGAAGAGAGATAAAAGAGAATGGAAAATCCAAAAGCAAACCTCGAGCACACCAGACGTGCTGGGGGTACGTCTCACCTCCCTTGCCTACAAGATGGAAAAATCGCCGACAAAATTTTTCTGTGTGAAAGCGGCCTAGTAAGCGGTGTTTCTCTTGATCATAAGAAAAACATAGTTCAAAAAAATATGATCGCATCTCAATCGCTGCTGGTCACACCACTTTTTTTTGTGAGTATATCGCATCATCTCTCGTCTGCAGCAAATGGGCAACGAGATCGCGTCCAGCTATTTTAGCCGACAGTCTATACGCGGCAGCTTTGTTTAACTTCAAGTGTTGTTATCTTAAACCTCCAGTTGAGGTGAACGGAACTCTGAGGAATAATTTGCCTATTGGAGGCATTTTGATCTTCAACTACTGGTTAGAGACTCTCTTAGCTCCTACTTAAAAATTCAAAACAATGAGGCAAAAATAATTACTGATGATGTAATGTATTTCATATGCAAATAAATTCATCTTTTCTAGAAAAAAAAAATGCAAAAAAAACGATTCGCCCCCGGGTGGACTCGAACCACCAACCTTTCGGTTAACAGCCGAACGCGCTAACCAATTGCGCCACGGAGGCCATGTTTCCGTTAAGTGTTAGTTGCCTACACGTAGTTATTCTCTTGCTAAGAGTTAGTGTTCAGTGATTTCTCAATCTTGAAGTGACCGGGAAAAGAGCTGTATGTTGACAGGAAGCAATAGCGGTGAGAACACCAGAAAAGAGAGGGAACATGAGCAAATTAATAGCAAAGTGACATTAATAGAAACAAACTATCAAGTTGATGACTTGTTCGGTTTGTCAACCTCTCACGGACGAATGAACTCAATGGGCTTCAACTAGCTTTCACCGAATGCCCGAGGGTATGAAACCCCGTAAATGTATTCTCGCAGTTTCGTTCGGTGCGAACATATCAAGGACGCCTGTATTAAGTTTATATATAAATACCAGGAAATATATACACGATGCCTTAATTGGTAGTAACTCTTTAGACATCATCAATACGAGAAGACGAGTGTTTTTCGGAACAGAAATTGCTGTATACAATATATAGTGCATAGAAATTAAAAATACGCTTTATCTTTAGGGAATTGCTTAGTCTTTTCCTCTCGTATTTAGTAGATACGGATGGATTCAACAAGTGGAGCTTACAGACCTTTGAGGCAAGGACTGGTGTCCTAGGTATAGGTCTGAACATGAGATGAACATAAACTGTCATTAAAAACCCGTACTTCCGAGACGACTGACATCCTCGAACCAAGCAAATAAATTTACACTGATAGCTTGGTACTGCATGCTGAGGTTCTTAAAAGACTTTTTAAGAACCTCAAACTGCAGTACCATACTTTTTAATAATTGCAAGATTGTTAAAGGAGATTTCAACGCTAAACTGTGTGAGGAGTCCTCCCAATCTTTGTTATAGATGCTGGGAGACAGACACAGCCAACAATGAGTTAGGCTGTTGAACTTTGTCACGGAGCCTCTTTAATCATGCATTTAATCCGTTAACTTTGCTGTAGACTCGGACCATCCTATAGTGTCGGGTATCCTTGATGTCCCACTCAAATCGTAGTTGGATACATTTTGTTATCCCTGTCCGGTAATTGATGCGCCGGTTCCTCTTTAATCAAGAGTATTGACTAACATCTGTCCAACCCTCCAACCTCGTCAGAATTATTTATAGCCTTCTGCATTCCAGAATATTCTACTTTCAAATTGAAGGCAACAAATCAACAGAGCGGAGCACCAAGGCGGGAGTTACACAAGGATCAAAGCTGGGACCGTGGCTTTTCAACATCTACACGGCAGATCAACCCCATCCAACATACGACTGCTGTCTATTTGCAGATGACTCACTGACTTGTGCCAGCTCGATGTCACGACAGATAGCCACCCGAAGGGTCCAAATCTACACAATACCTACTACAATACAATACCAAATGGGGTCTCCGTATCAATGCTGGGAAATCGGTACTTATGTGCTTAAGGAGACCATTCCGAGGTGGATGCAGATCAGCAGCCAAATTTGGGAGCATAAAGGTAGTGCTCTTTAACTTCAAGAAAAGGTTGAAGTTCAATAGTCATTCGAAACGGACCCTTAAGAAGGCCAACCTAGGCTTCCATCGCATCTATGTCTTGATGCGCAAACAAAGTGGAATAATCATAGAACTAAGCTGCTGCTATAGAAGCAGCTTTTACGCCCGGTTTTAATGTACGGCTTCCAAATATGGCACACCATCTCTAAGATCGAATGATAAAGCTCGGAATTTTCAAAAGGAAAATTCTGTGAATATGTACCGGCCTCACCTTCGACAGGGACTGTGAAATGCATAGCAACAACAAGAAGCTCTGCCACCTAGCACACAGCCTCACCTTACAAGAGTACATGGCAACACTGTTCAGAAAGCAGTTTCAAGACATCAACAACCATCCTAACGAGGTAATCAGGAATCCCCGGACAACGCTACCTCAATGCCCTAAATCTGCTAAGCGAGCAGTACTTTTCAAGGACGTCGAGCTGCATGGATGCTAACAGATCAGCGGTAGCAATCATCATCGAGGCTAAATCTCGGCTACCAAACCACCACCCTATCCCAAAAGGGCCAACACACAAAGACACAAAAATTCAAACAAACCGGTGTAAGCAGCAGACATTGTAGGACATAACAAATAAATAATAAACCAACAATAAAACCAAATGTTTAGTTAAACATTGTACATCATTTGGGGCGCTTTTGTTATGCCAAGACCCTAAGCTACAATCAAATTTTCTTGAATCGCTCGGTCTATTCAGAACCTCGATGGCCGCCTGACTGGCTGTGTATATACCCCGTCAATCGGGTTCATTGACAGTAAGCATTGATAATTTACCTCTGGCGGGAATACACTAAAGTTGTTAGGCAGTCGGAGGGACAGGGAAAGGAGATCTTCAGCGATATCGCGGATGCTCCTAGACCGGTGCCTTGATTCGGTTTTGATCCGTCTGTGTATACTTCCAGAGTGCCAGATTTTTTGACTTAATCATTTGGCCAGTCGTCTCTATCTGGGATCAGTGCTTTATACCCAAAGTCTGCGAAGTGGTGGTATAATCATCCCTATAACGAAAATCGGGCCTGCTGTCGAAACGCCTCTGTGATGTCGGTATTATGAGTGTCGTCAAAGTAGGCGTTCTGCGTCATAAAACAACGATTTAAGCTCGAGTCGATATAGGCCCCGATTTCGAGTGGCGATAGTGCGATTGTGAATTGCGACTGATATTAATCGATTTTCCTTCAAAAATTTTAATTCGTTATACCGACACTTAAAACCCTATAGAGCGACTCACCTTTCAAAACGCCTTGAGTCGGCTTACTACAACGACGTAATAATCCATGTATCCTAAGCTACCTGGTATGCTCCAACGATTGCATTCCCTTCTGCCTTGGTAACCAAATTCAGAACGATGTGGAGATAACAACCAAGAGAGAAAATAACAGTCGCAACGAACCCCCAGAATCAGAAGATCGAATGAAAATAAAAACGGTGATGTGATGAACAGTGGACGAAAAGGCACATCTGGTGGTGGAGTCGCAGTTGTGTTTGGAAAAACCATTCCTTCTAGCTGCTAAACGGCGATGGGAATAGAAATATCACTGAGATTCCTTCCTCTCTTAATGTGGACAGTGATAAACGATAACCTCGTTCCCCTCGATTAAGACGAAGGCAAGATTGACAGACCTGCTATTGTGAATGGGACTAACAAAATTTGTCCGAAGGAATTCAAAACATTTATTTGATTTGTTTAAAAAAACCCGCTTACAATTATAAAAAATAAAATTAGAACATCTGCTTTAACTACGGCTTCTTTTTTAATTTTCAAACGAAACGAAATAAAAATATTCCTCGGTTCGTCCATCAGAAGAGCTCCCAAAGAATCGCACAGCTCCAAGTCCAACTGATCTTAATCTCGAATGGCACCCATAACCTTCTTCAGACTGAATGTGATCGGCATCTTCGTGATCCTTGGCGGTGGTAGTGCGGGCAGCAAGTAGAACGCCCCAAGATGAAGCAGCAGCAGGGCGTTGTAATGTAGATCCACATAGTTTCTCCAAAAAAGCCTTGCACGAGCTGAAATCGTTCTGTCGAGGTTCGCTTTTAGCGATCGAACCTCCGACTTAAGTCCGTCGATTTCATTTCGGAGCTTGTGTTCGGTTTTTCGCATATCTCGCACTTGGAACTCCTTTCTGTGGAGGAAAAATGACAAGATGGCTTGGGGAAGGTGACATGGGATTAGGCAGTTATCTTACTCTTTGAGGTCCATGAGGAGGGTCTCTAGCATTTTTATCTCAGAGTTCAGCTTGGAGAGCTCATTATCTTTTCGGAAGATTTCCACTAAATGCTTTTCTTCTTTTTTTTGAAACGTGACTTTGTTGAGATTTAACTGAAATTAGAAGATGAACAGCGGAATTTTTTAAAAGATGTGTGCAATGCATAAAGCAGAGAGTGTGGCTTCTAAAGACTTAAGAATCTATCTATACGTTCACCGGAATGAAGCTAGTCGCATGGACTGATGGTAGTAAACGAAGTGGACATCATCGTGCAGACCGAGGGCCTCAAAACGAGTTGGCGTGAGGTCCTAGGCTCTTCTGTGACCTCTTTGAAGGGTCTGTAGCATTGTGGGTCCCCTAGGTGGATGCCATAAATGAAGTGAGACTAGCGTTGAAGACTGCGACGTAATCTATTGATTAGTTGCCATATACTTTGATGGCCAGATGAAAAACAGCACCGTAGTTACAATAATAATATGGGTGGTGCGACTCTCCGAGGTGGACCTGGCACTGGGAAGGTGGACACGCTATTGCTGACTCCGAATCACGGAAATGTGAAGTGATTCTTGTCAAAGATCGAAAGTAATTTACGAACAAAATAAGTGATTGAACTCGAAAACAAAGAGCAAGCCACTAAAGATGTAGACGAACTTCTAGTTAATAATCGACGAAATAAATCGTTAGAGAGGAAACGGATGTGGAATGCTGCATTTCACCGTGGGTGACTTTGCCAAGGCAGGGTCTTTTATCACGAATGATGGCTGAAGAGTTGTTCAGCTTTAATGTAGGATTGGCCAAACTGTGTCCATTTCGAAACAGCTTTGAAGCCATGTGATCAGAAGGTCGAGCTTGGTGTCAAAGACGTTATTCATGCAGTTTGGGTGATGACTGAAATAAGATTTGGGTAAGCTCCATTTCAATAAACATAGTCGCGACATAAAATATATGATAAATGGACTGAGAGAATGGCAGCTCTCCAATTAGGAAAAGTTGGTATCTGCTCATTGACGCAAGGCATGCATCAAATATCCTGGACGCGAACATTCAGGGGGGCAAACGTCGACTCTGACTATTTCCTCATAGCAGCAAGATTCAGAGCTCGACTGTCCAATGTCAAAAAGCTGCACCAGCCAATAAAGAGGAGTTTTGACATTGGACTCCTGAGCACACCAGAGATTGCCAGAGCCTACGAAGAGCAACTGAGTGAGAGACTCTCCGGGATGCCCACGTTATACACCAACGCCATTGCCGCTCGGCCATTAAAGAGGCCACCTACCACCCCCGACCAGGTAACCGTGGTATGATGGCGAGTGTGAGCAGAAGAGCAGAGTCTGCAGAGTGAACAGAAGTCTGCTGGGATATGCAGACGACATGCAACTAACGAGGCATACCAAAGGCGCTGCAACGAAAAACTACGGCAGCGCAGGAGGAGTACCGGGCTAGAAGAAGGCAGAAGAAAAGCTTCCACGCCTGAAGAAAAGGTCTCTTGCAACCTTCCAGCTCAAGGACATCGAAGACTCTAGGGACAAGCACAAAATAAGGGGCCTTCTTCAAAAAAGCCAAATGCCTTGCCACTGGCTTTAGGAAAGCTACCCAGGCTCTTCAAAACTGTGAGGGTAACCTGGTTACTGACCCGCAGGGAATATTGGATGTGTTTAAGCAGCACTTCCAGCAGCTGCTTAACGGGCCTGACCAGGAGAGAGTGATAGGGAATCAAGAAAGCCCAACTCCAGTCGATGAAGTAGTCCTCCCACCTAGATTTGAAGAAGTCGGCACAGCCATCAAAAGGCCGAAGAACAACAAAGCCGCAGGCTCAGATGGCCTACCAACAGAGCTCTTCAATGCCGGTGGCGATGTTCTGCTAAGGAGCATACACCAGATCATCTGTAGAATTTGGGAGGACGAAAGCATGCCCAACGACTGCAATATCAGCTCCATACGCCTCATCCACAAGAAAGGCGATGCTCTATAGTTGACCCTTGCAACAACTATATAGGTATCCCTGCTCAACGTCGCCTACAAGATTATGTCCAGCGTACTGTGTGAACGTCTAAAGTCGTTTTGCACCGCACTCATCGGCACGTACCAGTGCGGCTTCCGGTCAGGCAAATCGACAATGGACCAAATCTTCACACTAAGGCAAACCCGGGTGAAGACCAGCGAGTTTCAAATCGATACGCAATGCCTCTTTATCCATTTTAAAGTCGCATACGACAGCATTTATCCCAAGGAGTTATTCGGTGCGATGGAAGAATTCGGGAACCCGGGAAAACTTCTCCGGTTGTGTCGCACCACGCTAACAAACACGCGATGCACCGTGCAGGTCGGCTCGAGGACTTCCGAGCCGTTTGAAACCTCCACTGGATTTCGACAATTTGGTCCTGGAGAAGATAGTGCATCTGGCAGCTGTAAGCACGGAAGGCACTATTTTCTACAAGTCAGTCCAACAGTTGGAAGCATTTATAGCAATTGAAGAATCGAGCTGGTCTTAAGGTCAATGAGGATAAAATGAAGTATATGCTATCGACCAAAAAACGATCCGTCACGCACCACCTAGGACAAAATATTACAATCGACAGCTACAATTTCAGAGAAGCTGCATCTGATGTGCTGGGTTTTAAAACGCCACCCCAAAAAAACCCCTGGTTTGACAAAGAGTGCAGGCAGGCACATTCAGCGAAGAAAGCAGCATACAAGGACACGCTGGACAGAAGGACGAGAGCGGTTTGTGAGCTCTACGAACTTAGAAGAAGGGAAGAGCACCGGCTTCTCAAAAAGAAAAAGAAAGACCATGAGAAGCGCGCGATCGAGGAAATGGAGAGGTGTTACGGCAGAAATGATGTCCGAAAGTTCTACCAACGGGTAAAACAACTATCCAATGGATGCAAAATTCGGACAGAAGCCTGTCGTGACGCAGAGCGACAACTCGTAGTAGATTCGCAGTCTATACTGAGAATCTGGAAAGGTCATTCTGTAGACTTATAAACGGCGAGGAAGACTCCAATACCGCTGTCAGGCAGAATGTTCCAGTCAACGCAATTGACGATGATGGACGATAATTCCGTCCCCCCGACTTAGACGAGGTCAAGATAGCAATATCAAGACTGAAGTCCAACAAAGCTACTGGTGCGGACGGACTGTCCGCGGAAATCTTTAAGGCAGCTAGAAATGATCTGGTTGGGCGCATGCACCAGCTCATCTGTAAGATATGGTCGGAGGAAAGCATGCCCGATGAGTGGAATCTCAGTATCGTTTGCTCGATCCACAAGAAAGGAGACCCCTTTGACTGCGCGAACTACCGGAGATAAGTCTCCTGAACATCGCTTACAAGATCTTCCCGCCGTTTGGTGTACTCGCCTGAAGCCGTTTATAAATAACCTGATAGGTCCTTATCAGTGTGGCTTCAGGCCAGGGAAGTCCATCATCGCCCAGATTTTCACACTCCGGCAGATCCTGGAAAAGACCCAAGAGATGCAGATCGACACCCACCACCTTTTTGTCGATTTCAAGGCCGCATACGCCGCATACGACAGCGTGCATAGGGACGCGCTATACAACGCCATGTCTAGTTTTGACATTCCTGCCAAACTCGTCAGGTTGTGCAGGATGACGATGGAGAATTCTCGCTGCTCCATCAAGGTCGGTAACGAACTCACCGACACCTTCAATGTCAAAAAAGGTTTCAGATAAGGCGACGCACTGTCATGTGATTTCTTTAATATCATCCTGGAGAAGATGGTGTAAGACTCACATGCCAACACTAGAGGCACGATCTTCCAGAAGTCCGTACAACTGTTAGCATACGCGGATGACAATGACGTGATTGGCAGAACACAGCGAGCCATCCATGAGGCGTTTGCTGGCATTGAGGCGGAAGCGGCTCAAATGGGTCTAGCTGTGAAAGGACGAACAACATCGACGACTTGGCCAAAACGTTACCATAGGCAGCTAAAGCTTCGAGGTAGTGAAGGACTTCGTCTACCTCGGTTCACAAGGGAACAGTACGAACAACACCAGTACCGAGATTAAACACAGAATTACTCTTGTCAATTGCTGTTTCTTTGGGCTCAAGAGGCAATTGAGTAGTAGAGTCCTGTCTCTAAGGACCAAGCTAACATTATATAACACCTTGATCATCCCCGTCCTGCTGTACCTCAATCAACTTGTTGTGCGCAGTTGGCGACAGCTGGCTTAAGGTCGTGCCGGCTGGAGTGGCTTACTGGTTGAGGCCCAGGTCCACCCCGGACTGTAGCGCCACGAGAAGAAAAAGAAGAAACTACAATTTCGAGGTAGTACAGGAGTTTGTTTACCTCGGGGCAAACGTAAAATCCACAAACGACATCACCGTGGACATCCGATGTAGAACCGCCTTTGGCAACCGGTGTTACTTCGGTTTGTCAAAACCTGGCGTAAAAACTCATGCTCTACAAAACCCTTTAGCAGGACTATATGGATCCGAAAGCTGGACGATAAACAAAACTGCGGAGCTGATACTTGGTGCCTTCGAATGAAAAATTCTACGTCGGATATATGGTCCCGTCTAAGAGGAAGGCGAATAGAGGAGAAGACGCAACTGCGAACTCTACGAGCTGTACCAAGATGTGGATGTAGTCCGGAAGGAAAAGATCTGTCGACTGTACTGGCTCGGCCACATCGAGCGCATGGATAACAATGCTCCAGATAAGAGGGGCTTCGAATCCGAGCCTCCTGGTTCAAAGGGAGAGGAAGACCGAATCTTCGGTATAAAGGCCAAGTAATCGCCGATGCAAGACAGCTTGGTCTTGATGACTGGAAGCGGCGTGCCCAGGACCGTCAGGAATGAAAGGCAGCTACCGCTCAGACTCGGCCCCGCATGGGTCGTATGCCTGATAAGTAAGTAAGTGGTAACTGCTCTGCAGCTCATGAGGTAACAAGGGAATATAAGAACTGCATTCGATTTATATTAATAAGAAAAAGGTTCTTGATCTTAAGGACTTAAATGACTTAAAATTAACATCGTTTCATTCATCCCCCGATAATCAAAATTCCCAACAAACACATTTCTTCCAGGACAAAAAATGTCTGGAATAGGAAATAACTTTGGCTAACTCCGACACGTCACACTCCCACGAGCACACATGTACATCCAAGTCTGACAAGAGCCCTCGTCCTGGTCTTCCGCTATCTTGAATGCTTTCAAGTTCACTGAACGATTGAAAGGTCTACGCCACACACGTCCTTGTTGGCACACGCCTTCACCAATGTCCACCACTTCATTTGCTTGCAAAAACAAGAAGAAATCCAACTCTCCGTAGCCTTGACCCCGACATTCAGTTGGCTATCGATTTTTATTGCAAAATGGCGCATCGCCACTCGAGGATGATTGCCGCGAGCTGGCCTACAAATTTGGCTAAAAATCAATATCGCACACTTGAACCGCACTTGACAGCCCATATTCGTTACAGTCCACTGCGGGGGGAGGTGCAATTGGAATTCCCTATGTCGTTACAAAGGAACACTGTGCGCCACAATCCTATCTTGATTGATTGCCTTGATTTGAATATTGGGAGTATGACGGCGGTTGTTGACTGACTGTTGGTGGTGGGCGCACATACGCCACGCACAGTGGAATGCTGGTGGTTTCGTTCGTAACTATGCGAATGGAATGTGGAGGGTTTACATTTTGTTTGCAAACGGTGTGAGCCGTTGGCCTAATCTAGTCTGATGATGTAACTTGTGTCGATTTTTTTTTTTGGTGGTATTTTAGTTGTGAGCTTGGAAGTGGGTTGAAAGGGGTTTCTTTGTTTTGAGCGACACGAGCAAACGGATGCATTGAGGTTCAGGGAACACATTTATTCGGACGTGCTGCTTGTTGGATTAAGGAGAACTTTCATAAAACAGAGAGTGGCCAACCAGAGAATGGGACGACATTGGTATTTAAAGGAGATAAAGAATAACGTAACATGATGCCGCGTACGAAAGCAGACACGAAGATGGTAATCTGCAGGCGAGAACTATCAATCGAGAATCTGATCTGAACGATAGGAGCCTTTCGGAAACGCAAACTTTGTGTGCGGATAGTCTGTTCCTGTGGATTTTTTAAGTGATGTTCAAAGGTACATTCAAAGGTGGTTGACTACTCGATTTCTCCTCCTCAACTGCATAATTACAACCTACTGCCCTGAACTGTGGCCACAATCCTCAGCTTCGCAAAATTACATTCAATTGGACTGTACCACGCCCAAATACTTTGTCGGTATAAAGAATGTTTACTCCACGACTACTCTACAAGCTCGTAACGACTATTAAGTCAATGTTTTCCATTACAACTTACGGTGTTAACCAAAGGACCACGTATGTGTTTATGAGTGGAAGAGGATGCAAAGCTTATCACTCTGAAGCGCATGCGCATGTGCAATTAAGCAAATTTTCAATTGTATAGCTTTTTTGATTTTCGGGCGATGCTTAATGCGGAGAAAACCATGGGCGAAGGAGATGAAAGGTAAAAAAACTGACTAATTTAAGATATTATTTTGTACAAATTTTCTCGCACTATTTCGGAATCCGTTGCATGTCATTTATAATAGCTGTCATCATTCGTGATAGCGTGAAGGCTTGTCAATTTGAATGTGCGTGCCATCAATAAATCAAACAACATAAGGGAATGGATAATTTTTAAGAGCAAGGAATTCATGTAACTTCTTGTTCAAATCCACTACAGTTCTTGGCCGCTTTATGAACCAATTTCGATGTCTAGCTTACAAGTATTATAATTTTGTTAACAATAGAATGCGAATTGGACAAATACTAAATTGATGCGATAAGTCCCGAAATGTGCAACCGTTAGCTTCTTTCCATAACGTAATGTAGAGCTCTGAACACAAATTTAGTTCGGCCTTCCAGGTTGTGTTTTAGAAAAAGCAAAGTAAGGACATGCAAGTTATCCCCACCTGGAAGGTTGTTCTTTTAATTTTGATAATTGAAATGGCTAAAAAAGATGTCATCACGAAAAATGTTTGCAATCTCAAAAAGGGACAGATTTTTAGGCATACGGCATTGCAAATTTTTGTGTTTTTGAGTGTTACATTCAAAATGGTCATTGTTATTTTTTAAATCAAAAATTGGACACGATTTGTTAGTAAGCGTCGAGAGTATGCTTTGCTTTTGACGTTTCAATTGCTTTGTTGCTCTCGGTTTGCAAAGTTTGCTTTTCCGAATAGGACAGAGTACTGTTGGGGATTAGACTAGTAAGTTTAATTCAACCATAGTCTCTGTAGGTGATTTGAAAAGGCTTTTCATGGGCAGACCTTTGATTTGGTTATCATCATTTAGCAATGGTTTTCGTTTTGGACCTTATGACGTTTGATATTTTGAGCGCGGTAGGACATTCAAAATTACTTAAAAAAAAAAAAAAAAAAAAACTCGACACAAATCAAAAATTAAAACCACGTACCCAGGTTTTATTATTTTGTCGGCACCATTTTGTAGGTCGATCTCGGTTACTGAATAATTGTCTCTATCCATTCATGCATACATGGTATACTTTTTGCTTTTCTACCGTAAACAACAAACTTTCATCATGTTTGATGCAACACATTGCAAGGATTTTAGGCATAGTTTTCCATATCATCTTTAATAAATCGAAATAAATTCCATTAAGGCACATTTTCATCATCAGCCGTTTATATTATTTTTCATTCGCCCATAAATTTCATCCACTCCACATTATATTCACTGTGTTTTGTGGAAACAAATCTGATAAGTCCCACAACTGGTGGCATTGCTCAAGTTATAACCTTTATGGATCCCGGTATTTTAAAACTTTAACTTTAGCGTCTAACATACCAAATTTTTCTGGAATCTTAATACATAATCAAATGAGCAATGAGCAAAATCACTGCTAATTATCAAGTCACTGCCTAATTGTCAAGCAATCCAGGAGACTTGGCGCACCCTACAACTGCAGAAGCTGCATGGATGAGGAGGAAGAGGACACCGTGTTACACTACCTCGGAACCTGGCCAGCCCTTGCGGAGACAAGACGAAAATATATGGGACCAACTATCTAGCAACTACCAACATAAAGGACATCCTCAAGTTCATTAACACCACCATCTAGTTATAGGTGTAATTACACACACCAAATAAGAAAAGTGAAAAGACAAGTGAGAATGTGTGTAGTAGGTCAACGAAGTGGAGGGAAAAGCCGAATAGTGAGACCTTAAAGATCTAAGTGAGGCAAATACCCATGAGGGCTTTGCCAGTCACATCTACATACATACCTACGGACCTCGTTTTACTTAAAAATTTAAATTTGTTAAGTATTGAATAAGGTTCGATTTCAATCAAAAAATAGATATTTCAATTCGACAGGACATTGTGGTTTTGTAAAATGTTTAGATCTTGTTTACACTTCCTTCGCAGTTAAGTTGAACTTTTATAGGAAAACGAGGGCAAAACAATGTTCGTGCTGTCTTCAGTGCAGAGCAGAGGAGGTATATCTTGGAGGTAGTCAAGGAGTTCGAAAACAATACGAACAACATGAGTACCGAGTTCAAAGACATAGTAACTCTTGCGAAGCACTGTTTCTATGGGCTGAACAGGCAATTGAGTTATAGAAGCCTCTCTCGAAGGACCAAGATAACTTTATATAAGACGTTGATCATCCAAGTCCGGGACCCAGAAATGGACAATGTCAAAAGCGGACGAGGAAGTTCTTGGTCACTTCGAGAGTTATGCTTGCGACCTTTGGTTCAGTTTCCGTTTACGGTTTTTGAATGACAAATTATCGGAATCTGTGGAACAACGCAACAGAACACCCCAGCTGTGGTGCACCTAGGTGGAGGACCTCAACCAAATAGACGTGCGATCTGAAGGTTGTTTGGCAGCTGCTTGCAAGATCATCCAACCTTTTATACCAAAAGCTTCGTTTACGAATCGTTTGCAGTACAAACATTTTCGGGAGCCTCTCGGAGTCCCGTCTCAATAGGAATCTTGAGATTGTTTTCAAGGCAGACGGAAACACCTTTTAATAAAAACAAAACCTCTGAAGTTTTTCAACTGCTTCGTATTTGTTGAAACCCCAAGCTTGAGCTGCATACAACATTATAGATTCAGCGACTGGGGCAAAAACGTTGTATTTGACGCTACAATTTATAATTTGTTGGAAAAGCATTTGCTACACTCTTAGCACTCTTAGCCTTCATAAGCTTATCCTTAATATGGGTTTCTGTAATGTAATCAAGAAGTCCCATCACTGGATCTGTTTTTTCCTTTAAAATTTAACTAACACGTTCTCATTTCAGTGTAGAACAAGATATGTATACACAATTTGTTCTCATTAAAAGGAGACGATACTGAAATAGGTATCGCCAAAAATCAGTCGTCGAGACGATAGGTAAGGACAGTTTTCAGTTTGCGCGAAGCAGGCAAAAAGATATCTCTCAAACGCTATCGTTTTTTATGCTTGCGTGAAGCGAAACTATTGTCGAAACGCTAGCCCAGGACAGTAGGTTGTAATTATTCAGTTGAGGAGGAGAAAAAGAATAATGGAGAGGGGTCACCTTTGAATGTGGTGTACTTTTGAACATCACTTAAGAAAATAAAATCCACAGGAACAGACTATGCGGACATTTCATCTAGATAAATTATCAAAGTTATCAAAGGTGGCTCTGAAATCGTTGATCAAGGAAGTGGGCACTATACAGTATACGTGGTCGCAGTTCTATGTGATAGTAACAGTCACTCCCCATTTCCTTCAATTCAATTGAATTCGAATCGTTGCTGACTGCCCAAGGTAGGATTCTGCAAAAAACAATAAGCCCCTGCCTTTACTATGCAACAGAGAATGTTTGTGGGGAATATAAAGCTTGAAAAAAAATGCTACGTTGTCTCCGTTCGGCCAGATTTCGGGGTCGATTAGAGCTTAATAAACATTTTTTCTAATCCTGGTCAATCCTGGCTTGTATTTTGGATTTGTCACAAGTTGTCCAGGCCTTTCAAAATATTCTGTTCCCTTGCGACCGTCTACCCACTAACATAACAAAAATATGAGGATATCTCAAAAACTAAGCAAATTTGCTTCCGATCTGAGTTTCATTACTTTTTTCGATTGCGCCGTGAGTCGTGTTCTTATTTCTTGAGATTAAAGTACGTAACAAATTACATTCTTTAGAAAACTTCATTTATTGTTCTTTTTTTTTTCTTGGAGTACCATTTGATTTGATTGTTTATTGAACACCTGCATGTATGGAGTATTCACACTTTTGCGACTGACTGTATATCGGTTATAAGCCTAGTAAGAACATACTTGTTCTGCCAGGGACTTAGGGGCTGGCCACATCCTGCTCTATTGATTTCTCAGCATTTGTTACAATTCTCCCCCAAACTGCGATGAGTTTATTGAAATTTGATTGAACTTAAAAGAAGAATACAGGTCATTGAAGACGACTCGGTGAATGAATGCCTTTTGATTACCCCCACCGCCACGCCGCACGCACATTTCCGGACCAAATAAACAGAAAAAAAAAAAAACCTTTAAAAGTATTCTTGAACTTTTGCCGGAAATTAATAAATGCTCGTGAATTGTGCAGGCAGTCTGAGAACGAAAGCATAGACACATCGTTAAAAGGAGCAAAACTCAAAGTGCTGCTCCCCGTGCTCATTTCCATTTATAATGAACCAACAGCGTTTTGTACTCCGTGGCAATGTGACAGCACACTTGACATTCGCACGTCACACCGAGTCGGGATGTGGTTTCCATGTGAACATCCCCCAACCACCCTTCTCAGAGATCACCTTTAAATTGCTTTAAATCCGTAGCACAGCCCAGAGATTCATGTTCACTTCCTCGGGATACTCAAGGCGCAGATACTTAAGGAGACACAAATCAATACCCAAGTAAATACTTCGTGGAATCCTCTGCTTGCTTGGGTGAGTCATGCTAACGCATCACTTGGTCCCCCCACAGTCACCAGCTAGCACCTCGCACCTCTTACCACGCTCCCTCCGCGTTGCTTCCTGATAATGTTTATCATTTCAAAAGCTCTAGGCAATTGTGGGTGGCGGCGGGCGGTCTGCACAAAAAGCATTCCCTCCCTTCCTGAATTCCAGGAATCCATTGAAGTCCTCATGAGTCACACACGACGGCGACTGAATCAGTGAACAGGATAACCGAATTGGGGAAACCACACAACGTTAACTTTGACCTTTCGCCACCAAAACAAAACAAAAACCGTGTCCTGACACGTTATCAATGATTCAAGTCGCATAATGTAAACAACAC
The DNA here is from genome assembly GCA_964034865.1 of Eristalis intricaria. Lineage (NCBI taxonomy): Eukaryota > Metazoa > Arthropoda > Insecta > Diptera > Syrphidae > Eristalis > Eristalis intricaria. The sequence goes on from OZ035874.1 coordinate 47,895,618, forward strand.
ACACACAATCAACCTCTGACACACTCACCTCATTAAGGAGTTCATTTTTGTGATTCTCCAGCTGCTGGAGGTTGCGCTGCTCGCAGGACAAACTAGTCTGCAGATGTCGGATCTGTGTCATCGCCTTGAAGAGCTGACTGTTGGTGTCGCCGAGAATGTTGTTCAGCGTGTCGTTCTCCTGCTCCTTTGTATGCAGTTGCTGTTCGAAGAGGGATGCCTGCGCTTTAGCACTAATCAACGACGTGGTGAGGCTGTCCATAGAGGACTGCATTCTGTGGCACTGTTCGTTTGCGTGCCGCAATTGTCTATTCAGCTTCTCGTTCTGCTTCTGTTCGTTGCGAAAGACCGAATTTAGAACGTGGATCTGATTCCTCACTTTAATGGACTGAAAGAGAGTTAAATCGAGGAACAAAGGTTACTGATGAGCCGCACCTGGACGGAGTGACGTACCTTCTTCTGGAGCTGCTCCACCTCGTCATTCAGGCGCCTGACGTCGTCCCTTCTCTTGCGCCAGGCATTCAACATGATTGTTGCGAACACTTTCATGCCAGCTGCTTTGGCTTCCGGTCCGCCGACCTCAGGCTCGCTGACTGCGTACATCATCAGCCCATCCTTGGTGGGAGGAAGGAACTCCCGCTGGGCGGCGGTGTTGAGGGTGTGATTCGGAATGAGCACGGGCCGTGGTAGGACTATGTTCGAATGGGGGAAACGAGCCTGGTTCTTCCTCGACTGCTTCATGTCCATTTGTGAGAGCGACTTCCTTATGCGATAGGGCACCAGAGATTTGGGTGGTTCCTTGAACTCGTTAATTTCAGAGGGCGGCGGCGGCGGTTGGTCGGTTCTTGATGACGTTTCAACGCGATGCACGGAACTGGCTCGGGGAATTTGAGAAACGGGGTTCGCCGAACTGAAAGCGAAAATGCCCGTATGACGGTAATTTGAGAATGAACGGGAGGGGAAAATGAAAAGAAATGAGTTTGTTCAAGTTTTTGTAAATTTTTCCATTCGCGAGGTTCCTTGGTTTGTTTTTCAAAAGGAATTCGAATGTGTGACGGGAAGAAGTGGATTTTCTAACCTACCCATGTTTGGGGAGCCTTCGTTTCTTCCGCTGGCAGGGCTCCTTGCTTTGTTCTGATTCGCCACTGCTGCTGGGCGTTTCGATTGGGATGTCCTTCGGTGATGGCATCTTCTTTGCTTTCGGGGCAACGGGGTTGGTGTATAAATAAAATAAATAAATAAATTATTTCGCTGATGTTTCGCTCAGAAGGGCTTGGGATCGAATGAGAGCTGGGAAATAATTTCATTCGCAAATTAGTGATATCGACGGAAGGGTAACTTAGATCTTGGTTCTCTGGAGTGGTTATTGATTGTTTGTTTGACGGTGTTTTCTAACTGAAGCGATGATTTACAAGACAATTCTGTAGTTTAGATGGTGATTGGTGTTGAAGGTGTGTTCTACTTTAAAGTCAGTCTTCACTCCGTGGCAAGCAAGAGAACTTTTTAAGACCTATGACTGAGTCTCTGTGTGTGTTTGGTGGCAGTTCCAAGTGAAGGAAAACAAAAAGTGCCGTTTTGATACAACGACAGTAGAAGCAGTCGGTAGAAGAGGGTTGGAAACATCGTGTGACACTCAGGAACATTGATACAGTGCAGGTTCGATTAATGCAACTTTGATTTCTGCCACTCTCGATTTATGCAACCAATGTAATGGACTTACCTATTTTCGATTATTGCAACGACAACAACAACTTTGAAATTGTACGACTCAAAACCTCTACCAACATTCCTACACACGCCTTACTATGCATTATTTAACGGTCTACACTCTATCAGTTCTCTAATGACGTTCCTGGAATGTCATTTCTTTTCAATTCAGTCCAGCTTCACGCTATTCTTACAATTTCTCACACATTTGCACACGTTATAAGTCATTATGCCCATAATCCGTCACACCAGCGAAGTCCACGAACATTTTCAGTCCTTCATCGCACTCGCAATCATTTCTGTCGCCATCTTCATTCCAAGCTTCACATCACATTTTGTATCAATTTCCATGAATGACCGTAAAAAATTATAGTGTGTAGGCCACATTAGAGCCAGAGAGACTGTTGAGAGATGAGTCACGTTGCCTATCGACGAATTTGAATGCCTTTTTGACGATTATTCACGAAATACTAATCGTCGCTCTTTTTTTCATTTAAGCAGTTAAAAGCGACTCACTAAACGTTGGGAAAAAAGGTATCAGAACTCTTGATCATTTTGAGGACGAAGCCTGTTTTCCTTTCGGGATCAAATTTTGTCAGAAAGATTCGATATTAATATATGGGCAGTGATCTGTATTCAGAGATCCGAAAATCTAACAAAACGTAGAAGCCAGAGAAGTAGACGTTCCCGATGATAGTGCGGAAATTGAATTTATTGATATACAGCCCAAAGTAAAATTTGAAGCCGCAATAAAATGTTGGATTTCAAAGCGTTGATATGGCGTCTCATGCAGGCACAAGCGTCTGCACTTAGCCTCTATCAGCGAACTCTTACTCCACGTGGTGAAATCTGGGAGCCGAGCACCTTCGATCGAAGATGGGGTAACCAACCCCCGTGGGACGTCGTTGGCGGCTGAAGACGAGAGAGGGGGGAGAGTGTGCCTGTACCAGGGCTCATCTCTCTTTATGGATGGCGGCGGAGGAGCTGGAAACTTTCTGGCCAGCGGCGGCATCCGAAACTCCAGTCAGAAGGAGCTACCTGGTGCGCAGTCCTTCTAGAGCTACTTCGACATTTTCGGAGCACAGGTCTAGAAGGTTCTTTCAAGGCCAGATCGGGGCCTTGGAATTGAGATGGCGGCGGAAGATCCCTATAGTTTTAGGGACAACTGCGGCGCTCACAGCCTCAGAGAGGTTACCGACTCCGGATAAGCCCGGACCCTCCGCCCGAGGGTTAAAGAATAGGGCCTGGCCTCCCAGTTGAGGGTTGTGCGTGAGGTTAACTCCCTCACCACGTAAAAATAGAATGGTTCAGAGATAACCAACTGCCTCGGATATGGACGGAATTAATGTTGACGACTCCAGCAAACGTTACAAGGACAACGATTTTCGGTTCTGCACGTATTCCACGTTCGGGTCCCTTAACAGACCAAGTGCAGCCGAAGAACTCGCGGAGGCCCAGGACTGCTACAAAGCAGACATTACCGCAATCCAGGAAGTGCGGTGGTATGGGCTGGGCAAGAAGAGGATGAGAAACTGCGACATCTACTACGGTGATTGCAACAGGGAGAGGCGCTTATTTGGATGTGGATTTGTTGTTCGAGGCAGACTTAGGCAAAAAGTCTTAAGTTTTGTCTGTAAAAGCGAACGCCTCATAACAATCCGCATCAAGGCTAAGTTCGGGAACATCAGCCTGATTTGCGCCCACGCCCCGACAGAGGACAAAGATGACAACAGCAAGGATGACTTCTATGATCTCCTAGAAAGGACTTACGATCAGTGCCCCAGCTTCGACACCAAGATCGTTCTAGTAGATTTTAATGCAAATCTGGGTAAGGAAGACATCTTTGCCAAAGTCATCTGGAAACACAGCCTGCACGACACCACATCCGATAACGGACTCAGGCTGGTGGACTTTGTCACGGGACGTAATCTCTCTATAGCTAGCACGGTGTTCCCACACCTCAACATCCATATAGGGACCCGGCGGTCCCCTGATCAATCAACCGTCAACCAGATTGATCATGTTGCGATCGACGTCAGACACTCCTCCAGCATTCTTGATGTCCGAACGTTCCGAGGAGCCAACATCGACTCGGACCATTTCCTTGTTGTAGCCAAGAGAAGAACTCGGATATCAAGAGATCAACGGAGTCGAGAAAGGACACCACGGTTTGACGTCGGAAAGCTACAATCGCAACGGATTGCTAGGATCTTTGCCGATCGAGTCTCCCGGAATCTGTCTCTAAGTTCGTCGCCACCTGCGCAAACAATCGAAGAAGATTGGAGGCGTTGTCAAGAAGCCATCAAAGATGCTGCCACTGACGTGCTGGGTTTTACGGCACCACCTAGAAAAAACCCATGGTTTGACAACGAGTGTAGGCTGGCACATGCAGCGAAGCTGGAAGCCTACAAAGCAACGCTGCAACGAACGACGAGAGCTGTTCGTGAGCTCTACGAACAGAGACGAAGGGACGTAACCCGGCTTCTCAGGAGAAATCGAGGAGATGGAGAGGTGCTACGGCAGGAACGATGTCCGAAAGATTTACCAGAGGTTAAAACAGTTGTCCAACGGAAATAAGGTTCGGACAGAAGCCTGCCGGGACGAGAATGGACAACTAGTAGTAGAGTCGCATTCGATACTGAGAATTTGGAAGAACCATTTCTGCAGACTTCTAAACGGCGATGATGACACCAATACCGCTGTCAGGCAGAATATTCCACTCAATATGGACTATGAACGACGAGAATTCCATCCCCCCGACTTAGAAGGAGTCAAGATAGAAATATCAAGACTGAAGTCTAACAAAGCTGCCGGTGCGGACGGACTGTCTGCTGAAATCTTTAAGGCAGCTGGAGATGATCTGGTTGGGCGCATGCAACAACTCATCTGTATATATGGTCGGAGGAAAGCATGCCCAATGAGTGGAATCTCAGCATCGTTTGCCCGATCCACAAGAAAGGAGACCCCTTTGACTGCGCCAACTACCGAGGATAAGTCTCCTGAACATCGCTTACAAGATCTTCCCGCCGTTTGGTGTACTCACCTGAAGCCGTTTATTAATAACCTGATAGGTCCAAATGAGTGTGGGTTCAGGCCAGGGAAGTCCACCATCGCCCAGATTTTCACACTCCGGCAGATCCTGGAAAAGACCCAAGAGATGCAGATCGACACCCACCACCTTTTTGTCGATTTCAAGGCCGCATATGACAGCGTGTATAGGGACGCGCTATACAACGCCATGTCTTGTTTTGACATTCGTGCCAAACTCGTCAGGTTGTGCAGGATGACGATGGAGAATTCTCGCTGCCCCATCAAGGTCGATAACGAACTCACCGACACCTTCAATGTCAAAAAAGGTTTCAGATAAGGCGACGCACTGTCATGTGATTTCTTTAATATCATCCTGGAGAAGATGGTGTAAGACTCACATGCCAACACTAGAGGCACGATCTTCCAGAAGTCCGTACAACTGTTAGCATACGCGGATGACATTGACGTGATTGGCAGAACACAGCGAGCCGTCAATGATGCGTTTGCTGGCATTGAGGCGGAAGCGGCTAAAAGGGGTCTAGCGGTGAATGAGGGCAAAACGAAGTACATGCTGTCATCAAGAAACGACACACAACATCGACGTCTTGGACAGAGCGTCACAATGGGCAGCTATAACTTCGAGATAGTCAAGGACTTCGTCTACCTCGGCTCGCAAGTTAACAGCACGAACAACACCAGTACAGAGATTAAACACAGAATTACTCTTGTCAATTGCTGCTTCTTTGGGCTCAAGAGACTATTGAGTAGTAGAGCCATCTCTCGAAGGATCAAGCTGACTTTATACAAGATCTTGATCATCCCAGTCCTGCTGTACGGCGCGGAGGCATGTACAATCTCAAAAGCGGATTAAGAAGCACTTGGTCTTTTCGAGAGAAAAGTTCTGTGTTCAATCTTTGGTCATGCCTGCGTTGATGGTTATTGGAGAAAAAGATTCAACCACGAACTGCACGGGCTGTACAGCGGCATGAGCCTAGTCAGGCGATCGACACCTACTATGCCGACTCCGAACGGCCAAATTTTGAGAAGCTTTCTAGACAGCAGTACTCTTTGAGCATTGCCAGTGACTAGAAAGAGGTGGTGCCCTGAAAATTATTTTGGTCACACCGGGAATCGAACCCAGACAGCGAGGTTCTATTCCTTAGGAGTCGACGCACAGACACACAATGCCACGGCAGCCACTTGGGTAGGGCTTAAGGCTTAAAAAACAAAAACTGCGATAAGACTAGGACAAAGCCAAATAAACAACTTTTGAACATAAGCAGTCCATTCAATTCTCGGCAAGGACTGTAAGTTGAAGCGACATTTACTTACTTACTCATCAGGCATACGACCCATGGAGGCTCTGAGCCTGAGCAATTACTGCCTTCCATCGCTGACGGTCCTTGGCATGCTGCTTCCAGTCATTAAGACCAAGCTGTCTTGCATCCGCGATTACTTAGCCCTTATACCGGAGATTCGGTCTTCCTCTCCTTCTCCAACTAGGAGGCTCGGATTCGAAGACAATCTTTGCTGGAGCGCTGTTTTCCATGCGTTCGATTTGGCCGAGCCAGAGCAGTCGGAGTGGGTCGCCGTGGCGTAGTGGGTTAGTGCGTCGACTCCTACGCAGAGGGTTCCAGGTTCGATACCCGAATTTACCACCTATCATAATTCATGGCCCCACCACTTTCGAGTCACTGACAATGCTCAAAGAGTATTTCCTGTCTAGAAAAAGCTTCTCAAATTCGCCGTTCGGAGTCGGCATTAAACTGTAGGTCCCTTCCACGAGTGAGAGAACAATAGCACGCACAACACGAGTGGTTGCTGAGAAGCTAGGCCCTGGCCCTCTACGGGCTGTAGCGCCACCCATATTATATTATTATTATAGCAGTCGACGGATTCTTGCCTTCCGTTCTACATCTGGGCACAGCTCGAAGAATTCGCGGTTGTGTCTTCTCCTTCATTCACCTTCCTCGCCAAGTAGAATTTGTCTTTGAAAGGCACCAAGAATCAGCTCCGCAGTTTTGCTAAGCGTCCGGGGTTTCGGTTCCTTATAGCAGGAAGTTCAAACGACACACAAACGAATACTCTGCCACGTCTGTAGGTACGTAGATTCAAATTCAAGTTTTCCCTTCTAGAAATGTGTTAATTTCTTCGATAGATCCACGCCCTCATCAAGTTTTCCAGGCAAGCGAGTGAACCTGCGTCAGCAATTCCTTAAATAGACCAAACTGAGAAGACACAACGCACATGCATTGACGTAAACTCTGCCAGGCACTTGCACTCCTACGTTGAAGCAACAAATGTGTGGAAATCTTTCAAGTTCATCTACACAATCACTCGGTGGTGTTCGTCTCACTCATGCAGCGCTCTTGTATCATCCTCATATCTGCTAATTAAAACACACTGCACCCGCGTATCCTTTTTCCATAAAAAACGACGATAAGTAAACATTGACGGACGGAGGGCGGTTCGTGTTGGTAATCTGAAGACAAATTCACTAGACCACTTATGTATCTGTGTCCTTGGCTATAAATTCAAACTCCCATCCAGAGCCAGGGCAAGGCACAAGTCCACGTGGTGCGGCGAGAGTGAGAGACAATCCGTCCAATTCATGTCGAATGTACATTAGGACTTGCTAGCAAAAGTTTATAGCCGCGCGGCGTTACCACAACTCACCCACCATTCACCAACACAGCGCTTGCCGTTACACAATACCCAATCGATCTAACAATGTCCTGATTGTTTCCTAGAAATTCACCACTCCGCCAGCGATACCGGCGGTGTTCGCAGCGACTATTATCAACAAAAAAAAAAAACACGGAGTTGGTGCCCCCTTCACATCCTTTGATTCGTGCCGGAGTTTCGGTCGTGTACGTACGAATTAGAGCTGTGTGCCAGCGCTGCGAAAGTGTATCGATTGAAATGCTTCCTGCTGGGTGTGGAACTCTCTCTCTCACTTGTCCTTCGCTGGCGAATTGAAGGACACCGCTAGTGCTCGAAGTTGCTGGCTAGGTTCAACCCCAGGACAAGTTCAAGCGTCAACCTTGACCAGCAACAATGCAAAAGGGGGCAGAGCGGATGAAGAAAAATAAATTATACACCTCGCACGTGGAAAAATCGCTAGCGTTTATAAAGTGTCAGTGGTGGGAACCATGCCGCAGGAGTCTTGGCTTATGTTCTGTTTGCTGTTGGTTTGCACCTCGATAGGAATCGACTCGTTAATTAAAAAGTGATTTCTGCGCGACTATTGATGGAATGGAACGTTTGCATTTGATGCGAGAGAAGGTGAGGGGGGTGAAGTGGCCGTTTGTATTTATGAAGACAATTATAACGTGATGGATGGGAAAATTACGTAAATCTGTCATCGAGGAGAGCTAGGATAACACACTCAGTTACCAATCTGGGTACAAGTGGCTGCGTCTAAGGAGCTGGGCCTTAAGGGTAAGGATAAGGCGGCAATGCTCTCAATTCGATTCACACCTGCAGTTAACAAGAGATGAAACAGGGCCACTTCCTGTAAATGACCAAGCTTCTCTGACATAACAACGAACATTTTGTCGCCCCACCTACGGCCTTAAGCGTCATATCAAAAGTTTTGTTAAAAACCAAGAAAAAATAAACAGTACGCGGGTGGCCTGTTACTTGTCATCGCAACTAACTAAGGCCGTTCTCGTCTAGCGTATTGTTAAAAAAATACAAAGGCGAATCAGTGTGTCACTTCAGGTCTTCATTCGTTGCATTGCCACCTTCGGCAGAGCATACCTCTTTCTTGGATGACATTACACACGGTCTCTTGGTAAACGTGTCAAGCACATTTTGGTTTCGGTACACAATGCGTTCAATTAAAGTCGTTGCTTAATTCAGACTGTCTCCGAAGTTGTCCAAATTCGAAGGAGTTCACAAAGTTGACTGCGAAGGATATTGGTTATACACTGTTTTAACGTGATAATCATAACTGGAAATTAGTACAGTTTTCCATTATTCCCATAAACTCCTTACTGGTGCTAATAAAGGATACAAGCAAGTACGTAAATGCTTCTATTTTTTTTCTATACTTTGTGAACGTCTAAGGCCTTTTTGCACCGTACTAGACGGCGGCTTTCGCTCGGGCAAATCAACTATAGACAAAATGTTCACACTAAGGAAAATCCGGGAGAAGACAAGCGAGTTTCATTTCCATATGCACCCCCTTTCCATCGATTTTAAAGCGGCATACGCCAGCATTTAAAACAAAGGACTACTCGAAGCGATGGCCGAATTCGGGTTTCCGGGAAAATTGATCCGGCCGTGTCGCACCAAGCTACGATGTACCACCACACACACGATGTATCGTGCAGTTCGACCTCGGGGACTTCCGAGCCGTTTGAAAGCTGGAACGGATTTCGGCGAGGAGATGCGCTGTCGTGTGATTTCTTGATCTGGTACGGGGGAACAAAGTAGGGCGGTCTGCTGTAAACACGGAAGGCACATCTTCTCGAATTCAGTCCAATAGTTGGGATACGCAGATGACATCGGCATCGTCGCGAGTTGAGAACGTGCCGTAGTGGAAGCATTTACGGCAATTGAAGAAGAGGCGAAGCGAGCTGGTCTTAAGGTCAATGAGGATAAAACTAAGTACATGCTGTCGACCAAATAACGATCCGCCACACACCACCTTGGACAAAACATCACCATCGACAGCTATAATTTCGAGGTAGCAAAGAAATTTGTTTACCTCAGGGCAAAAGTAAACTCCACAAACGACAACAGAGTGGAGATCCGACGCAAGACCGCCGTTGGCAACCGGTGTTACTTCGATTTGTCAAAACAACTGGCGTCAAAACTCCTGACTCGAAGGACTAAGATCATCCTGCTATAATAATAATATGGGTTGCACTACAGTCCGAGGCGTACCTGGGCCTAGCTTCTCAGCAACCACTCGTGTTGTGCGTGCTATTGTTCCTTCACGAGTGGAAGGGACCAACAGTTTAATACCGACTCCGAACGGCCAAGTTTGAGAAGCTTTTTCTAGACAGAATTACTCTTTGAGCATTGTCAGTGACTCGAAAGAGGTGGAACCGTGAATTATCAAAGGTAGTAAGTTCGGGTATCGAACGTGGCACCCCCACTAACCCACTACGCCACGGCGACCCACCTGCTATATGGAGCCGAAAGCTGGACGATAAGCAAAATGGTGCCTTCGAATGAAAAATTCTACGTCGGATATATGGTCCCGTCTGCGAGGAAGGCGAATGGAGAAGAAGACCAAGCCGCGAAGTCTACTAGTTGAACCTAGGACTGCATTGGCTTGGCCACATCGAATGGCTGGACACCAAAGCTCCAGCTTAGAAGGTCTCAGAATCCGAGTCTCCTGGTCCGAGAAGGAGAGGAACACTAGAGGTCGGGTATAAGGACTAAGTTATCGCGGACGCGAGGCAGCTTGGCGTGATGACTGGAAATAGCGTGCACAGGAACGATGGTGATCCGCTCAAAGCTCAGACTCAGACACTCCAGATAATTAATTAATTCTACACTTAGAACAAGGCTGGTTACAAAAAGAATCTCGATATATGGGTACCCCGTGAGTTAACGCCAAAGAACCTCAAGCTTTGCTTAAAGTCTGTCTCAACCTTTGGAAATGATTACCATGATAGTTCAGTAATCCATGCCTTAAATTTGAATTCGATATCCAGTTGCTTAGATAATCAATCGGGATCACGGGAAATGAGATCGCCAGTAGACTTGCTAGTGATCAGAGGATTTTTTCTCAGAACCTGATCCTGTGCTGAGATTGCCTGCGCCCTTGGTTAAGGCTTCCATCGATGGTTCAACGATGGTCCAGACCACAGCTGGAGGTGGTATGGCTCTCCAGGAAGTATACAGTCGAATCGAGTGCACCCAAATGTCTGTAAGCAATCAGCGGCATTCTGGTTATCTCTTGACAGAAAAGACTGCAGACGACTTATAGGCGTACTAACGGGCAACTGAACCGTCGCCAAAGACCTAGATGTACTTGGTCTAAGCTATGAAACCTTCTGCAATGCTAGTGGAGAAGATGACGACTCTGGAAAGCACTTCCGCTGTTGTTTAACTTAAAAATCACTTTGAATCACGGTTGACTGCAAGATGCTGGGAGTTGGAAACTCAACATCCTCGACCGGTGAATAGGTCCTGAACAGCTGGTAACGCTATTGGTTACATATATGTGGAGTCTATTCAAGTCGATTGGGCCATACTTATGTACGGGGTTGCAACAGCTGCAAATACATTAGGCAGACATCCTCCGCTGCTTTATGGAAAGTCCTAAATTCCCTCAGCCAGATGTAGACTTGGTTCCCCCAGGGCTGTAGCTCAGGCTACTCTGGGGGTCACAGGTGACGGATAGTTATCGGCCTGCAGATGTGCAGGTTGCCTGTGACTTACCAATAAGCAGCCCCCGCAGCAACCCCTCCAAGAGAAGCTGAAAAGTTCGCAGGAATCCCGGAGAATAATCTACGACAAGACGAGTTGACACCGCCTTCAACTATGTGCTAACCCACCTCTTGGTTCTAGAGTTAGGAGGTGGGAAGCAACATCCTCATTTCAATGCAGGATCATCTCTTTGAAGGCACCGTCATACCCGGCATTACTACTGAGCCCAGTAAGGTTGTAATTATGGCGTACTGGAAAATCCATTTTGGATCTTTCGACATCAGCGCCGACGTCTGCAGTGTTCTGTTACCTGAGTACGCTGGAGTGAAATCTGGTTGAAAGGGCTTTCAAGCGAATGGTAAAGATGCCTCCGTCCTCGGCAGGGCTCAAAGTACGTTCAACGTTTCGTCGTCATTAAGTTGGTATTGTAGGTCCAGATGTACCATTCCTGGTTAGCACCGATCCGGCTCTGGCACAGAGCCCCATAAGCGCCTGTGTCAAACCTCGCATGACCTCACTCATGCAAAGACAACCATGGGATCATTTGGGTGACTTTACATTCGAGCATTGATAGTAGCTCTCAGTGGGGACTAAACAGAACCACGCTGGATGTCCTCTACCTCTTCATTGTATCATGTCGGTAAGCTAGCTAGTCTCACATCGATTCCAAAGCCGACAAGCATTTCTGATGAGTTGGTGTTCTCGTTGATGACCGAACCCTCTGCATCTGAAGAAACCGTATCCGCTTATGCCGCCTCAGTCTGTGTGTGAAAAGTCCCCAAGTCTCTATTCATAACAACAACTGTCAAATGCAGCCAAATCAGAGCACACACAGTTGTCCCTTAGTCGCACCCTTTGAACTGACTGAATTTGAATTTCAAATTTACAAGCTCCCGCTACGGTTCATAGCGAGACTCCAGCAGTTCCCATGCAAGTCAGCGAGCTGAGTCAATTAAACGACGCACTACACTCAATCTGTCAGTTTCCACTTGTCGGCCGTTTCTCACAAACCAGATCTTCCGCGTTTTCAGCAGCTGTCTGGGAAAATTGCCTCTCTTGACAGGCGAAGAATATATTCCACTGGGTGTGTTCGAGCGCCAAACGGTCGTCCTTAATCGTTCTCATCGATGTCTCGCGTCGAAGGAATCAATCTCAGATGCAGGCATCGAAAAACTTCTCATCATCCGTCAATAAAACACACAGTCACAAGCTGAAATTTACAGTTTCCTCTTTCGATGGCTGTTGACAATTGGTCATCCACTTCCAATCACACAACTCACGTTAGTCACTGCAGCAGCACTCCTTGGTGCAGTTGACGTCCGTCCATGTGTACACGTCAGGTGGCGGTGTCGTCTAGTCTGCTCCTGCCTGCGAGGCTCGTCTCGGCTCGGCATGAAAAACAATCACGAATGTTGTGGCGCTTCAACGTAACAACGTCCAGACGAGCCTAACACAATTAAAACGACGTTAATGCAATGCAACCTGAAACGGAGTCGGTGTTTGGGACTTCTTTCCCAAACCCACATGACAGGCCGTGTCGGGCAAAAAATCTGACAGCGACTTGGCCGGATTCCGTGGCGGGTGGCTGTTGGTAAATTCTCATGCAACTCACACTGCTGGGCAGTCGGAGTGATTTCTGAATTCCAAGAAGCCGTGCTAGAAAGTTCTGGGACTCATGTGCACGGGCCGGACGAGTCCCATGGTGGGGTGCGCGACGAGGCTGTGCATGAGTCACAACTCGTCCATTGCGATAGCCCCCCCCTCCCCCCCCCCCCCCCCCCCCCTTCAGCGCGCCCAGCGGCTGCCGCGCGCTTTCTCCATTCATAATAAATAATGGGATCGTTTTCCAGGAATTCGTGGCAATCATGGGCTGACTAAGCCACAACCACCTCCTGAGTGCGGAGTCATAGCCCGATGGTGTGGCCTTGGCGTGGGGATGGTGCTCTGAACGCGGTGAGTTTTCATTCACAAAAGCGCTCTAGTAGTTGAGTCCTTGCGTTGGTGTCGGCGGGGAACGAGAGAGAGAGAGCGCAAAGCTTTCGCAAGGACACGCGCATTCGGCGCCGCGGTTAGTCATCTCTGTTGTGGGTGGATTACTCATAGCGCCCGCGGTCGGCGGTTTGTTTACTTTAAGGATGTTCGGAGTGCTCTTACGCGGCACTAGTGCACGAGTGTGAAGCGGATTAAATACCTCTATCATGCCGGCCAGGTATGTGGTTCTTGTGGGAGCTCCTAAAGTGCTCCGGATTTCGATAAGGATTCATGGGGGTAGTGGCACAGGAGGGTGCCTTTTTAACGTCTTCTTTTGCTGGAAACCTTCGATCGAATTTCCGTTTCGAGTGAAGGCAAATTACTACCTCCTTCGCAAGTGCCAATTAGATTGAGTACTCGAAAACAAATAACAATGTTTAAAGGAGAAGAAAACTGTTACTGGGAATCGAAGGTGTTCTCGCATCAATCAAACGTGTCGGGGACTTCAATTAAACCATCAATTTGAGGACAAGCACCCGAAGGGGTGAGTTTGAGGCTAAGACAATCCACTGAAGGGAATTGATTGAGTTTAAGAAATCCTTTCTGGGAATCAGACAGAGAGAGAGAGAGAGAGAGAGAGAGAGAGAGAGAGAGAGAGAGAGAGAGAGAGAGAGAGAGAGAGAGAAAGAAAGAAGTTGTGTCAATAAGACCGCAATTTTTTTGCTAGATGCACACGGAAGGGTTTGAGTGAAAACTAAGGGCCTTACAAAAAAGAAAGAGTAGATCTCACAAGGGTTAGTGGCAACTCTTTGAGGACTTGATCTGAACGTGTACAGGGAGAGAGAGGAAGGAAGTCCGAGTCTTCATTGATTGGAATTATCTAAAGAAAGGCTTGTATGAAGTGTATTTCAGTCCAGTTCTTTAAATACATCAATTCAAACAGGGTATGTCTGGGTATTGTTTGCGGGAATAGCGATAAAACAGTGGCAGTCGGAGGATTATAGAAAGTCAACTACCTTCAGCCGCCTTCGAGATTTATGGAGAGCAAGAAGATAATATGTGAACTCAAGCTTGGCGATGTATGAGATCGGAAGAGATGAGATTTATAATCGCTTTGGACTTGCTTCAAACTTCATCATCATCACCATGATCCACTACATGGATCGTGGGGTTAAGCCATACACGAGAGATTGCCAGGGAACTCGATCCTCTGTCATGGACCCTACTTGTTCAAACCACCTCATCCCGGGTCTGCCAAGCGGTCGTCTACCTGATGGAATCGCATTCAAGGCCCACGAATCCGTGATGGTGGGGACATTTGTGACACGTGCCCAAGCCATCGAAGGCTAGCCCTTTCCGTTCGAAGAAGCAGCTGCTAAACGTTAAGTTCCTCGCTTACTGCCGAGTTTCTCACCCTATTCCGGTGAGTAATTCCCACGAAGAAATGTCATCTCTGCAGATTGCATTCGCTATCTTATTCTTTCGGTCAATTCTCAAATTTTATGGCCACAGGCGAGAGTTATAAATATTGGAATAAATACTGACTTGAAAACCACTAAATTGGCGTTAATCCCAAACTCGGCCTTCCTGATTAATAATAATAATAAAATGGGTGGCGCTACAGTCCGAGGCGGACCTGAGCCTAGCTTCATACTCGTGTTGTGCGTGCTATTGTTCTCTCACGCATGGAAGGGACCTACAGTTTAATGCGGACTTCGAACGGCCAAGTTTGAGAAGCTTTTTCTAGACAGGAAATACTCTTTGAGCATTGTCAGTGACTCGAAAGAGGTGGAGCCGTGAGATATGAAAGGTGGTAAATTCGGGTATCGAACCTGGAACCCTCTGCGTAGGAGTCGACGCACTAACCCACTACGCCACGGCGACCCACTTCCTGATTACAGATCTTAAAAGCTGTTTCAAAATGTATCCAGCTTGGCCAATCCCACCGGAAAGCTCAGCATTTACTGCTCCCATCACTTGTGAAGAAGTCTCTTCACAGTCAATCATTTCAAGTGATGATCAAAATGAAGATGGATCGAAAAATTAATGAAACTTCAACCACTTCTGACTTCTAAACAGAAAAATATCAGTAATTAATTCTGACATTAACTGGCATTTGAAATGTTAATGTGCGAGTGGGAACCCAAAATGGGATTTTGAAATTTTTTTTTTCCGAAATGTTGAATTTCGGTGCGATGTAAACGTACTATTCGCCGCTAAGTCTATGGTATTGGAAACAAGTTTAAGACATGGGGCCTATTTCACAAATAATACATCACATACATTTCATACAACATACAAACCGGTCATACATCATACACATCATTCCTGTTTCTCAGATTCCACTGGAAGTGTTGTTTGATATCTTCTTCGTTGTATGAGCTGTATTATTTTGACGTTTAATGACAAATTTCATTGTGGACTAGAGAGTGTTGTGAATTACCCGAGCTAGTAAAAGTGAATAAATTAAATTAAAAGTAAAAATGGAATAATGGTGTTCCTCAATAATTATGAGGACGTTTTAGGAATTATTGAGATTCGTTTGGAAGTAATAAGACGTCCAAAAGCGATTTCATGGCGTATAAATTTCAATCTTGAAGATCCATATTTTATTGAAAAATTTATATTACTAAGGATGTGGGTAGAGTATTTAGTGCAAAAATTGAGAATATTCTTTGTACATTCAACAAAATGCAATGCATCATTGACTGGGTTGGCAATGGAAGCCAGTACCATGGAATTGGTACAATGCATGGAGTTTCGAAATTATCTATATGTCGGTGTGTGAACAATATCTGTCCACTCAGTTACATGTTTCTCCACAACCTATTTATATATGCATACATACATATGTTATTTTATAGACGAGGAATTAAAATATCCTGAAAACGGGAGTATAGTAGCCGAGCAATTTTTCCGAAGAGCTGAAATGCCATGTATTGCAGGGTCTGTTGATGGCACCTTAATTCCAATTGATGCGCCATCAATAAATGAAGCAGCATTTGTGGATCGCAAATGACAAATTTCATTGAAGACTAAAAAGTGGAGTGAATTAAACCCGGACACCATATAAGTGGATTACAAATAAACAAAAACTAAATAATGGAGTTCCTCAATAATGAAGAATGATATCATTTCGAAATTATTGAGATTAATTAAACTATTCTAATACAATTTTTCAAATACTACATGATTTGTAATATACCTTTCTTGACGAACTAGCATTCCTTGTTCCTAGATGTCTAGTATAAAAAAGCAAAAAGATTAATCATCATTCATTATATCTTAAATCATAAGCCCAAAAATGCTTATTTTTATGTATTTTCTCATTTGAAAACTCATTTTTGCAGTGGCCACAGCAGTTTGAAATGCTGTATGAAATGTATGTTAAAATTTGAAAAAAACTGCTGTATGATGTGTATGATTTTTTTCTGTAAATCTGAATCATACAACTCATACATTGTATGATTATAATACTTCTGCTGTATAATTTCTGCTTCTCAGATTTGTTGTATGAGCCGCTATAACACAGCGTGTATCACCTAAAGTTTACACTGGAAATATGGGATAGTTGTATGATTCTGTTTCACAGAAAAATATCATACACATCATACAACAGTTTTATTACAATTTTATCATACATTTCATACGCATGAAATTTCTGTATTTACTGAAAAATGAGCTGAATTGTGAATTTTTGTTTTTTTAAATTGGAACATAAAATTCAAGTAAATCATAAAATGTTTAATTAAAAACGTGTACTATATGGAAAATGTTTGGGTGCCACTACAATAAAAACAAAAATGTCCTCTGCATGGAAGGAAAGTCCATTGTTTATATTGCATCATTTTAATTGTTTTAATTCATGACACTAAAAACTGTTACAGTTCTCAAAGAATTTTGTATTTCATAATGAAACGTCAAAATAATACACTTCATACAATAAAGCACAAGTCATGCAACACTTCCAGTAGAATCTGAGAAACAAAAAGGGCCCCAGGGGACTATTTCACAGATAATACATCACATACATTTCATACAACATACAAAACTGTCATACATCATACACATCATACAATTTTCTGTTTCTCAGATTCCACTGTTTGATACTTGCTTTGTTGCATGAAGTGTATTATTTTGAGGTTTAATTTTGAATGACAAATTTCATTGAAGACTAAATAGTGTCGCGAATGAAACCCAGACACTATATGAGTGGATTGCAAACACACAAAAAACGAATTAACGGAGTTCCCCGGTAATGAAGAGACATATCATTCATATGTGTTTCCAAACTGTACATGCATTTTAATAAACATTTCTTGAAGAACTAGCATTCCTTGTTCCTGTATGTCTAAAAAAGATGAACAATCATTCATTATTCAAAAATCGTAAGCCCATAAATGCTTATTTTTGTGTATTTTCTCATTTGAAAACAAATATAAGCATTTTGAATTTTTCTCTTTTGAATGTTTGTAGTGACTACAGCAGTTTGAAGTGCTGTACAGAATCATACAAGTTTCCCATATTTCCAGTGTAAACTTTTGGTGATACATGTTGTGTTGCAGCTGCTAATACAACAAATCTGAGAAACAGAAATCATACAGCAGAAGTGTGCGAATCATACAATGTGAGGTATGTTCTGGAAAATAGGCTCCTGAGATCCAATATGTCGGAGTAGCTCGAAAAGAAGAGCGCACCGGGCAACTCCAGCTGCCTGCAGTATCCTTCTCATGGCATATGCGTTGGCCATACAGTTCTCCAGCCCTGGCTGAGGGAGAGGGAGAGCCCTGTTACATACTCACCAGAAATGAAGTATTACAGAGATAGCCGAATTCACAGCTGATTGCCCCGTAGTCCATCGACGAATTTGAGTGCCTTTTTGACAGATATTCATGAATTTTTGACGGTTATTCAGGAAATAACGAAAATGCCGTTATGAACACGTTATAAAAAATAGTTGTCAAAAATCTTAAGTAGAAAGAGAGGTAGAAGTCGAGCATCTCTGTAACACTTCATTTCTGATACTCACTCTAATCCTCTCTAGTATGCAGCCCCAAATGGCGTCGCCCAGCGGCCGCGTACGCTTTCGCTTTCGACCGAACTTATGTGAATGTAGCCCGGAAGGCAACCATTCTTGGACTAAACAGGTTCGGCCACTAACGTTAATCCGAACCTCCTGCTTCGAGAAGCAGTGCACGACCAAACCTTCAACAGCTGTGTCTCGACTCGATACCTGAAAGCAGTTTCCCCCGTCAGCAATGGATAGCATCATTAGCTCACACTCAGACTCAGTCTATAGATCGAACTTCTCGACAAAATTTGTAACAATTCCCGAGGAAAACTCGCTGAAATGTGTTATTTTTTTCGTATTCCTTATGAGATTTTTTTTTTCATCTGACGTGTTCAAAAGTTTAATTATTTTTTACGCTGGCTTACAGGAAAAACCAATAGTATCCATTACGCTTAAAGTTCACAAAATCGTATTTGGAGGATTGCAATGAGGTGCCCAATGAATATGTACGTTGCGCCCAAAATCTATCCAACGCCACTACGACGATATCACAATAAAATGATTTAGGTGGAAAAGGAACAGTTAAAGCCTGGAAAAGTTAAAGGTGGACCAACTTCATCCGTCGTGATGCATTCTATTCCACTTGTGAACAGCATTCGTTGCCTCTCCCAATCTTTAGGACACTTGACTTAATTCGTATGGATTTTTTTCATTCGCAAAGGGCTATGTGTACAATTTGAGAGAACACTTAATCGCAAATTTGTTGATCGCATTTGCCTCTCTTGTGTATATCGAACTCAGCCTTACAGCGCAAAGAGAATGATTTATTCGTGGAGAAAAAAAAATTAAAAATCGTTAATAAGGATATTTGAACTAACTATCTATTAGAAAACTCGATGATCCAATCCGCATCTCTTTGCCAAGAAGTAGACGTTTCGTTTATATTTGCTGGCAATTCGTGTTTTCTAAAACTTCGCGTTTTGCGGTTCGCTACTCATGTGTATGACAGTTTAGTCATATTTTTTAGTAATTTTGTTTAGTCAATCAAACCAAAGTGATCGCATTAAATGTCGAATGCACAAAGTCGACTATAAGGGTCTCTAGAAACTACAACTCATCAGGAAACTATTTCATTAGCTGTCACACTTGTTTCAATAAAATAGATCAACGTCTCTCGGAACAAAGAAGAAGATTTACATTGAGTGGTGTGAATAAAAACTGACAAAACACTGCGAGTAAGAACACATGAGTCGAGTATTTTCGTTAAATGAATTACTCAATTTGGTGTGAATAAAAAATTTCCTCAAAGTAGGAATCCTCCCTTCAATTGACGTCTAAAAACTAGAGTTCTTGGCGTTTAAGGGTGGGAGCAAAGTCTGGTAAAGGTGGGTGCAAAATATATGCAATAATGTTTTTAAACATACAAACCCGAAAATCAAAGATATATAACTCATGTCCTTTCGGGGGCACAGGAGATCGATTCGAGTTTCAAACATGGAATGATTAAGTACTCATTTCCTTTCCAATATTCCTGAAGAAACCGGTGGTAACATACCTTAGCTTGTTTTTGGTCTTAATGTAATTGGAAGACTGCTTTCTTATCGCCTTTTGAATTGACTCAGGCCTTCATGTTATCAATTTTTTTCTTTATTTGCGAGATGTTCAAGTTAAAACCATGGATTTTTTTTTATTTCCTCTTCCATACCTTTCAACTCAGATTGCTTTTTACTTTTCATGTCTGGAGTTTGGCTGTTTTCCAGCGAGCACGGATAAAATTGCAAACACTTGATGAAATTGTCATCGTTCACTCCAGATTTCCTTTTTTTTAGGATTAAGATTTAATCCGTCAAAATATTCCTCTTCCGAAGCAGTTTTTTTTTTGATTATTTTAAATTGTTTTCACTTTTTTCTCTCTTAAAGTCACCTCCTATGCACACTCAACTTCTACAAGCGATATCTGAGCAGGTTCCATCTTTATTCACATCAAAACGGAGGAAAGGCTCAGCTGTTAAAATATCTGAGCGAAGACGATTCGTTAAACTTAACGAAATACATTTTTATTCACACCAGATGGAGCATTTACTCCAAAATCCTGAGGAAATGCTCACACTAACTTTTTATTCACACCACCCATTGATGGGATGACCACACCTCCCACGACTGTTTAAGTACATCTTAACTGAACATTTCCAGATTTGCAAGAATTTTAAAGTAAATGGAAATGCATAAAGAATTAGTGGCAATACAGTTTAAAATATGCATCAAGTGATGGAGGTTATGACGGCTACCATTGCACAGCTGTTTTATTATACAGTGGACTCTCCCTAAGTCGAACTCTACCTAAGCTCTATCTAACTTTTCGCCATATTTTACATACATTTTCCTCAATTTATTTATTTTTTTTTATTTATTTTATTTCCTTTTTTCAAAACTTATAAATTGTTGCAAAAAATGTATTATATAAACGGAAATGATAGAAAACATTCAGTAACTTAAGAAGTTAGTGCAGAATGTTGCTTCGGTAAATGTATAATAAAAAAAATGTTTTAATATTTAGTGGGGTGATAACATGCAAATTTGAATAATAAATTAATTTAACTTCATGAAATTCAATAAAAATCCATGACATTATATAATAACAAAAAAAAAAAAAAGAAATAATATGCGGAAAAAAGATAAGGTAAGTTTTGTTTAGAAATGACGTTACTTATATGACATGAGAATTTAAATGCTAATGATTAAGATGAGCTTCTCTGGGAAGATTCAACAGTTGCACAACCGATCGTGAATAACCAATCTCTAACTTTCTTAAAGAATGAATTCAAATTATAAGTTTTTCTTATAGCATATGGTAACTTATTGCAAATTGTAGGAGCGGTTTACACTGTACCATAACTGAGAAAAATGGGTTTTGAAAACGATTGGCACATTTACAAGATGCAAGTTGTTAATACGTAAGTTGTGTAACTGAGAGATTCTACTGGGGTTGTTGCCATTTTGTTTGAAGAGTCCCAGGGCCCAGGTCCCAGGGCAAGAATATAAAGGTCTTTGAAAAGAGGCCAGCTATGTTGAAAACGATTTTTACTAAAATAATACGTATTAGATGTTTTTGAGCTTTGCTTATCTAACAGAATTCGTTTTTTAAGAGGGAGGGGGATTTCACAACAGAGGGAGCTGAAATGAACACCGCCCCAGCTTGTGATGCCATACTGCATCTTAGAGTGGGCAAGGCTAAGATAAATTCTCTTCAAAACCTTTGTTGAGCAGTATTGCTTTAATAGATACATTTTCCTCGTCACCAGCATCATATGCGATTTAATTGATCCAGTTTAAGTTGTTGTCTATTAACACTCCGAGGTATTTATCGTGATGAACTGTTTCAATATTAAAGCAATTAGCAGAACGAGGACGGTTACATACAATGGACTCCCCCTAAGTCGAATTGTCACGGGATACCATAATCGTTTCGAGTTAGAGAGAGTTTGACTTAGAAAGAGGTTCTTGTATGGGAAATTGGGGGAAATGTATGTAAAATATGGCGAAAAAGTTCGAGTTAGGGAGAGTTCGAGTTATGGAGAGTCCACTGTATAAAGTTATTATCGCCACACTTATGAACAGGTAAACAAAACTTCTTACAATCATGAGTGTGGAAATAGACACTAAAGTCTTCAATGACAATATTTGATACTTTGAATGAAATGAGTTCAGTTTTACCACGAATAATTAGTATATGCACAGCAAACCAACACCTTAACGTTTGTAGGTCTTTTTACAGATTCACAATGCAATCAAAATCTGTCTCACAACTATGAGTGAAAACAATGTCATACAAAAACCACTCTCTAAGACAAGTTCCCTCTATTTCGAACAAATTATGGTATCCCGTGACAATTCGACTGTACTTAGATTTAGTTAATTTGTTCTTTACCTTTGAGTTGTGTTAAGAAATTCGACTGTACTTAGATTTAGTTAATTTGTTCTTTACCTTTGAGTTGTGTTAAGAAATTTGTAACCTTGGCTTTGCCAGCGTTAAAAAAATTTCCAATAAATGGAAGACTACAGACTACAGCACATTCTGCTCCTCAGTTCACAGTTCGTTGCTGTTGATCATCGGTCAGCTGAGCAAGCAAATGGTCAACTGGGCAAATAGAACGTCATTCTTGATCGCGGATTTCAATAATAATGGACGAGCGTAGATTTAAGTCAACTTAAACAATCGATCAAATACACTTCCTTCGCTGAGTCAATGTTCGGTGGGTTCGCTTACGTTTGCTTACTTGAGTGGAAGCTGGTTGATACTGGTTCGACGATACTTATTTAATTTTTTGTATACTTTTCCTTCGATTTGGACAAAAACTTAAGTCTACATACGTTCATAAGTGTTGTCCCCAACGAATACAACCATCGCGGGGGCATCGTTGATCCTTTTTTATAGCAGCAGGTCCGGTGTAACACATTCCATAGCCAAGACAACTGGTTCGAACATTGACACTCACGACAGAAGACAGGCGAAGATGTAAATTTCATCATCATCATCATCATCTTCTGGCCCGCATGATCCACTAAAGGGATCGCGGACAGATGTAAATTTATAAAAGCAAAATTACCAAATATAGTACCTTAAAGTTGCGTAATTTTCTGCGGAATCCAACTCCCCACACCTCGTATAAGGCTGCAGAGCCAATTCTAAGAGGAAAGTTCACTTTAAGGCTTGGCATATGTGTGTTCTCAAACCGCGTCGTAAACAGTCAATGCCTTAGTCGATGTGACAAAAATACCTTCGCTGTCAAATTATTTACAAGGATGATCCTTTTTTGGCCACGACGACGAGTTGAAGAGCTCAGTATCGAGCACCCTTTCAAATCAATCCCACTGTCAAATATGTATCACTTGCGAAAAGTGATGAACCAAATGCTTTCAGCTTCCCCGGCCCATCTGAAGCGATTGTTGCTTTCTTTGCATTTCGAACGTCCCTTGCGCGCCGTATCTTGAACCAAACGTTGTCTTGCTTACCACATGAATCACACGCCTGTGCCGGTGTGGTGGTGTGCCTAAATCACGTCAATTCGCGCACACATTTTGTGTAAATTGTCACCCCGTCTCGGTGGAGGCGTCCGCCATTGCTCACACGCTGACATGTCCATCAAAAGTTAATAAATTTCAGTGTGTGAATTTAAATGAATCTTATCATCGACGAGCAAAGATACACGCACATGGCTACTCACATAGGTACATACGAGTAGCTCTGAGGTTGAATTTCGTCTACGTACATAGGGTGGTGCGTGCAGACGAACACTGCAAGCCGATAGCTTGGCTAGCAGCGCGTCGTCGACAAGACAAACAATTCGTATGCTGTCAACGTATGTACGTTATAATGACATCATGTTTTATTATTCTCTTTGACAAACACTTTATGACTGCACAGAGGTTTGAAATGAGGTGTTTGAGTGTGTGCACATTGTGCATGTGGGAGATTAAGTCACAGTGATCACAAAAAAACATCAGACATGCGGCGGCAGCGGCAAAAAAGCGATTCGCCCCCGGGTGGACTCGAACCACCAACCTTTCGGTTAACAGCCGAACGCGCTAACCAATTGCGCCACGGAGGCCATATTTTTTCTCGTGAATTTTGTAGTATTTCAACCAAAGGAACGGAAAAAGCTAGATTGTGGTTCGGGAATGAATAAAAAGTGGTCGTAAATCATTTTTTCAGAATCACAATTTTCATATATCGGAAAATTATAATATTGGCTAGTGATGGGCATAATCGAATGATTTTAGGAATCGGAATTTTGGGTTCTCGATTGGCAGTTCTCGGGGAAAACTTCTTGTTCTCGCACATATGTGAGAGCTTTTTCCTTGCGGTAGTAGTTAACAGGCATTCGAATGATTTTGAGAATCGAGATGTCCTCGAGATGGTGCTGGGATTAGTCGATTTTAGTCGATTATCACTCGACTAATCTTTCGAATGCTCTGTCTATCAAGCCGCGAACTGCGAACGCGAACTTTCAGGAACAACCAATTTCCAGCGAATATAAACCAAAAATTAATACTTCTTGGTATGCAATAAGATGAGCATTGAACTATCGAGTTTTCGTACCGACACAAATCTCAACAATAATAAGTTTAAGTACTCTTATTAACGATTTTCTCCAGGAATCAATAATCCTTCGCGAGCTGTTAACACAAGGGAGCCAAAAGCGATCTACAATTCATCATCATCATCATTTTCTGACCCGCGTGATCCACTAAAAGGCTCACAGGGGATAAGCCTCGCATGAGGGATCTCCAGGCAGCAGGAGTAAACCACGCACGAGGGGTCTCCAGGCAACTCGATCCTTCGCCATCGACACTTTTTTTTTTCATTCATTTTAATTCATTTTTATTGTGGAATTCATAACAACTTATATACTAGACAAAAATGCTTAAAACTAGTTGTACGTACATTGTTACTACTTCTAACTTACTGGCCCTAGGCGGGCACTCTAAGCTAAACTTAACCTTATTCTATGTCTTTCGACCTAATCTTACGGAGTGAAATATAAATGAGAATTTAAAAAGAACAACTTACTATTAAGAAAAAATTTGAAAACTTAATGACTGAACGGTTTATATTAAAACTTACAAGCTAACTTACAATCTACCTTAAAATAAAACTTACAAACTAACTTAAGCTAACCTACGTATATATGCATATTCACCAGTCTATACCCCTATACACATGTGTATACGCATATATCCTTAATATACACAATGTATACATGTATAGTCATGTATACACATATACATTCTTGCTATTTTTTTTTTTTTTTTAGTTTTTTATTATTACTTCTTTTTCACATATATACAACTTAAAAAAACTACCTAAAAACTACCCTAAGATATATAAGTCGGCCATAGGTTGCGGCTGATAGATTTCCATCTAATCCGCTGCAAGACAGAGACCGACTGCGCCCCTTAAGGGGGAACGCACTACCCTTTCTACCCCGGGTCTAAAGGGTTCGACGCTGGAGTTCCCTCGCTCCCCAGCCACCAGAAATTTTGGTGCTGCCTAGCAACATCCCGAATGTCTCGGCTGGATACCGCCGTACTGAACCGGAGGAGACCCTCCTCAGCTCGTTGTGCGACAGAACGCCATCGACACTAACTCGTCAGGGGTTATGCCCAAGCGTAACCAGGCGAGCTTATGGACTTGGTCCAACCACCTCATCCTGGGTCTGCCAAGTAGTCGCCTACCTGATGGAATCGCATTCACGGTCCGCCTCGGAAGTTCTGATGGTGGGGACATTCGTGCTACGTGACCAAACCAACGATGCATAGCTCCATCCGTTCGAAGAATCAGATGCTTAACGGTCAGTTCCTCGTTTCCCGACGAGTATTTCCCTCATCTCAGCAGCTTGCATTCGCGATCTTATTCTTTCGGTCATTATCCAAATTTCATGAGCATAGGTCCACAAATTTACGACCAAAAAATTAGCGATGAAGTGAGTGTTTGCTCAAATTGTACCCATTGCTCTCTGCGAATGAGAAAACTCCATATGAATGAAGTCTTAGAGTTTGTGAAGTTCGCGTTGCGTAGTGACTTACTTGCCTTGGTTCCTTTATTCCCGCGAGCGACGTGCAACAAAAGATCTCCACCGTACACGGTTATGTGCCACCAGGTTTACATCTATCGCCACAGTTCTTGCCTTCCACTTGTATCTCCTTTTCCACGGACCTCTTTAAGTTATCATAGGCCGCCCTCTTTTTCTGTTTCATTGAGGGTTCCACTCTAGCGCTTGACGGCAGAAGCAGTTGTTTGGTCTTCTCAGGGTGTGTCCTAGCCATGAAAACTCCCTTTTCTTGATGGCATCTCCAATAGGGTTTTCATTCGCTCTTCTCAGTAGATCTTCCCTTGCTTTTCTTTGTGGCAAATATATGTTTAAAATTCTGCGGCGCCATGTAGCTTGGTAGGTACTGTCTTGGTAACTTTCCATGTCTGGCAGCCGTAAAGAAGTACGGAGCTTACAATTGTTTCAAATATGCCAAGTTTGGTATTTCCCCTTATTTGATTTTACCGTCATACTGGCTTTTTTCGCCCGTGCCACCTTTCTTAGACACGCTGCTTCCAAAGTATTAGAATTGATCCACCTGCTCTATAACTTTCTGGCACACCTCTAGCTGCTGGTTGCTTTTTCGGTTGATTCCCATCTCTTTTGCTTTTCCAAAGTTAACTTTGAGGACAACTTTCCTTCCTTGGGTAAAGAGACCTTCTAGTTTTTCTCTCATTTCGTTTAAAATGTGAGATCGAATTATCATCACATCTACTCAAGTGCAAGGAGCACGTTAAGAAGAAACGTGCAAAACTTGACATGAAATGTAAAGATCTGTACTGGCTAATTGGTAAACATTCCAAGCTAAGTATTGACAACAAACTGCAAGCAAATCCTGAAACCTGTTTGGACGTATGGCGTACAATTTTGGGGTTGTACCAAAGCAAGTAATTTGAGCATAATACAGACTTTTCAAAATAAGGTGCTTAGAACTATCGTGAATGCACCATGGTATATCAGAAACGATGATATCCACAGAGATCTTGGAATATTACCACTCCAAGATGAAGTTAAGAACTTTGCTTATTAACACAAGCGCCGCCTCGAAGAGCACATAAACTCTGCAGTTCACCCGATCCTTGAGGAAACTAATGTCTTGCGCCGATTACAAGGGACTAGACCCCTTGTGCGATAGTCTACACCCGCGCATGGTTGCGGTTTTAGCAGAAACTTTCATTCATGCCGATCAATACCTAAATCATGAAATTCAAACTACTGGTTAAGTGCTTCACTTAAGTTAGGGTTAAGTAGTGGGGTTGCTGGTGCATTCATCAGCTTAATATTAATAAATTCAGGGAGGTGGTTTTAATGAGTAAGAATCTCACACTTCTATGTGCGAACGTTCGCTAAAGAGTCTTGTCGACGATTTCCACATACCCACGGAAGAAAAATATCATCAGAAAAGACTGTCCACTAGGCCCCACTAGGCAAGCCTCTCGGTCAGCTTGTTATTTTCTTGACCATGAGGAATATCTTTGGTGACAGTAAACAGCCTTGTTTAACCGCGGTTCCGATTTCAAAAGGTGCTGATTGCTTCACTTCGTGGACTACCCGGCATCTACCGTCTCAATTTAAGTCGTTGTAACCAATATTTTATTCCAAGAAAATGGAAAAATCGGTCGTTGTTAACGATATGACCCTTCATGGGAATGTCGTGAGCTATATGCCATTTTAAGTGATGTCGTTATAAGCGATATGTGATTCAATGGGATTATAATGGACCCCAGCCGGGATCTTTGGAATTTGGTTGTTATAACCGAGATCGTTGTTAACGATTTTGACTGTATTGGAGACTGTACTGTATCGGAATGCAATTAAAGCCCGCAGATTATGCGAAGTGCCATACTTTGTCTGTTCGAGTGCTGAATAAAATCACAGTTCCGGTTTGGTATGGGATCTGGGATGTGGATGTCACTGGACCATATTCTTTTTATTCGAATATGGGGCTGGTTCTATTCTTTTTGTCAAGTGTAGAGCTTTTGTTGACTATCCTACCTTTTAAGGCCCAAGTTCGTAGGCTGCGTGGACAAATTGAACCACCCAGAAAGGAGGCACAACATCGACTTCTTGGCCAGATTATCATAATGGATGCGTGCTTTGCATTTAGCTCCACAAAAATTTAAGTTTGACAAACACATAAAGAGCACTCGAAATATGGAAACGTCTGTCAAACGTAGAAAATATTGACACTTGACCAACTTCATCTGTCGTGATGCATCCATTTGTGGGCCGCATCTCTCCATCTCATCAGGGCTTATGACTTGTTGGTTCTTGTCTCATGGCGTAACGCACGCAATACCAGCCAGATAGAGCAGTCGAAACATTTTATGCCTCTGCGTGGTAGAACAAGACTGGGTTGATCAAAGTCTTCCATAAGATCAACTTTGTAGTCCTACAGAGAACTTAATCAGTCAATTGCCTCTTGCGCTCAACGAAACAGGAATTATTCTGCTTTTAAATATGGAGCTGGTGTTACTTGTGCTGCTCAATGCGGTCGACAGCTATCATTTTGAGTTAATGAAGAAGTTTGTCTACGTCGCGTCGGGCAAATGTGAACTCCACAAACTACATCACAGAGGAGATCCGACGTAGAATCGTCCTTGGCACCTGGTGCTACTTCGGTCTGTCAAAACAACTGAGGACCAAGGTTATGCTCTACAAAAGTCTTATTTTGCCAGTCCTGCTATATGGAGCCGAAGGTTGGTCAACAAGCAAAATTGTTGGTGCCTTTGCGTCGGATATAAGGTCCCGTCTGCGAGGAAGGTGAATGAAGGAGAAGACATAACCGCAAATTCTACGAGCTGTGCCAGGATCTGGATGTAGTCCGGAAGGCAAAAATCCATCGACTGCACTGGCTCAGCCAAATCGAGCGGATGGACACTAAAGCTCCAGCTAAAAGGGTCTTCGAATCCGAGCCTTCGGAGTTCGAGAAGGAAAAGAAGACAGAATCTCCGGTATAAAGACCAAGTCTTCATGGACGCAAGATAATTTGGTGTTGGTGACTGAAAGCATGGCGCATAGGACCGTCAACGATAGAACGCAGCGATATCTCATGTTCGAACCCTCTGTGGATCGTAGGCCTGGCTATTAAGTAAGTAAGTAAGTTCAGTGTCATGGCTATATAGACGAAGTCCCTGAATATTTCAAAGTAATAGCTCCGCCTTTTGACAATCTGTTCAATCGTCATGTTCAATTTGTCTAAGCTCACCGTCAGACTACCGTCAGGCCTCAGGGAATCAAGCCGAAGGCCAGCACTTATCTTCTGTTCAAGTTTTTTTTTCCAGCTCATAAGCGCCTTAAGGGCTTAGTCATGACTTATCCTATTCATAAGGCCAAACCATAATTGACTGAAGTAAATTTAAGCTTATGCTACGAACGATAATCGTCAAGTGTCCTAATTGCGCCTGGAAGCAACATTCTAAGGCCTACTGATATTAACGATTGATTTCCCTCTCACTGAAATTAGTAAAAGTGAACGAAATTTAACGAAAGGGAGTGAGCGAAATGTTTTCGCTTGATTGTTTGACTTTACGTAAGTCACTTTACGTACCTCAGGCAGTGATTCGCTCCGACTTAAGTTAGCCAGTGTGAAAGAGACTTAACGAAAGTGAACGAAGAAGACTTTATAGCCACATTATATCATTTCTGTGTATGCGCTCGACTGCTTTGAGCTTACGAATGTTACGCACTTATTCGTTAACAGTGGTGTGGACTATTTGAAGGCGTTGTCGCTACCGTTGATCCATTAACAGCGTGCTTCAATGTCTCTTACAACAAAGCTCCAGCTGGGTTAAGTCGCTTAATTGCAAATAGGTTATGCGCCTACTGTTTGTTTTATTTTCTGTCTCGTTCAAAGTACTTAAATTCACCACCTCCTTAAATTCCGATCCTACACGTCCGGAGAACTGAAGGTGATTCCGTTTATTCAGCTCTTAAGGTTCTCATTGACCTCAGTTATAAATGTTACCATTTACACAGTAGAATCCCGATTATCCGAACATCGATTACGCGAACATCGGATTATCCGGAAAAAGTTAGTCACAGCTCTAATTGCCTTTTTAAAAATGTTTTGACGGCCAACCTAGACATGTTATGACGAGTTTAGTCCTGATTCCAACAGTGTACCCCTGCTCATTGTGTGTGTGATTATTTCAGGTCCTTTGATACACCCTGGATTCAAAATACTGACTGACTTGGAAACTATTGGCAATTTGAACAGCTCCTAACGCCAAAGAACACGAAGAAGAGACAGAAACTAGGGATGTATGACCGTGCCATCTCACGCAGAAGCTTTGGTAGCTCCAGAAGTTGCTTCTAAGTGGTTTGAAAGACAAGACTAATCGGATCCCACACAGTTGCTAAAACAGAAGCTCATCAGGGGCTTAGCTGCAATAGAACTACGCGATTCCTTACGTCGAATATCAACAGAGAATAAGTTATTTTTAACGAAAATTTGAATTTACACTTCCAATGTTTTTATATCGTATTATATAACGGACGCCACGACGTCGCACAGTGGTCCAGCAATGGAAATAAATACCCGAAACGACATATTTTTCTCAGCCAAAGGCTGTAGGTTTTGCGATTCTACAAAAATGAGAACCTAGAAAGCCAAACTTTTGCTGACTTTTAATGATCCGTTTGGCTGTACTGTAAGCTCAAAGTTGAGACTTTGAAATTAACAGAAATTGACATATTTTTTAAGTAAATTTGATGTGGCATATTTCTTGAAATTAGGCATTTTTGAACCTAAAGTTATATTTTTTTAAGGGGTACATTTGGCATTCAAACTGCATCAACCGTTTTTTTTAACCCCTTACCAATTTTTAGTATCAGGCTTTTATTTGATGCCACTTTTGAGGGAGCACTAAAATGTTTGATGGACTGTAATAAAAATACTCCTAGACGCTCTAACGGGAACCCAACTTTTTCCGGAACTATTCTTTATCGATGGTGTAGAAACTAAAATGTTCATTTTTGCACTTTCCATTCCATTAATGAGTATTCCGTTTGAGCTCAACCATTTTTGGAACGCAATACGAACTCGTGGCACTTGTAGTATGTCTTAAGCTTCATAAGGTTTCTAAATCTCCCATACAACGGGACCACTGTGCGCTGTTTTAAGTAAAACCCAATTTTATTTAAATTTAATATAATTTTTATTTGTTCCGGATAATCGGGTTTCTACTGTACTGAAACTGCTCTACGACTTATCTTTTTGTCTTCATTCACGATCGCTCCCATTCATTCCACAAAAGTCCCGCGTAATTGACCTTCCTAAAATTTAAACTCATCGATTTTTTAACGATAAAACCTTTCTATCACCAACCCAACCAGACCGTATGTGTACCATGACTTATGGTGTCCACTGTACAACCAGTAAACTAAAGAAAAACAAACACAACACAGCCGGGCGAAACGTGTGTGGTTTTTTTTTTTTTTGTGTTGCTCCCTCAACTCGAAAGACGTTTAGGCTTCGTCACCGTTTCAGTTAGTCCGCGTTGCTACTACTAACGGCAACTGCTATCGCCAATATTTTAAAAATAAAGTTCCAATTTTTCGATTAGATAAACCCGCATACGTTATCCGTTCCGTTCGTCGAGGCATTTGTTATTAATTTGTAACCATTTTTTTCTTCTTCCACGATTGATTAAGGCGAAGTAAATTTTTATTTTCTCTTCGAATACCGTTCGAAAAGGCAGAACTAAGTGTTTTCGATTTCATTATCTAGCCGCGAAGACGTGTGTGCCCTGCGCCGCTGCAACTCTCCCAAGTTAGCCCTCCGCACTGCCCTTCTTGCTCGTCGCCCTCGCGTCGCTTGCAGTGAGGTCGGCCGAGTCGGTCGTCGGCTGTGCGATTCTAGGAATTTCAGCAGCAAAAGTGAAACGTCTGGGCTTTCCACAGCTCCATCATCATTGATTGCGTGGAAATCTCTTAAAACGCGATGCATGCAGTCAGATCCAATAAGAATCAGATGCTACTTGGTCAGTGTTAGAACCGGTTTCGTTTTCGGAATCATTTTTGTCTCTCTTCAGCAATTTTGCTCGCATAATTTAGAATTGAATTTTTTTTTTTTTTTTGTGTCGAAGTGGTGTGTCGGTGTCGATCGTCACGATCGAATTTTTGTGTATCCTCCCCAGTGTGTGGCTCTTGATGTATGTTAATTTCTTTCTAATGTACGGGCAGTGTTGAGATTGAAAGAGAAGGAAATCATATCTGTATGGTGTCTCCAGTTCGTTAGAAGTGTTTGATTTGTCATCGTTCGTGTTGAAAGTTTTTTTTTTTTTTTTTTTATTTCCACTGTTGTGCGTCTAACTTGGGAGTATAATTAGTCTGCTTACTTTAGAGATTTGAAATTTACTTGGATCCCCTTTTTTGAGTCGGAATTCTGAGGTGAACTAATACTTGGTGAGTTTATCATAATTTTTTTTATATTCTCTTGTTTATCCGTCAACCGGGGTGACCTTGACTCTGGAATGAAGATCTGTTTGTGTTTTGCACCTGTTTTTGGAAACTGACTTTTGACAGTTCATTTGAAGTCATTTGGAGAATACCTAATAAATGTCTATTGTGTGCGTTTAAACTATGACTTGCGGTATAAGGATATTTACCTCCTTTGTCTCGATCGCTCAAAGACAATTCAAATTTTTGGTATACATATACATGTACAATTTAATGCGACGCCGGAGTTGTTTACATTCCGGTGGATCTTAATGTCGTATTCAAACCACGAAACATCGTCTCAGTGAAAGAGAAATTGCCTAATCGGGTCCTGCAGGGGAAGGTGTACTTTAATTTAATAGCAAATTGAAACAGTCTTTAGTGACAAGTGGTGATACAGTGGCCTCCCTCTAAGTCGAACTAATTCTTATATCCCGAGGGAGGCGGCTGCATTTTTTTTTCTGATCTTAAGTAGGGCCCTTGCAGACTGCAACGGAATGTAAGGGGTGCTTTCCAGAATTCAACTTAACGCGCTGCATGACGTCTTCAAACAAATTGTGCCCCTCTGCAACCAATGTGAACTGCGCTAAAAGATGGCATTAATTTTTCATCATTTTTTTTTGGAATAACTAAACTTCTAGCATCTGCTACTCATTGTGGTAGTTCATGTAGTAGACATAAAAACAATGTCAAATGGAGCTGAGATGTCAACGTCAGTTCAATTGTGCTTGCATGTGAAGAATGTGAAAATATTCTAAAAACACTGCCACATCCACACGTCCTAATTGTAGATAATCAATGAAAAAATATCGAGCGTGTAGTTTATTCGAATAATTACTCGTAATTAATCAAGAAGATGCCATCTCTGGCTGCGCTAAACGTTGAATTTAAAAAAAAATACAGTTTTAGTAGGTATTGTGCAGGAAGAGGACCAGAAACAGAAAATTAACAGCTTTGCGGCCAGTGTTACCAAAGGTTAAATTTTCTATGAGTTCTCAAAAAGGAGTCCCAACAAATGTTTTTGATAACACCTTAATTAAACATTAACAAACACAATTAAAATATATAACGTTTTAAATGAAAGCATTCAAGAAATAAAATAAAGCGTGGGTCACACTTTTTTATTTTCATTTTATTTATTTCATTTATTAATTTTTAACAACTATCGTTGTACTTCAAGAATAATATGTTCTTTTACTAGTACAGGAACATTATAACATAAAATATTATTTTGTGTGACATGATTGAAATTAGTGATTTAAATTTACTTCAATTATAATTTAAGAGTGAAGACTTGTGGTTTTAAAATTTAATGCTATTAGAATACATATGCGCAGAGAAAGAGTTAAAACTGAAGTTAGTAGGAATTATTTTAGGTCGAGCGGGAGAAACAAGAGTTACAAAATTGTCTGTACTCGGTCTTAGACCGTACCAGTGATGGTAGGTGATTCCATAAAAGGATTTGCCCACTTTGCAAAGCTATGCAAATTATTTATTTTCTGATAAATGTGAATTAAAATTACGTTAGGTGTTCATTTGAGTCTTGGAACAAATGCGTAAAATCCACGAAATATGAGTCCCCGAGTGAAGCTAAATAAAATGAGTCCCTTTTGAGCCAATTGGGTCCCTGTGCTAACATTGGTTGTGGCATCTTTGTAAATATTTGAGGAAGGAATCAAGTACTTAAGAGATCGCCATCTTCACAGCTGATTAAAGTCGATTCTGATTTCTGATTTGAACGCTAGTCAGCACGCAACCGGAATATTAGAACAGCTCAGCGATTCCAGCGTATGTGTTATCGAAATCACCCAATATGTATTCGTAAAAAGTCCATCGTGGAACCTAGTGAAAGTGCAAAAACGGGGCCTTTTTACTGGAGCGAGATTGTGCAGTGTCGCGAGCGTGGACTCCTCGAAGCAAATTTCATCATAATGTGTTTGTTTTTACGTACAGTTCATAAAAAATAGAAAATAATTACAATTTCTCTTTGCTAGCCAATATTTATAAAATGGAATATTTTATTTTTAACTATCTGTTCCCCGGGCCTTTGCCCGCGTTTGGATAAAGAATATTGCTTTCGAACAAATTTGATTACCATAAAGGTTACTGTTGGTGAGTCAATGTAAAAAGATAGACATATGCTGTCATGGACTCTTTTTCAGAACTTTTAAAGAGCAATAATTCCATCGTACATGATTTTTACATAACATAAACCGTTTACACGATACACGCAACGGAAGCTCTTAAAAGGATAATTTTTATGTCTTTTCAAGATTTTTCACTGATGCTTTGCTCCTATTGGTCGCAGCATGATGTTATAAAATCTAAATCCTTCCTTGATAAATGAACTATCCAACACAGAAAGAATTTTTCAATTCCAACCAGTAATCCCGGAGATTAGCGCGTTCAACTCAACCAACTCTTGAGCTTTATAATATTAGAACAGATAAAAGCAAGACGTCATTAAAAAAAAAAATTAAAACACGGCAAAAATAATACATTCCATTTACTTATAATAATATTAATATGGGCGGCCCTACAGCCCATAGAAGGCCAAGTCCTAGCTTCTCAGCAACCACTTGTGTTGTCCGTTCTCTCACGAGTGGAAGGGGCCTACAGATTTATGCCGACTCCGAATGGTCAAGTCTGAGAAGCTTTGCTTTACTCAGAGCATTGTCAGTGACTCGAAAGTAATGGGACTGTGAAGATTAACATTCGTCTGCTGAGAGTTGATCCCGCTGCCCACCACAGCCACTACCATTTACTTAAAAATCAAAGATACAACAAACATAAGCTGCTTCTTAAGGACCAAAACATCATGTGTAATTCACTTTATGGCTAGTTCCCCATTCAAGTGCTTCCTCAAATAATTGAACAGCATCCCTAGACAAATCTGATGATCTACATCTGGTTGTTGTTATTTTTCGCCTACGTTTCGTCTTATCTGAAGATATCTGATCTTCGTTCTAATTATTCAAGTCGGCGATCGTAAGTGCTAGGTTTGTTATATGGGTTCAGAAGATTAATCACTTCTTCCGTGACCATTCTGTTAGCATTAGTCGCTAACTTATTGTGAAGAGAGGTATTTCATCCTCAAATCCTGTTTCATGTCTTCTTCAAGCGAAAGGAAGTTTTTCCAGCATTTCGTCTAATTTGTCCCATGCTGTTAAATTGCAGCACCACGTACTTTGTATTCGCCAGAATTTACCCCAAAGTGTGTACCATACATAATCGTGAAAGATTAGCGCACAGCGACGACATTATGTATACTGTCAAAAATGAGCATTAATGAGTTTTAGAGGTGTTGGTGAAAGGAAACCTAGAAATATAACCTGCGCCTAAGTGGTCTCCTCTACACATATACAGTGCACTCTCCCTAAGTCGAATTGTCACGGGATACCATTATCTGTTGGAGTTAGAGGGAGTTTGACTTAGGGAGAGTGTTTTGTTTGGAAATTTGTGGGCAATGTGTAAATGTGTAAATTATGGGGAAAGAGTTCGAGTTAGAGAGAGTTTCGAATTAGGGAGAGTTCGACTAAGGGAGAGTCCACTGTATATTGTTGTCCTCTTTTAACGTACGCGCGTACAGGCGCGTGCCTTTCTTAGCCAACTCAGTCGTCGATCAACACCTGCGAAAGACAATAGTTTTTGTTCAATAATGCAACAATTTATAAAAAAAGATTAGTTAATTTAACTTTTGAAATAAATCTTCTTTTTTAATTTGGCGCATGTTTATCTTTTCAGTACTATAAAATAAGGTTATCTTTCTAGGGTTAAAAAGGTGAACAAAAACACAGGTTGACAACGTCGAGATTACTTTTGTTCACTATTTAGAATAGCCTGCTCACTACATTGGATTGTTCACTATTTCCATGTTCACTTTGTCGAACGTTCACTGTACTTTCATTCATTACCATTTTCCGTCACGTGTGCGCGTAATTGCGAGTGTAATTCATAATTCTTTTACTTTCTTTTCTTGAATGAATCGTTCGTGGATCATTGGTGGCGACTGTACATTCACCATGGCAACAAAAGCGGTTCAAAATTATTTTGGTGACCAGACGAGCACGTACAATTGCTCGACTCGTTTGTCACGCATTGGAGCCTTTGTTTTACCAGTTGTGTGACATTTGATTTAATCAACCAATTTACTTCTTACAAACCGCTGTATTTCATATTAAT
This sequence comes from Eristalis intricaria, assembly GCA_964034865.1. Classification (NCBI taxonomy): domain Eukaryota; kingdom Metazoa; phylum Arthropoda; class Insecta; order Diptera; family Syrphidae; genus Eristalis; species Eristalis intricaria. Next base: position 47,931,939 of record OZ035874.1, read on the forward strand.
TTTTCCTACATTGACACTCCTTTTATTTTTAAAAAGATTAGATGGCAATATGACAGCGTTGGTTCTCTCTCTCAATTTTCATCAACTAACGATAAATTAGGGTAAACAACCCAATGATTGGCATTTTAAGAGAATTCCCAACACTATTGGACTTAAAAAATAAAACTACAAGCAAACTTTCCCTTTAAATTTATTGCTTTATGAAAGTTGCTGTATAAGCCTGTATAGGCCCTGGTGACCTCCACATTCTGTAGCGTCACCAATATTTTGATTATTCTTATTAGAAATATAAACACCAACAAATAATATCAGACGAATTAACATCTATAAAAGGCGTATTTTTTGAGATACTGAAACGGCAAAGTGTTTGAAATCTGAAAAGAGGCTCTTTGCTCAGGTTTACTTTGTTGTGCCAAAAATTGTTTCGTAACTTGGCTTTACTTCCGTGACAAAATTCAAACAGTTTTGGCAGTTGGTTGCCAATGTTTGTACAAATGTGGTTTTATTCGCTAGACGTGTTCGTATATTAAACAAAGGATGAATTACAATTTCGGATGCTGTACTGTATCCTATGTCGTTGAAATTTTCCTCCTCAGCTCTCCGAGTATCTCAAAAAAAACACGCCCAAAATAAACAAAATAAACACTTTTTTGCATTCATGTTAAAGAAATCGCATGACAGTGTGTCGCTTCCTATATTAACAAATAATGTGTTGGTGAGTTCGGTACCTACCTCGATGGAGCAGCGATAATTCTCTATTGTCATGCAAAACCCGACGAGTTTGACGGGACAAACCTGGACATAGCGTTGTATAGCTCGTGCACGCTGTCATAAGCGTGATGGGTGTCGATTCGAACTTCTTGAGTCGTCCTGGATCTGCCGCAGAGTGAAGTTTTTTGGTCGACAGTGGACTGCCCTGGTCTGACAACACTGTGATCAGATTATTTATAAACGGCTTCTAGCGTGCGCACAAAACGGCGGAGATGATCTGATATGCGATGTTCAAGAGACTTATCCCACAATGGTTGGCGCAGTCAAGGGGGTCTCCTTTCTTGTGGATCGGGCAAACGATACTGAGGTCCCCCGACGGTATCTAACTGCTTTCCCTCGACCATATTTAACAGAAGAGCTGGTGCATACGCCCAACCAGATCTTCTATAGCTGCCTTAAAGATTTCAGCGGACAGCCCGTCCGCACCGGCAGCCTTGTTGGACTGCAGTCTTGATATTGCTATCTCGACCTCGTTAAATTGGGGGGACGGGAATTCTCGTCGGTCCAGATTGAGTGAAAAGTTCAGCGATAATACGTCATACCGTTTGACTAGTCTCTTCTTTCTTTCAGATTCTCAGTATCGACTGTGACTCGGCTACAAGTTCTCCATTTTCGTCTACTCCCTATTCCAGGGCACCACTGGCACTAGCCTAGTTACGGCACTGTGTACATCATAAAGCCTATTCCAAATCACGAAATTGCACGGTTACTTTCGGAAACGACACTCGGTTAGACACAGCGCTGCGGACAGCCACAACACGTGGTGACAGGAAATCCCACTACATTACAGTCAGCTTTGAATTCCTGGAATTTAAATAGAATTCTTCAACTTGATAACAAGAAGTATTTGATGACGATTCTTCAGTCGCCATCAGACTTCAAAGCACATGGGTCAACTTCCTGCCTTTGACCAGATAATCGTGTCTCACGCAAAAAACCCAGTATTTGTTCCAGTTCACCCAGTTATAGATGCAAGAGTCTATGCCATCTTGATGAACTGCGGCTAGAGTCATCAAGTTCTTATACGAAGTAGAGCGATTCTTGGCGATTCTTGGAATATTCGCATTATCGCAGACTGCAATAATGACATTGTTTGTATTCTGAATGAATCCGAGCACACTTAAGCCCCGTGACGTGCTTAGAAAGCTGCGAGGGAAAAACCAGGCCGAATTTGTGTGACTCCGTCGGAAACTGCTTTGAGTAACAAATCTCTGGGCGCGCTGATAAGGTTACGCTTACATTTGCTGATTGCCGGGGAACAATCATATCCCTGAAACTGTGAAAGTTTTTGCTTAGCGGATTAAGATTAAGTCGTTTTGTTGTGTGTACAAATTGATATGGGCGCAGATTTGTTTGTAGTATCAAACGAAGCTGATGACATAGAACGTAGAAAACCCGGGACAAGCAGTCATTGTTGCTCGATATGGCTAGTTCAGCGTTGACAGAATGAGATCAAATAATTAAATATGTAAGAAGGGTATTGAACTTGGTGACAGTTTATTTGCTTGAGGGTCATGAATCCAGCAAACGGGAAAAGGTCCTGCCCTAGATTTGGCGCAAGTTGTTCAGTTCATACCCAAAATAGTGCTAAGGGCCAACTTTGGCCATTTTTTCCCCTAGTCCACATCGGAAGAAAATGCAAGAGTGGTAGTATTCCCTTGTATATCACAAATACTTTTACGCAAACCATGGATCAACCAGGGAAATGGCTGCAGATTCGTGGATTTAGTGGGAAAAAATGGGGACAGATTGCTGAATTTGCCCACGATCCATGTAAGTTCTATGTATGTTATTCGGAGGGTGTTCAAAAGTTGGCTCGTATTTTTAAGAGAATTTTCTTACATTGTTATATGGACTTGAAATAAACCTGAATCGTGAGTTTAATGTAATGCAATACCCAATGCACTATTTGAACTCAATTTAATTCTTAAGTATATATAATGGAGTCAAACCCAAAGATGGTGTGTTGCTTTCCAATGCCAATGGAGGACATCTTGCGCAGATGGAGCGTTCACTTTTCGGAGCTGCTCAGGGGCTGAGGAACAGGGCACTAAGGATGACATAACCGAAGTATTAAGTGGGGAAGAGAATAATGCAACGGTGGAGGAAGTCATTTTGTCGATAGATTCGTTAAAAGTTGGCAAATCCGCCGGTGTGGATGAAATCCGGCCAGAAATGCTTGAGGCAATGGGTAAAGAGGGAGTTTTATGGCTCTCTCGTGTTATTAAGGTGGCCTGGGAACGCGGTAAGTCACCTGGCGATTGGCAAACTGGGGTGATTGTCCCTCTTTTTAAAAAGGGATGCAAAAGAGACTACTCCGACCACAGGGGCATATCCCTCTAAGGTTTTGGAAGCGCGTTCTAGAGCTATGGTCGAGCCAAGGATTGGGGATGAACAGAGAGGCTTTCATGCCGGCAGAAGTACAACCGACCACTCTTTCACTCTAAGAATTGTACTTGAGAAGACTTGGGAGTATGCCAAACCCATCTACAACTGTCTTGCAGATTTGGAAAAGGCATCTGACCGAGTTCCTCGGGGTAAACTCTGGAGTGTCCTGCAAGAATATGGGATTGAGGGTCCTCTTTTGTGTGCCATTCAATCTTTACACACAAACTGTAGCACCTGTGTTCGGTACGTGTGCAGCGTTGGACTTCGCCAAGGGTACGTCTTGCCACCTCTCATTTTCATTGCTTAAACGGACTGAATGTTTCAGGGTAGCCGAGGCGAGGAATGTTTCAGATTGGAAGATTTGAAGGTAAGTCATCTTCTTTTTGCGGATGACTTAGTTATCCTCACATCTTCCCAGACAGAACTCCAGCGCGCACTCGATAGGTTTGTGGCCGTTTGTACTGATTCTGGGATCGAGGTTAACGTGGACAAATCAGAGGCTATGGTAATTTCCAAAACGCCTGTTTAATGCACTCTACATGTTACTGGAGTCCCCTTGAAGCAGGTGGAGAAGTTAAAGTATCTCGGGGTCTATTCTACGAGTGATGGGAGGAGTAACTAACTAAACTTTCCAGTAGGATTTGTCAAACTGTGTCAGTTTTGACACAGCTTGGGAGATCTGAAATCAGGAAGGCCGAGCTTGTTGTCAAAGCCAAGTTAGCAGTTTTCAACTCAGTATTTGTTCCAACTCTCCCTGTGGTCATGAAATTTGGGTAATGACCGAAAGAATAAGATCGCTAATACAAAGTGCTGCGATGAGATTTCTTCGTGCTGTTGTGGTAATTACTCGCCGAGATAGGGTGAGAAGCACGATAGTGCACGAGGCACTCAACGTCGAATGGAAAGAGATTTGCTTCGTTCCCCACCATCACGACTTCCATGATGACCCCTGATGAGTTAGAGTCCATGGGGGAGGATCCAGTTGCCTGGAGATCTTTCGTACGTGGTTTACCCCCGCGACCCCTTTAGTGGATCATGCAGGTCAGAAGATTATGATGATGATGTAATAGAATGGGCTGAATGAAGCTAATATCATGGAGAATTCCGTCAAACTAGTTATGAAAAAAAATCGCGAGTGCAGAGAGAATAAAAAAAAGAGTCGAACTAAGGACTTTGTTAACAAATAAGAGAATAGAAATTAAATCTTAATTCTACTCTCTAAGCTTATCTTATGGGTAAGAAAACACGATTGGACAACTTGAAAAATCTTATTTAAGTGAACGGCCTGTGCAAGAATTACTTCACTCTATCCAGACAGCACTGTAGTGTGATATTTTAGTGGCTAGACATAGTTGGACAGAATAAGTTAAATTTTTTCTATTTTATTTCCTTGCAAGAATTCTCATTTTTCTGCAATTTAAAAGTGTTTAGAATTCTGTTAAATAATGTAAGTACACTAATGCACAAAAGTATTCGGCATATGGCTGTTACTAGCTTAAAACGCTGCCATCATCCATAAAATAAATCAAATTAATTTAATTATTTCAGTTTTCCAGGTCTTTACAACAAAATTTGAAGAATATAATAAATAACGAAACATAAACAACTTCGACTTTGTCTGGACAAAAGTATTCGTTACTTGTACTGCATCTCAATAAAATTGGAAATTGATGAACCTGCTCCCTTATTTTATTTCTAGTTTTGTAAACTAATTGATTTCCAAGCTTCGTCGGATAATTCCGGCACAGAAACTCAATTTGCTGATTATATCCCCGCATCTGTGGTACAATTATTATTATTTTTAATTATCCTCAAACTGGATCGTAAAGGCAAGGAAACCACAACTGAAGAGCGAAAAATTATCCTAAATTTATGGGAGGAAAATAAATTAATTGGGGGCATCCGGTGTTGGGGAGTTGGTATTCATAGACGTAATCAGGAATAAAGAGCAGTATTTGGAGATCTTAAAAGCTAATTTGCAAAAAAGTTCTCACGATTTGGGCTTGGGGAACAATTACTATTTTCAGCAGGACAATGACTCCAAGCATACTGAAGAGGTTGTGCGTATATGGATACGGTACAATACACCGCACACACTGAAGACTCCACCACAGTCCCCTGATCTTTACCTCATTGAGCATCTATGGGATATCTCGGGCAGACGCCTACAAAACCACCATATAACGTCAAAACAGCAACTCAAGAGTATTCTGGCCGAAGAATGGGGAAAGATAACCCCTGAAGATGACAAATGCCCTCGTGCATTCGATGTAAAATAGACTCCAAGCCGTAATAACGCAACGTTTATTTTTTCGGTCTTTTTGGAACCAGTCTTAACTATACTGATACTTTTGTTTTTATTATACTAATTATACTTATACATTTGTCTAGGCAAAATCGAAGTTGTTTATGTTCCGTTATATTTATATTCAAATTATGTTGTAAAGGCCTGGAAAACTGGATTTCTTTTTTAAAAATATTGTTAAGTTAAAAAATTGTTTATTAATTTTGTTTATTTTACGGATATTAGCAGCGTTTTAAGCTAGTAACAGCCATATGCCCAACACTTTTGTCCATCAGTGTAAGTGAATACAGTGGAGACTCCCTAAGTCAAACTCTATCCCGTGACAATTCGACTGCATCTATTCGCATTTCTGACATTTTTAAACCCACCCATTGACGCGATTGACGATTTTTTTCCAAACAAAAAAAAAAAAACATGCGAATAGAATAGCCATTTAGCACAAACCTTATCAGAAAAAGGGTCAGAAATTAGCTTAATTTAAGCGAGCGATAACCTTATGCATCCGCTGTATGATGAAATAGTACAATATTAGTGACTCATCCCCTTTATGAAATGCGAGCAATTTCCGCTTACGTTAGCCAACAAAAAAAGCAAGTTGATTCCACCCAAGACCATGCTTAAGTAAATTTTGTAACTAGATATGTACATTTTTCAGGGATCCACCAGTCCGCTTGACCAATGTAAAATCCCTCTAGCATCTAGTCAGTTACACAAAGCACAATCATTTCCTTGAACCCCCTAAGAACAAAGAACCACCACGACTTGTCGATAAGGTTCTCTGGAATACGTCATCAGAGGACCCTTGTGTGATGTAGACGCACATTTTTCGAACGGTCAAGTGTGTGAAATGTGTAAAACCAAACTATTTTTTATCTGAAGAATGTAAACTTCATCACAGATGTGATATTTGCAGAGAAGTTGAAAGTGATTAAAACGATTTTTCAGTCGACTGAGTTCACATGTCATGCGGAAAGACTATTGCTCATGCGTTCAAAATAAACCCTTCGGGTAGGAATGCGACGGAGCGGTGACAAGTGACAGATAGGTTTTTAAGACCAGAACAAACTGAGCCAATTATTGATCGAGTGCGCCGTGCTTGGATATACGCCAAATATACTCTTTAGAGTGGTTATTCTAAGTTTGGACGAGGTGTCGATGTGTTTGTTGGTGGACAACATAAGTTTGCACTAGTTGTTGGCGGCTGAAAGGTTTTTAGCGTCTCACCAAAATTGCTTCACAAATATGTGAAGAACTCTCTTTGAAGCAAAACAGTTCTACTGCCATCTCTGGCTCCGTTTGCTTTGAGAGCATCCAGAGGAGGGGATTCAACCGCAAACATGAGTCTACCTAGGCGTCTGGTCCAATGATGGGGAACAGTGTATTGGTGTCACAACGGAGAGGGTGGGGACTTGGGAGGTGCTCGTCATAATACTCATGATACGCATCTTTGCTCTTACGTTCAATCTTGTCTCAGGGCAGTTGTGATCTGATCACCGACAAGAGTGGACGTGCGGGAGAGTTGACACTACAGCTAGTCCAAGTCGAATGACTTTTAGCCTGTACGACACACGCATCGATGATGGGCCCAGTTCCGCCCTCGGCCTATTGCTTCCCACAATCTAGAAGAAATTCACCTTCTTCTCAAACACGTCATCATCATCATCATCATCTTCTGTCCCTCATGATCCACGAAAGGGGTCGCGGGGGTAACACCTTTATGTTGTTTTTCCAAACAACTCATTTTCCACTTTTTGCACGCCGCATATCAGTACCAGCCACTATTTGAGTTTGAGTGATTTGTGTCTGTAGCTAACTCTCAAATCAATTGCTCAGGGGATGATAACACAGATAGATAGGCATCGCCGTGTCTGGAAAAAATTAAGTCAATTTTGCAAAAAAGCGAATCGCCCCCGGGTGGACTCGAACCACCAACCTTTCGGTTAACAGCCGAACGCGCTAACCAATTGCGCCACGGAGGCCATGAGTAAAGCGGTGCATTATTAATTTTTTCAACATTATTTATATTTTTTTTTGTTATTATGTACATTTTTGTTATATAATTTAACAAATGCAATTAATTACTTAACACCTTCTCCACGATGTGAATATGAGTGGAAATTGCAAAGATTATCTAAGGGATGTGAACATGCATCCTAAAGAAGGGGAGGCTTAGGAAGGAATGCTTTAAAAGCTGACGTCCACTGTAACACCACTCAGGTTTATTTATTAACTCATTAAGCTGCTGATGTGGTAGCAGTGAGTGTTAATTATGAAGGGATGTGATTTTTTTTTGATTATCGAAAACTATCGATAGTTAGTTTTTTTTAATATTGATAGTTTTCAATAGTGATTCAAAAAATAATTAATTGCGAAAAAAAAATCAAGCAAGAAGCGAAATATGTTAATTAACCTCGATTTACAATGAGAACAGCTCTCATCTCAAACTGTCAGTAATTTGCATTTAAATAGGGAATACCCGCTGCCTTCCATCGCTCACGGTCCTTGAAATACTGCTTCCAGTCTTCAAGAATAAGCTGCCTTGCGTTTGCTTCTGTTAGGCCTTATTGGCAGTCTGTTAAAGAAGTCATAAAAATAGAAACTAATGGAATGTGAAGTCTTTCTTGCAGTTCACCTTTGTTTTTGGACGCGTTAGTGTGGCTAGCTGCCTTAAGTTTCCAGCCAGAAGTTGTTTGATGTCTTTTTTTATTTTAATTCATTTTTATAATGGAATTCATAACAACTAATATGCTAGACAAAAATGCTTAAAATTAGTTGGACAAGTAACTAATTGTTCTAACTTACTGATCCTTGGCGGGTACACTAAGCTAAAGTTAAAATTATGTCTTTCTTCGCCTTAAATGCGTCTTCTGTTCCGTTGTCCCACAGACGTCCCACTGATTAGTTTAAGTAAGGTCTTGCCTGGCATCCCTGTCTTATGTCACGTCATATTTTAAAAAAAACCTCCGGCAATGAATTCTCCTAGATCGATTTCTAGTAGCACTTCTTGTGACATGGCGTGCATGCAGCTACTAAAGGGTAAATTTCCTAGAGCTAAACGCCAACATGGAAGACGAAAGGATGCTTCAGATACAGATTGTCCACCCAATGCATCTGCGTTTGTTACACGTTACGCGGGAGTCATAGCTATGCAGATATAATATGGCACAGTTTTCGAAACTGCTTATAAGTTGATAATTTCCGGTGACGTAAAAAATGTATATTCTATCTCTACGCTGCCGTGCAATGTTTTATTTGTGAATTCGAGCTTTTGTAATGAACGCCTCCCTTGCGGTCAGCATTTTTTAATGGAAAGCGATAGTGAACTACGGTCGGAACTAGCTGAACATTCCACCGGTTCTCATTGAAAAAACTCTTTGCTGCCCATTCGGCATGGGAATTCCCACAAATCTCGGTGTCACTAGCACTGTTCCTCTTATCAAATGTTTGCTCGCAATCAGTCGAAAATTCTGAGCTGACGAAATCATTCCATGTTCGTGTGGTTTGACTAAGAAGAATGAGTCTCTGAGATTTTTTGATTTTTTAGCAAGGCAGCAGTGACTAGATGTGAAGATATTTCAAATAGGAACTACAGTAGACTCGCTGTAAGTCGAACTGTCACGGGATACCATAATTTGTTCGAGTACGAGGGAGTTTGACTAAAGAGAGGTTTTTTTATGCAAAATTGAGGGAAATGTATGTAAAATATGTTGGAAGAGAGAGAGAGAGAGAGAGAAGAGAGAATTTCAACTTAGGGAGAGTCCACTGTACTTATTATCTGCTTTAAAAGGAAACAAATGGTGGGTCAAATAATAACAATATAATATGGCTAGCGCGACAGTCCGAGGAGGAACTGGGCCTAGCTTCTCAGCAACCACTCGTGTTGTGCGTGTTATTGGTCTTTCACGAGTGGAAGGGACCCACAGCTTAATGCCGACTCTGAACGGCTAAGTTTAGAGAAGCTGTTTCTAGACAGGAATGCTCTTTGAGAATTGTCAGTGACTCGAAAGAGGCGGAGCGGTGAATTATCAAATGGTAAATTTGGGTATCGAACCTGGCACCTTCTGCGTAGGAATCGACGCACTTACTTAACCTTACTTTACTTTAAAATTAATTTTTATTTTTTAAGTCATGATTCTTAAAAAAGACAACAATGATTAAATCTAACTTAATATCTAAACAATTCATGTTCTTAAAATCTATCCTATCGACGCATTTACCCACTACCCCACTACAAACCGTCAAATACAAGAGTAATTTTTTAAAATACAATAAAATTGACAAAATTCTGTTGAGCACTGGAATAAAAGTGATTCATTTCATCAATCGACTCAACCAGCAAGATTAGCTACCCTCTAGAGTGAAAGAGAGAGTGGACAAGGATCGGGTGAATCAGAGAGGACATGCCCATCGTCTTTAGATCGCGAAAGAGTACGGTCGGTTGTTGGTTTTCTCGTGATAGTTATTCGCCTCTAATGAGTTAATTACAACAAGAATTTTATCCATGTCTTATGCCTTTATTCATCATGACTGACCCGCATGATCCATTAACACTAGATATACCAACAAATTTACATACCTATTTATACCAAAACCAGTCAATTTGACTGTATATGACAAGTTCTATTCATTTATATTATAATGCTTTATCGTTTGAGAGAATTGATGAGATATATAAAAATTGGTTCTAAGGCGAAGCAAGGGTTGTTTTTCCAATAAGCGGGGGGTGTGAGGGGCAAGGCCCCCCGCATTGATAACATTGAAATTAAAAATTTAGGGATTTAATATCTCGGTTATTTATGAAATATGCCCAAAAAAATATGAAATTATATCCCAAAAATCAATTTATGTCACAGGGCAAATAAGTAATGTCAAAAAAAAATTGGGGCATAACTTCCGTTTCAGTTTGAGGCATAAGTTCGTACCCCCATAAAAAAATAAAAATATAAAAACTCATCAATTATATTCCAGTTTTATTCAGAATGATCATGTTTACATGCTTTACAAATACTAACTTTTTTTTCCACGCATTTTCCGCACACATATTTCTTACAGATGTCACAATTTGTAGTTGTCTTGTTGTTATTACAAAGTCCTATTTGGCACCATTTACGTACTGGCCGGGGATTCTGGGTTGCTGGACGGAGAATTTCACTTGCCCTCCCTTGGCTTGATGACTTATATTCAGATGTGAGCTCTTCAGCTAATCGAAACAAAAAGTCTTTCCTAGAAATATTCTTTCCTGTTATACTTCTATACAAAATCCAGGAATTGATGCCGGCCAAATCTAAAATATTGAAAAATACTTGAAGTGGCCACCTTCTGGATCCTGATTTCACACTATACTTTCTTGCCATTTGATCAGTTACATCAACACCGAATTTGGTTTTATTGTAAAAAGATATAGTTTCAGGTAGTTTCTTGGAACTGGTATCAATTTTGACGCCTTTGTGTTTAGTACTCAATAAAACAACCTTTTTGTTAGGCTTACTCTTATAAACAGTAAGTGTGCATTCATTTGTTTCATATAGATGCGTTGAAAAACGTTCCATACCATCTTTTTTTTCTTTGCAAATTTTTGGAAGCTCCCGTTTGTTGCAACGTACTGTACCAACCAATGCAGTATTTTTAGCTAATAATTTTGAAGCCAGGGGGAGGCTGGTAAAAAAATTGTCGGTTGTCACACACCTTCCTTTCATGATATAAGGTTCTAGTAGTCTTGTTACAACAAATTCACTGAGAGGAGTTGACGAATTTCGTTTTTCGTCTTTTCCTAAATAGGGAAAGCCATTTATAACATACTTCGTTTCAACATCAGAAGCCAGCCAGAATTTTATCCCAAATTTGTCTGGTTTGTTTGGCATATACTGGGTAAATCGACATCTAGCCTTCGTTGGAAACAGTTGCTCATCTACTGTGATAAATGCTCCTGGTTTGAAAGCGTTTTGACTATTCTCGATAAATTTATCCCAAACAGTTGATACCAGCGCAAATTTATCCGTTTGCAAGCGCTGACTCCTCTCATTTCTTTTATCAAAGCGAATAATGAATATAATAATAATATGAAATTTGAAAAATATGCTGTTATACAATACTATTTTACCAGGGATGTGCAAACATTTTTCTTTACACGCCATTTTCCAAACAAGGGAATTTCCTAAAAGTGAAGAATATAAAGCATTTGCACATAGAACTACAAAAACGTGTACCAGGTCAAAATGACTGGTTTCGGTATAAGTACCAAAAACAAAAAAAAAAATGTTTGTTATGAACACAAAATCAAATTAACTTATCAAATTATTTGTATTTAATTGTTGTTATAAAAGTCATATAATAGTTTCGAAAAAAAATAAATATACATAGTAAATATTTATGAAATAAAAGGTAAAACCAGTCATTTTGACTGGTATGGTAAATCTAGTGTTAAAGGGATCGCGGAGTTAACCCACACACGACTGATCACCAGGCAACTCGATCCTCCGCCATCGAATCCAACTCACCACGGGTTATACCCAAGCGTAACCAGTCGAGCTTATGGACTTGGTGCAACCACTTCACCCTTACCTCACCCTCTGCCAAGTGGTCGCCTACCTAATGGCTTTATTAGTAAAGAAAGTTCAAGTGGCTGCCTCGGCTGGCTTCGCAGTCTGGCACCCCAATTTTCCAAGATCTTGTTGTTGGTTTCGGGCGGTAGGCCACTGCTTGAATCGCTTCCGGATTGGGGGCATACGACGGTCCTTTACGAAGAAAAAGTCCAAAGATGTCAAATCACAGCTCAGCGGCGGCCAACTGACATCGGCAAGTCAGCTGATAATACGATTTGGGAATTTGGTGCGCAAAACATAGATTGTGGCATAGGCTGAGGCACGAACCAGAAGTCGTCCAAATCCATGTCTTCAACTTCAGTAGAAAAAAAGTCGGTCAGCATGGTTCTGTAATGCCCACCGTTGACAGAAACGTTGTTCCCAGCCTCATTTCGAAGAAAAATGGTCCAATGATGCCACCACTCCACAGTCCGCATCAAACTGTCACTCTCTGTGGATGCATTGGCTTCTCGACAATTGATAACGTGCGGGTTTTTCGAGCCCCAGATGCGGCAATTTTGTTTGTAAATGTAGCCGCCGCAAATGCGCCTCGTCAGATAAGACAAATTTTCGCCCAAAATCGTTGTCCAATTCAAGCTGCCCCAAGGCTCAATCTGCGAAACGACAACGAAGCGGTTGTTCGCACGCCTTCAATTGCTGAGTCAATTATACATTGTAAGCGAATAATCCGAGATCTCTTCGCCGATGAGAATGTGGCACCAGCAGCCTCATCTGTTCAGAACCGTGAGTGCTGCGCAGTAGGATGCCGGTCTCACGACATTTTTGCACAAACATGCTGTCCAGCTGTCGCAGTGGGTGGACCAGTGAATTATCTGCTTTTAAAGGAATCAAAAGTTGTAAAAGAATCAATTCACTTGCCAGCATTTTGGATCGTATGTAGCTAATGAATATCTGCACAGATTCCTATTTCAATGGAAATCGCTTCTCGGAATTAATTTGCATTCCAGATTCCGTGCCAGGCGTAGACTTGTTAAACTGCCATCAAAAACTACCGGCTCCCGGAGCCTCAAAGCGCCCATAGCAACTCGGGCTAAACACACGAAAACTGAATTCTTGGCCAATGTGTAAGGTGACACGATGCTTTCGGACATGCCATCCGTTGTACGTTTCCTCGTAAGAGACTCGCATTTCAATCGTCCCACCGAAATGAGCAAAAAACCAGGTGCCAAGTGCCAAATCTCCTCCCGTTGACCTAATTTTTGGGATGAAATGAGCCACTCTCAACCGGCCCAAGGCCGAGAAAATCGTCCCTCTTTCAGAGTCGTCCCCACAGCAAGAGACATGCCTTATCATTTGGCGCCAAAAGTGCCACTCGCACTGAGACTGACCACAACAGATGTCTTTATATCGTTTCAAACTTATCCGCAAAAAGCTTTTCCGTTGGGGAAAAGCTTCTCAATTTTATCCAACCGCTGCGCTGCGCGGCGAATAAACAAACAGAAGTCGAAAACCTCCGACACACCATACGGTATCCGTTCGGTACGTCTATTGCAATGCCGGGGTGGGTGGTGGTTACACGACCTGAATCACTTTTACAATTTACTATGCTACTATCGCCTCAAGGGGTGGAGGACACAATAGTGTTTCCCTGTATTGGTGGCCCCAGTGTGCACACATCTCTCATATGGTTCTGCAGCTTTCGGTGGAAACAGAAAAGCACTCGCGTCGGTTCTATGCCGGTGCTTGGGAACGTTTCTGAAAGAATTTCAATTGAAGTTCATTGTCAACTTGACTCTTCTGGCAATCGGTCGGTTTTTCACTTCTTTCCCGAGCCCAAGGGAGACAAATCACGAGTATCCGCGAACTATAGAAACGGTTGAACTGTGTAATGTGTCACCACGTTTGAATTTCAAAAAATCAAAAAAAGTCTCAAAAACAGTGCTCTTTGACGGGGAAGAAGTGTAGTTTGATTGATAAATGGTTTAGTCTTCAAGAACTCGTGTGTATATTTTTTTGTTGATCTTGTGGAGCTCAAGTGAACAGTGATTAAGTGGTCTTTGGTTAAAGACAAGTGAATTGTGTTCAAAATCTTGTCAGACTTGGATTGTTGGATTTAAACTGCCTAGGCTTTGCAGTTGTGGACTCTTTTGTTTGGCCGTAAGTACATACACATCAGCAGCCCTTGGTGGGCATTTATTTGCACGAGTTTGCGAGAGTGTTTGTTTCGAAGAACGCGCCAATTCGCCAGCATGATTGACACTGCGTGAATGTGATTTGCTTTGCGATAAATAGAATTAATTAAGGGGTGGTCTTTAATGAGTTTCCTTAGTAATTATTAGTTGCGCATGGATTACTTTATGCACGGCATCCGATTTATTTTTGATGTATTCCATGTGTGTGCGTGTGTTTCGTTGGCTTAAACATATTGATTTAAGATTCAAATTTGATCGTCTTACGATATGTTCGCGGTGCATGCGATCGTTTGAACAAACTGTCCATTCCATTGAAAGCATAATCAATTTAAATTGTTATGTTCATTCTGAAAATAGTGGGAATTTCCACTTCACGTCAGTCTGTGTACAGTGAGGTCAAGAAGTTCGATGGCATGTTGATTAATTTTTTATTTTGTGGAAATTCCCAAGCAAGCTCACGGGTACATGAATAATTATTCTTCGTTTTTTTTTTAGTTTCTGATATTTTCACCACAATTGAGTTGTAAGATGCTTAGTTATAAAAAAAAACTTCATTGCATCTGATTAGTCACTGATTCTCAAGCTCGCCCCTTTGTAAAATAAAAAGCCACAAGCGATTTTAAATTAAAGTGGAATTTGCGTGACCATTAAGCTCTTGCCCGCGCCTTTTATAATATCTGCGATTGTAACGTTCAACATTTATGTGAAATAAAATACATATTTTAGGAAAAAGTAATTCGAAAAATGTGTATTGTGAAACCTGTTGTCCAGTAGCCATGCAAGCATTTTTGGCCAACTTATAAGGGTGCCTGGTTTTTTTTTTCCACGAAAGTTAGAAGTCATTATCGGCGTTCACACTCAACTTGCTTGAAAACCGTGGTCGATGGGTCAAATTGTCAATGTGAACGCTCGTTACAACAAAACGGCAGACTTGTCTTCCGGTAGGCAAATCTTTTTGACTTTTCAGCTTCAACAAATTATTGCGTCTGAATGTCACAGACGAGGAAAAGTGTCTTACCGCCATGAATGTTTGCACTTTTGTTCAGTGAATTTTTATAAGCCTACACACACAACAAACTGCAAACGCCACAATGGCGACCAGCAGACGACAATGTTGATGGCCAACTTCCGCAAGGTTCACTGTATCAAAAATTGCGGCCAAGTTTCAAAACAAACTGGTGGCCACGGCCAACATACAGAGACATTTGGAGGAATATTTGTTGCTACCAACTTACAAGAGTGGCCAACTTGACGGGTTTCACTGTATATCATTTTCATTTTCAAATCAGTTTCCTTAGCGCTGCAAAGTGTAACGTCTCCACGCAACGCCATTTTATAAAATAAAGTTCCTCGATTTATTTAGATGAAAATCGATACTTAAAATAACTTGTAATTTAGTCTCGATATTTATTAATTTCTATAAGTAAGTAAAATCAGAAAGGATCAGAAAATTGGTTTGCTGGATGACTCGCACAAACTTTTCAAAAGCGTTTCCTGGTTTCCTGGACCTTTCATTCAGAAGGGAGTTATACATTTTCGGAAAAGACTAGAGCTTCAAGTGCTTACAAAAAATACGGACAAAATAGTGCTGTGTAATATGTAGAGGATTAATATCTTGTTTTAATCTGCCCCTTTCGCAGATGATTTTTTATATTCAAACAGACATTTGGCGGTTAGCGCTGTTTGCCACTGTCTCGTTACTTGTCTGATTAAAATATTTAATTTGTCTTAATTCTAATTTCATCAACATTTTCTTTTATATTCCTTGCCTTTCTTTTTGTCAGACACAAAAATGTGTCATTTGGTATCTGGCTGGCAAAGTAAAATTGCTGCCAACAAATGTGTTGTCGTAGCAGTCCATTGATGGTACGACGGTACGACGGAGGTGGTAAATAGTGATCAGATAAAACTGTAATTCATCTTCACAATCCATCCATCCACATCTGGAGAACGTGGAAGACAAGACAAGTCCCTCTAATTTTTAGGGGAGCCATTTATTTATTGCCATTATGCCTAAATATCCAAGATTGTGCATACCAAGTTTCACCCTTTTATCTCTAAAAACAAAATATTCCCTTTGTTAGACCACTGCGCTGGTCAAAGATCCCACTGTAGATCCAAAAACTGTAGCGCCTTCCAAACAATCGAGCTTCTATTTGATGCCTTTTGACACATATTCTAAATATAGCAAGATAAATCATATGTATTCAACGCTTGGTGAATCAGTTTAAAAAAAATGCCTTGCAAGTCTGTTGCTTATGCAAGTCCATTGCTTTGCCCCTTTTTTGACGCCCATAGACCGTGACACGACTCATTTTACTTATTATTTATTTGTTTATTTAATTCATAAGAAGTTAGTAATATTACAATTTATGATGAGTTACCTGCAAGGCTAAGGATTATCTGCAGGTGGTTAGTTAAATAAAAAATTAAAAAAATACACAGTTCATTAACAATTTTGAAAGTATACATTCTGATTATGCGTATCAAATTAATGAGCAATTTTTTTTTTCTTTCTTAAATTACTATCAATATTATTTAACAGAGTTATTTTAGCGTGATAGAGCTAGATGGGAGCCTTTTTTTCATGTCACAGATTCGGAGACGGGTCAGAATCAGATCAGTATGCTCTATGTGCTTTGATTTCTTTTTTTGAGTTTTTTATGGTTAAGTATACATTTTAAATCATTTATCATTCAGTATCGATGCCATTATATAATACAGCTGTCTTCTTCCATATTCATTAACAATTAGTGGAAATTCCAGGAGTTGTTGAGCCCGTCTTGTCGTGTTTTTTCTTAAACTTTAAAATTCATTTTTAAAAATGATTAAATCTATCTTAATATCTAAACAATTCATGTTCTTAAAATCTATCCTACTGACCCTTCACAGGTACTCTAAAATAATCTAAACTTCCTTATCTATTTGCCTTTCGCCTTGTCTTACTAATATTATCTGTTTTTTTCCAGTCCATATGGACAATCTTTATTATTTGTTCTTACATGCCAAGAAAACTTAGTAAAAACTTGGCGCTCTAAACATTTGTTTTTTTAATTTTCTTAAAACTAAGTAAACCTAAGCCGTCTTCTCGTGGTTTGGGCATGACGTATTGCTGTCATCTTGAATATAGAATTGACGTCTAGTACACAGTTTGTTGCTTGCACTAAGCGTTTTTGTAGGCTCCCGATCTTAAAAAGATGAGTTTTGGATGCATTTCCCCATGCTAAGATACCATATCGTATTCGACACTCAGCAAGCGAGTAGTAAACCTGCCTTTGGACAGCTGTATTCGTATATCTTCTTAGGTACACCATTGCAAAAAGAGCACTCTTCAACTGGATTCGTAGATAACATGTGTGTTCCTTCCGTCATACTTAC
Source organism: Eristalis intricaria (assembly GCA_964034865.1). Lineage (NCBI taxonomy): Eukaryota > Metazoa > Arthropoda > Insecta > Diptera > Syrphidae > Eristalis > Eristalis intricaria. The sequence continues at coordinate 47,949,515 of OZ035874.1, forward strand.
CTGGCGTACGAGTTACCGTGATCATGTTCCTTCCATAAGAAGTTATCGTCTATCTGGATTCCAAAGTACTTTGTCAGTCTGACTACTTCAACAGGTTCATATTTCTTTGAGGTGGGGCAGTCTTCACTGTTTTTTTTTTCAACATTTTAAAACCATCTCCATTTTAACACATTTTATATTTTCTTGCCACTTTTGGAGACTATTTTATGGGAGCCTTTTTTCATGTAACAGATTCAGAGTCGGGTCAGAATCAGATAAGTATCCTATGTGGATTGTGAATTAGTTTGAAAAGGAATTATTTCAAGAGAAGGGAAATGTATTCCCGTGGAAAAGTCTCGTAAGCTCGATAAAACACGTAGCAGCGCCAGTCAAAGACCGAACGCGCGAACGCGCCCTTCCGATTCAACCTTTAAATTGTATCCCCAAAAGGGCAATAAACACATGTTTAAGGACTGTAGTCACTTTTCTAAAACCAATTATCAACGCGAAACAAAATCATTCAAAATAACCCAAGTGAATCAAATGACTGAAGATCCCCTTCTCTGTAATTGTTCTCAAAAAAAAGGAAAAAAAAAACAAGTGACACTCAAACCGGTTTGAAGTGGACGAAACTCCCCTCGCAGAACGACTAGCTTTGCACTTCATCGAGTGATTCATCCGACTTCAGACTATAGGAGCGTGAGATACAAGTGGATTAAGTTGCATCATACCCATCCGGTACGGGTGTTAGTAAAAATTAAATAAACTTGCTTTTGGTGCTGGCGGAACAATGGACGTGAGAAATCTCATTCCATTTCGATAATTCTTTATTGCACACTGAGAGTCGTCTTTCAATTTGAGCCTTTTATAGAGATTCTTAAAAGAGTCAAGCAGCATTAATCTGCTTCTGGATGTTGATGCAAAAGGCTAAGTAGGGCTGCTTCGGTGTAGAGTCGGAGAACGACGGGGGGATATGACTCTCCAATCGAAGGCGAACATTATCAAGTTGAAGGTTAAGTTCGACAGCAGCGATAGAGAAGCAGGGTGCTCTGTCTTTTTCATTTTCACTGCAGCTGGAATAGATGTACAGACACAACATCATATCCCGCCGCAAGTCCCTTCAAAATCCAGTGGAAACTTGACACAATTCGTGCTCTAAATTGGACGATGCATAGGTTCTCGATACGAATTCAATTCAAAGCTACTTGCCGGCTTATCTCTAAAATACAGTAGACTCTCGATAACGTGGACAATTAAGAACTAAGGGAGTTGACGTTTGCGGGAGAGTTGACGTTTGCGGGAGAGTTCACGTTAGCGGGAGTGTTCACGCTTGCGGGAGTGTTCACGTTTGCGGGAGAGTTCACGTTAGCGGGAGTGTTCACGTTTGCGGGAGAGTTCACGTTAGCGGGAGAGTTCACGTTTGCGAAGGCCAAATTTTAATAAAAGAATTTGGCAATCCCACTATTACTCATTTTAAGCGTCTTATCATTTAAAAATTAAAAATAATGCGTTTTTTTTCCATTACACAGCAGTATATTTAATTCATTTATTTAATTTAAAACAAAATGTAATTGCATAAAAACATATTAAATAAAAGCTTATGTCATACAAAAAAAATTATATAATATGGAACTTGCTTCAACCCGTAGATGGCCAGGGCTTACCTTCTATCCTTATATAGCAACCACCCGTGTTGTGCGTGCTATTGTTCTCGCACGAGTAAAAGGGACCTACAGTTTAATGGCGACTCTGAACGGCCAAGTTTGAGAAGCTGTATCTAGACAGATATTACACTTTGATAACTGTCAGTGAATCCAAGGAGGTAGGGCCATTAAAAATGGGGAACTGAACCCAGTCAGCGAGGTTCAGCTGCGTAGGAGCCGACGCACTAACCCATTACGCCAAGGCGACCCACTATGGCATAGAAAGTAACATTAAATATTGAACACGGCCATTACCGATACGAAACTTTATGCACAATATCAGTCAATTTTTCGTCTCCAAATGCATTCTCACTACTTTTCCCTAAGTATATGCAATTTCAAGCTAAGCTACGGCTTGACAAACAGTTTGCTATTAACCTGAAGCAAAAATTGATAATTGATGTTCACGTTTGAGAGAAAAAAAAAATTCGTTAACTTTATCCGGTATTCACACTAAACGGCGTTCACGTTATCGAGAGTCTACTGTAGTTCCAAAACTGAATACTTCCCCAGAAATAGGATGTGGTGCCTTGAGCACCCGAAATATTCGTTTTCAAAATATCCCCCGCGAAACCAAAAGCTAAGCACTTGTGATTCCCAAAACATTTGCATGCCTACATCACAGATCAAAATAAATATGTGTACGCATACTTAACATCTTCATACGTCAACGATTGAAGATATAAAATAGTTTGGAGATCAAACCACAGATGCGAAGTCATCAGTCAACAATGGACTTGAGCAACACGTTTGTCTTGGCAAATTGAGAATGTCTCAAGCGATTTGAAGTGGCCTTAAGTTATTGAATATGGATGCTAACAAAAAGGAGAATATGCGACGTTTTTTGGGTGTCAGATTAGAGTCTATTTTTGACGGGAAAGCTTTTGACCATGTAAACTGCATGGTACAGTGGTTGAGAATGTGTGTTTGGGTAGTTTTGAGTGTTCTAAGTGTCGTAGAACTGTGCATTCTCTTGGTGAGACAAATACCAAACATTCCTGTTTCTTTCCAGAGTCTTCTTTGCGCCCCAGACCTTGTGCAGTCTGTAAATCAGCAATGAAGTGATCTGCCCGACTTCTACCTCTCTTGTCCCTTAAGATTTTTGACAACTCATTTTTATAATGTGTTCTTAAACAAAATTGACCAATCAGAGGATGAAATTTACGTTTTTTTTTGAATAACCTTCAAAAATTCAGGACTATCTGTCAAAAAAGCACTCAAATTCTTCGATGGACTAGCTCAGCTCAGCTGTGAAGTCGGCTAGCTCTGTAAACCTTCACTTCTGTAAATGATCGGCATACGGTTTATTATGTGTCAATTCGAAAGGGGACCATTTCCAACCGATCTTGAAACCCCAAATAGACCTTATTCAAAATATCTTTACCACTGGATCAAAAAAACAGAACCATGCTCAAACCGTCGTTTTGGGAACCTCTCGCTCAAATTGCACACAGTCCGCCCAGACTACGGCCGCATTTTCTTAGCACGAAGTCATATTTTTCATATTCTTCGAATTCACTCGCATGTATTGTAGGCACAAGTTATGTGTATGGCATTGCATAACAATCTCGTCCTTATCTCGTATGATGTTTGAGTCACTGGGTCGTATTGCGGTCGTTCTTTTATCGTATGTCAAGCGTCTACAATACACTCGAATGCTGCAACTCAGTACGGAAATATGAAGAGAAAATGTTACAGTTGAACTTCGATAATTCGAACCAGAAATGAAGTATTAACGAGATGCACAGCTGATTGCCCCCCGGGTTCATCAACGAATTTCAGTGCTTTTTCATGAATTTCATGAATGCCGTCTTCTGATTGGTCAAATTGGTTGGAGACAACGATTTAAAAAACAGTTCTCAAACATTTTAAGGGGCAAGAGGGGTAGAAGTCTGGCCTCTCTGTAATACTTCATTTCTGATTCGAACCATCACTTGCTACAAAAAATAAAAATTCGTGTTGGGTGTCAAGTAAAATACAAAATTGATACAAATAAAGGGGTTTTCAACAAAATTGATGCAAATAAAGTATTTTCTAATAAGGAGTTGAGAACGGTTTTTTTTAAATAAAACTCAAACCATTTGAGGTATTTCAAAAACTTCATTATCGGCTTGGAGTACAATCAAAAATTTTATGAATGGAGCTCGACTTCGTTCGTATGGCCCCCGCGGGCACTGTTGCAGCGGTCGATTCGTTGGACCCAATTTTCAATGGCTCGTCCGAAACAGCAGCTATTTCCCATTCAATGTTGGCTCTGATTTTTTCCAACGTAGTCAGCTTGTTGGCATAAGCCTATGACTTAACGTAGCCCCACAGAAAGTAGTCGCAATGGAACGAGGCGGCCAATCGACTGGTCCATTTTTTTTTAAATAACAAGCTCACCATAATCTTCAATAAATCGATTGCAACGTGTGCTGTGTCCGGTTGACATGTCGTCCAAGTCCATGTCTTCCAATTCGGGCCAAAAATTATCGGTGGCACCATCTTGCTGAAACCACATGTCGTCCAAGTCCATATATCTTCCAATTCGGGCCAAAAATTATCGGTAATCATGGCGGGATAACGCTGACCATTCACAGTAACGTGACGATCGTAATAGTCGACACAAGAAATATGGTCCAATAACGCCGCCGGCAAGCAAACCGCACAAAACAGCTATTTTTTATGGATGAAGTGGTGATTCATGAAGCACATGTGGATTTTCATCCGACCCGACATATTTTGGTTACTAACGAACCCATCCATTTTGCTTCGTTGAAAATTGAAGTTTGCAGACGTTGCTCGTTCGTGTGCTTTATCATGATGAAAATGTTGAGTGTGGCGATACTGTAAAAACAGGAAGAATATGTCCAAAAATTATTAATTCTAAGAATTCCTTCTGAAGGGCTACCGGCCAAGAGAAATAATGAGAAATGAAAAAAAAAAGAAGAGTTCACTCGTGATATAGGAGTACGAAAGGAAAGACGAGTTTTTTAAATAAAATAAATTTCTGATCTTTTTTTTTTGTTTTTTTGAGAACTACAAGTTTACTGATTAAATCCACAGTGACAGCTGATGATGATGATTAGTGAAGGAGTGCGTTCACGAATTAAATTCAAAGCTGTCAAGTTCAAAACACTTTATGTGCATTCCCTAAGTCCGTAGTCTCTGTGAAGTATTTTTGGACCAGCGAAGCTAGGCGGCGCTTCTGGAGAACTGAGCAGTGCCAGTGAGATGTTGAATCGTTTCTGTCCCTTCCTCGTCTGCGCAACTCCGCGACAGATCGCTGTATTGCCCATTAGAATTCCAGAGCACTCTTCCGATGAGGCACTCTGCCGTTGTTAAGCTCTGGCCACGTGGATCTTGTCGTGTGACAGTCATCTCTTGTGAGCCAAGAGGAGTTGGTTTCTTTAAGTCTGGTGTCACTTCCGGTGTAGTGCACTGATCGGTGGCGGCTGCAGTGATGTGCCCCCTTCACTGGTGTCCATTTTAGACCTGTGTTTGGCCAATTTGTCCGCTCTCTTGTTCCCTGCTCTTGAGCTGTGGCCCGGGGTTCAGCACAGTTTGACCTCATTGGTGACTGATGGACCTTAGTGAGTCACAGCCCTTGATCTCGTCGTACTATTGACTTCAGTGCAGCCTGGCTGTCAACAAGGATGTTGATGTCTGATGGGGGGGGGGGTATCGGTTGTTTGAATGTGCCTGGCTGCTTTGTCTATTTCCAGAATCTCTGCTTGGAAGACGCAGATGTCACATGTCTCATATGAAAGTTGCACATGTCAGGAAGTCTAAATGATGGCTGTTCGAGTAGAATCCGGCCCCAGTACCTGGGCTCTCTTTTAATCCGTCGTTGAAAAGGGCAATCTCATGGTCTTTGAAAACGGCGTTCGAAAACCACTTGTCGGGAAAATAGAACTGGTCTTTTGAGGGAGAGGTCGTTCTAGGGAGATATATAGTCGGTTGTAGCCGTGACGCTACTGGAACCATGTGTCCTCCCCAAGTCATCTATTATTCTTGGATGATTTAAAGTAAAGCCCGGCATTGTGACCCATTCCAGGCCATTCCCGTCCTAATTCAGGGATACTTCAAGTACCGCAACTGTCTTAATTATTTTGTCTTCCTCGGGAGCACAGGGCTTCCACATGGCATATCCATCTCACTCGGTGCCTTGCACCTGAGGCTGCATTTTCCTAGATCCAGGAGTACCGATCGTCGCCAGATGTTCTTGCGACGGCCTTGAGTGCTCCACTCTTACGCCATTCTCATAATGCTGCCTTCGTATTCTTCGCTGATCAAGTGATTTTCCTTCACGAAATCCCTCAGTCGCCTTAATTCTCAATAAACTCTGATCTCATCCCATTTTGACGATGAAGCATCGAGTGAAAAACCCGCCGGCATTCATAGAACGAAACCTTTCACCCATTCCTCGATCTACACAAACCAAGTCTCAATCTCACCACGCCGCCGCCGCAGAACTTTTCACCACACACGCAAAGCTTCGCCCCGCAAAAGCTCCGCCTCATTTACAATTTCATCAAACTCACGTACAAAGATACAAGACACGGGTGCTTAGATAAAATTACTCAGATAAATGCCGTTTCGTCACATTTAATAATTCAGCAATCATTTTCTCGCCTCGAAACGAACTCGGAAATTCCCGGTTTCGTTATTGATTCTCCATTATGAATGCGCTGCGCTCCCGGCAGACTCGAAGTTCGATTCTTGATTTCGCCGACACTCCGTGTTATAGATATTCTCACTGATATGAATTTTGAAGGTACCTCAACAAGAGGATTTGTCGCTTTATTCACTTCCATCATATGACTGATAGCGGACTGATAAATTCGTCCCTAATTGATAGACTAAATCGCGCGCCAATGACGGCGGGCACTCGATTCGAGCGTATTATCGCGCAGCCATCAGTTGACGGCGACTGGCTACCGGGCAATAAATGCCAAATAAAAATCGCAGTTTTATTTCAATTCAAAGTCGGATTAGTACTTTACAACACAAAATCGCTGGGCACGTTGCTAATTCTAAGAGGCTACTCTCCGCCCTTCCCGGACACTGGACAGAGGGCAGTGGCAAACCGGTGGGTGCCTCTGCCACGAGACAAGATCTGAGGAGTTGGCAAGAGCAGATCATGGAATTCACAAAGTGTGCCATGTAAATTTAATTGCGTCGACCTTGGATCTATATTCGGATGGGATTGTGATTTTATGTTCTTGCGGTTGCTCAGTTAATTGCATGAAGGATTTTCTAGAAAATTTTTTATCTCAGTATTCTTTCAGCGGATTGTCATAAAAATACATATACTGCCTGCGATAAGAGAAACCCTTAAGAACTCGTTGGCTGATGACGATTGGTTCGCTGGGGATCGCTTTAACACAGTTGCCCACATGTGGGATTTAAGTCTGAGTTGTTTTTCTCACTTTCTGTTTAATACACACCGCCCTTATCTTTGCAACTGAATTTGAAACCAACCGAGGCCATGAAATCGGCAGCATTTGCAAGCTCAAAGGTGACCACCTCATGCGTGTTGTTTGCGAATTTAGACAGGAATTCAAGTCAAAATATTTTTCTTAGAATTATTTTGGTTTTCGGGATGTGGTGGTCAGTCGGGATTAGAAAGAGAATACTTGAAAAGATTGATACTGTGGTTCTTGGGACCTTGTGTATGAGTGCTGACTTATGCCACAGCTTGGTTGTTTTGCCATTTGTTGTTCAGCACATGGCTAGGCAACTGAATTGGAAACAAGCTCAAAGGTGACCGCCCCGTGCGTGTTGTTTGTGAATTTTGAGAGAAACCCAAGACAAAACATGTTTTTCAGAGCTATTTTCAGAAAACACAATTCAACACGGTCTAGAAAAGATTGATTCCATTTTTACACGATTTTATACGATTTAGCACTAGGCCACATCAAGACTGGATATACATCGGAAGTAGATACTTTCGCCTTTTTTGTGGATGCAGCTGATATTAGGCGTGTTTTATTGAGAATCTATACTCAGCTCAGTAACACTGTTACACATGCGAAGTAACAACAAAGCAAAACTGAGTTAAATTTACTCAGTAATCATTACTGACTATAGCGCGTTGAAGAATCGAAATCTTAAGTGAAATACCACTGAGTAAATCATTACAAGAATTTTAGAAGAGAATTATTATTATATAGAATTTTCAGTATTCGTGTTCGAAATCTCGACAAAGGATAACGTATCTCAATTTGTAATCCATCCTTGGATTAATATACAAACTTTTCTAGTGAATTCAATAATTTTTGTACAAACACTGGCAACCAACTGCCAAAACTATTTGAATTATGAAGTCTAGTACAATGAAAGTAAAGTCAGGCACAACTTGTGAAGAAGAAAAGTAAAGTGAATACAAAGTGAGTAAGGACCGTTTTATTGAGAATCATTACTGAGCTGAGTATAGAAAAAATGCGATCTTGTTGAAACTTTGAAGAAAAATATTTTTAATAATGGTTTTAAATTTAATAAGGGAATTTCTCTTTATAATTTATTTTCACATCAGCGTAACCCTCTACTGCATACGAAGGCATATATGGCTTTCGCAAATATTGCTGGATTTCTGTATTACACCACATTCAAAATGACTGAGACACAATACGATATTTAAGTTTGCATAGGTAGTAAGTGGCTTAGATGCACTTAGGCCAAAGTAGGCCAATTTTACTGCCACATGGAGTTGCCTATAAAGAGAGGCTTTAGGGCCGGCGAAGTTATTACGACAGCCAGCCAGATCAGTCAATGAAGTCTAATAGCGATTTAATTGATGTCTCTCTCAGATCGCTTAGCTTATCAAAGAAGTAGGAGCCAAGAGTGACTTTCCTAGCTGAGGCAAGCGCAAGGCAGTTGCAGAGAAGGTGTTGCACACTTTTTTCTTCATCCTCGTTTCGGCAGAAATCTTTAGAAAATAGTCTTAGTCTTTTCTTGTGTAACCTCATAAGGCAGTGTCCGCTGATTATTCCCACTGCCGTGCTAATGTTAGGTCCTTTTAATGATATCACACTAACAGCTCTTTTGAGATCAAGACTGGGCCAGATTTGTTTGGTAATTTGGCACGTGCCTGTATTCCATCTTGCATTGACTTTCAGTTTGATTTGGTTAGTGAGTTGTAACTCAAAAGGAAGATAGGGGAGTACCTAAGTTACAGAAGGTTCCATCATCTGGCAGTGTTGTGGCGATTTTTGCGAGTTTGTCAGCTTCGCAGTGTCCCATAATGTCTGTATGGCCCGGGACCCAACCCAGGCGTATTCGAAACTGTTCGGATATATCGTCAGGAGATATCGTATAGAGAGCGATGTTAGCTGTGTGTTTTTGCAAGCGTATGTACGTTTAATTTTCAATTTACATGTAAAATACACTAACAACAAATCATATATCCGCTTAAGTTAGTCATCATATCTATCGCCGCATAAGAAATGAGCGCGGATAAAAACAATGATTCCAAACATTATTTTCTGTGTGTTCATTCCTGAATTTATTCATTGCTTAGGTTGCTGTATGTAGCTTACATTTGCCGGTGTGGTTGATGTATTAGATCGATTTTAATTGTTTTGGTATCCATGAGTATGCAATTTTTGGCATACACAGAGTGTCTCTGCTATACATCCGTTTAGGTTTCGTAAACCATTCTTTTCATTTGAGGAACATTTTTTTATTTTATAATTATCAAGTGTTTTTGCTTTTAAAGTGATGGTCACGTGTAAGTCACGAAACGAAGATTTTGACCATCAAAGATCAACCATCACCTGCCACGACTACCCCCCTGACTGCTTAGCAAATGTCATAAATGTCGTCGGTGCTGCCAAGATTTTATGATGAATCATTAAGCGCCGATGATCGTTTTTTTGCACGTATTAATTAAGCGTGTATACGCTGTTATTGCTAATACTTATTTTTTACATAAAATATTTTGTTTTTTATATACAGTGGACTCTCCCTAAGTCGAATAGTCACGGGATGACATAATTTGTTCGAGTTAGGGGGAGTTCGACTTAGGGAGAGTCCACTGTACATATTTTATTTTTAAACTAAATATTTTGTTGTACCTTGTTTTCAGTAAATATCGTTATGCTCAATCAAAAGAAGCTATTTCAACCGTTTTTTTACTTTTACACATTAAGTCATGCTGTAGAGGGTTAAGTATGCATATGAACTTATCCCCTTTATTTTCTAAGCACATTCTTCGCGCCTTTTTTATACGTTTTTGTCTGGAACTTATCTTTCGTGTAAAGAAGGTATACAGTAGCTAGCAAAACCGGATACAACATTTCAGTTCTCTTAGTTTTTTATCAATACAATTGTTTCCTCACTACGTATTTGATTGAAATTTTCATAGCTCTTCTTATTTAATAACTAAAAGATAGATGATGATGCACCAGTGAAAGAAATAGTTCAATTACAAAGTCTGAAATAAAATAAAAGCCATGTGGAACGCATGTATCCAGTCTTGCACGTTTTAATTGTTGCTCCTTTTTTTGTGCATTTACCGGTAGAACTAAACTTGGCGTATCATACTTGATAATATGTTTTGTCATTCTGATTTTGGCATGCAACGCGCAGGAGTTGTATCAGCAACATTCTGTTTGAAAAATCAATTTATTTAATTTTATTGAAAATTTTAAAAATATAAATTTAATAAATAAGAAATACAGTGAAATCTCCCTTGAACGCACAACAATGGTGTAACATGTCCATTTTATGGGAAATCAAATAAAGAAAAACATTATTTTTCGAAACTAATATGCAGGGTGGGCCAACTTCGATTCAATTGACTTGAAATGGTCATAGTTCTTATTTTATTTTTAAAACTTTTTTGCACGCGAATTTTGTGAAGAATGGCGTCCTCTAAATAACTTAAATTTCTCTGTTGCCAATGAATGGTGTTTGGGCACTATTTTTGGCTTCAGTTTTGTAATTTCCGTGCGAATGTTCTGCTTTATTTCTTGAAGGTTTTGGGCTTTATTGACGTAAACATGTTCCTTCAAGAAAACCCACAAAAAAAAATTCAGGGGCCGTATTATTATTATTATTATAACTTTATTGAGAATATAAATAAATTATATTAACAATAACAACAGTAAGGGACTAGCTACCATGGTCTTGCGCTAATTGAGATATTAGATATTTTTAAATATATCGATCTAAGTTTAATGTTAGTAGAACTGAATGAACTAATCAAATGTTATTTTCTGAAATACTTGATAAAAGAAGTTGTAACGATTGGCCGGTGATGGTACTGAAGGTTCAGGTGATGTGTTCGCATTGCAGCATGTGTGGGTACATAAATGGTGGTCTTTGTTCTCAAAACATTGCAGGGAGCTGCCTGTTGTTTGGTGATAAAATGTTTGTGGGACATCAGGGGCCGTAAAATCTGGGCAACGAGGTACCAGCAATTTTTCTGAAATTATGCGGTCATCGAGTATTTCTCGCAGAATCGCCAGACGACGACGATGTATTTGCTGTCGACTGCAAGTATGGAAAATATCGTTGCACTAATATCCTTGGAGATAGAATATTGAAATATTTAATATTTATATGCGTAATTTTTGTCCTTGTCCTTTCAAGGGAAATTTTGAACTATGCAACATATACGGAGCCATTTTCATTCAAAAAAAAATATGTTCGTCTAAGGGAGGTGTCCGCAGTGGGAGAATTCGCTGTATACAGAAAATATTGAGATCAACTCCGTTCGGCTGTCTCAGAAACCTCCTTAATCATGGGACATAGCACAGAGCTTCAGACTATGCCATCACACCGTACATGTGGTCCGAAGGTGGGAACCAAATTAAGACCGTGCAAACTAAAGGTGGGTGCCCAAAACTGTTGATCCTCGCCTTATTGAGATCGATATAGCAAGACTTGATGCCAAACCATCGAAAGCAGCTGCGTCCCATTAAGCGAGGGGACTTTTAAAGAGTCACTCTGTAGAATTTTGCTGGGCTCCACCATAAATAATAAAAAGCATCAGCAATTTCCGAAAAAAATATAAAAATAAGGAAACAATAAAGGCCCGTCTGAATTTCTGCAATGAACATAAGTCCTCAACTAAAGAAGACTATAAACGAGTCAAAATCAAAAATGTCTAGCAAATTCGTCGTAAATCAAACAAATTGATTAAAGAAATACAAAAACTGAAGTGTAGACATACAGTTTTGTGCGTAATCAGTTATTTAAATAATCTAAATTATGGAATTCAAAGACCTACTAGCAAAAACAAAATGGCGTCAAATTTGAACCAAAGCGGAGGACCTTGAGAGGTTAAGAACTTGTTTGTCGCTGACAGAATTCAAGTCAAATCTGTGTTTTTCCGTCGCTATTATTGTTTAACGAACACCACCCTTATCTAGTCAGCTGAATTTGAAACAAAGCGATGCGATCAGATTGGCGGTTTTGCAAGTTCAAAAGTCACTATGTTTGTCCAAGCCAATAGTATTTGTTTCAGACCAAATCTGTTTCCGGCATTTTAAATATACTTCTGCCCGTGGACTTGAGCCTCAGCCAACAAGCCTCTTCAACTAGTCCCGCCTCTAAGCAGAGATAACTTGGGGGTCATTGAGGATCAGTAGGAGAATACTTTCATTGGTGGAGAAACTCTTAAGAAATTGTTTGCTGATAAAGATTGGTTAATAATATATAATATGGTTGCCGCGACAGTCCGAGGTGGACCGGCTATCATAAGTGGATGGGCTATGCCGACTCCGAACGGCGAAGCCTGGGAAGGTTTTTTCTAGACAGGAGTCTTGTCAATCATTCGAAAGAGGTGGAGCCGGGCAAGTTATTGAAATTGGGTCAACATACAACGTCCCGGCGATCCACGTTCCACTGTAATTGGCGCGCTTGTGTTTGAATCGGTGGTTCAACAAAGACAAGGCTTATCAAGTCTACTGAATTTGAAACAAGGCGCATGTAAGATCACTCGATTTGGGGATTTTGCAAGCTCAAAGGTGACGGCCACATCCGTAAGACAGGGCCACCAAATCAAAACATTCTTAAACACAGTTCTGAAATTCCCAACTAGTGAAAGTGATTATTAGTGCTCAGTGAAGATTAAGAAAAGAATAGTCGCGAATATTGGTTCATTGATATCAGACGCTTTTTACGATTTCTTCTTCGAACTTCACACCCAGTCTATTTTCTCAATCCATCGCTCTTAACATCAAACGCAATGGCTACTTACCTCGGACATTCATGCCAGTGATACCGTTTGCCAATGGTTTAGTGAAGTGTTTTCCGAAAAAAAAAGAGAAGTGAAAAACTGAAGTGATTCATTGCAGTTTAAAAATTAATTTTTCAGAATTGCGACTTATCACATGAAAAATAAATAAAAGGAAGTCTTATTCTGAGCCATTTGGTATCTTTCAAGTTCAGGAAACAATTTAGAGGAGCGATTCCTTTCACAAGCATCAGTGAATTAACAGTGCTACGTTTTGTTTTGGCCTTTACTCTTAATCAATTTAGTTTAAGCAAAGACCCTCTCAGTAGTTAAGGAAGGCAAAGGCTTCTATAAAATTTTTGTTACATACAATAATTGTTCTCAGCTCTCATTACACGAAATTGATGGCGAGGCGACGGTACATTTGAACTTGTTTTGACTTCACATTCAAGCGTCAAAAGTGAAACACATATGTCAGTTGTAGACTCGTTGTTATCGAATGGATGTGTTCGAGTACAGTGTTGCTGCTGGGAAAATGTGAAAAAAACAGAAGATCTCCCGCTTGTTCCTTCTTTTTTTTTAATTTCATTTTTATTTAATTTCCAGGACAAATCTAACACTTCATGTCCTTAATTCTATCTTACTGACCCTTCGCGTGCTCGAGAATAATCTAATCTAACTTACTATTTGCCTTTCGGCATCTAAACTATTAAGTTATTTTTTTTTTAAGAAATGGAAGTAAATTGAAAATCTTTTTGAAAATCTTCTTTTTTTTCCAAATATTTCTGTGTACTGTATTTATGTAAGACTGTGTTTGTGTAAGACTTTATTATTGAAGACTTACTGGCCAAGAAAACTAAGAAAAAACTTGGCGCTCTAACTTTTTTTTTCCTCTTGTGCATCCCATGCACAGATAGTAGATCTATTCTATCCAAGAGTTGGAGCCAAACCACTTCCCTCATGAAAGCTAGTAAATCTTTTGTAGTTAATTTTTTTAATTCCACGGAAGTGAGTATCTCCCTATGGAAGATACGTTTCCTTACATTTACACATGATGTGCTCGGAAGTCTGAACCTCTTCGAGGCAAAGCCGACAAACCATATCTTGACACAGGTTTAGTTTGTTAAGGTGATATTTCAGGCCGCAGTGGCCAGTAAGAGAGCTCGTAAGCAATCTCGAGATATCCTTATATGAATAAGGCTTGATTAATCTGTTGGACTGCCTAAGAGCATGACCGTGTGTCCACGTGTCTAGGCGAAGTAGCTGATGTCCAAGTGACACTGTAGAACAGTTCTGGAACGCTGATTCAGAGCCAGCTCTCGCGAGTTCATCTGCGGCTTCGTTGCCTTCAATCCCTCTATGTCCAGGGACCCAGCCAAGATTCAGTTTGTGTGGAAAGTGGATTACAAATTTTACAAATAAAAACATCTGGTGATGTGTTCGCATTGCAGCATGTGTGGATACGTGAATGGGTGTCTTTGCTCACAAAAAATTGCAGGGAGCTGCCTGTCGTTTGGTGATAATATGTTCGTGGGACATCAGGGGCCGTAAAATCTGGGCAACGAAGTATCAGCATTTTTCTGAAATTATGCGTGTCGAGTGTTTCTCGCAGAATCGCCAGTCGAATCGCAGAGCTATTCACTAGCGTTGCCAGAATATCCGTCTGATGACATGCTTTGCTGTCCGACTAAGGGAAAATATTTTCTTTTTATTTATATGCGTAATTCTTGTCCTTGTCCTTTCGAGGGAATGTCCGTCCGAGGGAAATTGTAAACTATGCAACATATGCGGAGCAACTGCCGATCCAAGAAATATGATCGTCTAAGGGAGGTATCCGCAGTAGAAGATTATTTGTTTCAGAAACTTCCTTAATCATGGAACATAGCACAGAGCTTCAGACTATGCCATCGTACATGTAAAAACGATTTATTTTCACTTAAATGGGACATCGTTTTATCGGGGCAAATGACAACGACGGATACATAAAAATCTTACCATCGGAACCTGTTCGATTAATTTCAGTTTCGTCCGTCCAGAATATGCTTTGCCATCGGTTAATGTCATGAGTTACAGTCCATTCCGAGTGGCTTTTATCAACGTCGTTCCTTTTCGTTTTCCATGTCTTGTTCTTAACGTCGTTCTGTTAAACACATTTCCTTCATTTAGGCTGCCCCGAACAGTTCTGGCGTTGATATTGTCTTCGATTTCCTGCGTAATATCATTTGAAGACTTATAAGGGTCAATCCTAGAGAGTTGGACAATTCGTTGATTTTTTTGACGTTTTTGCCCCAACATTTTTCTGGTTTCATTGCATTTGCTCCGGTAATCTGAGATCATTTCATTAACTTTGAAATTGCAGAACATGTTTTATTTTGAATTCTTAACTGCAGAATCAGTCTTCTTCCATCTTAGGAGCAATGTGGTCCACGGCCCATTAATAATAATAATAATATGGGTGGCGCTACAGTCCGAGGAGGACCTGGGTCTAGCTTCTCAGCAACCACTCGTGTTGTGCGTGCTATTGTTCCTTCACGAGTGGACGGGACTTACAGTTCAATTCCGACTCCGAACGACGAGATTGAGAAGCTTTTTCTAGACAGGAATGCTCTTTGAGCATTGTCAGTGATTCGAAAGAGGCGGAGATGGGAATCATCAAATGTGGTAAATTCGGGTATCGAACCTGGCACCCTCGGTGTAGGAGTCGACGCACTCACCCACTACGCCACGGCGACCCACTCCCACGGCCCATTATTACTGAAAATTTTCCCGATGATGTATTGTTATTATAGGCACTTAATTAGGATATGAATCGCACACACTTATTTTGACGAACTGATAACCTTTTTTTTTATTTGTGAATTCAATTAATTTTACTAAGACCAAGCAGCTATTTGAATGTCAAAATTCTTTTAAAGGCTACGCAAATGTGACAAATATCCTTTTAAACATAACGAAATACCTCGGCCGCTTATAAGAGAATGTAGCTCAGAATTGTGAGACAAGAACAGATGAGATGTGCGTGGGGAAAAAATTAATAAAAAAAGTATAAGAAAATACAGAAATGAGTGATAAACACATGAGCCACACCTATTTTCTGACCAGAGCTCTATAATCTCTTGATGTACATAAATTTGAATTCATAACTATTGCGAAATGATTGACATTCGATGAAGCCACTTCGATGGCAATGTCACTGACACTGACACTGACACTTCACTGCTAATCGACAAGCTGCAAAAGCAGAGATATAATTCTTAGCTTGGTTTTGTTTATAAGTAAAAATGTGAACTAATTGGAGAAATGTGCTAAAATTTGTCGGGGAACAGGAAATAATAGTTTTCACTTTATTAGAGTTAAATAATAGTAGACTCCTGTCGCAGCAGGAGAAACAGCAACAGTGAGTACCTATAGGTGTTTTAGATTACTTGATGTGAGAGTTCATTGATGAATACAGTCGAACCCGTTTAAAGTCACACTATCGTGAAGGCAGTTGTCTTTTTTTGTAAGATTTGTACTCGCGCAAAACCCTTTAAGCTCATCCTTTAAGGGTGCAGCTATAAATATGACAAAACAAACAATCTTGCCCTCTTTTTGGCACAGTCCAAGGGAAAAGCTCTTTTTGTTCCTGAAATTGACAACCGGTGGGTATATTTGGATACATTTTTAAAAGTCTGTACAAAAAATCCGGATAACCCTAAGGCCTTCAATCCAAACTTTAATTACTACCACTTACTGAGATCGCATAAGGTTCAAACTCGCCTTAAAGATTCGTTACATAACAGGTAAGAAATTAGAAAAAGAAGGATAGCTCTGATCAGAGATAATGGAGAATAGAGAGAGATATCCAACTTTGGCCATTTTTACCCTCAGTCCACAACGAAGATGTAGTGGTAATCTCTTGTATTTCACTTATATTTTTACAACGTGGGTCGCCGTGGCGTAGTGGGTTAGTGCGTGGACTCTTACGCAGAGGGTGCCAGGTTCGATACCCGAATTTACCACCTATATCATATTTCACCGCCTCACCTCTTTCGAGTCACTGACAATGCTCAAAGAGTATTCCTGTCTAGAAAAAGCTTCTCAACCTCGCCGTTCGGAGTCGGCATTAAACTGTAGGTCCCGTCCACTCGTGAAAGAACAATAGCACGCACAACACGAGTGCTTGCTGAGAAGCTAGGCTCTGGCCCTCTACGGGCTGTAGCGCCACCCATATTATTATTATTATCTTACAACGCTCGTCAATTCACCACAATATGGCTACAGATTCGTGAATTTTGTGGGAAGCAGCGGCAGATTGGTGAATTTAGTCGGATAATGGCAGCTGATTCGTGGGAGAATCGCCCACACACCTTGTACGATCCATGTAACATACATGGGTATGTGGTTCGGATGGTGTTCAAGTTTTGACTCGTATTTTTAAGAGAATTTTCTTACATTGTTATATGGACTTTATTTTATTCTTAAGTATACATACAGCCCATTCATAAACCATATCTGACAAATTAACTCAAAAAATGAAGTCCCCTTTATACGCTTAATTCATGAATTCTGAAAAACTCAAGAATTCAATTGATAAGAATAATGGCAAGATATTGCAACTATTACTCATTTTTTTGAATATGTGACCCGTGTCCACATAGTAGTGTCGGATTTTTACTGACTAAAAACAGCCTTCCCTTTTGGTTTTTCTTTACTACAACTAAGTTTCCTTATCAAGTAGCTTACATTTAAGGATATTTTCGCGTGTTGCAGGTAGACCTTCGGTAAAATCACCTGCCATGACCATCGTTAGGATGGTTTATTATTGTTGCGCCAAATCGATCGGTCTCGTACGCTGGAGTCGGTGTACTAAGCGTCTCATGTCCAAAGTTTGGAGGATGCCATTGTTACAATGACCACGAAGTCTGATACTTAGCTTTCGAGCGGAGTTTGTTATTTCTTCGTCGACGGTAGTTATCCCTAGGTCCCTTTGTATATCCCGTATAGTTTTATTTTGAAAGGACTGAATAAATCCTCTGTTATTTGATTTGGTACAACCCCATAGTTGTATGCCGTAAGTCCATATAGACTTCAGTACTTGCAGTTTGTTGTACATGCTTAACTTAGAGTGCCTTCCAACTAATCAGTACATTTCTCAATACCGGTGTTCGAATTCATCCCGTTTCTTTTTCACATGGGCCTTCCACTTGAGTTGCGCATCGAGTGTCATACCAAGAGATTTTGCTTCATTAGCGTACGGTATTTGTACAGAATTAATGAAAACTGGTAGATTTTCAATATTTCTGTAGGTAAAATTTATGTGCGTTGATTTGGTCTCATTGGGAGCAATGCGCCAGCGTTTTGACTATTCGTTGATTTTGTCCAGAGCTCGTTGCAGTCTTTCAGTTGAGGACTCAACTGAATGTCCCGTTGCCAGGATCGCTGTGTCATCCGCAAATGTAGCCACAAGTGTACCCTTAGTTTGAGGTATTCTCGAGTGTACAGCAGGTACAATGTAGGGCCAAGGACACTACCTTGAGGGACCCCTGCTCGGATCTCTTTCAAATCGGAGTATTCAGTTCCGTGTTTAACTCAAAATATCCTGTTATCGAAATAAGATTCTAGTATCTTATACAAGCTTGTCGGTAGAAGCCTGGGCTCTCATCGCGTAACTTTTCAGAAGACTATCGTCCTTTCGATTCTCTTCTATGATATCGTCGTAAGACACTCACTTTCGTCTCGCCCGTTTGAGTGCTCTGAAAATATTAACTCTCACGTAAAAATGACATCTATGCTCCCATTCCTCTCAAATTTTCACAACGATATCTCTCAGACGCTATCGTTTTTTTTTGAAGCGAAACTATCGTCGATGCGCTATCGACAGACGAATGCCGATAAGAGCCCTGTTTATTATTAATGCATAAAAATGGTTGTCAAAACTTCTTATTTGTGATTCACCGTTTAATAATATTTTTATTATTGGTTAGAGCGTGTGAATGAGTTATTAATTTTTATTCACATGCAAAAATTCACAATGAATGTTGTACATTCATTAATTATGTCTTAGTATCGCAGATTTCAACTTGCTCAAAGTTTTAATGCGTCGACTTCATGAACATAAGCTTTGTTCGTTCCTTTACCCCTCCATACTGTGTTGAAAAGGTCACACGTTCAAATAACGACCGAATTTTCAAATGCGAACTCTAATTCAACCCGCTTCTAAGGTGGGGAAGGGTATCAGCTGTTCCACAGCTGTTCTCAAAACCTCACACGTATTCACACACACGGGACAAAAGCGTCAGGTGAAATCAAGGGGCAAGGGAGGTTGAAGTCGGATATCTCTATTATCGGTTATCTCTGGCTCCGATACCTACTTCTTACGAACACAATGAATTTTACTCACGTTAAGCAACTGATGGTTTGCTGTTTGAGATGTCAGGGAACCGAGGATACCGTTTCCAGTCGTTTGACACCAAACTTTTGCCATTCGGAAGACTTTGAGTTTTAAATTAACTTCCGCTAGATTCGCAAAACAACACACTGTTCGACGTCACGGATTCAAGGAAATGAGTTTAATACCAGTCCCAAACTGGTCGACGAGCATTACCACGAATCATCTGCAGCAAACCGGCCTTTGAGTCAAGCACCTTTCGCATTGGTTGTGGTACTTTACCCAAATGCACTTGATGCACGCCGTTTAACCACCTCTATGGAAAAACCCAACGATTAGCAACCGCGTGCACATTCCAACATGGCCTAGCACTCTGATCGAACGATATCAGGTTTTTTAATCGACCAGATAATTGTTGGAACAGAAATGAAGACCCAATCAAACCGATCGTCGTTCGTCCACGTCTTAAAACCCAAGAGCATTACACTTTCCCTGAACGTCAAATAAACTGCGGACCATCAACTCGGAGACGACGTTGACCCGCGCAGCAACATCGAACGGAATTCCCATAAATCTAATCCGGTTGGAGTGGCCCATGGGTGGCCTACATTTGGTCAAACAAAAAATCAAATTATCATCATCTTCTGCATGTGACATTGACAGGAGGATCCGAGAGAGCGACAGAGAGATAGAGCGACAAGTCTGTGGGAAACACCCGCAATCCGCACATGCTGCGGCGACTGGCAACCGAAATGTAGGTGTAATGCGATACACTGGGGCTCACTGTCCTCTCCATGACAGAGCAGATTATGATTACCGGAGATTGACTGTGTCATAGACCCGAGCGCATAGCCAGATGAAAGGCCCCTCCGGCAGCGGCGACTGCTGGCAAATTAATTTCGGCCCGCCATTGGACATGACACAGATTTGTGTGTAATGACCGCAGTCAGATAAGAGGGACGTCCGTAGTTATGTCACAAGTCTGCGTACGTCAGTTGGCTTGGTTGCCCAGCATGGGAGCATGTTTCCGACGTCACTGGGAAGGGTTAGCAAAAGGGAAAGCACTGTGCCTGAGTGGCTTTCCCAGTTCATGTTTGAATGCGAAGGCAACGGCAACTGGCGACGACAAGGTCATCCGGTGGCAGTGTGTGTGTGCGTAAATAGCGGTTCAATGATTCGTATGCAAAACTTTCACGCAATCACTTCCAGTGATGGATTCCCCGAATCGAGGATGATTCACTCGCCGCACATTCGTGCGTCGGACGTCGTCGTGCGCCAAGCCACGCCACGCCATGGACACAGCGGTGAGGTTGTATTTCACTTGTGTCTTCGGTTTCTCGCCGTTGTTTTTTTTTTGTGTCAGACACACCATGAGATAACCACCAACCGACGACGTCTTGCATCATCGATCGTGCAATGGAAGCGCGCTGGGACAATGGAACGCGGTCCGCTGGTGTGGGTAATGCTGTTGGCAAGCTGCTCGCTGGAAGGTGGGCCATTACGTGGTAATATAATTTTTTGTCTCGCTGTTTGTTGTTTTGTCCCCTCGGCGTTGTAGTGATTCACGAACAAGATCTGGTTTACTTTCGGTAAGAATCTGATGGCTCCACTAAAGCGATGCTCGATTTGAATTAATTAGCACGTTCCGGTGGTGTGGCGTTGCTCGATTTTGATTTTGGGAAATCCTTAATGTATTCGATCTCTGGCTCCAAGCGGAATCACTGGGCAAAACCTTTCTCGTGTCTGTCGTACAAATGTTCTGACGCCACCGCTGTCACCGCCGCCATGGCGTTTGCTCAATTTTGGAAATTCTCGTTCACGTAGATTTTTGTCTGCGACTGTAAACTATATCAAATTCATTTTTATTACCGCCGAACGTAAGTCATGGGTTTTCAAATGAGGTGGCCTTTTTGCGGTGAATAACAAACTGTTTATGGTGGAGGATGTTATAGCGCGTGGCTTGACATTAGATAGTGAGCTGTCAATAGTGTGCTTACTGAAGTTCACGACCTTGTGCGGTGTTATTTGGCGTCAATGGTGTTTTTTGTTTTTTTTTATACAGACGCCTGTAACGTATAAATGGTTACGTAGCAGAAAAAATTTTGACTTTCAAATTTTGATCATAAAACAGTCGTGAATGGAACCCTAAGCCTGTCAAGGTTTCCATCTGCTGTCATTCATGAATTTGACATTAAGGGAATCAAAGAGTTGACGAGCAGTCTTTGTGAGGAGTTCATCTACCAAAATAGCCTCAAATCATTCCCCTCCTCCTTCTTCTTTCTCTTTCCTTCTCCGAAGTGGAGCTAGGCGTGATCTAATAGCTAGTTAAAGTCCTTCGACACTTATTTGAGACCACCTTAGACGCGTGCGTCTTCAAAAACTCTTCAGTTTGTTTCATCCCCCAGAAGGCATCTACGTCAAAGGACCAGGGATCGCACCGTTCTGCGTCCGTCTTCCGTAGAGGCCTTTACGTCCGTCTGCCGTAGAACCCTTTTTCACTCGATTTAGAGCTTATTTGTGCATCGATCAGTGTTGCGTCTAACGTCAGCTGTGGTCTTCCAGAGATGACTCGATTCATTAAGGACCTCTTATATACGTAAAAGAAGCTAAATCACACGTGTATCGGTTGGATTTGTTTACTTCAGAGACAATGTGAGTGACGTACGTTATAGGTACCCGTTGTGATCCTCGGTCTGGCAGCGTTTTACTTCCTCGAACCAGGATATCACATCTGAATGCTATCGAACCCCTAATTGACGCTTGGTTGTGCGTTCTTACAGTCACATCAATCACATCTCTGAACGCTAACAGCTGAAGAAAGTTCTTGAGGATCATGTCTCTAGTGTTAGTCTGTGTGTATTGTACAGACTTTTCAATTTTGTAGGTGTTACATGACTGGATGGCGCAGTTGATACAGTGCCTGCCCCTGATTAGCGGGGTATCCGGTTCGAATCCCAGTGAAAGCTAAGTTAATACGCTTTTATCTGGTTTTCAAAATTTGGTCCAGTCAGCATTTGCCGGTGGGATCAAATTAACTATCATTGGAGTAGTCACTCAGTTGTAGTAGACTGTGGGTGTCACAATGAACCAATATGGTCTAAGCCTGCTGGTGAGTAGGGCCTCTACCTAACCTAACTTAACCTACATGATAGCGTCTCGTCTTGTCTAAGACCGTTTTTGTCTTTGAAGATACAGTAAACCTGTGTCAACCTGATCAGTTTAGCAGGAATCTCAAGACTATTTGGGGCATGATGTAACTAGTCTCCATGCACGCTGTACCAGACCCTGAAATCGACAAATAGTTGACCTTTTCGTCAGAACTTCACATTTTTTGTGGACTTCCCTGGCTGGAGCTTAGTTGATAGGATCTTTCTTGGGCGATCACACAAAAAAGCACGATGATCTTGTGCACAATGTTCAGACGACTGAACTCTCGATGGTTGCCGCAGTTAAAGCGATCAAATGTATTACAATTTTGACAAGTAGGGTCTAGCTAAGTACAAGGCTCAAAATTAATCATCCTATCGAGAGTTGTTATAATTTTTTTCGATAAATAATAATTGTTATAAAAATTTCGATCATCAGTGATCAAGACAGCTGACAGACAAGTAATCGACCGGAATACTCTTTAAGAGCGTGGAAGAATTCCGTCGATTTTTTGACCAATAATAGTCAATGTTAGCACAGCATGAATTTCGATGTCTATTTTCTAAACATGTCGCACCAACTGGGCCAAGTGGGGTTGAACCAGACCATACTTCTCATCATTGGGGGTACTTGAAGCCTTCGAACAGTTATCACTGGAAATCTTGTGGAAAGTCATAAAAAATGCGATAAAACGGGCACAAATGTGTACAAACACAGGCGCCAGCTACTTGACGGATATCATCTTTTGGTTGGTTGGTTTAAGTGGCTGCCCGATTAGGCTCAAGCCGGGTACTAGTGGTGCAGCTCCACCTTCACTTCGTAGACTTGGGTTGTTAGCCTGAGCTAAATCCACCCTGTGGAGCTTAGGAATTTTATTATGTTCGACATACTTTGGTTAACGATATCAGGGATGTCACTAAGGAGGGGTTTGCCGAACGCGATTTATCTTTGTTTTGCTAGTGCCGACAATCACAGAGAAGGTGAGGCAGACTTTCCTCTGAGTGGGTGTCGAGGCAACTGCCACCGGGTGGGTTGCATGGGATTCCGAGTTTAGCAGCGTGGATGCCTATGGGCCAGTGTACCGTACTTACGGCCACGAATCTAGCTATTGCTGAGAGATTTCTATTGAGGATGTCATCAGTCCTTCTTGGACTGCCAGGTTTTCAAGAGAATTTGTACTTGAAGACCTAGTCCACTCTCTGTTACCAAAGGACAGGCGGTGTTAGTAGAGGAGACTGCTTGGCGGAGGGAGAGGGGTGGTGGAGGGAGGGGGCAATAGTGATGATGGAGAGAGGTGTGGGCCTTGTGGTGTTAGTAGTAGAGGAGGCTGCTTGGTGGAGAGGGAGAGTGGTGGACGATGGGGAGGGGGGGTGGGGGGGAGAGTGGTGGACGATGGGGAGGGGGGTGGGGGGGAGAGTGGCGGGCTTCAATTCAATGAGGGCGTTGCGGGAAGATCCTTGCTTGGCCAGTTCGTCGGCAGTCTCATTTTGTTGCTATGGCCTGGAACCGAGAGGAGAGTGACATTGCACCTGCTACTGGCCTGTTTGGGTTCTTTCTTGCACAGTTGCACCAATTTAGATGAAGTGACTACTGAGGAGATCGACCTTATGGCATCTTGGCTGCCACTGCACATCGCCGTGACTCTAATGAGAAGTTTACACGCTTCTCTGATGGCTAGTACTTCAGCCTGGAAGATACCTCGCTGTGATCTGGGAGGCTTCACCTTTTCCACACAGCAGAACAAATTATAAAGGCCCAAGTAGAGATGTCCATCACTCGCTTTAGTGATATAGGGACAAAGTTCTTTCACAGAGGTGATAGGGATATTTAAGTCGCTGAGCGAATTCAGAAAGTGGGCTATAAGCGGTCTGTGCCTGAGCGTATAGAACTGGTAAATGGTATAGAAGGTGTGAGATACTTGCCACTTCGCCTTCATCTACGAAACTTCTACATAACACCTTGGTTCGAGCACTGTCTAGCATGCTCACCCAGCAGACAGTGCCCAGTAATGACTCTTTTTTCGGTTTGCTTACAATTGTTCCCTTCCATCGTGTATGGGCTTCCTATCTCTGGTTGTGCAGTCTCCCCTTTAGTGAAGAAGGGCAGAGCGCTGGCGCCTCTGCCAAGGACATGGCCTACTTAGCGCCCAAGTCCATCACAAGTTCAACAAAAATCGTCGCAGAATTATTGAGAAGGCTATCGTCTAAACTTTACTTTGAGCATCATTTACTCACAAGCAGTGTCGCAACTGGGCTTTTATTCGCACGGTACGAGCTTATATATATGCGCCCTCCTAGGAATGCGTGTAATTGATGTTGGTCCTGGTCTTTTTGATGCCCTCCCTGTGCCTAGACACCGCTGGCACCGTCCTAGTTACTGCACACAATCATTAAAAAGAACTTGGAACAGCCTTGCATTGACTTCCTTGCGCCTTGCCTTCGACGTGCTTAGTTGCACGTACAAACTGTTCAAGGTCGAATATGAGCACCTTCTGTTAGGAACCTTATCCGACCATGCTTCTGGGCCTTGTTAAAAACATATTTTAAATATTTGACAGAGATTAATGGGAGAGACTGCTGTGTACCTTGACACACCCGATTTATTCCACGACCACCTAGTGCCTCCAACAAAAACTGCCTCGGTGCCCAGTCGCTAACTGGAAATTCGAAGACAACACAATTCAACCTTGTGGTCCAGGTGTTTCCTAAACATCAGTTCTTCTCTTAATTTCGCGCTGAAAGACGCCGTCAATTCTGACAACTGCCAGTCATCGGCTGACAATCATCGGCTGACAATCATCGACTTCACTCGTCGCCCAATCGAAGAAAATCGCCTCTGAATTCAGAATTCTGATCTCTGAAGAAGTCTCGCGATTCCGCATCTCTACCGGGTGGGATGGCTACCATAAGCGTCTACAATTCAGTTCTCTATGCCCGGCCACGCTCTGTCTCCCTCGTTCGGTGTTTGCGCCGCTCTAGCGCGTTATAAACAATCCATAAATAGCAACACGTAAATTATCGCGATACTTTTCTCATCTGTTATCCACATTCCATCCGCAGGTCTACACTAATCCAGTGAATTAACCGCGAACAGCCAACAACGGGCCCAAAGCAATTCATTGTTCACAGGAAATCGCACGGCTACAACGACCACAAACGGCACTAGATTGCGACTGTATTGTGACTCGTCTACGCACACACCCATCGGCTCCGCACTCCGGCCAGTTGGTGCTGTTGTTGATGCTGTTTCCGATTCACCCAATTAGTGCCGATCAGATGGTGTGTGAGTGTGTGGAGCACTCGAAATTAGCATAGTCGTAGTCAAGCCAGTCGGCAGTCGTCTCGTCATCAATAGGAACGCCGGTGTAGTTGTTTCTGGAATGATGAGCGTGTATGCGTGTGGCTGTCTCTCTGGAATGGCTCAGTAGCTTTGACTTGTTTATTCGATTTATTCGAAGCCAGGCGGCTTGAGGTGAGCTTAAGCCGACGCGACGACGGAATGATCGCGAAAAAGTTCATGCGTGCATTCCGGTTTGACTTGCTGCGGGAGGTTTTGTTTTGGTTTTTGTGGAAAATTTTCCGTCTATTGATCTTTCGATTGGCGGTGGAATTAAGTGCAGACAGTCACTCGTTCAGTGATATTGCACGAGGAGTAAAAATGATCCCGACTCAACCGTCCACATAGACTACCCTCTTGAGTGAAGGAGAGGGTGGCCAACGATCGGGTGAATCAGAGGGAATATGCATTGGCAATCGCGAAAGGGTACGGTCGTTGGTTTACCCGTAGTAGCAATATTTCTAACTCAATACACACTTATTCTGTTAGTCCTGTCACATGTCATTCACTTTAAGTGACCAATTGAATACAAATTTGTCACAGTGACATGTGACAAGACGAAGAGAATCAGAGTGAATGTTTTGGACTGCTTTTTAATGATTATCCTTCTTAACTCTAAGCAACTCGGTCGTGCACAAGCGTATGCCAGATCCCCATGACTGATCCAGTGGATCTTGAGAAATTAGTGAAGAGCGAGCATTGCCTCTAGAAATAGAGAGCAGCTTTAGAAGTCAGGTCCAAGTCCATTTGATGGTCTGTACTAGGTTTGGTCATGTATCACGAATGTTCACGACTTCCGAGGCGGACCTTGAATGCCATTACATCTGGTAAGCGATCACTTGGCTGACCCAGGGTGAGGTGGTTGGACCAAGTCTATTATCACAGCATAAGCCCTGGTAACTTGGAGTCGATGGCGGAGCATCGAGTTGCCTCGAGATCCGGGCTTAGTTTACCCCCGCGACCGCTTTAGTGGATCCTGGGGTTCATAAGATGATGATGAAGACTAGGGATGGGCATAATCGAACGATTTTAAGAATCGAGTCTTTAGTAATCGAATGATCACTCGAGATGGGCGCATTCAAATGGTTATTCGAGTGATAATCGATTAGGACAAGATGTTGATTCTCAAAATCAGAAATGAAGTACTACCGAGAGTACCAAATTATACATCCTTTGCACCAAAACATTTTTGGCGCCCGTTTTCTCAAGCCCAATTGACCAAACAGAGAAGAGGATTCACATTATTTCGCAAATAACCGTCAAAAAATCATGAATATCTGTCACAAAGACACTCAAATTCGTCGATGGACTTGGGGGCAATCAGCTGTGAAGTCGGGCTTCTCGGTAATATCGAATGACTACTAACTACTAACCCAAGATGACTTGCTAAATGCCTCAATTCAGGCCGAGAACAAGTAACGAATAGTTCTCGCCGAGAAATACTAATCGGGAAGATAACCAGAGTGAAAGGAAAATACAAAGGAAATTAACTCACGTATTACTCCACTTCTTTGTGGATCGCCGTGGCGTAGGGGATTAGTGCGTCGACTCCTACGCCAGGTTCGATACACGAATCTTACAGCTTTTCATAATTAACAGCGCTCCACCTCTTTCGAGTCATTGAAGAGTATCAAACCTGGCCGTCCGGAGTCGGCATACAACTGTAGGTCCCTTCCAATTGTGAGAGAACGATATCACGCATGACACGAGTGGTTGCTGAGAAGCTAGGCCCTGGCCCTCCACGTACTGTAGCGCCACTCGCATTATTATTATGACTCCACTTCTCGGTTCATTAATAAAAAAATAGAAATATTGATGAGATGAGAGACATTCATCGAGTTCTCTTGTGTTAGCAGCTAGCTAACTACTAACTCATTCGAATGATTACTAAATTCGTATGAGTTAGTAGTTAGTAGTCATTCGAACGATTTTGATGATCGAGATATTCTCGAGTTGTCAATCGATTATCGCTCGAACTGTCATTCGAATGCTCCCATCACTAGTCAGTACATCTGAATGGATTGTAAATACAGCACTTTTTCCCTAAGCGGCCGCTCGATAATTCGACAACTTCTATAATCCGCAATGGTTTGCGAATTAGGATTTGTCATGATGGCCCTGTAATCCGCCGTCATTGTAAGTGTTCAGCTCCATGCGCATTCATTTAATTCAGTAATCCGCCGATGGTTGGACACTCAGTACTTCTGTGGGAAGATTCTATGGCGCCATCTTCCTCAGAAACCCTCTGTTTTCAGAAGAAGGTGAGGTCTAGAAAACAGTTCTGGTTGCCGCCTGATCCCAAAGACTTGTCAAAAAGTTCGAGATTGACACTGAAATTGTTCCAATTTTCATGGAAGTAGTCCATCATGTGAACATGGAGACATTTTCATCAGTCGACAGTCCCTGTTTCAATACCATACGTCGAACCGAACTGTCATACAAGATCGCATGTGATTGTAACAATCACTATATGCGAATACCTCTTACACAACCGGTGCCTGTGTCGCGGTCACGTTTCGCTCATTACGAGTAGATAGTGATCGACGCTCGATCGCCAAACGGATTTTCTTCTTTTTTTCGCCTCAAATTGATGATAAGGGCTTCGAATTTGATTCGAATACGATTTTTACGATTTATTACAAGAACACATTTTTGAAGACGGTTTGAGTGAGACTACCACGATCATGCGGTTGTGCTTTTTGCGAGCGTAGATGTACAAAAGATCGGCTGTGCTCGCTTTGAAATCGAGTATTCGTCGTGTCATTTCCGAAATTTACTAAAAATCACCTGATCAGAGTTGAGTCCTCAAAGATCTCGCGTGGAAGAGGTTTGAAGGGGCATCTTTCAATTCCCACGAGTGATACCGCAGTCCGAAATGAACCGAAAACCCTTCTCGTCCACCAATTAAAGACAGACTGTAGGGAAAAAAAACGAAGAAAATCACCTCCATAATCCCAAGAAAGTTGGTCTTGAATTTCATCAGATCAGGAAATGCGTCCACCCATCGCACGCAATCCGACCGACCGCCTCGCCGATGTCCGCAAGTCTGCGTGTCGGCGCGGCAAAACACCATTCACTATTCGCTTTCATTTTCTATCCATCCACCGCTCGGCTACCGTATTAAATTTCCAACAGTTCCTCCATCGCTGCAGCCATGCCGCCCAACTCACCTGAATCGTTCCCCATGTCGAACATTTTCTCATACCCGCCTCACACCTGTACCGCCCTCGGCTCACCACTTAACCAGAAACCAACACAAGCGTGCAGCGCACAGCTCAAGCCACTATTCCACTGAACACGACTTGTACTCTGATTACGTCACAGAAAAACTGGTATACAGTAGATTAAAGCAAAAGTGAAGAAGTGAAAAACGAAAAAAAACAACAAAACATACACAACACCACAAGTTGATCGTGTATCTGTGTGTAGCAGATTTTTCGTTTTCAGGCAGCTCCAAGCTGATATTGGAATGTTTTTAACTTTCAGTTTTCGTTACAGATCTTCGGGGAGCAGCAGCTGCTTCTGCCGCCGCTCTATGCCCAGTGACCACACTCTCTGATCGACCGCGCAGCGTAATGATCGTATTCGACGCGACGATTCCAAATAACGACAAGATCGTGTTCTAAAATAAAAAAAAAAAAAAAAGCAAAACTCACCAAGTTGTCTCTGGTAATTAAGTGATATTCAATCTTCTTGTCAAAACTCGAATTCAGTCGAGATACAATAGACGTCAATCCGCTGGATTGATTGTAATAAGTCTTAACGATCACGAGTTGAGGATCATTGTTTGTTGTTGGCGGTGTAGTCGTCGTCGTGTATACTGCATGCATTCAGATTTTTATTTTGCGATTGTTTTTTTTTTTTTCTTCTTTTTTTGCATTAAGCCGTGTTTAACAATTTTTATTAATCAGTTTGCTACATTGTTGCTGTCGCTGTGAGTTCTTGTTGAGTGTTCTTTGTGGTCTTGAAGTTTAATCAATGTGCTATAAATAACGGAGCAAACGGTTTATCCTCCACTTGCTATGTTTGGCATATGAAATGAAATAAAAGTGAAGTGATAAAGCTGAGTTTTTTGGCGCTATTTTTGCAGCACAGACTATACACACACGTTTCGTCTTTCTTCAAGTTTATCAAGGCTCAATAGTTTAAGCTCGCTTTCGGCTAACAACACGCTATAACTCTGCGCCGCACACACATCTGTGAAGTGTTATTAAAGCGACAACAAAAAAATAAAACGAAACAAAAAATAATTGTATAACCAGTTAGCAGTGTATACTGAGTATATGTGTATATATGTATGGAAAACGGGCAGTGAAACGTTGGATATTTGTATCTATTAGTAGTTGGCTCTGTATGAAGTTTGTTTTTGTTTTTAAATCGTGTGATTTTTTTATAATTAGTTTGTGAACGCACACACATTCACTGGTATCCACCCAATTTGTGAGAGAACGATGGGTTAAATCCAGTTCGAATCGTTTGATTGTTGTGTCAAGTCAATGATGTGGTGTCTAGATGCAATTAAATGAAACGTTCCCTGTGGCAACCGGAATGCAGCTCGTTTTGCGGCTCGAAGCGCACTCAAAGTGTGTTCTGAAAGAGAAAGCAATTAACACGAATGTGGAACTTTGTTTTTGTTCTCTCTCAAATTTCAACACCGTCGACGACGTAGATGCATACACCCCTCCGTGCTCGGAAATCGGAAATCAGATGCTTTAATTTTGAATTAAAGGGCAATTAGATTGTGATTTGATTTTAATCTACGCCGCGTCACTCCTCCAACCAACTCCTCGTTTTTGACTCCGACTCCTGCCGCATTTGCTTGATGATTCAGAATTACACTTATGCTGGTGCACAGCATGGGCTGTCGAGATTTTCTGCGCAATTTCTTGGCCAGCGAAATGAGATTCTCTCCAAGATCTGCGAAATTATTTCCGGGTTTGATTGAATGCCTGCGAGTGAGCTATTTTTGAAAATAGAATTTTCGTTTTGCATTCAAACGAGCGCAAGTGCACTTGGCGCGTGTGAATCCCCTGATGGGGGATTCTTTTGATTTTTATTCTGCCTTCATTCGTTCGTTCCATAACAAGACACTTTATTTGAGATTTACGAGTTACGAGAGAGTTAAGGAAAAGGTGATTGCATTGAGATAGGTCTTGCGGTGGTAGCGCCCGTGTCCGTATTCAAATTGCGTGGGGATAGCGTTCATCAAAAACCGTGCGGTGTAGTGTGTCATTATATATTGTTAAGCAACAAAAGCTGCTGTTTTCGTTGCATTTTGCTGCGAAATGGATTGAAATCTCTTCGAGTTGTGAAGTACTTTTTCCTTGATAAATAAACACATTCGCAGAACTGGTCTGTTTTTAGCTTAGTTAGTTGCTTTTGGTTCATTTGATAATTTTCAAGAAACTGAGTCAATTAAGCGCTGTCAGCGGCGGCTCGTGTGGTTTTGTGGTTCCGAACGACATTTGAGTGCAAATTATGTGATCATCTACGGTTTCGATTGGGATACAAACAAGACAAGTTTGGGACGCTTCTGCGTTTCATCTGATGTGATGACGATGCTTGGGTGCATTTTGAAAAGTCGGTCATAGAACCGCAGTCAAAAGAGAATCTCAGACGTCTTTCTCAGAAATCAAACACTCTATTGCGGCATGTTACTTATCGCGGCATGTTTCCAACTAGCTGAGACATATTTGCGATGTTGCGGTGCTTGAAAGAAGGAGATTCTGCACAGAAACATTGTATTTTGTGAAGTTGAAGCCAATGAACTTTCTTTGATAAGCACAAACACACAAATTCGCAAGATATGGCGTGGATTTCGATTCAATTCGTTGCCTCGTTTTGTTCATCGTTGACAGAGTTTATGTCGTCCATAAGCACATTATTAGACATTTGCACGGCTCAGTTTCAAATTGATGTACATCGCACTTGCGTGTGTTTGTGTCAAAGATTGAACAGCATCGCAATTAGCTTTGGCAGTGTTCGGTTCCGAACCAGCCGTGTGGCTTATTCAATTATCCCCCCTTTAAGAACGGATCGAGTCTTCCGATTTTTGAAGAGTAAGAGAGGCTATTCAAATGTTTATTGCACGGTGTTGAAGAGGATACACAGGACCCGTAAAGGGCAAAGGAAAAACAAAGCAAGTCAAACAGGTCCCGCATTTGAGCAGACTTCTAGCAGAGTTGTTGGAAAAATATTTTTCAAAAGTGCCACCACTGCCATCAGAAAGTGCGACACTGGAAGTAGGACCTCCAGCAAGTCCAAGATCCACCTTCCCACGGCGAACTAATGCCTTGAGTTGCCCAAGGTGACACAAACGGAAGTAGACCAAAAAAATATGTTATTGTGCATGCATCGTGCGTAACTCAGATGTCGACACTAGATGTAGGACCTCCTGCAAGTCCATGATCGTGCTCGCATATGTTGAGGACATTGAGAAGACAATTGGCCTTGGAAGGACCAATCTGAGGCTTACACCACAAAATCCACCTTCCCACGGTGAACTAATGCCTTGAGTTTTATCTCATACCTCATCTCTCTCTCTCTATCTCACTCGGTAAAGTGGGAAGCTGATCAGAAAACTCCTTCTCGTCGTCTCAAGCTACATGACGTCTTAGCATTAATCTCATCCCTTGACTTGGGTTTGATGCGTAACTTCAACGACGCTCCCTCAAGGGGTACTCTGCTTTGTCAGGCTGAAACCGGTGACTGCTTTTTTTTCGTGGAGTCTTCAATAAGACAGTATGATACCCGTGTATTCATAGTAGTGTCAGATTTTTACTGACTAATACACACCCTTCCCATTGTTTTTGTTGCTTACTACAACTAGTTTCCCTATCCAGTCCTATCACTTCATTATTTGTAGGCGTGAAGCAGGTAGACTTTCGATAAAGTCACCAGCTGAAACCATTTATAGCGGCCTGTACTCATTGCGCTAAATCATTAGTTGGAGACGGCCCACGAGGTTTTTCATGTTCAGTGTTTTGAGTATGGCATGGTTACAATGACCATGAAGTCGGACTCTTAACTTCATCGCGAATTTTTTTATTTCTTCGTGCAGGGTTGCCATCCCTAGATCTCTTTGTACATCATTATTTCGTAGATACCAGGGAGCATTCACGACAGCCCTTATAACTTTGTTTTAGAGTGACTGAATTCAACTCAGTTACTTGCTTTGGTGCAACCCCAAAGTTGTACCACCGTAGATCCACACAGGCCTTAGCACTTGCTTATCTACCCATTGACCTTGTTTTATTCCATCTTGGGATTTTTTCGGTCATTTGTGACAAGCTCCTGATCCCTTTTATGACCATTTAGTGGCTTTGAGAAATTGTAGGATATCCTTTCGATTTTTGTTTCTCGGACCCTCAAGGGGGTTGAAATAATATTCGCCTAGCAGTCTCCCTCTGGTTTCTGCAAGTGCAGGGCATGTGCTACTATTTACCCTTCCTCTTCATCCCTACAGCTTGTGCAGAAGTCATTGTATGGTGCCCCAAGGCTCCTGGCATGGTTGCCTATGAGACAGTGCCCAGTTAGCACCTTCCTGCCTGACTTCAGGAGGTAATCAGTCCTTCTTTGGCTAAGCTTAGGCCACATCGCTTTCGATGTCCTGCAAGCGTCAAATTTTGTCCATATGCGGTTTGAATCATTTATGGTTATCATCAATCGCGATATTATTGTTTTCAGTGATGGTAGGGTGGGGTGGGGAAAAGATAGTGCAAGACCCACACGCTAGAGGCACGATCTTCCAGAAGTCCGTACAACTGCTAGCATACGCGGGTGACATTGACGTGATTGGCAGAACACAGCGAACCGTCAATGAGGCGTTTGCTGGCATTGAGGCGGAAGCGGCTGAAATGGGTCTAGCGGTGAATGAGGGCAAAACGAAGTATATGCTGTCATCAAGAAAGGACACACAACATCGACGTCTTGGTCAGAGTGTCACAATGGGCAGCTATAACTTCGAGGTAGTCAAGGATTTCTTCTACCGGCTTTTACCTATCGGCTCCGCAGTAAATAGTACAAACAACGTCAGTATCAAGATCAAACGCAGAGTAACTGTTTCTATGGACTCAAGAGGCAATTGGGTGCCAGAGCCATCTCTCCAAGGACCAAGCTCACTTTACAGAAGTCCTGGACCATCCCAGTCCTGCTGTACGGCGCGGAGGCATGGACAATCTCGAAAGCGGATGAGGAAGTCCTTGGTCTCTTCAAGAGAAAAGCTCTGCGTGCGATCTTTGGTCCTGTTTGCGTTAACGGTTTCTGGAGGAGAAGATTGAACCACGAACTGTACGGGCTGTACAGCGACATGAGTCTAGCCAGGCGTCTTCGGATCCAACGCCTAAGATGGCTAGGCCATGTAGAGCGTATGGACAACCCAGCTCCAGCCCGAAGACTATTCTACTCCGAACCCGTCGGACAACGCAACAGAGGACGACAGCGTTTGAGGTGGCGCACCCAGGTGGAGAAGGACCTCAACCAACTTGGCGTGCGACACTGGAGACAGTTAGCCAGAGACCGTGATAGTTGGATAGGCTTGTTGGTTGAGGCCCAGGTCCACCCTGCACTGTAGCGCCAAAGAAAGAAGAAGAAGAGGATGGGGTGTCTCCTCTCTTGCTCTTTCATTGCCCGGAATAGCCTTGTGCCCGGGGATCCAGCATAGGGTGAGGTTGTATCTGGCCGCTTTCTCGGCAGAGTTCTACCATCTTGGAGTTGATCGAGCTTTTATGGCCCCCTGTCTGTGTTTATGGTTGAGGCCCTGGTCCATCCCGGACAGTAGCGCCTCTAGCCTCTTTTTTCCGTGGGTAGGTGCAAATCTTCGACAAGACTCCTTGGCGAACGTTCGCACGTAGAAGTGTGAGATTTTTACTCACTAAAGCCACCTCCCTGATTGACATTTTCTAAGACTACAACTAATTGAAGTACTTAACCAGTATTTTGTATTTCATGATTTAGGTACCGATCGGCAGGTTACTCTCCAATGAAAGTTCCTGCTAACACCGCAGCCATGCGCGGGTGCAGACTACCGCACGAGATCAAGGGGTCTAGTCCTTTGTAGTCGGCGCAAGACATTAGTTTCCTCAAGGATCGGGTATAAACTGCAGAGTTTATGTGCCCTTCTAGGCGGCGCTTATGTTTATAATGTTTATAAGCAAAGTTAACTTCATCTTGGAGTGGTAATATTCCAAGATCTCTGTGGATGTCGTCGTTTCTATTGTATTGAACAATAGATCTTCCGTCTATTGGGCGCATTGATAGTCGGATAGAATTTTGAACAGCTGTTGAACTCTCGCTTGGAATACACTGCTGTGGTTCGGTAGTCTGATTGCCATGGATATCTCTGGCGAACCTTCATCCGATTTGGACCCGTCAGGGTAAAGTTCCAATGCGGCTGGGTTACAGACCTTATCCGCACCCCATTCTTCTCTGCTGTGGATTACAGTCCTGTGCTTTATTTCGAAACCCATGAGAGGCTTCAGATAATCTGTTTCTTTAGGGATGTTCGAATTTTGTAGTCGGTTTTGTCCCATCGGTTACCTTCTCTTAGTCTTATGGCTGCATACGTGGCCATATGTTGACCGTAGGTGCCCATGGGAAGGAAATGTGGTATCATATGGTTAGTCTCAGGGGTTTTCAAGCTACCGTGGGGCTAGAATGCAGCATCTCACGAAGTATCGCACTCCAGTGGTATGCCCTTCCTAAGGAAAAAATGGAACTTCCACTCAATGAGCCATAATCCATTAGAAGACCGGGCCCTACTCAGTGAACATACTTCCTTCTATGAGCTTTCTGGAATTCAAAATTAAGCCGTGTAGTAGGGACGTATCCTTACCTCATGCTCGAGGGAATCCTATAGAAAATCGAAGGAGTGCCATAATGGCACGATCGTGCTAGCTGATATATTATCCTATGAGGCCATGCCCAGTGCCCACGTACCAATGTACGCCACCTGTGTCTCCAGCTTCTGCAGAAGTCGGTTTAGGGCAGGCCCAATATTGAGGCGTGAGTTCCAGTGGAGCAAGCGCAGTTCCCTATCGTGGCACCGGTTCTGAGTTCTGAGATTCCGCCTTCTCAAATCTAGTCAGACTTTGTGAACGGATCGATAGTTGCCCATAATTGTTTTTTCGCATAGGGTACAGACATAAACTCACTTAGGTAGTGTTGAAACCATTGTAAAGCCCATGTTTTGCATTAAAGCATCTTGTACTAGTGTACCATCTACCATTTGTGTGAGCAAGCGTTTCGAGCCTTAGTAGATATCTTGCAGATCTAGAAAGAGTGAACTTTACTAGTGCCCTTTATTGGCAATTTTTGTCACAGTGTCAAAATTTGAATCTCTCATCGTCTTGTTGAGCGATAGGCGGCAGATCAGGGCAGTCTTTGAGTCAAATGTGATTGCATCCGAAGTACCACAACACAACTACAAGAACAGAACAAAATTGAACCATTGACTGACCGTTGACGCGATATCCGCTCCTTAGCTGGTTACTTACTTACTTACTTAGGTGGCGGTACAGTTCAGGATGAACCTGGGACTCAACTAACCGGGATCTCCACCACAGTTCTTAGCTAGTCACCTCCAGTTGCGTAAGCTGCTTCATGTCCCCTTCAACTTCCACCTAAAGCGAGGTGTTCCTCGACTGCGTGCTCCCTCCGAGTGAGATTGGAAGTCTCTGCGGGCCGTAGCATTGGCGTCCATTCGCTTTATATGTCCTAGCGAATAATGCGCAGTTGTTGGACTAGGTCGCACAGCTGGTAAAGTTCGTCGTTGAATCTCCTCCAGAACCCGTATATTTTCCAACGAATTTTTCTCTCGAACCGACCGAGGATATCCTCACCCGCTTTTGACAGCGTCCATGGTTCAGAGCCATAAAGTAGGTTTGGCATGATCATGGGCTTGTATAGAACCTCCTTAGTTGTTCGGGATAGGGCCTTCTCTTATCAATTGCCTTCTTACCCCCAATAGCCTTCTCTTTTCAATTGCCTTCCTAGCCCAAAAGAACCATCGATTGGCAAGAGTAATTCATCGTTTTCTCTCTGCCGAGGTGTTGTTGGAAAAGTGTATAGCGGGTCCAAGATAGACAAAGTTCCTTATCACCTCAAAGTTGTAGTTGTCTATAGAGACAGTCCAATTCGTCGATGTTGTGTATCCCTTTGTGTTGCCAGCTTTTGCCCTCATTCACTGTTAAGCCCATTTTGACAGCTTCCGAACCCACCTATGACAGCCCGCTGTGTTCTCGCGATTACATTTATCAATATTTTCGACTTGCATCGATTTTTGAATGATTTTGCTTCCGATATTGTTTTGAAATGCTTACCGCGACAATCAAAATGTTTCTCGCACGTGACAACGTCAAAGGAGGTTATGATCACTTTCAATTTCAGCATTTCTTCCACCAGTTTTCCAAATCATCCATGAACCCATCGTACTCTCAGAACTTTAAGTCCAATTACCGCAAAGCCTACACGCCCGATTGAATCCCATTCATAACACAGTCTCTCATTCTTCTGGCTTGCAACATGGCAAAACCCAAATACCCATAGACTCTCCAAACAACAACAAAAGAAAGTGGGTTTTAGTGTTTACCTTTCCTTCGAAAACAGGTTTTCAAATTGTTCAAATTTCCCTCCGATTTGGTAAACCCATTTGGCTGTGCTCAATTCTTTGCTGTATTTGAATCTGAATAACGGTAATTCATTTAAAACGTTTATTTTTTGTTTTGCTCAAAAATAACACAAATGAATACATAATTTGGGGAATACCTTATTTCGATCCCGGAACATGGACGCATTTGAATCGTAAGCTGGGTGGTTCCTTAGTCATCTTCTCTCAGGTTGACATTTGGAATGCGCGGCTTAATTCAATGAGGTTCACTATCGGAAACCTTACGATACTTGACGAATGTCATGCATTCTCGGTCGTGACAGACCACGTGTTCGGAGTAAACTGCGTTCAAATTGAACTGAAACAGGGCATCAGCGCTTGAAAGTGCAGTGAGACCGATCACTGGTGGAACACCAATCGAGCTAGACTGCCTTATCAGCAGATTAACTGCACTTTTCCAGGAAGTAAGCACCCTATCAGCCGAGTCACGTGTCCGAAGTTGATTTACCCGCCGGGGTGCTAACAACTGATCAACTGCGTCAGTCATTATTGAAAGCAAATATTTGTGTATAAACAAGCAGACGCTAAACTTCTCTCAGACACTCTGCCTGCTGAACACATCCTTCTCGAAGAACGAAAACAAAACAAACAAATACCTCGGCATACCAAAAATGTTTTTTATTCCCCAAATCTCAATTAAATTCGACTCAAAACTGGTTTTTCGACGAGAAGAACTCTTAGATAAACATTTTTTTTTGTTGTTTCGTTTGGATGGATACACTCCCCCGAACACATCCCTCAAATCAGATTCAAATGGCGTGATGGTGTCTACGCAGAGAATGGTTGTCTTAAAGTTAATTAATTTCATATTTAGCAGATAAATATTGAATTAATTAAATGAGAATGCACGCATTGGCGCCAAACGTAAGCGATTTATCGCAGAGATAAAACCTAGCAACCGGTTCGTTTTCGACCGAAACCTAGCACCTTCATGTCCGTGCGACGTTCTTGAAAAGGCATACAACACACAAAAGATACGTAAACCTTAGTCTAATCAGATTGTCTAAGCCACAGCAGAAGGCCAAAGGTTTATCAAATGGATACCACGAAATATATGATGAATAGATAAAATATCTGCTACTGTTTATGTATTGTTTAATTAAAATACCGGTAGCCGATAATCGAATCGATTACTAATTTGTTTTCGATTGTTCCGAAATTAATATCCAAATAGCAAGCAAAGTAAACAAAACAACGTATATAGAGATATTCTCTTGTGATGGTGCGGTGAGATAAAATTTGTACTTTGATACGGCAGGTTTCCTTTTGAAGTACATCAGATAGTTGATGGACTAGATATAAACTAGGTTAGAGTGCTGTGAAAGGAAATGACGACAATTCAATATTTTCGGATGATTTCACTTTTCGCTCCGATATCGTCAGATATTGATATTCGGGGGCCTTTGGGAGTGTGCACGAGATAAACTGTCGTCGTTAGCCAGGCCCGGGCGTTCAGAGATGTTCACACGTCAATTGCAAGGGTCCGAAGTTTAGGGAAATTTTTCGTGCTTTTTTTTTTGGATAACGGAATACGTGTGAAGAACTTTCATGTGAGTAATTGATGAACTTAAATATGTGAGAACCTTATCAGTTTGCTGAAGATTGGATCTGCGTGAGAGCGTCGGCAATCGAGATTTGGACTGCGTCTTCACAGTGATCTCAATCTCCCAGCCCAGCGACGGGAGGGTTTCGGTCTGAAATAGGTGCTGACTCAGTCGTTGCCGTTGTCCGTTAGTGCATGGCGTGAGACCCCTCCCGTTGCAGTGCCTTGAACGCGATTCCATCCGACAGACGTCCGCTTGCTAGACCCAGGACGACGTGGTTGGACCAACTTTAAGAACACGCCTGGGACCGCTAGGGAAGAACTCCTGTCAATGTCGGAAGATGAAGTGGCCTGGAAATCTCTCCTGTGTGTCTTGCCTAATCAGACAGGCGTCCGCTTGGCAAAAACCAGGATGAGATGGTTGGACCAAGTTTAGGTAACCGTCTCAGAACGCTAGGGACATAACTCCTGATGAGCTGCAGTCAATGTCGGAGGATCAAGTGACCTGGAGATTTCTCGTGAGTGCCTTGCCCCCTTGCAAGTGGATCATGCACGTGCGAGGGAGTCCGGTTCACCAATCTCTCAATTGCCAGAGGCCCTAACAGACAAGCAGTACCAAACTCCCTGAACGGAATTTTCAGCGATGTGTTGTAATGTTTGTCTTCAGAGGGTGTTGCATTGTTTTCTCGTCCTTTAACATACTAGGCGACAGAGAGCCTGCTTCATAGCACCTTCCTGTCGCGTCTGTTAGAAAGACCTCTAGTCCCCCGTGCAGTGGCGCCCATGTCAGAGCTCTCCAAGGTCTGGTAGGGAGCATGCAACAGCGTGCCCTACGACTGGAATATCAGCTCCCTATGCCCCATCCATTGCTATCCTACCTCTTGCAAACAACTATAGACTTACATCCCTGCTCAAGGTCGGCGATAAAATTCTGTCCGGCATTCGTCTTCTAGTCAGTGAGAGGGGGTATTTCTGCCTTCCAGGCTCGACCTATCAGGGCACACAATTTCCGGTTGCCTGGCATTCAGGGCATCTTGGTCTTTATTGAAGTGTTTGAAGTTTCGGAGATCCCCGTGGCGTAGTGGGTTGGTGCGTCGACAGCGGGTGCCAGGTTCGATCCCTGAATCTAGCAAGTATCACAATTCACGGTTCCACCTCTTTCGAGTCACTGACAATGCTCAAGAGGTCACAGAAGACTCCAGTCCCTGTACCAGCCATTGGTGTAAAGGGCGATTTCTCGGCACTCCTTCCTTCCACTGTCTTCCCGGTCCGACAATCGTTGCAAGAAACTCTTTTCCAGAGCCAAGGTCGGTGGAAGGTAATCAGACGGGCCTGTGGCCCTATGTTCTGCCCTGCTTTCCAACTTGTTAGTCTAGCAGCGTGGTCATATGCTTGCTCTTTCTAAAATCCCGACACACCGAGCCTCTGCGCCGAAAAGGCTGCAGGAGGAGACTGGAGAATAAGTCGAGAGGAGGTAGGAAGAGGATGGCCTCAAGTTTGTGGGGATATATTTCTTCTCCACTGGTATCGACACACTGAGAGCCGTACTTAAAGATGGGTCTTACTGTCATGGTGTATAGCCAGTGTACAGCCACTACCACTTGCGGCTTGAGACTCTGCGTTTTACCGAAGCCACGTTTATATGTGTAGACCGCTACAGCCTTGTTAATACGGTCCTCTATATTTACTTTCCTCATGAGTTTGGAATCGAGTATACATAGGTTAGGATAGGTAAGGAGGCTGCTAGTGCATTCACCAGCACACTTAGACCATATTGGTCATTGTAATACCCCTAGTCAGACTATTACGACTGATTGACTATTGCAGTGATAGTGCCGTTAATTTGATCCCAACGGCAAATGGTGACTGGATCAGATTTGAAAAGCCAGATAAAAGCGTATTAACTTTGTTTTCACTGGGATTCGAACCGGGGACCCCGCTAACCAGGGGCAGGCACTCTTTCTTTTCAAACTTATTTTGTTTTTATTGTAATTAAATTAACTTACTTACTAGACAAACTTAAAACTAGCTTAAATATATTAATTAACTTATTGTATTTAATTCTAACCTTACATCTCTACGCCGTGGTGCACCTTATTTTGGAGTTTTTTTTTTTCTTAATTTTTCTGTTAAACTAACTTAAATTCTATGTAAGTTGGCCACCATGGTCAACTGTCTCGTCGCTAACGCCGGAGGAGACCGGTTCTGGTGAAACCATCAATAAAAGTGCCGTTCTTTGGCACACTCTCTCCGGTCCCGAGCAGACATCGCTCTACTGAAACGGAGGAGATCCTCGTGGCTGCGAGGGACATTCGGCTACATACCCAGCCATCATTTTGATGCCTCGTTTGAATCGTCAAACAACGCCGAATAGATGAGGTCTATTCACGCTGCTTTCTCCTGGAACTGGTTTTGTAGTTGAGCGATCTGCCTCTGGATAGAGAGCAGGACCGTCTGCATATCCAAGTTTGCTTCAGGTTGCCTGGCCACAGGGACCGGGGCAACCTTGGGCACTGTCTGTTGTACCGGCTGTCTACCTGATGAGAATAAGAGAAGACTTGAACACGGGGCGTTGGGCTCGCTGCTACTATTTTTGTACTCCTCTTGGCCTGAATGCCTCTTCGGATCTCTTGAACCTTAAGGCATCCCCCGATACCAGGGGCAGGCACTCTACCAACTGCGCTATCCAGTCATTATGTAGTATTTTGCTGTTTTTGAGAGTCTTAGTGGAACTCGTGGTGTCCTTGGCGTTGTGGGAATGTGCGTCGACCCAACGCAACTAACCCTCGCTGCCTGGGTTCGATCCTCGGTCGGTGCAACTAAAAAAAAAGTAACTGTTCACAATCTCACCTCTTTCGGGTCACTTACAATGCTCAAAGAGTAAAAACTGTTTCGAAAACAGCTTCTCAAACTTGGCTTCAGAGTCGGCATAAAACTGTAGGTCGCTTCAACTCGAGAGAGAACAATAACACGCACAACACGAGTAGCTGCTGAGAAGGTAAGCCCTGCCCCCTACGGGCTCTAGCGCCACCTATTTTACGAATGGAAGCTGGGCCTTAGCCCTCTAAGGGCTGTGGTGCCACCCATTTTAATAGCGGAACTCTGTTTAAGGTTCGACAGGTGAACTCAGGGATCTCCCTCTTTTTGGTAAAGGGCAACTGTTCAGTGTAACTTGGGTTGACATTCAGTCCTAGGGTCTGCATCCAGTTATTAACTAACATTAGACGACGGCAGACGGCAGAGCCATTCTGATTTTGATTTTGTTAAATTTTTGTAAAAGGAACGTTATTCGAAATAATAAAAATTCAATCTATCTATCTAACATTAAACGATAACTGAAAAAAATTTACCCGAGATGAGTATGGCCATACCGTCTACTCCGAATCCGTCGTTCTCCAACGCGGGTGACGCTTAAGTTTTCTGCTCTGCAGTACCAAAACAGACAAAAAGTTGTCTCTTCCTGTTGATAGTCACAGTCAACGTCATTCGCATATCAAAAGACTCATTCTATTCCACCTCAAAACCATGAAATGACATCACTCGGTCAACAATGCCTACCGATGAGTCACACTGACCATCGACCATCCGTCCGCTAATTACATTGCAATCGAAGTCCAAAACCAGTTGAAGGTTACAGATGTGGTCACTTCTGCTGCTTATGTTAATCATCGCATTCACACTCGATGTGCTAATGACGGTAAGGGTAACAATGCGATTTCCGAGACCGAATTAGGTTTCAAATGAATCGGAATTTGATGGATTTTAAAATTGTGTTCGTCTCAATTTTGACTCCTCGACATGATGTGATGTTTACATTGACCAGACGGGGGTTATCTTGCCTGTCCTTGACTAAGTTTCTAAGGCATTTTGTTATGAATGAGTTGCTTTTCAGCAAACCTTTGCGCAGCTCTTTGTCCTACCAAATTGATTTCGATCAAGTACGACTGGTTTTCCACCTTGCAGCACTGGCCATTCTGATCTGACTCATTATTATTTTTCTCGTAGCTTATCTAGACCCACAGCGTCCATATCCCCCATCGTCGTCTGCATTACTCAGTTGAAGGCCTAAATTTAGACTTCTGGTGATAATTTTTATATCACATAATTGACCTTTGGACACGAGCCGGAAAATCCTCACTCGCAGCCAACCGACGTATCTCTGGTTCCTCGACAAATTCCGCCGTCGTTGCGAATTCAAAGGTCGAAAATGAACGCATTTGAATTATCAGTCTCGAGCTGGAGCTCTCGCGTATTTCTCTGAACTTAAGGGGCTGCCTCCACTTGGCTGGTCTGATTTGATGTAATTACTTCAACCAGCGTGGTGCGGATATTTGCCTGCAATCGTGTTACGTTAGTGGTCGGTGTCGGTGTCAGTGTTTTGCTTTGCAGGTAAGGTAGGAAGGGTGATGTTTTTCGAATCGGTGGCATTTTTATAGGTCGTTAAGAATGTTAAGTGAATCCAACCACA
Organism: Eristalis intricaria; assembly: GCA_964034865.1. Taxonomy (NCBI): domain Eukaryota; kingdom Metazoa; phylum Arthropoda; class Insecta; order Diptera; family Syrphidae; genus Eristalis; species Eristalis intricaria. The sequence continues at coordinate 47,992,890 of OZ035874.1, forward strand.
AACAAACCTTTAAGTGTTAGACTAATTAACATGCAATCAAAACTGATCTTGATTGTTTTGTAATGCATGAATCAACCGCGAGTTGTAAACAGTTTTGTGGTTTTTCTTTGACCCTTCTTATTTTCTCTTTCGCTGGCTGGTAAGAACCTTGCTTTAGGAAAAGTGTGAAGTGGTGTGAAGTGTATGATGTTATTAATATTCCACACAATCTATTAGGGTTCCGTACCAGTAGCCTTCGGGAATTGATCGAGTGTAGAAATTTTAAGAATCCTAAAATTTCCGTTTAAAAAACTAGCAATATCATGACGAGTTGGCCAAGGGATGTCTTTTGTTTTAGATTGTTCGTATTCAGACCAAATTTTCTTTGATGGAAGTGGAAGATACAGAGAAACTTCTCTCTAGCGGACAGCAGCGGGACTGTCAAGATTGTCCATTATGTAGGGGTGTCCTTTCTGAAGGGGTTGAAATACACGAATACCTTCATGCCGGGACCATGTAACGAATTGTCTGTAAAGAGAGATGTCCGTTATAGAGGAGAGTCCGTAAACAGAAGTTTCACTGTATATTAGCGTTATCTGCTTGTAGTGAGTGGAACACCTCCTCTGCAAACGATCGCTGAAGGTCAGATCCACCACTCCGCAAGTTCTCATTGCCTGGAATGTCACTGTCACCTGCAACCCAGATAAGGGAAATGAGCAGGCAAGACATTCTCAGCTCGGGATACTTGTACTAATTTAGAATGTAAAGCAAAGGAGGCAATAGCCTTGATGGCTGCTAGACTATCAATGCATATGGCAACCTTCTGCCTTGGCAAGATATTTGGGTGTATTTGAATTTATCGACATGCCTCCCGACTTGCAAATTGTTCCGCGTTGATCACGCCGGAACTTTGCTTTCACTGAGATTCAAACCGGGGACTCCACTAACCAATGGCAGGCACTTAACCAACTGCGTCCAACCGTGTGTCCCTGCACATCACCTTACTATGCCATTCTGCTCCTTCTGGGATTTTAATGTCAAAGTCATTAAATTGATAGATAGATTCATTTTTGGGGATGATATCCGATCTCTTGGGAAAAGATCGATGATGGTACTATGACTATGGCGTTTTGATGTCCAGCATCCAGACCCTCTGAGCCCGATGGCGCTGTGTGCCGCAGTCTTTTTAATGTGTGTATCCAAAGGTGGAAGATGCAGCATTACTGTTAGATAAGCTGAGGGATTTGACTGTAGATCGCCTGTGTTTGTTTTATGATAGTTTATTTCTTCTTAAGGGCCGACTAGCGGACCAAACTAATGATCCTTATCTTAGAATCGGGCGAACCACCGCCGTATAAGCCATAGGATCAACCCTGGTTGTAGACCCCATTTTCTACCGAAGATTATACTTAACCCTCTGGTCTTTGTTAAGCTTCCAGCTGACTTTGGGATCTTAACCAACGCCTAGGTACTAAGTTGGACATTCTGGTTTTAGTGGTGAAGAGCATCAGTACCGTTTTCCTTAAACCACATATGTACAGTTTCGGATGACAGTTCCATTTGACACATGTGATTCTAACAGAGATCCATAGTCCCGCCCAGGAATTGGATGAGCCTATAATTCAGATTGGAGACCGCCACGACGTGGCAGCTGAATTCACTCCTGATGTCAAATCCTAGCAAGAATAGCTTCATGGTTGAGAGCTCCACCTCTTCGAATGATTGACAGGGGTCCGAAAGATACAATCAATCGGATGTCCACTCATTCGCGTTGACTATAGCTATGATGAAGCAGTTTATATAAGCCTGATCGACCCCATCCCGCACCCATGCACCTCGAATTGCACTCATAACCAAATACTCTCACTCGGGTTCTCTCTCTCTCTCTCTCGCAGTGGTTGCTTCTGAACCACAAACCCAAAAAAGGACCGCATTACCCTTTACCGAATCGATGGCGCAGTTCACACCATCTCACAGCATTCCACGGGTCACGAGCAAACGGATCTCCCACAGCAAGTGTGAATTATATAAAGCGCATTTTGAAGTCCAGGTACATACTTTACCCAGTGCGCCCTCCATGATCTCACTGATCACAGCCAGAAACTTCCCTGATACCAAGATCACCACATCACCCGGGTGCATTGCCCCGTATCCTGTCTAGTTAAAATGAATGTAAAAAGGGAGCTAGTGGGTACTCCTTATAGTTACTCGATTTCTCAATTGTACGCACAATGATATTAAGAACAACTTCCTTCATAAATTATGAAGAATTCGGAACCCTCGGCGTACGAAGATATTTCACACTCGATAATTAATTTTTTGTTTGCCAAATTCGCAGAGTTTTGATATTATTTCAGCGAATTTGCATTTGTTGCTACGTGTACACGTTCAGGAAGTTATCGAGATGTGTTTATTCAGTGAATCTCGAAGTTCATTCGATAGACCTGCAACACATGAAAGGTCTGAGCCTGAGTAATAGCTGCCTTCCTTCGATGGCGGTCCTGGGCACGCTGCTTCCAGTCGTCAAGACCAAGCTGTCTTGGGTCCGTGTTGACTTAGTCTCTATATTGGATGTTCGGTCTTCCTCTCCTTTTTGAACAAGGAAGTTCGGATTCGACGACTCCCTTTGCTGGAGCGTTGTTGTCCATGCGATCGATGTGGCGTGCAGTCGATGGATTTTTGCCTTCCGGACTTCATCCAGATCTTGGTACAGCTCGTAGAGTTCTCGGTTATGTCTTCTCCTCCAGTCACCTTCCTCGCAGATGGACCAGATATCAGACCTTTCAGTTTTCTTTCGAATGCTTATTTTGCTTAGCGTACAACTTTCGGGTCCGTATAGCAGACTGGCAAAATTAGATTCTTCAAGAGCAGGATTTTTTGGTCCTTCCAGCCAGGAGTTTGTACCCAATTGTTTCGACAAACCGAGGTTGCAACGGCTGCCAAGGGGGGATTTTTTTTAATGGAGCTAAGACGTCGTTCTTTTTTTAAGTGGGTCGCCGTGGCGTAGTGGGTTAGTGCGTCGATTCCTACGCAGAGTGTGCCACGTTCGATACCCGAATTTACTACCATTCATATTATCACGGCTCCACCTCTTTCGAGTCACTGACAATGCTCAAAGAGTATTTCCTGTCTAGAAAAAGCTTCTCAACTACGCCGTTCGGAGTCGGCATTAAGCTGAGACCTCCACTAGTGAAAGAACAATAGCACGCACAACACGAGTGCTTGCTGAGAAACTAGGCCCTGACCTAGGCCCGATAATATGTCGTTCGTGGATTCCGTTCTTTTGCCCCGAGGCAGACAAGTTCCAAGTTTGAGAAATTGCAGTCGATTGTGATGACCTTGTTGTCAAGGCCTTGTTCGGCGGAAGGTTCCTTGCTCGACAGCATCTACTTCGTCTTATCCTCATTGGCCTTGAGAGTTTATTAAAAATCACTTGCTATCCACATACATTCCGTGAATGGAACTTTTTTGATGATTGACTTATGCCCCCGAAGGAAATCGCGAGATTTCACCAAATTTCTTCAAATTGCCTAGGTGTCGCTATACATCATCGTGGTTTCGAAAGCTCTCGATTTTGTTGAAATCCTGTTGAAACCAACTCGAGTTCATCCGTCCATGAGAGGTTGTCAAACCGAACAAGCCTACAACGTGAACTCCGGTACATTTTGGTCATTCTTGTGTTCATTTTCTAAATTTATCTCGCTGTTCTCACACTATTTCCTAAAAACCAGAAATGAAGTATTACAGAGATAGCTGACTTCACGCCTAGTCCATTGACGAATTTGAGTATATTTTGACAGTTATTCACGAAATAACTTAAATGCCGTTCTCTGATTGGTCAATTTGGTTTGAAAACAAAAAACAGAGGTAGGGCATCTCTGTAATACTTCATTTCTGCTAAAAACAGACAGCTCTTTTTGCGGTCGTTCAAAAATTGAGAGCGAGTGAAATCTGTTTTGGCGGCAAATTATGAGATCTAATGACTTGAAAATTGACAGCTTATGACATTTGAAACCACATCCCTCTTCGGTGGGAATGACCTATTTAGGTTTCAGTAAGAATTCATCGAAATCACGCGATTTCGTTTCGGTGGGAACATGCCATGAAAAATTAAAAGAGGTACAATTTACTACAAACAAACAAAAAAAGTGTCTATTTGTGACAAATGATCGTTTCACTGCTGTTTTCCGCTTGCTTTATACGTACTAGACAGTGTTTCACTTTTATTTTTTTTAGAATTTTACTTAACGCACGGTTACTTTATTTTTTGTGATGATTTTGCTGCAAAATATGCTAACGCCTCACTGTGCCGCCACGTAGCTTGTGTGAAGAAATTGTGTAAACTCCTTGATCTCGTCTTTAATAAATGTTTTCTTTCCCTCTGTTCTTCTCTTCTATTTCCAGCTGAATTCAATGTAGATCTAAAGGCTACATAATTCAAGTGCAATACATAGTTTATAAGTGTTTCAAAAAAATTAAAAAAATACGTACGTTTCATACATTTCTCTTGTTTGTTTAAATTTGATGATGGATACCTTTGAAGAGGCCAAATCACTGTCAGCAGTTAATACATCTGTGCTTGTGTTTGCGAAATAAAAAAAAATCGAAATTCATTGTAAAAGGACGCCGTCCAAGTGAATGTCTTCGCACATACGTAACATCAAGTGAATCTCAATAAAAAAATAAGACAAAACGAAAAAATAACAAAAAAATAAAAAGAATCTCATCAGATAAAAAGAATACATTTAAAAATATAATTTAACAATGGAGACAAACGACATAGGTACATATATGAAAAATACAAAAAAATATATACACATATTTAATTTAAGATTCGCATGCAATTAGCGTCACGTTATTGCATTGTTTTACATTTTCCATTTTTTTATAGTGAGTGACTGCTGCACATTGTGGATTTTCATAAATTATAAGTTTATCATGAGAGCAGCAGAATATTAATCAGTTAGATATGAGCTAATCACGAACAACTGCATGCACTGCAAGTGCAGTCTGATTGAACGGATTTAGATACTTTTACTGCCCACTGACACTCAAAATGCCAACAAAATTACGACGACGACGCCTTAACGGCTGAGCAAATAAACTAAACCGAAATTCATTTCATTCCTCTTCTTGTTTTTTTTTTGCCATAACGATTATCTAGCGAGGAACGACAAACAACTGTCTGACCTGTCGACCACCTGCTTTTGCGATATTTTTTTCCTATTTTTTTTTGCACGGTTATGGTGATTTATTATCTTTTTTTCGATCAGCAAGAAGGGTTGGTAGCGTTCAGATATTGTGTTTATTTCAGGGCTTTCGTGTACGGATAACTGGATTAAGCCAATAAAGATTGTGTGTGTAATTATATTAATGGCTCGCTACTATTTTTGTTTCTACGTGTCTGAGGTCGTTGAGCGGGGGACTGATGAACGCTGAACACCACTGGAAATGTGTGCGATATGAGATGTATATGTACTTTTATATTTAGCTCAAGTGACTGGTGGTGGATGTATGATTGAATTGGGGGGCTGATGGCATCGGACAAATTTGGGTTAAAATATTTGACATTTGTTTCCGGTTCGTGGGTGGACTTGGGGTCGAGCAAATGTTTGCCGGGCCAACGAGGAGATTGGACTGGAAGCGGAATTTCTGATTTGATTAAAGTTTTCGTTTCAATTTGACGCTGTTGAATTGAATTAAAGAAATTGGGGTGTGTCGAGACTTGGGACCGAATGATCACTCGAGATGTGCGCATTCGAAGGGTTATTCGAGTGATAATCGATTAGGAGTACATGTCGATTAGCAAAATCATTCGAATGGCTACTGTTGAGCGATATTGCACGAGAAATAAAAATTATCCCTTTCCTCAATGGACTCAACCATCAACATAAACGACCGTCTTGAGTGAAGGAGAGGGTGGCCAACGATCGGGTGAATCAGAGAGGACATGCATTGGCAATCGCCTTTGGATCGCGAAAGGGTATGGTCGTTGGCTTACCCGTGGTATCAATATTCCAACTTAATACTACTAACTACTAAGACAAGATAACTCGATAAATGTCACACTACAGTAACCAATAGTTCTCGACGAGAAATACTAATCGGGAACATACCGCAAGGAAATTAACTCAAGTAGTTCACCACTTCTCGGTTCGTAAATAAAAAGAGCAGAAGAAAATCGAATTCATTCGAATTATTTATCCAGTTCTCTTTTGTTAGTAGTTAGTAATTAGTTAGCTGTAGCGTCTTTAAGGCTGAAACTATAGCGGTCAAGGAAGCCCTGTCCCGGCAAAAAAACAATGTAATATCGCTCACAGTTATCGTCATCTGTTCCGATAGCCAGGCAGCGATCAAATCTTTGGATTTAGTCACCTTTGATTCCAAGACTTTCCTTAATTGCCGCCTATCTCTTAAAGACAAGTACTTTAACATCCAACTTATGTGGGTGCCGGGACACTGTGACATTCCAGAGAACTCGCTAGAAAGACCACAAACTCCCGTGCTCTTTCCGGGTGGAGACTCACCCTCCATGCCACCCACCAACATCTGCTAAAGCTTGAAACGCTTGCTCACACAAGCCGCGGATGGACATCTGGCACAGGATGCCTCATTACCAAACTAGAATGGCCTATGATCGATCCCAAGCGATCGCTTAGCTTGTTCGGATTAAGCAGGTCAAACCTCAGATCTCTTATTGGTGTTTTAACATGGCATTGTGCCCTCGGAAATAACGCCTCTAGACTAGGCCTTCCCTATAATTATTTCTGTAGACGCTGCATGGACGAGGATGAGGAAGAAACCATCGATCACTGCAGTGCTCTCTCATCCCGTAGATTCAGACATCTCGGGGCCCATTTCTTTGTTAATCTGGCTAAACTGAGCAGCATCAGAATCAGCCCTCTTCTTCGCTTTATCAAAAGCACAAATTGGTTTGTGGAATAGGTAGCCGAAGATCCGCGTGGTAACACAATGGGCCTATGCTTGGCCTAAGTGCGCCTGCTGTCCGTATGCGCGGCAACCTAACCTAACCTAGTAATTATTTGGTAGTCATTCGAATGATTTTGATAATCAAGATGTTCTCGAGTTGTTGTATTATTCGATTTTCACTCGAATTATCATTCGAATGCCGCCATCACTAACTGCGACCACACAGATCTTTTTCATTGATATGGGACTTTAAGTGCTGCCTTCAGAAATTTGACTACTTTCCACGATGGCTTCTCTTGAAAGTGTCTCCCTTTAGGGGATACTCTTTATATCATTTTGAATCTTATTTGGGCAAGACTTGGGCAGTCGGTTGGTAGGTGTTCCATAGTTTCTTTGGCCTGGCTAGAGTGCTTACAGATTTCTGTACTGTTAAGCCTCATTTTATGAAGGTCTTATTTACATGGTCCATGTCCTGTTGTTGCTCCACATATCATCTTTAGGACATTGAGTTCTTTGGCTCGTTTGGGATTTTAGTTTTATTCCATGAATATTCATGAGCGCTTACTTCTGAAAACTGGTTCATTTGTTTAGTGATCCATTTGTGTGGAGGCGAAGATTTGTCTCCGTATTGCCGAATGAAAAAAGAGGAGAGGACCCAATGAAGGGTATCTGAAAACTTGGCTTTGGCTTATATTTCAGCCACTTCGTTGGGGGAGTGTGGGGCGAAAAGTAACATTTTTACTCAAATAGGTGCTGCTCCTCAAAATTTGGAGATAATTCAACCAAGTAATATTTCAATTGAAAATGTTTGTTTCAACTAGAACCAAATTCATAAAAAAAGAACAATGAAATACGCTCAGCATTTCTCCAGGTAAAATATTGAAAAAAGGTCCAGATTGATTATGTTCTTGTTACAACTTACCCCAATATACGCAGGTTGTAACAAGAACATAAAAATATATATAAAGCTTTTTTTGATCATACTTTATTTTGAAAAAAAGTTCAAGTTAAAGGATTGTAAATTTAAATCAAGCGTGGGCATCCCAGTCATAAATAATGCTGGCATATAAACGTATGCATGCTTTTGTGCAGTGTAGGCCCACATTTTGCACGATGTACATAACCAATTTGCTTTAGTAATCTGAGAATGAGAGCTAGTTATAGTGACTTCATTTCTTCCTCTGATTGTTGGTGTATGCCCTGATATCTTTGTTCTTAGCGGGCTAGTATTTCAATGGGCCTGATGGTCTAAGTGGAATCTGATTTCATTTTACGGAGCTCAGGCATAAATCAGATCCATTTCATTGGAAATCAAACCTTTCTGTGGTGGACATATGAAGGACTTCGAATTCTGTCCACAAATGCCTTGTCTGTACTCTAAACCAGTAGTGAGTCTCAGTCCCGCCCTGTGCTATTGTGAGCGTGTGCACCAGCTTCTGGGCCGGGTGTCAAGGTTTAATTCCCCACACGAACAATCTTCAGAATTCGTGGCATCGCTTCACTACAGTGTAGGCTTTTTAGTCTTTTTAGCTTTTAGCTTTTAGCTTTTAGGCTTTTTAGTGCTTTTTAGTTCAGTCCAGAGCGCTCAGTTTAGTTCAAAACTATTTACTAATTCAGTTCGTTAATCTAGCTCATTTAGTTCAATTTAGTTCCACTGTGTCTTGGGTGATTTTCGGCGATTGGTCGTAATACATGTAATTGTTAAAACTTCTCACATAATACATACAAATTAAATATTTATTAATTCGAAATAGTTGAGTTAGGTTAAGTGGTTCCAGGAGACATGTCCGCGGAACTATGTAGTCCTACCGGTATGTTCGGATTGAAGGAAGATACATGGTCACCTAGCTTTGTAGTTCCATGTGACATGTTTGATATTCACGAAAGTTTGGTTTGAATGTACGGAGTATGCGTGGATAATCCTCACATTCAAATTTGTTGGTTAAAGAAATAGGAACATACACATACACATATGAAGCAATTAATCATTGATGAACTACATGCATACATGAATATGTGAACTATGTATGGGAAATTCGCCACGTTGTATACAGGTCCGGAACTATAAACTTTAATGCACACACATTCGTGTACTTCGTCATTATGGATGAACTTTACTCGGATGTACGTAAGATTGTTAAGGAAGTTTGTGATGAGTTCGCAAGCGACTTGAACTTGGCTCGGCGGTGGGGTGGTGGTGATGGCAGTGAGTGGGTGGCGTGCGTCGTCGTGGGAAGAGCGAGGTTAGAGCAATCGAATTAGTGAAATTTCGGTTTCCAGAGGAGATTTACATACAATACCCATAAACATACTCCACCGGCAAGCAACGATGCTCGATTTTCGTTAAACAGAAATAACTCTGATGTACATCGACTATACATACACGAAGCAAAGCACTCAATTTAGTTCAGTTTAGTTCGCTTTAGTTTTGTAATTCTCACTGATTTACATGCATGCAGAGTAATGTATTGCTGAATTTGTTGAACCACTGCCATTGTGAACTATTTCTCTTAATAGAGCTCCTTTTTGAACTAGTTCGTTGGTGAACTAGACAAGTCGGCTACATTGGCTGAAATTGCTCAGAGCTTAAGGTGCGATTGAAGGTTGAACAAATGCTTTTTGGGTATGATCCAATGTTGAACCCACTCTGCCCACGCATCGCACAAATTTGAACGAGCTGAATGCCAGTCAACTTAACCGCTTCACTTCACATCCCCCAAGTTGATACCCGTTTCGCCACAAATCTCTCTCTCCTCAACTCCCGGAAAAAAATTCTACAAATCTTGAGTTCCGAAAGTCTTCCCAAACGCTGTCCCTTTCACTTGAGCCCGTCCGAATTAAACAAAGACCCCCCGTCCCCCAAGAGAAGGCCCACTGTACCGCCTTGTCATGTAACATTTCGCCTTCGCAATGGCGGTGGAATGAGACGCACGTCAATATTTCAAATTAAGCACTTTAAGACCCCCAATTTCACCAGCTGTTGGATCCCAATGCGCGAGGCCGCGCAAAACACCACGCACGTCATGAGCGTGAGCTCAAAAGAGATGCAGTCGCGCGAACGCGAATTACTGATGGAAATGATTCCATTACACATGCAGCCTAAGCACATGTCTTCCCACCCACCCGAGCTATGAATGGAAATCCTTCAAATTAATAAGCCGAAATCCTTTAATTCGAGAGCGCCCCCGTCGCTCGCATTGGCATTTGTCTTCGTTGCGTCGTGTCACTCGCGGGATGTCGTTCGAGACAAATGGAAATCAACGACGCCCCGAAAAGCCTCACAAATGCCAGCCGAGATACTCCGGCAACAGCCAGCCCCGGCAGCTACCATCCCGGCCCCGGCAATAGACCGTCAATTGAACTATGAATAAATCAATATGAGGTATGCAAATTTTGCGGTTGTATTTATAGGCAGAGGAGCGCACGCACACACGCTGCCTCAGTGGAAAGTAAATATTTTCTCGAGCACATGTCATTGTGATCAGCCATGTGTGCCCTGATGCAGGCTGAGGTTTCAACGCTCGTTGTGGCGCCCTTCGTGCGTCGCGTCGCCCCCACACGCGCAGTGACGCACTGACGCACACGTTGTGAGGACGCGTACACGCAGCCAATCGTAAGCTTCGTATTCCGAATGATTTATTCAGAGTGCGATTAAAATTAAAATTAAAATTTTCGCCTATCCGCTGATGGGGGTACGGAAGGGTGGCCGCGGATGGATGGCGGCTGGAACGACGACAACGTGACTCAGCGATGTGTGAAGCTGGAGCAGCTCACATCAATTTCTGTCTATTATTAGGATTTGAGGCGAGGGAGCATCTGCTGCCATGGTCTGCTGTGTCACGAGGATTTTTCTTGTTATTCTTCTTGCTTCACTGAGGACCGCTAGAACTGGCTTGTCGCACTGAAATTAGAATAATTTGTGGATTTTCGTTTTTCCTTTCTCTCTCTCTCTCTGACTGGGGAGGAAAAAACTGATGTTTATTCATCGTCAACTTCGTCATTATGGATGAACTTTACTCGGATGTACGTAAGATTGTTAAGGAAGTTTGTGATTAGTTCGCAAGCGACTTGAACTTGGCTCGGCGATGGGGCGGTGGTGATGGCAGTGAGTGGGTGGCGGGCGTCGTCGTGGGAAGAGCGAGGTTAGAGCAATCGAATTAGTGAAATTTCGGTTTCCAGAGGAGATTTTGCCGGGAGGGATAAGTGGATTGAATGGGCTTACAAAAGTGTTGATCCGCTTGGGGGGAAGTGTGGGGTGGAGGGGGGCGGACATCTCAAGGACATGATTATGGAGGCTTATCCCTTCATTGGATGGGGGTTCGTTTATGTCTTTTAAGTATGTGCTTAAGTTATGGAAAGCAATCAGCTTGTTGAATATGAAGTCGATGGTGTTTCGATTGGCGATAGTTTCGAGTCAGTTTCTATGACATTCATGTTTATAATCTTTTTGTGGTAGCTTGCATCTGTTTGGAAGAATGAGCAGAGAGTCCTAGTCTTGTACTGCTTCTTACGGAAGGAAGTCTGATGGATCTTTGAGTCGCTGGATTAAATCAGAAACGGCCACCCGTTTTGTTTGATTGCCTGAAACAATTTATTATCGACTTAAATTAGTGTGGCTGAGGCCCAAGTCCACCACTGACTGAGGCGCTGGAAAGGCGTTAACTCGTTGTAGGGTTGAGGCTTAGCTTAGGTTTAGATTTAGGTTAGATAGGTTAGTTAGCTTAGCCCCGCGAGCACTCTTCTTGTGTCTTTTGGTAGTGAAGGCATAGGCTTTGAACGTCTTTCCTGTCCCTTCTCTTCTTCTCTGTCTTATATTTAGTTGTCCGTCCGTGGTTTGGATTATGGTATTAGGCTCTGTTTGTCTTCACATTAACCAGCTACAGGCGCGAGATTTTTTGGCTGCAATTGGCTGGTGTACGAGGGAGGTGACAAGAACCTGTCAGGCTGAGCCGTGCAACCGCAAGAATTATAATAAAGAAAACCATTGGTATACGGCAACAGGTTGGCGGCGTCTTTAGAGCTGCTCAGAGAGAAATCAGATCTATTTCCGTCAAAATGTGTCGCCGAGTCATAAATGACCCGGGTTAAGCGAGCTGACCGCGGCAATCATATCCGTGTTGGGCATATGAACGACGTCGACTTTTATGCACAAATGATTTGACTCTGCTCCAAACCAAAAGAGGATTCAATTCCCCGCACGAGCAATCTTCAGAATGCATGGTGTCCCTTTCACTTGAGCCCGTCCGAGGTAAACAAAGACTCCCCATCCCCCAAGAGTAGGCCCACTGTACCGACTGTCATGTAATATTTCGCCTCCGCAATGGCGGTTGAATAAGACGCACGTCAATATTTCAAATCAAGCACTTTAAACCCTCCAATTTCACCAGCTGTTGGTTCCCAATGCGTGCCAATGCAAGCGTGTCGCCGCCCTCTTGCTCGAAACCAAAGCGCCCCACTTAGATAAAATTAAAATGAAATGGCAAACTTTAAAACTGTTGAGTCATTTCAAAGACATCCCACTGTGCAGCCCAGTGTAGGGTTCGCTAACATAAGACTACACTGACTCTGGATGCAGGACAATTCTTCCATTTATATGATTCCAATGCATGCATTGCATTGAATTGAATTACACGACGTTAAGCGGACTTATTTGCCGGCCATTGACGCCTTCAAAGGGTACCTGCAAGAAGGCAGGATTGCTTCTGTTCTTCGTCTGTCCACAATGCAACCAGTGCATCGGATCCCCTTTCTTTCTTTTATTATTTACTAGACAATTTTGGTCTCAACTTCAATGGCAATCTGCCCACATTTTAATGCTGGTGGTGCCCACTTATTCGT